>CM074121.1:65717533-67007533 GCA_037177725.1 Cyamopsis tetragonoloba
GTAGAATTGTACATAAAAGTCGTAGCCAAAGCGTATCCCTGAGCAAACCTGAAGTAACCGGTTCCTCCTACAACTGGCAATTCTCTAACCGCTTCTGCAATATGATTCCTCCCAATCATGCTAAGGGTGCTTCCTTTATATTTCCCTACGGTGAAAACAAAATTAATTTGAATCATGAGTGCTAATTCACGTTGTGAAGCCGAAGCGTAGGTTCCCTGAGCTCTTCCAATTAGCTTTGAACTAGGATCTGAGTTTTCTGTCAAAGGGTTATCCACCATGTATGTGACACCAAAGTCACTAGGAGAATCACCTGGTGGGTCAATAATTTTCAGTGAAGTTGGTTGATCAGTGTCTAAGGTGTCATGGAAATAGAAGTGTAGGTAGCTGAATTTCTGCAACCTCTCTGAGGGTAACATTATATGTGGATGTTGTTCTAAGTTCCACCCATGGATATTGATCAAATAACCAGAAAAGAGAAACAGAAACAGTTGAAGAATGCTAATCATTCTTGATCAATTTGCAGCTAGCTTCGTTAATTGCTTTGAGTGTAAAGCTAAATCTACTTATTTATGGTAGAGTTAAGAATTGAAAATTCAATGTTGACTTTTTGAAGTCTAGACTTTTTCGGGGATTATTTTCTTTAAATCAACTATCATTATTTTTTAATAAAATAAATTCGTTTAATTTCTAAAGGAAAATAATAAAAAAAATACAAGTGATCTTGGAGTTGGTAAGACTGACCTGTTCATATTATTCAAGTTGTGGCGTAAAAAATATAATTAAATATAAGAATACAAAGAAAAATAAATAAATATTTACTGCTCGGGAAACCACTCCATTAGCCATTTGGGATCTTATTATTCCACATGTGCCTCATAAAACTTACTACTGTATAAATTCTAACTTTCTAAGCAATAGCTACATTTTGTTATTTTGTTATATAATAATAATAATATTTTTCTACCTTACACAGGTGCACGTGTCAAGAGAATTTTAATAATAGAAAAAGTTATGACTTACTTACACCCCGTGGGGTATATTATATAGGAATGGTAAAAGAAAAGAGAAATAAAAACAAAAACAAAAGGAAGAGAAGGACATTAAGAGATTTATGATAAGAAATGAAATGATAGGAAGAAAAATGAAGTAAAAATGAAATGAAAGAAAAAATAAGTGTAGAAAAATAATTATAGACAATGATATTATATATTTGAGTTCGTTGACAATTTGTTGGCTGTGGAGTGTAGAAGCCTTCCATGATCTGGAAGTTATTTTTAAATTATACTGAAATTATCATTACACATAAATACAAAATAATGCTGATCTTATACTTTATACTGAAAGACATAAACAGACTTTAAATATATAAATGAACAAAAAGAAAAAGAAAGATTGTTAATATAGTATATAATATTAATGAGGACGAAGTAATTGGTGAATATTTAGAGGAAAGCAGAGTCGTGTTCCAGTAAAACACTCGTTTGCAAATATTTGATTTGCTGCTTCAGTAGAATGTGCATAATCGTAAAAATATTATTCGTGACGGTTTCCACAAGGTTTTGCTTCTCCTGCTCCAAAGCATGAATCAGACATATTTATCAACCCTGAACATCAATTACAGTGTTATGGGCCACAATATATATTACTAAATTTAACTTTTTTTTATTTGTGAACTTCTTAAGGTATATATTGCCACTCACCAAATTCTTGTGGGGAATTTCTGATTTGTTTGAAGAAATTGAAACTGTCGAGAGTAATGAATGATGAAGCTGGGAGTTGGGTCTGCAACTCCCTAAGCTTCACAGGGAGTTTCTCTGAGAAAGGCTTAACCTTTTTATTGATTTCTTCGTCGCATTCTTCTGAATTTGGTTTTCTGATGATACAACCAGGGATGCACCCAATTGGACCAATGCCATTTATCACAAACTTCTTTGCTCCTAGTTCATACATTCTCTGAAAATCAAAAGGGTCGACAATCTTGTGACAAACGAAACTTTACTCTTTAGGGTACTAAATGGATGTTTTTCGATCAAGTTAATTACCTTAATGCGTAAAGCGAGTTGTCCGACAAGGTAATCTGCAAATTCATCTGGATTCATTTTTTTATTGGTTCCCATTGGAGATTTGAACAAATAATTGAAAATGTAATCATTAGCACCAGCTGCAACTAGATATAAGGATTTGGATAAGTAACGCTTTAGTTTCTCCTCGCTTTGTATCATTCTTGGAAGATCGTTCTTCACAGTTGAGCTGAAATATTCAATTTGTTTGTCCAATGACAAGCATTCTCCCTTCAGCACAAATTAAATAAAATAAAATAAAAGTTGGTTAGCAAAGAACAATTAATATTGTTGTTAAGGGGGAAAAAGAAAAACTGAAATTGTTTCATACATTTCTGGTGGAATTCAAGATTCCACATGAGGCTGATGCATAGTTGATCCCGGTGATTAATTGATATCTCTCATTTTCAGAGACACCCAAGTATGGAGGTGGCATTGGTAATCCCAGCTTAATTGCTAGTAGGAGTATTATACAAAATTAATATTTAATATTTTCAGGCAAGCCATTTAATTTAATATTTAACATGAAATTAGAAGTTAATGTGCATGGTGATGTTACCAATAAGGTCAGCAAATGTTTTGCCATTGCTGAATCTGCCAGTAGAGCAATTATTAAAATCAATACCATAAGGAAATGAATTTGCCTTAGCAGCTGTATTCAAATTGTTGTTATTCCCTGCATCCACAGTTGAATCTCCAAATACATATAAACCTGGAACATCACTTTTGCTACAATAATAATTATTAGCATTAGCTTTGTGGCTAATTAACAGGAATAATATTACCCAGAAATTTTTTAACATTTCCATTTCTCCTTGCAAATATGCAATTGAAAATGCCCAATGTTGTTTTAAATAATAATTTTATATTTAATGAAACGGAAACAGCTCACGCTAAAAATCCCAACTACCTAAGTTTGGAAAAAAAAAAGATGGACAAACAACGCAGCAAAAACAGAACAGGATTCTCTGCCAGATATATGGAAGCTTAAAATGATTTTCATGTTTTTTTTTTTTTTGTTAATAAAATGTGGCTGTTAATTGTAAATGTTAACAACTAGCGTGATTATAATCTCCCACTAACTGTTTTTACACTTAATTAACATTTTCATGATTTTCATGCTTTCTTTCTTTCTATTAGTAACTTGTTAATGTTCATGCTAGACAGTGGGGAACTATTTTTTTTTTATCGGCCAAATACACACACCTCCTCACTACACTACTCCTAAAATAAGTTTGGTTACAAATCATTTTTGATTTTAATAACGTCAGGCGCTTTTCAAAAATAAAAATAAAAAAAAGTCTTAGAGGAATCAAATCAATCATATTTTTCTATCGACTAATAATTGAAATATTAATGTATATTGTAACAATATAATAACCAAAATATGATTGATAATTAAGTGAAGATGATAAATAATGTTGTTTAAGATACAAAAAAAGACGTAATTAGTATAAAAAGCCGGCCGAAGCATTTCTATTTGTGTAAGCCGTGATATAATCATATAAATTTAGAACGAAGAAGAAATTGATATAATAATGCCAAAAGCAAAAAGACACTTGCATTTTTATATCAATGATTTATAACACGTAGCAATTCACTTCAACTTCAATAGTATTCTATACGATAAAACTTTACCTACAACTTTAAATTTGTACAACCAGTATCACTCAAAACTTTTTATGTTATGCGAAATTACTCTCTTTTCTTTTTTCTTCTTAACAAAAATAATAAAATAATAGAGTTAAATAAGTTGTACAAATTTTAAGTTGTACCCCAAACGTTATTGTATTTTATATCACTCTAATTATAAGATTGAGTGCAGACTTTTGTTTCATATTTTTTCAATACGAATATCTACACTTACTTCCTTTAAGGAGCCTCTCTTTCACCAAAAATTAAATAAAAATTATAAAATTATTATTTATTAATATAACTCACAATTTATTTAATTTTTTTTTAGTTGAATGAGTTCTGAGTTATATTAATAAATAGTAATTATATAAAAATTATTGTGCAAAAGAAATAAATAAAAAAAAGATATATATACTTATTGAGTTTAATTAAAATGAATGCACTTTCATTTTCTTAAAAATGTACACAATATTTTGCTTATGCATTAAAAGTATTGTTTCAATTAAGAGTGACTAAATAATTTCTCGGAAGTCCCAGTCATATAGCTCAGTTGGTGAGCGCATGAGGACATACGTGTGTGGGTACGGGGTTCGAATCTCAATTGTATTACTTTTCTATAAATAAAAAAAAAATTTCTCGGAAGCACAGATTACATGAGAGAATTATGGTTCTCCTAACAAAATCTATTATTTGTTTTTTTGTTACTTTAAGAAGCAAAATAAAATACGTAGACCTACGTTGTCATTTATGGATTGGATTAGTAGGAAAGTTGAGTATTGAGCTGAATTAATTAAAATTAAAGTTTTGTTTTTAATAAACTTAATAACATCAACACTACACATAGGGACATAAGCACATAGCCAAACGACTTGCGGAATTTGCTATATATAAGAGGAACAAATTAGTGACATAGAAAGGAAAATGAATTACGAGACAAAATTAAAGGTGTTGTAGTTAAAAGAAATAAATGATTATGGGTTGTAATTATGAAGAGATTAAGGTAATTGGAAATAATAACTTTGGTGAAGAAAGAGATGATATTTATGCATGCTTATCAGCTATGTATCTTTGTTTTAGTCCAATGGTGTACACTGCCGTGTTAAACGCCGCGGTTGATCTGAATTTGTTTGAGATAATTGCGAAGGCAAGTTCAGAGTGTGGTGGCGCGTCTGCGTCCGAGATTGCTTCTCAACTAAAAATTGTGAAACAGCACGTAGAATTGCCTCATAGACTTGATCGCATGCTGTGCCTTCTTGCAAGTCACGCTCTGCTCACGTGCTCTACACGTGCGAAGGAAGATGGTGAGATAGAACGAGTTTATGAATTGTCAGATGCTGGTAAATACTTTGTGTATGATGACAAAAATGGTTCACTGGCTTTGTTCTCAACATTTATGACTCATCGAACGCTCCTTGATGCACTGTAAGTAACATGCATTATGTCATTTATGTCTCTTTTAAATTTATTTATTTAATTAGACAGACTAATTAAGTGATGTTAAATATATATATATAGGCTGAATTTCAAGGAGGTACTTTTGGACTGTGACAAGGGACTATACAAGAAAGTTCATGGAATGCCTATCTTTGAAGGCATACAGTCAGATCCAGCATGGAATCACACTTTTAACAAAGCAATGGCAAATATTTGCACAATAGAGATGAACAAGATTCTTGAAACATACTCTGCTTTTCATGATGGAATATCTTTCTTGGTTGATGTTGGAGGTGGAGTTGGACAATCTTTGAATATCATCATCTCCAAATATCCTTCAATTAAGGGTATTAATTTTGATCTCCCACAAGTAATTCAAAATGCACCACCCTTGCCAGGTATATATATATATTATCTCTCATCAATACTTAAATAAAATTCTAGTCTCCAAAATTAAAAACTCCCTAAAAATTCATGAAGGAATTGAGCATGTTGAAGGAGACATGTTTGTAAGTGTTCCAACAGGTGATGCCATATTATTGAAGGTTAGTCTAGAACACTATATATCATATCATAACCCATTTATCTAATTATGATTATAACTTGGGTTCCAATAATAATTACTATATATTACAGGGCATATTGCACAATTGGTCTGATGAAAATTGTTTGAAGGTTCTAAGAAATTGTTACAAAGCTTTACCAGAATATGGGAAAGTGATCGTTGTGGATTTCATAGTGTCTGAAGAAATTCAATCAACAGAAGCAGATAAATTGGTTACAAGCTTTGATAACCTCATGTTCTTGGATGGTGGCTGCGAAAGAACTAAGAAAGAGTTCATCAATTTATGCAAACTTTCTGGTTTTTCTACTTTTCAATTTGTTTGTCTTGCTTTCTCTGCTTTAGGCGTCATGGAATTTCATAAATAAACATTATTATGTTAACTCTACTCTTCATGTATTTAAGGATCTTTCAATTCTGTTTTGTGACAATATATAAACATGTATTTGAATAAGTCACTTGCCAAAAACAGCAATAATATGGTTGATTTTATTTAAGAGTAATGATTGAAGTCCTAGTCATCATGCAGTTCAGTTGCTCAACAAAAGAACATGCATATATGGTATCTCAGTTCAATCTTCATTATTATAGTATAGAAAAAAAAAAAAAAAGATTAATGATTGGGAAACAATGTAGTACTATTTACATTTCACAACAACTCTAAATAGTTGTATTAAAAATTTGTTTTTTTTTTTATACAATTAGTTATAAATTATAAAATATGAATAGTAATTGTCTGATTACATTTATTTTATTTTTTCATGAACAAACCTGGTTTATGAAAGAGAAATTTTAAGAGGAAAATTCATTTTATTAAAAGATTTAAAATACTCTGAAGGAAAATGTACACGTTGGATATAAGAATTTAAAATCTTAAAAAATTTACACAAAAATTGTACTACTAAAAAAAGAAATTAAACAAAAAAATTATTTAAAATATTATAAATATTTATTTAAAATATTATAAATATTTACAAGTATTAATTTTGAGCATCCATGACAGATATTATTCATAGGTGTGAATTTTTTCTTCCCAGCCATCCTAATTCAGCCTTTCAAGTTCAACAACATGATTCAAAAGTAAAATAATCTATCTCAAATTGCAAAAAAAATAAAGATTTAATTAAAATTTTAGTCTCCTTATTTTTATTTTGGATAATTTTGGTCTCCGAATTTTAAATTGGCGATTTTGATCCCCTTAATTTAAAAAATGAACAACTTTGATCCCTCTATTAGTTTTTTCTTTTAAATTAGCCATGATTTTTAGTCAATTTAGTGTCAAGATAGACTAAAATCGTTTACTATTAAAATGCATTCCTAAAAATTATTAACTAGTTATAATTTTTCTTCTTATTATTTTTAGTGAACAATTTGAATCTTGTCCTTAATTTGAAGGAAAGTTGTCACTAAATTAATTTCTTTTTAAAATTTTTTATATCTATAAATGATTTTGATCCCTTTGTCATTAATTTGAAGAGAAATGTCAATGCATTGGCTAAAAACTACGACTAATTTAATAGAAAAACTAACGGATGGACCAAAATTGTATGTTTTAGAAACAAGAGGGACCGAAATTGCCCTTTTGAAATTTGAAGGACCAAAATCGCTCAAAATACAAATAAGAAGGACCAAAACTGCAATTAAGCCAAAAATAAATAAAATAAAAATCCATCCTTAAAAAAGAATGAAATGGTGGAAAAAACGAAAAGGAAGGACAAGGCTAAACGACATCGTTTCTTGTGAAATCAGAAAAAAGGGTAAAACGAAGAAAAGAGAAACTATAAATCATCAAAAAAGAAAAAGAAAAAAAAAAGAAAAAGAAAAGAGAAAGTTGGTTGGGGGTGATTCTACATTTCTTCTCCGGAGAAGTGAAGAAGAACCCTTGCTCCCTCTCCCTCCTACAGTTGGCCACACCACCGACGTATCCTTCGCCGACGGCTCCGATCACCTGAACGGTCTTCATTTAACCCGCGCGCGCGAAGCATCGCGGTTTACGGCGTCGCACCTTCGTCGCGAAGACAGGGAACCGCTGAGTGAAGCCACGAACACCAACGACGGCCGCCATTGAAGCTGCCGCATCTCCATCGGGCGTTCAACATCCGCAGCCTCCAAGTCTCTTGTGACTCCAACTTGTTCAACATCTTTCAGGTATTAACATTTCACAATTTATTTAATATATTATTAATTTATACGTGAACTGACATTGATGAGTGATGAGTGATGATAGCTCATTTTCTTCTGATTCTAAGTCAGTCGAGTAGAGGCTGAGAATATACGTTTGTAAATACGGGTATAATCAAAATTAATATTGGAAGAGGGATTTGCAGCGTAGACATTTGGTATCTGTTGATAGATTGAACGTACAAATGACATAAATTGTGGGGGAAGGAGCTACCGTAGTTGCCTTTGGAATCATAGCTTTACCTTTTTTACACTGATGTGATTAAGTTCCTTGCGTTTATTCATACCGTTTGGTAAATGGTAGTATGCTGATTATTTTCTTGAATAAGTAATTTCAATAATCATGCCCAATATCACTGGCATTGCGACATCGCTGACATTCATAAGTACAAACATGAATCAATAAAACAATCATATTTCTATCAGATATGAATATGATCATGAAGTTGCATTCTTTGTTGATTGTTAGATTTTTATTTTTGCTTTTAGCCTTTAGGTATCAGAATGAGATTGTTCTTAAATGTCAACTTAGAATTTCCTTATATATCCAGCTCAACTGATTCGACTAGTGACTCACTAGCCACTTCAAGATTTTGGCTTCTTGAAGTGGGTTTTGGGCTCTCTCATGGATGGTTACCTGATAGAATACTCTTGATTGGTGGTGCTTGTTAATGCCTTAAGCTTGTTCTTTAAACTTGTGGTTGTTGTTCCTTTTGGCTTCAATTATGGGATTTGGAAAAGCCCACATGCTATCCTTGTGTCCCTTTCCACTGTTTATTTCATAAGTTGAGCTACACAACTTACAATCATGCACTGTTTGTGTCCTTGGAAATCTAAAACTCAAGGTCTGTAACTAAAATTATGGCCAGATATTTTGAGTGGTTTAAGTTTCCATGCAAAGTGGAGCACTGGAGCCTGATTCTGCTGCATACTTTCACTCACATCTATAGCATGGGAATAGAGTGGAGCTTTTGAAATAATTATGGTTGACTTAATTCTACATTAGCTCATAAATTATATTCTAATGGGTATTGATATTGATATTTATCTGCAACTGTCTTTCTGTAAGCTGATATAAATTATTAGGGTTTGCATTGTAGAGAAATTTTATTGGTTTACACTTAACAAAATGGCTAATTAGTTCTACTAATTATCTTTTGAAAAACCTTAATCAAACCCACTTTTGAAGTATCTTACATTGCTAATGGCTTGTTTATGAGAAGTAACTTATATTACAGAACTTTTTTTTTTTTTTGCTGCAGAAATTTTGTACTTATTAAGTATCTTTATGTTTGAAATTTGTGATTCTTAGGTTTCATTCACTTTTATTACATGGGATCATCAGCCGAGGAGTATGCTGCATTTGAAGAAAAAGTTAGTAGGACACTGTACTATGACAACCTGTCACCACAGGTCACTGAATCTGTGATTCGAACTGCTCTTGACCAGTTTGCAACTGTGAGAAGTGTACAATTTATTGCCAACTACATTGGACCAAGCCATCTTCCACAGTGTGCATTAGTAGAATTTGATTCTGCCAAGAAGGCCAAAGAAGTTATGTCAATGATAGGGCAGTATCCTTTCATGATGTCTGGGATGCCACGGCCTGTAAGGGCTCGTCCAGCTGTAATGGAAATGTTTGATGATCGACCAATGAAGCCTAACAGAAAGATAAAATGCCGTTGGTTGGAGCCAAATGATCCTGATTTTGAAGTTGCAAAGGAATTAAAGCATCTTACTCGCAAGCATGCTGCAGAAATAGCGTTCATGCACAAAGTAAGTTCCTTCCTAGTAATGAATCATTTTTTTAGCTCTTACTACTGTTACTCTATCAATCATTTCTGCCTCTGGGAGTAGATGTTAGGAATATCTATTTCCAAATGAATCATTTATTTGTTAATGATAGAGGACTGGGGTATGGTATATGCACTTATGTGGACTAGCTACCAAACCTGATCCCAAGAAGTTACCCCTGATCTAGAAGGTATATTCTACAAGATACAGGCATAGAGAAGGATCAGGAGGGAAGAATTGGCTTTGATGACCTGGCCATTTAGTTTTGCAAGGTAGCAGGAATATGGGGAGAAAGAGAGTGACAGAAGTATGCTGAATATTGACGTTAGTGGATAGAGAATAGATTTTCATATTGAAGATCTTGATGCTTTGGAAGTATATTGTTGTAGAGCTTTTGGTCATGTTCTTTTTCTTAAATTTCTTTATGATAGAAACCCAAAAATGGAGGTGAAGAACAAGAATGGAAGACTTTATTTCTTGAATGCAGAAAGACAATACAAAAGGAGAAATAACTCTCCCAAAGGGTTTCTCCCTACAAAGAACTAATCCTTTCATAAGGAGCCTATGCCCAATCTCACTATCTTAATATCAAAATAAAACACACTAATTACAATCACAACTCTTATTTATAGGCTAATTAGGTAGGCTAAACTAACTTCAAACCAACTCCTAACTTTACCACCCTCATGAAATTCAACCTTTTTCACCTTGGGATTCTATGTTGTTCTGATAAAGTGTGCTTTTATACGTGCTTTTTTCCAGCTGCAACTTGAAGAAGAAGAGAAGCTTGCGAAGCAGCAGACAGACACGCTTAAAGTGCATTACAAAAAGTTTAAGATGATAGATGGCATCATGACTGATAAAACTGCGGTTCGTTTGGCACGCATCTATAATCTGCCTGTTGCAGATGATTGAAGGCTTCTTTTGAATTAACAAGTTACGTACATAGTTTTTTTTGTACTTTTTTGGTTAGGACTAAGCTTTATTGCTCCTCCTGCTCCTACTATTTTAGAAACTTGATTCATACATGTTCTATGATATGCTCCTCGATCCATGCCTAAGATCCGCCTCATGGTTCAGAGTAGTGAGTAGGCGATGATTTAAATTGTAGTTTTGAATGCACTTTTAGTTTCTCAACTTTAGCAATTATGCAATTTTTCCTATTTTCAATTGCATGATGATTCTATTAGTGTTTTTCCATGGTAGAACTATGAATAGCGCATAGCAGGGTGGTGCAGGGCTATCCAATTCCAACCATTATAGGATGTGAGGTTTTCCTCTGCTGCATGATCTGATGTGTAGAACTGCTAAGAAGGAAAAAAAAAAAAATCTGATAAAGATGTTCCTCGATAATATCATCGTGATTCTCGAAGTCATGCCATGTACGGTAGCATATATTAAACCAAATAGGACGAGTAGCAGGTCATAAGAAATCTTAAAGCCATATATGATGGTTTATATTAAATTTAGGTTTAATTATATTATGATTTTTTTAAGTCAAACAATTAACCTCAAATGAATCCAAATTTATATACAAAATAAACTCAGAAAATACTAAAAATGGGATTTTATTGAGTTGAAATTTTGTGAATTATGTGCTCTACTGGGTTAAATTTTCCTCATGGACATTCCAATATGAAACATCCACATTAACCTTGTATGAGCACTTAATCTGTATTTTGTATTAATAAATATAAACCCCATCCTATACCTCTCTATCCTTAATACAATGATGTTCACTTCTAACTTGTAAGCTCTGCATACAATAGCTGATTCCAAGTATCTGGCAAGCCAGCTACACACCAATGAGTACAATCCATGCCTTTGAAGACATTATAGGAACTTGGATGTGCATCTTTTCTCAACTGTGACAGAGTTGTAATGTTCAACAAATGAACAGGCTTTGTTATTTTGTCCAACACATCTTGCATTACATAGGATGCACGTGGCACTCCACCTGGGTATGTTGATCCCCTTATTGGCTCTGTCTCGTTTGAACAGTTTCTCACTTCTGGCTTGTGCCAATCTGTGCCACTGATTAATTTGCAGACACAAATTTCAAATGTTATATCAGTACATGGTAATAAGCATGTATTAGATGAGAAGAAAATGATGTTGGACTTACTTGTAGTGGGAAGGTGAAATTCCTTGCATAAGAACTTGGGTTTTGTTTGTATCAACCTCTTCATCTACCCAGTTAGCCCAAGTTGTCAAACCTGTTTTAAAAGCTTCCATGCGATCCATGTCTTTCAGTATCTTGTCACCTATTTGAATATAGTCCCATCTGCACCAGAAAATGGCCACATTACTCGCGATGTTGATAATGCAGTTTTAAACTGTGGTTGTGATTTGTGTTGGTCACAGTCGCATTGTGCTGAATGCAGTTAAATGTGACCATTGAAAATCAAAATTGCCATCTAATATGATTTTGTAGAATTCTTACGGTTGCTTGGGTCCTCTGCGGTACCACCAGAGCCAAGTGTTGAAAACCAAAACGTCCATGTCTTTCCATATGGCTCCATTCTTAATGGAATCAAGCTTCAAGACTCGACCAATCTTTTCCTCTTCAATATCAACCAAATATACAGAATGGAACACAAGCACTGAAACTCCATACTCCTGCACAAGTATTGTAGTAATTGTGAAAAAAGTTAGTGAAAATATATTATTATTTTTTTTATGATATTTAACATGTAGCAACTAAAAAGTAATTCACCATGGACTAATTGAATCTCGACCGTTAAATTAAACTAGTTTTATTTAAATGTAAAATTTACAGTTGATAAAGAATTCATAATTTATTACATTTAAACTAACAATTCAACGGTCAAGATTGATTGGTGGTCACTGACCTGGAATGTGAAGTTGGAGAGGTTGTCACTGTTCTGCTCCAAAATTTGAGTTTGAGGAACAAAAGAACGAAGCAAGCACACAAGTGATTGCCAATGGTTGGCACTCACTGAATCTCCTACGAACATGATTTGCTTCCCTTTCAATTTTGTCAAGAAATTTTTCGCATCAAATCTGCAAATATTATTTTCAGAAAAATGGCATAAAATTAAATTGCTTAAAAAAATTGGCTGACCGTTAGGTTTGTTGGGAATGAATGAATGAGGATGAGATCATTAGTATGGCTTGCTTTGTTCCCATAATGCTTTGTGCTCAAGTTGTTTTTAACTTATTACTCCCTCGCCTCCTATTTATAAGACGTTCTCAACCGAATTACATAGATAAAAAAAAGGTAGTTGAGTTTAGTTAACTTTATTGATTTTCTCAAAAAATGTATGGAATACCATTTTTATCCTTCATTGAATAATGTGTTAGCCAATTACAATTAAGGAGTTAAAATAATTGATGCATTTAACGAGGGTAAAAAAAAAAAAAGCAATAAATGCATCTTGAAAACTACAAGATATCTTATAAAAAAGACCATAAAAATCTTCTAGATGGTGTCTTATAAATAGAACCAAAGGGAATATCTTGGTTTGGTGTTAGAACAAAAAAAAAGATATTCTTTTTCGTATAGAACTTGTAAATATGGCGTGGATAATATAAAAAACAAACAAAAAAGAAAAAGTGAAAATGAGAATTGGTTTGGCACTCTATCAACCAATAAAACATCTATTTGATCCCAATTTCTTTTCCTCGAACCCAGTACATATTTATTAAATAAATAAAATTATTTGCAGTAATTGGAGGCGACCATCCCGAAATTAATTATTTGTTTTTTTCATGAATACTTATCTCCTATAACCTATTATTAGGATAGAAATTAAGCTAATTTTTTGGGCTTAGTTAGCCCTGTCCTCTCAATTAATGGCACGTGTCTCTAACATTTTTATGAATAATTATTAATTTTGATAGGGTTAGTCAACCTAGTCATTAAAATATGTATAGAGTATTTGTTTTTCTCATTTTTTATAAATTTAAAAGTATCATTGATGAATTTTGGTCAGTGAAATTAAAAAGAAAAACAAAAAAAAAAAACAGTTTCTCTTTGACTTTGACTAAAAATTTGTCAAGGTAATCCTAAATGACTAAATCTGAATTAATTAACGAGTATTTGTGAAAATTAATGACTTCTTTATGTAACATTACTGTTTATTTTTAAGAATGAAATTACTTGATTTTAAATACTCGTAATGAATTTTAAGGGTGGGAAAATTTGTGGATATAAAAAAAAAAAAAAAACTCATAATGAGTAAAAGTGTTTGAGATTCAATAAAACTCATGGAATGCAGAGCTTATTCAAAAACCTTAAGAGGTTAAACAAATACACATTTATTTAAGGTCACGGGTTAACTAACAGTAGATACTGAAAAATCTGAGGTCATTTTTCGTTGACAAAAAAAATATTGATAATACTTTCCCTCTCCCAAAAAAAACAAAACAAGTATCACACATTCACATGTCGTTTATATATATATGTGTATATATATATATGCCAATTGCCAAGTAGCTTAAAGGAGACCATGAATTTTGTATCAGAATGAGAACAAATGGTGGCCATATTATAGAAATGATTCGCTCCACATGTCAACTTTACAATGCAATTGTCGTTTTGCATTGCAAATAATCTCTTCTAAACAGAAATATCATCGAAATAAATATAAATCCTTTCTCTCTCAAAAGAACAGTTACTATTATTCGATTCTTAATCAGTAAGCCTAACTATCTATCAGTAATATCAATAGTGTTTGATTGGTGTTAACTAGAATTGCTATGATTTATGAAGGAATTGTATGAACGAATTTATTAATTAATTGATAAATAAAAGTGATTAATGAAAATTAAGAGAAGAAATGAATGATACCTTGGCAAATCGCAGGCAATGGGTTGCCACCTGTATTTGAGATAATAACGATCAGGACGACCATACTCCAAACAATCAAACTCTTTACGAATGTGAGGACACTTTGAAGAATCATAGAGAGGATAAGATTCATCCCAAACCCATTTCCCTTCATATAAATCACAACTCCATTGTTGATGATGATGAACAACAACATTTCCTCCATTAACACTGATTGGAGAAAAACAAATCACCATAAAAATAATCCAACTATGTATCTTTATTACTACACTACCCATTTCTGATCTCTCTTAATGTGTAGAATTAATTGAGGTGTGTGATTGTGGCAGATATATATAGTTGGAGGGAGGTACAAGGACAAAGTGGAGAAAGTTTTTTGGGTTTTTGGGTCTGACATGGAATGTTTCGAAAATGGTGTCAACCCAAGCAGAGCAATCAATGTTATTGATCCCTTACCATATGGGCCTTAATTTCTCTTTCTACACAACTTAACTCTATTTTTCTATGTAATTTTAATTTTAAAGGTCAAGTTTTTGTTATTTTATGAATTATTTTAATTTAAAATATATTTTTAATTAACTAAATTAATATATAAGTATTATTAAATTAATTAAAGAATAATAAAAATAAACAAAATAGAGTGATAATAATCTCACTTTTTACTTTAATTAAAATTGAAAGTTCATCACAGTAATTCACATAATAAATATCAATATTAAAAGTTAACAATTAGCCTGATTATTAAAGTGAAATTCCAAATTTCACTGAAAAATAGTATCAAACGCACTTAAAGAAAAACACAAATTTTATCTATTATGTTTTCTCTTAAATAGTACCATTGATATATATGTTTTAGTTGAACAACCCCTTTTGAGTTTTTTTTTTTTCAAATGTTTGCCAAGACATATAGTTGGATATTTTATTAATGTTTGCCGTGACATAGAGTAATAATTCTAGTGTCTTTTTGAAGGTATAGTAATAACATCATATTTTATTTCCTCAAAAAAAGAACATCATATTTTACCAAATCTGTACAATTTAATTACCATCATGAGAAAATATGTAAATATTAATAAATATTTTCTAATTTAAGATAAAATAAAAAAAAACAATTTAGGTAATAGTAGAAGAATAATGAGATAAAAAAGAAAAATATTTATTAAAATTGATTTTTTTATTATGTACAATTTTGTACGTATAAAGAATTCAATAATAGAAACTTTTTTTACGAGAAAAGATAAAAAATCAATGACTAGTATATTTGAAATGAATTTAATGATTTTTCTTAATAATCTTTTTACTTATTTTTTACTTTTCTAAAATTAAAAAAAAAAATTCTTATTTACACACACTTTTATGATTACATTGGATAGAATCTGTGTTCAGATATTGTCATGTGCACGGCACACATATAAAAAATCTTTTTCTATTTAGGTCATTAATTATTGATGCTTGATGCAATACTAGTTTTGTTTTTTAATTAGAAAAATTGTAACAAAGTTTTTTTTTTTAATAAAACTATGGAGCGAGAACTTTTATCATCTCAAAAGTTAGAGCGATATGAGTGAAATTTTTTTCTTAAAAAATATTTTTCACAAGAATCTATAACCAATAATCTTTGTTTAACATATTCTCAAACGATGCAAATCTAACACATTTCTAATAGTTTCATTGTTACAAAAGTATTTTAATGGAAAAAGTAAAGTGTTACATTGACTTGAAGAAGGTTGGTTGGTATGTCTAGGTGTTAGCTAGATTGCTCTTTTTATACCACAAAATTAGTGATCTACATCTCTAGTGTTTTTTTCTTTCTAATTAACTTTCACATGCATCACATGACCAACACCTCACTCAAAAAGAACACTCATTTTGGTAATTTGTCCCTTCCTTTCTTAATTTCTTCTTATTAATTATTTTTTTCATGATTCACAGGTTCTGAGATATTAGATAGTAGTCACAAACAAATATGATATGGATGGAACAAGCCAGGAAATATGTCTAATTGTGGGTGATAACTTGATATAAAGAAAACGGCACAATAACTTAATTAGATACATTATATTATATTAACTAAAATAAAATGTGCGAATATAACATATCGTGTCAATGACTTTTTTTTTTGGTCAACATTGTGTCAATGACTTAAATTTGCATATTTTGATGAGTCTTAGGGGAGTTCAATTGGTAGTAATTCTTAGAAATTTATAACTATATCGTTTTAGTCATGAGTTTGAACAAAAAAAATTTTGGTAAAAAATAACTTAGGGGGATTTGGATTTGCTAATTTCATGAAACTATGCAATTATTGTAGTTGGTGATCTCGTTTGCAAATTATGGTTTTGTGTTTGGACAAACTTGATTTTAATATAAAATTATGGTTGGTTGGTAATATGATAAACATTTACGGATGAAGAAACTCATATTAAAAGTGTGTGGATTCTCTCTATTGTCTCCACTCTATACCCTTTACAACACACATCACAACCATTGAATTCATCACACTTTTTCACTTTCTTGATTATTGTGTAATAATCAACCAAGGATTAAGTGGATTTACTGGAGGTGGATGAGATTAGCACCATTCTTATTGGGAGTGACACTATCATTTTTAGTATATAAATTTATGATTCTTACATATAAAAAGAATGGTGCCACTCCCAATAGAGATGGTGCTAATCCCATCCTCCTTTGCTGGATTGGGCTCACATCTGTATAGGCCTGGCCCATTTTAGTTGTTTAATGAAATCTCACTTTCCTTGACCTAATGTTAGATTATGGGCTGGGCTGATTCAACCCCGAAAAAACACTTTCTAGGCTAACACTTTCCTCACCACACTCTTTTTTCAAGACACCACACGTCTTTTTTTTTTCCAAAAATACCCTTCGTTCGGATTTTAAAAATCCGAGTGAATAACCACCACACTTGCCAATACAAATACCCGAATTTTCCAAACAGATTTTAAAAATCCGAGTGTATTCGGATTTTAAAAATATGAACACATTTAGATTTTAAAAATCCGAACTCAATGATTGAAAAATTCACCTAGTATAGCATAATCTCACTCATTCCACCTTACATTACAAATCTTGGTTGAAATTGTGTTATATTTAGAGTATTTCATTTATTATTAGGTGAGTTCTAATATTTTATCACTCTCCATTTTTCTTTGTTTCCATTTCAGCGTGACCTTCATCGCTATCAAGACTCTGTAGAATTCGGATTTTAAAAATCCGAGTGTATTCGGATTTTAAAAATCCGTTTAGAAAATCCGGATATTTGTATTGATAAGTGTGGTTATTCGCTTGGATTTTAAAAATCCGAGCGAAGGACATTTTTGAAAAAAATAAATAAGACATGTGGTGCCCTGAGAATAAAGTGTGGTGGAGAAAGTGCTGGCCTACTTTCTATTGATAAATGATGAATATATGCTAGTTTAGGCCCTGCCTTCAAATTGCTTATTAATATCTTACCATTTTAGATTGAGACCATTATTATTTCAAAAAAGATGATTATGTATGAGATAGTTCTCATTAAAAGTTTGATTAAGCATCAAGAGTTAAGATAAGGGTTTAGATTAATTAATCATTAGTAAGTTATTACAGATATAATGAAAGAGAAAATATATTAAGTGAGAGGTAAAAGTATGAGAGAAATTAATATCAACTATTCAATTATAATTAATAGTTGAAATTTGATTTAATAAGTCAAATGCATTCTTATCAAATAAATTTGAGTTGAAGAGTTATTACTTAAAATTTTACTGAGCATAACAAATGCTGTAACAAAAGGTCCTATTAACTTAAGGACTAATTAGTACAAATTGAAAAGTTTAGAGTGCCTACTTGTAGATGCTTAAAAATATAAGGTAATTACATGAGAATTATCCTTACATAGGGCTTGTTAATGTTTTAGTCGAAACATTATTGATAATGATTTTGAATTCTAACGCAATCGGATAAAAATAAAAAAATATTGTTTCTTTAAGAATACTTTCATTTATAATAAAGTATAAACAAACATGTTGAAATAATCATGTTCTCAATCTGAAATAATAATATATTTTCAATAGTTGAAAGAATTGAACAAATAAATCTTATCCAGCTTTTTACTCTAAGAGATACCTGGTTGAACAAAGTTATGATTAGACATAATTTTGTTGAGACCCTATGCTTGTTTAATGAGAAGTACTGTATTAATAAATTATTATGTGCAGGCACTCCCATGATATAAGCCAAGTTACATAGTCCAAGTTAGCATAGTGGCTCCAACAAATCGAGGCATATGGCATTGGAAAAACCATCATAATGCATAATCATCTCATTAAATTTCTTAGTTATTCATAGCAAAGATATATCCCTTTGAGAAGTGCTCTGTCGTTTGGTATTCATGGCAGGAATAGGAACTAATCCTCTGGAAGAGCACCCTAACCAGCCCTTGCCAAGTGAGTTCTAATTATGCTCTTTTCAAGTACACTCTTTCAATGGTCTCCCTTATATAGGGACAATCATTTAAACCTCAATTATGTTCGTGTTGTATTAAATGATTTCAAATGGGATTAGAATGATCACTTGCAATTATAATCTGATGCTGTTTCAATAGGTTTTTAAAAAACCATTATACTGCAACTTGATATTATGAAACAGACTGCAATTTAAAACTTAGTTCAGGGAGCTAAAGTTTAGTTTTAAAAAAATACTTATATTTTTTTATAAGTTTATTTTCATAAATTTGATGGAAATGTTCACCTAAATGGGTTGCCTTGAGCTTATTCGAGTAATTTCTATAATCACATCATTCATCCTCTACGAAAATCTTTTTATTATATAGATTTGAATAGGAGAGAGTCTATGATTGAAATTGAGGTGTGATTGTGGTAACTTACTAAACAAATAAACTGAATAAAGAAAAAAATACTTTATTGAATAAGAAGCATGACTCATAATTTAGTAAATTACACTAAAATTTCAAAAAATGTAGATGGTTTGCTGCTAATATATAGTTATAAGTGGTAGTAGGACAAATTGATTCACTAAATGGCATGAAAATGTTATGGCAGGGTCATACAACCCTACAAAGACAAGTTGGCCAGAACTGATTGGGGTAACTGCAGAAGAAGCAGAGAAGAAGATAAAAGATGAAATTAATGGAGTTGAAATTCAAGTGGTGCCTCCTGGCTTTTTTGTCACTGCTGATTTCAAATCACAGAGAGTTCGATTGTATGTTGATGAATCTCAGAAGATCACAAAGACTCCAGTGATTGGTTGATTGATTCATCTATTAATCATGATTTAAATAATCCAATATTTTCCTTCAATTACATAACCTCCTAAGTCCTAACGTTTTTTGTTTTTTGTAGTATTAGACTAAATCAGTTAACATGTCCATTCACTAGACCTAGAGTAGTTGTTGAGTGCACAAAATTGTTCTATTTGCTTCCCAAATTGCAATATTATAATTCTAGATGATGTAAGAATAGAGAAAATTATATTATATAATACATAATTAGTGTCTTTCTGCATTATACAAACAAAGTACTAATAAGTTGTTAACATAAACCCATGTCACGGATAACCTTAAATATTTGTAGTGTCAAATACAAACACAAACAAAGAAAACCCCATAATTAAAATACTCACAATAAACAAATTTGTGAAGCAAAGACATAGAGTTAATAATTCGGAACCATAAATTCCCTTTCCAATTGAAGGTTGTGAAGTTCCTTAAAATGCTTCAAGAAGAAAATGGTGGATCAAATTGGAAGTTGTAATGGGCATGCAGCAGATTTCTCCTGGTTCTGTTGTAGTCATAAGATTGACTGTGATATGGTTCCATTGCAAGATTTCACTTTGACTTGGTTGACCTTTACCTGTTGACTTACCAAATAACCAAAAAAAGTGAAAAGAGAAATTCATGTTAGTTGAGTGAAGCAAGATGCATAACAGTTAATAGATGGTTTCTCAGAAAAATAATAATTTTCTTCAGCATTAACGATATCTTTTACTCGACAGCAAAAGACTAATCTCTTTCCAAATCCTAAAAATAATAACTCGAAAGAGATCAGTTTTTAATTGTTGCATTGAAAATACCCTTAGTGGAGTACTAGTGTTGTATATCCATTCTTTAGAATAACTAAAACTTCTTGCTGATAGAAACAATAAATAAATAATGTTATTGATCTTATATTCAAACTAGTCTTGTAACCATAAATATCAAAATAAGATGACTATTTGTGGAGAAACCTAGATAAACAAATCATAAATCATGTAAATAAAATTAGAAGTTCATCAGTACAAGAAAACAAAATAAATTATTCTATGGCAAGTAAAGATCCTAAAGAAATCTTAACCTTCTAATAACCTTAAAGTAGCAAAACAACAATTGATGAATGAAAATTAAAGTGAAGCTTAGAAATAATGTTAAATATTTACCTCAGATCAGAAGCATCCATTAGCTACAAGCTTGAATTCTTCTTGCATGAGAGAAGCTTGAGTTGTTGTTTCTCATATGAGTTTCAAATTTTGGTATTGGCATGACAATTTCAAAAGCTTCAACTAACAATGCCACCTTCTTCTTCCTAGCAGGTGCAAGTTTTGTAACAACTTGTCTCAGTGCAGAATCAATCATCCATTCCTCTGCATTCTTTCTCTCATCCATCATTTGATGCCTCAAATCAACTTTCTCTGGCTCTGGTTCAGTAACAAGTGGTAGGAAATTTGGTTCTCTTGGGTTGAACTTTCTCATTTCATCATCTTCATCATCATCAACGCCTCTCTTTCTAATAATTATTCCTTTCAAATTCTTGCTAGTAATTTCCTCTTCATCATCTATGCTATTTTTGTTTTTGAACTTTTTAGCCTTGCCTTGATCTTTTCCCAACAATTCTTGGTCTTGAAGAGTTGTGTTGCTTTCTTCTGGTTCATCAAACAAGTGGATTTTGTTCTCCTCATAATTTCTCTCATTATCATTGACATCAATCTCGTAATTTTCACTTATCTCTTCACTTTGGCTGTTGTTATCAATTTTCTCTTCATCAAGTGCCTTCAAGCTGCAATCCTCACCATCCACTTGTTTTCTGTTTTCTCCACCATTATCTTCTTCTACATTTTCCAGGCACTCATCTGACTGAAACATCGATTCACTCCCTGAAAATACAACCACTAATCAATTTAGTTCATGAAATTATTATGAAAAATAAAAGTATTCCTGAAATTAACAATCAACAATCAATTTAGTTTTTATTTAGTCTCTAAATTATTTAAAAATAAATCAATTTAGTTGCTAATTTCAAAGATTTTTTTCCTTGTAATGTCATAAACGAAATTGATTACCGTCTATAATTTTAGAGAATAAAATGATTTGTAGCAACCCATACCAGTTGTGGAGTACTCAGTTTCTTGAGCCTCAGTGCTTCCACTTGTACCTTCTAGTCCAGAACTAATGCCATGAGTCTGTTCTTCAAAATTGTTGCTTTCTTCTGAATTGGCATCTACTTGTTTGAGTGTTTCATCAACCAGAAATTCCTCATAATAGCTGCCAAGGATATCATTATCATCTAACCAATGCACTGACACATCATGAGAACTCTCAGATAAAGACTCAACTTTTGAATCATTCTCCTCCTCTTCATCATTGAATCTGAAAAAAGGGTCTTCCTCCCACTCCATATCATTGGATTTGGAATCAGAATCATCACTGAAGTAGCTTCCCATGCTCATTTCATCATGAGACCAACTAGATTGGTTTTCTTCTTCTGCAGCTTCATCATTTTGTTCTTCTTGGAGGAACAACCCTTTGGTTTTACTGTCCACTTCAACTCCAACATCATCAAAGGGTTGTTTTTTCAAATCCTCTTCAAAATCAATCACAGATTCATAGGGTGAAGGAGTATCAACAATATTGCCATTATCTTCTTTCTCCTCGATATCCTTGTCAAAATCTGTGTGTCCCATTTCTTCTTCTTCTTTTGGTTTTCGATCCTTTTCATTAGCATAGATTTCAATGAAGAAATCGGTGCTAATTTCATCATATGCAGGGGCACTCTGCTCAAAAACAGAGCCACTCTGCTCAAGATCAGAGTTCTCGTTCTCTGTTTCATTCAGAACCTCGAATCTTCTAGGGCTAAGAGCTTCCACCTTCTCGCGCTTCTTCATCTTCAAAATTCGCCTCCTCGACGACACAAATGTTTTCAAAGGAGGCAAATCAGGATGATGATGACCATTAAGAGAACAATAACTATAAGGACAGACCTTCATCACTGAAGTTCCCTCTGACTCTGTTCCTCCAGGGTGAAGCATGAGGTATGAAGGGAACTTTGAGTCCTTCAGAGTTGAAGAACATGTGGCTCTGGTAGATTTTCTAGGACCAAAAACTCTAGAAGACTTGAAACTAGTTGTCTTTGTCAATGTTCTCACAAGACTCAAACTAGATGTTCTTATCAAAGATTTTGCAGGTTTTTTCTTACTAGAGACAGAGGGGGTACCTTTTGAAACATTGTTAGGAATTTTTCTCAGAAGATTCTTGAAATCAGAACAACACGATTGAGTGTTTCTATGGATTACAGGGAAAAGTTCCTTTTTTGCATGAGAACTGCTTGTGGGCTTCATGTAATTTGGCGAACCATTTGGAGTCTGCTTCTGTGGTGATTCCGATGCTTTTTGAACTTGAAGAAGTGGGGGTGGTTTTCCTGGTAGAGACATGCTTCTCTTTGAAGGTGATTTTGGTGAAGATTGAAGAGCTTCAAGATGAGAAAGCTTGATGGATTTTGATTTCTTCATTTTCTTCTTCATTTCAGCTCCTCTGCCGTTTCCATCTTGATTCTGAGAAGAACATAGCTTCAGGTTTGCCAAGTGCTTATTTTCTGATTTAACTTGTTCTGCTTGGATTCCAAGCTTATTGGAAAGAACCTTTCTCTGAACCATATTCCAAGGGAAAACCAAAGAACTAGAGGGAATTTAATTAGGAATCAGAACTTGGTTTTTCCTTGCTTGGCTTTGTGGAGTACTTCAAGCATACCAAGAAAAGAAAACTTGCTTAGGAATTGTTTCTGTTATGACGAAGTTCATAGAGGAAAGAAAAAGAGAAGAAGGCTTGAAATCCAAACATACAGAGAGATTCTCCCCTCTTGGTTTGGTTTGGTTTGGTGTGTTTTTCTTTTCTTATTGTTTATTTTCAACTGTTGGTTCGGCAGATGACGGAATTTGAATTTGGCTGAGATAAGTGTTTGATGATGCTGACATGCACTAATTTTTGGGGCCCTTTGTGCTTGAGCATTTTCTGAAATTGAATTATTAGTTTTTTCTGATATGGGAATTCTTCATTGGCTGTCCTGGTGACTTGATTTTCAATTTTAATATTAATAATAAAGAATAAAATTGATGATGATTTGATTCTCCAACTCATCTAACAGCAAATGACTAAATTACCCCTCTGGTGGTTATGGATAAGGACAAGATGCATTGTGCACTTGCTTTGGCAAACTTGTAATTAGTGTGAATTTGGCTCTATTAAGGAAACTCTTTTGATGCAAGGAGCAACCACAATGGTTACTGCTTTCGAGTCCATTGCTTCATTGAAATGGTAGCTGAGATGGTGTATATCAAATAAAATGTTTGAAAAGCTCCAAATAAAGGATATTCTAACAGGTAGCAGTTAGAGGTAGAGTAGTGTTAGGGTTTATATGTAAAATAGCAGTTGGAGGTTAGTAGATTGGCAAAGAATTCAATGTTCATCAATTGCATTTCCTGGGGGTGTTCGATGTGTTCATGATATTTTGAATAAGATGTTTCAAAATAGTAAGTGTTTTAGAGTTTTAGTCTATATTATGTATATTTCCGTTAAGCTAAGGCACCGTCCTAAACCGACAATTTTATAAATAAGTTGTTAATAACGTGATTATTCAAATTAAATGCTACTACCTTTTAAAATAATAATAATAATAATAATAATAGTAATAGGACAGGAATGGCATAAGCAATGGGCGGGAGGCAGGGAAAAGATTGTATGTTCCTCTTGGTGGCTTGTAACGTTTGGGAGGCAATTAAGGCACTTTGTGGAATGGAAAAAGAAAGAAAAGAAGACAAAGTGTTGTGGTCGGCAAAAATGGAGCCTACAAGATACAATGGCCATTGAGTTCTTCACAATTGCAGACGCTCCTCTTCTCTAGTTCTTCATCATTTTCTCAAATCTCAACCAAACATTCAAAGAAAATTAATAAAAGTTATATTATAATAATACAATTTGAAAATTATATATAAAGGGGTTTGCTAACTTACATCCACCTATTTTATAGAAGGAGTGCGTTAGCAAGCTACATCTTTTGGGTGTATTTTAAAAAATCTAGTTATAACTTGTTAATTCACTCTATAAAACAAGTGGGTGTACCTTAACAAACCTCTATAGGGCTACACGCACTTATTTTATAGGAGGAGTGCGTTAGCAAGCTACACCTTGTGGGTGTATTTTAAAATTTCAAGTTATAACTTGCGAACGCACTCTTTCTAAAAAGTAAGTGTACGTTAGCAAATCCTATATATAAAAAAAGTAGTAAAATTTTAATTCTGATATCAGATAGATGAGATAAATATGGTGACACTCATTCTATGATCCCTTCTCATTGTGGGATACGCCACCGCCCCACACTCCCACAAAATACTCTAATAACTTTTTTTCACAATCTGAACATGTTGGTAATTCACCACAAATCTTCAAGGTGATCAACATAACTCTTCTGCCCTTTCTTTTGTTTCATTGTTAGATTTAATATTACCACAGCTCTAAATCATATATAATTAATCCTCTGGAAAATCCATTTATCAAACAACTAGTACTTCATCTCTGTGGGGGAAAAAAAAAATAGTTACCAAAGAAAAAGGAAGTCCTATACCTAAAGCAAACAAAAAAGGTAAAACAAGAAATTAAAAGTAGAAGATTACAAATAAAGTGACTTTCGACAACTAGATTTGCTTACTAGTTTAGTTTATTGTAATGTAATCTTCAACTTAATTCAGACATAATTAATAGATAATTTAGTTCTTTAGTCATCATGTAAGAGTTTAAATTTTAAGTATATCTAGATATAATATTTTATTAAAAGACTTAATTAAAATTTTTTTTTATAACCACGGCTTTTTCCATTCTTAGGATGAGAGTCCAGGAACTTAATCTAGGTGGAATTCGGACACGAGACCTTTCGTTATGAATTGTCCCTCCTATAAACTTAGCAAGACCTTACATTACTAAGCCAACTCTTATGATAAGTTAAAACTCATTTTAATAATATTTACATCTTAGCAAAATTTGTCTTTAAATATTAGGTTTGATACCTTTAGTGTAAAGACTTCTTATTTTGAAAAAAGATTTATTTTTTATTTTTAAATGTCGGCTTGCAATATTAGATTAATTCTTTTTTTCTATTAATACGACTGGTAGGAACACACCAAGACTCCGAAATATATATATATATACACACTATATGATTTGAGTTATGGTGATGACAAAAATGAGAAGGACAAATTTAATTATGCTTGAGGGATTTATTCTCTACCTCAATAACACGGTGAGAGGAAACAAAGAAAAAAAAATGTCTCGTTTTTTATTATTTTTATATGAGTTTAAGAAATATATTTTAGTTTGCATTTTGGAAAGTTGTGAAAATTATATTATTTTTGAGAATTAATTATGTGTATAATTGATTATAACATAATTATATTTTATTTAAATATATTTTTAAAAAATAATTTTAAAAATAATTTTTTATGTTTAGATAATATAAAAATTATTTTTTATAACAGAGATTTAAATTACAGAAAAAGAAAGAATGTTAAATTTAAATTGTTTTTTAAACAAGCTCCAAATTATTGTTTATTTTAAAAACATCTTGGTAGCTGTAACAAAAAAAAAATTTAATCGATTTTTTTTTTTCCAAATACATACTGTCAGCTTTTTAAAAGTTTTTTTTTTCTCCAAAAACTGTGAAAAAAAAGCTTTCCCAACACACACTAATTACTAACAAGTGACTAATTGATGCGTTTGGATATATAATTTAACTAAGAATAATTAATTTTTTAAATGATTCATGATTTTTTTTAAATATATCATATGAAACACATTGATTCTTTTAAATTTATATTTTGATTTTTTTTCACATTTCTTATTATAAATTAAACTTAAGTAATAACTTTAATATTGATTTTGATTATATATAAAAAAAAGGCAAAATGACACTTTTATTCCTGTAACTCTTTACGTCAATTCACTTTCGTCTTTTAACTTTTTTTTTATTCGTTTTAGTCTCTTAACTTTTATTTTGGATTTAATTTGGTCCTCACTGTTACATCTGTCAAGGACGTTAATAGATCAAAACCTTTATTAAGGAACCAAATTAAAAAAAATTAAGGGACCAATCTGAATTGACACAAAGAATTAAGGGACCAAAAATATCATTTTACCAAAAAAAAAAAAAAAGTAACTTTACATTACACATAAAAAGATTAAACAACCCAGAAGAAAAAGATTATACAACTCTAACATGGCACTTAACTCATTTTCATACTCTAAATTTAATTTTTCAAAGGATTAAACAATCATGAAGAATAGAACAATATATCCCAATATGGCACTTAATTCATTTTCATGCTCCAAATTTAATTATATTAAAAACCTCTCAAACTTCACCAGCGTTACTATTCAAGATAACATTATTCCGGTTAACCATAAAGATTAAATATTTGCAATCCAAACCATAAACATTGGGCGAGGAACTTTCTTTCCTTTAACTAAATCACTTCTCATATTTATAAATGAACTCAATGAAGTAGGGAGAGGGAACGCAAAACCCAACCAGGAAATAATATCCTTCCAAACTGCAATAACAAACCTCTTAATGCATAAAGAAATGATAATCAAATGTAACTTTTGATTATGTATCTATTATGTGCATTTTATTTTGGTCCTATATCATTTTTAGGTTACATTTTGGTCCTCTATCTCTTATAAACGTTTCATTTTGGTCCAATCTGTCAATTCCGTCACTCCCTTAACAGAATTGACCTAATAAGAACAGAGTCAAATTAGCTATTTATCTTCAAACCCATAAAAACCATAACATATGCATGAACCTTAATAAGAACAGAGTCAAGTTATCTTGTAACGGGGTGACGGAGTTGATGGACTAGATCAAAATAAAACATTAATAAGAAATACAGGACCAAAATGTAACCCAAAAAAGATATAGGACCGAAATGAAATGCGCATAAAAGATACAGGACCAAAAAATACATTTGACGAAGAAATGATTAACAATTTTCACTTATCAATTACCTAAACCACAGTTCGAATCAAGTAGAGTTTGCCATGACCTCACGACAACTAAATTCTCCTTAGACGGGATAACATTACGTAGAGCTTGTTAACCAAATACTTTTGCTTTCGACGGACAAAATGTCTTCCACAGCTTACGCAATGAGATTGGTTCAAGCCTCTATTTGTTTATTTTGTATGAATGTAAACACTCTATAAACTCAAAGACTTTTTTAGCTTTGAACTGGGATACTATCTTCTTACTTTAAATTTTTTATCTATAAAAAAACAAAGATAAAATTTAAAAAATCATATATTAAAAAACTATATATTGCTCAAAAATAATATGTAAAATTTGTTTAGAAATGACAAGTTTTGAGATTCACTATATTTGCTAAAAAAATAATAAAAATTCTGTTTACCCTTATCCGCCTTATAGGAGCAGTGGCTTTGCATCTCACAAACTATAGACTACCGTTCCTGCTATGGCTGTCTGTATGAGTTTCAACATAGCAACTGCCTTCAAAGGCCTTTCCCTCTCTTCTACCTCTTCCTTCTTCAATGGCGCTTCCCCTCTTCTCCGCGCCGGTCCTTCATCGACGGTGTCGCTCCCTCGGAGGGCCCCACTGACCATCGAGAACGCCCACAAGAAGGGCGCTGGAAGCACCAAGAACGGCCGTGATTCGCAGAGCAAGAGACTCGGAGTGAAGATTTACGGTGACCAAGTCGCAAAGCCCGGTTCCATCATCGTTCGCCAGCGCGGTACCAAGGTGCTTCCCATACTCACTCTCTTCAATTTCTCTTTTTTATTTTTGTTTTTTTCTTTGTGAATTTGGTAAAATTGTTAATAAACGAGAGAATTGTCAATCTAGTCTCCAAATTTGCACACAATTTTCACATTAGTCACTGAGCTTATACTTTGTAGTTCCCAATTAATGGAATTTGGGACGCATATAAGGATTAAGTGTGTGTTTGTGTTAGATTTCAGTGGAATGAGTAGTGAATAAACACAAAACCAAAGCACTTTTGGAGGAAGAGGCAAATTGTAACTTCTCATTTAAGTGCCTCGGTTTGTATGTAACGGTATTGCAAAATCTTAAACAAACAGTCCCTAAGGTGCTTGACAATTTGCAAGTCTTGTCTCTAATACGGAATTAGTTAGTTTGGGAACTAATGTGAAGGCGTAGAACAAATTTGGAAAATAAATTAGTTATTCACTCGTGATTAATCAGAGTGCTAGGAGTTTAGGATCCTGGAGGATTTCTTTAGAAAAAAGAACTGCTGGTGTGTCGATTGATTATGTTGACTTATCTATATGTATTGCTGCACTGCGATATGTAAAAGCTGATGAGAGTTTTGTCTTAAGGTCAGTGTAATCCCAGTTCATGCATGTTTGGATTATTGTTGGAATCGCCTTTTGAGTATGTAAACTGAGTAAGGTTTCAAATTATATTTTCTGTTATAATCGCATAATGTAGCCAAAATTCGGTTAGATGCAATCATTGCAGACCATAATAACAATTCTCAGTGGCCATAGAAACCTTGATATATTGTTGTGCGATATCGCAGAGCAGGCCGCAAATTGAAACCTTATAACTGATTATTATATATAAATTGCATGTTTGGCAAAAACTATATTGAGTTATATTTTGACTTGATTTTTGTTCCCAAACCAGGGTTTAAGTTGAAGTGAAAGAAATTAGCTTTTTCATTAGAGCAACCCATAGTTTCCCAACTTAAAATCAAACATGCCAGAAATTTGTTAGTATTTAACATTTAGGAAATTCTTTTGAGAATTTGAATTATGGAGAAAGGATGCAGTTGAAAGAAAAAGGAATGGGAGTTAATGGTTGGGTTATAAGTTTTAACGGTTTGGTGTCTGTGGCCTTCTGTTTTGATTTTTCTAACTGATGATAATCGAATAGGTGTCTAGGAGGCAGGAGTTAAAGTTTGACAGCTTACACGTGTGTTAGCATTCACAACTAATGAATAATTTGTAGTCTATTGGCAGAAAATAAGTGTAAGCATAACAAAGAATGAATGTGGTCTTTAATTAACTTTCATTTTGTAATCAATAACATTGCAATATTGCTGTATTCACTGTTTTCTACGTTCTGATTATTTTTCTTTGCAAAACTTGAAGTTCCATGCAGGAAAGAATGTGGGGCTTGGCAAAGACTATACCATCTTCTCATTGATTGATGGAGTTGTAAAATTTGAGAAATTTGGACCTGACAGGAAAAAGGTTAACTACAGTTTTTTAAAGCTTGACGTGTGTGGCCTATAATCCTAGAGAGTACAAACTTATGAACTACAGAAATTGTATTATTGCAGGTGAGTGTTTACCCGCGAGAAGTACAGCCTGAGAACCCAAATAGCTATAGAGCAAGGAAGAGAGAGTACTTCAGGATGAGGCGCGAGCGCAAGAAAGCTAGACAAGAAGCAGCAATACTTCAATCTCAGCTGGTGCTGGCTTCTGCTGATGATGCTGCAATCACTAATCCATTGTGCTGATTCTGCTTCAATCACTTCAATATGTAAAATCCCCCAGTCCCAGATTTTATTTTATTTTGTTGTAATGCTTTTGTGTATCAGTTAAATCTGTAGCTCTGTATTAAGTTTTGTTGAAGCAGCAAACTGTCATATGATTATCGTCTTTGTTTTCTGAAAGTAAAGAAATTGAACCATCCATTCCATGGCCAAAAACCATTCTTTGTTGTTTCCTTTTGAGTAATAAAATAGCCTTTTGCTTGATAAATTGTCATATTTTAAACATTGCGCCATAACATTCTATCTGAAGATGATGTTTCGTTCCGCCATGTTTCTAAATTTTGGCCGAATTCACTAGTTATGCTAAACAAATATATAAATGAAGGGATATATGTCAAAGATGTATATGTATTTTTATGGTGTGGTTTTAGTAAAAAGTATGTAAGAGAAATACTGAAGACAGAAGCAGCAGAACTCATAAAATTGTTGGAAGAACTGACTCACGCTCACGCATCAAAGAACCCTTCAGCAAGAGTTCACTTTATGAAGTCGAGTCAATTTATTTGAGTATGGATATGTTTATTAAAACTATAAACAGATATAGTAAAGAACTTTGTTAACTCTGAATCCTAAAAATATAATAAATTACTTCTTGTAACTGGGTTACTGGAATATTGAGATGCAATTCAGTAAGATTTTTCTTTCTCATACAATTTTGCACGAGTTAAGAGTCTTAGAATAAAGTTTTATTTTATTTTATGGGTTTATTGATAAAGACAAAGTTTAAATAAGCTTTTATGTTAACAATGCAACAAATGTTTTCGAAGTTGAAATCCTGAAACTGCTTAAACACAAGCCAAGCCAGAAAAGAGGTAAAAGTCGGTTTAGTCATAGCTAAACAAGTAGTAAACCACAAAAAAATTCACTATTGAGAGCTTCCGAATGTAGCCGGTTCGGCTTTCTTTTTCATTGAGGACATTCAACAAACAGGTTGCGTACACTTTTATTGTCCAACAGAAATCAGTCTTTGTTGATGTCAGGAACAACAACAGATGGTTCAGTTGGGAGATTCAGTGCATGATCCACAAGAAGAGGCGAGTCAGTGGTGGTAGCTGCATCATTTTGTTGCTGTTTTTGTTGAATTTGACCAGCGTTCATAAGAGCATCGAGGTCCCTTAGTCTGGTTCGCATCACATTCGTAACTAGTACTAAAGACACACAACAGAAAGATATAATGCTTCACATCAAATTGAGATTAATTAATTTAAGGGTTGAAAGACAGAAAGATAGATAGATAGAAAGGAAGAAAGGGAGTACTAGCAGCGGTTCCGAAGGTCCAAAGCCATAGGATCTTCAAGCCTGGGCTCTTCTCTCTCCCCATTATCAACTTCCGACTGATGAAATTCTACAACCAACTCCCCTTTGCTTTGCTACACCAATTCAACTAACCAAATATTTTAAATCATTTTTATTATTACTACTGTTTGCAAATAAAATAATGATGATATGACCATTAGATGAAATTAACTTTTCTCATTAATGTATTTTTGTTGCTGATACAAAAATGTAATTAAGGAGAGGTTCCATTGAAATATATTTTTATCTAAATTTTTCATAGTTCCATTTTGTATTTTATATAAAAGGTGACTTTACTATAATCAATAATTAATAGTACATAAAAAATGAGAGAGAAAAGACTTCATTAGAAGAGATGTTTTCATATACCCTTTGCATCATTTGATTATATTTAGATTATTTCACAACAAACATAATATCATCCTAATTATTCAACTCTAGGTACACTAGCATCCGAACATGCAAATCTGCATCTTAGTTAATTTCATTTAAAATACATTGTCATGTTAACCTACTACAATTTAAGAATAAACAAACTTTAGAGACATTTTTTTTTTCACATTCCTTCTATATTAACTAACTGAAAATTCGGGCTTTAGAGCCCCATTTATTATAAAAAATAACTAACTAAAAATTCATTCTCGTACATATTATGACCGTAACAATTCAAACGTTGTTATAATGGATTTTGTTTACGTGCATCATTAAGAGCATTCTCTAGTCAATAAACAAAGATGTATAGTTGACGGGAGAAAATTGTCTTTCTCAACATAGCACTTTTATTAGACGCGACCAGGAATCAAACCATACATGGCCCGTAACTAGGTTTAGCAACCACAACTTACAAGGATGGATTTTCAGTTAACATACAAATAATATGAAGAAAAAAACTGTTCAAATATTTGTTTTTTCTAAAATTTTTGGAGGTTAATTCCACTACAGTGCAGTGAAACACCACTTAATCATCTAAAAACACGTAGTGTGTGAGTTACACTAGTGAATCCTCCATCAACCATGAGATTCTCTGCACTAATATACCTTGCATCATCACTTGCAAGGAAGAGCACAGCATTAGCAACATCATCAGTAGTCAATTCCACTCCCACCAAGTTAGCATTTCTCCCAACAAAATCGCGAAATCCGGCCAATGCATCCTCGGTTCTCTCGTCCTCAGGCAAATGAGCCACAGACAAACCTGTTGGAACACCATAAGGTGAAACACAGTTCACTCTTATTCCATGTTTCCCTAATTCAGCAGCAACATTCTTTGTGAGTCCCAACACTGCATGCTTTGACCCGGTATACGCATGAGGTCCAAGTCCACCTAAGCCACTTGCTACACTGCATAAAGAAATTATTGACCCTTTCTTCTTTGGGATCATAATTCTAGCAGCATGTTTCATGCCATGGAATACTCCCTTCACATTTATGTTAAACACCTTGTCAAATTCTGATAAGTCTACGTTTCGGATATCCGCACAAGGGGATCCGGAAATTCCAGCATTGTTGACTATGATGTCAAGGGTGCCGAATTTAGCCACAGTGAAGTCCACTGCTTGGGAAACGTCATTTTCTACTGTGACATCACAATGGATGAAACTAGCACTTGCTTCGTCACCAAGAGATTCGCAGACCTGCTTTCCAAGGCTGTCTTGCACATCGGCTATGCAAATTTTAGCACCGTGGATGTGGAACAGGCGAACGATGCTTTCGCCAATGCCAGATGCCCCTCCTGTGACTAATGCCACTTTGCCGAATAACCTGCGAAAAAGGGACAATACAGAACTTACTAAGCCATGATGCATAATCAGCGATGATATTAGCTATATTCTAACATTTAAGAGTTACAAGGGCACTCAGAACGGTAAACACGTGCGTTTATAACTCAGTAAGCTATATCTATGGAAGATTGACAAACTTAAACAATGAGTTGGCAAGATTATTAGCCATTTGACCAACCCAAACCAGATTTGACTTGAGGAATCCCCTGAGCCAATTTGTAATCTTGCAGTCATAAATTTGTTTGTCCCAGTCTATTGAAAGTTCCATTTTCCCATAAGAGAAAACAAATAAATGTTTATTACATCATAAATCTTGTCTCTAAATTGATGAGTTTGTCATAACAACCAGGAAAGTGGAGAAGCAGACAAATGTTCTAAAATCATCATCATGGTTAACTTGTTACGAAGAATTGACCAACCTACGCTTAAAAAATATCAAAAATATAATTTCAAAGAGAGCCAACAACTCTTTTTGGTTGAAAAATGCATTATGGCAATCCTCTTCACTCTTCCTAGTCAAGTTTATTGCTACCTATTTACTTTTACTCATATTTTAGATATTATCATTTTCAATTCCTATTAACCTTGCAAAACAAGGCCACAAGTACTGAAAACTTCTAGTGTCAAGAAAAGCCTGGTAGACAATTTACTAGAAAATCCTCCAAAGATATCAAGTATGTTTGGGAAGTGACTATTTCACTCATTATACAAAAGCTCTCTCAAGGAGCTTGCGGAAATAAGTGATTATTTCTTGAAAATAAGGAGAACCAAACTCACACTTAAAAGAAGATCCAAACTCCATTAGTTAAGAGTTTTGTAGTTTTGGTCAGAAACAACAGATCTGGGCATCTGAGGAGTCATATAATTCAGGGAAAATTGGAGAGCCAAGAGCACACATGAAAACAAGCCTAATCAATTTAAGTAGTATACAGATTGATATAGATCTGAAAATTAACCAGCATAAAATAATATTGAAAAAATAAAACTAAAACTCGAAACATAATTAGGTGAAGAGTAATAGTAAGGGCAGTGAAAGCAGATCACTGCAGAAAATAAGACAAATAGGAATAATCACGAGGTCACACAACTTGAAAGTTTCAAACAACCACCAAATAAACACTCTCCCTAATGATTGAAAGAAAAGAAAACAAAATAATATTGTCAGAGCTCACTGCAACAACAGGGTAAGGTTCCAGTAGTGAAACTTGAGTCAAGGAATAATTTCAGAGCTACAATGACACAAAATCTCATTGACAGTAGTAGCCCAAAAGCAGTTAAAGAGTGAGCAAGAAGAAATTGCATATACCTCGGAGTTGGAGGAGAAGAAGGAGCAATGGTGGTAGTGGAGGACATGGCTGAATGCTCCTTTGTTCTCTTCTCTCTGCCTTTTTTTGTAGCCAGTAGTAGTGTTTGTGCCGTGTAATATCCGTTTTCAAGTCAATTTATTTATTTAGTCTTTTACTTGTACACGAAATTCACATTATTTTCTCCACTAAAATTCCCACATTACTTTTCTAAATTCACAATTTCTCAAAACTTAACACAAAAATATTATTTTTCTTAGATTTCTTTCTTTTCTTTAAAGTAGACACTTAACTTATGGGCCAGTTTGGTTTAAATTTAACTTTGATTAAAATTACTTTTAATCAAAATTAAAATTATTTACTTTTATTAGATCATCTCAATTTTTATGTATTAATAATTTTAATTATTAATTTTTATTTTAATTTATGCATTTTTTACTTCTCATTTTATTAAAGTTTAAACTAAATTAGCCCGTTTAAAATGATTTGAAATAGACATAGACATTTTTTTTGTTTTGGTCTCATTTTTTTCTGGTCTAAATGTTTTGGGCTGATTTGAAATGGAAGCAAAAAATTGGGCATGGTTAATGGGTCGTGAAAATGAACCCACCCGACCCAAAGATTATGTTTTTATTGAAATCGAAAAGGAAAATGGGTTTCCAAAAAAAAAAAGGAGAATGAAAAATGAATGTTAGGGTTTTTGCAGAATCTTACGTATAAAACGGAGTCCTTATCTGTTACTTTCGTTTAGCTCTTTCGCTTCCAAATCTGCTCGGAACAACACAAGCCTCAACAAAGGTACTGTCGTTTTTTTCATTATACCAATTTTTTCATTATTTTGGTTTTTTTAATTTTGGTCTGCGATTTATTCGGATTTTGACCTCCGGCTGCCGTTAATATGATGATTTCAATTTGTGTTTGAGATTCAAATTATTGTGTTTGTTTTTGTTTTTCCTTTTCACTGTTGTGATTTTTGTTTTTTGTTTCCGAGATCTTTTTTTTATCAGTATTTTTTCATTAATTGCCCTCTTAGATTTGTGTTTAACACTATTAGTATAGTACAATGAAAATCTGGTTTGTTTCCTTTCTACAGGGTATGAGATGAGCCTCCTCCATCCATTTTGATTATTACTTTATTTCTGATTTCGTTTTGAACTTCTTGTTGCACTTGGGGGTTTTGAAATTAGTCTTTAGGTCTTTCCATTTGATTATATAATGTTGCTTTTATAATCTGGTTGGTCATATGTTTAGGAATAACCATAAAATTAAAGCATGATTATGAACATTTTTGGATTAATTTTTTGATGGGTTATGCTCATATAATATTTTGTACTTACATATTTATGAGAAATAGGAACCGTTCAAGTTGTAATTGTTCCTTTTCTGTTTGCGTTTAATTGGCATTTCAGATTTTGCACAGAAACACACTTTTAGAATTCAAGAATTTATTCTGTTTTTGCATATAATAAAGATGAATACCAGATGCTCAATGTTTATATAGTGATTAGTGAGCATTAGCTTCAATTGGTTTATTTGTGAATATAGATGTAACCGAGGGAGTATTATGGAACTTTTAATGGTTTACAAAGAGACAAAAAGTTAGGCATTGATGAGTGATTGAGTAGCATCAACTCATAATTAATGTTGTTATTAGTTGTACTTACAGAGAAGCTCAGTACCTTCTTCATGACTTTACTTTTGCTTTTAATTAATTAATGTTGTTATTAGTTGTACTCATAATTCCTACAATGCTGTGTTGTGACCCTGTCAGTTTTTTCAGTGTCTTTTATCTGCATTTTTCTGGTTTTTGCATTTGCATTTTTGCTGTTTTGTAAATGCATTTTTGCTGTTCTGCATCTGCGTTCTTCTTGTTCTGCATCTCCATTCTTCTCGTTCTGCATTAGTCCTGTTTTTGCTTCTGTGTGTTTGAGTTAACATATTTTAAGCTGCTACCTCATATTTTAAAATTGACTTGCATGATAAGACTATCCTCAGCATTTTGTTAAGATTTTGATGCAGAGTACATGTTAATCTTGGTGAAGCATTTTTAATTTCTAACAATCTCACTGTACTCTGTAATTATTTTCAAGTTGTTGCCATTAATCTTGATGATTAGGATTAGTTAATGCTGAATTTTCAAGTTATTGCCTGATTGTTTATTTACATATATCCAATGTATATTTTATTAAAAAAAATTTAGTTTGTTTCAGTTCAGTTCACTGTTTGTGAATCTCAGGTTCTAAAAATTTTACTTTGATTATAAAAATTTTATTGTGATGAATTTACAATAAATAGTCTTTTTATGCAAAGAAGTTACATTGCCATGTTTTGGGTGGGAAAAAAAAGAATTGTGACTATGCCATATTTTGGGTGAATATCAATTCTAACAGTAACTTAATTTTGATGTGAGTGAAAGTGTAATTACTCTTATTTTTATTTTTAAAAATAATTATGATTCATCCCTTCCAAAAAAGAACATTTTATCTAAAGTCATTTTTATTGGAATTGTTTGAATTATTTTAGAACTGTTTTAAAAACTGGTTTTTTTAGTTGAGAAATAGGTTTAGAACCATTTTAAACCAGTTTAGAACTGTTTTTACAACTAGAATTGTATGTAAGACCGGTTTTTTAACAAATAACTGGTTTGAAAACAAGTTCTGAACTAGAGCTGGAATGGAATATAAACTGGTTTAAAAAGTTGAACTGTTTTAGAACTGGTTGCGAATCGGTTATTAATATAAGAACTGATTTCAGAACTGGTTCTCACTATAAGAATAAGAACCAGTTAACTGAACCAAATGAGCAAGTTTGGTTTAGTTCTTTGAACTGTTTAACCTGTTCACAACCAATTCAGTTCAGTTCAAGTGTTGAATTGAACCATGACCACCCCTATTACCAAAAACAAAATTGATGATCAATATTTAAGCCGTTTGTTTCAGTTATTTTATGTTTATAATTTTATTATAAATGATAAATAAAAAGTATGAGCTATATTTTTTAAAAAAAAGGTAATAATCTTGATGATCTGTTTCAATACTTTTATTCTTTACAACTAAAAATAACGTCTAAAATTTTAAATTATATTATTATTTTTCTATTTTTTGTTAACTTTTTCTTTAATTATTTTAAAAATACAACTTCTTAGTTCAGTCTTTTTTTTGGGGTCTGCACTCCTTACTTTAGCTAAGAGTGTGAAATCTATTAAAAGGCCCAGTGCAGGTTACTACACGGTTCTTTAAAAGGCCTACAGGCTTATAAAGAAACACAAACTCTAATTAGGGTTTATATCGCAGATAGCGGCAAAGGGATTAAAGCTGTTTATAGAGCTTCGTTGCTGCATCACCCTGCAACAACCATGGTATCTGAGTTCATCTCATTGCTTCTTTTCTGAATACCAATTGAGATTTATTTGCAATGTTTGAATCAATTTATCAAATGTTTGTTCATTCATTAATTTTTGTTGAAAATGTTTTTCAGATCATTCCTGAGAAGAACCGCAGAGAGATCTGCAAATACCTCTTCCAAGAAGGAGTTTGCTATGCGAAGAAGGACTTCAATCTGGCGAAGCACCCTGAGATTGATGTTCCGAATCTGCAGGTGATTAAGCTTATGCAGAGCTTCAAGTCAAGGGAGTATGTTAGGGAGACATTTGCATGGATGCACTATTACTGGTTCTTGACCAACGATGGAATTGAGTTCCTCAGGACTTACCTTAATCTTCCCTCGGAAATCGTTCCCGCCACTCTCAAGAAGCAGGCTAAGCCCGCCGGTAGACCCTTTGGTGGCCCACCCGGTGACCGCCCTAGGTAATTTGACATGCTTGTGTTGCTTGACATTGTTATGGTTGTTGTATTTCTCTGTTTGATTGAAATGTGTGTGTGATTCATTGAGCAGGGGTCCACCTCGCTTTGACGGAGAAAGGAGATTTGGTGATCGTGATGGATACCGTGGAGGTCCTCAGGGACCTGGTGGTGACTTTGGAGACAAGGGTGGAGCTCCAGCTGACTACAGGCCTTCATTTGGGGTAATCTTAATGCTCTCTATGGATGATGATCATTTTGTTGTAATTTTGTAATACTAAAGCAGAATTTGAGGAATCAAGTAACCAACATAACAGCCTATCCGGTTATGTAACAATTCGATGTGATTATCATGTTATAATATTTGCTTTGGTCACTGCGGTTGGTTTGCTCCACTTGTGGCTCTTAGCACTTTGTAGTTTACTTTTCATTGTCAAGCTGACTTTTCCCCTTTATAATCTTGATGGTATTCCCACACATCAAATTAAGTTAACTTGTACATGTAAAATATGTACTATGCGGAAGAAAAAAATTGGTACATTTTTATGAATGTTCAGATCTTAAAAGTATGGTGTACAGTATTTGATTGTTGACAAAATGATAGTTAGTGGTACACTGGCACAAAATTTATACTTTCTTATCTGCATAATGTAGTTTTATAGTCTTCCGAGTGGGAGTATTGTTTGTTGTGACACTTGTATGCTTTCTTCGTTTCCTTGTGCAGCATGTATGTTGTCACTAGTGACTAGCAAATCATCATAATTATATGTTAATTTTAGTTTGTTTGGATGATTTGAGACATTCCATTTGGTTACATAATCAGATTATACAGTTATACTCTTATGTGTGAAGCATCTTTACTCTGTTATGGTTATTGTTGCTAGTTGTCATGTATTACAGATATACATTTTTCTGAGTTTTCCTGATTCTCTTTGAATTCTCTGACTCTGTATCGCAGGGTCCTGGTGGAAGACCTGGCTTCGGTCGTGGTTCCGGTGGTTTTGGAGCACCAACTAGTTCGAATGCTCCTTAAATGTAATGATTTCTGCTCCAGATTTTTCAGTTTTGGCTTTCATTGGATTCAGTAGTAGTTTCCGTCCCCATAAGATGTTTGATCTGTTGGACATTTCACTTTAATTTTATATTTGGTTATTTTATGCAAAGTAGAATGACAATCCTGATTTGTTGGATAATTATATTATTGGATAATCGAAATGAATATCCTAAGATATTGTAGGAAAGTATGGAACAAGTCTCTAATCTTTATTTGGAATCTTTACTCGACATGCTTTTTAAGGAACTCATGAACATAGAAACTCTTCCGTCAAATTGGAGGTAATGATGGAGTGGAATTTGTTTTAAATTGTGATTGCAATATCGAAATATATTTTTATTACAAAAAATTTAACTTCATCCTTTAATGCTTTATATTTCATCACATATCAAAATATCATTTAATCTTAGTCTGAAGCATGTGCAAAGAATTTACAATCAGTTGCCCTAATTTTAGTTTTATTTTTGTTGTGCCTTGATAATCTAAAGATTGAAATTGGGCAGGAGGTTAGGTTAACAACAATTATGGGATCCAAATCCATAAAACTATGGTTGGACTGGAAGCAGTGATACAACAGTGACCAATGCCATCTCGTGATAACTAATCACTCAATTTGTGTACCAAAAAGAAAAAATTCACTCAATGCTTGCTTTTTGAGATTGATCACGTTTCACGCTTTAAACGTACAGCGATCAACTGCCAAGTAGTGTGCTAATGCTATTGTCACATTATTATTGAAATTTTCAAATACGCAAGCTTTATATTTTTGGGGGGTCAAAATTAGATCCAGACGATTATTTGATTTATGAATTAGTACAAAGAATTTATACTAACAGTAGTTATGAAATCAGTTGCCACATGCCAGGGAGTACCTACCAAGTACAATTTGATTTGATAAAGCATTTAAAAACCCTTGACTTGGTCTAACAAGAATTCTGTTGAAAATCGAATTTCTCAATAAATTATTCATCACAAATTAGTTATTTTAGAGAGTCATGGAGGAATTAAAATTTCAATGGCGAATTAACTAACAAATCATAACATTATTTGGGTGATACTATTGCCTTCACTATTTTCAAAGTATATCATACGTTTTTTTTAATTACCCTTTAATTGGATTTATAAACTTGGGAAAAACTTAATTTATAAATTCGGTTCACTGCAATCATAGCTATGCACCACACATAAAAGTCAACTGGATTTATAAACCCGAGTGCAATTGGGTCTGACAATTCAATTTGAACCAAATTTAAAATACATTGTTATTATAAAAATTGTGTTGTAATTATTAAAAAAAAATTGTGTTAAAATGACTAAGAAATAAGTTTCCTTTGTAAATAATAAATGTGATTAATAAAACGATATTATATTTTAAATATGGTTCAATTGAATTTTTTTTTTGGTAAGTTGGTTCAACTGAATTTTCAAATTTGATTTTATGAATTATATTTATTATTTACAAACACAACCTGTTTCTTAGTAAAAAAAGTTTAAACACAATTTTTTAATAACATTATATTTTTTAATCTGGTATCAACCATATTTTCAAATAAGACTTCAACTGGATTTGTAAATCCGGATTTGTTCAGATTTAAAAATCCAGTTAAAAGGCAATTTTGAAAAAAAATATAAGTGTGTGATATACTTTGAAAATGGTCGGGTGGCAATAGTGTCACCCCACTATTAGCGAATAGTTAGATTTTTTCTTTTAATACATCAGAAGAAAAAATAATTTAATCATTTTAGCATATTGACAAAAATTTCAACCTTTGTCATATATAAAAAAGATTTTATTAAAAAATAAAACTTATTCTAGTAAACTCTACTCTTGAACGAATCCGTCTTTAACGATAGACTAAAAATACTCTTCATCTTCACCTTAAAAAAATACCAACAATGACTTACTCATTCTGGTGAAGGAATTATAGAGAAAAACTAGTTCATATCAACATTTTCAAAGGGAGCACAACATGAATTAAAATAGTTTTCTTATACCCAAGTTTATCCATTCAATTAATCATGAGGTATGGCTCAGTAATAATTTATTTTATACTTAAATCACATGTGTAGAGGTTCGATTTCTAACTAATAAGAATAGAGCACATTTTATGACTATCTAATAATTGTTTGGTTAAAGCTTAGTTTCAGCGATGAGATTAGTCACAACTTTTAATTTGAGTATATTGAAGATTGGGTTTGAGGAAGAAGATAAGAGTATCAAGTAGAAGTAGAATGACAATAATTTTGAGTATATTGAAGATTAGGATGTGATTTAGATGAAATATAAGTAAAAGGAAAATAAAGTAAGAAGGTATGAGAGTTAGAGAATGAAGATGTGTGCTTAGAAAATTAAGGTTTTCCTTTTTTTTCTTCTTATTTTCGGATAAGACTCATATGAAATATTACATTAATTTTCGGATGACCTAAATCTGATATTATTATTCAACGTTCAAATGTTTTATAATTTTTGAATCAGCTTCATTTGAAAAATTACATATATTTTTGGATAAGCTTAATCCGAAATTAATTTCGGATAAACTTCCTTCGTAATAACCGGGTCTTTCTACAAATTAGTTATTTATATATTCCCTTCGTTCTTATTTATAAGTCATCTTCTAGAAATTTTTTGTGTTCCTTTTTATAAGTCACTTTTTAAAGTATGTGAAACATTAAATATCTTTTTCCTCATATACCCTTGTAATATTTAATAACTTTACAATTTTCAATAATTATGTCAACCAATAGCCTTACTTTAATTAAAGTGGATAGAGTATGTGATGAAAGAGATTGGTGAAACAAAAAAAATTAAATAAGGGTAATTTTAGAAAGTCAATACAAATTTTATTAACTCCAATACTATTAACTAATTTTAACTAATTTTCTTAAGATATGTGAATTAATTAGAACTCACTTATAAATAGGAATGAAAGGAGTATATCCGTAAAGAAAAGGGCGTGAAAATTGGGGCCTAGCCACTAGGTCGATGTCACAAAAATTTGGGCATGGTTAATGGGTCATGAAAACGAACCCACCCGACCCAAAATAATGTTTTTATTGAAATTGGAAAATGAATGTTAGGGTTTTTGCAGAATCTTACGTATAAAAGGGAGTCCTTATCTGTTACTTTTGTTTAGCTCTTTCGCTTCCAAATCTGCTCGGATCAACCCAAGCCTCAACAAAGGTACTGTCGTCTTTTTAACTATACCAAATTTTCATTCTTTTGGTTTTTCTAATTTTGGTCTGCGATTTATGCGGATTTTGACCTCCGGCTGCCGTTAATATGATGATTTCAATTTGTATTTGAGATTCAAATTGTTGGGTTTGATTTTGTTTTTCCATTTCACTGTTGTGCTTTTTCAATTTTGTTTCCGAGATCTGTTTTTTTATCAGTATTTTTTTATTTTTTGTCCTCTTAGATTTGTGTTTTTTTAACACTACTAGTATAGTGCAATGAAAATCGTTGGAATAGAACAATACTAATTATGTTATCTGTTTTAAATAAAAACTGAAATATGGGGATGTGATCCGTTTTAAGTTACTCAATTAGAAGTTTTTATGCGTGATGTTTAGAATTTTCGTTTCAAAGATGTTTGGGATGAGGTGAGTTTAAGCGACTTTCATTCTTCTGAGTTGTTCCATTTGGACAAGCGTTGGATGCTTTAAAAATTTATATATCCTGTTTTATTTCTGTGTGCGTTCTGGAGCTGAAAGTGAGACTTTTTCATTTTGTGCAGAGGGAATGTTGCAGCTTTTAACAATGACTGCATGCATGTGTGTATGATGTGCTTGACTTTAACATGCTTACTATTTTTTAGAATAAAATTAGGCATACGTGCATAATGTAGCTTGCAGAAATGGGCGTTGTCTAACTTGATTTTGGTTCCCAAACATGATTGGGTTGAATTTAGACTGAGTGCGAGCTTAAGAGTTAACTTTTTACTATGCTTCTATAGCCTTACTCTGGGATGTCTTGCTTTTTCTTTTGATGGGTTGTTGAACATGATCTAAATTTTGTGTTGTGGTCATCATGACTCATGACTTGTGATATAGAAATCAGAATGATCAACTTTATAGTTCTCTTTTAGATTTTAGAATTTGGATACCTGTGTTTCAACTTTCATTTTGATCCTCATGCGTCTTTTCTTACCATTTTATCTAGACATTTGAGTATAGCTGATGTTATCTGTTAATATGATATGATTAATGATTCAGTCTTGATGTTCATAAAATTCTTTGAATTTTTGGGTTTCATTTAGATATTTTTGATGGTTTTTAGCCTTATTTTGACGAGTTGGTGATTGCTTCTTAGTTCTGTCAATTTGTTTTACAATTGACATATATCTTTGAATTATATAATCTTGGTTGGTTAGTAAATGCTTTTTGTATCCTGTAACTTACAAGTCAAATTATTGATCCATTGTTCTCTCATTGTCAGCCTTTTGTTTCTTATACTTGTTTTCTTTAGTATTATCACCATTTATTTGTCCAACTTTATCAAGATGTATTTAATTTCACGTAGTGGGGTTAGGCTTTTTGTTTTTGCTGTATCAAGATGTACTTAATTAGTTTCTCTTGATGAAATTTAATTTTTTTTCTTGTTATTGTATCAAGATGTACTTAATTAGTTTCTCTTGATGAAATTTAATTCTTTTCCTTCATGTTTTCACAGATGGATGTAGCAAAGTTGATGAAGATGGCCAGTTCTGTCCGAACTGGTGGGAAGGGTACTATGAGGAGGTACATTTATATGTCAAAATGAGATTTTTGTCCTTGCCAAATTTATGTTTTGTAATAATTTCGATTGCTCCAGTATATTTGTGCTCAAAATGATTTGATGCTACTCTCAACTGTCTATGGATGTATACTAACCAAATATTGACATCAAATCTCATTTGCTTATGCTGCTTTATCTTTTACTATTGCACCGTGTATAAGTTTATATGCGACTGACCCCCTTCTACATTGGCTATTTGTTTTTTTATGCTTGAATTTTCATATTGAAAAATTATTACTTCAAGGTGTAATCAATTGATTGCTTTTATGGTGTAATTGTTTTTTATTTGAGTAATGTACCTGTACTATCTTGTACTATCTTTTTTGTTTGATTATTTGATTGCCTCTGCTTATTAATTTTTTATTGGTGATTTGCTTTCTATCTATTTTAGGAAGAAGAAGGCTGTCCACAAGACAACTACTACAGATGACAAAAGACTTCAAAGCACCCTCAAGAGAATAGGGGTGAATTCCATCCCTGCAATCGAGGAAGTCAACATCTTTAAGGATGATGTAGTTATCCAATTTTTAAACCCCAAAGGTAATATTAATTGGTGATATTTGGACTTGGAGTTGTATCTTTACTTTAACTTTTTTAGTTGACTAATCATGGAATCTTATGCAGTACAAGCATCTATTGCTGCCAATACTTGGGTTGTTAGTGGTTCACCTCAAACAAAGAGTAAGAACATGAATCTTTTCCTCATCTTTGTATGGCATATTATCCAACTTGGATTGTGCTATTTTATCTGGTGTGTTACAACAGTCACCAGGCTTTAACATCTATCGAAGCGTGTTGCTGATGTCTTTTAGCATTGTGCAAGTGTTTGGTATCATTTGTAACTCTAGCTTTCTCATTCTTCTGGTATTGTAGCCCTTTTATAGCTTTATGGGCATATGCATCCTCTAGTAATGTGTATCACATTGAAATACCAAGTAATTTGTTGTGATTTGGAGTATTCTATTCCATGCTAGCTTGGCATTTTACTAAAGGAATATTTCCCCCTTTGCAGAGTTGCAAGATATTCTACCAAGCATCATCCACCAATTAGGTATATGATTTGCATCCTGTCAAAGCTTCATTGTTTTTTCTCTCTCGTGTTCTTCTTGATTTGAAGTGTTTGTTTTTGTTAAAAAATTGCAGGCCCTGATAACTTGGAAAACTTGAAGAAGCTAGCTGAGCAATTTCAGAAGCAAACCCCTGAAGCAGGAGCCGGTGCAACCCCAGCAGAAGAGGAAGACGACGATGCAGTCCCTGATCTTGTCCCAGGGGAAACTTTTGAGACAGCTGCTGCTGAAGAAACCAAGGCTTAAAATAGAAGTTTCTGCTTTGCTGTCATCTTTTATGTATTTTGATGTCTTTAGGTTTCTTCTTTCTTTCTCCCTTTTTTTTCCCTTCAAATTTTAAGTATTTCAGGTGTTGTTCGATACACCTTTAATTTATAGTTTAAATTGTAAAATCACTATGAAATCTGCTCCCCATCATCTTACTCTAAAGTGTTACTACCTAACTGCACCGGAGTATGTCTATTGTATGTCCATTATTATTGGAGGTAGAAATCAATTTTGTTCTCTCTGTAGTATTTGGTTTCACTCTGCATGCAAGCATTTAATTTTTAAGTGTGTCAAACAAACTATTTGTTGGTGGGAATTAACAAAGGCTTCCATAACAATGTTATGGTTAATGTTAATCCTACATGGTTCTGCAGGAAGGTTGTTACGCAATGGCATCTGATATCTGTACCCTTATTTTAAAGGATTGTTCTCAATTTTCAGATGAGGCTTAAAATGGAGATTTAACAGCAACATGCATAGTATTTCTTTTTTAACAGATCTCTTTGTATCCTTTATTTGTTTTCAATCATTAATAGTGTGTTTGGTTTACAGTGTACCTTAAAATGAAGGTATTTTTGCTGGAAGAAGAAATTTTTGCATATGTTGAACGCCATTGAAATATTTGCTTGATCAAATCATAGCCATTCATATTTTTATATTATTGAAATGTGAGTGTTGTGTGTATCCAGCTAGTGTGTGGTATAGGTTGGTAGCTCATGCAGCCGTCAAAATAACGAAAGATTGTTTTATGATGGTATTATAGTGTAGGTTAAAATAAACCCAGAAAATATTCCAAAATTTAATAGAAAATTTTCCAGTGTCAGTTTAGGGAAGAAGATCATCTACAGTGCTAGAAATTTTCAATAGAAAAGAGAAAGAAACATCACCTATATGGTCCTGAAGAGAAATGGAACCCTCAGTTTAGGTGCATGCTAAGTCAAGCACTGTTGTAAGCATCGATGATAAGGTCAAGTGTTTAATTCAGTAACATGCAAACCCAATCATCAAATCAGAACCACACTTTATGGGTATACCATTTATAAAATTGATTTTGGATTAACGATATATTTTATTAATCAAATCAAAGCGAACCACACTTTATGGGTATACCATTTATAAAATTGATTTTGGATTAACGATATATTTTATTAATAAGAATAAGTCAGCTACTTTAGCTCACTTGTTTATGAACCAACCTTAAGACTTGAGAGATTGGAGGTCAAAGTTCGAACCTTGACAATGGAGATTTAGGAGATACTCCCTCCGGTCCTTTTTAAAAGAGACAAAAAGATTTTTTTTTTGTCCTTTTTATAAGAGAATTTATGAGTTTTCTAAGTGTATTAATTGTTCAAAAAGGGTAAAAATACTTTGTTACTTTTAATTTATTATGAGCACTCACAATTTTTCATACAAGTGGATGCGGATGCATTAATTACGTGGATATTTTCGTAATTTTCTCACAACATTAATGAAAAAGAACATCACTTATTATTGGTATGTGTGAAACATGTCCAATATTTCTTATAAAAAGGATAAAAAAGATTAAAGGGAATATAGTTTAGGATATTAGTGTTAGCATGTATTTTTCTATAAAAAAAGATAGTCATTAATTATGTTCTACACATAATAGGTAAAAAAATTGTAAGGACATTTCGTAGAATGATTTAAAATTGTTTTACTATTATACATCACTTTTGAATGTTTTTCTGAAGTTAAATCCCCTAATTTATTGATAATTTTAATTTCAGAAATTTTAAATCTTTAAATTATTCATCAACTTTTTAAAAAGTTAGTAATTTTACTCCTTTTTATTTTTTAAATATCATTTAACACTTAAAAGGAAAAGGAAGTATTTGAATCTCACTTATATCCAATTTTCAGGGTTCAGCGTTAGTCACACAGTCTTAAGGGTGGGGAAACTCATGGTTATACCAACAAAAGAAAAAGAAAAAGGAAGTGCTCCTTATATTTTATCATTAGAGACTGATTTAATTTTATTTTTATAATTTAGAAGTTAAGAAGTTAAAATGACTAACTTCTCTAATCTTGGAATTTATTTATTTGGAGGTTTACTCTTTTTTTCAAACATAAAAAATTATGCCCCAGTCATGTAGCTCAGTTGGTGAGCGCATGATGACATGCGTGTCTTGGTACGAAGTTCGAATTCCGGTTGTACTACTTTCTTATGAATAAAAAAAAACATAAAAAATTATATTCAAAATCCCATTCACTCCCTCCAACGTGTGGTTGGCGCTGAAACACAACAGCAATGAGCAAACGCGCTAAATTTTGGAGAAGACGATGACATTTTTGTCTTGAACAGTCAAGTGAAGTCACTGTAACTTTGAATTTTTTTGGAAAGTAAAGAGTACCTGTATCTGTATGAGAGGAGTGATTACACGCTTGAACCAGTTTTTTTGGAAACACATTAATTTCTGATTTTCTATCCTCAGGTTTTATTTAACTTAAGACTGGATTACCAAAGTCATTTTATTGCACTTTGTCGAGATTTTCATCATCTACTTGGATCTACAACACTAATCTCTGATATTTCACACTGTGCGGTGAAGGTAAAACTTCCTTGTCTGATTTTCTGTTTCTCCTTAAGTTTTACTTTGAGTTGTTGCGAGACTTTTTTTTGTTATCGTGAATTGTTGTTTTATTTTGCTTTTTTTGGATCTAGATCACACTTGTGTGGCGAATTTAGGGTTTATGAAGTGACTCAATCAAAGGATTCATGGCAGCAGAGTTTATCGGTGGAGCGTTTCTCTCGGCCTCTCTCCAAGTTACCTTTGATAAGTTGGCTTCAAGTGACCTCAAACACTATTTCCATGGAAGAAAACTCAAAGATTTGCTGCTCAAAAAGCTTCAAATTGCACTTAATTCTTTCAACCAAGTGTTGGAAGATGCTGAGGAAAGACAGTACCAGAGCCCTAATGTGAAGAAGTGGCTTGATGAGCTTAAAGAGGCTGTGTATGAGGCAGAACAGCTCTTAGATGAGGTTGCTACGGCGGCATGTCAACAGAAACTGGAAGCCGAATTTCAACCTGCTTCTAGCAAGGTTAGAGGCTTCTTTGCAACATTTATTAATCCGTTTGACAAAGAAATCGCTTCTAGGGTAGAAGAAGTACTAGAGAACCTCAAATTTCTGGCAGAGCAAATGGATATACTAGGATTGAGAAAAGACACTTGTGTTGTCAATGAAGTTGGTCTCCCTTGGAAACTCTCCAACAGATTGCCAACTACATCTCTGGTGGATGAATCTTGCATCTACGGTAGAGATGGCGATAAAGAGGAAATAATCAAAATTTTACTTTCAGATAATGTCGGTTGCAATCGAGTGCCTATAGTTAGTATAGTGGGTATGGGTGGGATGGGTAAAACCACCCTTGCTCAGCTCGTGTATAATGACCAAAGGATGCAAGATCAATTTGACCTTAAGGCTTGGGTCTATGTTTCACATGATTTTGATGTTGTTGCTGTTACGAGAGCCATTCTTAAGGCTCTTCGGCACATGGCAGATGAAGAGAAAGACATGAATTTGCTCCAACTTCAACTGAAGCGGAGATTGATGGGGAAGAAATTTTTGCTTGTTTTAGATGATGTCTGGAACGAGAACTATTCGAGTTGGGAGGTTTTACAAGTCCCCTTTATTTACGGATCTTCTGGAAGTAGGATTCTGGTTACCACACGTACTAAGAAGGTTGCGTCAGTCATGAATTCAACCCAATTACTTCATTTGAAGCCACTGGAGAAAAAAGATTGTTGGAAAGTATTTGTTAAGTATGCATTTCGTGACATGGATGTCAGTAAATATGCAGATCTTGTATCAGTTGGTAGTAAAATTGTTGAGAAGTGTGGAGGGTTGCCTTTAGCTATAAAAACATTGGGAAATATCTTGCAAGCAAAATTCTCCCAGCAGGAGTGGGTTAAGATATTGGAAAGTAATTTATGGAATTTATCAGACAGTGAAAGTAGCATTAACCCAGCACTAAGGTTGAGTTACCACAATCTTCCTTCCAATTTGAAGCGTTGTTTTGCTTATTGTTCCTTATTTCCCAAAGATTATGAGTTTGACAAGGACCAGTTAATCAGATTGTGGATGGCAGAAGGTTTGTTGAATTACTGTGGTGTAGATAAGAGTGTAGAAGAACTAGGTAGCGAGTTTTTCATTGATCTAGTGTCAAGGTCATTTTTCCAACAATCCAATCGCCAAGGTTCTTACTTCATTATGCATGATCTTCTTAATGATTTAGCAAAATCTGTGTCTGGAGAGTTTTGTTTACAAATAGAGGGTGATTTGGTGCAAGATATACCAAAGAGGACGCGCCACATTTCATGCTCTCATAAACTCAACCATGTTGATAAATTTTTGGAACATATTGATGATAGTAACAGATTGCGTAGTCTTATGGTACTGGGATGGCAGCCTGATGGTGAAGGCTTGATGATGAACAACAATGTTCAGCATGTTCTGTTTTCCAGAATAAAATATTTGCGTGTGTTATCCTTCAGTAATTGTTGCCTCACAGAGTTAGTCAATGATATAAGCAACTTAAAGCTTTTGCGTTATCTTGACCTTTCATACACCGAGATTGAAAGGTTACCTGACTCTATTTGTAGGTTGCATAACATGCAGACACTTATCTTGACATGGTGCTATCATTTGAAAGAGCTCCCTACAGATTTGCACAAACTCGTCAACTTACGTCATCTTGATGTGCGTATGACTGGAATAAAGAAGATGCCAAAGCACATAAGAAGACTGAAGCATCTTCGAACACTGACTTGCTTTTATGTTGGGAACCACTTTGGGTTTGATATTAAGGAATTGGGGAATCTCAACCATCTTCAAGGAAAACTTTCAATTTTGAATTTAGAAAATGTCATTGATCCTGTGGATGCCATGGAGGCTACCTTGAAAGATAAAAAACATTTAGAAGGACTATTGTTGAACTGGGGTGACAAATTTGGAAGGCGCAGAGAAAATGATGACTCAATAATTGAAAGGCGCGTGTTGGAGGCTCTTCAACCAAATGCAAACTTGAAAAGGCTTACCATTCTGCGATATGGTGGCACTATCTTTCCAAGTTGGTTTGGAGGTTGTCATTTACCCAATTTAGTTTCTATCAGTCTGACTGAAAGCAAATTCTGTTTTATCTTGCCACCACTTGGGCAGCTCCCCTCTTTGAAGGAGCTTTGTATTTCATGCTTTTATGGAATAGAGGTAATTGGTCCTGAGTTTTACAGTAATGATTCCTCCAATGTTCCATTCAGATCCCTTGAAAGTTTGAAATTTGAGGAAATGTACTCATGGAAAGAATGGTGCAGTTTTGAAGGTCATAAGTATAACAAAGGGGAAAGTTTTGCTTGTCTTAAAGAACTTTCTATAAGGCGTTGTCCCTCGTTGAGAAAAGAACTTCCTCAACACCTTCCTTCTTTGCAGACACTGATGATTTGGGATTGCCAACACTTGGAGTTTTCCATTCCAAAGGGTGCTGATGTTGTTGAGCTAGATTTACGCGGATGTGAAAACTTTCTGCTAAATGAATTGCCATCCAGTTTGAAAAAGGCCACAATTCACGGAACTCGGGCCATTGAGTCCTGCCTCGAGAAAATTCTACTCCTCAATTCCTTTCTTGAAGAGTTGAAAGTGCACGACTTTCATGGTCTAAATCTAAAATGGTCCTCTTTTGATTTGCATAGCAGTAGCTCTCTTGGCTCTCTATGTATAACAAACTGGCACTCCTCCTCTTTGCCTTTTGCACTGAACTTGTTGGCCAATCTTCATTCTCTATTTCTATATGATTGTCCACAACTTGAATCATTTCCCGAGGGAGGTTTGCCTTCAAGCTTGAGCCGCCTTAGAATAGAGAGATGCCCGAAACTCGTTGCCTCAAGGGAGGAATGGGGTTTGTTCAAACTCCATTCTCTGAAAGAATTCAGAGTTACTGATGACTTTGAAAACGTGGAAACCTTCCCGGAGGAGAGGTTGCTGCCACCTAATCTCGCTGATCTCCATCTGATTCAATGTTCAGAGCTAAAAACAATGAATTATATGGGTTTTCTCCACCTCAAATCTCTGAAATCCTTCTATATTGTTGCATGCCCTCATCTTCAGTGCTTGCCCGAAGAGGGTCTTCCCAACACCCTTTGTGTTCTTTGGATTCAATTTTGCCCTTTACTTAAGCAGAGGTATCAAACGGAAGGAGAGCATTGGCGTAAAATTCATCACATCCCTTCTCTGGTGATTAATTAGAAGCTGAAGTATGCAGCACATTTGTCCATCTGTTTTATGCATTGCCTTATCTATCAAACTTTTGCTATTCTTATCTTTTTTTCTTTTTTGTTGCCATTTCTTTGGGATAGCTAAGGTACCCTCATACTTGTGATATTTGGGTAAATTAATCAGAACAAATATTTTATCAGATTGATGTGAAGATGTAAACTAATACGAGAGATTTATTTTTTCAATTGTAATGATCTATATATTCTACTGCCCCTCTAACATAGATTCTGAAACTTCATTAAGTGGAGTCTGCCGGTACTGGATGATGACTCCCTTTGTAGAACCCGGGTTGGCTTGGTTCAGGTAATAAATTTTTCCTATTTAACATTCTTGTTTATCTCAAGTGAAGTTTCCGTTTGGGTTATGGTGTTATTGATTGTCTTTTGATGATGCAGAAGTAAAAGAGACATTTTCTATGGGTACAAAATTGTGATTGGGGATGACACATGCATGTAACTGATATGAATGTAAACAATTTGACATGTTTGTTTATTTAATAAACGATGAAATTCCATCATCCTTGAACATGAACCTTTCTTTTTTGGCAAGAGAAGGGGCCTAAGCCCAACTTAAACATAAACCTTGTAGATTATACTCATACAGAATATAGTAAACAAGATACCAAGACTAAGATAGTACAATGGAACGTTCCAAATGTAAGTAAAGAACAAATATGATTCCTCAAAACAAAAGGAATAGACTTAAATCACAAATCAACAATTTGTTGGAATCAGAGTTTGTTTCAATTCTTTCCTTGAAGTTGCAGGGTAAACTCCTTCAGGGACAGAAGAACTTCCTTCAGCCTGTTCTTGGCGTCTTCATCAATCAAGTCACCATCACCATTAAACTTTGTTGGAGGTTGAAAAGCATTTATGAAGAATTCAGGTTTGTTGATGAAATGAAGATCAAGAAAAACTCCAACTTGGCGAAGATGATAATGAGATCTTGCACCACCAAAACCTCCTCCAGCACTAACTATGGCTGCTGCTTTTCCAGCCCAAACATTTGGTGGCCTAGATGCCCAGTCAATTGCATTCTTAAGTGGAGCTGCAATTGCATAAATTAAAATTAAACAAACAAATTTAAATCACCAAAATTAAACTAACAAATTTAAATCACCAAAATTAAACTAACATCTTTTACTAAAAGCACCACGCGGTCTTTTTAGTGCACCAAAATTTAACCTTTCCTGCAAATTCTAAAATTTGAGTGAAAACAAATTTTAAAATCTGTTTTGAACTCAATACATAATTATATGTGTACTTAGGACAAATTCATTTAGATTTTTGAATCTTAACGAGGGTTAAAATTAAAAAAAAAATTGCATGGGCCAAGAAGAACGTGTGGTATCTTTATTAACAGCTTTACACGTATTTATCACATACTCATATAGTCATATTTGTTATTTTTTCTCATTTTGGCATTCTTTTTTTTGTAATATTTTATTCTTAATTTCTATTTATAAGACATATTTAATTGAATTACACATATCAATAAAAAAATTAAAGTTAATTAGTTTAAAAAAAAAAAACTATGTAATGTGCTTATTTTACCATTGCAAGTGTGATTGACAATTTATTGCCAATATATAAAAATTAAAAAAAAATGTATATGAGAGATAATTAAACTATGAAAAAAAGCATTACATTTAATAGGATTCAATAATTCTCCTAATAACACGTGAAAGAACATTTATTATTTCTAGTATTTGAAAAAAATAACATAAGAATAAATAAAGAAAAAGAAATTAAATCTTTTATTAGAATTAGTAAATCTCTTATAAAAATAACTAATTTTTTATAAATATATCTTATAAATAAGACTTGAGGGAGTATCCTACACTACCAGTATTGAAATATTATTACTGATTTACTACTTTCTCTATTCCTATTTATTTTTATATTTGAGGATAAAACATATTTATAAAGAAATACAATGATTATTATCGTTTTTATTAAAATAATTTATAAAATATCTATATTATTTTTTATTTCTTATTATTTTATTAATTCAATAATAAAACATTAATTAGTACTCAAATAAACATAAAAATAAAATAAATAAAATTACAAGTAATAAAACATAAATAAATAGATTAGAGAGAGCATTAATAATGATATTTTGAAATATCATTACTAATTCACTATGAAGTCCCACAACAAATTAAATTAGTCACTCATTGAAAGGGGTATTAGATGGACACAAATGAGGACAGAGTTAGGTGACATCATTGCATGCGATGCACTTCAATAATGAGGCATTTTTAAAATGCAAAGTAAACCATCATAATTTCACATTAATTTTTATGTACTTTAAATAAGAACGGAATCTTGACAAAAAAGAAAAAGAAGAACGGAATAACGGAAAAAGTAAATGGAAGAACGTACCAAGTTGACTGAGTTAATTAGGGGTGGGATCTCGTTAAGTTGTCTGGATATTTTATTGTTTTCAAATTCAACTCAAATTAATGATTTGGGTTGGGTTGGGTTAATTTTTGTTGACTTCAACCAATTCAATCCATTTGGGTTAGATTAGGTTGGGAGATTTTTTTTTTTATTTATAGGAAAGTAGTACAATCGATATTCGAACCTTGTACCCACACATGCATGTCCCCATGTGCTCTACATGACTAAAAATTTTATTTTTTTTAAAAAAATCTATAAAATTTATAGTTACATAATATTAATTTTACACATGTTTAGTGATTTTATTCGCTAAAATAAAGCGTAACATTAATAATATAATCATATAATATAACATAGCCTTAATATAAATAAAGTAGTCAATTAGTTATAATATAAAAATTCAGAGTAACAAGACAAAAATATAAAAGAAGTCTAACTTTACTACACAATCATAAAAAATTGCAATTTAAAAATTTAGTTTGGGTTGGATTGGGTTGGGTTAGTTTTTAAAATACAAACTCAATATCCAACTTAAATTAATTTGGGTTCACTAAAAAATACCTAAACTAACTTAACTACCCAACCCAATAAAAAAATGATTTTATTTTATTTGAGGGTGGATGAGATTAACATCATTCCTATTGGGAGTGACACCATCATTTTTAGTATATAAATTTATAATTTTTACATATAAAAGTATGGTGCCACTCCAAATAAAAATAGTGTTAATCTCATTCTCCTTATTTGAGTTACTCATGTTCGTGAGTTATTCAATCCATTGTCCACCCTAAAGTTGACCCATATATATTGATCTTTTAAGTCTCAAAGGTTTATTTGGTATGGTCTTTTGTTTTATTATTTTAATTCAAAATATTTGTCAAATAATTATTATTGTTTTATATTTTTAAAATTCATTTAAATTATTTTTTCTATTTATATTCTTATTTAATATGAAAGAAAAGTATAGTATTATCAAATATAATAAATAATAATTAAAAATATAAATAACAGTATTTTATTCAATAATATGATAAAATATTATTTAGTTAATATTTTTTTAATAAATGTGCAGAAAGGTTAAACAACAAAGGGTCTATTTAATTATACATACTATAATTAAAAATACTTTTAGAGGAATTAACATTTTTTTTATAAAAAAAAAACAAATGGACAGAATAAAAGAAATAATAGCGTATTTGGATTAGCTGTAAAAAATAATTAATAATAAAAAATATAATTAATTTTTGTTTGAAAGTAAGAAGTAATTGTTAAAATAATTTTTAGCAATAAAAAACGAATTTTAAATTTTTTAAAATAATGTTCAAAATTTTTAACTTAAAAGACAAAATATTTTTTTTATCTTTTTAAAAGAAGAATCAAAATTTTTTGTAAATATAAAGTTAAACAAATTGAAATAAAAAATATTCAAGTATACCCTAACTGATAGAAATGATGATTGATAGAGAAGATGTTTTGTTACCGGAGAGAGAGTAATTGTACTCTGGGGAAGCAAAGAGGACGCTATCAGCTGCAAGAATTTTGTGACGAAAGGCTTCAACTTCTGGTGGGAATGTTCCCTCTTTCTCAAGATCTGTGTTCACAAATGGCAATGATGAAATATCAACGTACACTACTTCCATTCCTTCAACGCTTCCTTTGCTTAATTCAATAGCTGTCATCACATCAAAGTCAAAAGCCATAACATCAACGATTCTAAATTAAAAAAAAAAAAAAACCAAAATGCATATGGTAAATCCAGACCCGGCCCAAATAAGTCGGGTCGGATCGACAAGTTAGTAGTTACCAGAACGGAGAAGGCCAGTGTTGAAAGAGCCTTTACGAAGAGAACCAGAAATGGCCGCTACCTTGATTACCGGGAAGGAAGCTCCGGCCACCGCTGCCATTATATATTATTTCTTCTAAATTACTAAATGATTTATTATTTGTGAGTGAAGGAATGCTCTCCTATATTTATACTAGTGTATATGGGTGGTGAGATAGTTGTATGTATTGGAAAACGGACATTGCTATATATTATATTATATTATATAGATAGATTTAAGAATTAGTATTATACTGCGTGGGGAGTGGGGTATGGTAATGGTATCAAACCGACAGAACGAACACATTCATAGTATGGTATAGTATTATATCAAATTGAATTGAATTGAATTAAAAAGTGGGTATGCATGGTGGATTTTAAATAAGTGCCTATTTCACGGCTGCGGTTGTTGGAGGCTGCTTTAGCCGCGAAGTGACGCTGTGTCTTGCGTCGTCGTCATAACATGCCAAACGCCACCGGTCACTCTTTCATCATTTTTTAATTACACGCTTTAGTGCCTTTCACAAATACTACTAAAATTTTATAACAAAACATCGTAGGAATCTTTCACTCTACACTTATTTTGGTAGATAATGGACAAATAATAGAAAAGAAAAAAAATAATTAGTTATATAGTACAAACTGTTTTTTATTTAAAATTTATTTTCTTTCTATCAATAAGAAAGTGAACACTTGTATATACTGAAGAGATTTTTTTGGCTTTAAGGATAAATAGATAAGATAGATTAATGCATGCATTTGTGAAGGTCAATTATCGGTTTTGGTTAATGCTAGTCCTATGGAACAAGTTGAGATTGGTCGGGGATTGAAACAAGGGGACTCTCTAACCCCTTTTCTTTTTCTACTTGTATCAGATAGTTTGAGGGGTCTAATGCGAAAGGCAGAGGGAGAAAGATTATTTTTAGGAGTGAAGATAGGTGATGGTGGTCCAATGGTTTCACTTCTATAATTTGCAGATGATACTCTTATTATGGGTGAGGCGATCTTAGAAAATTTGTGGACTATAAAAGCAATATTACAAAGTTTTGAGATGGCATCGTGAATGAAGATAAATTTTCACAAAAACTTCATCATGGGAGTTAATATTGATGTTGGTTTTTTAGATGTGGCAGCACCTTTTTTGCGTTGTAAAGTGGGTGTCTATCCTTTTAAATATTTAGGATTGCAAGTTGGAATAAATCCAAGAAAACCATCATCCTCGAAGGGGCTAATTGAGGATCTGAAGCGTAGATTGTCTTCATGGACGCACAAATATATCTCTCTAGGAGGAAGGGTGACTCTCTTAAATGTCGTCCTTAATTCTATGCCAATTCATTACTTATCTTTTTTCAAAGCTCCTATGTCGGTGGTTAAAGAAATCATCTGTATTCAGAGATCTTTTCTTTGGAACGGTGTGAAAGACGCTTCTAAGATTCCATAGGTTAAATAGGATATTGTGTGTAGAAACAAAAAGAAAGGAGGATTGGGTATAAAACATGTCAAGTGGTTTAATTGGTCACTATTGGTAAAATGGGGTTGGAGAGGTTTACAATCGCCAACTTCTTTTTGGGCAAATGTGTTGCAAGCTCGTTATGGTCCTATGGAGGAATTTTTGAGATGTAATGACGTGAATCGTAAATCTTCAATTTGGTGGCGTGACTTGAAGGAGGTTATACAACAGGGACATGATTGGGTTGATGAGAAACTAGTTCGTGTTGTTGGACAAGGCTGTAACGTTAAATTATGCGAAGATAAATGGGTGCGTGGAACTCGTTTAATGGATATGTGTCCTCGCCCCTATTCTGTTGCTGCAAGCAAACATCCTCTTGTGTCTGAAAATGGGAAAATAGAGGATGGGATATGGTCATGGAATATAACCTAGAGAAGACAACTCTTTGGATATGAAACAATGGGAGGTTCAATTAATAGAACTTATATCTACGATGCAAGTTAATGAAAATATACCAGATAGATGGAAATAGTAACAGGTAATTTCTATGTTAAAACGACTTATAGGTGGATAGAATATTTATTTGGTATTACCAGTAATTTGGAGGATATAATGATAATGTGGTTGACAAAATTATGTAAATGCAAAGCTTCATTGAAGTGTTTGGTTTTTACATGGCAAGTACTTCTTCAATCTTTACCATGTAAGATGTTATTTAATAAACAAGGTATACAAATTGACAACTTACAATGTGTTCTCTGTCATGACCATAATGAGGAATCAACTCACTTGTTTATTAAGTGCAACATTTTGAACAGAGTGTGGAATGAGGTGCTACGATTGTTTGGTATTTTTACTGTTATGTCTACGAAATTAGGAGCTCATTTTTTGAATTGGAGTGGCCTTGTAAAAAAAAACAAAAATTCATAATATGGGTGATGATTATATGGAGTATATGGTTGCACATGAATAATATAACTTTTAAAGGAGGTGTTATAGATACCATGGAGCTGTTATACTCAATCAAAATTCGAGGAAATGGATTTCTGAGTGGAATAAAAGAATGATATCATTCTCAGATTGAAATTCTCAACAATGGCTATGCCTAAACCAATTGGAGCATTAGATGTTTTGTATTATCTATTTTTCTTTCTTCTTATTTTTTCTGTTTTCCCCTTTATGTAATGAGTTAGAGTACTCCTTCTTATTTTTGGTCTAATAAAAAAAATAATTAATTTATACATATTATTTTGTTAATAAAAAATAACTCATTAAGAATAATAATAATAATTCTACAATGTGTTTTGTTTTCTTCTCTTTGATTTCACTATTTTAATAAAAAAGTGTAATGTTCATTTGACTTAATATATTATTTTATTCAACTTTACTTATGCACTCCCTTCAGACTCAAATATAAAATTTATTTTTTCATGTTCATTAGTTCAAAATATAAACAAATTTTAATTACTTTTCTCTTATTTAATATTATTATTTTTATTATGCCATTTATTTAATAAATTACATTATTTTCAAATTAAAAAAAACTTAATTTTGTAATAAATGATATAAAAGATATTTTAATAAGTAAATTTTATCTTTCTGATTGAAAATAAGAAAAAAATTAAATATTACTAACCAAAAACATGCTCACTCATTTGAGTTGAAGGTGGCACTGAAATAGGCATGCAAATACAGACGGAAGGGAGTTACTTCCCTTTCCCTCCAACCTCTTGCCACGTGTTTCTAAAACTTCCAAAATTTCCACACACTCTTTTTGATCTCTTCTTCTTCTTCTTCTTCAATTTCTGTTCTGTTTCCACTTTCTCTGAACAAGACTGAAGATGAACCCTCACAGTCTCTTCGCTTCTGCAGCCATTAACATAGGCCTCGCCTTCATTATTCTCTCCCTCTTCTCCATCCTCAAAAAGCAGCCTTCCAACGCTTCCATCTACTACGCCCACCGCCTCTCTCACCGTCACGATCTCTCTTTCCATTCTCCTTCCTCCCTCCGCCGTTTTCTTCCTTCCGTCGATTGGATTTCCCGCGCTTTCCGTGTCTCCGAAGATCACATCCTCCACGCTCATGGCCTCGATGCTCTCGTCATCATCAGACTCTTAAAATTCGGGTCCCTGCCTCTCTTCATTCTTCCTTTTCTTTATTCTCAAGTCTCAACTCAACTCTTTAGAGCGAAAATTACTCAATACTATTACGAAAATTCAGGAATACATACTTACTTTGGCTGATGAGATTGAACATAACCGTACAAACTAGTTTTGGAATAAAAGCCATTTTCTGATGAAACTGTAATTATTCAAATCAGAAACATCTCATTCAACGATTCAGAATGCTGTGCTAGTTGCGGCGTGAATTGCAGTCAAATGTAATCTAATATTGCTGTTAATGTGACTGATGCGGTTGTCGTGATGATGACAAAAACCGCAATATTGTGGCAGCACTAGGTGATCCAGATCGCAATAACTCTGATTCACATTTCTTAAAAAGATTTTTTTTATACGATGTTCTCCTAAGCATAAGTGGCGCCTATAGCAAGAATTTCGTTTTTATTTGATTTTATCACATTGAATAACAAGTTACCTAAATTTTTCTAAGGTGGCTTCGTGAAGTATCTGGTGTTCTACATTCATTCTGTTATGTCATATGTGTTGCATATAATGAGTCTAATGACCCTGCAAAATTTCCTAGATTTTGCTTAATTTTACTATTCTATTCTTGTTTGTTATTTAACTATTTATTTATTTTTGGGTTTGCAGCATTAAATTTTTTTCGGTGTGTTCTCTTGTTGGCTTGGTGGTGCTTCTTCCCATTAATTATGGTGCCCAGGAGGGTCAGAATGGGAGCTACTCTACCATGGATTCTTTTACAATATCTAATATTCGTAGAGGTTCTAGAAGGTGAGGTTGTTATGGAGCATCTAAAATGGAGCTATTCACTTAATGATCACCTGCTATTTGTTATTTAAGAAGTGTTTTTTTTTTTTTATTTTTTTTATTTTCCGGAATTGGGTAGGATTATTTTGAATCTTTACCTTCAACCACAAAACAAGTCTAATTGATGTGTTTATGTGATCAAATCATGGGAAAGCTGATATACAAGAGTAACTTATTTTTCTATAGAAAAAGAATATAACTACTGAACTTTAAACACGGGGATTTGAGAGAAAAATGTTCAATTTTGTTAAGCACAGATATGTTCGAATACGTTTTAAACTACTCTGTTATTAATCCATGTAACGTTGCACATTCTGTTGGTCCTTATATTGTCTGTTTTATTGCACAAATTTTCAACTTCCCCAAATGTTGTTCAGGCTAACACTTTTGACATACAGATCATTAAAACTCATCTGACTTCATATTTTTTAACAGGCTTTGGGTGCATTTTGCATGCATGTGTTTTATATCTTTCTATGGGATGTACCTACTGTATAAGGTGAACCTCTCAGTTTGATATCTATTAACATTGTTGTCCGAAAAACCCGTCTTGGAAGCATTTTTTACTTTTTACTTGCAACAATTGCTCAAAGAGACGTGCTTCTGATTTCAGAGCATTGTGATAGCCATGTTGCTCAGTAAATTTATTAGTTATTTAACATTGCGTTTCTTTCTTGCGAATGTCATCTCCAGGAATTTGATGAAATTTTGATTCAAAGGATTAAGCAACTTCAAAATTTGAAGCATAGACCTGATCAGTTTACTATTGTAGTTCGTGAAATTCCATTATGCAAAGAACACAAGGCTCATGATTGTTGCGTTGATCATTTCTTCTCTAAGCACTATCCAAACACTTACCATTCCTATCAAATGGTGTATGACGCTGAAGATCTTGCAGAGTTGGTGGTAAGATATGCCCTATTACAATTAATAATTAAGTTTTACGGGAATTTATCATTTATTCTCTACATGCTAATCTTGAACATTGGATAATGCTTACAAAATCTTTTTGAGGTGTTCTTGTGTCGAAGTGAAATTATTTGTTGGATCTAATTTTTGAACTGTTGGATATTCTTATCCTGTGTTTTGAAATAGACATGGTGATGAAGCACTTTGTTTTTCAATGCCGTGAGATTTATAGTTTCACATTTTTCAATGGCTACCTTCCTTTTGATCATATAATTGATACAAGGTAAAATATATTAAATATTTCCAAAATACATTCACTCTGATTAGATCTAATGGAGCATTCAGTTGATGTGAAGGAAAAAAATTTCTTTGATTCTGTCATGGAAGAAAAACTAAGTATTTTGTATTTGTTCTAGCACCAACAAATTTTGTTTGAATTTCTCCTGCTTGTGATGGATCTTCTCACAAATATTGTTATCTGTAGAGTCAGGCAAAGTCTCTTGCTAGAAAAGTAGAGGACTTGAAAGAGACTTCTATGGTCAAGAAACGTACGAATAAGTTCCCACTCTTGGCTTTATTTCACCAAGAGAATTCAAAAGTATCTTTGCACGAGGAAAAACTTAAAGCACTTTGTCATAAGATTCACCAGTTACAATGCAAAGACATGCTCAAGAAAAAGGTAACAGTTGAACATTTCTATGAGCAGATTTTTTTTAATTCCTTATATATAGCTTTATGATAACATGGGTATTTTATGTTTCCATATTTATTTCTTTGAAATTGATAATAAATGATTGTTGAAGGTTTTATTCATAGTCTAATTACAAAAGCTGAAAACAAAGTATCTTGATATGTCTCATGCATTAGGAGTTGCCTGTTGCTTTTGTAACATTCAAGTCCCGATCGGGTGCTGCAGTAGCTTCTCAGTTGCAACAGCACTCACATCCACTTCTTTGGATCACTGAACCTTCCCCAGAACCAAGGGATGTTTCATGGAGGAATATGAGAGTATCCTTCAGAGTAGTGCCACTTTATCGTCTTGGCATTTTCATTGCAGCGTCACTGCTTACAATTTTCTTTGCCATACCTGTTACTGCGGTTCAAGGAATAGCCAAATATGAGAAACTGAAGAAATGGTTTCCTCCAGCCATGGCTGTACAGTTGATGTGAGAATCATACACCAGCTACATACATTATATATTTTATACTCCCTCCATTTTCAAATATAAGCACATTTTATAGAAGATAGTGTGCTTGTTTACTTATCTTTTTCTGACATGCAACATACTATTCGTTCTTTAGACCAGGATTAAGCTCTATCGTGACAGGATATCTTCCAAGTGTTGTACTCAAAGGATTTATATACATTGTGCCATTTGCAATGTTTGCTATGGCTAAAGTAAGTGGATGTATTGCAAGAAGTAAGGAAGAGATGAGAGCCTGCAACATGGTTTTCTACTTTCTGGTTGGAAACGTATTCCTTTTGAGTGTGTTATCAGGATCCCTTCTAGATGTTATTGGACAATTCATTAGTCGTCCGAAAAACATGCCTAGTCATCTTGCCAGAGCCGTAGCAGCCCAAGTATGTTGTTTTCATTTCAGTTATTACTTGCAAGTTCCGTCTCATTTGTGTCTCAAATTTGGGTCCCGTGTAATAAACACGTGTCTCAAAGGTCGGCACATGTTATCTAGGTGAAACTCAACTGCAATTGGAGAACAATACCAATCACACTTAAAGAATTGCATCTAAGTTTTTCCCCCTTCATAACACTTTTGAATGATGTATATCTTCAAATCAGTTTGCACGAATGGCTGAATTATTTTATGCGTCCTCTAATAAAATATCCTAATATGCTTAAATTTGGATAGTCTACTAATGAGCTTGACTTCTGTAATTTGTTCCAGGCAGATTTCTTTGTGACATACATTTTGACTGATGGTCTTTCGGGGTTTTCTTTGGAGGCTCTCCAGCCTGGGTTACTAATTTGGGATATTTTGGTGTCTTGTACTCATGGCTGTCAACGAGAGACTAGTCCTTATCTTTATTCGTTGCCTTACTTCCGAATTATCCCTTTAGTCTCTCTCTCTTTCCTAATTGGTATAGTGTATGCAGTGGTGGCGCCGTTGTTGCTTCCATTTCTCATCATTTACTTCTGTCTAGGATATGTTGTATACATCAACCAGGTGAGTTTTTGAATATCTTCAAGTGCTCATCAATTGTTTCGAAGTAATAATCTTTTCTTTCTCTTTTTTCCCCCAAAAGCTCTCTTAGAAAGCTGGTAAAAAAAGGTCATTGTTTCTCTAAAATAAGCACAATTAAACATGCACTTAGTCTAAATTATGCCTAGTGGCATTGCCCATTTTTGTCTTCCATAAATGTTTTCTTAAACCAAATAAAACTTTGCAGATTCAAGATGTGTATGAAACTACCTATGAAACAAGTGGACAATATTGGCCGTACATTCATCACTACATTATCCTAGCAATCGTTCTCATGCAGATTACCATGATTGGTCTGTTTGGACTGAAGTCAAAACCAGCTGCTTCCATATCAACCATTCCAATACTTTTGTTCACATTGATGTTTAATGAGTACTGCAAGATGCGTTTTCTCCCTTCCTTTCGCCATTTTAATCTCAAGGTACACTTTACGACATGTTAAATGGTTATAGGATGGTAACAAGTTCATTATGAATAAGGGTTTCAAATTTATCATTGTTAGTCTATTGTCCGCATTTGTTACCATTTATGTAGTAATTTACTATTGCTGACTCTTGCTGAATTTGATTTTATGGTTAAATAGGATGCTGCTGAAAATGATGAAATTGATGAAAAGAGTGGTGTATTGGATTTCCACTGTGACAATGCAATCAATGCCTATTGTCCCCCAGGTTTACGACCAGTGAATTTTATGGCATCAGAATCCTGCTCCACACCCTTAATTTCTTCATGATTTTCTTCCATTTTGTGTCTGACTTGGAGTAAGTTTGAACAAACAAAACTCCTCCACATATAAACGAGATACAATAATTATACTCCTGCATTCTCTTTTTCTTTCTAGTCCTCTCTTTTTTTTTTCATCTCATAGTTTCTCACGTCTTTCCCTTTTCTTACTCTCTTTTCCCACGCCTCTAACACTAAAAAAAGAGAGGTGTGCGAATATCACCTCTCAACGAGATATATCTATTTTGACCTCAGCAAATGTAAGATAGAGTCATAAATCTTGCAGTAGAAAATTTAAAATAGTCAGCATCCTCAGCTCATCCCTGAATAGAGCTTGATGCTGAAGTGTTGTACAATTCCTCAGTCAACTAAAATTCCCTTAATCATCCCATAATTTGTTAGCATGAAAGACATTACAGCTACTTGTTGATGTAGGCTAAAGTCAGTGCTCATATTCATGATTTTTAAAATCATACAGTGCTAATGGAAGGGAGGAACAACCAAATTGCTATTATCAAGCCTTTAAATTGCAGTCTATTTTGTGAGGTCATATCACAATATTATGGTTTTCAGAGACACTAAAACTACGTCAAACTATGTTTGTGGTTTGCAACAGCAGCACTTGACCTAGTTTGGTTACATTTAACGCAAAGTAATTGTGTCCATAGTATGACCTAGTTGGTATTACCATACCGCAGTACTCTAGATCATTCTGGCTCTTGTCATGAAATTGATCATCTACTACGCTGCCTTTTACACATAGGGTAAAAACTTCTTTCCAAATCATCATCTCTCTCTGTATGGCAGTAACTATCATGAAATGTTCCATCATCCGTTGATTGAGCAACCATGTTAGTGTCCTCACTCAAACTTTCAGAGTTAGTATTAATCTCTTGTAGAATTTAGGGATTTGTGAATTTGATATCCTCCATTCTACTTTCTTGTCTGTTTACGTGAATTCCACACCATTTCACAATTGCCATTCTTCTTGGTCCATGTTGAACCTGGGCCATTGAATACTCTCCTTGGTAATCCTCACATGTCACCTTAACACGATTCCAATCACAGTCCATAAATGTTCCTCTGAGATTGCCAGTATAGTAGATAAGGGTACTCAGATCAAATAGCCACACATGGTCAGTGACAATTGACCAACTATAAGTATACCTGGATACGATCATTTTATGGCCATTGATGATTACAGAGAACCTAACTTGAAAATGGTGGGGTAGATTTTCCAATGTTCCAAAAGCAACACACACACAAATTCTTGGGAATCTCTCACGACCCAAGAAAGTTATTGATCTTTCACTGCTACAATGATCAAACCATTCTGGAACCCTTGACCCCGGAAGAATTACAATTTTGTGCCCAGCTTCATGAAATGCCTGATCACACACAAAAGAATCACGAAATTTTGTTGCAGCATATAATAAACAAAACAAGAATACACTAATTCATACTATAAAAATTAAAACAAAAAAATGAGTAAAGCATCAACTTAAACCTTGAAATTACAACGGCTAATCAATTAAGTCACTGAAATTGTTGATAGAGAAATTTTAGCTTTTGAAATTAATAACCGCCAGTCAATTTTAATTTCTTATGTTGATCTGTTTTTAATATTTTAAAGTACTGACTGACAATTGTTAATTTTAAGAACTAAAATTTCTTTTTTTTTTATAATTTCAGAGGCTAGATTGATTGAGAATTGTAATTTTAATAGTTAAGTTGATACTTTACTTGGCAGGAAAAGTCAAAGGGAAAACCTGGCTCAATAGTACACTTGATGAATGGGATGTCAATGATGTGCAGTTCAATGCATCTATGTCTTCTAAATTAGGGGGAAGCACTGAAATGTCCCTAAGCTTCTTGCAATTTGTTAGCATAAGAGACTTCAAGTGGATACACTCTTTAATGCATGCTGGGAGTTCTGTAAAATTATTGGAAGATATGTCTAAATGTACCACATTTGCAAAACCACTGAGGCATGTAACAAGATGTTCATCTGTCAAATTGCAAGAGCTCAAATGCAGATGAACCTTGTTAGGTGAAACTGTTAAATTCAACTGTCCATGATCTTCAGACTCAGTAGAAATACCAAACCTTCCACACGAATCAGCTTGAATTTCCTGAAGTATTGGTAATGTAAAAATGCTACTAGGTAGTTTATCAAGCTTATCACATTCCATCAGATTCAAAGACTCAAGCCCTTTCAGATTTCCTATTGAAAATGGTAACTCCTCTATTGCAGTTAGCCACAAGTTGAGAAACTGTAAATTTTCTATCTTGCACAAAATTTCTGGGAACCTTGCAAGTCTCGAGCACTCGGAGAAAGTGAGAACTTTAAGAGATGGCAACATGAATGCAGATGGAATTGTTTCTAGATTGGTGCATCCTGTGGCAGTTAGCTCTTCAAGGTTGCCAAGAAATCCAACAGAATCATGAATCTTAATCACATTTATACAATTATCAAGATTTAGTGTCCTCAAATTTGGGATACGTGACACGTCAGGTATTTCTGACAGAAATTTGCAATCAGTGAAATCCATTCTAGTCAAACACTTCATATTCTGCAAACAAAAATTACAATGTGAACACACTGAGTATCTATAGGCACAACTCCAGGCTATTATTTTCTATTCAAGGTCAAATGAACAATTTGAGACAGAATTTATACATACCTTGAACTTGTTCAGTATGAGACAATTAGAAGGCAAGTTGAGAAACCAAGTTGGTAAACACACTGAAGGATATCCACTCCAGTACAGAACTCTTACGCTGTTTGGGAGATTTTGGGGGACACCAGAATATATGGCATCCTTAATGATTAGTATTCTCAGGTTTTTCATCTTTTTAAAGGCTTTGTCACTCAACTGCATTACTTCATTTCCTTGTGGTAAGTCATCCAACATCATGACTTCAATTTTATCAGTTCCCTTTCAAAATTAGAGCAAGTTAATAAAGATTCAAATTATATACAAGAAAGGATACTAGTATTTGCTAACATAATAAACGTTAATAAGCCATCAAGGTTTTAAATTGTGGATGTAATCACAGGCACTTAGTGTTGGGATGTGGCCAGATGTGGTTGGATGCGTCCATTTTTGGACCACATCACCACAATCACCATGAAGATCAGAGCCATGATATTGCGGCTTGATGACGTGAAATAGCATACCACAATTCAAAACCTTGCAAGGGATATTTGGCAATGAGAGGTAACATACAGGTTTGTTTCTCATATATTCAGTTAAAAACCAGAAAGTAGACAGAACCGATGAATATGGCTCTTACCCCATCTTCCTCTAGAACATGAAGAACCTCCTCAGGAAGCCATAATCTACTTCTCTTGCCAGGATGCAGGGGTGATTCCTGTTGCACTATTTTCACAGCCATGTCTATGATATGATCATGCATTATCAACCTTCCATTGGGAGAGATAGATATAAGAGATCTATCAACAAGCCTGCTAATACCATATTTTGGATACAAACCACAAGCAGATAGTATTTGTTCAACATATGGCTGTGGCTCTCCAGTGAAGAAACAAGCAATGTCAAGGAAAATTCTCTTGTCACATTCATTCAAACTATCATAACTCACTTTAAATATGCTCTGAGTATCTTCATCACAAACTCTTTCATATCTTTCCAATGCAATCTCCCATTCGGTCTGGGACTTTTCTAATAAATCAGAACTCATAACCTTCAAAACCAATGGAAGGCCAAGGGAATGCTCGAATGCCCGATTCCACACTGCATCATAACAATCGTTAGGTTTTAGTCTTTTGGATGCACTAGAACTCAAAAGTTGCAGAGCTTCTTCCTTGTTAAATTTAGGAACATAATATATATTCTGAACTCCATGGGCAACTAGAATATCCTTACTTCTAGTGGTTATGATAATCCTACTGCCCCAATCGAACCAATCACGTTCTCCAGCCAAATACTTCAACTGCTCCAACTTGTCCACACCATCAAGTATCAAAAGAATCCTCTTACCTTGCAGCTTTTTTATTAGAGTTGAAATTCCTTTATGCACATTACCTAACTTGATTTTCTCACCAAGTATATCAGAAAGAATCACCTCTTGGAGATATGTTAACCCATATTTGGTTGAATTTTCTCTAACATCACTAAGAAAGCATGAACCTTCAAATTGTTGGGAAATGGCATCAAACACAGCACGTGCCAAAGTAGTTTTACCTATTCCACAGACTCCACATATCCCTACCATGATAACATCAGAAGAAGCGATTTGCAAACGGAATATTATATTCGATACACGCCTCTCTAGTCCTATTGCATATTCATCAATTTGCAAAACTTTGCGTTTTAATGTGCTGGGGACCGTGTCTATGATCCGTTTGATGAATTCATATTCATATTCTCTGTCAAATTACAAAAGCTCATGAATACACAAAATAATCTCATTATATCTAGTTTAATTTATTACAAATAGAGGAAAATGATATAGAGCAAATGTTGTAAACACAACAAAAGGGATGGCTTCAATATGTTTTTCACCCTTATAAATTCATCTACAATCAGAGTGGGTGTATTTCATCTTCTGTTTACATTGATGTTAGCTTGAATGCTACCAATCAAGAATTTGAACAAAGAAGATAAAGAATCAAGAAAAAAAAAATGCAGAGGCAAAAGAGAGAGAAAGTCATACCCATCTCTAAAATGATACCCTGATAGATTAGCTGCTTCATGCAGAGCCAACCTCCAGCTTTGCATCTTCTCTCTGGCATCTTTCATTTTCTCTTGATGCTTGGTTAATTGTTCTCCATAGCTTCCAGATTGATTTCTTACCTCTGATGGATCCACGTTGTAAAACACCGGATAAACCGCGAGTTCCTTGGCTTTCAAACAAGCCATGATTTTGACAAGTTCTTCGAGGCACCACTTCGAAGCAGCATATCTTTTAGAGAACACAATGATGGCCACTCTAGATCCTTCAATGGCTTTGAAAATGGCAGGTGAAATTTGTTGTCCTCTCTTGAGAACCTCGTCATCCATGAAAGTGTTGATTCCCCGAAGGCGCAATGCATGGAAGAGATTGCCAGTGAAACCGTAGCGGGTATCTTCTCCTCTAAAACTTAGGAAAACATCATAAGTGCGTGCACTTGTGGGAGAAGGAAGCACGAGGTGTTGCTCCATAATTTGTAATAAATTAAACAAAGTGGAAGACTAATATCTCTTTAAAACATAGATGTTAATATGCTATGCCTATGATTAATTAACTCTATAATTTGTAATAATTAAGACAGTTTTGAACTTTGCATATTAAAAGAGTTGGTGGCGTTTTGGGTTTAATTTGGCTAAAGTCATTGAAATTGCACTACACTATCAAGGAAGGAGCTACGTAGGATCGTAGGTCACAAGGTCGTGGAGTAGTGGACTTGAATTTAAGTAAAAGCTAAATCAAATAAACTCTTATTTTTTATGCCTTATTTCCTTTACCTTCACCATAAATATACTCAAGTGCTTCAAATTTTCAGTTCTTGGTTGGTTTGTGGTCTAAAAAGTATTTTGCACAACAATCCACACTGAGGCACTCACCCGTGGAATCAAGAAGGAGGCACTGACTCAATAGATTGATTAATTTGCTAATTCACTGTGTATATTGGAAGCAACCTGTTTATTCTGAATAGTGTGTGTCAGTTCAAGCTTAAAAAAGTAAGGAACTGTCGTCTGTCGTTGAAATTTAACTTCAATTTCTAGGAAGGTGTTTTATCAGTGCTAAATGGAAATGCACGTCAATTACTTTTCAATGTTATTTTTTGGCTACAATTTTGGTTCCTTAGCTCTTTACACTAATTTGCTTTGGTTCTTTAACCTTTTTTTTTATTTATTTTGGTCCCTACCGTTACTTTCTTCAAGTCATAATACAGGTATCTAAATTGAACGGTAGGGACCAAATTGAATCTAAAATAAAAGTTAAGGGACCAAAATGAATAAAAAAAAAGGTTAAGGCACCAAAATGAATTGACGCAAAGAGTTAAGGGACCAAAAATATCATTTTTTCTATTTTTTATATATATGTTTCATATGGGAGGAGATGAAGAAAAAACACTATTTTCAGTGCTTATAAAATTTAAATTATGAAAACTCTTAGGTTTAATTTTATCTAATTTAAATAATCAGTTATTGTCTATTACATACGTTACTCATATAAAATAAGGTATTGTTCAAAATTCTTATAATAATTTTCAATAACCTCAGTAATAAATAGATTAATATTGAACGAAATTGGATCTTAGAAAGTAATTTTCATGACTTAAATTTTATAATGTCTAAAATCGCTCAATTAAAATTATGAAAACTAAAATTATACAACTGAAAAATTATTTCGATAAAAAATGTAATTATGCGAAAAAGAATTTTAATTCCTACCCAGTGTTTTTGACTTCTTGTTAGTTTTCCATTTGTCATTATCCTTGGTCGTACGTGTTAAAATGGAATAAGTTAAGTGTAAAAGTAGTGATTGGTATACAGCACTATTATATACAATTTATTTATAATTAATTTTATGGTTAAATATAAAGAAATATATCGTTAAATTAGAATATCAATTGGTTAATTATTATTTAAGTAATTTAATCATATTTTTCTTTACTTTTAACCATCTATATGTACACCTAATTTTATGGTTAAATGTAAAGATATATATGGTTAAATTAGTACATGAATGAGTTAATTGTTACCTAATAATTTAATCACATTTTTCTTCACTTTTAACTATCTATAAAATATGATTAAATTATTAATAATAATTAACCAATTTATGTACTAATTTGATCATATATTTCTTTGTATTTAACCACAAAACCAATTATAAATAGGTTGCATGTAAGAGTGGTGTGCACAAAACATTTTCCTAAGTGTAAATCTACTCTTTATTGTGTACACTTACACTCATGTTATGAAAAAAAAATCATTTTTGTTTGTGAGAATACGTAGGTAGAATTAGAAATAAACCGAACCAACTCAAAGAAAATTCGATATTTAATTCGTTAATTAATTCGATGAGTTTGGTTCATGAACTAAATAAGCTGAAGTTGGGTGAAGCATAATTTGACTTGTTTAGCTCATGAACTAACTTGATGAATAAATTAAATAATAAATACATCCTAATCATTTTTAATTTTATTTTTTACAATTGTTTTATAATATAGAAAAAGTAAATAATAATTTTAAAAAGTCACGAACCATAGCTCACGAACTCGTGGGCCGAATCAAACAGTGAACTTTAAACGAGCCGAACTTGAGCAGTTTGACGGACTCATTTTTAACCCTAGATGTAGGATGTAAAGTGAATAGTAGGTGTAGGGTGTGTTCATCAACAATAACTTATAGTTTATTTTAGAACTTATAACTTATTACTTAGTAGAGATATTTAGTAACTACAAGTTTATAGCTTTCATAAACTACTTATGAGCTAACACCTTATCAAAAGCTATTTAAAGTAGGTTATACTTATGAAAAGCTAGCTTCTAATAATTTATTCCTATTTTACTCTTAAATCATTGATTACATGTTTACTTTATAAAAATATTTATTACATGTAATTATTACATGTCATTTTAAGTCATTTAATAAATACAAACATATTTATGAGCTAATTTTACTAAATACTTCCTCTAGTCATTTTCATAAAGCATAGTTAACAAAATCACACATACCAATAAAAATATTTGTTTTAATTGATTTCATAAAAATACAATCTGATTATCAACTTTATCTCTCTCCATATAACATGTTTATTAATAGTTTTAACCAATGAATATTAATAGTTAAAGGGCATTATTGAAGAAATAGTACAAAATATTTTATAGAAATTGACGAATATCTTATAAAAATGATCACCAATTCCTTTTAGAACGCACACAGGAGAGAGTGTCTTTATTCAACTATATATAAGCTATAAGCTAAGTCACAAGATAGGGCGCGTTTGAAAACACAGCTTAATTAAGCACATATACATTAAGTTCTTATTGAGAATAAGTTTAATTATATATAAAATTATTAAACTTAATTGAATAAACTAAAAGTATTTTATCCTGATAAACTATCCTAAAAAGCTTATGAAAATAAACTGAAAACAACTTATGAAGGCTTATAAATTATTTTCATAAGCTACACATAAACTCTTACAAACACAATTATAACACAATTATAAACTATAAACTATGGTTGTTTCTAAGGTGTTCTTGGACCACCATAGTCCCCAAATCTTGACCATTGAATTAATTAGGGGAGAGGTGATAAAGAGAAAAAACAAATAAGAGTGTATTTGGATTATCTGTGATTAATTGTGAAAATAAACTGTGAAAAAAAATATATTGTCTGAGACATAATCGATTTGCTGTCGGAAACGATTTTTAAGGTAATTTTAAGTTGTGAAAAGTGATTTTAAAACTTTTTGAAACAATGTCTAATTTTTAGCTGAAAGACAAAAAGCTTTTTTATTTGTTAAAAGAATAATCAAAAGTTTTTGTAAGTACAAAATACAACTATCCAACATACGCTAAAAGAATCTAATTAATCTTAACTCAAGGGGATTACCATAAAATCACCCATAAATAAAATATAAGCTAAGTCATGTTCTCTTTGGTTTTGAATATAAGCAACTTTGACCAAATTAATTTGGTCTCAAATATAAGCAAAAACAACTAATTCTACTTTAATTAATAATAATAATAAAATTTCTAAATTACCTTTAATTTAATTTAGTTTTTATTTTAAATGTCTCAATTAATTTTCTTGTGTTTCCAATGAGAGGGAGAAATTATTCTCCTTGCAACGAGTACCAAGCTCCTTTCGTTGGGATAAGTTTAATCAATCAAATACGGTTTAAAAAATAAACATTTACGGTGTTTGTCTCTATTGTTTTTGGAGGCTTAAGGGTAATTTAGGATTTGTGATAGTATTTTTTTTATAAAGTTTAGTATTAATTGAAGATGATATTTTTTCTTAGTACGTATAAACTTGGTCAAAGTTGTTTATATTCAAAACTAGAGGGAGTAAGCTATAAACTAATCCATTCGTTTCTATTTATCTGTATACTTGAGAGTAAAATATACTTATTAAGTAATGTAATTATTACTCTTATTTTTATCAAAATAATTTTTAAAATCTCTATATTACTATTTATCTCTCATTATTTTATTGATTCATCAATAAAACATTAATTAATACCCATTGAAACATATAAGTGTAAAATAAATAAAAATACAATTAATACCACATTAAAAATATAAATTAATAAATAAATATGAATAAAAAATTTTTCTCCCTTTAGACTAATAAAAAAAGATGAAGGGAGTAAATTTTAAGAGTAATGCTTAATCTTCCTACTGAATCTTCTTATTAATGCTTTTACCTATTTAATTTTGACAAGTGTCATATATTTTCTAAAAAGTAAATGCAGATTAGAAGCTACTCTCTCCGGTCCTATATATAAGTCACATTCTAGAAGGAATCTTTCATGCTAAATATAAGTCACTAACTAACTCAATAATCGAAATTTCCCCATTTATCCTTTCTACAATTTTTAAAGATCCAATTAATGATGGAGTGAGAAAGAAAGTAGAATAAGAAAGAGAAATAGATTTTAATTTTCAAAACATTTACTAACACATTTAAGTTGAGGGTATTGTTGAAAAAAATCTCTTTTTTTAGACAAATTTAATAAGCTAGCTACTATATCTTAATTTTGTTGATTCGGTTAGAAGTAATTTATATATAGAACCGGAGGGAATAAATAACACTTGTTAAAATTAAATAAGTAGGAGAATTAATAGGAGGATTTAAATTGAGGACGATGCATTTTTTAAATTTTAAACACAGCCGTCAGCCGTAAGAAAAACGTGACTGGCATGATTTGACAGTTTTCTTTGATTTCAGCAGCCATGGAGTCGCAAACACAGTCATCGCTTACGTCTTCTCTTTCCACCATTCATCAAAAGCAAAACCACACGATAAATCATTACCTTTACCAACAAACCCATTTCATCCAACTTCCAACAATCTGTATCTGTATCTATACTATGCATAATTCTCCAATTGCCAAACGCCGCATTTCCCTTTCATTCCTATGTCTCATCCTCTCAAGGTCGCCGTCATCGGCGCTGGTGTCGCCGGCCTCGCCGCCGCCCGTGAGCTTCGCTGTGAGGGCCTCCATGTCGTCGTCTTCGAGAAAACCGACCACCTCGGCGGAACCTGGAAGTACGATCCAAGAATCGAGTCAGACCCGATTGGTATAGACCCGACCCGGGAGGTGGTTCATACTAGCCTCTATCTCTCCCTCCGCACCAACCTTCCCCGCCAGATTATGGGTTTCCTTGATTACCCGTTCCCGGACCGCGAGAACGGTGACCGGAGGACGTTCCCGGGTCACGAGGAGGTGCTCTGGTTCCTCAACAAGTTCGCTGACGAGTTCGAGCTTCGTGGTCTGATCCGATTCGGAACTGAAGTGGTTCGGGTCGAGCGAGTTGGAAGCAAGAGTGACTCGTGGGTGGTCGTGTCGAGGAATCGTGACGACTCAGTGAGTCAGGAAATATTTGAAGCGGTTGTTGTGTGCTCGGGTCATTTCTCCGAACCCAGATTACCCACAATTCCTGGTTAGTAGTAGTAGTGTTGATGCTGATACCATTTCTAATTTTACATGTTTTGCTCATATAACATGCATCTATTTTGCTTGTAATCTAAGTTTCAGTATATCAAGTCAGTTATTTCTAATTTTAAAAAGGGTAGGTTTATTGCCACTTGGGTTCAGGTAAGCCTAATCCATTTCGTCAAAGTCATTTCAAAATATAATTATTTTTTTCATTTTAGATGCACTTTAACTCATTCTAACATAAATAAATACATGACGTTTATATTCTCATGTTGTTGCCCTGTGTTTTAGGGATTGAGAAGTGGCCAGGATACCAGATACATAGTCATAACTACCGTGTACCTGAACCTTTTAGGGGTAAGGTGCGTGCTCCCTTAAATTCCCTCATGATAAGAAGTAGACCTTTTTTGCACTAAAAGATTCATATCAAGGGTCATTTTTGGTGATACTTTCGAGTGTAATCATCGGTAATCCACTTTATTAGATGATTCATATTGTATTGATTATTGGTGATCTCAAACTCAAAAGAATCATCTTAAACGACAAAATCTCATACAAGAGTACGTGGTTGAAGCATATTCGCTTTGACACGAAGGATAAGAAAAATCTTTATGTTGTGTCAGTTATGCCTTACTCAAATGTTAGGTTAATGTTAATTATTTCTAGATTTTATTTTATTTTTTTGAAAATTATTCTTTTTTTCCGACTCTTTCTTGGTTATTGATAAAGATGAGCATAGTCCGTTAAAGAAATACAAAAGATATATGTAATTTTTAAAATGAAAAAAATATTAATTATGTTGTTGTTGTTGATGTGTAATTTTTAAAATATAATTATCTAATATGTAAGAATAATATATAAACTAAAGGGGTTAAGTGTAATTTTTGAACAAGGAGGGTGTAAGTATAATTAATTCTAAGCTCTTCATGTATTGATTTACAATGATTATCTATTCTGTTCTAAAAAATTACCATGACCTTGCTAATGACAGACAACATATAATTCACTTGGTGTGAATAAAATTAGCCTCTAAAAATTGTGTTTTGAATTGAATAAAGAACACTGACAGTTTTGCATTAAAACTAGTAAATACTGATTTTTTTTATTTTTCCTTTCAACAGATCGTGGTTGTTATTGGATTTGCATCTAGTTCCTTTGACATCTCAAGAGATATAGCAAAAGTGGCTAAGGAGGTTCACATAGCAACTAGAAGTCCAGATGTAAAGGTTATGAAGTTGCCAAATCATGAAAACATATGGCAGCATAAAATGGTATGTAAAACAGCTATCCATTTAGCTTCTTAAGGCCTTGAGGAATGTAATGTTTCAATCTACACTGCTTGTGTTCCCCAACTAAATTGATCTGTACAAACTGTTGTCTTTACAGGTAAAATGTGTATATGAAGACAGTTTGGTTGCTTTTGACGATGGATCTTCTGTGTATGCAGATGTCATACTCTATTGCACTGGGTGAGTACTCAGATTGCATTGTGATCAATTTCTAAGAAAACTATTCTGATGAATATAAGGCTTGTATGGCAGAATACAATAATTCCTTTAAAGTTATTTCAAGTTGGTTTTTAAGAAACATACAAGACTTGGATTAAACTGCCTCATGATCATGACAGTGAATGAACGTCTGAAACTCTGAATTATGCAGTTAATTACTTTCTGTGCCTACCTACAGGTACAAGTATCACTATCCATTTCTTAAGACAAATGGAATAGTAACCATTGAGGATAATCGTGTTGGACCATTATACAAGCATATCTTTCCTCCTGCATTGGCTCCTTGGCTATCTTTCATTGGTATACCTGAAAAGGTCATTTGTAACTAATTTTCTCTTATTAATCACTTGACTTGTTTCCACTTGTTCAGTCAGATTGATGAATGATGATCAGTGATTGTTGTTTTATTCTGAACTGATCAGAATTCACCAAAATTATATGGCTCGTGTGTTGAAATGCAATGCATATATACTGTGTCTGTGACCAGGATATCATCTTCCAAACAACAGAGTTGCAATGCAAGTGGGTAGCACGTGTTTTATCTGGTAAAGCACCCTTACCAACTGAAATGGAGATGATGGCTTATGTTGAAGATTACTATCAACAAATGGAAAAGAATGGTTTTCCCAAGCATGTCACTCATCACTTGCATTTTAAAGAGGTACATATATTATATATCTCTCTCTCTTGGGGAAATTCCTGTATCTGTAAGCATTGTATTTGTACCAAACATTTACATTTGCAAATTTGTGTTGTAGATTGGGTATTGTAATTGGCTAGCTGCACAAGCAGGGTTGCCTCCCGTAGAAGAATGGAGAGATCAAATGTATTTAGAGAGCCTTAGAAGTGTACTCGGCATGCAAGATAATTACAGAGATCAAAGGAATGATGCAATGCTTATTGGAATGGAATTATAAATTGAATTTGTGGCTTTCTTTCAACTTGCTTTGAAATATGAAATCACTAGTATCTGTAGGTAAAATAAAAAGGTTGTAACCTATTTTTAATAACTCTGTAACTTGTTAACCTCTTCATTACAGCGTGAAATAATGAATTTCACTTAATAAAATCTTCTTAGATTTGCAATTATTGATCTATTTTTAATGTTTAGTCTTATAAAATAATTTTTTTAATATTAATCATAAACTCTTTATCAAATTAAAAATTAATATTTTAAAAAATAACTGCTTATTATTTTTTCTTCAAAAAATTAACTTTGCAGTCGTTAAAATACTTTGTTTTGGTGAAAAGTTGTTAAAATACTTTAACTAAATTTTAAAGCTTTTTTAAATTAATTTATTTTTGTGTATGAACCAAAAATTAATTTATTTTTGTATAATTACTTTTATAATTTATTTTATTTTAAATAAAAGGTAAAGTTATTGGATAATATTTTATTTCAACATATGAATTTAAAAATACTTTAAAATATTAAATATGCAATAATTAATATTTGGAAAAGTAAAATGCAAGGAGTGCACAAGAGGATAATTAAACTCAAGATCCCAAAGTGTTAATAAAATAGTTTATTTTATTTTAAATAAAGAGTAAAGTTATTAAATAATATTTTATTTCAACATTCAACATTCGAATTAAAAAATACCCCTACTTTAAAATATTAAATATGCAATAATTAGTATTTGGAAAAGTAAAATGCTAAGGAGTACACAAGAGGAGATTTATTAATACTAAGGACTATTTCACTTTAATTAATATTCTAACTCAATAACTATGCCAAGATAAATATTTTAAATTTATTCTGACTCAATAAATCTCTCTTGTTTTCTTTTAATTCTTTAATTTACCAAAAAAATCAAAAAATAAGTTTTAGAAACACATTATTATTATTATTATTGTTGTTGTTATTATTATTATTATTATTATTATTATTATTATTATTATTATTATTCAATTAATCGCATTTGTTGAGGAAAGAATAAAAGCCCACAGTGTGGAACATAGATACATATATCTATCAGTCATAATCCAGTTCAGAAAAGAGACCCGCGAGAAACGGCTTATGCAGTGACGCTCTTCTCTTTTCCCGCTCCTTCTCTTCAACCAAACCTCCTTACGACCTACTCTCTGCTTCGTCAACTCAGCCTCCGGTTCGCCTCCTTCACAATCTGGATTTCGCTTGTGATTTTTTAATTCATGCGTTGCCAATTTTACTTTTATTGTGTTTTCTGTTTCAATTTCATTTCAGGAGCAACACTTGTGACTTGACTACGCCTTCACTTGGAATCCTGTATTCGATCGCCTTTCAGTTTCACTATCCCTAATTCGGAATAGCGATTTATCAGGTCTTCTTGCTAAGTCTATTATTGTATTGCTCTTTACTCCGCTACGTCTTGCTCTGCAATGCATTGATCAAAATCAGATGCAATGAGGATGATCTTATGTTCACCGTGGTCTCTATTTTACTTTTCACTTTTCACTTAATTTTTTACATTATTTTATATCACAGTTAATGATTGACTTGAAATCATGCATATACAGAGCTATTTTTCAAAGGAAAGCTACATAAATCTAAGATTATATTTTAAGTATTTACTCCTACAACTAGTAGACGGTTATCATGATTAAGCTGCGTTATTTATTGATACATTTTCTGATGTTATTGTGTTTTCTTACTGTAGCTTTCTTCATTTTATTTTTTTATCGTAGATCACGTAGCTCCTGTAATCTTATCCAGTTATTTGAAACTATGATTGTAATACTAATGACTAACAAGTAACTGTTGGCTTCTAATTGCAGTCCTTATCTTGATACTTACTACTCGTGCTGTTATACTTCAGGAAATTTTAAAGAATAGAAAAACTAATTTGTCCCTAATCCTGTTCTAGTCTGTTTGATGTTGAGTCAGTGGCATTGATTTGAGGCCACGCTTGGTTTTCGAACTAAGATGCTTGATTCATTCCATCAGTGGCATTAAAAAAATAAAAAATAATAATAATTAGAATAGAATAAAAAATGAATTAATTGGGCGCTTAGGATTTCTAGTGTCATTGTTCCCTGGTCTAACTAGCAATTGCTTTGTGGAATCATGCAGGATCTTCAATCCTTTATCGTCTGACATGTAATAAACAGCATTGCATTGCTGGTCTCATTTGTGAGGTATATTTTTAGGATTTTGCATGATAAAAAGCGTTCCTTTCAGCCAAAACTTTTGTCCAATTGTTTGTCCGGATTTTTCTTCCTCCATACTGACTAGCTATCCTTTAGTTTGCCAGAATCTAAAAGAGACTATCAATTTCCTCCTCTATGAAGTTTGTAAGTTTCTTACTGTATCTTCTTCTTTTTTGTGTTTTTTTTTTTTTTTTTTGTAGTGGCATGTGAAAAAAATCTTCTATTTGTACTCTTCACTGAAAGTTCTCATCATAGCTTAAACTTTTGTTATCTTTCTTGGGCTTTTGCAGACATGTTTGAGTAAAGGTAGGGGCTATCACGTCCCACCATGTCACATGCTGAATTTTTGTGGGATTAGGATCTTACTGGATTGCCCTCTAGACCTTTCTGCACTCATGGCCTTCTCCCCCATACCTGCTATTTTGGATTCCTTGCCATTTGAAGAAAGCAGCAACTTTGTAGCCAATAGTTTTCTGGATTCAGAGGCTGGATCTGGCAAGAGACAAAAAATAGAAAAGCTCCTCAATGCTAAAAGCTTACTATTTGCAGAACCATGGTACAAGACTGTTAACAACTTGCACCTATGGAATGCTTCATTTATTGATGTCATATTAATCTCGAGTCCAATGGGTATTCTGGGATTGCCCTTCCTTACTCGAATGAAGGGTTTCTCAGCTAAGGTAGTTCTTGAGTTGATGTTGTAAGATTCCTTTTTTTTTTTCTTCTTTTCAATTTCTTTTTAACTGTTTTCAATTTTCTTTATTTCTGTCCTGAAATTTTTCTTGTTAAGCATTTTGTTCAATTTGTTAGATCTATGTGACTGAAGCATCGGCAAGATTAGGCCAGATAATGATGGAGGATCTAATATCAATGCATGCGGAACTTAAGCAGTTTTATGGACCGTGGGAATCTAATTTCCCTCCATGGCTGAGGCAGGAAGAACTTGAAATACTTTCATCTGAATTGAGAGACATTATCTCTGGAAAAGATGGGGTAGAATTGGGTGGGTGGACGCCCTTGTACAGGTGATCTATCTTAATGTAATTTGCATTTTATCACCAAAACTTAGAGGGGACTAAATATTCTGTATCCAAAACTGAAAACAGTATGCTTTAATATTGCACGTATTGGTTGCATGTTATTATCTTGTGATTGACTAATTAAAGTATTTTCTTTCATATTCAAATTCTTTTGAGTGCTTTATTACTGGAAGTTTGTCTCTAAAAGCCAGTCAAAATACCCCAACTGAACATGGGTCTGAGATGGGTGTATTTAACTTCCATCTGAGATTCTGTCAGTTATTAGGCTTGAATGTTATTCTATTTGCATTCATTTTTTCACTGTTATTTGAGAGCTATTTCTCTGGCATTCATTCATTGAAGTCAAATGTATCAATTTTTGGTTGTTGAGGTTGTAATCTGTGTTAATATCTCAGTGCAGCTGATGTGAAAGATTGCATACTGAAGATTGAAAAACTTAATTATGCTGAAGAAGCTTGCTATAATGGTACTTTGGTTATAAAAGCATTCAGCTCAGGTGTGGAAATAGGAAGTTGTAATTGGATTCTAAATGGTCCAAAGGGAGATATTGCATATCTTTCAAGCTGCAGCTTAGTTTCTGCTAATGCAATGCCTTTTGATTACCACAGCCTACAGGGGACTTCTGTGTTAATATTTTCAGATTTCTCACTGTTGAGTGATGCACAAGATGTTGAGAGTAGGGATGATTACTCTGCTCCAACTGCTGATAAGTTATTACCTATGAGGTATTTGGTTTTAAGATTTGATTTCCCTTCAAACTCCAAGTTGCATCCATACACTTAAGTTATTGCTGTTAAAATATTCAAGCTTTCATCCTATGGTTATGGTGATAAAAATTTTCATCTGTAAAGATTGACTCCCATGTGGATTGCCTCTGCAGTTTTCAGGATTTGCCTGAGTTCAACATTAACTCTGATGAGAATTCAGAAGAAAAGGGAAAACTAGTTTACGTATGCTCTTGTGCTATAGATTCTATCAAAGTTGGGGGTTCAGTTCTTATTCCTATAAATCGGCTTGGAACTGTTTTGCAGCTTTTGGAGGAAATTGCAGCATCACTTGACACTTCAGCTATGAAGGTATATTTCTTTCTGGTTTTAGTATGTATAGTTCTATTGAGTGGTTACATAAATCAAGGAAAAGCACAATGTGATTATGAAATAAATTTTGTGACTGTCACTAATTAGCCTTGTTTGAGATTGTTGTTATCTATCCTGAAGAACCACATTTCCATATTTTTAGGTGCTTGTTCTAAATCATTGGTAAAATGCCTGCCTTTAGCAACATGTGGCAAGTGGCATTACCCTCAGGTTCTGTTTGTTTTCTCGTTTTTGAAAATAAATAAATAAAAAATTTAGACCCATGATATTGCTTAGTGTTTATGTACAAAACATTATTGCTTTTAATTTTGACTGTTGTGCTTGTAATGGAAAAGACAGGGAAAGGAAAGCCAAAGTTCCATATTTAAGATTTTGTTATATTCTAGTCAAATAAACATAACTTGCAAACGGATGGATTGAGAAGAATCTGAGATGAATACTCACTGAATTCTACTATTATGTATTCATTGTTTTTCTGTATGTAGGTGCCGATTTATATAATTTCGTCAGGAGCCGAAGAATTACTTGCACTGCTGAATGTCATACCAGAATGGCTCTGCAAACAGCGGCAAGAAAGAGTACAAACTTTTAAAATTATGATTTTGGTTCCTTGCATTATTTACAAGTATTTACTTTTGTTTACCTACGTTTATTGGTGCTGCAGCTATTTGCTGGGGAACCATTGTTTACGGTTGACAAGCTCCTAAAAGAGAAAAAGATTCACGTGGTTCCTGCAATTCATTTGCCTCAACTTCTGTGAGATTTTTACCTTGTTATTCGCTCGACTCTCTTGTAAGGATTAGTTGGTCATTGAAATAATTAATCAAATTTAGTGTCTTTAGTATTTTCTAGGTGCACAACCGTGTGTTCTTGCAATGTTATTGTTGAGATCTCACGTCAACTAGGAACATGATTGAAATTGATTATATAAAGATTTGGCAGTCCCCGTCACTCCCCCTTAAAATAGCTTTTGGGGTTGAGTTAGGAGTGTTAAGGTCTATACAGTCTATATACTGGTTCCTATCCCAAATGTCCAGTCTTGCAATATCCATGCTCTAGATGTCCAATTTTGTGTGTATTGGGGTGGGTTGAGATCCCTTGTCAATTAGCAATATGGACAAAACTGAATATATAAACTTTGGCATTCTTGTCCCCTTTGAGCTAGCTTTCGAGGTTAAGTTAGACCCAAGTTATTTTTAATTCATTTAGGGATTTCCTCCCTAACTCAAAACTGTTGGTTTTTGTTGATAGCTTCAAAACTCATTAGTTAACTACCAACCAGAAGTCTCATATGCGGCCCCTATATTTTCTTTTTATTGCTATTTTCTCACAAGAACTGGTGTAATTCTCGTAGAATGAATTTGGAGGAACCCTGCATCATATTTTGTCCCCACTGGAGTCTGCGTCTGGGTCCTGTTGTTCATATGCTTCGACATTGGTGCGGTGATCCAAAATCTTTACTCATCCTTGAGGTTTGATATATTCTTCACATAATATACACGCTTACCATGCTTGATCGCTGAAATTTAATTCCTTGATCATCTATATTTCTGTAGATATAGATTTGCAAGGTCTAAGTTTTGTCTTGTTAAGAAACTTGGAATGGATAGATCAATGTTGTTTACTTTTATTGAGTTTTCTCTTTGCAGGATGCTTTGAACCTTCAGCTAGCACTCTTACCTTTCATGCCAGTTTCAATGAAGGTTCTTCGATGTGCTTTTCCCTCTGGAATAGGGTACGTTTATACGTCTCATTGCTTTTGGTAACATGTTCCAAAATCTGTATAAACATAGCTAATAAATAACAGAGCTCAAGACTTTTAGTGTATATTTCAAAACAACAATCTCTTTGAACTTTTGTAATAAAAATTAGAAAGTGATGGTTTCTACTTTCTACCGATGGCTATGTGATTTCTGTATTTAGCATTCTCTTCTGCATTGTAGGTTGCAGAAAGTTGAACCTTTGCTTAAGACATTGCAGCCCAAGACTGTTCTGGTGATTGTACCAGGCTTACTTTATAGTTCGTATACCTAATTATTGTTTTACAAGATTATACATTTGATAAACTGACGATCTATTTTTATTTTCCTCCTTATTCTCTAGTGGCCTGCGGATTTGAGGTTGCGGATCAATTTTTCAAGTGAAAAGCCTTACTCAGTTGTGTATTTTTCTGAAGCTGAAACATTAAAAGTATCATATCCAAAGGACAGTTTGGTGTTAAAAATTGATAATGATTTGGCTTCCCAGTTTTATTGGAAAACGTTTAAAAATGAAGGAATCAGTGTCACAAGATTGAAGGGGGAGCTATTAACGGAAAATGCTAAGCATTACTTGCTCTTGGATAATGATAAAAATGATTCCTCAAGAAATAAGCCTTTGGCAAATTGGGGTTTATCTGATTCGGAAAAGCTTCTTGCGGCATTATCAAAGATGGGGATCAGCGCATCTGTGGAAAACGGTAAGAGTGATACTGAATCACAAACTGTATGTAAAATTCACACACAAGAACCTTACAAATCCATGATAGAAATTGGAACTGGAAGCACTAATATTACTACTGCTGATGAGAACGTGGCTTCGCTCATTTATAAGACTCTGGACAATATTTTTGAAGGGGTTTGATGCAATGGATTTTCTTGTTGACGTTTGTAAAATCCTCGTATCAGAACATTATTTATAGTTATCTGTTAATAACACAACTATCAATATCAACTATGATGTTTATATGATCAATGGGAGAGCGGAAACATTTTCGAGTTCACTGCCAATCCCAGATGAATTGTTAATAAAGATGAAGTAAAACTGATCACATTTAATTGTAACTGAGAGTGTGAAATGACGTTAACGGTATCACATTAATAAAAAGAGAGGATGATGAATGAGACAAATACCCCATACAGATCATTTTCGTTAGAGTTTAATTGCGTTGTTACTTTCTAGAGTATGATTTAGGTGATACCTGGAGAAATATATGTATATATTCCACTTCGTTTATTCCGTTTTAATGACGACATTACAAAGTTCCAAATAAGTTTCTTGGTTGTGTCGAACAGATTCGCCATATAAATAAACTACTGCAATTTTCTTTTCTTATATCTTTGAATTCAATTTAAGAGTTCAACATAATGTGAACAACAGAACGTAAATGGCTACAATTCATTGAATCTACCACCGAAAACTTATTTTATTTTCAGGATTAATGTCGTGACATCCGAGTCCTTTCAACGGTTTCAAACTCCTCCTAAATTCTAATGTTTGTCTCAATCTCAATCCTGCATCGTTTATCTTATATAAACTTCAGTTCCCTTTGGATTGATCCCAATTCTCTATAAAATATTGGTAGGATCTCTTTGAGTTTATGTACAGACATTTGTAAATTACAAGAAATCTTGACCACATAAACAAAGACGAAGTCTACGGATGCAAATTTTTTAATAGAAATATCAATTCCATTAGTTAATTATTTGTGGGCAAAACGTCGTCCTCTCACTGTTTTTAACTTCTTTGAATATTGCTCCTCCATATAGTATATCAAACTAAGAATAAAATTCAACACAGATGATGAATAGTTAGATTTCTTAAAGTGTCGACTAACATATAATTCCGGATTATACATATAAAAGAAGAGAATTTATCGGGAGAACCAATTCAATAATCTTTTCACCTTAAAAATTGATTTAAAAAATAATAATAATATGAGATCACAGAATGCACAAAATAGTTTGAATACCTCAGTTTCAAAAGTTGATTTAAAAATGCACACATAAATGTCATCACACTACCAAGTCTTTGGTAGTTGAGAGCAACTAAACCAACATGAAGATTGGGATATATTTTTTAAATAACATTCTAAAGTCTAAACCATGAATTAAACATAAGCACTTGATCTTGTAAATTATAGAACCAATTACATAATACATAAAATTAAACAAGTGATTTATTTAATCTTGTTTTCCCAAGAGAGTGAGGAGGAATTTCTTGTAGTTTCCAGAAGTTACGTTGGCCACTGCATGCTCAAGATGAACACTGTTTCTCTTGAAATAGACCTCTTTTATGTCCTTCAAGTCCTTCTCTGCTCTTGTCACAATCACACGTGTCAGTTCTTCATCATCCGTTCCAACAATTTCCATAGCTTTGCGCAGAACCTATATATACAACGTAACAGATTCAGGATAAAAATTATTGTATAACAACAAATGCGTTTGAAGTCATGTTCACGAGTAAGATTGAAACACCTTTTCATAGTACTTGTTATGATCATTGATGCAAGAAATGGCTAAGTGCACTGCCTTAGTAAAGTCATCAGATGCTTCATCTGACAATTTCTGCAAATGGAAGAAAGAAAGAAAGGATATGAATTGGTGTTCAACAGTTCAACTTCATTCTTAGTGATGAGGAAGTTGTAATAGTAATAATACCTTAGTGATGGCAATGCCATGATCATCCCTGTAACGATTGAAAGTAGCAACAAGTTGGGTCTTGCTCCTTGTAGTAAGGATCCTTATTATTTCTTGATGATTTGTGTTAATGTTTTTGATAGCCTCATGAAGAATATCAGCTTCAGATTGTGCCAATCTTCCATTGATCTCACTCCCACCATACCTAAATGAACTCACCAACCCTACCAAAAGCTGCTCGCTCATAATATTTATATATATATAATTAGATCATTAATTAATAATAAGGTCTGTTTAATTTAGAAAAATGAAATGATGACTTGCCTGGCGAAGTTGAGCATTGGTATTAGCAGCAACATCTTCCTCTAAGGAACGCTTGTATCTGTTGTGGTAGGCACACCTCACAACAAAAAGCTCTTGAGGTGAAAGGACAGATGAAATTTCCACAATGACATGGTAATTTTTGTTAGCATTTCTTAGTGCTATATTTGCTAACAATGCCTCACGTTCTTCTGCTTCCAATATCCACCTGTACATTGCTCTCTGGCCAAGTTGGGTACGCCACCATTATCATCTCGTTCAATAAAGATTAAAGATTAGTAGTGTGGTTGTTTTTTATACCTCAAAGTTACCAGAGAGCTCAGACTCAAGGCGTTTTATGAGATCTTCTTGGTAGAGGTTTTGGTAAGCTTCTCTGATTTGTTTCCTTTGGGTTCCATTTCTATGGCCTAATATTGCTATGATGCCTTTCTCATCAGCTCCCCAACCTGAATATCATAATAATGTTCAAAATTAAATGATTCAGTATTATCATGTTTAGTTTCTAAGAAAGAAATGGGAAGTTTGAGGCATGAGGAAGTCACCTTTCACAGCTTTCCAGAGAGCTTCTGCATCTTCTATGGGAGCGTGACTGATGGGAGCAATTAGCGTAGCCATTGCTGCTGGCTAATTAGTGTCACATTAAACCTATCTCTCTATCTATCTATATATATATATATATATCACAAGTTACAAGAATGAATTTTATCCAAACAATCTTATCACGAATGGTTTAGAGTGAATATTAAAAAGTTATGTTACATTTTAAAAAATTAAGTAAGTTTTTAAAATTATTGTGTTTTAATCTTAGCCATTCACTATAGAATCTAATCCTTAAGACTCACTTTTCATTCCTTTCATAATAATAAGAAATCTCAATTGATACATATGTAAATATCATCTACTTGAGATGTTTGATTTTTCTAAAATTTTGTATACATAATCATCATGATAATATATTTGGATTGAACGGTTGGATCAGTAAAATTCGATACCAATATAAAGTTATTAAGTGAAGTAGATGTCCAACATTTACGAATCCCTCCTATATATATCACAGTTACACCCAATTGTTAATGTCCTATTTTTTTTTATATTCTGAAAATTTATTTTTGTACTAATTGAAAGTATTCTCTATATGAAGTAACCCTATTTGAACTAGAAACATTTACATTACAGTGAGCTAGCTCTCTCAACAAAATTTTTTTCTATTCACAAAGGTATGAACTCAATATCTCTTACTTAAGGAAAATCAAGTATATATCAGTCGAATCAATCATCCTTCGACGGTTCGGCCAAGCTGACAATATTTATGGAATAATAAAATTAGATTTTTTAAATGGAGGCTTTTCAAAAGAAATCAAAACTAGAATACTAAAAATGAGTGTAAGTTTATAAAAGTTTTTGAAGAGCCATTAAAAATGAGTCGTAGTTTTTAAAATGAGTTGGGTATAGAAAAAGTTTGGGGTAGAAAATTTAAAATAAGGAATTTTAAAAAATATAAGAGTTCAAAGTAGAAAAAATTTTGATGGAGCATTTTAAAAGAGAAATTGTTGAGAATGCAAGCTCTATCTCAGATTTTCTTGGAGCACTCTTGGCAAGGTTTGGTCAAACAAATATACTAAAAAATGTATTAAGATGTACAAAGAAATTAAGTACAAGGAAGAGCCATAAGAGGTCCATTTTCATGGAAGCAAATCTATGCCTCTTTCGACCTCTTTTATTGTCTCAATGTAAATTTTGGTATATAAACTTTTTGGAATATCACCATACAAAAAAAAAAATGGGAAATCAAGGATTATATATTATAAATAGATGTTGATATTAATTTTAATTGAACTAATTAAGAACAGCATACCAGAATAACCCAAATGAAACACCATAAAAGGATAAAATTTCAAAGTTGTCACATGTAAACTATCAAGGATACTAGAGATAATACTCATGAGTAAAACACAGATTCTTACTAGAAATATAACCTAATGAAATAACAAACAGAAATCAAAATAACACAAACTTATTACTAGAAATGCTCTAAGACCAAGTAGTTCAGTCTTGTTTTCCCAAGAGAGTGAGGATGAATTTCTTGTAGTCCCCAGAGATTTCCTTGGAGACAGCATCTTCAAGATGAACACTGTTTCTCTTGTAGTAGAGTTCTTTGATTTCCTTCAAATCCTTCTCAGCCCTTGTCACCACCACGCGGCTCAGTCCATCCTCATCCGTTCCAAGTTTTTTCATTGAGTTGCGCAGAACCTATACATAAATATTGAAAATTTTACAAGGTGATGACTTCAACTATAAGAAATGATTCTAAGTCACATTTAATGCTTAATCACACACAAATTTGGTTGTTAGGTTAAATTCTCAATGTAAGAATAAGGACTTATGGATCACAGAGAAAATTTTAAGCATAAGTGGTGCACTCAGTCAAACCTTTTCATAGTACTTCTTGTGGTCATTGATGCAACGAATAGCTGTGTGCAGCACCTTGTGAAAGTCATCAGGTGCTTGATCCAACAATTTCTACATAAGAACATCCATTTCAGATTATTTTTATCAAGCATATAGAGAACAAATAATTAAGAATATATTAAGAATTTTGAGGAACAGTGGAATTTCAAGGGTCATTTTTTTTGTTACCTTACTAATGGAAATGCCATGCTCATCTCTGTAGCGGTTGAAAGTTGCCACAAGTTGAGTCTTGCTCCTTGTTGTAAGGATCCTTATCACTTCTTCATAGTTCCCTTTCTTCTCCTTTACAATTTCATGAAGAATATTTGCTTCACTTTGAGCCAATTTTGCATTGATCTCATCACCTTCATACCTAAATGAGCTTACCAATCCAACCAAAAGCTGCACAAGAATCCCCAGGACACCATTAGTTAAGTCTCATCAATGACCTTTATTCCGAGATGAATAAGGTTTCAAATTCCAATGAACTGGTTGTTTCTATTTATTGTTTTTACATCAGATCACATTTTGTTGCATTTTAATGAGGAACCGCATACTGAAATCTTGGTGATGAATATAAAGAATGACTAACCTGGCGAAGATGGCTGGTTGTGTTAGCTGCCACATCTTCTTCCAAAGAGCGCTTGTAGCGAACGTGATAAGCACGCCTCACAGCCAAGAGCTCTTCAGCTGAGAGGACAGAAGCGATTTCAGCAATGACATGGAAATCTTTGTTCCCATTCCTTATTGCTACATTCGCCAAAACAGCATCACGCTCTGCAGGCTCCAACATCCAACGGTACACAGCTCTCTGTTTTGTATACATACATATGTGCACATGTCATTCTAAATTAACTACTTGAAATTATCTGTTTTGGTAACGTTAGCAACTAAGACTTTTGTATTTTTAATGTTACATATTTTAATACTTAATAATATTGGTCTAAAATTTTCACATCATGATTTTGGCTGTACCAAAACTACATACAATTACATTTGGTTGCACTTAATGGATAGTGGCGATAACCATAACCGCTATTTGAAACCTTGATCCGTCCTAGTAGACTAATGATGTTAACAAAAATTGGCAAAATGTGGTTTAATTGAATGGCACCTCAAAGTCACCAGAGATTTCAGACTCAAGGCGTTTGATGAGATCCTCATTGAAAAGCTCCGCATAAGCTTTTCTGATTTGCTGCCTCTGATGAACATTTCTGTGACCCAGTATTGCTATAATGGCCTTGTCATCAGCTCCCCATCCTGCACATTTAATTTTAAAACCATAAAATACAATGTCACATTCTATTTTGTATGAAGATAACATGCATCATTTTTATCAAATATTTAAAAAATCACGCAAAAATTAAATTTAAAATCATGAGAGCTCGTAAATGATTGAAAATGGTGAGTAAGAAAATAGGACCTTTGAAAGCATTTCGGAGGGCTTCAGCATCCTCAACAGGGGAATGGCTGCTAGGAGCAATAAGGGTAGACATTGTTGAATAATGAATTTATTTTCCCTACTATGGTTATGGTTATGAATTATGCTATGAAGTTTAGCTAAACACCTCTGCTATATATATATACTTAAAAAGATTTTGAATATATCTTGAGAGCAATGCCATGCAGAAAGATTTTGTCACATTGTATGATTTGGACATCTTGTCAGTAGAAATTCAGAAATAGTGTAGCTACAAGGATTAATTGGTATCTGGGGAATACTAAGTTGTTTTTACCTTGCATTATTGAATGAGTAATCAATACCAAGGTCTTGGAAATCTAAAATACTTAACTTATTTTGTATAGACATTAACGATATGGCCTATGTTTTCATTTAAATTTAAATTTAAATGAAACAGAATATATTCCAGACGGACGGACTGCATATTCTAGGTAGAACAATTTTAAATAAATAAATTTCTACTGGGCACCGGAAATGAATCTCTTTTTAGCCTATGTTTGGTTAGGGTGAAAATGGAAATAGAAAAAAAAGCAGAAGTTCAAGTTTAAAAGCAGAACACAGAATAATAACAGTAAACAAGAGAATGTCATGTCGGTAGTGGTTCAGAACAAGAAAAATTAATTTATTGATCAAAGGATGCAAAGCAGCACATGAACACATTTTGATTTTTGAGCATTATTATAAAATCAATTAACAACATTATCTGGAAGCATAAAATGAAAACCAGACAAATTAACAAGTGTTGAACCTTTGAAAGCGTGTCGGAGCGCCTCAGCATCTTGAGCAGGAGAAGTTTGGTTATAAACAACAAGTGTAGCCATTGTTGTCCTTAATTTCACTCTCAGCTCTGTTTATAATGTGATAATGGAAACTTTCTTTGGTTGCAAATGCAATATACTTATATATAGTGCTAAATTAGGCTTCCTAGGAGTTAACGCCTTCACAGGACTCAACCTTGCTCTTTCATGTTTAAACTGTACCTATGCACTCTGTTTAATAATTAAGAATCTTTTGATTTTAAGATATCATTTGAAAAAAAAAAAAACCGTAAAAAGCAAAGCTGGCTTCTTTGTTCCTTTCTGTTTGCATGAAGAACAAATGGCAGTTGATGACGCTGGATTCTCTTCTTTCCATACACTGTAACGTTCCCTTTACTTTCCTATCTCTACTCTTTTTTTTCTCATTCAGAACAATTTCTTCATTCAACATAATCATCCCAGTAACAGAACCATGGTTTAAGTTCAAGAGGGAATACCACTTGAAAAGGGTAAGGCTCTTTTAACTTAAGAAATTACTCTCCTATCTTAAAATAATGTGAAAGGATAACCAAGAAACAAAATAAAACCAGAAAATTATTACAGTTTTTTAATAACAGTTTAGGTTTTTTTTTAAAAAAATTATATTCTATTATTGTAAAAATTTATATCAAATCTTTAGTTGCACTTCTAATCGCCTAAATTCACCATTTTAGTTGTTATTGCCCCCCCCCCTTTTTTTTCTGGAGTCATAATGGTCTTAATGTTTTTGAACGGTACAAAATAACCCCTTCCACTAGTGTTCCATTTTGAATTTTGGGATCAAATATTTGTGGTTTCATCTATTGACCCTATCATCAGGTCAGGATCAAGTTCAGGGTAACAAATATTCTGATCATCTGATAATTTGGCAATTTACAATAAATATGTGCATAATGTATACCGTAGCACAATATAGACCAAATTAAAATTTCCAAAATTATTGAATAAAACAGCGCATATACTATTATTGTTTATCGCTACTCACAAGAATTGATACATGTCGACTTCAAAAGTGCAAAGTCTACACAGTTGTATTATGTACACATTTATATGTAGCCTAAATGCCAGCATATGTACTGTTCAATTTCGAGATTCAGACTTGGCTTCACTATAACCACGCTTTGTGTACAAAGATCCTACAGCTGGCACTTCAGCATGTGAAGACACCATTGCTGAAAGAGGCTGGAAATTCGTATTACCAACAAACCAATAGAGAGCCCATTTCAAATTGCAAAGGGTATACTTGAGAGCTTTGGTCCAGTTTTCCTGCTTATTGAAGCTCTGTGTGATGGAATAGTTTTCCACTTTGTCATTCTCAATCCTATAAAACAATTCAACACACTATTTGTCATTCTCAAAAGGCATAATCTGCTTAATTTCTCTGTATCCGATGCCTAAAAAAAACAAAAAAATATAATACTTACTTGTAAGGCAGTTTGAAACATTTCTCAGGTGGTATGTTATTCTCTTGATCCTTAGAATTGGAAAATTCTGCAAAATCCTTGAGGCATGCTAAAAACAATGTCATTGCTTTGTCATAGCGAGTACTCCAGAACAAGTTGACTGGACCAAACCTGCGAAATGGTAGCATGACATCCATTAGTAGTGACACAGCAGACAAGTCTAAGAACAAATCTAAAGGCAAAATTTTCAGTAAATGAACTAGTCTAAAACTTTTTGCACCTACCATAATCTCACCACACACATACAGAAATATCAACTAATCAGCCAGTAAATCTGATTTCCCTTCACAAATTACATTTGAAATTTTGGCTCAAATTTAGATAATGTCAAATTCCATTTTCCAAACAGTCAGATAACCACAAACAGTAAGACACAAAAAACTACCAAAATAGCATCATGAAGTATACTTACAGCTCATAGGTACTGTTGTTGCTGTCCGTGATACGAGGGTAGCTCCCCATAGGAATTATTTTTATTCGATATCTAAACAGAAATAAGTTTGGGAAAATCAATTTCCAATAACTTAAATGTAAGATGTGAAGTGACATAATATGAAAATGTTTAGCTTCCAACATGAAAGCAATTAAGACCTAGTGAGTTTCAGTTGGCTATAAAAATTCAATTCAACGAGAAAAGTTCTAAAAAATTAATAATAATGACTATATTAATGAAAAAGGATACTGAAACTTCGGACGGAAATATTGGCACATAGTATGAAGAAGAAGGCAAGCTTGGCCCCAGGCAGCATTTATCTCATCCCATTCAACCTAAACATTTCATAAATAGTAGGCATCAAAATAAAAAACGTAAATCTTCAATTCTGGAAGAACAAGAATTCAAGATTAAGAACTAAGGAAAGAAATGTTTTAGGATAAAAACATTTCTTGAAGGAACATGTCAAAACATGAGCACAGCCTTATCGCAGATTGCATCATGTCAAAACATGAGTACAGCCTTATCACAGATCACAAGTTGTATACTGACAGAAAAAAGCAACCATGCATAATATGATCAATAACACATTGACACATTGAAAACCAGAAATACAACAAGCTAGTCATCTTACTGGAATTTTGGGGAGTCTTCCAAGTCGAAAATTGTTAATCGTTCCAAACTCTCCATCATGAGAAATCGGGAAGGCATCATTGAGCACATTTGTTCGCTTCAACAATTCTAAATGTGCTTGTGAAACTTCAATCTTGGCTAAAATTGCATCTCTCTCTTCCTGTTGATTGAAGTATTTTGGCTCAATGCTCAACTTGAAAGTTTTTTGTTTAAAAGAAAAATGCAAAGTTTTCAGCAAGACGAAAGTTCGAAATCTGGTCAAAAATAAAATTCCATTCATAAAGCATGCTACTCTGACAATAGAATATAATCGGTTTTATTTCGCCCATGTTATCAGTGACTATATTTTGTCACAACAGATACCAAAAGAATAGAGGCATTAGTTTATAACATATAACTGATAACTGATGAATCCATGTTTGTAGTTGGACTTCGAACCTATAATGCTTTAGACCCAAAGTAGCTTAAGTAATAAAGAAAAAAAACACCAGCAACAATAAATTTGCCCTTACAAGACGGGTATGTAAGGGTAAAAGAAAAACACTTGCAAACCTGATGAGAAATCAATTGAAACTGAAAATTATTGAACTCATGCCAATACCTGTTACACATTCAGACACGTAAAATCAAACATTGACATCAAGCATCCACACAAACCCGAAAATGAAAAACTTGAAGATCTATCTATGTTCATAGAAATTTCTTGTGGGAGTTATGGCAGTTTTATTAGGAAATATCATATGTTTAAGGCACAGGGAAAAATATACCGCTCCTCCAATTCTTTAAAGCGGCTTGATTTTAATTCTAGCTCTCTCAGTTCAGCATTTACTTCAGCATTCTGTCTCTCTGTTTCTTCAATTGCTGCTTCAAGTCTCCGTTCTTCTTCCTCAATCTTGAATTGAATTCAAGTAGTAAATCACTGATTAGGGGCTACGGAAGAAGATTTAATGAACACTAAAAAAAATCATGTCAACCAAACTAGTGTTTCTTATGATGAATTCATTTCTGATCAACACTCCATATCTCCACTTCCAATAATGACGAGCATGTTTTCAAAATTTTGAAGCAGTTGTGAACCAATCATTTCAACTTCAAGATCGAAAAGGGTAACACATTTTTCATAGATATGGGTAAAAAAAATTACTTTACTTTCTATCTTTCCAGTTTACATATATATAACTCCTAAAGTGGAGAGATAAACAAGGTGAAGGGAAAAGTGACATCGCACAAAATTGCCAAATCAAGTCACCGTAGTTTTTGAAAGATTTGGAAGGTTTAATGAAATAGGAAAGCACACGGAATAGTATCCAAGTGCATTCTACCTGGTTTGACACTTCACATTCACAATTTACAAATTTATGATGGAATGTCACCCCTCCTCATGCAACTAAGGAAAATAAAATTGAAATGCTTCCTTATTGCAATGAGAGTTCAAATACTATCATAATGTTTGATGCACAGACAAAATAAAAGATGTCATTCTGTTCTGTGCCCACTGATTCTGCTAGGTAGAACCAAAATCTACGACTTTTTAAACCTAATGTCCAGTCACATTTTAATTTTAAAATGCACCAAACCTAGAAGAATCCACACGTTATTCTGTCTCATTCTAAATAGTCTACCAGACACAACCTATATGTCAGAATAAACGGATTATCTCTCAAAACAAATACCAGCCACTATATTCATACTATGGTTATCAGTGGTCATGAATTCTCTGATTTTTCTCCATAGTTACTATTGCTAATGCTTTAAATCCTAAAGATATAGTAAATTAATACACAGATTGGAGATACTAAAACTGAGGAGCACCTTCAATTTCTCCTTAAGAAAATCAGCCTCACTGAGGACATCTCTGGACTCCCCTTCCAAACGCTTTAGACAGGCTTCATAAGCTTCAATGTCTCTATTTACATCTTCGACCTCTTTATCAAGCTTATCAGACAAAATCCTCATGCAGTCAAGGCACAAAGGCTGTTCAACCTGGAACCACATACAGAAAACAAGCAGACTATGACACAATTGATTCAAACTCAATCAAGCCAATTATGAATTTCTGTATGTGAACCTGTGTCTGTGTTGTGGCAATCTCAAATGCTCGAGTCAGGACAGTAATAGTTGAATTAAACCCAGAGTTATGAGGAGGCAAATGCCCACCAGGATCAGTCCCAGGTGACGACAAGTGGGCCCCGCTTCCATCAGATGCAGATTCAGACTTGTAGACAACCACAAACGACTCTTCCATCACTTTCCCAGGCAGGGCAGCATCGCCACGAGGCTTAGGAGGAACACCTTGAGCCTGAGGTCTTTGCTTTGGCAATACAACATATGAATTGTCCATTCTAGTTGAACTCAGCACACTATTGGCACCATGAATGGATGACCCTTGCATCCCTACACGCATCCATAACCTCTTTATGAATCAATAAAGTATCGTACTTAATTGAATTATCACAATTCACAAAAGATGAATACCAATGTTCCTTTAAATAACTAGATAAGCATCAAATACAACAGCATTAAAAATTGCAAACAGAAAATTGGCCTAATCAACAATAAATTTACACACAAAATCAGTGACTGGCACGATTGAAATAATACTTATCGTTGATTAAATCAACTACATGTTGAAATTTGATAAAAGTAGGAAGAAAACCCTAAAAAGGTGACGAACCGGAACGAGAAGGGTCGTTGAAGAACTTCTCGGCGTAAGAATCGACGCCAAGGATGCAGAGAGGGTTGCGGCAGTTCTGACAAACCCATCGGGGCACATTGGGATCCACCGGGAAGCTCCGATTCCGAGCCTTATCACCTTTCTTCATCTCACTCTTCCTCCGGTGACACCCAATTCGATTCACGATGAATTACGCTAGTGCTGAGTTTTTGAAATATTTTCCCATTCCCAGCAAAAACAACTAATCAAGTTTGGTGCAGTTCAAGATAAAAAAATCTTTACCATCTTTTTTTTATTATTATTAAATTACTAATTTATAAATTACTAGTATTAATAAATCACAGAGAGTCTTGATATCGGGCACTAGATAAAGTTATTAAAATAGAAAAACAATCATAAGAGCACATTGTTCCATCTCTCGAAAATATAAAAAACTACTAAATATCATTTGCCTAAATCTTAACCATCTTTAGGAAGTGAGTATAACACAGAAAAAGGACGATATATCTAATTATGTTTTTTTTTTATTTATCAAATATCTAGTTATGTGTTTAATATCTAAAATCACACTATTTTACATATATTTTATATAATTTTATATAATTATATAATATTATTTATAAAAGTAATTTTAAATAATTACCTATAAATATTTTAAAGCAATATAACTTTTAAACCTAAATTTAATTTAGGTTAAATATATTTTTATTTTATCTTTTTTGGTATAACATGTTAAATATATTTTTATTTTATCTTTGCATCAAAGTTTTTTTAAAGCAAAATAATATTTTATCGTAAAAGAAATATGGATTGCCGTGAGCTTATAGATCAAGTGGTATAAGGAAGAGTTCTTAGAGTTCAAAAAAAGAGGTTCAATCCCTAACAAGATAGATTTAGGAGTAGTGTAGTATAGGAGTGTGTGTTTCATCGATAAAAAAAACGAAATACGGAGTACAAATGGTATCCATGTAACAAATAACACAAAACCCTTAATATATCGAAGTGGCTCATTTTATTTTTAATTTCTTTCTCTTTGATTCTTGACCTCAAGTAGAGCTAGACTCACAATCACTCTCGTCACAAGCCAACATTCACCAAAAAGTGTTTGTCTGCGTCTAAAAGCTGTTTCATCATCTTCTTTGATTTTTCTCTATGTCTCTTATAGTTTTTTCTGGTTCAAATTATCTCTTTTTTGTGAATACAATTATTTCTCTTTATCTATAATCTTATAATCCATGTTAGAAAAATAATGTATACTTGCTCACACGGTTCACTACTGTTCATTACACCTGTCAACGGTTTGAACCAGCCACACCATTTTTCTTGCTCTTTTTGTAGTTTGTTGCTTGTTTTCTCTTTCCCTTGTAACAAAAAAAGTACTCCTATATTGTTACTTCCTTCTAATATCTACCCAGGAAAAGGATGTCAAAGACCTCACACTAATATGGGATTTAGGCTAGGTCAATCAACTTCACTCACCCAAAGTCCTCATAATCTAAAAAAAAGAACAACGGATAGTTGTTAGATATTCTCGTATAAATAGGTAGATTTTACGATGAAAAATGGTTGAACTTTTTTAATAGAGTAAGAAAGCATATAAAAGAATGGTTAGAGAAGATATCATACTGTCAACGGGGGTTGGCCCAGATGGTGTGTGCTTAACTCTATGACTTCAAGGTCATGGGTTCGAGTCTCATCTTATTGAATTTAGCTTCTGTTGGATGGATTTGGTCTAGTGAAAGCACGCTAAATACGTATGGTTAAAGAATGTATAAAAGAATATTCTATTAGGAGGTCCTTAGTTCGATTCTTACGAAAAATATTCATTTGAGAATTTTATATTTGTAGTAGAGTTTTTAGTGTATCTTGTATGCTAGTATATTTGTAGTATAGTTTTTAGTGTCTTTGTATGCTAGAAAATTGGGAATACGCTCTAACTAGAAAGGAGACATTGTGACTAGGTGCGACACCCCAACACAACAAGGGTAATAAACGAGAATTTTTAGTAGCGACTAGGAATGAGTGTGATGTTGGCATCGATGGAAACCGCAACGTGGTCAATTCACGGCAAACTAATAGAGGTCCCTATGAACCTCGTTTAAGGAAGCCAAATCATTGACTCAATCAAATATTTGTTTGAAAAAGCTCCATAATGAGATTATCCTTCATTGACATAAGCTTTTGGGTCTTGATTTTGCCAATATGCCTATTTCATTAATCTGTTTGGAATGATCTATATACGTATGAATTTCTCTTAACTTAGCCAAATTCATAAGGCAAGATATACACGACCCTCACCTCCACAATCTGGTACTAAGAAATGCAGTTTTAGGCTCTCAACAAGTGTTACTCTTACTAGTACACATGAATCCATCTTAAGACTAAGAGATGCTACAATTTGTGCAGGCTCTCTTGTTCAAGATGCAAATATTACGAGTTGTTTGTTTGCACTTCTTAAGGTGATTTAGTGCGCGAGAAGTTACAGAAGAGATATTCATCATAGACAAATTAATTATTTTATTTTCAACTCATTTTCTTTCTTTGACTTTTCTATCGTTCCATACAACTGCAGATTCTTTCCTTTCTTCTTTACTCTCATTACAAACTTTTTTCTCTTCATTTTCCAACATTATTCTCTTTCCTTCTTCACTCTTATCTTCATTCTTCCTTATTTAATCTCTTCCCATTCGAATCATTAACAAATTCCACTTTCTATCAGTGAGTGGTCTCATAAATTTCAGTAAATAGTGAAGTCTATGAAAGAATGAGTTGCTTAAACTATCCTCTGACTGATTACCAAAAAAACAACCTACCAGATCACTAAAAAACAACTACACTTCAATTATTTACAAAACAATATGCAGGGACCCCTGCACTATTTCATCAAGCATGGACAGACAAGTGATAATGCAAATAACTCCGCAATGCTATACAAAAGAATATATTAATTGCAACCTTCCATACATACCCAATTATCCCTCATCGTAGATGAGCAATTGTGAGACTATCTAAGAAGAAAAACAATATTCAAAAGCATGCAAACTGCTTCAAGGATGTCTTAAGAACTTGCTAGAAGCAAATTAGTGCGTACTTGATGTCGATCAATTAAACACCTGAAAAAAAAGGAAAAGATTATTATAAACATGACAAGCAAAATCGTTATTAGTTAAAGTAACAATTTATAAGTACAAGATATCTTGAAACCACTTGTAAGGATAAAATTAGAGTAGAGCGTGTCATATTCCAAGGGAAGGACATGCCAAACATAAGTTTCAACGAGGACGTTTAGTTGTTGGGAATGCAATATTTCATTTCATTTAACCAAAGTTCTTCCACTCTGCAGACAGACAAATCAGAGTAGGACTGCACTTTTATCACTCCTGAAGACAACTTTTTTACTTTTGGATTTTGGACAGAATTCCAAATATATTTTGATTGCAATCTAATTTCCCAAATACAACATGACTAATCTTTCCTTCAATTTTACGTTTCCTCACAAAAACAGACACAGGGAAAGTTACCGTGCACAAACCTTCTAGAGCATCCGAGTTAGTATACACAAATCTAAGTTTCAGTAGATAACTGCTTTCAGCAAAATCATGCAAAGATCGATATCCTCGTCCCCCACTATCATCTTCAGATTTGGCAACATCTTTCCTTTGAAATCTTCTACATTTATCAGCATCCTGGTTAAATTAATAGACAAAAGAGATGGAGAAAAAATTCAATCACAGGCATTGATGACAAAGTTACCAGGTAACAATTCAATCACAACCCATTCAGTCATTCACTGTCCAACTCATTTAGGATGGTGTCACATAATTATTTTTTTTGGTAAATGAAAGGGGCTATAGCCCAAGGAAAAAGAAACTACACAGGAATGTCACGGGGAGTAGAAACTCCCAAAACATCAAGCTAAGATACAACTAGAAAATTGTACCGTGCATAGAGATTCACCTGTAAAAATTCTAGCATTTGCTCTTCAATTGTACCACACATTGCTAATGTTTCCACATGAATAGGACGAGAAGCACCCATTCGGTGGGCACGACTGATCACTTGCTCCTCCACGCTGACAACGTTTAAATGAATCTAATATAAGTAAATTGGACAATTGTGGTAGTTTGAGTCAAAGTAGGAGAATCAAGCAAATTAGGCAAACAAAAGACCTATTGCCATTCACTTCATTCAGCAACATAGTTCTGGTTTACCCATTAAATCTCAAAACAGAAACATTCAATATTGACAGATGATGCATGTTAGGCCTCCATTGCTACAAAATTCTAAATTCCAAGTATTTATGACACAAAGTTTGCAGATAATTGTGCTAAGCTTAAAACTGGATAGAAAATTTTTAAAATGTTAAAAATTCAAATTTCTCAAAATCAATTTATCATTAGCTTGGTTGCACAAGGATTGGTTTGATGTATTAACCTTCTGTCCCAAATCGGCTCCATTAGAAAGACATGTGAAACAAAACTCAAGTCAAGACCCAATGCAGCACTTCCATCCATCAGAAGTGCCATACAACTTGAATCATGCTGGAACATGGTTAATGACTTCTTCTGAAAAAGGGAAAAGTAAATTAAACAAGATCAGACACACCAAAGAAAATTTAAACATTTAGAAACAGTAAATGAGAATTCCAACATCATACCTTGTTGCTGGAATGCATTGGGCTGTACATCCCAGTATATTTGATGCCCGCAATAGTCAACTGGCGAAGAGAAACACATTTAACAGTTTGATTATTTGCAAAAATATTCACACATAGCCAACTGATAAAATAGAAAAGATTCAAAAAAGATCCCACCCAAAATGTGGCACAGAAAAAGCACCTGCTGTTCAATGACATGTATGTGCTCAAGAAATTGAGAAAAAATAAGAACTTTCTCAGGATTCAAATTGGTCTTAGCGTTACTCCCGATATGCATCTCATCATTGTTACTGTCCATACAGAGATTCATCTCTTCATTAGTTCCTTGCAAAGCTTTCAGCCTCTGGACGAGATAGGAGACTTTACTACTAGATGTTGATTGCCAATCAGGATCCCAGTTATCCTGTGCATTCAATAATTGAATGTTTAGGGTTGTCAGTTTCAACTTTCAAATTAAAAATAAAAAACAAAAGGATGCAAGGGAATGCTAATTGAGTTCTTAGTCAAAGATCCTGCCTGCTTATATGAAGGTTGCAGCTCAATAAGATCTTTGGGTACAGGCCATTTTGGGTTTGGATTTTCTGGTCTGGCCAGTGTATCAGGACTCTGCATCTCATACAATTTACTGCAGCCAGGATAAGTGCACTTTGTGTTGTCTATAGAAACACAATCAAGGCACAACAGATGCCGACATGGTGTAATGAGAGGAAGGCGGCACCATTCCTTGCACCTTACATTTTATTTAAGGGAAAAAAAAAACAATAATGAGTAGCTATAATATGGAGAAAATTAATTCCACAAGAACAAAACCAACAAGTATTACCTGACACAATGACCACCATACAGGAGATTATATCTTATGGAGGTATACTCTCCTGAAGTAGGATCTAGACCGCTTTGTACTAACATATCCATTGTTTCTTGAATATCTTCTCCAGCATGTGTAACTTTAATATGTCCAGCTACACAGCATGAAAGCCTGACATTTTTTATAGTTGCACTGCGAAATTTCCACTGTTTTGGATTCAGTAGACTCTCAACATGCGAAGGATCATTCCAATCAGCCATTAAAATATTACGCCGGACAGTGAGCACCAATTCATTGTAGCTTCTAGCATGCTCCTCATTAAAATCTTGAAAAACAACTTTCTTGATGCATGGTGGAATGCTTTGCAGATCTATCTTTCTAGCACTAATCATGCATTTGTGAAGTAAATGCAACAAACGAGACCTTCCTTCTTCCATTTCTGCCTCAAATGGCCTGAGCACTCCAGCTTCCCAGGACTTCTGATTCAGTCCATAAGCTTCTTCATGAAGAAACCTTAGCAATGGTTGTAGATGTGGAAGCTGACTATTAGGAGTGTTGGGTGTTGGTGTTCCCGTAAGTATCCATCGATTAGAAGCCATCAATGAAATAGCCATTTGCAACTTGTTTGTTAAGTTAAGGCTTGAACCAAGAGTGTGCCCTTCATCTAAAACAATCCTTAACCAATGCACTTGCATCAAAACACTTCTCTTGCGTGGGCCCCACTCTGCACTCAAACGACTAAATGTAGTGATGACAACATCATAATCCCAAGCAAGAGAGTGTGCAGATGGCTTCCGATGTTCAGTCCAAACATAAACCCGCAATTGACCAGGCATGACATGCTTTTCTATTTGTGTTATCCAATGATCAACCAAGTTTGCTGGAACAACTACCAGGGTTGCTCTAGACAAGTATAACCTAACAAAATCTATTGGCTGGCAGAGAGCCATGCCAAGGGCAGCCACATCAAAAGCCAAGTTGTTGAGATTTGGTGGGTAGTACCATCTGCATACACCTTTCTCTACTCTCTTTAAGAGGCCAAATGCTAGAAATATTTTGTGAAATGCATTCAAATATCCACTAGACACAGTGCAAGTGTTTAAATAAGGACCTTGTATGCCATTTGTTTCCATTTCAGCAAGTTTGAACTTTGAAATTTTGGCCAACCAAGTAAGGGCCTTCTTTGTCTGAGAATTTATCAATGAATAGTGCTCCTTCAGCACACTAGTGAAAAATGAAACATTTTCTTTCTCACCCCCAGGAGTTCCTTTCAAGTGAAATCCTGGCAAATAAGTTATCTTACAGCTACTCTGAGAATTTTGTTCGGGGACACTGCAACTCTGATAAAAAGGGTCAGTATTCATGCTACAAAACCATGCTGCACTAGAATTAGCCATGCTATTGTCTGCAAGCTTTCTCCACTTTTGACAAGCATCACACTGAATCCATGTGTCATTGTACTCCATACAATCATCTTTAGGCATCCCAGGCCACTTGTGACTCTGTTCACATATATTTGAAGTATCAATTAGATTGCTTTGAGAAACATGGGGAGCAACATCAGATGCTCGCTTTGTTTCAATTGATCTTTCCCCAACTTTTCTCTCCTTGAAAACCATAGCTTCCTCTTCAAAACTGAAATGAAGATTTTTCATAATGCGACTCAAGCTCCTACTTGCAGGCATAGATACCTCAAAGCATGCACCTAAGGGTGATTTTGTTTCTTCCCCGGAACACGAATCATTAAGTTTAGTGATCTTATGCTGATCATTATCCATCATTCTGGCTCTTTTGGAGAAGTAGTCATGGTTCCCATTCTTTCTACTAGTATCTTGGCATACAACCCTCTTACCCAAGATAGAACCAGTGACGTTATTACCACCAATTTCATAATATCCACATTTCTGGTTACCATTATGTTGGTACCAGACTACTTGCGCCCCATCAGGTGGTTGTCCCAATGTACCTTGTGTCTTCACAATAAGAGAAAGAGCTGTTACAGTCTTACCCAAGCCAGGCTCGTCGCAAAACATTCCTCCACGAAAATCTTTGATGGTGGGAGCTTCCCCAGTGACTATTTCACCAGATACAGTATTTACATGGAAACTAAAACAATCTTCAGTTGAGAGAGACACATATAAAGGATGTGGCAGAAGTTCAGCGTTTCGCTCACGATGCAACATCCACTCAACTGCTGCCTGCTGATGAGGAAACAGATTTAATTTTGTACAAGGCATTACCGAAGCAGCTAAGTATCTTAGATGATGACACGTTGCAGAAACCCTGATGAGATCCATTGGGCCTAGGGAAGTTATAATTTTAGTTAAAACATCATCAGATATCTCCCAAATCCCAGATCTACAAGTTCTATCCACAGGTATGATCTTGGAACTATTAAACTTCTGCTGTTTTCCTACACCAGGAACCGTCTTAAAAATTTCATGAAGTTCAAATAGTCTTTCCCTTGAAGAATCATTCAAACGGGAATGGAGCTTGCAACCAAGTACATGACAATCAGATAGGTTCCAAATGCTCTCATTTGCTCCACGAGTCTTCTGATAATTGTCTGGATGAGAAAGCATTGAACTTCTCGCATCCCAATCACAGCTGCATAAGCTTTTAACTGTTAGCAAACTAAGACAGTATTCATTAAGAAAAACGAGGGCAACAGATCAGTCAATTTATAGAAACCACTAGTGTGATCATGTTAGAGGATCTTGCATTTGATTAAATGATTAGTTTTTCAAAACTGAAACTCCCAAAAATTGCACAACGGTGTTGTGTGATCCATATAAGCGACCTCTCCTAATGGGATAAAGCTCTTCTCGTTGTGGTAAACCCCCAGAGATTACAAATTCTACTGATGCATGATAGACATTTAAAAAATAATAATAAACAAATAAATTAAATAAACTTCATAGCTTTTGATACAAAATTGATGACAAAAACCAGTATACACAACGTAAATTAGTCAATATATAATATTTAACCCGTAACGGAAATTTTTGCATTTCAACAATATGGTAATCAATGTAGTTAAAATCGCAACTCAACTCGTTGAATCAGACGATTCAACGTTTCAAGGCGGCCTCACCGTGTCACGAAGTGGCCTGGCTCGCTGCTACAGTAGGCGCGGTCGAATCACCGAGTTAACTCGTTGGCTCAGTTGAATCGGACACCGTGTCAACGCAGCGGGTTGCGCTAGCAAAAAAACAGGTCGGGTTATAAGACCCGGGTTTAAAGAATAGGGTTTTCATTATGCACCTCCTCTTTCATTCGCTTTCTCAGTCTCGACAAACTTCTTCCTCTCTCAAATCAGTTCATCTTCTTCCTCCTTCATTCGCCTATTCCTCTATCTCGCGTCCCACTGACCCTCTCTCTCGCGTCTGTTTCAACTTTTGCGGTTTGCTCTGTGGCTGTTTGTTCTGCTATGTAGCTGTGCGCTTTGCTGGGTTAGGATGGCTGGTGGTGTTGCAGGTGGTTCAAGTGGCGTTGTAATTGGTGGTTCAAGTGGTGGTGCTACTGGTGCTGCTTCAGTTGATTTTGTGTTTTGTGTTGCTGTTTAATATTTATTTATGTTTGATTTTGTGTTGCTGTTTATTATGATTTTTTTTTATGTTTTTATGCATATATAAATATAATTTTGGATTTGGTTGACTCTTACAATTCGTGTTACGTTTCACGTTTTAACGAGTCAGCAGCCCCTCTCCGTGTCGGCAAGGTCCATCTGCAGTTGACCAACATATGGCCTTTTAGCCCAATTAGTTTACAGGATTGGTTACGTTTGATGTTTCATGCGTTGACCATCAAAGCCACATGATGTGCAGCAAAACAATTACCTGTTGATGATCATCAAGTTAATTGGGACAACAAGAAAATCACAAAATCTTGCAACCACTAGCAAGGTTGCTTCTTCCCATTAAGAAGTTTCGATTTAACAAATTTTACTTTAAAACCTATGCTAACAACATTTTAACATTATCAACGCGTTTGGTACTAGGCATATTTTTTAGTGACTCTACTGGGAATGTCTTTCCTGGACAAATGATTCCTGAGAAAGTTCAAGATACCCACCTATTTATGTGGGAATGTAAAAAATAAACTTCCTTCGCATTCTAAAATTCGTGGGAATCCTATTTTACCCGGAAAACATTTTGTTGTGTCTTCTACCAAATATGGATATATTTTGCATTAAGTGACATTATCAGGAATCTAAAAACTATTCCTCATACCAAACACCCCCATAAATACTTACTCACGGAAGAATTACTCCAAACATTAATACAAAAGACATGGAATTCCAAGATAAGCGTGAAAATGCAAAGCAAAAGAGTGATGGAAAGGAACCTCAAATGGCGAAAAACAGCAGCAGCAACGGAGGCTGATCTCGGGAACTGCCAGCCACTCCACAACTGAATAGGGACGTAAACGTCGAAAAGCACCACAGCCCTAGACACCTCAACCCACAACATGCGAGCGTCAATCTTCAAACAGTTGCGGCTAACCAAAGCGTGAAGCTGACGAACCACGCTCACGCTCCCATTCACCATTCCAATATTCTTCGTCCTCTTCCCCTTCGAGCTCCCGCATTCTGCCGAATCCACCGGAACCAAAACGACGCCGCTCTTAGACCTGAACCCAACCTCGCCACCCTCGCTGAAGATTTCGCATTGCTCGTTGAAACATGACTCGTTCTCGCACTGTGGTGGAGTTAATGTAAGAACCGCACACAGGAAACCGCAGAGCTTGTGCTCCGATAAGGCATCGCCGGCGGACATTCCGACGAAACTGAGATTGGGATGCGAGGGTGTTAGGGATTTGCACGTTTCAGAAGATGGATTCGCAACATTCGCTGATTGACCGAGAACAATCAATCAAAAATTTAAAAAAAAAAAAAACAGAGAAAATAAAATAAAATAAAAAAGAAAGAGAAAATATAAAAGATAGGAAGGAGGAGGAGTGAGAGTCCAATTCGGCTTGTGAGAAATTCTCGAGTGGACATAAATCTAACACATTATTTTTTAACACAATCAATAAAAAAAACCAACTTATTAAACGGGTAGTTTCGAATGAGGGAGAAGCAAATGACAGCAACTACATGAATCATGTAAGAGAGAAACTACTCCCTCCGTTCCTATTTATAAGTCACTTCTAACTAATTATACATATTAAGAAAAATAGTTAAAACTAGTTGGTGATATTAAATTTAGCAAAATTCATGTTGACTTTTTGCATTTATTTAATCTTTTTGGTTTTACAAATCTCTCTCCTCACATTCTCTATTCACTTTAAATGAAGTTATTTTATTGGTTGATCCTATTATCGTAAATTATAAACTCATTAAATAAGGAAAAAATTATTTAATGCTTCACATATTTTAAAAAATGACTTATAAATAGGAACACCAAATGTTTCTAGAAATGACTTATAAATAGAAATAGAGAAAATATCTATTTAGTGAGTTGACTTTTTTTTATTGATTGTGCTAAAAAATAATGTGTTAGGTAAGTATCCATACAAAAATTTCTCTAGACAAGAAGGGCAACACATTAAAATTACGAAGGTCGAAGTGAAGAAAATAAATAAAATAACAAAACAACGTCGTTAGCTCAACGCTAAGTAACTGAGTGTGTGTTTAATTTAATCTCAGTCAAATGAAAAATAAAAAAATACAAACTTAACTCAAACGATTTAATAGAAATATTTAATTTTAATTTTAATCAAAAATAATCTTAACTAAAATAAAATAAAATATGTCCTAACTATGTAGCTCAATTGGTAAAGTATAGAACATTCCCGATTATACTAATTTTCTATGATAAAAAAAATTAAAATAAAATATTATCACATTCATATAACTCAATTAATGAGCACATAAAAATATATATGTTTAAATACAATTCAATCTTCAACTGTAATACTTTCTTATAAACTAAATAATTAAAAAAAAATTCAATGCAAACCGACCCTAAATCAAATAGAGTACCTAGATTCATACAACGTGCAGTCATGTGTACGTCTTGTAGTTTGGTACTTTCGGCATGTGTTTAGCCGTTTTGAATAAAGTTGATAAAGTTAGATTTGTATATTAACTTAAGATTATAAAATATTATTTAAAATATTATTTTGATATAATTACGAGTGTCTCCACTCTTAAAATAAAACTTGTTCGCACTGCATGGCTGGTGTTGGCTCAAAAAATTTGACATAGGTAATTTAAACTAGTATTTATGACTTACTTCTCTTAATGGGTTAAAAAATTAATTAAAATTAATATAATACACAAAATGTAAAGTATTAATTTTATAAAATACAAAATAACATATTACTTATTAATTTGATTTAAATATGCTTTTAATTCAATACAAATATATTTTTAATCCTTACAAGATATATAATTATTTTAAATTTTAATCTTATAATATTTTTTGTTCTCTCGATTTTTAACTTTTGCTATGTTTTTCTAGTCCTTTTTATTTGGTATTCTAATTCTTATTTTTATAAAATTATTTTTTTACCTTAATTATTTTTATAACCTTTTTTTATTTCTGCATCTAACTTTCTCGTATAGTAGAAAAGTATAATTCCAACAATTTTACCTTATAGTATTATATAAATAAATTGGCTCATATGTAATAAGCTCTTATTTAGTAAAATAGTTTTTTTTAACTCGATTTGATGAATAGTAGATTGAAGTTCTCCTAAATAACGAGAAATTAAAAACACAATATTTTTATTTTTTTAGTTCATAAGAAAGTAGCAGTACAACTGAAGATTGAACTTTACGTGTTCATCAGCTGAACTACGTCTACATGACTATTTGTGTGTGACATGAAATTAACTTATTTTTAAAAAAAAAATTATAATTTTCATTAAAATCAATCAAATCAACTTGATTTTATAAGATCATTATTTTTAGAAAAAAAAATCACATCATAATTTCTTATTAAAAATCAATCAAATTAATTTGTTTTTATTTGATTTTTTTAAAAGTTATATAAATTAACACATATGTTTAAAAAAAAAGATATTTTAGTAATTCAATTTAATAAATAATAACTTGTATCTATTAATAGTAAAAATTAAAGGAAACACTATTTATAAATCAGATGAGATCATAATTTTTTTAAAAAGAAAATCACATTATAATCATAACTTTTATTATAATCAATCAAATCGATTTGATTTTATTTAGTCTTAAGATAGCAATTTTTTAAAAATAAAAAATATATCATATCATAATTATAACTTTTATTAAAATCAATCAAATTTGATTTTATTTAATTTTTTTAAAAATTATATAATTTGACACATATGTCATTTTAAAAATAAAATCCCTTTATTAGTAAAAAGATATTTTCATAATTTAATTTGATGAATAATAGTGTGTGTCAAGATTAATAATAAAAATCAACTCAAACACTATTTATGAGTCACATGAAATTATATTTTTTTATAAAAAAATACATCATAATTTTTTATTAAAATCAATCAAAGTAATTTAATTTTATTTGTTTTTTTAAAATTATATAAATTGACGTATATGTCAGTGTAAAAAATAAGAATCTCTGATAAGAACAACCTAATTAAAAAATCAATGAAAAGAAAATTTAAGTAATTTAGTTCGATAAATAATAAAATATGTCTATGTATGTAAATAGTGAAAAATTAGATTCCAACAATTATTCCTTATACTTTTATATAGAATATAGATATAGATTTTCTTATGGATAAAGACAATATTATTAAATCAACTCAAGTACTAACGTCTAAACCACTATAATCATATTTTATGATGTAAAAAAAAAAAAAAACACTATAATCTTGTAAAAGAAAAAAAAAACTATAATCATCTATTACCTAGCTATTTTTTTTTATATTATATTACCTCGCTAATTGATTTTGAGATGAGTGACATAACTGAATAATCATGAAAATGATACATAAAATATAGTCAAAGTGAGAACTAGATCTCTACATGCATTTTAGCATTGAGAGACGTAGAAATAATTTTGAACATAAGTGATGATATTTGTATAAAGTTTGTAACTTAAATGATATAAGAAGGAGTTCTTTGAGTTCAAAGAGAGTGGTTATAGTGTGGAGAGTGTGTTTAACCGATAAAAAAATTTGATGTACTCTTTTTATTCTATAATTATTATTATTTTAATCATTTTTACATATATTAAAAAAAATTGACTGTGATAAATTTTTAATATGAGTGGAGTAAAGTGTTCAATTAGTAATCAGAGCCATTGACAAAATAATTAAAAAAAAATTGGTAAATAATTAAGGTGATAAGAAAAAAATATTAAAACATATTATTTATTATATTTTAAAATCTCAAAATAACAATTGTCAAATTTGAGAAAAAATTATGGAATTGAATGGAATGTATTCCATCAATTGACATTCCACTCCATCTTTTAACTTCTAATCCAAACAATAAAACTTAAAAATATTTCGTTCCGTATCATTTCATTTGATTCCATCAATCCAAACACAGCCTTAAAGTAAAATAATGGATTACTTGCCAAACACATTCTTTTCTAAATTAACTAATTAATATAATTTATATTAAATTAAATAATAAAGTAATTAAAATAAGAAAATTCGATGGAGACACAGTTACTTATTTACATCTTTATCTACTCCTATCCACTTCAAAAATTAATGGAAAAATTATACTGATTTATCTTAAACTTTAGGAAGATTATAATGGATTACTTGCCAAACACATTCTTTTCTAAATTAACTAATTAATATAATTTATATTAAATTAAATAATAAAGTAATTAAAATAAGAAAATTCGATGGAGACACAGTTACTTTTTTACATCTTTATCTACTCCTATCCACTTCAAAAATTAATGGAAAAATTACACTGATTTATCTTAAACTTTAGGAAGATTATACTAATTTTGTACATATTTTATAAATTATATTGACTCTTTGAATTTTATCATTTTATTACACGTCCTTTTTTTATGTTAAAATTTTATTAGTGATGTTAGTTAAGGATGTCATGGTTTTTACTTTACATACATTAGTGCATCCATGCTTCCTTCGCCACCGTAAGCACATGGAGGGTCCCTTTGATCGCGGCTTCTACACTCAAAAAACCGAAATGAAGTTTAGCAGGAAGAGGAAAAGATTGAAATTTCAAGAGAATGTATGGGGAGACGAGGTGGAAAACTCTGTCTCATCCGCGAATGGCCGCAAGGATGGAGTCGTAGCGGAGGAGGTCGATCTGGAAGAGGCGGAGACGGGTGGAGGCTTCATCGAGGGCTTCTAGATGCTTCGTCTCGGTCTCATCCTCGGTTATTGAGAAAGACAAGAAAAGGAAAAAGCAAGTTAGAAGAAACAATGGAATTGGGTTTTGTGTGAGTGAAGAGTGTTAGAGAGGGAAGAAAGGTAATTGATATTTTGAACGGTGGCCTCAACCGTGGCGGCAAAGAAGAAGAGGAGGAGGAAGAAGAAGAATTTTTTTAAAATTTTTTAAAAAAGTTTTTTAATATTTTAATATTAATTTTAATAAATAATTAAATAAAGGCATGTCAAAATCCATTTTTTTGGCTTTGAGAACTAAAACTAAATATTTAAGCAAAATGTTGGACTAAAACAAAAAAAAGTAATTTTATAAGGACCAAAACCTGGCTTCAAGGACTAAAACTAAATATTTAAGCAAAATGTTGGACTAAAACCAAAACAATAATTTTATAGGAACTAAAATCACACCCCTATTTTATAGGGACCAAAAACATAATTAAGCCTCTTTTTTTTTAAAAAAAATAAAAGTACAGTTCAGTCGCTTTTTTAATCATGTATTTTTATATTCACATTAAACTTTCAGTTTTTTTTTTTTTTTTACTTTATTTTAAAATTAGAATCACCACACTAATATAAATACAACTATATAAATAAATACTATCTATATAAACATAGAATCACATTTCCGATCTGAAACTTGGAAGCCCAGGCTAGGCATATAAGAAACAAGAGTATGGCTAGAGACAGTGTCCTCACTCGCGTGGCAACCGGAGCCGCCGTTGGCGGTGCAATCGGCGGTGCCGTCGGTGAGATTTACTTCCCTTAGTTTCTGTTTGGTTGCGTCCTTTTCACTGAGTCAAACGCAGCTCAACTTTCGTTCGGTTTTTAGGCTAATTGTGTAAGTTTTGGAATTTGCGTGTTGCTTGCAGGTGCTGTTTATGGGACTTACGATGCAATTAGGTATAAGGTATATAATAAAATTCTTTTTATGCTTTCTAATTTCATTGATTATTCATTGAATAACTGAATTGGAAAGGACAATTGCAAATTTTGTAATTCGATTGGGGGAAGTTCAGCTCACAGAAATCATGCTGAAGATGTAGTAGGGTTGTTCCTATGCCTTGTTTGAATTTGAAATTCTCCATAAAAATGCAGTTTTAGCTAATGAAGAATAAAAGTAAGGTTATGTTTTGTATAAGGGAAATCATATCGTGTTGAATTTAGATTTCAGAAGCTGAATCACTAGGAAATCAAATGTTTTCTTATTGAAATTGCAAGCAGAATGCTGGGTTTTTATTTATTTATTTATTTCATTAATCTATTTTGATTCTTAAAGCTTTAAGAAATGCAAAGTAGTGCTATTGCTATATGAAACTGTTATTTTAGGGCTTATACAGCCTAGTTATTTCAAGTCTCTGATTAAGTTAACAGGTTTGGTTGGAATTTAATTGTTTGGGATCAGAGAATAAAAGAGGGAGAAAGAGGAAGAAAGTAATCATAGGTTTGAATTATTCTTAGACATCAAACATCTGAGTATCTAGGTGATTAGGGTTTCTTGAAAGAAAATAAAGATTAATTGACTCTTTGGTAGCTGATTACACTAGTTTAATGGAACTGGTTAAAAGTTGGGGCCTGAGTATTTCACAACGTAAGGCTTGACTTAAATGACCAGTCCCTTATATGAACATGAAAGGATGCCAAATAATCGAAGCATATCCGCCACCCCCACAACTCCGCCCTTATGCTGACTGACTCATGATACTTCCTTTCTTGACTAACTCCCATCAATTCAGCTAATTAACTGCTTCCCCTTATCATGACCAATCTTTCTTCTCCTTTAATATGCTTCCAACTTGTGGGCTTTTTGACTCAATTCCAAGACCCGATTCACCTGAGCCTTCTCATCAGATGATCTACTGCCCTCAGTTTATTTCCCTTTCTATCAAACCCTGTCTTTGATGCATTTAATCTCAGATACAATATTATCTACTATAGGTTTTGCATAGCATATCCTATCTTTTTAACACTCCCTGTATCTCCATCAACATAATATAATTTACTACGGTGTAGAACTGTGGATAGTAATGTTCTTGTCTCTGGTCGTAATTATTTGATTTATGCCCGGCAGACTATTTGTGATGCATCTCTTATCAAGTTTTTTGGATTTATTCATCAAACACTGTCCCAATACTTCTATGATTATCATAAGTGTCATGGAAAACTTTATTCAGACCAAAGACTATAACATTAATATGGTAGTCGGTAGACAAAGCAGATAACACATTTGTACTGGAACATCAATTATGAAATATCACCTATGAAACATCAACTAGTACCGAAGATATATATTGACAGATAGTTGTGAATAGTTTGATCAATTGGGTAATGGGTATTTAATTCTGTTTCTCACACATTCATACTTCTATGGAAAAACGAAAATAAAATTTCTGAATTTTAATTCACATAAATTACAAGGTGTATTCAGTATAAACAAGTCGTCAATTATCATTTTATTCCAATCTGGATGAATAGACAAGGAGAACTTTATCATGTCCAAGTTGTATTTAGTTGAATAGGACTTTTTCATGTAACTAAGGACATACAAGTTATAACTCTGATATTTGGAAGTATGTTGTTGTGCCTTAACTATTTTAGTTTCCTGTATTGCTTTTCAGATTTATATCATTCTTTGAACTTTGACTACGGCGTAAGTTTTTGTTACCTTGACAAACCATGTACATGCTCCAGCCATGAGGCGTGTAAATTATCATCCATTGTTTGTTTGTCTGTTGGGGGTGTATACTATATACACTACAATATATGTCGTTATCTGGAGAGTGCAATTGCTTTTCTTTAGTATTCAGGGTTCTTAGGGTTATGTCTGCTGAATAATGAATAATGTAGCTTCCTGATTTTTGATACTAAGTTTTGATGTTGATACCTTTCAGGTTCCGGGATTCCTCAAGATAAGGCATATTGGGCAGACCACTATAGGTAGCGCAGCTGTATTTAGCTTGTTCCTTGCTGCAGGGACCTTGATACGTTCTAACTAGTTTTTTTTTTTTTCTCGTATGATTAGATTGTGCAGTTATGAACAGTGACAGTATATTTGAATTTTAGCCAGAAATGAATTATGGCGTCCTTAACCTTACGTGATGTAAATTTTTGTGTCCGAACTAATTTCATTATTATGTGACATTTCGTGTGTTTTTGTTGAGTGAAATGTCGAGGTAAACCTGTTGAATAATTCTTGGAATGAAGAGTGTGTTTGGTTCCACTACTAGATGGAAAAATTTGAATAAATGTAGATCATTTCTACATATTTGTGTGGTTGGATTTTGATTAATTAATCTGGAGTTTGAATCTTGGTACTGAAGTTTGCTCAACGCAATAATACTGATGCATTGGCTCAACGCAATAATACTGATGCATTGGCTCAACGCCAATTTGAGATCCTATTTAGTTAGATTTTTTTTATAGTTAACTTTCATTAGAGCACATCATTATACCATTTTCATTATATCATTATAGGAAGATAAAAGTCTAGTTAAGTATACAAAATACAAAATTTCAAACAGGTTATAAGAGTAACTTTTGTGTTTTAATTCATATTTTACTTTATTTATTTTGTTTTTAAACACACATTCTCATTTGTGTAGATGATCAGAAAGGTTTTGTGGTTTTCCTCTGGAGCTGCTTTTGTTTGATTTAGGCTCTCGTACTTAGATATTTAGGTTGCTTAACCCATCTTTATCGTCTTGTATTTACCTGGCAAATTTTTTTCCCCCTCATAAATACTTTTTGTTTTTATAAAGTTGATCTAGTGTGTATTCATATTACTTTATATTTGTATATTTATATTTTTTTTTACCTTCTTAAGAAAACTTAAGGAAAATAATTATATCAATTTTTTTTTTTTAATTAAAACAGAGCTCTATGCCCAAAAAGATAGGAGACTACAAAATAATAACTCTAGGGATATCAATTCCTGATCGCCATGTTATACAACAAATTTGTCCCATTGTCATCTATTAAACTAGTGCATTGAAATTTGACAAGATATTTCGTTTTATCATAAATTGTGTACACAATATGTATATATAGATATTTTTATAGAAGATAATTTTATTAGTAAAACATTTTTTAATTTAACATAACACTTTTTTTTTTTCACTACAATCATATAGTAAACTAAGTAAGAGCAAGTTGTTCATACTAGTTACTATCACTCCAACTTAAAATTTTAAGCTCAATTTAAAGAATAAAGTGTGGATTTTAAAGTTCTTTTTTTTTTTTTCATACAGTAATCCTATGTTACTCGAATAGAATTTTTTTATAGAGATACTTGTAATCTTAAAATTAAAAAAGAAAGAAAGAAAGAAAGAATTGTGAGTTCATAGCAAGCTAAATAACAAAACTAAATTAAATAAAACGATTAAAAAAATATGTATCCAAAAAATTAAATTTGATATAACAATATTTAACTAATATTAGTGTTTTGGACCAAAAAAAAAAACTAATATTAGTGTTAAGATTTTTCTTGATATAGCACCCAAAAAAAAAAAAAGATTTTTCTTGATAGTTGATATACTTAACAATGGAATATTGCTTATAAAAGTATATTTATAATCAAAATATCAATATTATACTATAAGATTTCAATTCTTCGAACGAACTTTTTATGTTATTTTTTTTAAATACTTCAAGGAGATTTTTTTATTTTTAATAAATAAATCCTAACCCAGAATCTGTTATGCATAATTTTAATTTAACAAGATATACCCTAATAAGAGTCGACGGAACAACCGAAGTATTTATGAAAGCCCATTTCTGAAAATAATCACCAGTTGGAAGACAAGTGCAAGGGCTAAGCTCAAAGCGAACAAGAGAATGGCCAAAGACAGCGTCCTCACTCGCGTGGCGACCGGAGCCGCCGTTGGCGGTGCTATCGGCGGAGCTGTTGGTTAGATTTATTTCTCTTATTCCCTCTTTGGTTCCGTCCTTTTCACTTATTCAAACGCGTTGCAACTTTCATTCTGTTCTTACTTTAGTTATGTAATTTTGGGATTGGCGTGTTACTTGCAGGTGCTGTTTATGGAACTTATGATGCAATTAGGTATAAGGTATGTAATTAGATTGCTTTTTTTACCCCCTAATTTCATCGATTATTGAATAACTATCTTTCAAAGGGCAATTGCAATTTTAGTAATTCGATTGGGGGAAGTTCAGTTCATAGAAGCTATGCTGACGATGGTGTAGGATTATTTCTTTGTCTTGTTCCTATTTCAAATGAACTGGTAGCTTTGATTAATGAAGAATTGTAGTAATTATGTTTGGTTCAAGAGAAATCATAATGAGTTGGGTAACTTGGGTTTAGATTACAGAAGAAGCTCAATGACTAGGAAATCAAATGCTTTACTGATTGCAGTTGCTGCCAGGAAAGGCATAATGTGTTTTTATTTTCCTTTTCCTTTAATCTATTTTGACTCTTAAAGCTTTAGGAAGTGCAAAATGCAAATTAAGGCAATATGAACTTATTTTGCAGCATAGTTATTTCAAGTCTCTGATTAAGTTCACAGATCTAGTTTCGAACTTATTTGGTTGGGATCAGAGAAGAAAAGAGGAAGAAAATAATCCTAGGCTTTGAGTTCTTCTTATACATCAGACATCTCAACATCTTGGTGATAAGGTTTTCTTTTAAAGAAAACAAAGATTAATTGATTCTTTTGTAGCTGAATATACCAGTTTAGTGGAACCGCTCAAAAGTTGGGCCCTGAGTATTCCACAACCCAAGGAATTAGTTAAATGACCTGCCACTTATGAACATGAAAGAATACCAAAATAATTGAAGCAAACTATGGAAATCTGTCGAACAACACTAAATCGTATACATAGATATTACTAATTATCTAAGTTAGAACTAATAGAAGTGGATCACAGATCAGAATTCAGAATATAGGTAGAGATATTGGGATTTGGGAATATTACTAATAGAACAAGAGATTTGTCTCCAGAGAAATCACAATGTTCTGTGTCTGGACATAACTAAGGGGTTTCATTCAATAAAAAGTTGTCTATTGTGCTGAGATTCGGTTTATGCTGAGATTTTCCTACAAGCGATGCTGCCTCTTAAACCTGAGTCCTTTTTACTTGGACAGACTATTACCAACTCATCCCTATTTAGTAATTTGTATTTATTCAACGAACTCTGTTCCAATACTTTATGATTTTCATAAATGATCAAGCAAAACTTTATCAGACTTGGAGGCATATTGTCTGTGCTTTGAAACAAGAAATATAACATTAATATGGCAGACAAGACTAACTGGATAGCACACTGTAGCTCAACCGTGAAACAAAATGTAATGGATGATGGGTTGGGTATATTAATACACTATATGAAAACCGTCTGTGTTTGCGTGAAATTTATGAAACATCAATGAGTACTGAAGTTATCTACTAGGTTAAATTACAGCAGACAAGTGTCTATTTGGATTAGATTATGCCCCTTGGGGAAAGAACAAATCACAGCAGACTGTAGATGCCTGTTAAATAGGTGACCAATATGACATTTAACACGCTGATTCGTAATTGTATTAATTAAATTATAAATTCTGAATTCCAATTCACATAAATTACAAGATGCATTCAGTATATTGTATAAACAAGTTATTGTTTCTCCACCATTTCTAATCTGGAAGAAAAGATAAGGATTTTACACATAATTTCCTTGTTGTAGCTAGTTGAATTTGAATTTTTTTCATTCAACAAAGAGTATAGATTCTCATTTTTGAAAGTATGAAATGACTTTAATCTTCTAGGTTCCTGTAGTACTTATCAGACTTGTTTGTAATTCTTTGAACTTTTTACTAATTGCTACCACCCGATCTTTTCTGTTACCTGGAACACCAGACACTCCATATACATGTTCCAACCATGAGGCATGCAAAGGATATCATCCATTGTGTTTGCCTCGGTTGGGGCTACATAAACTCAACTATTTTTCTCTATTTATCTGAGCAGTGCATTGGCATTTCTTTAGTACTCAGGATCTTAGGGTGATAATCTGCTTAATAACTTATGATACCCATCTTTGATGTTAAAACATTGCAGGTTCCTGGGGTCCTGAAGATAAGGCATATTGGGCAGACCACTCTTGGAAGTGCAGCTGTATTTAGCTTGTTTCTTGCTGCTGGAACCTTGATACGTTCTCACTAGTTTCTCTCATTTGATTTCGCAGTCATGGTGACGAGTTTTGTTCGAATTTTAGCCAGCAAAGAACTGTGGTGTTTTTTTTTTTTTTTTGGAAGGAAAAGAACCATGGTTTCCTTAGCCTTAAGCGATGTAATATTTTCTATCCAAACTAAATATTATGCTGTATTGTTTGTGTGCAGTAAGCGATGGACTACGCTTTTTGGGCGAGAGTGGCATATATTTGCATGAGCCTTAGTGAAACAGGCAAAGGTTCAGAGGAGGAATCCTCAAGACTTATGAAGTTATGGTGCATTTGGACAACAAAAACAATCTAAAAAAGCCTTTTAAAAAATGCTAATACAAATTAAGGAAAGAGATCACCTTGACTGACTATGGAAGGAAATTCCAATTTATAGAATCTGAATCAATTAAGGTTTTTAGATAATATTAAACATAATAGTTTTAATGACATTTTATAAATAATATTTTTGAATCACGTCCCTACTTAAAAAAAGAAAAAAGAATCGGTGTGTAGTTTGATAGTTTACACAATCTGTCTCAATAATTTTGCTGAGATAAAATGTTTTTAAAATTATCAATTTTTTTGTGAGTAATTATATTTAAACTTTATTCTTATTTTTCTATATCTGTATTAGGTATATTGCAAAAAAATCTCCAAAATAAAATAATTACTTTATTAGTTGTAACTATATTAAACTCCTATTATTTTTCGATATCTCTATTAAGTACTACTAGTATATTGCAAAAAAACTCCAATGAAATAATTATCACTCGATTCGTTACCAAAAAAAAAAATTATTACTCGGTTATTTACCCAAAAAAGTGAAATAATTAGTAGTGCATTAGATGTAATATGATTTATCTAATTATACGGATATTAGATGACTTTTCAATTCAATCTGTTTGAAATGAACCGGATATTTCTAGCATTGATACCAAATTAATGAGAGATTATTTGTAGCTTGCAACGTGCAGTCAGAATCAGTATTTATTAAGAAAGAATAGAAAAGAAAAAAACTAGTACTTGAGAATTTTTTTTTTAATCGAGCCCCTCCTTCAATTGATAACCTCTGGTGAGTTTCTTCTTTTCCCCTTTTTCAGTTGAATTAGGTATTGGCCGAAAGAGAGAGAGAGAGAGAGAGAGAGAGAGGGACATGGAATGCCAGATGAGATCAAAGATGGCCCTTGGATTCGCATACAGATGCTCCATCACACTCGCTAAATGCCTCCTTTTCTGCTTTTTGGTGGCTGATCACATTGCTCGTTCTCTCCGTGACAGGTTGTGAAACAAATTAAATTAGGTCAAATGCAATTTTCTCTTCCAATCTTGTGATGATGCATGTGAGATTATTTAAGTCCGATATGATCAATATAAATGTTCCAAATATTTAAAGCAGTTTTATACTCAAGAATTGAGGAATCGAATTCAAAATTTCTAGTTAAACTAGAACAATTTTACACCAATTGATCTATGAACCTGGTGTTTTCTTAGTGATACATTAGTGTCTTTTTTCTAAAAAAAGAAATTAATAGACCTTGGCTGTTTTCCCATCAAAGAAAGAGGAACTGAGAACGCATTTTTAATGTGCTGTATTCCCGAGTTGGAGATCATTACAGTTTGGTGCCTCGTGTGGTGACTAATGAGATCAACATTTTGGTACGCGTTATATCATTTGCCAAATCGTGTCAATGATGATTACAGATTCTTTCGCTTTATTTAATTAATTATTCATTTTGCTTGGTTTGGTTTATTTATTAATTTATCAATTTATTAATTTGGGATTTTCGATATCCATGTCCATGGCATCATCAATTTATAGATTGTTATTTTTTCTAGGGAGAGAAGATGCTAACTATGCTACTTTAAGTAGCACTCTTATTAAACTATTTTCAAGGAGATATCTGAATTTGGTGCTGTTACACTAACATATTGTTTCCAATGTAATGGTTGTAACAATAACAAGATATTACTTTTTATTTTATAATTTTTTTTTACAAATAAAAAAGAAATGGGTGACTGTTCCTTGACTTAAGGCACATGTTCAATTTCAAGTATTAATATGTGAAAAATTGTCTAGGTTGATTAAAAAAAGTCTTGATATATAGTGTCCTAAGGAGAATTAGGAAAATAATCATAAAAGCACATTATTGCCTCTCTCAGGAATAAAAAAATTATACATTCCAATATATTATTATTACATTTAACTTCTTATTTAGTGTCCTTTTACCTTAAAAAAATGAATTATATTATAATTTCTTGACCAAACCGCGTGCTCTTTCAAAAAAGGTTGCCGGTGGGCCTAACCAACCTATTTCACAATCCAGGCACAACAAAATTTCCATATCCTGACAAAAACACCGATGTACCATTGCCACAAAAAATAAAACAATATCTCTTTTTTTTTTCCTTTTCCCGTAAAAATTTATCTCTTTTTTTTTTTTCCTTTTCCCGTAAAAATTTATATTCATTGCCATTTGTTCTCTTGTGAATTATGTGTCACGGGTTGTTATTTTTCCATCTACAAAATAAGAAAAAAGTGTTGTTATTTCCATTTTCATATTCATTTTGTTGAAAAATATTTTTAAATTTAAAAATATTTTAAAAAGAGTGGCAATAAATATTTCTGAAGTGATAATAATTCCATTCAAAAACTAAAACGATGAAACTCTAACGCTTTATGCTACTCTCGTTAGTTATTAAACTCAATACATAAAAAATCATGAAATCAAATAAAATATAAAATATGAATGATAAAATTGGAAAAAAAATTAGAGGATAAAATATAAAAAAATTGAGGACCAAAAAATTTCTAACTTCTATTTGTTTTTATTTTTTGGAGCAGTTTGTCTCTGTATAAATAAATTCTTGCCGTTTTGATAAAGTCTGTCTTGCATTGCATCCATTATTATCTCTCAAAGCCAACTACAAAAGTAACAGAAAGCTAACTAACTGCTTCGTTGAATTCCAAACCACCAAATTCTAACTCAACATACGTAACTAACACAGCAAATCTCTCCATTTTCATCAAATACCTAATAACATAGCCATAAACCTCAACCCATAATTTCCCTAAATATATTAAAACAAAACAAAACAAAAACAACCGCGCAACTTTCTTCTGCTCCGTCGCCCTCCGCCGCTCTACAGAATCTCCACCCTCCTCTTCGGCAAGGTGATAAACAACAAACCTTGAACTTCATCTTTTTTTCTCACCCGTGAAAGTTGAGCTCAATTTTTAATTTTCGTCTATCAATTTTTCCACGGAAAACACCCTAACAAGGTTGTAATATTCGGTTCTTTACCAACAGATAACTCAAAGCCATCGTTGAATTCTCAAGATGTCGAGGTTCCCATTCTTCAACCGATCCAACACGATTCACTCGTCGGCGTCGGAACCCTCGCAGAAACCCTACTTCAACCAATTCGACCGGTCCGGTTCGCTCAGCCGATACGGTTCAATGGATTCCGTTAAGTCCTCGGGAAGCTCAATCCGCGGGAGAATGGTGAAGAAGCTCTGCACATTATTCGAATCGTCGAAGTCTCCATCGGAGTCCGAACCTAGAAGTTCGGATACAATTACGCGGTTCCGATTACCAGGCGCGGAGGATCGGATCGTGGTTTACCTAACGAGCCTGCGAGGCGTTCGAAGAACGTTCGAGGATTGCAACGCGGTTCGGATGATCCTGAAAGGTTTTAGGGTTTGGGTAGACGAAAGAGACGTGTCGATGGATTTGGGTTACAGAGAAGAATTGCAGCGAGCGCTGGGAGAGAGACACGTGTCACTCCCTCAGGTGTTCGTGAGAGGGAAGCACATTGGCGGTGCCGATGTGATAAAGCACCTATTCGAATGCGGTGAATTGGGGAAGCTTCTAGAAGGGTTCCCGAAGATGAAAAGTGGATTTGTTTGTGAGAGTTGTGGGGATGTTAGGTTTGTGCCTTGTGATAATTGCAGTGGAAGCAGGAAGTTGTTTGATGAAGATGAAGGGGTTCTGAAGAGGTGCTTGGATTGCAACGAGAATGGTCTCGTGAAGTGCCCCATTTGCTGTTCTTGATTTTTGATTCCAATTGCTGTTTGCCATTAGAATATGCAAAACTTGGATTCAGTTGGGTTGAGATAAATTCACTTTGATCCCCATCTTGATAAACCAAACACGCCTTTATGCTTGGTTTTCGATGTTGGTGCTCCTTGAACAGCATTTTGTTTTTGTTCAAGAGTCTGTCTTTTTTTTTTTTTTCTCTTTCTATTGATTGAAATGATAAAATGGGTATCTTGAGAATGTGTATACTGTATTATTCCTCGGGATTATGTAAATATTTTAGTTTTTTTCAAGGATTTGCGTTTTAATCCCCCTCTTCTTTGTTCTGATTGATTTCAGGTGCTTTGATCCATTTTTCTCATGTGTACCTGGAGATTTCTATTTTCTCACTTTGTAAATGTCTGGCAGTATACACACCTTCTTCATGACTTTTAATGAAGCATAGATTATATAAACTTGGATTGATTTAATCGTGGATCCATTTCAACTTTCACTATTTTTAATTAGGTTTGAGCTGATTTAATTTGTTTTCGAATACACTTTTAGATATGTGACTCGGTATTTTTTTTCTGGCTCTCATAAAGGATGTGTACATCAAATATTGTTTTTGAGGATCTAAGAGAACACTGGAGTCAAATTTGACATTCTTGATGCAGAAAGCAAGATTGGTTGTCATCTCCTTATAAAATTGTGAGTTGGAAATGTTTCCATCTTTTTGTAGGTGATGAAGAATCTAATGTTGCTTTTTCATTAGGCGATTTGTGGTTGAGAATTCAAAGATGAAAAGCTAAAGAAAGATCATGGGGAAAAGAACATTCGCGTTTGTTCTTCTTCAATATCCGTGCATTAACTTCAAATATTGTAATATTCTGCATTTATGCCTTTTGAAATAAGTTAACCAAGATTCCATTAACATTAGTGGCCATTTTCTTTCAATTGCAATAAACATTGTCCAAAATACAGAACATAAAAGACATTTTTAAGTCCAAGTACATAAATATGTTTGGAGGAAAGGAGAAACATGGAAAAAGTTTAGCGGTCATGGTATCCTCATTACTAGTATCTGATGCCTGCATTAATATTGGTCGAGTTAGATCTCATGATAGAAACCAAAGTGATTGATTGTTGAGCCTCCTACGTGAATGGGGAAATGTGAATATGTAATTGTCACAAATTGGAAAGGTGAAACCGCAAAAGCCTGTGGTGTTGGGGAGAGGAAAGATTAGAAAAAAGAATATATATGGTCGTATTTCTAAAATACGCCTTAGGAACATACCCTCGTGTATAAGATACTCTCTTAAAACTGATGTGTATTGTAATCTCTTTTTATTTTTAATAATTAAATTAATATATTAATATATTTGTAATAATCAAAAAATAAAATAATTTAAAATTTAATTATTTATAATAATAATAATAATTTATGAGGTATATGGTGTATTCAAACTTATGGAATGCACCGTAAAGCAACCCAGCTTTGAGAATAAAACTTCCTTTTGTTGCCCCTTATGAAATGGATTTAGACTTGGGTTATAATTAAGTTCATTTTACAATGGTCCTGGATTTTTTGAGACTAACGTGAACCTATTAAAAAATAATACTAATATTTTAAAAACATAATATATTTTGTGATTTGTAAAAATGACCAACCTAACAGATGATACGTTTATGATTTGAAATAAATGTGTTTTTCTTTTGTTATTATTGTTGTTATTGTTATTTTTGGGTCATAAGTTACAAAATTTTGTTACAAACAGATGACTAATTTAGTGACATTTTTTGTTTTTCAAGCATTATAATAATGAAAGAAACATTTCAAAAACCTAAGTCGATGACATTTGCACTTTTGAAAGACTAAAATGACATGTATGTCTTATATATTTCATTATTTTCATTTTACTCTCTCTCTTTTCTTTTTTTTTTCCCCTTCTTTCAGTTTAATCCTTTAACTTGCAGTCCTACTCCTACAAGCTTCTCTCTAAAACCAACAACTTGAGCAAGAGTTGTACTTGAACAAAAGGCAAAAAGGTTGAAAGTTATCAATAAGCTCTTTCCCAAAAGCTCTTGTTGATAATATTTCATATTTTGTTCATCTACAGAAGGATGGTCTCAATCATCACAGAGAATAATGTACAGAGGGAAACTGAGACAGGACAATGAATCTAAACTGATAATAAATGCTCCAAATTGTGTTCTTTGCTAAGTTATGTTATGATCCTTAACTTTTTCTATCCCATCTACTGAGTTAGAGGAACACATTCAAGCTGAATCTCAAGAACACCTCTCTCAACTTTTTGAAGCCTCACTGAGATGTCCTGTCTCACCATCCCTTCTTCAAGGGTTATGATACCATCTTTCACAAGTGTGTTGTCAACATTTGCTACCCATTTTCCAAGCTGCATGGACTCATTTATTGAAGATTTCTCATATGCCTTCGCGGCTGTTACTAGGGGTTGAATGTCTATTTCAACCTCTCCCATAAAATCATCTGTTGAGAATGTATCCTTGTCGTACACAACCTGAATATAAGCATCATACAAATCTGATCAAGTATCAATTGCAAAAAAATTGTGCTCAAAGGTATAAATTATGGGTGATACAAGGTTTCAAATTGCAGAGTGCATCACATGATGCGACCGCAATGTGATGGTTTCACCGTTAACAAAATTACATTGAGTCATGATTTCAATATGCAATCACTGCATCATATCAGATCCAGCTAACTACAACATGAGTGCAACTCCAATTTGAAATCTTGGGCCTGTTCGGTTTGCGTTTGTGTTTCTAGTTTCATAAATAATTATAAAACTGGAACCTTGTTTTCAATTTATTTCCTGTGTTTTTGGAATTTGTATAAGGAACATGGTGGCAATTTTCCAGTAAACAAGAAACAAAATGAAAGTAAAGTGACAATTTTATAATTATTTATGATAATAGGAAATGGAAGCTCAAACCAAATAGTCTATTGAGTGCTATCCTCTTTCATGTTCTTTTTTTATGATTATGACTACTCACATGAAAAGGTTAACAATTGAACCTACCACTTTAAGAGGAGGAATGTTCTCAGGAATTGACAGCATAAGGCTTTCATTCCAAACTGGATTTAAGTTGTTCTTTATGACACGTGTCTTCACTGACTGCAACAACATATATTAAATATGTTAATAACATTGTTAATTTTTTCTCTTTCACATTTATGATGCTGAGTAGTTGTGAGCAAAAGAAATAACTCACTTGGTGACCAAGAGATAATATGACATATGGGTCACTTGTCATTACATCCCGGATAGCCAGGTTAGTGCCTTTAACCACATTAACCTTAATCAACCCAACAAATTCAACCATACCTGCCTATAACAGTAAACAGGGAGAGACGTGATTTAGCTTTTAGGAAAAATGAAAGGTTTAATATTCAGTGCTCATTGTCACTCGTTTTCTATTTAAAATAAGGTCTTTAATACTATGCTTCACATTAAATCAATGCCCCAATTCTCCATTTTCATGTTTTTCATATCACATGTATAAATGGAATTCTCTGGTAGTTATCAAGATGAAACATTACCAGTGAGTTACTCTTCTTTGTAGTCCTATGCTCAGAGTCTTTTCTTCCCCAGCTGTTTCGAAATGCGCTCCCAATACGATGTTTAGTTGGTTGTTTATCATAAAGTTTTTTGTCTGGAGGAGAATTGTAGCCTGAAGAACTGCTTTGAGAGGGTGATGAACTTCTTCCTTGAGATGGTGGTGGTATAGGCGGTACAAAGGGACATGACAAATTCTCCTCAGAATCCAAAAATTGTAGCAGCTCATATTTTCTCCTAAACAATAGGATCACATTTATAAATCACAATGGCACAATTTTCGCTATAGAAATCTGAACTGTACATGCTTGTGTGTGTATGTATTATATGTTATTATGTTTATTCCCATTACCGTATATAATCAGAGCGTTCCTCAATGGAAGAATGTGGCCTTGGTTTCTTTACATTACTCGGCAGGTGAGCTTCGTACTTCTTATTGATTACTGTATTTCCACCCAACTTCACCAATTCATCAACTTGTTCATCTGTCCATTCATCTAACTTCAGTGATAGCACCTACAATGTTGCCAAATCACGTTAGAATCTCCATTTGCCAAATCATGTTTGGATCAAGAGGCATACAATACTCCCCACCAAATTGTGAACACAGTTCCAAACTACTTGGATACAAATAGAAGGAAGCAATCAAATAACAACTTTCTATATGTTAGGAACACACCTTCGATATATGGACTCCTAAGCTTCTGTGTATCCCAGAGCACTTGATGCAAATAAATACACCAAGACTTGAAGACCTGATATTCAACCAAATGCAATGAATGAAATTAAATATAAAATATATGAACTAACAATTTATAAGCTCTTCCTCAATTTTTCTAGTAACTAGAATTCTGTTTTTTTATTAAAAACAAAAAAGGTATTGATGCAAGGAATATTTATCTTCTTAGTTAACTTGGACATGGAACGAAAAGATTTATCTAGAAATATACTGTGATGGCACTTAGTTCATGGTCCACCATAATTCTATTCAAACAACATGAGTAGTGAACAATGTAGATAAAGAAAATTCCATAAAATAATAAAGCTGTACTTACACCCATTTTGGCTCTGATGATCCACAATCAGCGCAGTACTTGTTCCCAGCTTGACGCATAAGATTGTCTAGCCTTTTTTGTGGACCTAATAAATGGAATTGGAAATATGAGAACATAGAGAAAGTTATAAGATTAAACTAATCAAGTAAACTAGCCAGAGAAACAGAGTTTTATTTTAAAAGGATAATAACTGGGACTAAGAACTGCTCACAAAGACAATTTAAGACATCAACACCACTCCTGTAAATGACTTTTAACTTTTAAGCATTATAATATAAATCATGAAGGTGCATAGTTCTAATACAAATTGATTCAACCAGTAGCTGATGCAGTTTTGGTTGCTTGGAACTTGTTATGGAACTATGTTACACAAAAGTTGAAATTGTTTAAGAAACCAAATTAAGTGTATTTCATTATCTTTCCAGAGGTCGAAACAAGAAGCGTCCCTATGTGAATTGGAGAATTGAGATTTCAAAGTAGAAACAATACTGTAACCTTTAGTTCATTTACATAGATGAGGAAAGTGTTCATCGTATCTATATAACAAAATGTTTACACACTTCACAAACCAAAATAGAGGAATAAATACAAAGTCTAAGTGAAATAAAAGGCAAATTACCAGAAAACATCCATCGATCCCTTTGGCTTTGAGAATTCAAACTTGGTGTTTCAGTACAAAAGAGATCATAAAGGCAAGATGCTGACCCTGCAGTTTAGACATTTTATTCAATAGTTAGCCTGCCATAATACGATATAAATTGTGATTTGTAATTGATCATGTCTATGGCAATACTTAAATGCAGCCAATGAGATAAAACTCATCATTTGTCATTATCACATGATGCACCCTAAAAAATGAGGAGCATGGTATACGGTGCCCTGAAGTTGATATACTCTTGAAAATAAGAACAAAATAGTCAAAAGATTCTACCAGAATTCCCAACAAACAAATACAAGAACAATCAATAATCAATAACTGCAAGGAACTCAATAAAGTTTTGGTAGTAGCGTCCTTAAGACATTTAATCTTACTTCTCATGATTTTCCAGTTCCGAGAGAGAAAGGAAATTTCATTATTCCTTCTCAACCATTGATTGTTCTGTCATATAAATTATTCTACCAAAAACAAGAGGGGAAATAGAAAAGGTGAATGAAATGGTTCTAGCACATATTAACGAATTTATTCTTCTTGAATACAACAACAATGATTCATTACATTCCTTTGGAGGAGATGAGGAAAAGAAGACAAGGAAAAAAAAAAAAAAGTATGGATTAAAAGTCTTCACCTGATACAGCATTGATATCAGAATTTTCATGCTGTATAGACATCTCCATCCTTCAATATTCAAAGCTATATCAAGGAATGGTGCTACAATCTGAGAACAGCCATATATTTATCAGCTGCTCTTCTGCATGGAAGATGCAACTCAAGATGAAGAAACATACACAATGCATGCAGAAAAGATTGCAGTGAAATAGCCATCATAATACAACTCAAATCGAAGAAACATAAATGATGGCCAATATTTTTGAAAAATGTAAGAAAAATAGATTTTCCAACCGAAAATCTTACAGATCAAATGATTTCTTTTCTCCACTTAAAATTGGGCATGAGTCAATGGCAGCTTATTCTCTGCAACAATTCAACAAACACGTAAAGTGTCAAAAACCAAAGGCCAAATCAAAGAAATCACTAACAATTCACAGGCATTTTGAACCACCCAAATGAATTTTCAAATGAATTTGTGAGTAAATTGGTGTTTCACAAACCTTGCCTAGATATCTGAGAAAAATGAAATGAAAAAAATGAATGAAATTGAAAATTGAAACTAGATAGAGATTCTGGAATTTGTGCCCTGGCAAATTACATAGTTTTGAGGAAACGAGATTAAAGATAATTGGGATTGAAGATTTTTTTATTTTTTTCCTAGAGAAGATGAAAGTAATGACATACCAAGGAACATGGATTAATGTTCAGAGAGAAAATTGAACGCGCTTACATGGGGCGTGTTAAAGCTTGAAGATGACAAATTGAGGGGTATTTAAGAAACACACATTGCCATCAACAATCTCTCAACTACTACCCATAATTAGAACTATCCTCTTTTTCCATTTTATCTCTTCATAAAACAAAAATATGATTATGAAATGGATAATAAAACTATCACCGGACTCTGAGGGATCGTTTGATTTCTCTTTTTTTAAAACAGTTTTTTGTTTTTAAAAACAGAAAATTAAAAAATTTGTTTGGCAGTCGAGTTTTCAAAAACAATTTTCGGGAACAGTTTTTGTTTTTTAGTATTTAAAAACCATGAAAACATCTGAAATTTTCAGTTTTCTGAATTTACACACAAATTTATATTGAAAACTCCTCTCACTTTTTTTAAAAACGGTTTCTGAAAACTGTTTTATAATACAATTTTTAAAAACTAAAAAACAAAATTGTTTCAAACAAGCCCTAACCTCTTTAATCTCTTATTTTTATACTAGTAATTTGTTTTACACTTAAAAATTATAATTCTAATACTTTTATTTTATCGCTTAAAATTCTACAAGTGAGCAGCTTTAAACATACTTTTTTTAAAAAATATATATATATACCCGCAAAAAAACTTTAAAGAATTAACATGTTAAGTACAGTCATATTTATTTTAAAGTTAAAGTATACAGATATAAAAAGAAAATAAAGATGTATTTATATAAAAAGAAATGAGCTATGATTAAGAAGTAAATTCAACTCAAATATTACTTTTCTTATTTGGAACAATTGATTAATTTAGATGAGTTCAATTGAAAAATAAAGAAAGAAAAAGAAAAAAGAAAAAAAGAACTTTCATATTATTTATTTATTATTAATATAAGATTAATTTAATTTATATTTTTCTGTTTTATTTTCTTAATTTTGCATAATTTAACACTCTAGCAATTGACCTAGAGTCACACTGTGTCTGTTTAACATAGTATTAATAACTGCTAGAAGGTAATAAATTAATAATATAATAACTAGAGAACTTAATGAAAGAAAATCAACAATTCCCTTATGCTACTTCATCTTATTCTTCCTCCAAACTTTGCTGCTTGTAATAAGTTTTATTTTCTATTTTGTAGAGGCCATATCCTTGCAATTTGTACAAGTTTTCAGGTTGAGGCCTCCACGTTTTTATGTTTGGGTCAACAGAATAATCATACAAGTTGTAACCCACTGCAATCTAGTTCAGATTTTGTTTTATCAACAATTTGTTCAGGTTTTTTTTTTTCAAAAACAAAAAGGAATTTAGTATTATTAAGTAACCTTTTGGAAAAGTATGTGTAATGCAATGAACATAATTATCTCCTAAAACATGTCTTAGAAGCTTAAGTCAGAAATTTTAAATCCATGTTGTTTGTGTAGACATTTTTTTTGGTAAATTTTGTGTTGACATTTGAAAATCCTTTTTTTCCCCCTTTTTTAAATGGAGGCACCCAATAACCAAAATAGTTTCATCTAATCCCTCTAAACATTAAACTTATTTCATTTAGTCCCTCTAAAATAAAATGTCACTTTTAGTTCTTACGAAAAAAATTATTTGGTTCCAAAATTGATTGACGAACCAAATCCTGTTGGACAAAATATGGAAATCAGATACAGACAAGAGTTCATATTCCTTTTTTACCCTTTTTCCTTCCACACATAAGCTTTTAATTTAACACAGATGGGCATTTGAATTTTGACAGAAATTGCATGTGAACCACACATGCCCAACTATTACAGAAAAGCCAGAGAACTCAATTCAAGGATTTGTAAGAGTCAAGTTTCAAATTGGAGACTTGTTGTCAAAGGAGGATGACCTTTTTTATACTTTGGCAAATGCACAAAACAAAACAAAGTTAACTCACATCTGTTCCATGGACTCATAGGAGAAAGGGAAAAATTAGGAGAATGCCAAGGTTCTAATCTATATTTAAAAAATATCATAATAATAAGAGGTACAACTTCATGTTCATGTATTTGATGTAAAGGTAAGCAAAGAGATGTTGCCTCCTAAATTACAAATAAACAATACATGATCAGAAGATTCATACCACAGCAAGAAGTAACTGCACTGCAAACTATGCTGTTTAATACAATTGCCATTTGACATCTACACTCACTGTTCTTTCCAAATCCTCCCGGTAACTCGCAGTTTCAATTCCTTCCGATCGCCCCCTGAAAAGAATAGAGCCATGTTCCTCTGAATGATGAGACCGTCAAAACTGTCGCGAACCTTGCGGTGACTATCCCTAATGCTTCTAGGCACTCCCTGCCAAATCATCTTCCTCCCATTTCCGCCCACCTCAAGACTGTAGGTATAGTTCTTTGCCTCACTATCGTCCCCCATAAACCGCAAGAATGCTATGTAGACAGGCGCCACTCCTAGCTGAAAAGCTTCAAAATGTAGACAAAAATACTGACCAAAGCAACTGAAAACCTAGAAACAGAATTTAGATCCGGAAATCAGCTAACTCCCATATTTTGTAAAAGATACCTACACTATAAAGGAAAAAGTTGTTTGATCCATGATTTTAGTCTATAAATTTGATTATTTGATTCATTTTATTAAGGATATAAGTTTGTCAAGTTCAAATCCATGTATTAAGGCAAAGTTGTCAAGTTCAAGTGAACTTTAAAGTATCAAACTCAACTTTGGGATGTTACAATACTGGAATATAATGAGCTTTCTTGTTAAAGGAGTATAAGAAAATTACAACGGTTATTGGATTACTCCAATTCTATGTTCTCATCAACTGATGAAGACAGATACATATAACCTAACATAACTGAAAATGGCACAATGTAAGACCAATTTAATCAGCGAAAAGGAAGTTCAGCAAAATTATACCGTTAGCATCCACGTGGCATTTTCAACTTCATGTGGATTTGATTTGACGTAGCGATGATTAAAAGTGCAGCCATTGTGCATGTCCACTTTATGATCATCTTTCAGGTGAGCCACCAGGTAAGGTATACGACCCGTAACAGCGCATTCTGAACCAGCATATGGACAGTTATAAGGTCTAAATGCGCATTGAGATTCATGCTTTAGCTTGCTGTAATATGGGTATATGCCATTGCACCCATTAACTTGATAGTTACAGGGAAGTTCTAAAGATGCAGCCACCTTCTCCAATGCCAGACATCTGATATTGCCAAGCTCATGCCGACAAGTAGGGCAGCGGTCATGAACTCTGGGCTTGCAACCAGAGCATAAAGTGTGGCCATTTGAACACTGAAACATAGATTAACAAGTAACAACAAAGCAAATGCTGTCAAGTAAATTCCTATAAAAGAATTTCATTGCCATCAATTTATTAAAAGTAATCAATCACATTTTAATACACATCAATGACTACTATATAATCTAATAAAGTTATATATGGTAAACATCATTGAATGCTGTCCAGGAAAAAAATGTTTTCAAATCCTTGTCCCATGCATGAGTATCCCACAGTTAAAATATTCAACGACCAACTGGTAACTACCACATCCTTCAAATAAATTGTGAAGCATTGATTTCAAATGAAATAGCATTCATGAATAAGGCTAGTTATTAATCTGATATTGCCCTCAATTTTATCTTCTATTTCTATGGTACACGTAATCTGCATTTCTCATACCTCACCAAAAGGCTGGAACAAGATATCCAATCGTCACAGCACAGATCAGCCTGGTGACATTTGGGAAGCATTATCTTTGAAACAGAACTACTTCAATGGTGTTGCTTTTGAAAAATTACTTTTGGAATGCTACTCCTAATTGTGAGGATTAAATTAATACATAAAGAGATGAGAAGGGGGGCAATCCAAGACATGAAACATAAAATCAAGGGCAAAGTGCTTAGCTTTATCAATCAAAGGTGGAGGTGGATGGAAGGTACATTCATGCTTATAAATCAGGGTATCAAGGCACAAATGACCCTCATATTTTAAATTACAACCAGATGCATTGATGCACAAGCTACCTCGGGTACAGGACCCAACAAATCAACAGTGAAACATAAAAGAAAAACAACCTGGTGGATTGGGGGGTACATGGCATTCAAGCACACTGGGCACTCTAAAAGTTCGCGAACACTGCTTGATACAGTCCCACTAGGTTTAAGAACAGTCTGTATTGGATCATCCACAATTTCACTAATTTCTGATGACTCTTCAGTATGAGGAGGATCAACACCAGATTTGCTCCGTATATCATCGAAGAACAGATTACTAGAAGCCATACTTGTAGAACCAACCACCAGGAGCCCTTTTTGAGAATGAAAAAGTAAAGAATTTCATTACAATCAGCCGGGAATAAAATTTGATGCATAGAGATCCTGTTTTCATTATAAATTATTACAGGTAATAATAGAGACACCTTTCTTTTATGAAAACCAGGTATTCATTACATGGCAATCAAAACATGAATTCTGACATTCTATGGGAATTCTATGATGCCATTGATGAACAGAATTTATGAAAGCAAACTGAAGAAATCTCGCTTTTAAAACCCAACAGCAATCATCAGTCAAAACTTCATACAGTCAAGTCTCATGGTCCACTTTAATCACTTTGAATATTGATTGCCAAAAGCAATGATCAATTGGTTGAGCTTATCTTACAAAAAGTAACCACTATGCTATAACGGTGTTTCACCATCATAAGATAACCATTTTTCAAATACCGATGCTCCACCAGGCATAAGGTCATTAAGATCAAGGTTGTTAAAAATGAGATCCCATCTAGGATTGGGGAGGAGGGTGAAAGATTAAAATCCATGTGATCGTAAAACAAATACTCCTTCCATTCCAAAATATTAGTCACTTTAGCAAGAAATTTCAATTCCAAATTGTTTGTCACTTCTACATTACCAAGAGTGCATTTATTATTTTTTTCCACTTCTGTCAGTTTTCTATCCAATAAGCATCAAGTACCCTTTTTAAGCCAAAGGTTAATTTAGTCTATTCACCCTTTATTTGCTAGATTCAAGGTGAATTAATTACTCTCCTTAATCTATGTTTTTCCCTAAAGTGACTAATATTTTGAAATGGAGAGAGAAACAGCTTACTGAAAATATTGAAGTGTATTTAAACATAATAAGTAAGATAATATAATTAAATAATACAGGTAATAATACTATTAAAATTCAATTAACAATTAGGCACTAATGCATGTCTGCATTGAGAAAACACTAGGGGAAAAATTACGCCACACATCCTATACCACATGCACATAGTTTTAATAGCTAGTAATTAGGAAAAATACAAATGAGACAAGAAAAAAATAAGTAGAAGACCATGACTAGGTTACAAGTAGAAATTTATGGACACACCATACAAACTGGTTCTTAAAGGAGAAAATAAACAAGGATGAAATGTAACTATTGAAAAACCCCTCAAACTAAAATGGCACTATTTTCCATCTGCCTTACACATTCATCAAAAAAAACAAACTATATATATGGGAAAGTGCAGAAAAAAGAAGAGCAACTTGAGACTGAAAGCAGCACCCTCTTAAACCGCCTTATATAGCATCAAATTTAAGTCTAAACAACTAAGTAGCTCTCAGAAATCAAAACTACAAAATGAAATTAATCTGACAAAGAAATGAAAGACAGGACCCCCACAACCACAGATTAGCATGTCGTTGACATTAAAGTAAAACAATGGCAAATAACCCATACAGCTAAAACACATGCTATTATGGCATCAGGGTAAGTACAAACACATGAACAAGGTAAAAGTACTCAATGCCATCAAAATCCAACCAGCAAAGCCACACATGCAAGATCATCTAAGATATCCATTTGGGAAATTTGACAATTTTTCATGCACCCCAGCAATTCAAGTCACCCAATTGACAAAGCAGAAAATGAAGCCCAAGTGACCATTCAGATCAATCACATGGGTAGTAGCAAACTGTTCCATCTATTTCACAAGTTTAAAAACCCTAACCTTAAATGCATCGAATTTCAGGCCAAACCCACCACAGATCTACCTACGACACACAAAAAACAACCTTAAAGGGGAAAACTGGAAAGTGGGTAGCACGAAAATTCAATAAACAAAAAAACGAAACTTTAAACACCCCATCAATGACAAGTTTTATTAAGGAGCCAAAAAAATCAAAACCCAAAATAAAAACATTAAAGTTATTTTTAAAAAATGTTGAAGTGAAAGAGACAAATACCTGAAATGATGGTTATGATCAAAAGCCCATTACAGAGAAAATCAACCCCGGAAGAAGGGTTGCGACATGGTGATAGGGTGGAATGATGAAAATTCTGGTGGGTGAGGCCTCGTCTATGATATGATTACTGCAATAAATAAGAGAGTAGGCACGAGTGCGCGTCTGCGAGTGGAAGAAAGAAGAATTCAAATTAAGAGAGAGAGATTTCTCGATAAAATACAAATGAAAAAGGCTTCAAAAAGGACCCACTCTTGGCTGTTTGGTACGAATTTGGTTAGTAAATTATACTACTACTGTGCTGATAGTACGTTGAAAACTTGAAAAGGCTAAAAAAAATTAAAATTATCGAATAGAAAGAAAAAAAATGGCTACTGTTTTGATTATTTATGTTGTGAAAAAGTTTTGGACTTTAAGTCCTTTATATTTTAAAAAATTTAATTTGATTCCTTTATATTTGGCGTCGTGAAAAGGGCATGTGTTGATGAACGGCGAGAACAAAAATTTGTCTGTGGGTGCGGTCAAGAAGTGAAGATGAACTACCGAAGAGGAGCAACCGACGAGCAAGGCGAGCGAGAAAGAGTGAACACGGGTTCGCGAGAGAAAGAGGAATAGAAAGAAGATAAAAGGATATGGAACAAATTGATTATGTTTTTTTTTAAAAAAAAATAAACAAATAAAAAAAGGAGAAATTTTAATTAAATAATAAAGAATTTTTTTAGAAAAAAAATAATATTTTTCAAGGATCAATTTACAATTTTTTAAAATTCAACCAAATAATATTACGTGACAAAAGTAAATAAGTTGTCAAATGATGAATAATCCATCGTGGATGTCTTAATTTACTCTTTATTTACAAAGGTAGGGGGAGAAATGACCAATGTTTTATTAGTATAAATAGTATTTATTGTTTCGAAAGTTAAAATCTTACTTAAATGTTACTAATCATAAAAAAATTTCACTTTTATATTCTTAATAAGTGTCCTTAAGACACTATTCACTCCATTTTGAAATATCAATCACTTTAACCAAAAAAATTTATTTCAAAATATTTGTCACTTCTATATTACCAATGATATATTTATTAACTATTCTCACTTTTGTTATTTTTATAGCCAATAGTTATTGAATAAACCTCAAAGTTAATAATTAATTTAGTTTACTAATATATTTTTTGTTTGATTCTATAAAAATTAATTATTTTTCTAAAATTTCTTAAGATGACTACTATTTCAGAATAAATGAAGTATTTAACAAGACTCTAAGATGTAATAAAAGACCAAAATTATATTTTAGACTAATTTAAACTTAAATATTTAAAATATTGAAGTGAGTGAGAGAGAAATTAGTTAAAACTAGAAAAACAAAAAGATGAAAACCGTGACATTAAATTCATTTATTTTTTTGGGGATCACGGACTTTGTGTGTAACTGTAAGTTTGTAACAGGTTGTTTGCTATGAGCCTGTGAATTGCATTCGGATTGATTTATTTAATGTGTTTGGAAAAATGTTGGAGCATTTTAAAAGTGAGTTGAGAGTTGCATAATTGAATTTCGATAAAATATTAATTGTTTGGTTGATTTTCTACTTGATTTTGGTTTATCAATTCTGATAGAATTAAGTCCAGTCTTACTTTTGCGTTAAGTTAAAAACTTCACACTGAATTTTTATTACAAATTTGTTTTTGAGAAAAAAAATTCTAAACATAAATCACATTATTTTGAAATCAATTTTACACAAAATTAATTCTATAAATTTTCGTTAATACAAAATCAATTATACCACCACAATTCCAAACACCCACTTAGCTTTTTGTGTATGCAACAAACGGCTTTTCTTTCTTTTCTTTTTTTTCCTACGAAAATTGAAACATAAAATCAATGAACTTTTCTTTTTTTAATTTCTTATGCTCTGTTTCAAAATTCAAAGTCAAAACATAAATACTTTATAAACCAAAAAAGAATCATAAATACTTTCAGTAAATTGTAGAGGTGTTCACGGTCCAGTTTAGTCCGGTTTGATTCGGTTTTGGGGGGTTACCATCCGAACCGATCAATTTACTCTTGTTCGGTTTGGTTTGATTCGGTTGATTTCTATGAGTCAATCCAAACCAAACCAATTCGATTAAATTCGGTTTGGATTGGTTCGGTTTTTTATTTTAATATTTTTTTTACAAATTAAAATTATAAGTAAATAAGTAATGTCATCACTAATAATTAATATACATAAATAACTAAATCATACAAACAAAACGTTAAAATTAAAATAACAACATCTAATTGATTAATTCTTTGACAATCATTTCTCTAAATCCCAAACAAAAAATTATGGTTCTTTCACTTACGATTAATGATTATTAAGTAATTTCAATATTAATATTACATAAATATAATAATATATTCGATTCGGTTTGATTTGGTTCGATTTTTTTAGTAGAACTGAAAATTGAACCGAATCAATCAAAAAATTTGGTTTTTCCATTTTTTCGGTTTTTTTTTGTTTTTGGTTTTTTCGGCTTTTGGTTTTTTGGTCCGATTTGATCGATTTAGGATAGTTTGGTTCGGTTTTGAATACCCCTAGTAAATGGTATAACCAACAAAATATTTAAGGCTTGGTATATTGTTTTTTTTTTTCCTATTGATACTTTTAATTAATTATTTTAATAGTACTTATATATTATATATTAATATCTTCATTCCGGCAGCCATAAAAAATATTTACTTTAAAAATAATTAAAAATAGTAGACAATAAAAAAATGACAATAACATTCCTTTAATAAAAAAAAGGGTATATGGTATACAACAAGTGTGGAGTAAATGGATAATAGATAAATGATACAATAATAATATCATGATCCGAGGTGGCTTCTATGGTAAGTAAGGAAAATGTGTGATATATGATACATCACTTTCACTTACCTAGAATAACAGATTTATGACTTGAAATTCCGGTTTTACCCCTCACTAAGTTGCATTTTTAAAATTGCTAAGTAGTCCCAAAATCATTAGATGCTTTAGGCTTCTGGGTTTCACGACCAAATACAAATCTTCCTTCACACTGATCCCCAGAAACCAATTCCTGGACAGCTAGCATTAAGTACTTCCCTTCTTTGTGAATGTCAAAGATAGGATCTTCTAGCTGCATTTTTACAAACCACCGTTATTCTAATTTATCTCCATCCGTCATAGCACAAGAATGTTACTTTTAATTCAATAATAAAACCATCACTTCTGTTAGACAAAGTTAAAGATTGAATAACGCAGCGACACCTCATGTTGGTAAGGAAACAGAGAATATTATTAAAAGGAGACAAAAATATATGCTAACCTTCTTCTACTAGATAAGCTTATCAAGCTCTTCCTTAAGCTTCAAATAGCAATCAGCTATCCAACAAGGTAGTCAATTTTTAAAATTTGAAAATTAACTCCCAGCTAACTAGCTTCCTTGAATTAAAATTTTTTCAACTATCCAAAAAAATTCTCAGCACAAATGAAATTACAGATCTGGATAAAAAATAACTAAGGAATGCAAATCTAGAGAAAATCCAACAAGAATCAACAAAGAAAATTCCAGATCTAAAATAAAAACGAGAATCAAACCAAAAAATTATGGGTTTGAATACAATCAACAAGAATCAACAAGAATCCCACCACCTTCTTCTCCTTCACCGGTGGGAGCAAAGAAGAATCCACCTCGAAAATCGCGATGACTCTAAGATTCCCAGATTTGTCGTGAACAGTGTCGATGTTGTCATCGTTTCCCCAAATCTGCCATGCTTGACGTCTCCTTCACCTCTAAGATTCCGAATCTGCCATGCTTGGCGGCCCCTTTCTTTCTCAATCTTGCTGCAAATGTTGCTAGGAAGCCCTTGCTATGGTTAGGGTTCTATGATGTAGTGGAAATGTGAGAACTTTTGGTGATTTTGAATGGTTTTGGTGGTTGAGGAAGGGCTATGGTGGTCTATGGTGGTGAAGGGGAAATTTAGTGGTGGTTATGGAAGGGTTGTGGTGGTGTGGAAAGGTGGTCAAATGAGAGAGAAAGGTGAGGGCAAGGTTTGCGGTGATGGTGGTGGTGACGGGGGTGGCGACGTTGCCGGCGATGGTGGCGAATGAGTGAGGGAATGGGGTGGCTAGGGTTAAGAGGGGGAGAGGGAGAGGGAGAGGGGAAGAAGGAGGAGGAGAAGACAAGGGAGGAAAACAGACGAAACTGGTGGCGACGACAGCAGTGGAGGCGACGAGGTGGTGGCGACGGTGATGGCGTGGCGGCAGTGGCGAATGGTGAGGGAATGGGTGACTAGGGTCTAGGGTTAAGAGAGGGAGAGGGAAGATGAATTTAAACAAAATAAACAAATAAAATGTTAAATGAATTTGGAACTTAGTTGCAATTTCAAACAAATTAAAACACATAAATATAAAAACCTAAACAACAAGTTGCACAAACAAATCTAATCCATTGAATAAAATATTTATATATCTAATGGTCAAAATATGTGATGCATCATACATCACAAAAAAAACTTACTTATACTAAAATCCACCCATGATCCAATAATTAGTACTACAAGAAAATGGGAAAAAAGTTTTCATCAAACTTAAAATACACAACTAAAACATAGTTAATTAAATGTGAAGAAAATATATGGTTAAATCTGTATGATCAATTATACATAATTTAATTATATACGTTTAATCAACTAATACACCGATTTAACTATATATTTCTATACATTTAACCAATTATGTGGTCAGTTGTAGAATTTCAGGTTATAAAAAAATCGCTTCCAAAAATTACCCATTGCTTTAGTACTATCTCCATAATCAAATATAAACAATAAAAACATTAAGTTTGTTACACTAAAATATAAGTAACATATAACTATTTTTACCTAATTTAATGCCGTTGTTCTTAAATTACTTATTATTATTTAGTGAATAATTTAACTTTTAAATTAGAGAGACAATTAATATCGTAAAAGTTATTTTAATAAATAAAATTATAATATTTTACCTAAATTTAAAAAAAATAAATATAATTAACTAATTTTTTATATGTATTTAGTTTTTTTCTTATATTTTATTTCGGAGGAAGTAACCATTCTAATAATAAATTTAGAAAGATTAATACTACATGCAAGAACGGATCACCATTAGTGAAAGTAGGGGGCAATTGCCCCCACAACCACTCTATTGTGTTAATAATTTAATATGACAGTGTATAAATTTTTTTTCATAATTTTAATTTAAGGTAAATTGCAGTTATTACCTTTAAAGGTTGTAAAAAAGGCCGTGAATCCCATTGTTTTTAAAAATCTGTATTCTGCCTCAACTGTTAAACAGAAGTAACGGCTGAATCTTACCCACCGTTAACTTTTTAGTTTAAGGGAATGACAACCGACAATAACTTTGTATGTGGCAGCTTTTCATAGACTCATATTACCCAAAGTGTTTTTTTTTTTTATAAATACTCAAGCTTTTAGTTTTTTCCTAGCCATCCCATGTTCGTGTTTGGATCAAACTTTTTGACTTCATCCTTGTTTATCAAAGGGAACAAAAAACTAAGAAAAAAGAAAAGAGAGAAAGAGAGATATTTGGTAACACATATAAAGAAATGAAAGAAGAGGAAAAAATGACTTCGATTATTTTATTAATTTTAGAAATAATTATATTAATTTTTTTTAAAATTTATACTTATTACACTTACTTTCATTTAAATTTTAAAATTACATTTACACCATTAAGCAAAAGCAGCTCGAGAAAACTTTTCCGTTGGCCTCTTGCATTTATAATACTCCAGTATCTACATGAATTGCATAATTTATTATCAATTATTTTAATCATTAATGACCTAAATGCACTCGATTAATTAATAGAATAGTAATAATTAATTTCAGAATTATAAAAGATTAGGAAATATACCTAATGTTTAATTGGTCAGATATTCCTTGGAGTTACTTTCACTTCAATATTGAATTTTTGAAGTAATAAATATTTATTTGCCATTTCTAATTTATTAGGTTATTTTAAACGTGAATTACCTTCTTTTCATTGACATTCCATCTCAAGACATTACACTCATGCTTAAAGAGATTAACTCCTTTTTTCGTGATAACTTTCTATAAAAAAAAAAAATTAAAAACAATAATTAAAAGGATGGTTTTAAGGTTGAAAAAAAAATTTGAGATCGTGTGACCACTTTATTAAAAATATAAAGTATATGATATTTTTAGAAAGAGTTAATTTTTTAAAAATATCTCATCCTTTCTAAAATTATCCTATATTTTATATTTTTGACAAAATGACTACATGATCCTTAATTCTTTTTGTCCCACCTTTTTTTTAGTTGACAAAAATATTTTTACCCCATCTTAAAATCATCAGAATTAAAATAGATGAAAAAAATTGTTTGTTTCTTGTTTTTTTTATATTTCTTTTCTTGCATTTAAACAAGTTATTTAATGGCTGAGGGTGAAGTTGTAAGTAGCAGCTGTGAAATCCTATAAATGCGTTTTTATTTATAAAAAATAGACTTAAAAAAAAGAAAAACTGAGAACACAATAATATAGAAGTAAAAATAATAGCTTTGCTATTGCTGGAGTTATGCGATGCACCAAAGATAAAACTGTCTCAGCGTAATGACATATAATACTCTAATGAAATATTAGTTAACGGATTTCATATGAATTAATTAAGAAAAATAATTAATTTATATAGAAGAGTTAATTATATTAATTTATTCTTTCAAAAATTATCTTCTCATCAAATTAGTCCTTTAAAGATTATTTTTGTCATTAATTTAGTCTTTCAAAGAAATTTGTCATCAAATTAGTCCTCCAAAAAAGTGTAAATATATCAAATTAGTCATTCAAAGATTTAAATATATCAAATTGGTTCATGATAAAGACTAATTTAAAAACTAATTTGATAACAAAGTTTTTTGGAGATCAAATTGATGACAAAATAATCTTTGAAGGGCTAATTTGGTGGCAAAATTCTTTGAAGGACTAAATTGGTGACATGATAATTTTTGAAGGACCAAATTGATAGTTAACTCTTTATATAGAATCTAACAAAATGTACATAGATAAACTAAATTAATCATTGACTTTGAAGTTTACTCAATAACTATTGGTTATAAAAATAATAAAAGCGAGAATAGTTAATAAATATAACATCGATAATATAAAAGTGACAAATATCTTAAAATATTTTTTTTTACTAAAGTGACTAATATTTTAGAACGAAAGGAATAAAATTCAAATTAGCAAAACAGTAACACCGTCGGCACCTTATGGCTTAAGCTAAGCACCGGCGATAGTTGAATCTTAATAAATTCATTGATATGAAAATAAGAATAATAAAGATAAATTAATTAAAAAAACATGATATATAATAATTAGTATGATTTAAATATTAAATTTAAAACTCATAATATACTATACATTACGCCAGTAGATGGTAGAAATGAAATAAAAATGTTCAATTGAATTGAGAAGAAATAACAAAGTGTGGGCCTAAGATTTAATTAAAAAAAATTGAAAATAGAACGTTTCTTCATAATAAATTGGTAAAAGTTTAAGATATAGGTAAAATATAAAATAGTAAAGGTGCCAATTTGCTTACCGGGAAAAGTTTAGGTGCTGCTATACTATTTTCCAAAATCATACATATACATATACTGACTGTCCCGAAATCAAGAACGAAGCATATTCCTCAACGAAGATTTCTGGTTGAGTTTCGCACCAAAATGCCGGATGTTCAAGCCCTTGCGAATGATTTCGTGAATCAGCTTAAGAAACGGTAAATTTGTTCTTCACTGATACTGTTCGAGTTCAATGAATGGTGTATTAGGAAACCTTCTTGTGAATTTTGAGGTTTAGGAACTGATTTTTGTGATTTTTCTATACGTGTGCGTCTTTGTTTAATTTTGACGACTATTTATTCATTTGTTTTTGCCGTGTGATGGTGCTAGAAAAATTGAAGGTTCTCAGGCCACCGCAAAGCAAACGGCAGAGTTGCTCCGGTCAGTGATTTCACAGCAGCGCCTGCCTCACACAAACCAGGCCACGGCTCTGATTAATGCAGTTAGGGCTGTGGGGGAGCAGCTTATTGCTGCTAATCCTGTTGGTATGTTTAGATTGTTATTATTATTATTATTATTATTGATTTTTGTTTTAATGCGAATCTGCGGAAGAGGAAGAAAAACTAGAAATGTGCATTTTGTTTGTCTTGTTTCCAATGTTTTAATGGCAGTTAAGTGTGTATTTTTGGGCTTATTTGCTGTCTGATTGCCTACTTCTTCTTTTGTTGAAGAATGTTTTACAGTGACATGGGCAATGGTTTATTGGATTGGGGAATTTTGGAGATTTATTGTGTATGGATGGCGTAATTCAAAATTATAGAATTTCAAATCTTAAGAAGTTATATTGCTTTAATTGAATTTCCTTCATTTGCAAAATTCTCCATTTTATCCAAACAAGTTATTTTGTGCTACTCATATTTTCTTGCGAAAGTTAGTGTTTTCCTATAATAACATGTTGTGTATGTGATGTCAGAGCTAGCTGTGGGAAACATTGTGAGGCGTGTTTTGCACATCATAAGGGAGGAGGATCTTTCCCTTGCAACAGCTGGTTTGGGGCTATCAGCTTCAAGTGACGATGAAGATGACGTGGAGCGAGATGATCGTCCTGTTCTATCTGCTGCTGCTGTTGCAGCTACTGCAAGAAGCACCTTACGTCCGCCATCGTTGCAAACTCTTCTAGAGGATATGTCTGGTTCAGCTGCCGTTCCACACACATCTTCTGGAGGTGAATCCGAAGGGAAAAGTAGATGTAAGGATGGCATGAGGCTATTCAAATTGAGAATGTTATAACTTTAAAAATATTTCCACGATATATTCTTTTGCCTTTTTGACTGAAAAAAAGGATTTCATTTTTCTTGATATGTAGTATTTCATGCTTCACTGAAATGGAATTTTCTATTTTTTAATAATTTCACCCTTTTACCTGCAAATATTAATGTTAAGGCAGAATGCTTTTATCTTTTGGGTTAGTTAACTTTCTTGGATTCAGTTAATGCCAACATGCAAAGTTTCTTTTTATTAGAGTAATGGAATCAGAGAATTTGAGAGAGAGAGAGAGATATTGAGTATTTGAGTTCACTAATAATTTTTGTTCATATTTTCTTTGATGATAATATAATGTTTTAATAAGATTACTGGATTATTTATTTGTCATCACTGTGATTATTGTACAATATTGGTTCCTTCTTTCTGTATCGCATTCAATGATGAAATTGTTTTTGTTTTCCTTGTTTTCAACACATGTTTCTTTACGAGTTGAGGTTTTGTTTTCCTTTGTTACAGCTGTTGAAAAAGGTTCAACAGGTCGCAAGTTGAAGCATGATGTCATTGAAGCAGTCAATGAACTTATTCTAGGCATTTCCACTTGTTACGAAGAAATAGCTGAGCAGGCAGTCGAGCACATTCATCAAAAGTTCGTTTCACCTGAAGCTAGTCTAAGATATAGTGTTGTTTATCTCTTGCTACATAAAAGTGCTTATTTGAAAACGTGTTATGCTTGCTCCCCAAAAGTTAGATTGACCTGTGACTGTGAAAAGCTTGCATGGAATTTTTTGCATATTTACATGCCAATTTCTTTGAGCATATAACGTGTCAAGGATCAGGCGATGTTATCATTTCATTGATTCTAAGACTTCATACTTTTTGCAGTACTTCTGAGTTGATGCTAAGACTTCATACTTACAGTACTTTTGAGTTCTGATCAATGATCATAGATAGGGTCTGATATAGGGTTCCAACGACCAAGAATTCACCTCTTCATGGTTGATTGAAAGCTTTTGTTTCTTGAGTTGTGTATTCTTTACCATGTCATATTGCAAGTTAATTTTTTTCTTTGTTTTCTTTTTTAGACAAAAAAAAAAAAACCTTTTACTGTTTTTCTTATTTATTTTTTTCCCTCACACTGTTATTTGCATGATTTTCAGTGAGGTAATATTAACGCTAGGCAGTTCAAAAACAGTGTTGGAATTTCTTTGTGCTGCAAAGGAAAAGAAGAGATCATTTAAGGTCTTTGTCGCTGAAGGTGCCCCAAGGTTAGTAGTAAGGGCTATCCTGCCTATCCAAGATTTACAGGGGATGATGATGGTTTATTAGCAATGGATTTTTAATATTCTTCATAAGGCCATTAGTATTGACTGTTCATGCAATCAGATATCAGGGACATCTCCTTGCAAAAGAATTGGCTGCTAGAGGCTTACAGACCACAGTAATTACTGATTCTGCAGTTTTTGCCATGATTTCCCGAGTGAACATGGTTTGTGAAAATCTTGGTGTAATTTTTGGCATCTGATCTCTTTGCTGAATTTAAATTGATTTTTAACTATATATTATATAGGTTATAGTTGGAGCACATGCTGTCATGGCTAATGGTGGAGTTATTGCCCCAGTTGGGTTAAATATGGTTGCACTTGCAGCTCAAAGGCATGCTGTTCCTTTTGTTGTACTCGCTGGCATTCACAAGGTTAGTTGTTGAATATAATATCTATCTGCCTCACATTTGTCATGTAGGAATTTGAACTGCCTAGGATGACGACTCCCCATGATTTCTTTCCTGTTTTGTTAAATCTGGAAATAGTGCAATACTTTGCTACCAAATCCGTGGGAGGCAAAGACTTTTTTTTTTTTATACATATATACATGAGAATTAGTTGTTCTGTGCTGTGACGAGTGAACTTGGAATGGATATTGATGAAAGATAAGAGTTATTTAGTTAGGAATGACAGGAAACACAAATAAACCGAACCATGAGGCTAAAATACAAACGTATCCTAATCCTAAATAAATAACCCATATTATTCACAACAGTATCCCAGATTGTGTTAATATTAGTAAAACAAATTACCTCCCGGATTTCCATTGATTGCTAGTAAGAAAACTTTGGTTCCATGACTCTGTTTCTAGAATTAAACTGTGATCTGCTTCATCGTTTCGGTTACCAACTATTCAGCTTCTGTTAAAAGTTGCTTATCTTATTCCCAGTTGTGCCCTTTGTATCCACACAATCCTGAAGTCCTACTGAACGAGCTGAGATCCCCGTCAGAGCTACTTGACTTTGGGGAATTCTCAGATTGCATGGATTCTGCTAGTGGTGCTGGTTCTCTCCATGTTGTTAATCCAACATTTGATTATGTACCACCAAAACTTGTTAGTCTCTTTATAACTGACACGTAAGTTCAGCTGAAACTGATTGATAAACTAGCTTTCCTTCATCATTGACTTTAGAAAATGAGTGTACTAATCGGTTTCTTTCTCTCCACTTGCTGGTTTGGATATGACTTCTTCTCAGAGGAGGGCATAACCCGTCATATATGTACCGGCTCATAGCCGATTACTACTCAGCTGATGATTTGGTGGTGAAACGAAGACCCACTACAGGGAGTTGAGTCAGCTATCCCAGTATTTGTCCTATTATGGTAAGCAATTATCTATTTTATATTCTTCTGTTTGTCATTGTATCTATTTTCTGTTGGTTGAGATAACTAGTGAAGCAGCTGTATTGATTTTTGAAACAAAAATGCTGTGTGTAGAAAGTTGGTCTTTGTGCATACTGCATTTTCAATCTGTGATAGGCCAATAGAATATGATCCTGAGCTTTAGTTGAGATGGGACAAATGCTTGTGCATGCAACTCAGTGATCCGTTTATTTATTTATTTTTTCCCCCTATAATTCTGTGTTCCATCTTTGTTTCGCCAGTCTTATTTTTCTTTTGGAAAAGGGCTAACGTTGGACGATAAGTAGTTTTACCATCAATAAAAGTAGAAGCGATTCGTTTTATGACCTCTATTGTTCATGACTTCAGAGTTCAGACAGTATCATTATTGTTATCTGGCTTCAACCATCGAAGGCTCTATGTAGTCTGTAGTACTATTTGCAATGGATTTTTTGTTTTGAAGGAAAATCTGTTTAATGACCTTTGGGTGTTCAATGTTCAGGTTTTGTGATGTTCTCTGATGAACCATGGGCTAGACGAATCTTGATGATCATTTGTACGGTAGGAAATGAACCATGTAGTGCTGGGACTGGGGTGGAGAAATTATATACGAGGAAAAGACTATGGGAAAATAATCCAGTGAAACACGGGAAATTCCATTTTTGTGGTTTCTGACGGTGGGGACATAACCGTCCATTCATGGGCAATCAAGGGTATCAAATAGTACCCCAACTTTGTTTTGGTTCACTGTGTATCTTTTTTTACTCAAAGAAATGATAATAGGATATTGGTCTTATTATAGAAACTTCTAGCTAGTTAGCTGAATTTTGTTTAAAAATATGGTTGAGACAGTAACTTCTTGTTTGTTTTTTGGTGAACAAATGAAAACCATTATCATCATTTCCAAAACAGAAAACCTGTAACTACCACCATCTTCTAAATCCTATAACCTTCATAAACCTTCATAAACCTTCATAATTACCATTCTTTCCCTTCAATCTCTATGAGAGAGCAGCGCGCTGGATCTCTCTCCTCCCCGTGCCGTAAAACTCGTTTCTATCTTGAAATTCTTTCTTCAAACTGAAATTTGGCTTCATCTTAGCATCCTTTTCTTTTTGGTAAACATGAGGATTAACCCCCCACCAACATCTTAGCATCCTTTAATCGAGAATTTTGAACTCAAAATAGGGTTCATTAATTTCAATTTAAGTTTTAAAATAGAACAATGATGGCATCTAAAACATCTTCACAGCGAGTACTACTAAATTTATATTGAGGTATAGTGTTTAATTTTTATTGATCCTAATGTTTATTATTTTCACATATATCCAATGGTTGGTGCAATGATCCTTCACGGAAATGTTTTACTTGTTCCACGTTGATGTTATAAACCGTACAATTATGGCAGGCTGATTGCTCACAGAAGTAAAAATCGACCAAATAAACATCCATTACATTTTTTTTAAACAACACAAAGAACAAATATATTAAATAGAGTATAAAAAGTACTCTAACCCATTACAAAACAACAAAATATAATGCTAACCAACTATAGACATACACAAATCTAGATTTTGAAACCAATCAGACAATAACAACACAAATGGTTCTCTAGTTACGAGTAAAAACATCCATGGCAGTTGAGTCAGCTTTTATCCGCATTTATGTTATTTATAGTTTTCTTTACTCTTTTCCAACGAAGAATATGATTTCTGATATGAATACTTAATGGATGTCCATATCCGGTTGATTGTTATCGAGTACATTATTTGAGATAGAGATAAGCTCTAATAGAGATAGATTTATTGATATATGAACTATTATTTAGACTCCTTTCTATGCCTATAAATAGACACTTAACATACTTGAAGAGCAATAAAATCTCTCTTACTATTATTCTGTAATTCTTAGTTTCATAACAATTTCTATAAATTATGAAATCAAATTAAAATGAATTTTAGTTACACATATCTGACACATACAAATGGTACATAACAAGAAAAAAAGAGTAACGAATCACTGAAACCTCCATCACTCCACTAAAACAAATTACAGAAACAACAAATGATATCACAAAGGCATGGCATGACCAATTTGATCACATATGCTCCACGTCAAACCAGAAAAGAAGTGAGGTTCTCGCATAAATCACTCTGACTCGTTGCAATGCCAGATCCCCACTTGTTATAACAGCTTTGGCACCTCCTTCTATACGGGTTTGAGAAACGAATACACCATCACTGTTACTTTTTGTTTGCGAGGGAAGCACCTCACTGCTACTAGCAGTACTCACAATAGGACATGAGAGGTAATCCAGAGGATTGGATTCACATTGAAGTATGCACCCATCGATAGTTAGCCTTCCCTTTCTATGTAGCAAGCAGCAGCCTAGCTCTGCTTTCACAGTTAAGTTCGCTAATTTGCAGGTGGAAAGGAACTCCAACGCACTGCTCAGACAAAACGAGATGTGCATACTGAATGTTGCTGAAGATGAAATATTTGGTGGTACTTCTTAAAGAGTACTTTCCAAGCGGCTGGATAATGGTTTGAGATGGCAAACACTATAGTTAGACAAATTTGATTGAAAATAGATGCCGTGGTATGAACCGATGTTCATAGTGGCTCATGAGTGTCTGGCCAATAATCTCATCCATTGAAATTCAGCACCATGGAGCTAGCTCCTAGTCCTAGCAACCAGTTTAAAATAGCACTGCACAAAATCTAAATGCAAGGAATGCAAACCTGTCCGATCCTCGAGAACAAATGAGTGTTGTGTCATCTGGAAGTTCACCTGCACCAATCTGAACAAACAACATTAATTTTGTAAAAGAAAAAAATTGGAAGATTTTCTATCATCAACATTTACTGTCTCCTTAAAAATTCAAGTAACAAGAAGGTTTAGGCATCGATTATCAGCACTGAAGAATTTACATACATGCAATTGACAGCAACATGAAATTAATAGTGGTTTGTTTGTAGGACTAACATGCCCCCTCTAAACATGCACTAAAAGTAGGACGAGAAATAGACGAATGAGAGTTGTCACATTTGGTAGGAACATGAAAAAAAGGTATGAATAACATTGCACGCCCTTGCAAAGGCTGGTGGCATGGAATATGGCATCCTTTACTCCCCAACCCCCTAAACTTACATGAAACAAAAAAGGTAGGACTCGGAAATATCTTGTACTCATGATACGAAAAATGGTAGCAAAACCTGAAAATGCATAAACTCCTTTCATGGAAATGTCAGAAAACAAGTAATGAATAAAGCTTTTTGTTAATTTCAGCAGGAGGCAAAATACATTATATCAGACCATCCCACCTAGTGGGACAAGGCTTGTTATTTTTTGTTGTTTTAGACCATCACCACGGGAAATGGATCCCCTCATGTTCAAAAATAACATGATGCATCATGTTGGTGTTTTTGTGTCTATCTCTCCTAATATGTATTAAATGCATATTAAATTTGTGGGTCTCTATAAACATTAATGAGGAGAGAGATATACACAAAAACACCAACATAATGCATCGTGTTATTTTTGAACATGAGGGGATCCATTGCCATCACGACCATATACAAAAAGAGTTGGATGACTCACCAAGCAGATTGGTTTCTTTATTTGAATGTTTGAAACATGATGACTTCCACCAGCTGCTATTAAAATGGTATCACCCGGTCTGCGAGAAAGTAAGTGGCAGTAAGAAATTTGAATCCACAGGCTGACAAAAAATCTTGCGTCGTACACAAGTATTGCCAATTTTTACATGCCTGGAAGCAGAAACAGCAGTTTCAATGTTTGGGAAAACACCAGGTTCCGATAGGTCTTTTACTGATCGATCTACCCGAAGCCACAGACGAGGGTGACAAGCCAAGTAATTCCATCTGTGGCAAACGAGGGCGGTATTAAAGCGATCTGCAAACTCAATAGCAGCTTTGTGATAGAAAATGCTAGGCAGTATGTTGTTTGATTCTTCTTTTTTTTTCATTTTTATTTTACAGAAAAAAATTAACAGAGATCCCAAGTCTAAGTGGCAAGGGGAGAGAGGATAAATAGAAAATGAGTGAAAGAACAAAAAGAAAATGAGAGAGAGACATGATTTTTCAGGAGCTTCAAAATTTTGTGAATGACATGATTCAAAAAGGAAGTAGTCTGAATCACCAAAAGAGAAGAACTCTCAAGCAAGTAAAGAGGTCATGCAAATATTGGCAATGAACCACTGAAAATACATATGAGGAATAAAAGAATCTGACTTCCCACAGCCAATGCACATTTAACCATATCATTGTTTCAGCCCTTAAGTATCACTAATACTGACTAAAGAGTCACTACCCCATTCCAAGAAAGAAAATGGTACCACCAAGGAACTGGAGCTGGATGAAACAGTCCATTGAAACTAGCACATGAAACAGATGCGTGACAAATTACCCGTAACAGTTAAAAAGAAACAACCCAGCTCAATGTCGATAAACCTTGGATGATTAACAATCATGCCAACAAGGGTGTATTGATTAAGAGCTAAATTTCTTTGATGGGCTTTATTAAACCTGGACAATCACATGAAACTATACATCATTTTAGATTTCATTTCATAAAAATATCTCTCTTTAGGCACCAAATTTTGACATCATACCCCCTAACCCACCCTAATGCCCTACTGGGTTCAAGCCTCAAGTTCTAAGCAATTCATTTCACAAAATGCAAATGAATGCTAATTACCAATTTGTTATAATCCTCAGAAATAGAGGGGAAAGGAAAACAATTTCAAAACCTAGTTCATGTTGCAATTCCAAATTACAACCTAGCTAAGGGCATTTAAGCACCATAAATCCCAAAACAATTTATCAAAAATAACAAAATTTGACAAAAGCAAAAATCTAGGTGTTATTGAATCGTGAAAAAGATAAATTTTCGGAGCAAAAACAGGGGGAAACAAAAGGGTTATGGTTAATACCTGGAATAGGGGGAAGGAAGCTGAAGATGTGCATAAGACAACCATCATCGAGATTGTTGATAGGAGAAGATGAAGAAGAGCTTCGTTTCCGTTGAGACCTCTCCCACTGTTGTTGTGGTTGCTCTTCCATGGCCGTCGTGTTCCTTTGAACCGACTAGGCTCTGTTTGGCACTTTGGCTTTTACTCATAAAATATCAACCGCACCTGATTTTTTTTTTTCTTTTTTTCTTTTTCGATTTTAAGAAATTTTTAATTGGGTCTTGATATACAGTGCTTTTTTAGTTAAAATTACTGAAAATAAAAAAATAATCAGCACATTATTTTGTATCTCAGAAATACAAAATTGTACACATTTCAATATATACTTTGCCTACATTTAATTTTTTAAATAATTTCCTCATAATACTAAATATTATTTACCTTCTTAATTTAGTCATTTACTCCTCGTCCACCTTAGATATCTCGTGTAGTCATAGCATATCTCAATTAATGAGCATGTGTGAATATATGTGCTGTATTCGAATTTAATTTTCAGTTGATATACCTTTTAATGAAAAAAAATATCACGTGTAACGGTGTGAAAAATTCGAGTACTTTATTGATTTAAATTATAGTAGAATAAAAGGTAAAAATACTACCTCCGATTCTTTTTATGAGATTGTTATCTTATTCACAAGAATAAAAAAATAATAATTAAGTTCGTTACGGTCATTAATTCTATTTATAGTTTATATAGTTTTTTTATATTATCTGTTAATTAAGTTATTGGAGTCATTAATATCACCTTTACATGGCCGGTCCTGACCTTTCATAGGCCTCAAGACGAAGTGAATAAAATGAGTATTTTTTAAGTATTTTTTTTATTAAACTATAATAAAGTTTTGATATTACATAGACCCTGTAAATATATTATAATTTTTCCGGGCATAACTTAAAAATAACAGCATCAACAACATCCACACTTAAGAAATGAATTTTTTTTTTCAAATAACAGTTATTTATATATATAGTTGGGTTCAAATGACACCAAGGTGTCAAAGTTTTTAAATGATACTGCGCATAACTTTTTATAAAAAACGAATTTCGCCGATCCAACCAATTAATTGAAAGTTTATATAATATAGATCAACTATGCAAAAATTCATACAATTTGAAAAGTATTTGATACGTTATCGGAATGGTTTGCTCGAACGTCTAATACATTATTTAAAATCGAAATAAATTTCATTTGTTAGATTACACACCTACAAATTTTCAAATGGTATGATATTTTGCATAGTTGATTTACGTCATACAAACTTTTAATTGATTGGTTGAATCGGCGAAATTTGTTTTTAATAAAAAGTTATGATCGGTGTCATTCGAACCCAACTCATATATATATATATATATATATATATATATATATATATATATATAGCCCCCTTGAACATTAGACTCTGGACGGGTGCTCACTCGCCCATACTCCAGGGCCGGCCCTACACCTTTGCTTTCCACCTAAAATAGTTGGGGATAAGAGTATTTTGATAAAAATTTAATTAATGATGCAAAAATGTAAGAGACTGTCTTATCAAAAGGGCTAAGAATTTTTTTCTAAAAAATTCTATAAAATGAACTAAAAATAGTGCATAAATTAAAATAAATATTAATCGTAAACATTATTAATCAAATTATATAATAAAAATAAATATTTTAAATTTTGATAAAAATGTTTTTGTCAAAAAAAATAAAATCCAAAACAAATAGGTCCTTATTTGTATTTAATTTAACGATCAGGATCAAGTTTAGTGTTTTAAGCTAATTTTATTGCAATGAGGCACATAATAGGATCTTCTTTCAGTTCATTAAACTAGACACAATAAACTAGCATAAAATAATAAAATAATAATTAAAAAAAAAAAGAAAGAAAATTATCCAATTCTGAGCTGTGATCATTGAATGTGGTATCGGAGGCGTACAATTTATCTCTTTTAATGGAGGTGATATACACCCTAAGCATATACTCCCTCACGTCCTATATATAGTATATGTAGGTAGTATTTTAAAGAAAATTTTGATTTTTAATATATTATTTTATGTCTTTTTTATAAAAATATTAGACATGTTTTACTAATACCAATAAAACATAATAAGTGATGTCATTTTCAATTAACGATATGAGAAAAATACTAAAACATCTATGTAGTTAATGCATTTACTTGTATAAAAAATTCTGAGTGCTCGTAATAAATTGGGGATGTGATATTGTCACTCTTAAAATTTTATTACCACTCTTTTGAAATATTTTTTAATTTAAACTATATTTTTTAACCAATCAAATTAAATTATTAATAACTAAATATTATTAAAATATTAAAAAAAGAGTGGCAATATAGTTTTTGGAGTGGCATTATCAATTCCCATAAATCGAGGGTAACAAAGTATTTTTATCCTTTTTGAGCAATTAATACGCCTAGAAAACTCACAAAGTCTTTTATAAAAAGAACAAAAAAATCTTCTTTTTATCTCTTATAAAAAGCCTCGGAGGTAGTATAAGTTACTAACTAACTCATTAATGCATATTTTTCCCTTTCACTCTTTTACTAGTATAATTTTCAAATATTCAATTAATGATGGAGTGAGAAATAGAGTGAATTAAGAAAGAGAAAGATATATTAATTAGTTTAAGCATTTTTTAGCATATTTATATTGAGGATATAGTTGGAAAATGATTCTCATTTTAAACAATTTTAATAAGCCAACTACTATTTTTTAGTTTTGATAATTCAGTTAGAAGTGATTTATATTTAGAACCAGAAGGAGTAAGAGTATAAACGAAGTTCATAGTGTATTTCGCAAAAGATATTATTTTTCAATATTTTTGAAAAATCTGTTAAAAAGTTAAAAGATGTGTTTGAGATAAAAAAAAAACTATTAAAGTTTTTGATTTTTTTTGTTATAACTACAAATAACTTTACTTAAACTATATTCCCTGTCACTTAATCAATTTATTGATTAATTAAATAGTAATACTAATATGCATAACATTAAATTTATAACAACTTTAACTATAAGATATAAGATATGGTGTGATAATAACTCATATTATTTTTTAATTATATGTGTGAGATTTTAATAAAAAAATTAGTCATTATTTTCTAAAATATATGTCTAAAAATAAGAGAGAAAAAAGTACAACTTCATAATTTTCATTCTAACATCAAAGATTTGTAGTTTTTTTTTTTTTAATAAAGATATGTCTAGTGTCATTTCAAGTTTTGTTTGGGTTTTGGGTTTGTAGTCCTCTAGTCTTTTTTTAGTTGCTTGATGTTTAAACAACTTAACCAAGAAAAAACTAAGATAAATCCTAAGTGTTGACTTAGCGATCTAACGTCCCGTTAAGTTTATAAGAAGGACGATTCACACTGAAAGGACCTTTATTCAAATCCCACTAATGCCAAGTTTTTGAGAGCCAACGCCAATCACGCAAAGCAAATGAGATTAGTTTCATCATAAAGGTGAGAAAATTCGTAGTTATACAAAAAAAATGATAATAATTTTATTGAAGTCTAAACCAATTAAAATTTATTGAGGCTTTGGGTTGATAAAAAAAAATTATTGAGTTGGGTTGGTTACGGTTATTTTTCTTTATTTTCAATTTGAACCAATTAAAATTCAATGGGTTGGGTAGGTTAGCCCTATCGAATTTTGTTTGAAGTTATAAATATGAGCTTTTCAGAAAAAAAAATTAGCTTATTTTGTGGGCCTATCGTAATTAGTACCCAAATATTCTAATTAACACTTGAAATTTTGAATATATTTTCTTTCTCTCTTTTGTAAAAATAGCAATTTGCTAAAACCTTTAAAAAAATCTTCTTCTCATTTATTAATTATTCATTTCACTTTAATATTTATGAATTTTATTGTTATTTAAAATTTTACATATTTAAATTTTTTTAATGTTAAATTATTATTTTGAAAAATTTATATTATGTTTGGTTTTTTTAAAAAAATAACATATTGAATTTTACCAAAGAATTATTTTTTATTGAAACTTTCATTTTAAAAAAAAATTATATTGATAATTTATTTTTTTATATCAAATAAATATTGCCGTTAATGATAAGTAATTGAAAAAGTTGACACCAAATACTTTTATTAAACAAGCATCTTTTTTGTCTCAGTTGGTGAGCACATAGGGACATGCGTGTCTGCGTATGAAGTTCGAATCCCAGTTGTACTACTTTCCTGTGAATAAAAAAAAAACATCTTTTTATTCATAAGTAGCTTATAATGTACAAAATAATAAAACTGTCAAATAACTTTAAGCTTTTTTTTAAAGTTCTTATTTTTAACTTTTACTTAAAAATCGCTTATAAATAAAAAAAAAGCCGAATGAAACGAAACCTAAATAATTGACTTTAATAAACTTTGTTAATATGTGAACCAATTCATCAATTTACGAAAATAAATGAAGAGGGGGATTTTCTTATACTAAAAATATATTTTAAAAAAGGAGGGAATTTTGTTAGCACTTTTTTTTCTTTTCTTTTCTTTTTTTGTGTATATATAGAGTAAAGTGAGAAAAAATGAGACTGTTGTATTGGCGTCGTTTCATATTCTTTCGCTTCAGTTACGCAACGGAAAAGACAAACGAACAAAGCGCGCAAATGGCGGCAGCGGGAACAGGAAATGACGGAAGAAGAAAATGCATTTTGGATATGGTGGACGGCGGAAGCATTGAGAGCCGCCGCTACTTCGAGTCTAGACGGACGGTGTCGGAGATGCTACGCGACAGAGGCTACGACGTCCCCCTCTCTCACCTCACTCTCTCTATCCACGAGTTTCGCTCCCTCTTTGGTGAACAACCCGATCCCAAAACCCTCGGCTTCTGCGTTTCCCATTCCTCTTTTCCCTCCAACAAGGTATCTCGCTCAATGCTCTGTTCGATCATCCGTTGCACACTACAGTTGCAATCTGATGTAGTTGAAGTGCTGGCTGAAATTGTTAGGTTGCAGCTGAATCACGTGTTGCCATTTTACCAGAAAAATTTTAGTGTAGCTTAATTGCACAAATGAGAGCTTATCAGAAATGCATAAATCTTTACTTTATCTACTAGGTTGTGAGAGTTAGACTGGAAACCTTGCAGCACACGGGAAGCTTCTGGTATGCTCTGTGTTTAGTTTCACAATCAGGCCACCGTAGATCCAAGACGTGAAAACTACTTACTGAAATGAATTCATATTTAATTTATCCATTCAAATGCGAAATCAAACACATAATATACATTATTGATGCTCTAAGTTTCGTGTTGTGACCTTATAGTAGAACGTGGAAAGATACATATTCATAACTTGTTGCAGATCACGGTCATGACCTATACAGTTGCAGTGATGGCTAAAATTGTTATGTTTTAGCATCAGCACCATGTAAACTGAAAATTTCGAGTAGATTTCATGATTTGTTTCAGAAATGCATAGAGGAATGGTTTAGTTTTTATAAATTCGTTGTAGACCTCAGGATGTTCCGCTCCGCTGTGCAGGTACAGGTTGTGTTTACAGGAACTGATGACATAAGAAAAGGAACTCTCAACGATATATTTGACCAGATTGAAGATAAAGAAACACTGAACAGGCTGATACTTATTGTCCAATGTAAAATGTCTGCACCTGCTGAGAAAGAACTTCAGAACTGTCCGTTTAAAGTCGAGATTAAAAAAGTATGTTACCTCTTTTATGAATGAATATATAGTTCTTTTCTTTTTATATATGTTTATGTTTTGATGCAGGGACGAATGAAAGCTTTAATATGAGGCATTAGGTTCCTGATGTTTAATTTTGGTTGCAAAGCATTAACCTATATTAGAGTACTACTGCTTTCCCTTCTTCTAAAGTAGGTGTTGTTCCCACCACTTATTTTCTTTTCTTTTAATCAAGCAACATGAAGTTTTGAAAATAAGTTCTACAACTCTTGTTTGTTCTTTTTTTGCCCCTTGAGTTGGATCTCAAAGAATTGCTCATCTATTTTCCTGCTTAAAATTTGAGTTTAAGCTTGTGACAACATCTAATTACTTTGCCTCTAGATAAGTGACATGCTGGTTAATATAACAAAGCATGAGTTGCAGCCAAAGTATGAGGTAGTGACTGCTGATGAGAAGCAAGCACTGCTCAAGAAGTATAATTTGGAAGACAAGCAGGTATAGTATGTTTCTAGAGATGCATTTCCATTTCAGGTGGATTCTTTTCGCTCTTAATAATGTACCATAATAAAAGTTTGTAACTGTTAAATTGATTGTGCCATTAAATTGATTTGTTTATCTGATCAGCTTCCTTCCATGCTGAAAACTGACGCCATAGCTAGCTATTATGGGTGGGAGAAAGGCCAAGTCATTAAGATCACTCACAGTGGTGGAATGGTTGATTCGTATGTAACATTTCGCTGTGTAGTGTAATACTTGTTTTTTGGTCACCAGTAATACTTTTGCCTTTGGTACAGATAATGCTTCCATATATGCAACAGTGACAAATGGAGTAGTATTATTTGTTTTTCAGGCCCAACATGATTAAATTGGGGCAGAAAAGTTCATCAATAGTCATAGCAAAAAAGCATATTGTGTATGTGTTTACCAAAAAAAAATTGTATTTTTTTTTTCGATAAATTTTTTTACGCGTCACTTTCATCGTCCTTATTAAAATGGGCCATTATTATTTTTTCGATTAATATAAGGGTCACTATTCAATTCTATTATACATTTTCTTATCACACACTCGTGTTTCTAAAAAATATTAGAATAATAGTAAAAAAAATTCACTTTCAATTATGGTTTTTTCCATGAAGATTCTAATCCATTTCATTTTGGAAAATGATTTGTTGACACCCAATTACCTCATACCTTCCTCACACCCAATTACAACACAAACTTTACAAAGGAACCAAAATCTCGACAAATTGGATGTTTGAACAAGGGTTGCTCTTCCAATGCAATCCATTATAATCCAACCTAATACATATTACAACTCAACTAGAAAAGTATCTAAGTACAAAAAAGAACATAAACTCACTATGGCAGATTTCAGTTCATCATATGATAATTCCACTCATTTGTCCACTATTACCCCAGTGATAGCAGCAAGACCACCAGGTCCTGGCATTCCATTTTCAGCACTACCAAAAATGAAAGAAAGAAATTAGACATATACATTGAAATTTGTAGAGCATAATTAGAAGCAGGATCTCTGTTACTGGTACATTCCAGCCTCAATACCTGCTTCCGCAAGTGACTTGGATATCTATAATCTATGTAAAGCAAGATTTAGAAATTATTATAACAAAAGAAAAGAGACTGCAGTCAATTTACAGAACAAGAGATCCAATATGTAAAACGGAACAGAGAGAGACTATGAGGAAATGAAAAACTGAAATTAATCGCCCCCTTTCATCCATAGTTAGGGTTTGCAAGGTTAGTTTCAGAGCATGAAGGAAAAATTGTAAGAGAACATGCCGAAATTAAAGAGTACATGACATACCTGAGTACTGAAATCGGGAGATGAAGACAAATCTGGCGAACAAGTCCTTCAACGGAGACGGGTAAAGGGAAAGAGAAGAGGGAAAAATGAAATTAGGTTCTCCCACATGCCTCACCACCATGATATAACAACACGACGCCGCCTTATGCTAGAAACCAAAGGCGGTTACTTGAACCGCCGCACAAACCGCCGGAGACGGGAAACCGACGGCGGTTTTGATGGAACTACCTCTATTTGCCTGCCAATGTTGTCCATCATTGTTGTAGTGTTTTGATGAAGATGAAGATTCACAGGGAAAGAGAGGTATAACTCGCAAGGAAATGAAGAAAGAATTGAGAAGAACGAAATGAAGCTGAAGAGACTCCGTTGCCTCTGTTCCGTTATCCCCTTTTCCCAATTTTTCAATTTTTTTAAACAAATATCAGGAAATTATTAAAATATAATGGGTGTAAAGAGGGTGTGAGGGTTTTGGGTGTCTAAAAATCGGAACCCTTTCATTTTTTCTCACTCACTCCTCCATTATCCCTAACTTTTCCGTATCTCTGGGTGTAAGAAGGGTGTGAGGGTTTTAGATGTCTAAAAATCGGAACTCTTTCATTTTTTCTCACTCACTCCTCCATTATCCCTAACTTTTCCGTATCTTTGCCCTCAAAACACAAATTTTTGAAAGGGTGGCACTATTGCCACCACACTATTCTCAATCTACACCACACATTTTTTTTCTTTTTCAAATTTGTTTTTGATCCGGAAAATAATTTGCCGGCACAACCGGATAATAATTTCTGGGCGAATCTGGATAAAAATTTTCGATTGGTGTGGAAATGTAGGATTTGGTATCCAACCGGATAATAATGTTTGGTTCCAACCGGATAATAAAATTTGGTTCTAACCAAATAATAAAATTTGATTCTAACCAAATAATAAAATTTGATTCTAACCAAATAATACAATTTGGTTCCAACTAGATTCTCAAATCAGATTAGAACAAAATCAATATAATCAGTGTTTTTCTAAAAGTTTAACTTTTATAATAATTTCCGGAACGAGGGTAAATTTGAAAAAAAAAAAAGTGGACGTGTAGTGTACTTTGAGATGAGTGTGATGGCAATAGTGCTACCCCTGAAATCATTATGTCTTTCATTATTTTCTTTTGCTTTACAGGCTTTATATCATTAGTATTATAAAAATAAATTTTGTAAACTATTATTCTAATGACAATGACTAAACAACCTATAAGCAACGTATGAATAAAAAAAATTATTAAAAACTATAATATTTAATAAGGTTTTATTATCCATTGTCTTATGATTAAGAAATCCATTAATGAAAACTTGGTATTGAAATGTGTAGAATATTTAATACTGCGAAATTATTTTTAATTTATTTTAAATACAAAGTTTTCATTTATGAGTTGCTTAACCATTAACCCTTAAGACAATTTATAGCAAAACCCTATTTAATAATACAACTTCAACATAGTTTTTACTTAAACATTGACAAAACCCTAATAAAAATACTTTGTTTTCCTTCTATTTTATATTATCAAAATCTCAACTCAGCACCATAAGAGTCAAATAGCTGAATTTTCAAAGGCAACAAATCTGCCAAAGTGACATCTTTTTTCATGTTTTATAAAATTGATGGCTGACATTGCATTTCTGAATCCATTTGCCACATTAAAATATAGCCATGACGCTCATTGCACTGTAACGACAACCACCTCGAAAACCACTACGAGTTAGCATTTCCCTGCTATGTAAATTTGCTTTGTTGTTCCACAATTCTGATGTACTAAGATTCTTCTATTCCATCAATCAATTTAACTTTCTGAAGACAGAATCTTCAACGTCAAAGAACAGAAAACGCAACACCAACTAAAACAGCTTTTACTCAAATCAGGCCATTTATCTATCGAAAGCCATCAACAATATCCTTTACCTTAAAAAGCATGGCATAGAATAAAGCATTGACTTGAAATACAATCAATGTCGAATGAGTTGACAAACCGAGTAAACTCTCCCCTATAAAGAATGGCAGAACACAGAATTCAAGTTATCAAGGTGGAGAAAAATATGGCTTCTTGTTGTATCTCTGTTGGACATAGTTTTTGGTTGAAGCCATGAACATACACAAGCCCAAATTACAAATCAAGATTTTATGATTTAATCACAAACACATTGCATCAATTAAGACGGTGGGCAAGTACGCCAAGTCGCGCACACATAAATACAATGCCAACTTTAAAGCCTGGTCTTAGTCAGTATGCTCAAGAGTTGATTCATCGGACGGGCAGCTTCTCTACGAATATTTGATATAGTGTTATGAGTATAACTTAGCACTCACGACCTAAAGTATGGCCAGATACTGTGATACATACTTTCATGTTTTAAAACAGAGGAAAAATAAATATTACTGATAACATGCATGCATGAAACCGGTGCTCAGGATTCTACTGTGATACTTGCGCTTGATTGTGATCCGAAAAGCTGACAATAAAATACAACATTTACATTACCAGTAAATCCATATATAACTGAAAGAGGAAACATAGCAATAACCATGGAAGTAATAAGGAAGGAATTACCCTCAGATTTCAGGAGAACCTCTTTCTTCATTGAGAGGCTTCAAGCTCCTGTGTGTTAGATGCATTCTCTGAAGTGTCAATGCAGGGACTGTTTTTAATTTGATCCATAGACTGGGCCTCGTACCAAGAATTCTTAAATCCCGGGTGAGGAAATTGTTGATTATTTTTCAAGTTCTCATCTGGTATGCACTTCACAGGAAAGTTCACCAGGTTAGTTGCTTTGCTTTCACTTTGCACCTTAGTAGAAATAGGGGAATCCAGTTTGTCTGAATAGTTTCCAGTAAACTCCATAGGCCTATGGAAAAGTAAGTGAGCCACAGTTCTGTCAATGGGATTCGTCTCTGTTTCACCATCAGGCATCCTGGCGTATCTGTGATAACAACACGGTTGATAAATAAAAAGGAGTTACCATCTTAAAATGGTTTTAATCTTGTTTCTAAGGAGAGTGAAATATTGTGGCACTACAGGTTAGGCCATCCAAGTTTTATCTCTCTGAAGTACACGTCTCCTGAATTTTCCAGAAGAAAAAGCTATCTTCCTTTAATTGTGAAACATGTCAATTAGATAATCATTCATGGTTCCACCTATTCATCTCAATCCGACAAAGCATCCAGTCCTTCTACAATAATCCATAGTCATGTTTGGGGACCTAGTCAAGATCGTAACTTATGGTAAACATTGTTTTATCCCTTTGAGTATATGTTGGTTTGTTATAACTAGTCGAGATCTCACACCTTTGAACTTGTGACTTGTCCATCATTTATGAAAGTGGAAATACTCGGAATGCATACACAAGGACTTTTTTGTGCTTTTGATGTCGTTCATCAGAAATGAAGAAACAATAAGAAATTCTTGACTTAAAAAAAAAAGCAAAAAGTCATGGAAATTTTTGTATTAGTGTTTAGGGTAGTTTTCCTAACCTGCTTTGGTTATTGCTTTCATCTTTTGCAACAACCTCGAGTTCGTCTCTGCTACTTTTGTTTGTACTGCTTGTATCACTAGCATAATGCCTTTGCATTGCACTTTGGGCCAACCGAAACAAGCTATCTCGGATGCAGAGTCTTATTTTGGTGTCTAACTGTAGAAAAAGTTTGCCTCGGGATTGTAGCCATGTCCGAATTAGTATACAAGGAAATAAATACACTACAAATTTATTAACATTTAGCAACTCAACCATACCTTTGACACGATATCCTGAAGCCTGTACAATATGGTGTCTTCAACAAAATCATTATCAACTGCCACAGATATTGTATTAGAATCATCTTGTTCAATTGGCAGATTCAGGGCAGGACGAGTTCTTTGATCTTCAATTCCAGGATCAATCCCATCACTAATCTGATGACTTGGAATTTCTGGGGGATACTTTTGAGTAATGGATTTACTACTACTAGGAACTTGATGGCCCAATTGTTGTTGTTGTTTCTGAATAGCAAGCATGGCTTGCATTTGCTGTCGCCTCCTCAATTTTTCAATTTTCTCCTGAGGAGTCATGGCTTGCGGCTTGACAGAGTCCTCAGAATTCTTCACAGGATTCACTATACCAGGAGACACTTCATACCCAGAAAGCACAGGCTGACACCTAAGATCTCCTGATTGAGTCTGTGATAGCATTGGCATAGCAGGATATCTGTTGGTAAGGTTTCCATACACAGAAGCTGCAACATATGGATTGATAATGTTTTGATATAGTGTTTCAGGTCCTTGGAGCTGCTTCTGTCGCCCATGAATTGAAGAGGGAGCAGAATGTATGACAGAAGGTGCCAGTTGATTCTCAAATTGTCTTGCTGGTACTGCTGAAGGAGACCAATTTCCATAAAAATCTTCCAGTCCTTTCCCCTCTTGTTTCACCTGTGATTTTTTCCGAGTTTTCAGCAGATTCTTTTGCTTAAAGGCCTGCATATGTATATATGTGAAATCACAAAGATCAAATACTTAATTGACTATGAGAAGGGAACCGATGAATATAAATTTTGTGCTAGCGCTGCAGCACATAATTATGCCAAGCATGCAACCACAAATAGACAATGCAAATTTGATCAAACAGAAGCATATACTGAAGGACACACCAAAAGTGCAATTCTACGCAAATTACATTTGGAGATAACAAAGTTCAAACCAAGAAAGAAATTCACTATGGAACAGAAGCTGTGCTTCCTAGAGTGGCTAAACTGCTTAATTCAAATTTCCTCAACCTATCAATGCAACTATGCAAGGATCTGTAACCTAACCACTAGTCTCTGCAGTCCCAAAGAACATTAAAGCATTTTGATAAGTATAAGATTGGTACACTGTTGTATTTAAGAGATTTGTTGCTGTAACTACGTGATTCACTCCCTGAATTATGGGATTCAACTTTTGTAATCTTGTATCATAAATCCAGTATGATGAGAGCAAAAATCTGAAGCAATTCCAGTCAAACTCTATTCTTTCAAGTTAAAGTCAGAAGAAGAAAAACAAGTCATTTATCTTGTCCACTATACAAATAGAAAGCTAAATAATACACAGACTAGTTATTGTGAAAATTAACTTGACATACCTGCTGTTCCTTTGCAGTAGGCTTATTTTTAAGTCCATCGCATCCCCCATTAGCTGTAATTATTTGTGAATTTTGTATAACCTGAGATGCAGGATCATCAATCTTCCCATAGCTGAGGTCAAATGATTGGTCGTTACATTGAACATATTCTTCTTTGATTTCCAAAGGCTCAGATCTAGTCTGTAAGGCACCTGTTGGACCTGGTGTGTCCAAGGGCACATGAGCTGGATTGTTACTCACATCTTTCGAAGACCAAAGCTCTTCAGAATTATCAAGACTCACATGGCCAAATATCGGGTCATCATTGCTGCAAAATCATCACTTGTGAGAATATTCAGTCAGATAGATGCCGTTGTAAAATACATAACTTATTTCTGTTAGGATAGTTATAATTCTACAAACATTCACAGTTAATCAGGAGGCGCAGTACTTCTTTCAAAAGTTATCCATCGCATGTACCATATGCAAAAGCCTGAGAGACGTAAACCTACATACTGACAATAATTCTTGGTTCAAAATCTGTCAAAAGATATCTCTTTTCCTAGTTGAAAGATTAAAGGTGTTTAAAAATTTGACACTGTAATCATTTTTTATTTTACTTTTAAATTTTAAAGATGATATTTTATTGCTGTAGCTACAATTGTGTACAAATGCAGACATTGTTCAGTTTGAGTTTGATAGAAGGCATGTGACATAAACTAAGATTGGGCAATTTGTGAGCAGTTCCGAGAAGAGGTAAATACAACAGTTATTATAAATAGGATAAAAGGAGAGTGAGGTTTAATCCATTTTTTTATTTCAGTAATACAGGAAAAAATAATGATAAAATACATGTGATCATAATGCTATCAAATATACGAATGTATCAGATATAAAACAATACAGATAATCTACTTTACCTGAAAATCCGATCAAGATCATCAAAACTTCCTATGTTAGCCCAACCATAATCAACGAAATCCCCTTGCTCTTTACCTTCATGAGTTCGGAAAATTTCAGCATCCTTTTCATCTTGTGTTGTCTCTTCTGTCAAATATTATGCAATTAGGAATAGTAAAATAAAATATATCATGCATGTTTATTATTTTTCATATAATGAATTAATGATGTTGCGACACAAGCACAAAAAGACATCAGCAGACAGACACCTGCAAAAACACAAAAACTTAGACAGACATGCTATCTATAGATAATTCCAGCAATTAGCAATTTTACCACCTCTTGATGAACTGAATTTGTTAAGTTCACTTAAATTTTTAGAAACTTCAGTACCCAGGGGACCTTGATCAATTTTAGCTGCACTGGATAAAGACAAGTCAGGCCATGAGTTTGTTTCATATCCTGAGGCAGGTGGTCCTCCACTAGTATCAAGGTTGGAACTGCTTCCTAGCTTGCTTCCATGAAAATCAATTTTAACCTCTGTTCTCTTCAGCTCGGTGAGCTTAGTTGCAGCACCTTCTGGATTCCACTCCTTCTTGTTGGTAAGAACTTCATTTACCTCTGGATAAGGCACAATATGATCATCAGTCTCACCTTCCTCACCCCATATTATGTTAGCAAGCTGAAAAAATGCAGTATTAAACATTAATATTATTGATGAGGCCAGTGTCGACAATAAAAATATTACATTCTAGACACTAACAGTAGTAACATTGATAGACACAAGTAAATAAAAGTACAAAGAAAGAGGATAAAACATGAGAAAAATTTATGAAAACTTCATAACAGGGTATCATTCACTAAGCTAAGGAAGGATATATGTTCATTTAATTGTTTATATCAGGGAATTAATGAGCTGTCGGTATTACATGAAAATTCGTGAACTGTTTATGACTAATGGAGCATAACTGAAGCTGGACTCAAATGCGACAAGACGTTATAATTCTGTAACTTCACATGAAGCATAAATTTCAATATTTTGAGTATTATCAAATAAAATTTCAAACTTCTATCAAAGTATATTGACACTCTTCATCCAATCGACATTAAAATGATATAGGAACTGCCATGAGGGAATGCAGCCAACAACTACAGTAAGGATCGGCTCATAGAGAGAAGGTAGAAGCCACGTGAACTGGATTTGGTCTTGTTGCTCACATGGGAGATAAGCTTCATCAGTGTGACAAAGCTCACGACCTTCCTCCGTGTCGAATTTCAAACGAATTTCCAGATTCGCAACAACTCACACCATCAGGGGATGCAAGAAGAAAACCAGAGTCATAAATCCAGCAGAGGAGGTGCTGGAAAATTTAGAAGCATGAAAAGAATTGTCAGTCGTTGCCAAGGCAGCAGAGGGATCAAGCTCGTAATGCCATATTGAAAAACTTGAAGTTGAGAGAAAATGAGAAAAAATGACAAAAAACCTAGAGAACCAAAGAAAGAGAGAAACCAGAGAATCTTGAATGATCAGAATCTGAGTATTATTAATTGGTTAACAAAGTAGAAGAGACGATTAATAACCGATGCTGACCTGGCAAACTACCTAATTGACACTTTAACTAACTCAGAAACTAACAGAATGACAATTGTCAGGTACGAGCAGCTGCCAAGTGTACATAACGGATGGTACAATAATCTAAGTCTTTAACAACTTTTGCAAAAGATCATCATGTGATCTTGATTTTTCTTATATTTCTCTTAATTGGCAGACTATCATGCTAATCTTCCACCTCCATTACTAACCGTTAAATTTGAAACTTGATTTGAGCCATATGTAGTGACTATTGTTGTGGATATAGACCATCTACTTTACTCTTTACCGTTTCCACATTGTGGTCAAGGCCCAAAAATTGCGATACAAAAACTTCACTCAGAACTCTACTGAAACTCATTTCCTAATTTCCTTGTAGCACACCATTTATGATATATTTAGAGAAGGGAAGATCAGTTGCCAAAGTACTTCCTTCCTGGTCAGTCCATGGTCCGTTCTTTATCTATTCCCTTCCAGCCCATCAAAAAATATCCCTTCCCAACCATAAAAATTATGTTCATCTATATTTCTGAAGTGCTGCCTTCTTGGTCTAGTCCATAGTCCATTCCTCATGTCTTCCCTTCTAGCCCATGAACCCCCCAACCCAAACCGTTCAAACTGTGCTCATCTATATTTCAAATTGGAGATTTCTGAAGGAAAAATGCTGCATTTCTAAGTAAAACAGAACCATCTGATTTCACCCAGCTGGCCAGACTGAAAACCCCTTTCAAATATATTCCTATCTTAACAAAATTCTGATTCAGCATCACCTTCTCATTTTTCTCCCCTTTAAATTTCTCTACTTTGTGAGTATCAAGCATAAGCAGAGTTCTACTGTTCTACAACCATCTAAACAAAATAAGAACTGAGCATAACTCCCTCTCTCTCTCTTTCTCATTGATCTGATTTCCCCCTCTAACTGAAAATTCTTTCAAATATATTCGTAACGGGGAGTACCTAAATTTAGATTCAGGATGCCCTCCTCATTTTTCTCCCCTTTAAATTTCTGTACTCTGTACATATCCAAAATAACCCTAACGAATTCTACTAACATCTAAACAAATTAAGAATCGAGCCAAACTATTCTCTCTCATTAATATAAACACCCCCCCCCCCGCCCTTCTCATTTTTCTCCCAATTAAATATGCGTACTTCTTAAGTATCCAATTCGAACATAAAGAATTCTACGACCATCTAAATAAATGAAGAATTGAGTAAATCTCTCTCTCACGCTTTCTAGCTCAGAGTACGGCCTGCAATACATAACAAACGAAATTATTCACTTGTGAACTTCCCTAAGTTAGCAAGACGTATTTGTTTAAAATAAATATAAATGTAACCAGAGAGAGAGAAGGAGAAATCTTCCAACTACATAAACAACATGTTCACAAAAAAAAAAAAAAAAACCTTCATCTCAGTCAGACACACAACAAGCATCAAATTCATTGCAACAACAAGAACCTAAGCATCTCTAATAACACCTAATAAATTAACAAAAAAAAACTTCATCGTTGACTCTGACTAAAATATTGAGCTGAAGATTTCTAAATAGAAAATGAAAAGGTTCAGAAAATTTGCTCACCTCTTCGTCGTTCCAATCAAACATTTTTTATAACACGAGCAGAGAAATCCACTAATCCGAAACCAGAATCAAGCATCAGACACCGAGTTAGCTCACTCATCGCCGGAGTCCAGGCAAGATCACAGAGAACAGCACACCATCAAATAGAACCGAGAAAAACACGGCGTCGTTTCGAACTTTACAACGAGTAACATTCAACAACGAAGAGTTCAGTTGCAACCTTTCGCAAAGCAAAACGATAACGGAGCTTCCAGAGCGAGCGAGAGAGAGAGAGAGAAAGAAAGAGGAAACGGAAGAGAGAGTTTATGTGGGTCGAGTGCACGTGACGTCACGTGGGTTGGTGAATGGTTTAGAAACGGAGAGTGGGGCCCGCACGGGAGACACGTGTGAATGCAAACGTATCTAAAGTAGTGGCCGAGAATTGCCCTATCAAATGCTCTAACCTCATTGGTTACGTTTATCTCTATTATTTTTTTATTTTATTCCTTTTGGTTTTGCGTTTTGGGTTACGTGATGTCGTTTTGGGTGTTCGTTGGTTGGGTTCCTTGTGAGCTGGGTGGGCCCACGAAGGACCCATTTGGTGGCTTAGGTCGTTTTACGGGTCGCTTTCGTCGGCCCTGAGTGGGGCCCGGAGGCTTTCAGTCCGTGTCCGTATTTATCCAAAGAGGAAGAAAAATCTACTGATACATATTCAAAATTCTAACTCTGTTCAGACATATATTTATTTTTTTTGTCAAAACAAATTTAAATATTAAAAAAAAGTTCAGGTTTGGGCTTTTAAATATTAAAAGAGTTTCCGGTTTGGGCTTTTTTTGAGTTGTGCTATGTAACACTTAGGGGAAAGTGTTTTCCTGATTTGATTCCATTGCATGTAAAAATTGGTTGTAACTAAAATTGGATGAAACAGTAAATAGTTGCAAAAGGTGCACTTGAAGATCCAGTTTTTCTTTCAATTTCCTTTCCTTTAACTGTATACCAATTGTTTAGGATTGCTTTGCTTTTCGAAAAGAAAAAAAAAAATGCTTGATTAAAGAAAGAAATAAAATCTAAATTCCTTTTATTGGTAATGAATGCATTGGATAAGTAAAGTAAGTTTGTATTTGTCCATGAAAACAAGATTGCTTGAAGAGGGGGATTTCCTTACTTGTGAATTTTATTTTGCAATTTTTTTCCCTAATGTGTAGTTTAAAAGTAGGACCAAAGGAAATGGCAACAATTTCGTGAAATGTGAAATGTGAAGTCTTGTATGTAATGAAAATATTTGAAATAATTATTAGTTTATTCTTTGAGTTTTCAACTGTAATTCATATAAGTTTTTGAGTTGTACAAAAGTTTGTTAAGGTCTTTGAATTTGCAAAAGTAATTCGCATAGATCATTGAGTTACACAAAAATTTACTTAGGTCCCTGAAATTGTCAAATATTATTTATTCACTTAATAATCTAAATGAACTATTCTTATAAATTTAACATCCAAAGTGAAAAATGTTTAATAATAATCTCAGGAATATAACTAAAGTATTTTTACAAACTCAATGAATTAAATAAACCTTCGTGTAACTTAATAATCTATGTAAACTAATCTTGTAAAATCTTTATAAACTCAAAAACTCATACGAGGTTTCACTCTAAAACATTTCAAAAGATTTTTGTTTTGTATCAAACAGAGTTTGTTTTTTACAATGCATGTGTATTATATATTAGGGTTTTTCTAATTTTTGTATATGAGCACAAATTAATAAAGATTAGATTAAATTTTTTAATGGTTAAATTTAATTCTTTTTATTATACTCTATGTGCATCTCCTAAATTCCTCACGACTCACTATTTAATAACTATTTCTTACATAAAATTTCTTTTATTGTTAATCATTATTAACTTGGCACAAGTTAAAAAAATCCTATATATCATATATTATATAAGATTTTTCTAAATTATGCAATATTGCACAGGATAAAATCTCAAAGTAGAAAAAATGATAAATAATAAATATATGTTAAAACATAAATTAATTAATTTTTATTTTTTCTATAAAAAAATTTTCTTTAAAATGTTTAACATGTGCAATATTATACATGTTAAAAACTCTTATTATATATAGGAGTATATAAATACTTCTATAAATGAAAACAAACAAGCTATGGTTCACAGTACACTTTCTTTTAATGATGTTTACCTTTAGATATTTTTTTTTGGTATAACTATAAACCTAATCTCAAGTAACTGAGTAAACCACTAGGATTTAGTTAATGATAGAGTTTTATGAATATTAGTTAACAAGTACAAGATTTTAAGTTTAAGTTTAAATTTTGGTATTTCTCTCTGTGGAAAAAATAAAAATAAAAATATGATGCCAAGTGGAATAGCATTCTATGTTTTGATAATCAGCCGCATTCTATTTTATATTCATTCGTTCGCTCTCGAAAATCTTTTAGCTATATTTTGGGCACAAACAATAAATAAATCAAGACAAAAATATGAAAGTGGCTAAGGGCCTAAGGCTAATTAATACCCCCAACCCACCTTGTGATGAAATTATTGTAAATCGAATAGAATAACTTAAATAAAATATAAGGAGATTGTTGCGTTAGAATTACAAAGTAAGGGGTGATAATACCTAAACCTTTAATGCTCGTAATAATAAGATATAGCCGAAGCCTTATTGGTCACAAGCATCGCGATCTACGTCACGAACTCATCAAAACGACATAGAAATCAAGCAAATAGGTTAGAGAAATATGGCGATATTGTGATCTTCCTCTTGACTCCCAAAATCGAGATGCCTAACTTCGAATAGGGAGAAGTGTGCGGCTATGAAGCGATTTGGTGTGTTGGGGATCATCACCTCTCTATAGGCCTATTTTTAGAACCATCTGGTAGGGTTCCCATTGTGCCAATCGCAGGCTAGGCCTAGGTTTCCATTCATATGAGCTCACGTCAATATTAGAATGTAATCTAAACGAATTTCACGGTATCTCTACTGATTATGTTGATCACAATACAATTAATCCAATTAATGTGAATAACAAATATAATCTTTTTATTAATATTTAGTCCACACAATTTATTACTAGAAATAAAAAATATCTCCAATAATAATTAGTAGAAAAAAATATTTCTAACACCTTGAACTTTGAAGTATATTTTTACAGTATCTGCAAATTTTGCAAACATAATATACATGGTGGTAGAGTTTGATAATTTATTTAGTGATTGAATAAAAACGTTTAATGATCAATGTTTTTGTTATTATGTGTATACTTTTTTAATTAGTGATTCTTCCATTGAATTAATCTTTCATAAAATTTAACAAAAATGTTGATGTCACATACGATTTTTCTGACGTGTCACATATTTGGCATGACATTTTGTATATTTATTAAATCTAATAATATAGTAATAAAGAAAACCTAATAATAATAATAATAGTATAAGTAACAGACTGACGCTTCATGATTTTTCATTTAAAAATTTAGCTAATAAAATACTGAATAGTAGAAAAAAGTAAATTCTTCTTTCATTTTTCCACATTCATTGCACACATTCATATATCCACCAGCACCAGACTGCAATCTAGCATTTTGCATTGAAGTATCCTTATCTGATGGTCCAATAATCATTCCAATCTTAACAACATTAGAAAAACGAAAAGTATTTGTTGAAATTTTTAAAAAAAATTATGGTTACATTAAAATTATACAAGTTTGGCATAATCTATTAAACATCTAATTATTTACTTATCTAAATTGATCTAATAACTATATTGTTTTATTTTAGATGAAAATCATGACGTGTTAATTTAAGTAGTTGATAAATGTATAAAATACCATTTATGACACATCAGAAAAATGTAGATGGTGTTAGAACTTCATTAGATTTTGGATAAAAATTAATAGAGGGTCAATAAACTTTTAAATTGGTCATCAATATTTTAAAAACGCTTATTTTTAATATCTAAAAAATGAGGTTCACTTTATAGATTAAGAGTCTATTTGTTTTAATTTTTACAAAAGGAGATATTAATTTGATGGAATAAGAAATTAAGTTTTCATCGAATCTATTATATATTAAGATTCGAAATTATTATAGGTAAAATTGGTTTTAGGATAATCCAAAAAGCACTATATTGCTATGCACATATATTCTAGAGAATGGGCACTTGAAATTAAAGCTTTACTCTTACGTTCTTTATATTTTATATTTCTTTATTGTTTTTTATATTCAACGGACACTAACACCCATTTTATATTTCTTTATACATTTGACTAATCATTCTCTAAAATATTTAATCTAATGTTTTATTTTTTTATTTTTTTTTTGTTATGAATTTTCCATTTACCACACGCTAAGTATAGTAGTAGTATTTGAAATTATTAGATGTCCTAATATATAAGATCTGGTACTCTGGTCAAGCAATAAAAAATTGTATTGTATTAAAAAATGAAAATGATGTCTATATAGAGAAAAAAAAGGTGTGTTGAATGCAATATTATGCATGTTGAGGTATTTTAATTTGAGATATAACAAAGAGAAAAGGTGGAGGTTGAAGATAGGAGATGGAGGAAAAGATCCATATTTATTTAGCACAAACAACTTTGTTGGAAGACAAACATGGGAGTTCAATCCAGAAGCAGGAACTCCTGAAGAGAGAGCACAAGTTGAAGCTGCTCGTTTAAATTTCTTTAACAACCGTTTTCATGTGAAGCCTTCTGCTGATCTTCTTTGGCGCTTTCAGGTATGATATTTTGGTACTCGGATTTTGATCATCTTAAAATTATTGGACTCGGTTAATCTTAATCATTTGATCAAAATTAAAAGGTTGAGATCATCTCAATAGGTTAAAATTTAAAAGCTATATTTTTTAGTGAATCAGATTTCAACCATTTTGATTTTAATCAATCAAACCATTGAAATTGATTTAGTTTAATAAATTCCATTTTAAGAAATCCAAATTCTAATATTTAATCTCTTTTAAGATTACATTAATTTCAATGGTTGATTACAGTGAGTGTGTTGAATTTTTTTAAAAAAAAAACAGTTTTTTAATATAAAAAAAATTGCGTTTTTTATTGGCTTTTTTTTTTATCAAATTTTGTTAACTTTTTTGTGTAAACTAAAGCAAGTGGTGCTTTTAATAAAGAGTTAGGTATAATTTTTTTTTTTGAAGAACCTACTTATTTTTTTTAGAAAAAATATAGTATGTAAAAAAAAAGGTGGATGAGATTAGCATATCCCTATTGGGAGTGGCACCATCCTTTGTAGTATATAAATTTATGATTCTTACATATAAAAAGGATGATGTCACTCTCAATAGAGATGGTACTAATCCCATCCTCCAATTCGAGGACCGAGTCCATTTTTTTATGGGCTTTTGTGAGAGGGGCCAAAAAGCTCAAATTTCTTTTTTTTTTCCCATTTTTTAGGCTTGAGCCCTTTTTTTTGGCTTATTCGAATAGTTCATATAGACCCGTTCGTATTACTGACTACCGTTGTGTGTATAATCTGTACATAAAACAAAATAAGAAAGATAGCCGAAATATTTTAAAATTAACATCGAGAGATATTTTTTAATAATAACATGGTAGAAAATTGAAATTGACATGTTATAAATTCCGTGATCGATGTGTAACGATAATATATAAATTAAGAAATATGTATAAATTGAGAATCCAACTATCCAAACGTTAATTTTAATGGAAGCTAATATAATTAACTAAAAAAGTAGCATATATAATTTCTTTTACTTAAAAGACCATGTAAAATAGTATTTTATTGGCCATATTATATATAACTAAATATACATACATGATATGATAGTGATGGAAAAAATGGTTTGGTGGATGTAGTTGCTAAGAGAAAAAAAGTTTGAACAAAGAATAGGAACTGTAAAGGTTGAAGATGGAGAAGAGGTATCAGAAGAGAAAATAAGAGACACAGTGAGAAGAGGGGCTCATTACCTAGCAGCATTGCAGACTCACCATGGCCACTGGCCTGCTCAATTTGCTGGTCCACTTTTTTTCCTTCCTCCTTTGGTCAGTACATAATCTAACTAATTGTATTATGTAGTTTAAATATGACTTTTTTTTCTTATAATTTTGCATAAATTTATTTTTAGTCTCCCATTTATGATAACAACCATGATAAACCGACAATAGATATAATTTTGCTGTGATTCTTAACACTAAATAACATTTTATTAAAATTAGCTTTGAGAATTTTCTCTTTTCTGAAGCATGTTATTGATCAAATTATTAACTTTATTTTGTAAACAATATATATGCATTTTTTTTAAAAAAATAGATATTTATATAGAAAATAGACTGACTTTCATGAGCTAAATTATTTTAATGTTTTTTTTTTTTAAAAAAGATAGAAGTGGGACCTTAATATGTCAGTTTTATATTTATTTTTGACAAAATGATACTTTTAGTCCATTAACTCTTTGAGTCAATTCACTTTGGCCCCTTAATTTTAAAAAAATGTAGTTTATCTGTGCGCGCGCATGTGTGCGTGTACGTGAGAGAATAAATAATATGTATTTATGATTATTTATTTAATTATAATCATTTTAATAAGTACCTTGATGGCATTATTTAACAAGAATCGTATAAAATAACTTGTTTGAATAATTGATCGTTAAAACTCATACATTTAACTAAACAAACGAGCTCAAACTTTAGGTTGAGCTCGAACATTTTAACGAGCCAAGCCTTAGTTTTATAAACTTAACATTAAGCGCTCGCGAACTGTTTTTTTTTATATATACAAAGTAATAATAATAATAAACTAATATATATAAATTACAGTATTTATTTGTTTATATAAGTAAATAAGTAATATATATATATATATTATAAATTTTTTAGCTTATTAAATTATAATATTAAATTATTTATTAGATATAGAATTAATAAACTTATTAAGAGAAATTATTCATAAAAATATAATTAAATAAACAAACTTGACAAGTTAATTTTAATTTTTTTTTATTAAGTCAAGCTCAAATTTATAATTTAATTATTTAAATAAATTTGTAAGTTTGAGCCTTCTATGTTATTTTTTTCAAGCCAAATTTACACACTTTGTTTGGTGCAAGAGGGAAATAAGAAAAAAAGAAATGTGAAAGAAAGCAATAGGAGAGAAGAGAGATTGGGTTGAAATGGAGAAGAAATGAAATATTGTTTGGACGAAGAGAAATAGAGAAGAAAGAATATCTCTTTTCTTTTGTTTGGTTACATGAAAATGAGAGAAGAGATAAATATTAAAAAATGTAAAAAGACTTAAAATGTCTAAATAAAAGTTAATTTTTTAAATAAAATTATGTATAAAAATTAATTATTTATAATGATAAATTATTTCTAAGAAATTTGAATAATTAAAATATTTTTTTATAATTTAAATTTATTAATTAATTAATTTTTAGATAACTTATAGGAGTAGTTCATATGCTCAAATATAAAGTTAAAGCTTTTTTGAATTGGTAATTTGGGGATTTGTTGATGGGGTAGTTGGTCACTGCACCATCTTTCTCAAAGTTCTTGTCCAAATCTCGCCAGTTGAGGCGAGAACTTTTTCTAATGTGGGCCCCATACAAATATTCACCTCCTCCCCTATTTCTTTTGTGATCCAAACGATAGAAATGGTATACTTCCATTTTATTTCTATCTTTCCTATTTCTTTCTTCAACATTTCTATTGAACCAAACAAGGGCTAAATATTAGATATTCCCCTCGTTTTCAGCCTTTTATGTTGCTTATCGTAGTGCCGAACAAAATTGAGTACTTGGTTCGATCATTTGTCCTCGATGGTTCAGCAATAGCACTAGTAGTGCATTCTTCACTTTTCTCTCCATTCTCTTCTTCTTTCTCTGACCCATGTTTGCTAACATGGTATCGCTTTCTGGCTCCGTTTTTCTTCATCTTTTTTGGGTTCCGAACATGGTAACACTTCACTTTTTGCCTCCAAACAGAGCCATTCCGGTTTCTGCGTCGCTGGCGGAGGAGAGAAACTACTCACGGTTATCTCTTCTCTTTCTCTCGCTGTCTAAATTCCTTCGTTCATATACTGCATTTGTATACTAATGCTGCGACTTTTTCAGTTCTCTTTTTATTTCCTCTGTTTTCAACTTGCAATATATGAAATCCAAAATCTCGCTTACTTTATACCTTCTTCGATCGACATTGTTTGGCTCGTTTTCGATTCTGAAAATAAAATTTCTGATCGTGCGTTTTATTCACACCAAAAGAAGGAAAGCTAGATATATTCAATAGGATTATTGATCGATTTGGCATCTCAGAGACTAACATTGTGTTTTTTATCTTGAGAGTTGAGATATGGCGTTGCATTGAAAGCTAGATAGATGAAGCATGCCACCGAGCTCCTATTTTAGATCCGATAGGCTTTAACGCCAGAGCAAACACATCACGAAGCATGTTGTTTGGACTTGAATTGTCTAGTATAACCATAATGATCCATGGTTTGATGTTCATTGATGGAGTTATTGGCCATTATTCCTACGGCAATGGAGACACTTGGTATTCAAAGCATGTTATCTGGAATTGAATTCTCTAGTGCTTGTAGCATTTTTTGGTTGTTTTTTACTGGATTAATTTTGTGCTCACAAGCTGTCGTGGAAAGTTCTATTTGAACTTTCAAGGTTCTTTTATTTGTGTTGTAGTTTGATTTGTAGCCTGAGTTGCCTTCTTTGACATTAGCTTCTGCCCTTAGTGATTAAGCGTTAATGGTGCGAGCTTCTGCTTAGGGTGGTTAAGCATTGATATTGGTTTTACTTCTGTTGATTGGTTAAGACTTGAGTTATGGTTTCTGCTCAATGTTTAAGCGTTTGTAATTGTAGCTTCTGCCAAGTGATTAAGCGTGAGAATAAGCGTGAGTGGTGAAGCTTTGATAGCCTCCATATGTTTTTAAGCATGTTCATCATTGTTCTTTTTTTTTTTTGAGTCGTTTTATCCGGCATTCCTCATTTTATTTTCTCTGATTTGGTATGCATTTATATTGCTTATCTCAAGCTGAAAGTGTTGTAAACACCTTTCAATTTGTAGGGGGCTATTGGAGCTACAACTAGATATTGAGGCATCATTAGTTAGTTTGTTACAGTTAATTCTCTCTCATTTCTCCTCATATATAAATCACATCAGTGCTCTTCAGTAAAAATACTTTCACATTCAGCAATAACACTTTGTTCCTTTTTCCGTTAATTCTCTTCTTTCTCTTAGCCATGATTACTAACAGATAACCCAACCAATTAATTTACAAGGATGAATCTGATACCTAAAATCGAGTATTTAATTTCATACTATGAATAAACAATCATGATATTAAGATTAATTAATTTTTTTTCTTTAGCGTTGGAGCTCCTAATAGCAATTTAATCTGTATGGGAATTTCGAGAAAATTGAAGTCCAAATGTTTTGATGAACATGAATTTTGTACTTGTAAAAAAAATGTTGCAGGTATTTTGTATGTATGTCACAGGGCATCTTGATTCCGTATTCCCAGATGAATATCGCAAAGAAATGCTTCGTTACATATACAATCACCAGGTACTACAGTTGTTCCATTTTATACTATTAGATATTAGATATACCCAGCTGATCATGACTCCAAATAATTAATAATATTGTTGTTCTTTAATTTTTCCTATTTGATTAATTAATGATTGAAGAACGAAGACGGAGGGTGGGGACTACACATAGAGGGGCATAGTAGCATGTTTTGCACTGTATTCAATTACATATGCATGCGAATTCTTGGAGAAGGGCCTAATGGAGGTCAAGACAACGCTTGTGCTAGAGGTCGCAAGTGGATCCTTGATAATGGTGGTGCAACACTTATACCTTCTTGGGGAAAAACTTGGTTATCGGTATGGCTTTTTACATATATATTTTGACACAATGAAAGTACAACTCATTTTTTTCCATGCACGTGTGTCTGAATTGTACAACCACAGATATTAGGTTTATTCGACTGGTCTGGAGCCAACCCAATGCCTCCTGAGTTTTGGATCCTTCCATCTTTCCTTCCTATGCATCCAGGTTGATCATGCTATATCATTAATCTTGCATTAATTCTAGTTTTTTCATGAAAATAAATAATTATATATTCAATATTGATCAACAACTACTAAATTGAGTCTTCCACCGATTTTAGCTCATAGTTTCTGCATCAGTACACAATGAATAAATAATTGATGAATAACATGTATTTCATAGTAAGTAATGTGTGTGTAGCAGAAAAGTTATTTTATGTTACCTCCATCTTAATTAATTCAGGTAAAATGTGGTGCTATTGTCGGCTGGTTTACATGCCTATGTCTTACTTATATGGGAAGAGGTTTGTGGGTTCAATCACACCACTCATTCTTCAGCTGAGAGAAGAACTCTATACTCAACCTTATCCTAGTATTAATTGGAATAAAGCACGTCATCTCTGTGCAAAGGTGAGAGACTTATACGCATTGTAAGGTTTTTCAGTGCTTTCTTCACCAAATTCAAGGACACAGAGAGACCTCATAGATGAAGAAATGGTTTGAACTTTGAATTGCACTCTACCCATTTTCATTCATATTAGATGCTTATAAAGCAATATGTACCTCCTAATATGACAACTATTACAATGGAATAATAAAATGAAGACAACAAATGGCAAAGTTTGTTTCGTATGTTCTCATTAACCAATGGCATCATTTCAACACATCATAGCCTAACCAACAACAAGCCTTATCCCACTAGATGGGGTCGACTACATCATAGCCTAACCGAACAATAATAATTTTTTGCTGATATTCTTCTAAAAAATTGAGTTTTTCAATACCTTCCTTTAAGGTCTCTACTTAATCATGGGTTGCAGATAACTGTATCATATTCCTTGGGGTCACCTACTCCTTGGTACAAATAGTTCTAGGGATTCTTTGAATCCGAAAATCTATGGGAGAATAGGGAATTCTATGAAGAAGAAAGAATTCCGAAATTTCATTGAATTTCTGAACTGAGATTACAAGATGTTAATTTTCACAAATGACTTCACATCCTTAACTCTCCTAATCTCCCCCATTTATAGAACTAATATCCTAACTAACTAGGCCTTTAGCCCCTAACCACCCTAACTAACTCTTACTGTATAAGTTACATGGTTAAAGTTGATTTACTCCTCTCATACTTTGATATGTTAATTTATACACTTTCTTTATATATGCATACATTACCATAGAGGAATTCTTGTCTCACGTCTCATGGCTCACAGGAAGATCTTTACTATCCTCATAGCTTCTTACAAGATTTATTGTTGGATAGTCTATACGTTTTCACTGAGCCAATTCTTACGCGTTGGCCATTGAACAAAATTATAAGAGAGAAGGCACTTAAAGTTACAATGAATCATATCCATTACGAAGATGAGAATGGCCGATACATAGACAATGGGTGTGTGGAGAAGGTAGTATTAAATCATATAACCTTTCATATATATATATATATATGCATCAACTGAAGTAAAAATAAATTGGAGAAATGTATATAACCTTAAACTTTAACATTGATAAAAACATTTTATAAATGCTCAGGCTTTATTTATGCTTGCTTGTTGGGTGGAAGATCCAAATGGAGACGCTTTCAAGAAGCATCTTGCAAGGATTCCAGATTACTTATGGGTCTCAGAAGATGGAATGACCATGCAGGTCTAGTATATGTGTGTGTGGCTTTTATTTGTCTAACCGTCTATTATAAACACACATTACCCTGATGAATTTTGTTAAATTTTAAAAAAGAAATAAGCAACAGAATATAAGAACACAATCAAAATGATGCAATGTTCATGTATTTAAAAAATATATAGTAATATTATGTTAATTTTTAAGTGTATCAATGTTGTACTAAATAATTTTAAGTTAATGTAAAATTTTTCGAATACAAATGATATGATAATTAGAATTTTCAATCTTACGGTTGCTTTTTTTATAAATTTATTTGATAGTGAGGTTATCGAAAGATTTAAGACTTGTTTTCACTTACATCGATTGAATGGATCCATTCTAGTATATATTTATATTTTTCTTTTTTCAAAATTTATGCTCAATTAGATATCAGTGATGCACCCTTTTTTGTATATAATACAGAGTGTTGGTAGCCAATCATGGGATGCTGCATTTGCTGTTCAAGCTTTGGTTGCCACTAACCTTATTGACGAAATTGCTCCTACACTTTTGAAAGGTCATGACTTCATAAAAAAATCTCAGGTGTGCGTAGTATTCCTTTCAACTAAATAATAAATATTTTTATTTATACTTCATTACTTCCTACAAAATGTAAGAACATTTTGGATTTAGACAAAATTTAAAATAGTTTCTTCAATTAATCCATATTAGTACCGAAAAATTGATTAAAACCCTTGTCAAAAAACTAGTTTAACATAAATTTCCAAACTCCAACAATACTTAAAGATTGTTAAAAATCAGAACGAAGAAGTGATTAACCTTAAAAATAACTTAAGTAGGTTCTGATTATTTTTTTTATCTTATCTTTATAAATGTCTTATATGTAAATTTTAAATAATTATAAATCACCTATTTATATTTGTGTGGTTACAATAATTATCATGCTTTTATTCACAGGTTAAGGACAACCCTTCAGGAGACTTTAAAAGTATGTTTCGTCACATTTCCAGAGGATCATGGGCCTTCTCTGATCAAGACAATGGATGGCAAGTTTCTGATTGCACTGCAGAAAATCTCTAGGTAACTAAACTTATTAATGAACTTGATTGCTGTTATAAGCTAAGCGTACTTGATTTTGGTGTGTCTCAGTGTTGTCTACTTCTATCAATGTTGCCTTCAAACATTGTTGGTGAAAAGATGGAAAGTGGAAGGATATTTGATTCAATAAATATCATTTTATCTCTTCAGGTGAGTACTATATATTATATTTACATTTTACACATGTATTCTCCTCCTATTACCCCGGATTTATTTTCCATCATCAATATGAAAGAGGAGGCAATATTAAGGTTTTTGCACAAAGCAAATGTATTTTAATAATTTTGTCGCTTGTGATTCATTACGTTTGACTCTCACAACTCCATCTAACTACTGTAGGGTAAGAAAGGAGGTTTCTCAGGGTGGGAGCCAGCATTAGCTCAAGAATGGTTAGAAGTATGTGCTATATAGATAATAAACATGTGCACACAAAACACAACTGTACAGTATACAATATAGAGAAATATTATCGACACTTTTTTTCACTTACTCTGTTAATAGTTGAAATTGAGGTACGTGACCGATAAATAATTGGAGCCACTTACCTCAAAAATAATACTATTACCCTTGTTATTCATTTTATGAAAATTAGGTAGGCAACTAGGCATTAATTACTTATTTTGTGATGTCAATCATTTCAGCTACTGAATCCCATGGAATTTTTAGAGGACATTGTAGTTGAACATCAATATATTGAATGCACTGGATCGGTCATTGGGGCTCTTGTCTTGTTTAAGAAACTATATCCAGATCATAGGAAGAAAGAAATCGAGAATTCCATTGCCAATGCAGTTCAATTCCTTGAGAATACACAATTAACTAATGGTTCATGGTATGGTACTTGGGGAGTTGGCTTCATTTATGGCACCTATTTTGCTCTTAGTGGCCTTACAGAAGCCGGCAGGACTTACTCTAATTGCAATGCTGTTCAGAAAGCTGTGAAGTTTCTACTTGCAACTCAAACAGAGGATGGTGGGTGGGGTGAGAGCTATTTATCATGCTCTAAAAAGGTTTGATGTATACGGTTTATTATTATTAGATTTGTTCATGTAAATTTAGATTTTTTTTCTAATAAAAGTGGTGTATTTGTGTAGATATTGGGTCAATTCGACAAAAGGAGCTGAAAGCTTCAAGCTTGTAACTTCTAGCTATGAAGATAGCTGAAAGTTGTGAGCTTGTTGCTGAAGGCTTAAAGTTGTGTAGATTACTTTATTGAATTAGAGCTGCTTAGCAAAACTAATTTTACAACTAGTTGATTTGTGTTAAACAACTCAAAAGAATATGTATTATTATATTAATTCAATATTAGAATGAAATATCATTCATTTTATTTTTATTTGTTTTTATTATCAACCAACTAATAAAATATTTGGGAAAAAGCCATAATTTCCTCAATGCATCCTCTGCTTCCCATTAGCTTGATCATGTTACTCATTCTATTACTATAACTGGTGCTAAGATTCTCTTCTCTGTTTTTAAGCCAGAGTGTAGTGTGTCTGCTTTTCTTCGTTCGTTGACGTCTTAATGATTTTTTACTGTTGTTATTGTTGAAGTTTTTACTGCTGATGTTGTTTTGGGTTCTTACTGGAGTCTTGGATTTTGTGGAGGAAGCTTCTTCTTATTTCTATATTGTGCTTATTTTAGACTCTTCTGGTGTTCTTTGAATAATTTTTTTGTCTATAAAAAAAAGGATTAATGTTTTTTTTTGGTATTAAAAAGGATCAGTTTTCGTTAAACAAAAACTCTGTCAACGGAGTCAAAGTCCATATCGAAGTGGCGTCAATTTGATTTATAGCATATATTTTTTTGACGTGTTCAATGATTTTATATTTGCTACTCTTACCTTATATTCGGAATCAAAATAGAGATCTTAATTCTGTATCAAAAGTAAAAAATAAAATAGAGTATCAATTAACTTAATGAATGAGCATGGTGAATTTGATGATGCAGGAATATGTACCCCTCGAAGGAAATCGATCAAACGTTGTACAAACATCATGGGCTATGTTGTCTCTAATTCATGCTGGCCAGGTCTGCTTTTGATTTCTTTTAAATTCCTTTTTGGTATATAATAGGTAAATCAGAGTATCCAGGATAAGGATAACTGTAGTTATAGCCTTCGTACATACAGTGGGTACACATCATAAAGATCAAACATATAGCTCAAAGAAGTTTCATAAAAGAGTAATATTGAATAATTGATAAAAGATGCATATATAATATATAATTAAAATGACTTTTTTAACATGTGCAATATATAATTAAAAGAAATTAAAAGTAAAAGATTTTTGTTAAAAAAACTAAAACTTTAATAAAATTATATGTAACATACAATAAATATTATGTTTTATTTTCACCTTTAATTTCTTAATTGGTATAATACAAGTCAGTAAAACCCTAATTAAAAAAATTAGTTTATATAATTTCTATAAAACTTCTCTAACACTCTAAACTAATGTCTAGTAATAACTAACTACTAAGTATAAAGTTAACCATTGTTATAGCAATTTAAAAGTTTAGAGGGTGCTTTATTTTTTTTATGTGTTTTTTATAACCACGGATTTTCTCATTCTTAGGATGGAACTAATCCCATTCGCGCTGTGTGGCTTGATCCCGGGAATTTGACATACGTAGGATTCAAAAACTGGTCCTCCAGTTATGGATCGTCCCTCATGTACTTAAGAGGACCTTACACCACTGAGCCAACCCTTTGAATTATTTTTTACGTTTACTTTTAATTAGTAGATAAATTTTTTTTAACAATAAATTCCATATCTTGTTGAATTCCTGATTTGCGAACTTTATGAAAAAACTAGAAGAAACAAGACTATAACTTCGAATTGAACTGAATATTATTTTGTTTATTTCAAATTTTCAATTTCCCTTTTTTATTTTATCAAGACAAATAACAATAAATTTTATTCAAATGAATTACGAATATATAAAGAAAAATGGAAAGGTAAATTGATTTTTCTTTGTGATTTCTTTATGTAGGCCGAGAGAGACCGAACTCCTGTTCAGCATGCAGCAAAGTTGCTCATTAATTCTCAGCTAGAGGATGGCGATTGGCCTCAACAGGTACTTCTCAAGGCGATTCCTTTTTACTTTCTGTATTTTTTTTAAAAAAATTTGTTCCAAGAGTTATCAAAAAAATAAATCTTAAATCTACGCCATCCCATACTTATTTCTGAAAATTAAATTTTTAAAATTAATTTCTGGAATGTTAAGATTCAAGAAATTAATTAATTTCTTTAAATTAGAAAAAATGATTTCTAGAATTTCCAAAAGGTAGTTTTTCAAAAAAAAAATCTAAAATTCAGTGTTTAAAAATATTCAAAAGATTTGTTTTTGTAATGTAAATCCTTATTTTCGGAAATTAGTTTTTGGAAGTAAGGGTAGTTTTCATATTAAAAAACTAAATAAAAATCAGAGTAGTGCAAATGACAAAAAGGGAGGTGCGAAACGTAACCAATAGTTAATGGGCCGTTAAAAATTTTATACTGTATCAGTATGTTCTAATTCAAATTTTAATTTATGAAAACAATAAAGAGTCCATTTAATTTAGATTTTAGTAGAATTGAGAAGTGAAAATAACATATCAATCGAGATAAATATTAATGATTGAAATTATTAATACACAAAATTCGAGAACATTGGAGTAAAGTAAATATTTTTAGCTGACTTTTGACCAAAAGAAACGGGCCCACAATTGTTTTATTATCAATTGTTTTTATAATCTGCACCAAAAAAATTGTTTTTGTAATTCCAGTCCTAAAAAACATGTTTTTGTAACTATTCGCCAAAAAACATGTATTTGTAACTAGTTCCCTAAGGTTGGTTTTTTTTTTTTAACATTTTTTGTTCTTTGTTTTTTAAATAGGAAATCACTGGAGGATTACTGAAGAACTGCTTTGTGCATTACCCACTTTATAGAAATATTTTCCCATTGTTGGCTCTAGCTGAATATCACTTACAGCTTGGATTGCCTTAATTTCAGAATAAGTGAGTATTTGAAGGGGAAAAAGTAATAAAGTGGATCACAAATAGAGTAAAGTAAAACGGTGCATTAGTTATAGTTAGTTTATTTCCCTTATTTCCTTTTATAAAAAAATAAGACATGGAGTTGGTTAGGTGTTTAGATCAAATTTTCAATTTATTCATTTTCCGAATGGTGTTTTTAGGTTCTAATTAATTTACTTCCCAATTTTTGGATAGATTGGTGTTTAAACTCTTTTGTATTTGTTGACCAAAAAAACTCTTTTGTATTTGACAAAAGAAAAAAGTTTTTATTCCCTAATATAGGGGATTGTTTGCAATAGGGGTTCAGTATCCCTTTAACTTCCTCTTTTATTGAATATAAGAAAAAAAAAAACTACCTCACGTTATTTAAGAAAATTAATTAGTCTCATTTAATCTTTTTAAAATTATACTAAAAATATTTAGTTTTTTTTAAATATTCTTAATTAAATTAATCTATTTTCATTTTAAAATTATTGTAATAAATAAGGGAATGAAATGAGTAAAAGATATTTTAAATAAATTTTCATTAAATACAAGTGAAAGTAGTTAAATTTATTTATATTTAAAAACATAAAATTACACAAAAAAATTTTTATATTTAATAACGAAGTAGTACTTACTAGTTTTCTCCCCCTCCTCTTTTCTCCTCATGTATAAAAGTATAAAAGTTATAAGTTAGTAGACTAAAGAACTTGGTCTTTTATTTTCATCATTACACTCATCAACTAATCATAAAAGAAGCTTTATGGGAAGTAAAATCTTTAAAATTTCTAACTTCACAAGGTCTTATTATTAAATTTTTCTTCACTAAATATCAGAGATTTTAAAAATTCAATTTGGTCTAGCTATTTTTAATCGATTTTTTTAATATATACTCATGAGCACACAATTAAAAGCTACAAATAAACGTAGAAAAATGTTAAATAGTATCTTTAAAACGCTTTTAAAAATACAAAAATAGAAATATTTTATTGGGATTGATATTATTTGTTATTTTGAAAGTTGAAATACTACTTAAATGTTATCAATTTCAATAAAATATTTTTACTTTTATATTCTTAACATGTATCCTTAAGGCACGGTTTAGCAAGACCTATAAAAATATTAAACACATTAATTATACTTTAATAAATACTTTAAATTACTATAAAAGTAAATACTAGTTATTGATTTTAAGTTTAGGTGAACAAACTATATTGTTTTAAATAAAAAAAATCTATATTTTAGTTTTTATTTTATGTTCATAAACACATTAAAAAGCGATTATTTATGATGAGAAGAGATAAGTTCTGAAAAACCTTGTAATAAACCAAAATTAGAAAAGATAAATTTCTCACTAGAATGGAGTATCCCTCTTAGAAAATAGAGTAAAATAAAATTTCATATTTTCATTAATTATCATTTGATTCACTGTTACATATATTTACAGAGCCAATAAAATATTCTAAATCCTAATAATAATTCTAATAACTTTGGACCTAACCTAATTAATTTGTGCCTATCCTATTTTAGCCCAACTCTATTCATAACATTCCATTCCCCTACACAAACACCTTGTCCTCAAGGTGTGAGCTATTTTTACTCTCATAACCAGATAACTGGAAATTAACAAAAAGCACAATAAAATTGAGATTTTAAAATAACAGGCCCAACTAAAATAAAATCCTAATTTTCAAACTCCTAATATCTAATAAACAATCCAGTATCAATATCAACTGGACCTTCTTCTTAAGGTGCCAAATAATTTTTTTTTTCCTTTTCTTCTTTCTCGGCCATACCGACCCCTCGACTTGTAATTTCTTTCCACTATTGTGGACCTTAGCAACAAGGCCTTGTCCATCTACATACGCCCATATGCTTCCTTGAAGAAACTGGGTGCCCACATACCCGTTGATTAGAAACCGATGGATGTCGTAAACCCGGGATGTGGTAGCTTTGAGGCCCAGAGGTGCACATGCGTTTGGCTTGCAAGGCTTTAGGAGCGTGAACGACACGGACAGAGGAAAGGTGTGTGATTGATTCTTGCAATTGTGTTGAAGAGGGCGCGTGAGGCACAAGCGTTCCCAAAACGTGAACGAAGCCCTGAAAGGCGGTTTTGTCAAAACAGTGGACGAAAACCACTTTTTTTGCAATACCGATTTTGAATCCAACTGATTATGTGCTGGAATAACCGTGAGGGCAGGTGTGGAATGCACAGTTGACGGCACCTGCATCGGAGCTAGCATCAAACGGTAGAGGATTATTCTTGGCCGAAAAAGGGACTTCTTCCTTGTCATCTTGCAGTATCGTCATATTCACACTTGACGAAAAATCATAGGCGTTGTAAACGTCGTCGTCACGAGAAGAGTCTGTTTCGATTTGTGCGAGGTCGCAGTTGGCATTATCTGCCTTTGAGCCAATTTCCATTTCTGAATCATATTGAGAATATACTAATTCAGAAGATTGGTCGCCTTCTGCAACACATCCCTTAGAAGCCAAATCAAAATCGGACTCTGATAATAAAGAAGCATTCTCCGATGGAATCCTAGTTTCCTGCGATGGCGTCGTCATCTGTTCTTCATGGTTTGCTGATTCTGGTTCATAACAAATCAGAGCTGCAAATGAACTTTTGCATCGGAGGCCAGGATGAGCTTTAGAATCGCAAGTAGAGCACAATCCCTTTTCCAATCTAGCCTCAAAATTCACTAGGTGAGAACAATCGAATTGGTGAATCTGAGCTCATCCCAATTTGTTTTTGAGCTGCCTCAATCAACTCTTGTTCATCGGTGATTGTATTTGGCACAGTAACAGGAATAGAAGAGATAGATAAAGGTGCAGGTGATGAATGTTGATTTTGCTCAACATTGAAAATGGTGTCTCGGCTGTAAAATAGGTACTGGTGTTGGTCTATGGTGGAATAATGAGGGGTGGAAAAACAATTAGGGAAAAGGTTAAATGGTTGGGTGAAGGGGTACTGGTATTGTTGAAAGCCAAACAATTGCTGGGCAGTTGGTGTTGAAAAATGGCAGCACGAATGATCTCTGTGTTGGGTGTAGAAAGAAGCCATGGAAGGCTTCAATCATCTCTCACCAAAATGTAATGAACTAAAATATTAGAAAAGATAAATTCCTCACTAGAATGGATTAAACTTCATATTTTTTATTGATTATCATTTGATCCATTATTACATATATTTATAGAACTAATAGAATATTTTAAATCTTAATAATAATTCTAATAACTTTGGGCCTAACCTAATTAATTTGTGCCTGTCCTATTTTTGCCCAACTCTATTCATAACAAACCTGGTCCAAACTCTAATTCCATCTCAAAAAATGTTACTTACGTGAATTTTTAGAAGTTTACTTTCTAAAATTTCACCCCACTAAAATGTTTTATCTTTAAAATTTTCTTTTTCAAAACTTCTCTATCAAATTTTTAGAGGACCAAAAAGTTAATGAGAATAAATGTTATAATTCAGATAAGATAGAAAAAAAATCTTTATATCATGTATATTTATATATATTCTAACTTGAACTAACAAGTATGATAGGATAAACTAAAAAAATAAATTTATACTATTTTGTTTACTCATCAAATTATAGATTACCACCTTTAGACTCAAGTATAAGTGAATTTTAACTTATCTCATATTTAATATTATTATTCTAAATTTAACCTTTATTTAATGTTATTACTCTTACTTTGCAATAAATATGATGTAGGTTAATTTAGTAATTAAAATTTATCTTTTATATGAAATCAGAAAAATTAAATACAGTTAATTAATTTTCTTAATATGTGTAAGTTAGTTAATTTTTTCTTATATATAAGTCCGGAGATATATAACAAAACAAGATAATTTGATATCCAACTTATCCTAATCACTAAAGTCGCTTAAATTGTAGTGAATTTACTCATAAAAAAAATAATGTTTTATGAATTCTAAAATTATTGTCATTTTAACTACTTTCACACATATTAAGAAATTATTGATTGTGATAAGTTTTTAAAATGAGTGGACTAAAGTGTTCAATTAGTAATTAGAGTAGTTGATAAAATAATTAAAAGAGAGATAATAATTGGTGAATAAAGAGATTGACGAGAGAGAAATATTAAAATATACTATTTAGGGTAAAATGCACAAAGTATCGTTGAGGTTTTATAAAATAACATAAAACACCAAACTTAAAATAAATAAGCAGTTTACACCATTTTTTTCTATAACATGCATTGATAGCAAATGAATACTCCATTAATTAAAATATTCTTATTAGTAACCATGGTTAAATCTCTCTCCATTGACATGTACCTGTAGTGGTAATACTTGGAGTACTTTTGTGCTCTTGTTGAAATATATTCATTCTTTTGCCGATAAAAAAAATCCCTGTCCTCATTTTTTTTCTTGTAAGTTAAAAAATAATTTTCCTGTCATTTAATTTTTGTGCAAAATTCATTTACTGAATTTTCTGAAGGACGTTCGTTAAAGAATTTTTTCATACAACAAAAAAAAAAGTTGTGAATAAAAAAATTAATTGTTTGTGAATAAAAATTAAATAATTTACAAATGAGCTAATCAAGCCAAGTTCAACATTTATTATTGCTTCACAACATAAGATATTGCTTTGCTATCATATTTGGTGGACAAGATTTATATAAAATATATAGAGCATCTCCTAAAATTTAATTCCAATAGCCTAAAATATGTAATATTAGTATTAGTTAAAATCATTGTTATAGCACCTGAGAAACTATTTATGTCACCAAATTGACACCATAAAATAGGAAATAACCACTTTAACTTTCAAAAATATAATCGAACCACGGCTACAAATAGAAAAAGAAAAAGGCTTCAAAAGGCCAAAATAATTTCACTTACAAAGAAGCATGTAAAAAGTATAAACTCTTCAATAACCCAAAGGTTAACATTAGATAATAGCAAAGTAATAGTAAATGTAATAAGTAGCTGTAAATGTAACCAAGTGCTCCATAATTTTTTTTTATTTTATGAGAAAATTTCTTTAACGAGTGTCCTTGAAAAAATTTAGTAGATGAATTTTGCACAAAAAAACATTTATTGTAGGAAAATCAATTTTTTACAGAAAAATAAGAGAAAGATTTAACTATGGTCAATAATAAAAATATTATGATAAAATATTCAATTATAGTTGGTGTCTATTATAAAAAAATGGTGTGAGATGCTTATTTATTTTAAGTTTGGTGGTTTGTACTATTTTGTAAAACCTCAAGGATACTTTGTGCATTTTACCCTACTATTTATTATATTTTAAAATCCTAAAGCGATAATTGTTTCAAAATAAAAATTAGACAAATGATATTTAGTGTCCGGACACTATTTAAGAACCCAAATATAGTAAAAAGATGTTGGAATGTGTAATTTTTTGTATTCTCGATAAACGAAATAATATGCTCTTATGATTATTTTTCTACTTCTAGTAATTTTAACTAGTGCCCCTAGGGCACTGTATATTAAAACCTAAAAATTATGATAATTTAAAATTACTACTCATAATTTTAGAATTAAAAGGAGTACAAAAATTGAAGTGAATTCATTCAAACGTCAAATAGGCCAGATGTAGGTGAAATTTCACAATGTTTTCATTGACGCCTCTTTCATTAATCTTTCTTTGTTAATGGTTTAATGCTTCTGATGACTTTCAAGACCACATTTATGATAATTGATGGGTCCTTTTTTCCCTGCATAATTCTACAACCTCAGTCATTTAATGTGTAGACTTGAATTTTTTTTTTTTTTTATATTTGGCCAATCATAATTGACAATTGGAGTAGGGGAGAGTTTAGTGTGCGTTTTATATGCGCGTCTAGGAATAGCACAACATAATTTAACAAGTTATAATACAATTTGTTATGTCGTCTATTGTTTGCTATTCTCTGTTATGAAATATTAATCATAGAGGTAGCTTAAGGGTTTGGGAGACCCAAAACAAACTTAAGAATGAGACATTTTTATTTATTAATATAACAATTTGTTAAAATTATCATTAAATGTTATTTGTAGGATTAATACAAAGCTATAACAGTCACTTATAATATTTTAATTAAAATTTATTTTCAAATGTGATTTCACAACTAATTTTTTATTAGAGGTATATTAATACTTAGGGCCTTTTTTTTTGGGGGCGTAAAGCCCTTGCTGGGGCTGCTTGGGCCTTAAGCCAGCCCTATTTAGTCACCTTAGGAAATTTGAGGTTTACTCAATAACTATTGCTATAAAAATAATAACAGTGTAAATAGTTAATAAATATAACATTGGTAATATAAACGTGACAAATATTTTGGAACAATTATTTGTTTGCTAAAGCGACTAATATTTCAAAACGAAGGGAGTAGTTAATGCACGGAACAAAAAGAACAACATAAATTTTACTATATTTACACCGGTTAACAATTATTTGTCAAAGATTTTTTTCATGAAACTCATCGTTGGATTGAAACTATTTATCGTATGTTTATGTCTTCAAAATTTAACATCATTCCGAAATTGTTTAGTACTCCATCAAAATGGTTGTTACTTTCATATATTTTACGTTACTTCTTTAGTACGTTAATGGAGTACTAAATAGTTTCGGAATAATGTGAAATTTTGTAGACATGATTAGTTTCAACTGTGGGTTTCGTGAAATTTTTTTCAACGAATAGTTATTAACTAGTGTAAGAGTTGGTATAAGTTATACCGATGTTATTTGATTTCTTCCCAATATATATAAATATGAAACTTCATGTTACTATGATAAGAGAAACCATGACAAAAAAAAAAACAATACAAGAGTTGAAGAAAAGAAACTGCCATACATAATGGGTTAGTGGAGGAGTCGTGTTAGGATATTTTAGATTTTACATAACTTTGTACATGGTACAAAAGTTTGTCCCGTGATTTTTTCAGTAACAAAATCTTTATTTTTGTGTTGTCTTATGTCTGAAGTTTTATGTTAGACTGTCCTTGATATCAAATATACTCTTAGTATTTAAAAGTAAAACTATTAAGAGTTTTTTTAACCTGTGCAATATTACACAGGTTAAAGAATCAAAGAGAAAAAAAAAACACAGTATTTATTATATATGTCATGCACTATCTCATTAAAATTTTATTTTTCCCAACAAAAACTTTCCCTCTTTGGTTTTTTAACTTGTACAATATTGCACAGGTTAAAAAAACCTAACTATTAATTATATTAATTAGAGACAGATGAATTAGTGCTTTTTAAATTTAATTTAGATTATAATTAATAAAATGTGATAATTTTTTTGAAAATTTATAATTTAATTACTTTTTTAATTTGTGTGAAAAGATTATTAGAGGCTTATATTTTAAAGAAAAATGTTTAATCTTCCTATCAAATTTTGTTACCAATCTTCTTATCGACTTAATTTTGACAAATGTCATTTATTTTTTATTAAATATTTATTTTTTAAAATATTAATGACATTTATAAAAATTAAATGATTAAGAATAATAGTTGGAGAATTTGGCATTGCTATATTTAAAATCTAAAGGACTAGGACGGCGAGAGTAATAGTATTATGAAATGGAGGAAGTTCAAGACTCCACGCAATAACATATCTCAATCTGACTGCTATCATAGCAGGTCCCCCCATCCCCCCACCCATTAATTTCAGTGTCCAGTAGTAGCAACGTTTATTGATGGGTGATGGTTTATTATTTAAGAACCAATTAAAGCTGAAAAATAATAAATCTTTTTTATTAAGGTTTTTTAACTGAAAAATAATAAATCTTTTTTATTAAGGGTTTTTTTAACCTGTGCAATAAAAAAAAATTATTAATTGTATGTTAAATATAGTCTTATTAAATTTTTGTTTTCTTCAAGAAAAACTTTCATACTTTAATTTCTTAACCTGTGCAATGTTGCACAAGTTAGAAAAATCATTTTATTAAATTTTGTTATAAATTTTTTTATTTATTTAATTTTGATAAGTATTTTATATTTTTTATTGAATATTTATTTTTTGAAAGGTAGATGACATTTGTTAAAATTTAGTTAATATAAAGGTTTGTAAGAAAATTTAGTAAGAAGATTTAACATTATTAATTAAAGCTCTATCCAGAAATTTGCTTTACAATAATTATTACCCATGCAGTCTTATATATTATTCCCTCCGTTTCTTTTTATTTGTCTCCGATTTTGAAAAAAACTTATTAATGAAGGTATTATTAGTGATACACATCAATTTTAAATTAGGTAGTAGTTGAAATTATTAATGAAGGTCATAAATTTTGTTGTAATTAATTATTTATCATTATTATTAGTTATTATTTTATTAACCAATAAAAGAATGTAGTCGACGAATCAAATCTGTCCATATATATAAGGAAAAAAGTGTGTGTAGTACAATATCTAGATCCATATATATATAAGTTAATTAAGCTATATATTTTCAGAAAGATATAGAGTAGTAAGAAGGAGAAAATGTGGAGATTGAAGATAGGAGAAAATGGAGGAAAAAATCCATATTTATATAGCACAAATAACTTTGTTGGAAGACAAACATGGGAATACGATGCAGAAGCAGGAACACCTGAAGAGAGAGCACAAGTTGAAGCTGCTCGTCTAAATTTCTTCAAGAATCGTTTTCATGTAAAGCCTTGTGCTGACCTTCTTTGGCGCTTTCAGGTATGGAGCGTTTGTTATTTTAAAAGTTCAATAAATTATTTATGACTCATTTTTACTTTATATATTTATCACGTACTTATACTCACTTCGGTCTTAAATATAAATTACTTTTTGGAAGAATAATTGATCTTAAATATAGGTAAACGAGTAATGTTAAATCCTTCTTTCCAAGTGGAAGATGAACTATAATTGTCAAAATTAAGTGTGTATAAAAAGATTTGTAAGAAGGTTTAGCATTTTTGATAGGTCAACAACTAACTTATAATAATGGATAATTTCCACTTCTACTCTTTCTATCATTTTTAAATATTCAATTAATAATAGAGAGAAAAATAGTGAAATTACTAATTGAATTAAAATATTTATTAACACATTTATTTACAGGTATAGTTAAAAAAATCTTAGGGCTTGTTTACTTTGCTTTTTTATTTTGTGTTTTCATTTTTTATTTTATGAGTGTTTAGTTTAAAGAATGGGAGGAGAGAGACTAAAAGTAGTGTATTTATATTTAGTTTACGATGAATAATGAAGAGGATTTACAAAACATCAAAATTATATTATACTCATTTTGATTGTTTTCAAAATTTTCTATACAAATTTTCAAAAACATAAAATGAAATGAGAACAATGTGATAGTTTTATATCACAATTACTCATAAAATCAAAAAATAAAAACAGAAAATAAGAATACAAAATAAGCAGGCCCTTACTCCCTCTAGTTCTAAATATAAGTCACTATTAACTAATTACCGGAATCAAGGAATAAAAGTTAACTAATTAAATTTGTTTACAAAAATATGTTTTTTCAACTATACTCATAGATAAATGTGTTAATAAATTTTTCAATTAAATTAATAACTCTTTTTCTCTTATTCTACTCCCTTGGTTCCTATTTAACTGAATAGAGAGTGAAAACCACACATATTAAGAAGTGTAATACTCTCTTTCGTTCATATTTAACTGTCTGGAGAGAGAAAATCACACATATTAAGAATTGCAATGATTGTTATGGTTATTCTCAAAATAAATTTTGAACTCTCCATAATATCATTTATCTCTCTTTATTTGATTGATTGAATAGTGAAATATTGATTAAAATCCAATTAAATATAATGTTAGAACTGGTAAAAGTACCATTAATGTTACATTGAAAATTTAAGTGGACATATAAATAGGAACAATTTTTTTTTTCTCTTTTTGGACAGATCAAAAGGAACGAGAGGAGTAATTCTTATGGTTTTTCTCAAAATAAATTTTGAACTTTCCGTAATGCAATTTATAATAGTGATGGAAAAAATGGTTTGGTGGATGTAGTTGCTTAGAGAGAAAAAGTTTGAACAAAGAATAGAAAGTGTAAAGATTGAAGACGGAGAAGAGATTGCAGAAGAGAAAATAACAGCAACAGTGAGAAGAGGGGCTCATTACCTAGCAGCATTGCAGACTCACCATGGCCACTGGCCTGCTCAAATTGCTGGTCCACTCTTCTTTCTTCCTCCTTTGGTTAGTACTTAACTTATATACCACTATTAAATACTTTTTGAATACAGTATATATGTAAATTAAATACTTTTTGAACAAAAGTACGTATTTGTTTTCCTGCACCATTATTATATTGGTCACCTAACCGAGGAGGCTTAAAGGTTATTACTATTAAGTGTCTGTTTGGATTTGGCGTCGGATTATGTCAAATCACGTTAAGATAGATAAATTAATGGTTGAGATGAATTTGGCACATAAGCCGAGGCGGATCCAATAGACGTAACAAAAAATAACGTTGAAGTGGATCATGTTAACGTGAATTCACTTCTATCCAAATAAGCACTGAAAAAATAATCATAGTTATACATGTTTTTATGTTTCGAAAATATCAAAAGTTATACTTTTCAATGAATTTTTTTTTATAATAAACTCTTTAACTAATGCGTTAAGCGCTAACGGTACTATTTAGCCTTTTCAATTATATTGGGCCTAGCCCATCCTTTCGCATTAACGAAGATGAGATATATTTCTTCTTCGACCAAAAACTAACTGTGTAGTGCATGGATGGACTAGAATTGATTTTGCAGAACTAAAATTTATTTTGATTGATAAATTAGCTGTTTATTTTTATGTTGAAAAAAAGTTAAAATTGATTTTAGGCTGTTAAAATTGATTTTTTGCTGAAGCAAGGTTAGACTTGCTTTTATGTTAAATTGAAAAATTTACACTGTATTTTTACTCTAAACTTGATTTTGAGAAAAAAATTCCAAAGATAAATCACGTTACTTTAAAATCAATTTTACACGAAATTAATTCTATAAAATTACGTTCCAAAATCAATTCTACCAACGCTAAACCAAACACACACTTATACTCTACGGTGAAATCGCCGGCCGAACACCGCCATTTCCGCCTGAAACTCTCCATCCTTGCCTTCCAGTTGCTACAACAACCATCAATATCATGTCAACCACCCAACAACTACCGAACCAGTTCACCGCCAGTAAACCCTTAATCTCAGCCCTAAAAAAACAGTCCAATCACACCCTCCGTTTTCAATCACGTAGCCTCTATCAAGCCTTCACCGAGCCACTAAATATCCGAACCGCCGCTCAACCCATCCTCACCGTCAGCCACCGTGCCGAAAACGATTCCACCGCGCCAATTTCCCTTTTTTCACGGCCGCTGCTTTCTGGATGAAATTTTGTTGATGCTTTGATTTGTATGGTCTGTTCTAAATGTGTTAATGGACATCAATTTCGTCTACCTGTGAAAAAATGTTGCAGGTATTTTGCATGTATGTTACAGGGCATCTTGATTCATCATTCCCAGAAGAATACCGCAAAGAAATGCTTCGTTACACATACAATCACCAGGTCCTACACTTGTTTTATTTAATTTAATTTAGATACCGTGCTTGCATTGTATATATAACCAATTGATCAACATTAATGTTGTTCTAATTATATGTTTTTTGTTTAATTGATTATGGAATGAAGAACGAAGATGGAGGGTGGGGACTACACATAGAGGGGCCTAGTAGCATGTTCTGTACTGTATTCAACTACGTATGCATGCGTATTCTTGGAGAGGGGCCAAATGGAGGACAAGACAATGCTTGTGCTAAAGCTCGCAACTGGATCCTTCATCATGGTGGCGCAACATTCATATCTTCCTGGGGAAAAACTTGGCTTTCGGTATCATTTAATTATTATTACTATTACTATTATTATTTATATTTATATTTATTAAAATATAATTTTTTTTTGTTTGGTTATGTTGGTAGGGAAATTATAGTTAAGATAATCTATTTTGTTTAGATTGTATGAAAAAATTATATTACATGATAAATAACTAAAAGGTGTATGTAATCATTTTCTTATATTACTTATATTTAATATTTTAAGATCACCACAAAAGATAAGGGTAATATAGCTGAGAATTGATTATATTCAGAAATGCTTAAAGATTTACATAACTAGATAAAGCTTTTTCCTTTATCAAGATTTTAATCAAAGATTATAGTTCACTTCACCAAACAAAATGAATACTTTACTAAGAAGCTTTTTTTCCTTTAAAAGGCTTTTTTTCTCTTTGAAAACAATCTTTCCAAACACCACTAAATTGTGTGCACACCTTAAATTATTTCTGCAAGTTATTTTATTTATTTATTTTTTATTTTCCATTTGTTTGAATCTTGCTAAGTACAGATATTAGGTTTATTTGACTGGTCTGGAGCCAACCCAATGCCTCCTGAGTTTTGGATGCTTCCTTCTTTCCTTCCTATGCATCCAGGTTGATTGTGCTATATCATTAATTTTGTATTCTAATTTTTTATGCAAATAAATAATAATATATTCAGTTGATCAACAACTACTACATTGAGTCTTCATTACATTTAGAAATGATGGTTGTCCATCATGTTTGGTACATGCCTTTTCTAAATCAGTATACAATGTGCATATAATTGATAATTAACAACACGGATTTCATAGTAAACAATGTGTGTAGCGTAACAATCATTTTATGTCACTTTCATCTTAATGCAGGTAAAATGTGGTGTTACTGTCGGCTGGTTTACATGCCTATGTCTTACTTATATGGGAAGAGGTTCGTGGGTTCAATCACACCACTCATTCTAGAACTGAGAGAAGAACTCTATACTCAACCTTATCATAGTATTAATTGGAATAAAGCACGTCATCTCTGTGCAAAGGTGAGAGACATCACACTGTTAGGTGTTTGAGTGTTTACTTCTCTAAATTTGAGGAAAGAGGAGACCTTTTAAGAAGAAAGAGATGAACAAATGGATTGAATTATTCTCTATCCATTTTCATCCATATTAGATGGTTATAAAGCAACATGTACCTCCTCATATGACAACTATTACATTGGAATAACAAATGAAAACTGTTAATGGTCATTCATTTTGTAACTAATCTAAGTATTTAATAAGACAATTAAAGTTAAGGTGGTTGGACTATTGTAGAAAGCAAGAGATTGAATCTAAACATAAAACCTAAGACAATATGCTGATAAACCTGCTGAAGTGTCGACACTAGACTTCGTGCTTTAGCTTTTTTATGTATATATATATAAATTGGACCCATAGATGTCATCCATTGAACCTTGAAAACTAGATCTGCTCCACGAAATGGATGTATAAATCAACCAAGAAATGTGACCTTGGACTCCGATACTCCCAACTAGATCTAATGGCACTCAATTTCACTTCCATTCCTCACTCTGACTCTTAATACGTTAGTCCGCCAGGCCTTCAGTTCGAGAAATTTGGCTACTCTCTCTTGCATGAAATTATGAGTGCCTTCTCCATCAATCTGGATGATCACCCTGTAATTCAAAAGGTGACCCACAATCCTCAAATTTCCAAGTGCTGAGGGGCCAGAGAAGGCATGAAAGCTAATTTGAGCATGTGTTTGGATATCCAAGTTGGAATAATTTCTTTTCTTGGGCCTTTTACTTGCCTATATCTTGTTTACTCCTATAAAGATCGTCTCAATTCCTCTGCAATTTAGAAAAGAAAACTTTCTCCCTTGATGCCAACCATCTGCTGGGTCAACCTCTTAAAGGTTGGTGAAGGACGCGGTGGCAACAGAAGTAAAGCCAGTGAAGACTTTGTTACATTGATGAAGCATATTGGATTAGTGGACAGTGGTAGAAAAGTGTAACGTGTCTGAGTGTTTTCTTCTGTGAATTTGAAGATAGTTGGCTATACAGCAGTGTTTAGCTTCTAATGTGACAACTATTACACCAGAATAACGAAAATGGAAATAGCAAATGTAAAAGTTTGTTTCCTATATTGACCAATGGCATAATGCCAACACATATAGCCTAACAGAACAGTTTAAATTTTTTGCAGATGTTGTTCTAAAACAGAATTTGGTTTCAATACTTTCCTTGTAGGCCTTGCTCATCTTTCTTGGGCTCACCTACTCCTTGGTCCAGCTTGTAGTCCATTTTACTGTTACTATATCAGACACGCACATATTTAAATCTAATCTCACCATCTATTGTGGTTATTGTTAGGACAGTTAATTCAGTTGTCATAGGTAGTTAAAGCTGTTATGCTTGTTTGTACACTAGGGGCCTGTTAGCAATTTTTTACAAGTTTGTAAGTGACTTTAGTGAGTTCACGGAGTTGCGGTTATTGCTATTAAGTCCCTGCTGTATGTTGTATAAAAACCAATTTCTCTGAATCAATGAATGATTGATTCTCTCTATTCCCTCTTGTGTTCTGTTTTCATTCTTCTACTTTCAGGTTCTTGGTCCATCAGTTATATAGTTAAAATTGGTTAACTCTTTTCATGCTTCTACATGTTATTTGTGTGTGTATATGCATGCACCAATCTAACCATAGAGGACTTGCACATGTCATGTCTCACAGGAAGATCTTTACTATCCTCATCACTTCTTACAAGATTTATTATGGGATAGTCTATACATTTTCACAGAGCCAATTCTTACGCATTGGCCCTTGAACAAACTGATCAGAGAGAAGGCGCTCAAAATTACAATGAACTATATCCATTATGAAGATGAAAATGGTCGATACATTGACAATGGTTGCGTGGAAAAGGTAGGTAGTAGGTCAATTATCCTTTTACTATATAGCTATATGCATAGTAAAAATAAACTATATATATAATGCTAAATTTTACAGAGATCTTAACATTCTATAAATGCTCAGGCTTTATTTATGCTTGCTTGTTGGGTGGAAGATCCAAATGGAGATGCTTTCAAGAAGCATCTTGCAAGAATTCCTGATTACTTATGGGTCTCAGAAGATGGAATGACCATGCAGGTCTAGTATGAGTGTGTGCTTTTTATTGATCTACCCATTGAATTATAAACACAAATTACCTAGATTATATGTGTTAAATTTTATAAAGAAATGAGCAACAAGAATAAGAATATAATCAAAGTAATGTTTTTGTTCATGTATTTCAAAAGTATATATATCATTATATTAATTTTTAAGTATATCAATGTGGTGATAAATCATTCTAGATTGAAGTAAAATTTTATGAATACAAATGATATGATAATTAGAATTTTCAATCCAGCGGTTGATGAAAGATGTAAAGACTAGTTTTCACTAACATCGATTTAATTGGATTCCTTCTTATATATTTCTATATTCTATATAATTCTTTTCTAAAATGTATACTCAATTATATTAGATATTAGTGATGCACTTTTTGTGTATAATGCAGAGTGTTGGTAGCCAATCATGGGATGCTGCGTTTGCTGTTCAAGCTTTGGTTTCCACTAACCTTATTGACGAAATTGCTCCTACACTTTTGAAAGGTCATGAGTTCATCAAAAAATCTCAGGTGTGCTTAGTATTCCTTTCAACTAAATAATAAATATTTTTATTTGGGAGTTTTATTTCCTACAAATTCTAAGAATATTTTGGGTATTTTAAAAAAGATACAATAATTTCTTTAATCAATCAATTTTAGTACCGAAAAGTGATTAAACCCCTTGTCTTCCTAACTCCAATTACGCCTTAAGATTATCCAAACAAAAAATGAAACGTGATTAACCTAAATTGATTAAATGGGTTCTTATTATTTTTCATCACATCTTTATAAATTCTTGTATGTAAATTTTACATAATTATAAATAGCCTAATTCTATTTCCGTGGTGGCAGTGATTAACGTTCTTATTCACAGGTTAAGGACAACCCTTCAGGTGACTTTAAAAGTATGTTTCGTCACATTTCTAAAGGGTCGTGGACCTTCTCTGATCAAGATAATGGATGGCAAGTTTCTGATTGCACTGCAGAAAATCTTAAGGTAACTAACTAAACGTAATTACAAACTTGATTGCAGTCAGAGGCTACGAATACATGAATTTTGGTGTGTTTCAGTGTTGTCTACTTCTATCAATGATGCCTTCAGACATTGTCGGTGAAAAGATGGATGATGAAAGGATTTTTGATTCAATCAATCTCCTTTTATCTCTTCAGGTGAGTATTGTTACATTTTACACATGTATGATGCATGCCCTTCGATTTCCTTAACGTTATTTTCTATCATCAATATAAAACAGGAAGTAATATTACGTTGGTTGTGCTCATATTTTTACTGATTGGTTAGCCAATCCGATTATTTGTATTAGCCAATTTGTTTAGGTGCTTTTCTTCTCTTCTGTATTTTGGTTGGAGTATCCTTTGTACACCGATAATCCCGTTTCGCTTATAAAATAAAAGTTGGTTGCACAGAGCAAGTTGATTGTAATTTTCTTGCACGTGATTTCAGTGACTATAACAATAACAACTCCATTTGACCATTGTAGGGTAAGAAAGGAGGTTTCTCAGGGTGGGAGCCAGCAGTAGCTCAAGAATGGTTAGAAGTATGTGCTACTCATATCTCAAAAATAATATTACCCTTGTTATTCAATTTATGAAAATTAGGTAGGAATTAATTACTTAATATGTGATATCAATCATTTCAGCTACTGAATCCTATGGAATTTTTAGAGGACATTGTAGTTGAACATGAATATATTGAATGTACTGGATCAGCAATTGGGGCACTTGTTTTGTTTAAGAAACTATATCCAAATCATAGGAAGAAAGAAATCGAGAATTCCATTGCTAATGCAGTTCGATTCCTTGAGAATACGCAATCAAGTAATGGTTCATGGTATGGTACTTGGGGAGTTGGCTTCATTTATGGAACCTATTTTGCTCTTAGTGGCCTTACAGAAGCTGGCAAGACTTACTCTAATTGCAATGCTATTCAGAAAGCTGCTAAGTTTCTACTTGCAACTCAAACAGAGGATGGTGGGTGGGGGGAGAGCTATTTATCATGCTCCAAAAAGGTATGATATATCATTATAATATGTTATCTCTTTATTATTATTTAGTTTATTTTCATTAATATAGATTTCACTTTTGCAAAATCAAGTTGAAAGCTACGAGTTTGTAGCTACTAGCTGTCAACCTAACTGAAATATATGAGCTTGCAGGCGAAATCTTAGCTGTGTAGGTAGTTTTAAAAAGCTATATTCATTTTTTGGTTTACTAAACAACTCTACTAGTTTACTGACCAAATCAGTAAGCTATAAATTTATAAATAAAATACAAACTGTAAACTATCTTTGACCATTTTTTTTTTCTTTTAATAATTGTGTTTGTGTTGTGTTGATTTAACCGAGTTTTATAAATGGGAGAAGAATAGATAGACATTGTAATTGTATTCTGTATTATTGAATTGAATTGAAACAGTGAGCAATGTGCGAACTTATACAAAGAGAATGGAGGGAGAATTAGTTACAACAGGTAACTGGCTAAACCGGTTATAACAGACAAGCAATACAACTATCAACATAGAAAATAGAAATGGCTAAGCAGGGAACAAGTTAAGCAGCAGTATGTGTGGAGCCTGCTTCTTCTGTATCTAAAGAATGAGCTGTAATCCCAATACCCCCCCCCCCCCCCCCCGCGCGCATAGCTTGGACATAAAGTGCGTGAAGAGCTTAGGAATGAGAGGTTTGGTGGAGAAATCTGCAACTTGGTCATGAGTAGAAATAGGCAGCAAATGGAGCAAACCAGATTGTATCTTCTCACGGACAAGGTGACAATCAATCTCCAAATGTTTAGTGCGCTCGTGAAAAACCGGATTATGGGCAATGTGGATTGCGCTCTGGCTATCACAGAACAGAACTGGGCGTTTGACAGAAGTCAGGTGAAGAGCCTGAAGCAGAAACGAAAGCCACTGCAACTCACAAACAGCGAAACCAAGAGCGCAATACTCTGCCTCCGTAGAGGAACGAGCAACCGTAACCTGCTTCTTAGAGCACCAACTGACAAGAGAGTTGCCAATGTAAAAGCGGCTATCCAAGCAACGGGCCCAATCAGCATTAGAGAAACCTCTGATCTGAATGTAAGAGTCTCGAGGAAAGAAAAGATCAAGACCAGGGGCATTCTTTAGATAACGAACAACCCGAAGAGCTGCTTGATGATGGACCTGAGAAGGGGAACTCATGAACTGGCTAATCTGCTGAGTGGCAAAAGTGATATCGGAACATGTGGCAGTGAGATAGAGAAGCCTGCCTACCAACCTTCGATAGGAAGAAACATCAGTGAACAAAGGACCAGAGTCTTCATGGAGTTTGATACCAGGCTCCAAGGGAGTGGAGGCTGGCTTGCAATGCAGCAAGGAGGTGTCCTTGAGCAAGTCCATGCAATACTTGCACTGTGTAACAGAAATACCAGCAGAAGAATGAGCTACTTCAAGACCGAGGAAGTACTTAAGTAAACCCAAGTCCTTGATGCCAAATGTGTGATGAAAAGCCTGCTTAATGTTAAGAAGATCAGCAGTGGAGGTCCCAAATAATAAGACATCATCAACATAGACTAAAAGTCCCAAGAATTGAGAGGAAAACTTGAGAAAAAGGGAATGATCAGCAGCAGCATGTGTGAAACCCAGGTGTTCAAGGAACTGAGACAATTTCTCATACCATTGTCTAGTAGCTTGCTTGAGACCATACAAGGATTTGGTGAGCTTGCAGACATGGTTAGGCGGAGGAGAAGTCATGCCTTGTGGCAATTTCATGTAGATCTTCATGAAGATCGCCATGGAGAATGGCGTTGTTGACGTCTAATTGATGAAGGAACCAACCATGACATGCAGCCAAGGCAAGAATGACGTGTATGGTACTAAGCTTGGCCACCGGAGAGAAGGTGTCAAGATAATCAAGGCCTTCCACCTGAGTATAGCCTTTAGCCACTACCCGAGCCTTGTAACGCTCAATGCTTCCATCAGCTCTTTGTTTAATTTTATATACCCCCTTGTTACCAATGGGCCGTACACCAGCAGGTAAGGGAACCAAACGCCAAGTCCCATTGGCCTCTAATGCAGCAAGCTCAGCAGCCATAGCCTGCCTCCAACAATCAAAATGACTAGCCTCCGCATAAGAGGAAGGTTCATGATCATGGTCAAGGGCAATACTAAAGGCAGCATGATTAGAAGACAAATGGTGAAAAGAAAAATAAGAAGTAATGGGATAAGGAATACCTGGCTTGTATGATTGGTTTTGCTGAATTGCAACAGATGAGTTGCACTTGTAGTCTTTCAAGTATGGAGGTTGTGTCTTAACACGGGTAGAGCGCCGAGGGACAGAAGGGGTAGGAGAGGATGGAGGAGGTGCAGCAGAGGAGGTAGAAGTAGTGCTAAGGTCTACAAGGGGAGGTTCAGGTGGCATATCAGGTGATGGTGTGCTGTCCAAAGGGATATCAGGTACAGGAAGGGACAAAGGGTTAGGAGAAGGAGGAGTGATGTTAGGAGGAATGGTGGGCTGAGGGAGAGGAGGATCAGCTAGAGTGGCATGAGAAGGGTCAAGAATGCAGTAAGGATAAAGGTGAGAAGGGTCTGTCGTGTTATGGAAAGGAAAGATAGACTCTTCAAATTGGACATCCTAGATAAACCAATGATTTTAGTGTGCAGATCATAGACCAAAAAACCTTTTGTCCCTTATTTGTATCCAACAAAAATGCATTTGTGACTACGCATATCAAATTTAGATCGATTAGGTGTTAGAGTAGAGGTATAACAAAGGCATCCAAAAACCTTGAGGGTTGATAAATCAGGAAGAGTTCCATATAGCATTTCAAAGGGAGATTTATTTTGTAAAAGGGGAGTGGGAATTCTGTTAATTAAATGCACTGCATGTGCAGTTGCTAAGGCCCAAAAATGTTTTGGTAGTTTTGCTTGAAAAAGAAGGGCCCGAGCAACATTAAGAATTTGTTGATGTCTTCTTTCCACTCATCCATTCTGCTGTGGTGTACCAACACAGGATGTTTGATGAAGAATCCCATGTTGGTTATACAGAGAATTGAGCAGAAATTCAGTTCCATTACCTGTTCTTATAGTTTTAATGGAAGTATGGAACTGAGTCTGTACCATATTTATTAAGTTTTCTAAAGATTTCTTGGTATCAGATTTGTGTTTTAAGAAGACAACCCACAAATGCCTACTGTAATCATCCAATATGGTGAGAAAATAATGTTTATGATAAGAAGCAACACTATATGGTCCCCATAAATCCAGATGAATCAAATCAGAAGGTTTTTCTGCATTTGACAAGCTTGGAGAAAAAGACAATTTCTTTTGCCTAGCAATGTGACAAATGTCATAAATATGTCTCTGAGTACAATCATTAATGTATGGATACAAATTAGTTAATAATCGAAGCCTTAAATGAGAAACATGTCCTAATCTAAAGTGCCAAAGAGCTGAGGCAGGATAGACAGAACTAGCTGCAAGGTTGGCTTTGGAATGCAAGGGCTGTGAAGGAGGTTGCTGAGGAGCTGGTCCTTGCAAGACATACAAGCCATCTAGCAATTTATCAGAACCAATCATCTTCAAGCTTTTTGAATCCTGTATAATACAAGCACCTCGTTTTAGAAGAATTTCACAATCAACAGTGTCAACGAGTTGCATAGCAGAAATAAGGTTCAATGAAAAATCTGGTAAAAACAATACATGAGTAAGAACAAAATCAGGGGAAAAACGAACTGTACCAATAGAGGTAGCTAGAGCAAAGGTACCATTGGGCAATTTGACACTAATAGGATGTGACTTTATGGAAGTAACCGAAGAAAAAAGAGACAGATCACTGCAAATGTGATCTGTAGCACCTGAATCAAGTATCCAGATGCTGTTCAGGTTGCTTTAAGCAGAAAAGGCAAAGGAACTACCTGAATTTTGATCAAGAGAATTACTGTTTCTGTTGGAAGTCAGGGCAGCAATCTGATTCTGTGAAGGACTGCTAGTCAAGCTTGATTGTTGAAGTAAAGCCATGAGTGCCTTGTACTGATCAGAAGTCAATGAAAATTGTTGTTCAGTGTCACCTTCTTTGGTGGAACACTTTCTTCATTTGCAGAATCAGAAGATTTACCAATCACATTGTTCATAGAGCTAGTGTTCTTTCCTTTGTTAGTGCCAGGATATCCACATCTTTTATAGCAAACATCATGTGTGTCCAGGTTTATTACAATAAGAACAAATCTTAACATTTCCTCTTCCTCTCCCATAAGGTCTCTTAGAATCAACAGCATTGACAAAGCCTTGGGCATCTTCTGTAGATAAACTAGGACTAATTATCCTTTCTTGCTGGACAACGAGTGAAAACACTATCAATGTTTGGAAATGGTTCCATCATCAAGATCTATGTCTTAACCACATCAAATTCCTCATTAAGTCCACTGAGAAATTTCATTATATAATCTTCTCCTCGATATCGTTTTCCAGCAACAGAAGCCAAGCAATTACAGCGAGCTAGACATACACAGAGAGTTGTGATTTCAGTGAAATATTGAGTAACAGAGTTAGATCCTTGTTTAACCGAGAGTAGATCCTGTTGTAATTCAAAAATTCTCACTCTATCACATTGTGAAAAACGTTGTCTAAGTAAATTCCAGGCTATAGCAGCTATCTCAGTGGAAGCAATGCTCTTCGCTATGACAGGTTCAACCGAATTTAGAATCCAAGATAAAACTAGGTTATTACATCTCTACCATGAATCAAAGGATGGATCAAAATCCGTAGGCATAGGAAGACTACCATTGACAAATCCAAACTTATTCTTCATAATCAATGCTCGTTTCATTGATCGAGCCCAGCTATGGTAATTTTTGGAAGTAAGCAAGGGAGAAACAAGAGCTGAACAAGGATTTTCACCTGGATGAATGTAGTTCACACTCAACTGATCAAGAGCAGGATGTTGATTCTGAAGTATTGGAACCGCAACGGAAGCATTGTTGTTATTGTTGTTGGAGGAAGATCCTCCACCTCGCGCCATGGAAGAAGAAGAATGAAGCTCCTGGTTCGCAACCAGCAGCTCTGATACCATTACAGAGTTTTATAAATGGGAGAAGAAGAGATAGACATTGTAATTGTATTCTGTATTATTGAATTGAATTGAAACAGTGAGCAATGTGTGAACTTATACAAAGAGAATGGAGGGAGAATTAGTTACAACAGGTAATTGGCTAAACCGGTTATAAGACAAGCAATACAACTATCAACATAGAAAATAGAAATGGCTAAGCAGGGAACAAGTTAAGCAGCAGTATGCGTGGAGCCTGCGTCTTCTGTATCTAAAGAATGAGCTGTAATCCCAATATGATTAATGATTATATTTGCTATACCCTTGTGTCCGAAATTAATAGAGAGATCTTAATGAACTCATTGAATGGACATGATGAATTTGATGATGCAGGTATATGTACCCCTTGAAGGAGATCGATCAAACGTTGTACAAACAGCATGGGGTATGATGGCTGTAATTCATGCTGACCAGGTCTGCTTTTGCTTTATTACAAGTTTCAAAATCAAAATAAACACATATACATTCATAGCATAGATAGAGTTTAATCTTGTTGGAAATGTTTTGAAAAGGCCATTTAAAATGATAACTCGCTAATATTTGGTAGTATATGGCAAATCCCCCCCCCCCCCCAAATGACTGAGTTTCTCGAACATCAACAAACATTTAACTGTCACCTTGTTTTCCACTTTATTTTCTGTTTCCTGAAATTTTTATAATAAAGACTGTTTTTTTTTCTATTTTCAGTGTTTCTTATACAAATTTCGGGGAACGAAACAAATTGAAAATGAGGTGGAAATTTTTAGTGGTTTTTTATAATCATATTTATAAAAACAAGAAATGGATACTCATACCATATAGACCCTTAAAAATTGGACTGTTAAAATCTTGATATTATATGTTCTAATTCTAATTTAAATTATGGAAACAGCACAACTGACTTATTGTCAATTATTTTGTAACTGATACAATAATTTACAAACTAAGACAATACCTTGCGATCCCTTCGACCGCAGATCCTCTCCATCATATTTCTAAGTCAAAATCACGACTTGTAATTGATTGTTACTTGGTAATCAAGAGGGAGAGGGAGTGTGGTGTATGGCTTGGATTTTTTATGGAGATAATGTGATGCTTGAGAGATCCAAAGTCAAAACTCCTCTACTCACGGTTCCCTGTTCACTTTCCAAACTTTAATTAATTATTGTGAAATAGTAAATAATTATTTTGTTTATAAATTCTTGATATAGGCCGAGAGGGACCCAACTCCTCTTCACCAAGCAGCAAAGTTACTCATTAATTTTCAGTTGGAGGATGGCGATTGGCCACAACAGGTACTGCTCAATCTCTTGTTGTTTTCATTATTGGTAAATCTCTTGCAAATGTATCGTGCAAAGTTAGCAAACATCAACTTCTAGTTTTAATAAGATTTCAAATCTGTTGTGATAAAATAAAATCTGATCTTAAAAATCGAAAGCCATGACTATATTATCCTATATATAAGACTCCAAAAAAAAGGAATGAAGAAAGTTTAGTTAACTTCGTTAAACCTATTAATTTTTTCTAATTATTTGTATTGATTTCTGAAAGTATCCTTTTAACTTATTGAAACTTATAATGCTAATATGTTTCATCTTTTCCAATTATCAATGGAGAGAATTTGTTTGTCTTATTTATTGTCTTTGGACTATACAAAAATAGTTGAGATTAGGGTATTTTGGTGAAATAAACCATGATGCAAAAACTTTTGAAAAAGGGTCATATAAAAAAGACTAAGAATTCCTTTTGTAGTGGATCTATATATTGATACGATAGTACGTAGATTGAAAAATTAGTTGCCTTTTCCAGTTTTGTCCCAGGTCTAGATAACCAAAACATTGGGCAAGGAAAAGACTATGAAAAAAATATTATTTCTTTTTTTTTTGGATATTGAAAAAAAGATTTATCTATATAGCGCTCTTATTTTTTGTTTTTATTTTTACAAGACAGTTATATGATGTTTTACATTAATTTAAAAAATTGCATAACCTTATTTCATTAGATTTATGTTGAATTATCATTCAAAATATTGTGTAATTAAAAGTAATTTTACTATCACAAACTTGACTATTATTATATTAATGAACCTTAAATTTGAATTAGAACTATAATAAGCTTACTAGTTTAATAATTGGGTTGTTAAAAAAGATATATGTTATATGGTCTTATTCAAATTTTAATTTATCAAAACTAGACAACTGATTCATTGTCAATTGTTTTTGTAGCTGATCTGAAAACTAGAATTGATCTGTTTCCAAATTTGAATTAGAAAAAGTACTTGGGCTTTTGATATTATATGTTCTAATTCAAATTTTAATTTATGAAAACAGTACAATTGGTTTATTGTCAATTGTTTCTGTAACTGGTCTGAAATTGTAGTTCTGTAGGGCTTTTTTTTTTTACTTTCTTTTAACACTATTCATTTTCATGATTATCTTTTTTATAGGAAATCACTGGAGGATTCATGAAGAACTGCTTTGTGCATTACCCACTTCATAGAAATATTTTTCCAATGTTGGCTCTAGCTGAATATCGCATAAGGGTTGGATTGTCTTCAAACAGTTCTTCAATTTCAGAATAAAAATGAGGATTTGAAGGGGAAAATGTAATAAACAAAGAGGATCACAAATAAAATCAAGTAAATGGCGCATTATATTAGTTCTAGTTAGTTCACTTACCTTGTTTTCTTTGTTAACAAATAAATCACGGAGTTGGTTAGGTGCTAAGATGAAAGTTTCAGTTTATTCATTTGGATTGGTGTTTAAACCATTTTTGGATTGGTGTTTAAACTTTAGGGTTTGTATTTCCCATGTATGTTTAACTTGATCTTCTTTAGAGTGTTTGTAATATAGGTTGAGTACCCCTGCTACTCGATCTTAGTATACGTTGCTTGCTTGTTAAAAAAAATATATATTGTAGAATAACAAGAAATATATAGTTGCAGATAAACTATTCCAAACGCCCTGGATTTGGCTGTTGCAATATAAATGCTCAATCTCCACATTACTCAAATATTACAGCATATAATATAATATAGCATCACTCATAGCAATAACAATTCATAAAGCATATATTTATTTATTGGCACTATAGTTAAGCTGGCTTTCAGCTAAACAGTTGCTCCACTTAACATAATCTTATTAGTTAAGACATGATAAATATCCAAGTAAATTTTATTCTGACAATATCATGATACAACAACAAACTTCCTTCAGAAGTAAAAACGTTTGAAAAAAAAGTGGTACACATCCAGAGGAGGGGAAGGAAAACCTAGGGCTTCATAGCAGCAATAGACCCATAGTGCTTAAAAAAAACTACAAAAAGATGTGCAATGGCCAAAAGCTAGCACTAGGGCAGTGTTTAAAAACAGGGAGGGAAAAAACTTGAGTCAAGAAACTCTGGTTGCGTCCTCCCAGATGATCGCGATGAGCCATGAATATTGAGGGCAGCTTCCCCATTCATCTTGGAAAAAGGAAAAAAGATGAGTTGTGAAACAAAAAGTACATATTTTTCTGCACCATTGACTTCACTTACAACAGTTACTTGAACTTCACAGTATGCTTCCACTTCTTTTCCATCACTGGTCCCTTTTCACAAATAATATGGACGAACTGGGGTGATGCTGAAGCAGATGGTTCTTCAAGACTGGTTTTGCTTCTGATCCCGGCACAAGCATTATCTGCATATAAAGCTAACATCAGTTGCTACAGAACAATGATATCCCAGAAACCGCCACAGTCAACCCTGTTTATTTGTGAGACTTTTACTACTTAATATATTCCCATTCTCCATTCAACCGCTTTTGCTATTTTCCTCTCTTATGTTATTCCTTTCCTGAATTTTGACATTAGGCGATCTTATGATTTAGACTCTGTTCATGTCTCTCTCCTAACAATAGTAGCAAGAACAGAAATAAAATTCTGATTCAAAGGACGAACCTCATATTTTTCTAGTAATGATGCCAACAATGTGGCAACAAAATGGATAACCAATTTCTGCCCAACACAAGCACGTGTACCAGATCCAAAAGGAAGAAATGCTGTATTTTCATTTGGATCATTTAGTACAAATGAGCTGAATCCAGCAATCGAAAGTTCTTCAGCAGAACCTGAAAGAGTTATCAATATCAAATGATAATAACAGAAAAAGGATAAAAAATTTCTACCCTGAACCTATAACATAACAATAGTTTTGAACTTCTGATGATGAAGGATAAATCCGACACTTGCCACACAAGTCAACTCTCACCCCAAATTACAGACAACATTTTCCTTTTTCAACATGCCCCCAAGCAGCACAGGAAAAAAATAAAACAAATGAAAATGGTGTGAATTAACAAAAGCCACTCAAACGAAACCTATCTTAACTTCTACAACATAGTGGATATAAAATTTGCAGATGCGCACAAGGAAGGTACAGAAAAATAAGGCAGCAAGGGTCATACCTGATCCCTCCTTACCGATTGAAAGAAATCGGTATGGATTGAAATCACTTGCATCACTCCCCCAACTGGAGTCATCCTTCTGTAGCAATTGAACAGGCACAACCAGCATAGCGCCAGCAGGTATGGTTACACCAGTTGCAAAGCTCAAGTCTGACATAAAGATGAATGTTAATGAACATTAAGTGAAAATGCAGAGTTAGCCTTATTTAGAACAACAGAAGGCGAGGTCCTCTAGGACAAAATACTCCACGACGTCTAACACACTATTAGTAACTCTTAGAATTCAGGCTAGGTGTAGCTCATCTCCAAAAGCTAGTTCTAGGGATGAGAATAGCATAAGCTTTATAAGGAATACTTTGTCCATATCTCTGGTCAATGTGAGATTTCAACACACCCTTTCCTTATGAGAGGACTAATTTGCTCATATCTCTACTTTGCACATGTATGCAATGCCCACGAATAATCATAAAATCATCAAAGATTACAAATCAGTTAGTTTCTACACAAGAAGCTCAAGGAACCCGGCATGCCTTCAATAAATTATTGCATATAATACAAAGTATAATGCGTTATACTTGCTTCAAAGAATAGTAAGCAATATCTCACCGTGTTTCAAAGAACACCTCTGCAGCATGGGACCAGTGGGCAGAAGGCGTGCAGATTCATAAATTGTAGCCAATAACAAAGGCATCCTATAAATATCTTCATGCTCATATTTCGATGGATTTTTTCTTACCATGCTAATCTCTGAATAAACCTGCGAAAACATATAAAAATAAGTAAGACGAAATGTCTTGGAAACATTACAAAGTAAATTTAGGGAACCATTTAAGAAGATTAATTATAGAAATTGGACTCTTGGATTTGAGCATTGGAATATAAACAAAAATAAAGTTATGCATAATGATGTGCCAACTATGAACTGGATAGAGTGAAGACAGAATACAATGATTGCAACCTTATCCTGTAGTTCTGGATGCATGACAAGCCTAGTCAATAAATTGGCAATCAAAGCAGCCGTAGTTTGACATCCATGAAACATCACACGCATGATGTTCCCACAAGGTTCTTCTTTAGCGTCTCGATGAACATGAAGGTCACGAAACAAATAGTAATCTTGGAACTCATCATCAGAACGGTGTTGTGCACCATGTGCTGACTTGATTTCTAAGTTTGAACTTTCACTATGTACTTCTTGGTCAACACGGCCAAATAATTTGCAGTTTTTTCTGCAATGTTGAAGGATGTCTTGAGTTAAGCATTTCAACTTTGTGCATAAGCACTGATACCTCCAAAATCTTCGTATCCAGAAAGGTGTAACATTATAAGAGACCCAAAAGCAAGCATCTTTAGCAATCATCATAAGAAGTTCCTCATATATTGCAGCCTTGGGCCAGGCAAAGAAGCCGTCTCCAAAGAAAGTGGCGCCCATTATGGAGAAAGCCATATGCTGAGAAATCAACCTTGAATCAATGCTTCCTCTGGTTCTGATATTTTCTATTTTATCTATGACAAAATCTGAAACCTTCATTGGAATCAGATCAGCAGTCTTCAGCAATCTTTCATTCAACTCTATTGCCAATAATTCCCTTCTCTTTCGTACCTAAAGACAATTTAAATGAAATATTTAGCTGCTAAAGTTGGACAGAGATCATGACATACAAAGAAAACATGATTCATAATTTCTGCAGAAGTCATTTGAGACGCATATTGAAAATATACGAACAAAGAGCAGTTTGATTAACGCGAAAGGTCTCAAAACTTACAGCTATTAGTGTCAATAAGAAATAACTGAAAAACACATGTACATTAGAATAAGTGACAAAAATATAAAAGAAAAGGCTTCACATTCATCACATTCCAAACAAGTAATCTGTCAATTAGTTAAATGCCTTGATCTAAGGGCCATCAGAGAAGTGATTATACTTCAAAGTATATTGAAAGAGAAATTAAGTATTTTCAAGTACTTCTGCATACATAGATCAGATATTCCCTCTGGCATAGCTTGAGACATTGTCTGAACCAACAAAAGATTAGGTAACAAATAGGTCAAGATTATCATAAGCATAATAAAAAATTAGTTAGAGACAGGAAAAAATCATCTAAAAATAAAAAACAGTTTGTAAGAACCTGTTCAAAAGAAGGGGCAAAGAGGCTTGATTGACCAAAGGCTAGATGGAATGCTTTTCCTGTAAGCGGCAACTTATCCTCTGCCTTTGTAAGCATCTCTTGAATTAGCACTGGATCCTTAACTGACACCAGAAGCTGAGTAGGACCTAACCACAGCTTAACAATTGGTCCATACTTCCCATGGGATTCTGACAACACATCTATAAATCAAAAGGTCAACTATGTTATTATTCATTACTAAACACTGTACAAAACAACCTGAGTTTGATAATTTTCTGAAGAACACCCTTTAATCTAAATTCTGCCAGAATATAGCATATGTGCATTATATAAATTGATATTAAATTTCTCAATAAAACAAAAATATTAACTTTTCCTTGAACTTTGATGTCATTACTTTTATAAACGGTTAACGATTAACGATTTCCTATTAACATAAGTGTTGTCTTAGAATATTATCTGAATTCCAAAACAATCATTAATCTCTATTAAGCAATAAATAGTAAGCAAGTGAATCTTTTCATGTATAACTCGATAAGCAATTCAACTGATTCAAAAAACAAGTGCAAATCGAACTGACCAGTGAAATTTTCCCGATAAAGGAGGTTATAGTGGCCAAAGAAAGAGGGACAGGGAGGTCCAGGAATGGCTTTAGCTTGGTGCCACAAAGCGAAGACATTGAAGAACTTTTTGAGCGAAAAGGTTGTAACAAAAAGGAGGAAAAACCAAAGAAAAGCATTGAATTCTCTGGTGGCGAAGTCGGTGACGAGCTGAGAGGTGGTGATGGTGTTGCAAGCTTTAGATTGAAGATAGAGACCGAAGAAAGTGATTGGTGGAGAAGAAGAATCAGAAACACACGAACTGTTGTTCATTTTCTGATATCATCGAATGGAATTGAATTGAATTGAACTGGGAGAGAAAATTTTGGTTTGGGATTTTTCGTGATTGGCTTTTCTTCTGACAGAACTGCGAGATGAAACGACGTCGTCGTGGCTGACTATGGTAGTGTCCGTGTCGTCTTGTTTCGAAGATGAAGGATGAGATTTTGTGACGTGACTGAAGGGTACCACATTAAAAAATAAATTAAACTAGCCTGTATCTCATTTTCGTTTCAATATTATAAAAAAATATTCTTTTATTTCTTTTATATATATATATATATATTAGCACATAACCCGTGACTACGCACGGGCCAGCGTTTGCTCAGTTGATAGACAGATATTTGTATTTCTTATATATATTTTAGTTCTTAAAATCATTTTTTATTGATCCATATCATTAAATTTTAAAGCTCCACCATCATAATAGTCTTGGCCAGTCATAGCACAAATTTATAAAGAGGACATTAAGACAAGTTCGCAATTTAAAGAGTTACCACCAAATAGTCATCACTTGTTCACCCGCATCGGAAGTAGCGCAAGGAAGAACGCAGCAGCAAGTAGGGTCAGATGTATACATTTTGGGTCTTTAAGCAAAATTTACGACGAAGATTTATTTATATATAAATTATTATTTTTTATTTTATGTCTTTAATCTTTGTAAGATGCAAAATAATTTATGAAGTTTTCGATGATGGTCATGCTATCCGTTTAAATTAAGGCTATAGGATGTAACAGTTTTAGTTGGACCTTATCTGTTATTTAGTTCTTGTTGAAACATGGTGGAGTGACATAAAAGAAACATAAATTGTATTTAGACAAAAAATTAAATATTCAAAACTAATTGATAGACCTTTTTAATCTTATCAGCATTAACTTACTCTAAACTTCATAAATGACTCTGACTAAACTCGATTTTATTTCTAACTAAATAATTTTATCACTAACAAATTAAATATTATTTCCAACTGCTGTTGTTTTGTTCCTTTCTTTTTTATTCTAGATTCTATTTTTCGTGGTTAGTCTTATCTTTTTTTCTCAGAATTAGTGAAAAAATAAAAGGCTCGAATTTACTGCATTATTTTTTACGTGATTGCTCTAAATTTGACTCCAATTTCTCTCTCTCTTTTTAATTTTACTTGCTTACTTTTATATTATTAAGAAGATTAAGATTAAGATAAGATAAAATAAAATAAGATATTTCTTTTTTTAAAATTTTATGGTTGTATGGTTGTATAGGTACAAGAGCGAATACGTATCAAAATTGGAGGATGGGACGGATTCTATTTTGAAATTTGAAGCAAATGCCAATCGAGCATACATGAGGATATTAAATACCACTTTAATGTCATGGAAAGAAATTAAGCGGTTCATTTAGTTTAGATTTTAATAAAATAAAATGTGAAAATACGCAAATTGAGATAAAATTTAATAATTAAGATTATTGATGCATATTAAGAATGAAACGAATCAATGTGACCAACAAGCTAAACCCCAAATGCTTGTTTAATTAACGTTCCTTTAATATTTGTATTTATAAAAGTAGCTTTTCCTAAAAAAAATCTTACAATAAGTAAAAAAAGATTGAGACCTAAAGCGAGGGTTTGGGCCGCTTTATTGTTAGGTCAGCTTTGTACTCATATGTCCTTACGAACTATTAGATGGTCAAGACTTACGAGACTTTTCTCTTTTATCTTTTACTTAAAACTTGATATGCACAAAGATAAGAAATAGTTTTTTATAATTTTTCTCACATTTTTCAATGATTTCAATAAATTTATAGAGAAAACTTTTCTTTTTTTTATCTAGTTTTCTTAAACCAAAAAATTGCAATTTTCACTTTATTTTTATCCATTTAAATAAATTTATTTTGTATTTTAATCTTTATATTTGATATTATTCTTTTTGTTTTAATCCTCGAAAAAAAATTTTTTAGTCTTCATACGTATTTATATGTATTGACTTGGTCGATGTAATCTTTGCCATTCATCTCCCTCATAACTCCTTTTGTCCTTGTTTGTTTTTGCCTCAATATTTGACATTATTGTTTTTATTTTAGTCTAGAAATGAAAAATATTGGCATTGACATAGGGATACACATGTGACCTAATTACTTCTTTTCTATAAGTTAGAAATGTTTACTAATAATTTTGAGACTAAACCGATATATAGCTTGACAAAATAAAAAAGGACTAAATCAATCGGGGATTAATTGTTATTAAAAAAAACAGAATTATAATAAAGATGGATAAAAAGATCTAAATTGCTAATTTTAAAAGTTAAAACATATATGGATACAAACAAAATATTCTATTTTTTAGAGGCAAAAAAGAACTGTCATAAAAAATAAGCAACAACATTATATCTATATTCACACTATGCGTAAAATAGATTGATCTCCAAAATTCTTAATCATGTATATAATTTAAATATTGTTATTTATTAACAAATAACTATTCTTATTATTATTGTTACCTTGTTTGTAAAAATTTAAATATGTCTTCAACTCAAACTCACATAAATACACTTTTATCGATATAAAAATGTATTTGATATTTGATAAATAGTTAAAATTGAGAAAACTATAATTTTAAAATTTAAAATTATATTTACATCAATACGTATGTATTCCTACTCAGATTAATACCTCTTTAATCATTTTTTTTAATAATACCTCTTTAATCATTTAAATTTCGCCCCCAATAAAAAATCACTAATAATAAATTAATCTCCATTGATTTAATTTATTATTCATTTATAATTTTATCTTGTCTAATATAGGCATTTGTTTGGTAAATTGTCTAATATAGGTATTGGCATTTCAAAAATAATAATTATTACTTTTTATATTATTCAGAAATTAAATAATACATATTAATTCATATTAGATAAAGTTTTAAGCTTTACTAAATTAATTCATATTTATTTATCCAAAAAAAGAGCCGATGTACCTAAAAATTAATTTTTGTACCAAAAAATCTCAATTCATGTTTTAATAGTTTATAAAAATAAAAAAGAATTATATATATATATTTATATTATATTAAGAATTAAAAAAAGAACCGAACTTATTTTACTGGTTATTGGTTCTTTCTTTGGATCAAAAACCCTGCTCTGCTCTGTAAGATTGCAACTCGCTGCTTTGCATTGGAAGTTCCAACGATGGCGGGAATCGCTATACTTCTAGATCTATGGCGGAAAAATCAAAACGTTAGCTCAGAGTTGAACTCTTCATATGCCTTTCAGTCTTCTACCTCTTTCTCTGCCTCCACTGCTGCTGCCGCTGCAGCCTCTTTTGCTGCAGGAACCAGTTTTGCTTCAAGGGCTTTGTTTGGGTACGCTTTACCTCTATTTTCATATGCACATGCATTTTTGTCAATGTTTTGGGGATGATTGTGCTTTGTTTTGTCGAAGGGTGTTGATACGGGTATACAATTGATAAGGATTAGTTTAGTTTAGCTGATTCGGTATTTGATGACTGGGGGAATCGGGTATGGATGTGGATAAAAAAAAAATTCTTGCTATTGAAAATTTGAGGATTTTTTGGTGATAGGTTGTTGTTGTGATTTGATTTTTTGGTATAAACATAAATCAGTTCAACTATTAGGTTTATTTATGAAAGTGATGAAATTTTGAAGATTTGAAGAGTGTTACTATAATATCTAATTGAAGCAAATCGTTTCCAGTTGTTATTGTTTGTTAGGAAGTGTTGAGAAGAGGTGGAGGGGAAATTATGACTTTATAATGCGATTGAGGAAGATTGGGTTATATGTGGGTGAATTTCAAGAAGGAAAAGAAAAAGTAGAAAAGAGTCAAAAGAGAATGTTTCTTTGTATATATAGGAGAAAACAGAGAACTGGAATATCCTTTCACTAATTTTTTTTATAGATAAAATGATCTGCATTGTTGCATATGACCTTCCAGGGGGTTATGGTATTTTTCTTTTCAAAAACATCAGGTGTATAAAAGAAAAACATTGTTTAAAAGTTGTTGGTTAAGTTGGTTTGGAGACAAACCACAAATCTTGAGGGGGTTATGCGTACTTTATCATTCTATTATGGATATATCGTCCTACTTTGATTTTTTGGTTTAACCTTGAGCATATATTTACATATATCAGTCAAGTGACTCATGCCATTTTAATTTCAGGTCACGAGTTGCATATTGTGATGCTGGCACAGCATTGTCTGAAGATTATATTTCTAATATACAAAGTGCTTCTAGAGAGATTTATAACTATGATGCTTTAAGATATAGTACCAATACCAAGCAGTACTATGTTGAACCTAAACCTCTATTCTCTGCTTTCGAATTGAGGTCTTTTGCAATGACTTCCTTAAGGTCATTCTTGATGTTCTATTTGCCTCTTTTGGAGCCCCATGCAGAAATGGAAGACGACGATGATTTCTTGGAGGAGAATCAAGAACACCCTGTTGATCTGGTTGTCCCCTTCAAAAAATCTGTGAAACAAATCATACGTGAGGTAAGATTTTATTTTATTCTTTATATTCTTGGTTTAGAACTGCTATATTTTGCAATATTCTCAACTTATGAAATTGCTAAGTCATTTGTCATTCAATATTGTTAACAACTATGATGAGCTGCTATATATAGCTTATATCTTGGTAGATTCTTCGTTACTAAGTTGATTCTCTTTGTCACGGATAGATAGACGTATTGATTGAGGTGGACAGCTTTTACTTTTTGTTCATTCAATCAAGGTTTTGCGTTGGCTCATGGAATTTATTGAACATAATATGATCTGAACTGAAATATTTTTAAATATCTTGTTTTTTTCCAAACAATTGTTTTGGTTTGAAATTTGAATCTGTTAGATCTTCTGGGATATTGGTAATTTCCACTCTCAGATTAAGCATAACAAATTCCACCAATTAGTTAAGTTTGGACTGACCTTAGCAGGACTTTGAGTGGGGTGAGATATTGAAATCTTCATTTGAAGTAGATAAACTCATAATTTTAAGGGGGAAAAAAGAAGAATGGTAGAGGTTCTGCGCTTCTGCCCCTTTAACAGTGTGCCTATGCTTATGTAGAGGTAGAGTTAAAATAAATAACAAATGATAACAGGAGTAACATAAAATGAATTGGTAAGATTTAAGGACTGAGTCATACACTAATTTGAATCATTCTCTTGCGTTTAATACTCTGAATGAACCTACTTTTGTTTGTTCAGTAACTCCAATAATTAACTGGTTTCACGGTGTTTAGTGGTCTTCCTTTTTATTTGGTAATTTGGTAATTACTATAAGAAATTAACCTGGTTCCTTAATTTTTTTTTAATTATTCCGTTGGATCTACTTTATGCATCTTTTGTTCTATTTCTCTGTTTCTTACAGTGTTTAGAACTTAGTTGGTTAGTTAAATTTTCTCGGATGCTATGACAGACTAGTGTTGTAACGACTAGAAGGATTTTAGAAAGAATTGCGTTGCATTATGTTTCGCGGCGGATGGCATGGAAACTTCTTAAAGGTATGTTCTCCAAATCTGTTGATACTTTAAGCTATGTCTGAGTGAGTGGATACCCTTGCATATACATAAAAAAAGTTACTATTTACCACTAACTAGTCAAATAAAATTTTATGGACGTTCGTCTGGTATTATATTGTGATCTCGCAAGAGATCTTACAAACCCTTTTTGGTGGTTTCTTAAACAGATATCCCTAGATCAGCTAGTCGCAAGGCAGAGAGGAAATTGCCTACTTTGGTTTACGTCTTTCGTGTGAGCAGAACAACTTTCAGAGGTCAAACCGATCCATGAATCATATGTTCATTGTGAGATTACCTGAGCTTTTAACATCAATTTTATTGAGCCAACTATCTGTTTTTTATGTACAGGACACATGCTTGGTGTTGCAGCGTCATGGCTTGTCCAAGTAGGCATTGATTTATATCGATTCTTTACTTCCACATTTAAATCTAAGGATGAGGACCGTGGCGTTGACAAAACCAAGCAACTAGAACTTCTTGGAGAGAAAATTGTCCTTGCTACAGTTAGGTGTACTTCATCTCTAATTTTTGCCTCCATAGGGGCAGGAATTGGTGCTACGCTCATTCGTCCCTCTCTTGGCCAGTGGATCGGTAAGATCGTAAATAATATATGTAGGAAATTGAGTAATCTCTCACTTTGGTCTTTTAGATTGTATGCCGGAGTCATTTTTGTCCCAATTTTTACAAAAATTCTTAAGAAGTCTTTGACGTTTACAAATGTAATCCATATTAGTCTTTATAATGGACTAATATTAAGAATTTTATAAAGTCAAGGACTAAAGTGAAATTTTTATTAAAGTTAGAGACTATAATGACAGAGAAGAACTAAAGTTGAGGTTTACTCCTAGAAAATTACAAGATTGCTGCTGATTAATTGAATTGTGTCAGGCTGATTATTTTTCATTTTCACTTCTATTTGCAAAGGTTATAAATCATGTTTCTTTTTCAGGATGTGCTGCTGGTGATTTGGCTGGTCCCATCATTGTAGCATTCTGTGCAGACAAATTATTTGTAATAAAACTTTAGCAGCAGTTATATTTCCTGATGTATTATTTATCCACCTCAAATGACTGGTGTATCTTATAATTTTTTCTGTTTTCTATAAACCATGTCAGATTGAGCCACTAACTAAAATTTGCTAGATCTTTTTTTAGCCGAAGCCGTTGTAACATTTTTCTGATGATGGTGACGGCGTTATTGCTTCAATTGATATTGCTAATAATGCAGTCTCTAATATTATCGTGTTGCATTTTATGATTTCATGCTGGTTTATATTTTATTTTTCCTACTTTGGGGGTATGAACTAGATAGAATAAAGTATATGGATACGCCCTCTTATTTCCATTTCCAAGCAGGTGAGTACTAATCCAAGAATATGTTAATCTGCAAATGGTATATTTATTTCGCGTCCAAGTAATATGGTCGTATTTGAACCCCCCCAAAAAAAAAAAAAGAAAGTAATATGGTCCTACTGTCCTATGCCTATATGAGAAAATGGAGTAAATCAGTCATTATTAGGACTTTCATGAACAACTACCACAACTTTTTTTTCTTTTCGTTTTTTTTTTTTTTTGGAATCCAATAACTACCACAACTCGTCTGTATACAATTTCTACTGTCAGAAATAAAGACAGTCCAGTGATATAAAATCCATGATTCATTAAGTTCTTATTATCCCAAAAAATATTACAACTTACTACCTTTACACATGGGCTTTTGCCTAGGTTAGTTGTTCACAATATTTTGCTGGCAAAAAATGGGGGCTATAAATTGCCAGTCCAGACAGTGACAGATTACTATGGAAGACTTTGTAGTGTAGGACGAAGTTTCGAAGGTGCCACATTATTGGTGTAATAGTTCAAACAAGGAGTACATGATTTGTGGTCTGAGACCAGTTCACGCGGTAATCAAAAGCTTTATTATGATATAACTAATAAATATGACTCGTCAAAATAACCAAATTGTCATAACGATCATTGACTGTTTGTCTTTCTTTCTCAAGTCAACTGAATTATATCTAGTTTTCTACTTTTACATTTGAGTGAAGGATTTATAGAACAGAACAGACGAGAAGAATTCCAAGGGAGCAAGAAGCGGTGAAAAGAAACAAAAGGGTACAAAACAAAATGGCAGAAACTGCAGTTTTTTTTGCTCTAGACCAAGTACTCCAATTCCTCAGAGAAAAAGGATCTCTTCTGAGAGGTGTTCATAGAGAACTTGCAGACATAAAAGATGAGCTAGAAAGCATTAAAGCCTTCCTCAAAGATGCAGATACAAGGGCTAAAGATGAAGGAACTTCCAAAGATGGAATAAGAGCTTGGGTGAAGCAGCTAAGAGAGTTATCTTTTCACATAGAAGATGTTATTGCTGAGTACAACATTTATCTGTCACAAGACACTCCTCATCTTTCTAGATTCATGGCCTTCCTCCAAAAGATCTCTCACACAATCAAAACTCTAAAGCCTCTACATCGGATTGCATCCGAGATCAAAGACATTAAGTTGTCTGTTCGTGGAATCAAAGAAAGAAGTGAGTACTATAACTTTCAATCTTCGGTTGAGCTTGGATCAAGCAGTAGCAGAGGGACCCAAAGTGGCAAATGGCATGACCCTCGATTAGGTTCCCTTTTCATTGAAGAAGCCGAAGTCGTGGGATTCGAAAACCCAAGGGAGCAAGTTGTTGGTTGGTTAGTGGATGGAGCTACAGCTCGCACTGTGATTTCTGTGGTTGGTATGGGAGGACTGGGAAAAACAACTCTTGCCAAGAAAGTTTTTGACAGCCAAGAGGTGAAAGCGCATTTTTCTTGTCGTGCTTTCGTCGCAGTTTCTCAAACATACACAGTAGAAGCTTTGTTGAGGAACATTTTGAAAGAATTCTATAAGGAGACCGATGAGACCCTTCCTCAAGGCATCAACAGTTTTGATAACCCGTCGCTTGTGACCGAAGTGAGGGGTTACTTGCGGCAGAAGAGGTATGTAATTGTCTTTGATGATGTGTGGAAAGTAGATTTGTGGGATGAGATCCAACTTGCTATGTTTGATAATAACTTAGGAAGTAGGGTAATGGTCACAACTAGGAACTTGGAAGTTGCAAATTACTGTAAGAAATCTTCTATTGTTCTAGTGCACAATTTACAACCATTATCTCAGAATAAAGCATGGGAACTCTTCTGTAAGAAGGCATTTCATTTTGGTTTAGATGGAAATTGTCCTCCAGAGCTAGAAGATATGTCTAATCAAATTGTCCAAAAATGTGAGGGTTTACCACTTGCAATTGTTGCCATTGGTGGCCTTTTGTCAACCAAAGACAAAACTGTGTTTGAGTGGAAAAAACTATGCCAAAACCTTAGTTTCGAGCTAGAGAGAAATCCTCATCTGACTAGCTTAACTAGAATTTTAGCCCTTAGTTATGATGACTTGCCTTACTACTTGAAGTCATGTATACTGTACTTTGGTATATATCCAGAAGACTACTCCATTCGGTGCATGAGACTGGTAAGGCAATGGATAGCTGAAGGTTTTATTATAAATGAGGAGGGAAAAGCATTGGAGGAAATAGCAGAACAGTACTTGACAGAGTTGATCCATAGAAGCTTGGTTCAAGTCTCCAAAGTTAACTATGATGGGAAAGCTTTGAGTTGCCGAGTCCATGATTTGCTACGCGAAATGGTCATTCGAAAAATGAAGGAGCTAAGCTTTTGTCGTGTCGTCCATGTAGATGATCAACCAACCTCTGATGTAACAACTCGGCGGTTAGCCATAGCTACTAAATCTCACAATGTGCTTAGAAGCATTGGACAACACTCCAAAATCCAGTCCATGTACATGTTTGAAGCAGGTGAATTGCCAAATAACTTTTTGAGTAAGTTTTTATCAAAATCTAAGCTTATGAAAGTATTGGACTTGGAAGGTGCATCATTGAACTATGTTCCTAATGATTTGGGGAATATTTTTCACTTGAGGTACTTAAGCTTGAGGAAAACAAATGTTAAGGACATTCCAAAATCCATAGGTAAATTGAAGAACCTAGAAACCTTGGATCTAAAGGAAACACTAGTGCATGACTTGCCAAGTGAGATAAACAAGCTCACAAAGTTGCGCCATCTTCTGGTTTACCATAGAGATACGAGTAGTTTTCGTATTGATGGTGAAACAGGGGTGCGGTTGAATCTTGACACTTTTGCAAAAGCTTTATCATATAGAGGCAGATAATGGTGGTGGATCAAATCTAATAAAAGAGCTAAGAAAGCTGAGGCAATTAAGGAAGTTGGGATTGAAGAATGTGAGAAGAGAATATGGAAACACTCTATGTGACTCAATACAAGACTTGGCTTGCCTTGAATCTCTTTCCATCAGTGCAATAACTGAAGATGAAGTCATAGATTTGCAATTCATCTCATCACTCCCTCAACTTAAACAAGTACACTTGTTCGGTTGCTTAGAGAAAATGCCAAACTGGGTTCCAAGGCTTCAATACCTTGTAAGGTTGTCGATCCGTTTTTCGAAGCTAAAGGATGATCCACTGAAGTTACTCAAAGATCTTCCAAACTTGTTGCGCCTCTCAATCTCATGTGATGCATATGTTGGTGAGGTGTTGCATTTTGAAGCAGGATTTCATAAATTGAAGAGACTTTACCTGGTAGAGTTGAATAACTTGAATTCCATTGTTATAGATGATGGAGCTTTACCTGTTCTTGAACAAATTAAAATGATGAAATTGATAAATTTAAAGGAGATGCCATCTAGCTTCCAGCTGCTAGAAAGCCTTAAAACTCTGTATTTGACTGATATGGCACATGAGTTCATCCAAAGCATTGATCCAAATGATGGTGTCAAGTGCTGGGTCATTCAACATGTCCCTATTGGTTTTATCATACGCAAGGTTGGTCCAAATTCTTCTGAGAACACCTACTATAGTACTCTTCGTAATCGAATTGTTGTTGGTGGTCCTTTTTCTCTAGCTTAGTGTGTCACTGTATGTATCTGTTGTTACATGATGGGTGGTGTTACTGTCACTCATTTTTCTTTCTTTGTATATGTTATGTTTCTCTCATCTTAGTAAGGAACTGTGAGGACTTTTCTCTAAAAAAATAAATTAATTAAAATTTAGGTTGCCATGATTGTCAGCGGAAGAAGTCTCAAGCTAAATGTAAAAGAAACTCTTTTTTTTTTAATCAATTTTGTGAGGGACTTGCGAGAAATTGTTTCCTCGCTAAATTTGGCCGATATCTCTTTGCTACTCCGTCGCCAATCATCCAACCAAAGTTTTCTTAACTTATTTTCTGCAAAATATTAGCAACCGAATTCGTCTTTCCTTGATAGTCCATTGTAAATTAATGAGGGTTTAACGAAAATAATTTTCTCACTATTTTTTCTCCGTATTGTAATATAATAAAATATTTCTTTAGCCTTATTTGATTCATTGTGTTCGTAGATAGTCAGATACTCCCTCACAAAAATAATTTATTAAAAAAATTAAACTAACTTACACGTATCAAAAAAATTAATTACTCATATTTAATTTTATTGATTCATTGATTTTATTCAAAAATTAAAATGTTTTTCTTAAATTGTCCTTCTTAATAAAATTTAATATTTTATATTCTTATGTATTGCTTAGCTAACGTATTCACACAAATCATTTCAAGCAATTATCTCTTAATTGGAAATAAACTACAATTAAATAAGGGTAATTTTTTTTTTGTTAAAAAAATAAGGGTAATTTTAAGAAATTAACATTTATCACTATAATAATAATTAGTATTTACTTATATTTTAGACACTTACTCTAAGGTTTTTTTTTTCTATAAATCATTCCGGAGGAATAACCCTTTAGTAGATGCTAGAGACTATTAGCAATGTCACTTGTACTTAAAGGAAAGAATCAGAGTGAGGGAGAGTGATTTCATATCAGCAATCACTCTCACTTGTGGAAGTATATATCAAAAAGAAAGGCAATTTTCAATTTTATACTCCTTACCTAGTCACTAAATTATATCCTTTAATCCATCCATCTATATGTATATAATATATACTCTGATTTGGATATGAAACTCTTGTGCTTACCAAACGGCAGGCATGCATGCATTAAGAATATTAGAATGAAGCATCAGATTCAGATGCACTAGGAGCTAATTGATTTTCAATAATATGCAATGGGTATATCAATTTTACAAAAGTTTAAACCACTATCAAGCATCAGTCTCAGTGGGATATGAATCACATGTCAGCTGCCATTAAAATGGAAAGTTATAGAACTAAAATTCCAATTTTTCCAACAATTAAGATAAAGAGAGAATAAAAGGGACTACGGATCATTGGTTCCAAATTTGTTATAAAAATATAGTATATAAATAACTCTTAAGAGTTAGAGGCTGATATAATCTTTATTCATATGATAAATTATAGAGTTCAACACTAATTTATTTCTTTTGAGCTGAAATAAACCGTTAGTATTTATGTAAATGCTCTTTTGAGTCATTTGACTTTGAGATATCGTTTTTTCACCTTAAAAATATTTTATCTAAAAAAAAAGAAATTATATAGAGCTAATACCTATACCTAATTAAGTACAAATAAAACTCCTTTTAATTAAAGGGGCTAGGAAAACTTTATTTCCTAGAAAGGGACAAAATGGTGGATGAAATATAAGAATAAAAAAGTGCCATCCATCCATCCCTAATTGAGATTTCATATTGCTTAAGTTATGCCTTGGTGTTTTTTTTTTTTTTTTTTTGAATTGGGCCTTGGCTTCTTGGTTAGCTTGTATGTTAATGGCAAGTGAAGAGAGGTTGTTGTTGGGTTCTGGTTTGTGATTAGAAGATTTTGATTCATGAAATTGATGAGTGGAACTGGAAAGTGCCCCCTCTGGATTTTGATCCTCCGTCACTTTGTTCTCAACTTGTTCTTTGTGCTTTCCCCACAGAACAGAGTATAAGCCTATTACAATCAAGATTGCACCAATCACTCTGCACCCACAATTAATCCAAAATTCAAAATTCAATCCTATTATACCCTAATCATGTAAATAGGGAAAGGGATAGTAAAGATTTATTGTTACCCTCCAAGAAAAATCTGCTCAGAAAGGATGTAGGAGGCCATAATGGCAACAATGATCATCATCAAAGGGCTAAAAGCAGTTGCAAAAACTGGGCCTTTCTTCTTAATCACCAACCCTTTTACATAATATGATAGGCTTGATGAAATTATTCCCTAATACAGCATTATTATTATTATTATTATGAATGAAACTAAACAGAGACAGAATTAAGAAATAATAATAATTCTTACGGCATAAGCAGCAACAAGTAAATTCATATCCCAACCAATAGTCCAAACAGAAGATTTGTGTTCCATAACAAAGGTAACAGCAATTGCTTGAAGTGTTCCTATGAAGCATATTAGTGATGTCAGGCTTAAGTGATGATTCTTGTACGTTTCTATGGCTTTCGCCTGTCCAATAACACCACACAAAAAAGTCCATTAATTAGGTGAAGTCAATCAAAGTTAAGTTAAACTTATGTTTTCTCAATGTTTTTCTATCTTCATATAACAAGTTATGAGATTCTTACTTGTAAAACAAAGAGGAATGACCAGGCAAAAGTGGCGATGATAAGGAAAATGGAACCTATGCACCAATTTTTGTCGGAGGATGTTGTGGTATTTGATGCATTAATATTATTATTATGTGAATGTGAATGTTTTGTCCATAGCATTTGCACAATAGGGCCTTTGTATAATAATGTCATCAACATGGCACCAACAACCGTCACCACTGTCCCCAACACTTTTGCTTGGCATCTCACCCTCTTCATATTCATCTTCTCCATCCTTAATTAATATATAATAATAATAATAATTCAAATGAATTACTTACTTAGAAATTAACAATTAAATAGATAATTAAACATAAAAAAGAAAACTTGTATTAGGATATAACGATATAATGATAGTTAATTAATGAATTAACTACCTGCAAGAGCGATGAGAAAAGTGATGGCAGGAAGGATGTTGCTCATTGCGCAAGCAAAGGTTGGGGATGTGAATTTCAAGCCAGCATAGTAGAAATTTTGATCTATCACTGGCCTGCATGTATGTGTCATGTGATGTGTAGTACAATTTAATTAATAATTTCAATAAGCAACATGATGATGATGATGCATTTATACTATATATAATACTAACCCAAGCAGAGCAAGGATGAAAATTTGCATGAATATTGGGAATGTAATCTTTGGTTGAGCTTTCCTGATGAAAAATCAAAATCACAGTATTAAGATTAAATTAATGAATTGATAATTAAAGCTTTAATATTTAACAAAAATAAAAAATGACACTAATCTAGTCTAGGTAGGTAGTTTAGTATGTACCTTTCAAAAATGAAGGCGAATGGAGCAATAACAGCGGTTGCAATGGCGTGGCGATAAACAACGAGGACATAGTGGCTCATGCCTGTGTTGAGGGAAACCTTAGTTATAATGTTCAGCCCTGCATACCCAAATTCTAAACCTATCATAGCAAAATGGTATTTACTCTTTTCAACACAACATCTAATAACCTTTTCCATGCCCATGCCCATGCCCATCTCTCTTAATAACAAGTAGTGGAAAAATGAACAAGGTTTGTGTTTGTGTTTAATTTCTTCCTGGGAATATGGGGATGCTTACTATTATTTATACCAACGTAGAATCATTGGTATTCTTTCTACGCATCCAACAGGTTGGTCGAATGACTGATGAAATCTACTTTGAATAACAAGTTCGAACTCCTATGAACACACTTTAACTTATAAAAAAAACAAGAATTCGTACTCTCGATCTCTTCTTGTGATCTATCAGCTCATAACAAAGTGACAAAGACTAATATAATCGCTTTGAGGAAGATTACCAACATAACTCTCTTTAGACTTTATTTAATAAAATTAATTCATTAACATTATATACATACATTTACTCTATTTATATTAACGAATAAATACATATTATTAATTAATACATTAACAATAAACTTTTTTGTATATATTATATCTATTATCATACACTTAGTGTATAGACTATGAGTTAGGAAATGAATTTTGCCTATCTCAATAAAATCTTTTTTATATAAATAGATGAATTCAGATATTAAATTTGTATGTCTTATGTGTGTTTATACGTTTAAATATACTCGAGGGCTATAGTGGGGGTAGATGTAGGAATCACTTTAATGGGGCAGGTAGGAAACGCGCGCATATATATATATATATATATATATATATATATATATATATATATATATATATAAAAGTTAGTCTCACTTAATTAGATTTTAGTTCTTATACTTTAAAAATTGTGATTTTAATCTTTACATTTTACATCGTTAAGGTTTTAATCTCTGGTATTAGTCCCGTCACTAATACTGGTTTACGTAACATACATGTAACTGTTAGTCTAATAGCATGGAGTAATACATCAACAGTTAACGTGGACATGCACAAAAATCTCTATGAAGAACTCTATATTCTCAATTTTCCTCAAATTAAAACATTTGAAAACTTTAAATCCTCAATTTCTTAAATTTTCAGTTATAACATAAAGGAGTTCCAATGCTTGTGAACCAATGTTATAATTTTGAAAGGTATGTTCAATTTTATCAGCAAGTTATTAATCCTATTAATAGAGAAAATATGTGGTAGCATGTTAAGGCAACAATCATTCTATCTCCTATTTTAAAGATCCCAATTGGAAGGAAAAAAAATTGAGAAGAGAGTAAGATGAGCCTGCAAGACCTAACAAATTGAGGAGAAAAAATACTTATTTGCAATGTAGTATGTGCAACACTTGTGGTTTTGGGGAAATTTTTGAAATTTAGGATTTTTAATAGGAATTTTGAGCGTGTCCATGTAAGCAACTGGTGCGGCACTCTATGCGATCAAACTAATAGCCACATGTGTGCCATATAGGCCAACTATAATGGTGTTACTGACGGGACTAACGTCAGGGACTAAAACTTTAACGACGTGAAAATGTAAGGACTAAAGCCACAACTTTTAAAATGTAAAGACTAAAACTTAAATGAGTATAAAATATAAGGGGAAAAAATGTATTTAACCCTATATACGTTGATGGTGCATGCACGATTGATATAGATATATAGAAACTTAATAATTTGGAAAAACAATGTAATAAACACTATATTATGAAATATGAATTATGATAATCATGCTGGTGAAATCAAATTAAAGATGAACATCGATCTTAATTCTGGGAACATCATTTGTGGGAAAACGTATCATCTTTACTTGATAATATTCGTTATTCCTTTCATATTTCATTTGTATCCATTATTTGTAAGTGAGTCCACTTCTAAGCATTCTCACAAATCTATAGTGCTTGGGGGATTACATATATATACTATATATAATAAACACAAAAATTATTATAATCAATATATAGTATGGTACTGTCTGTAAAATAAATATGATTCATTATTCTCTGTAAAATAAATATGATTTATTACTTTTCTAACGTTAATTAAAATTTTCAAATTTGGATTAGAAGGTAAGCTTTGATGACTGGTGATCATGGATATAATAGCATTTTTTTTTTCAGATTGGTACACTTTAAATCAACTTTAAAAATTAAAGGTTAGCTTGGTACACGTAATCACCCAAAACGGCATCATTTGGTTTAATTGAAAAGAATTAGTAAGTCTTAGTGTCCGATAAATAACAAAAAAAAAAAATTAGTCATTTTCATCATTTAAAATTGAAAAATCAGTTATTTTTAAAAGTTGACAATTACTCTTGCTAACTGATTTTTTATTTTTTTAGGAATGAAAATGACTAATTTTTCCTAATATAATTACACTAAATGACATCTTTTTGGATAACTACGTAGAGTTCAATAAATCGCTTAATATACCACATATACAATTTATTAATAGTTATTAATGTCATGAACTAAAATGGTTATTAATAACTAAATGATTGACTAACATATCATTCTTATAAAGTTAATAATTAAAATGTCTCTTGTTACAAAATAAAAAACTATTTTAGTTATTTATTCAATTAATACATTCATGTAAATAAAACACAATTTATTTATATTTTTACAAGTAATGATAAAATTAAATAATAAAGAAAAGATTAACATAGGATCCGAAGATTGTATATCTATAAAATATTGCAGTAGTGGAATGCTCACAATTACCACAACTGCTCTCAGTAAACATAGATTTATTTTAAAATAGAATATATATATATATATATATATATATATATATATATATATATATATATATATATATATATATATATATATATTAGTGTTTCCATAGTGGCTGAATATAATGATTAACCCTATTTTAATACCTTAATTCATAAACTTGCATGAACAAGATCGAATCTAACGGTTAATGTTAGTGGAATTGTACACATTCGCCTAACTTAATTAAGGATGCATGTCATGTGATGTGATGTAATACGAATGAGTAATAAATCCTCGTATTAAATTTTTTTACCCATTTAATTTTGACAAGTATTATCTTTTTTTTAAAAAGTAAATATTTAGTAAAAAATAGAAGACACGTATCAAAATTAAGTGAATAAAATAATTTATACAATAATTTAGTAAGAAGATTTAACATTTTTTAATACGAATATATATTGCTTGTTTTTTTTTCTTGTTACAAACAAAAGCAACATAATATAAACTTAAAACTTGATGTTTATTATTTTAAGAAGAAGAAAAAAACTCACTTCAAGAGTTCAAGAGTAGAATTAGACGATAATTTTAAAACCTTAATGAAGTGAGTATTTTTGTACATATTTTCAAATTATTGGACCTAACACATTTTTGCAAGGTTAAATTCATTTGAGTAGAAATTTCTTAATTTAATTAAGCAAGTATCGTATAATAATCTAAGTCAATTAAATATTTCTAAATTTGTTGATTGTTTAGTCTACTCTGGACTAAAATGACAGACTTTTTTTATAAGTCAATGACTAAGGTAGTGTTTGGCTTAGTTTTTTTTTTCCTTCTCTTCCTCTTATAAGTATTCTGTGTACAAAATGCAAAAAGTTGGCTTTTAAGCCAAAAGCTAAAAATATGAGCTTTTCGAAAAAAAAGCTAGCTTATTTTGTGGGTCCATCGTAATTAATACTCAAATATTGTAATTAACACTTGAAATCTTCAATATCTTTTCCTTCTCTACGTAAAAATAGCAATTTGCCAAAACTTTTAAAAAGTCTTCTTCTCATTTACCGATTATTCATTTCACTTTAATATTTATGAATTTTATTTTTATTTAAAAGTATACATATTTTAAAAAATTTAATGTTAAATTATTATTTTTATAAATATGTATTGTGTTTAGTTTTCTTTTTAAAAAAAATAAAATATTGAGTTTTATCAAAGAATTAATTTTTTATTGCAACTTTCACTTTTAAAAATTTATATTGATAATTTATTTTCTTATATCAAAGAAATGTGACAGTTAATAATAAGTAACTTAAAAAAATTGACATAAATATTTTATTAAAAAAATAGCATTTTATTCACAAGTAGCTTATAAAGTACAAAATAATGAAACTGTCAAACAACTTTTAGCTTTCAGCTTTTACTTAAAAGCCGCTTATAAGCCAAAAATAAGCCGAGTTAAATGGAGCCTAAATTAACTAATTTTTTATACAATCAAGACTAATATAATCAATCTTATAAAATTAAAGATTAAAGTAAAATTTTAATTAAGTTAAGAATTAAAATGACAGTTATACAATATAAATAACTAATTTTTATATTTACTCAAATTAAAATATAAAAGTGAGAGTTCGAACATATTTTAAAATAAATAAGTAATTGAATAATATCATAACTAATATATAAATAATATCTTTTAACAAACTCAAAAATAATTCTAATGAGAATTATTCCAAAAAATAATAGAAACCGTCTAATAAAATTATATATAGGTATAAATAATTTTTTTTATAATTATAAGGTAGAGGCCCAAAGACAACTACCCTCCACACTCATTTTCTTTATTAGATTATCAATTGAATCCATTTATTTATATATATGGGTCTTGATATCTAGTGCCTTAAGGGCACTAGATAAAGTTACTAAAAGTAGAAAAATAATCATGAGAGCATATTGTTCCGTCTCTCGAGAATATAAAAGACTACACATTTCAATATCTTTTTACTATATTTGGATTCTTAAAGAGTGCCCTTAGGGCACTAAATATTTTTTTGTTTTTTGCCTGTATGTTGAAATTCATACAATTCAGCAATAAAATCCAGCACGTACACTTGGCGAGCGATCACATCCAACGGTAGTAGACACAAAGGGACAGGGGAGTGAAGTCTTCATTGGGATCTTCTTCATATATTTTATTTCCTTTTCTTCAACATATTATTTTTGCCCGCATAATATATTTTATTTCTTTTATTTTTTGGAATATTCGTTTATTTTATTTCTTTTTTGTTTTTGGAATACAGTACATATTTTATATATTTTTGTTTTTGGAAACCGGTATATTTTATATCTTTTTTTTGGACAACTATATATTTTATATCTTGTATGTTCGTTCAGGAGGCCCATATATGTAACGAGAAATACCAATTTTAACAACCAGAAAGACCAACTTCACCAATATAATGGTGTACATACCAAAAAAAACCAACAATATAATGGTGCCCAGTGGAGTTATTTTTTCTTTTTGCTTGACAAAAATAAACAATAGTTTGGGGTTATGCTTTTTAATACTAATATACTACTACTAAAAATAATAATAATAATAATAGCAGTTTAAAAATAGGAATTTTTTCACCTAAAAAAGGAATTTCCCTTTATGTTGTTTTTTTACCAAAGTAAACGATGGTAATCAGTGTTAGTAATTAACTAATTAAGCGTAACTGAGTAAATGGAAACTGTATTAACAATAAAAATTATGTTTGGGATAAAAAATAAAAAATAAAAATATTATTGAAATTTATAGTTAAAAATAATAAAATTAATTATTTTTTCCCATAACTCTTTGAAGATCTAAATGCTTAATTAAGTCGTATACCTATAGTATGTTTATTAGTTTAATTTAGAGTTTGCAAATTATTATTTGGTTGAAAAACAAATAATCATTGTTCAGTTATGTGAGAAAGATTTTTTGTTTTTTTAAACTTCTGCTCAAACTATATATTTTTTGAGACCCAAAAAATAAAGTTAAAAAGTAATTGGTTTAATTGTAGTCTTGGTCTCCATTATTTGTATTTTAGGCGATTTTAGTCTCCTGAGTTTTAAATGGGTGATTTTGGTCCCCTTGTTTTAAAAACATATGATTTTGTTCTTTCTGTTAGTTTTTCTTTTAAATTATTCATTCTTTTTAGTTAATTTAGTGCTAGAATAGACTAAAATCTTTTATCGATAGAATGTATTATAAAAAATAATTAGTTAGTTATAATTTTTCTCCTAATTATTTTTAGTAAACAATTTGAAAGAAAAATGTCACTAATTAAATTAATATTTTTTTTAAAAAAATTCTATTTATAAATGATTTTGGTCTCTCCGTCATTAATTTAGAGAAAAACTATCATCAAATTGCTTAAAAAATGTGGCTAATTTGAAAGAAAATTTAACAGAGGGATTAAAATAACCTGTTTTAAAAACAAGAGAAACCAAAATAACTCATTTAAAATTTAAGGGATCAAAATTACATAAAATATAAATAAGAAAGATAAAAAATGTAATTAATCCTGAAGTAATTCAATGTCGTCATTTTTTCTTTTCAAACATGTGATTTTAATTATAAGACAAATTAAAACTCATGATGATTTTTATAGTCAAAGATGCATGATATGCACACTATGTGTAATGTGTGGTTCTAATTAACGGGAGCGTTCCTGATAACCTACCAAATTGGGTGATCTAGTAGATTTCACAACTTAACTAGCATCCATTTATTTTGTTTTTTATTTCCTAAAATTTTATAAAGAAAATATTAAAAATATTGAAAATAAAAAATTCGTGTTTATATTATTTTTAATTTTTCGTTTTTAGAATTTTAAAAAAATAATCTGAAAATAAAACAGAAATGGAAACCGACCCTTAATATATTATCTCTGAATGGGTTTCCTTCCTCCCCAATCCCCATATCTATTCTCATGACGAACCATATCGGTGATATGAGTCTGCTTCTGAATTTACTTAATTAACACCTGAAAATTAATTTGTTAAACAATTTTTATATCACAAATTACTTAGCTTTAAACACACTTAACATAGATAGGTTTATGTTACATCTTATAATAACTAATAAATTAATTAGAGTTGGGAGTCAACTTAATTAATTGAAGGATGTAACCGTTTATATACTCAGGAAACCAAAAATATAAAGGTTAATAATAATATACCAAAATATATATCAATAATTATAATTATATTCTTACACTCTACATCAATTTTTTTAATTCATATTTCTCTTTATCCTTTTTTTCTCTCTCTTTTTCTAGACATTATTTTCTATCTTCTACTTGTCACTAAAAATATATATTAGGTTTACTTAATTATTATCTTTTAGGGTTATTGAATAATATGTTAAATTGAATTAATTATACTTTGAATTCAAACGATTAATTGGTGAAATTATTAATGAAAGATGAAAGGGAGGGTGTGTTTGATGTGAATTGTCCATAGCACATACATGTACATACATTTAAGATGATGAGATGAGTGTGTATGAATAATGTATTAGGTGAGATGACTTTCACTTGCAACTTAATTTCCAAGTCTTTCCCACATTTTCACATGGCAAATTCCAAGAACATTCATTCATATCCCATTTTATTTTGTCCTTATTAATAACTTTTTACACAACACTTTCCATGCACCCCTCTCATCTGATCTTTCAATAATCTCTCATATCTTTTTTCCACTATATAAGAACACCAAATCCCATTTTCTTTCTACCACTGTCTTAGCTTTGAGACTGATCATCATAACACTTGTAAATTCTAATATCATGGTTCATTACCAAGAGAAGAATAAACTAGTAGTGGATGAAGTGTCCGGTTGGCTAAGAATCTATGATGACGGTTCGGTAGACCGCACTTGGACCGGACCGCCTGAAGTCAAGTTCTTAGCCGAACCGGTTCCTCCACACGAACAATTCATAGATGGAGTTGCCACCCGTGATGTCACTACTCACGTTGGTTCTGGCCGCCGTGTGAGGCTTTACCTCCCGGAGAAAACTCGGGACGATAATGACAAGCTGCCCATACTTATCCACTTCCACGGTGGTGGGTTTTGCATGAGCGAAACCGACTGGTTCATGTACTATCAAATCTACACCCGGCTCGTCCGATCAACCCGGGCCATCTGTGTCTCCCCATTCCTACGCCACGCCCCAGAGCACCGTCTTCCCGCTGCGATTGACGACGGGTTCGCGACGCTCCAGTGGCTACAATCTGTGGCGAATGGGGAGTCGCTAGAGCCATGGCTCCAGCAACACGGAGACTTCACCCGAGTTTTCCTCATAGGAGACAGCTCGGGTGGAAACATAGTACATGAAGTTTCCGCGAGAGCAGGTTCAACGGATTTGACTCCGATTCGAGTAGTCGGAGGAATCCCAATCCACCCGGGATTCCTGCGATCGAGCCAGAGTAGGTCTGAACTAGAAATGCCACAATCAGCGTTTCTAACACTAGACATGCTTTACAAGTTGTTGAACTTGGCACTACCAATTGGGAGCACGAGGGACCATCCTTTGACGTGTCCGATGGGGGAGGGGGCGCCGGCGTTAGAAGGGCTGAAACTGCCGGCGTTTCTATTGTGCGTGGCGGAGAAGGATTTGATTATAGAGACACAGATGGAGTATTATGAAGCTATGAAAAAGGGTAAGAAAGATGTGGAGGTGTTTGTTAGTAAGGGAATGACACACAGTTTTTATTTGAATAAAATAGCTGTGGATATGGATGAAAATGTTGGCGCCCAAACAGACGCACTCATCCAAAGGGTCAAACAGTTCGTTGAAAAACATTGATCGGTAGTTATGTAATGTATGTTGTTTAAAGTCCATGCCAACATAATAAGATATATATATAAATGTGTGGTTGTTGGGTTAGTTTCGATATAGATTTTTCTTTTTCAAAATACATATGTGGTGTGGTGCTAGTGCTGTAGTGCAAGCTCTTCTCTGGAAAATCCTTATACACATATATATAATTTTTTAATATAAGAGTTTCACAATTCTATAACTTTAAGCTTTTTTGGTAAACCCCCTAAGGAGACCAACTTATTACAACTCTATTTTTTCACGGTAAAGATTTTTTACCGACCCTAATTACAATTGGCCAATTTTTAATCAATTGGAATAAAATAATGTTTCTTTTTTTATTTAAAAAATAAAATATATGAGAGAGACATATATTACTATTATATTAAGTTGGCTAATAATTATTGGCCAAAAATCGGCTCCAATTTTTTTATCTCACGATCTTCTTTAATTTTTATCTCAATACTCTGTCGGTTTCTTTTTATCTATTCACAAAGAAAAAAAATCTTGTTTATATTTAATGTAACATTAATTATACTTTTATTTATTCTAATCCTATGTTTGATTGAATGTTAATCAATTTTTCACTATCTAACTAATCTAAAGAGATAAAGTGTATTATGGATAGATTAAAATTTATTTTAAGAAAAATCATAATAATTATTTCACTTCTTAATATGTGTAATTTTCTCTCCAGACAGTTAAATAGGAACTTAAGTAGTACTAAAAGAGGTTTAGTAGTCAAAGAAGTTCATTATTAAACTTGTTTATTCAGTCGCTAAATAATTAATAACAGAACTAGCAAATGAATTAGGCATTAAAATAATTAACGAAATGATATTAGTTAACTGTTTATTCCGTGGCTAAGTGTGTGTTTGGCACAAATAGCTCGTAGCTTATTTAGGAGCTTATAGCTTATAGCTTATGAGTAAGTAAATGTGTTTGGTAACAACTAGCTTATAGCTTATATATAAGCTATAAGCTTAAGCTAGCTTATGAAAAGCTACTTCAAGTAGCTTATAGCTTATGAAAAGTAGTTTTCAATAATTCTTTCTTATTTTACCCTCTAGTCATTTACTACATGTTTACTCTATCAAATAATTTATTACATGTAATTATTACTTGTCCTTTTAATTCATTTAATAAATATAAGCTACCTAATAAGCTAATTTTACCAAACACCTCTATTCAATTATAAGTTACAAGTCATAAGCTATAAAGTACAAGCTATAAGCCATAAGCTATAAGTTATAAGTTAGTTTTATCAAACAGAACCTAAATTAATTTTTTTAATAATAATCACAGCTTTTTTTGTTATTTTATTTCTTTTTCTCTTCCTATATATCACCTTACGTCCAAAAGTGGAATGTAAGGTTATAATTTTTCTTACTATTGAAGTCCATTATATTAAGACATGTATGTGATAAGAAAAAAAGAAAAGTGATGGCGATGGTAATAGTGTTTTGTTTGCCAACGAAAAATGTGGTGCGGAAGGACACTGTCCCACATCCGTATCCCTTGTTTGTGGTCCTCCGTTGCTCCAACCTTCAACTATTACACTTTATCAACTCTAAGTACCACATTTCGTACCATTAACACTATTTTTTTATTTTTGGGAAAATCTATTACTATTTACTTGATGACTGAAAACTACATTTTTTTTTACTTTAAAATATACTCTATTTTTTAACCAATAAAATTATATATATATTACATGCATTAAAATAATTAAATAAGAAAATAATACATATTGACTATCGATATATACCTCATCTCTTCTTGTCAAAATAATTAAGGGGGGAGGGGGGCTAACTTAATTTAAAAACTACTATAATAAAAATTTTATTTAATTTTACTAATTTAATCGTATTAGATTGTGGACTAAACTTCTTTTCATCAACGTAAGCAACTTAATTAATTCACAACTATAGTTTTAAAAACTAATTTGGTAATATAGGGATTTCTTAACTTGCGTTCACTAATTTTTTTAAAATGAGTACATTGACAAGTTACATCTTATATGTATGTATTTTAAAAAGATAAGTTATAACTTGCTAAAATACTCTTATAAAATAAGTGAGAGTTCGTTAACAAACTTTTTACTTTAATTTAATCTAGTCCTATTATTTTTGTACCATTTTTTAATCGATGGTCATAATGGATTCTATTTTTGAGGTGCACATTATTGAAGTAAACTGTATTTTTTCTATAAAATCATTTTATATAAATGAAAACTATGATTCAAATTACTATTAACATGTTTAAAAGATTAGGGTATATATTTAACTTTTTCTTCAGTTTTATTAGGATTCATAATTGGTCCCATTTTTTAGCTTAGAAGTTATTTTAAGTTAAAGGTGTAAATAGAAGTGTTAATAGGAATAAGAAAAACACTTGGCAATTAATATTTTAAATTTATAAATCACTTATAAGTAAAAAAGCATAAAGGAAAAACTAAAATTTTGGACTTTTTTAAAAATAGCTTTCAGAGTTTTGTTAAAAATGTGTATAACTCACTTCTATTTTATTATTTATATCTATTTATAAAGAGAAAGGGTAATGGTTTTCATACAACTCATATAATTACAACTCAATTTATTTATATCTATTTATAAAGAGAAAGGGTAATGGTTTTCATACAACTCATATAATTACAACTCAATTTATTTATATCTATTTATAAAGAGAAAGGGTAATGGTTTTCATACAACTCATATAATTACAACTCAATTTAAAAAAAATAATAATTGAATTCAGTTATAATTATGTGAAATGAATAGTGATTGCAAGAGGATTACTTTTAAAGGGGAAAAGATGCTTTCTGCCAAAATGCATTTAGTATTTTTTTTTTCATATATATGACAATACACCAAAATTCTTGAAAACTGATGTGATTCACATTTGTTGGATACTTGGCCTTTAACAATATGATATTTACATAATATTTGTAAATAAATATTATAAATGTAAAGGGTAATATTTTTTTTAATAAATTGATAATATTTTTTAAATGCTGTCAAAACCTATTAGCTTTATATAACATTTAACAAAAATGTTACAAATAAATAAAGACAATATTTTAATTATTTGACAATAATTTTAATAATTTAACAGTATTTTTATATGTTGTTAAAAATTAACTATATTGTAGTGCTGTTCAATTAAACAATACGATGAAAATGGAAAGGACAACAATTAACAAATAATGGATAGTTTGTGGTTGAAATAAAATATTTTCGTAACAATATGTGAGTGAACCTCTTTTTACAATAATAATTCTAAGTTCTCTTACAATTTCTTACAAATTTTCCTATTTGTTTGATAAAGAATGTATTAATTATTATAGACATTTATAAGATATAAAATATATTTAATTTTTTATTTAATTCTTAATTACTCTAGATGATAAAGCAAGGATATATATGTAAGAGGATAAGTAGAAAGATATAACAATACTCTCTATACAATTCAGCGTTTTCTTTTGTTCGATAAATTCAAGATAAATAAAAGTTGATTTCTATAGTTGGTTTTCGTTCCCTTATAAAAAAATTTATGAATATGAATAAAAATATAAGAAAAGCTATATTGGGTCAAAGAAAAGCCATTGTATCAACTTAAGCAAGGTTCAAGAATCAGCGCTGGGTCGGTGGATAGTTATGTTTAAAAAAAGACTTTGCTTGAAAAATGAATTTTCATATTTAAGAAGAAGAAGAAGAAGAAGAAGCTGATATTATAACGGGGATTTCTGAAAAGAAAAAACAATAATAATAAAATGATAGTAATCTCAACCTAAAGCCAAACCTTTAATCCACTACAACAAAAATATATAACGTTTTTGGGCTTTTAGCCCCTTATTTAATCAGTATTATATATATATATATATATATATATTCTAAATTTCACATGTTAAGAAAATCAAAGGTAAAAAGTTTTTTATAAAAAATAAAAATTTAATGAGATTGTATTTAACATATAGTTAATGATATGCTTTATTTTTATTTTTAGTTTCTTAATTTGTATAATATTGCACATGTTAGAAAACCCTATATATATAGGGGAGGGATCAAATGACACTAGTATAAGTTACATCAACTCTTACACCAGTTAATAATTATTTGTCGAAGTATTTTTTTCATAAAACTCACCGTTGGATTGAAACTACTTATCGTATAGATCATGTCTATAAAATTTCACATCATTCCGACATTGTTTAGTACTCAATCAAAACGCTTGTTATTTTCATATATTTTAAAGTTATACTTTACGTTACTTTTTTAGTACATTGGTGGAGTATTAAACAGTTTTGAAATGATGTGAAATTTTGTAGACATAATTTATATGATAAATAGATTCAATCCCACGGAGAGTTTCGTAAAAAAAATATTCGACAAATAGTTATTAACCGATATAAGAGTTTGTGTAACTTACACCGGTGTCATTTGATTCCTCCCCATATATATATATATATATATATATATATATATATATATATATATATACCACTTACTCCAAGAATAAGTCTTGGACACTTACTCTGCTTAATATCTTTTCACCCACTTTAAATTTCACTAATCCAACTATTGAATTACATGATGCTATCATGATAATTGTGTATATCAAATTTTAGAAAAATCCAACATCTCTAGATATGTCATCTTGTAGGCAAGATTTACTTACGTTTTAAAAAGTGTTTTATTCTTTAAAATGAAGTAGATCGATGAAATATCAGGAAATCTTAAAATTCTGTGAAATTTTGTATGGTTGGTCTATTTATTAAGAACTTTATATTTAACGGTTGGATCAGTGAAATTCAAAGTGGGTAAATAGATATTAAGTGGAGTAAGTGTTCCAAGACTTACTCTAGGAGTAAGTGGATCCCCACCCATATGGGTTAAGATCCATTGACACTAACTAGACTAACACCAATTCTTACACCTATTTATAACATTCTATCGAAGTTACTTTTCACGAAATTCACCATTAGATTGAAACTAATCATCTTATAGATCACGTCTACCAAATTTCACATCAATCCAAAATCTTTTAGTACTCCATCAACACACTTGTTGTTTTCATGTATTTGAAAATTATATTTTACGTTAATTTTTTAGTTTGTTGATGGAGTACTAAATGATTTCAGATTGATGTGAAATTTGATAGACGTGATCTATAAGATGTTTAGTTTCAATCTAACGGTGAATTTTATGAAAAACAACTTAGACGAAATGTTATAAAGAGATGTAAGAATTAATGTATGTGTAGTTGGTGTCAGTGGATCCTAACTGTTGGATTCAAATGACATCAAAGTGTACCGCACATAACTTTTTTTAAAAAATGAATTTTGCCGAACCAATCGATCAATTGAAAGTTTATATGATGAAAATTAACCATGCAAAAATTCGTATAATTTAAAAATGTGTAGGTACATAATCTAACGAAAAAATTTACTTACATTTTAAATAATGTATTAAACGTTCAAGCAAAACATTCCGATAACGTATTAAATATTTTTCTAATTGTATAAAATTTTGTATAATTAATCTATATCATATAAATTTTCAATTCATCAATTAGATCGTCTAAATTCGTTTTTTTATAAAAAAAGTATGCTCGGTGTCTCACACACACACACACACACACATATATATATATATATATATATATATATATATATACACAAATTTTTGTTAGCTATTTATTTTATCAACTATTTCTTTTGCAATTAACAAAAATAGCATTTAAAGGCATTCATTAATAAAAAAAAAAGTTTTTTCGCTATTATAAAAAAAATAAATTAAAAGCACCTGAATTGAAGTATTTCATCAAATGACAACTTAATGTGCGTGTTTAACAGCATTTAATTGTTTTGACAAAATAGAGCGTGGTATATTTTGATTTTTGTTTTGGTCAAAATCAAGCTAAAACTTTTACCAAAAAATCAAGCAAAAACTATATATTTGTTTTCATTAAATTATCTTAATTTTTGTATAGTAATAATTTTAATTATTAATTTTTATTTTGATTTATTTATTTTTGACTTTATATTTAACTAAAATCTGAAATACATACTAATAGCATGTCAGTGAGCAATATAAGCAAAGTTTTAAGACATTTTCATACGTTTTTAAAGTATTTGACCAAGGCCCAAGCCACTTAGCCAGTAGCCACACATCTCATACATATCACCATCTAGTTTCCGTAATTAAAGAAACAAGGAGTAAAAAAGAAAAAGAAATATACAACTACTATGTACTGTACTCCGTACTTTTCAGTTTTCACAACCTACAACTTACAGTATTTAATTAATATTTTGGTTAAATAGATTATAAATTATTAAAAGTGAATAATTACTGTTAATCATCAGTCTTAAAGGAGAACATTAATTAATGATTACCGCTACCTTGAATTCTTTCCCAATTTGTAACTGATTAACCACGTGATATTCCTCTTCCTCTGCTTTTGATCTCTTTGTTATGGTACGGTTAGATAGCTTTACAGTTCATGCAATTAGCATTGGTCTGGTAGCCAGAGAATAAAATTTTAAGTAACAATTCATTAAATATATGTTAATAAAATTCATTTATTATGAAAAAAAGATTAAAAGATATTTTCGGCTGAGTCTCAAGAGATAGTACTATATGTTTCTCTTTAATTAAATTTAAGGCCCACTATGTTGGTTTGTTTTTTCAGAGGAGCAAAGATTTTATTTTATTTTACCGTGTATTTAGAGGAGTAAAGATTTAAGTAACATTTTCTTAATTCAAATTTAGTATGTAAGTTCAATTTCACTTATAAAAAATGGATATTCTTAATTAATTAAGACTTGTTTTATTCAAGTGTCTTTTTTTTTTTTTGACTAACTGTCTTACATTATGACTATTGACTACCACTATATATTATTTTGGTAAATACTGACACTCATTTTGGAAGAATATTGACTGCTAAAAATATTGTTTGAAATTCGAGAAGTAAGACAAGCTAAATAAGGTCTTAGAAGGGGGAGTTGTTTTTTCTTTATAAAAAAACATGAAATGTTTTTAAAATTTCTTGGTATATGAAAACACATTGAAATATTGTGTGAACTTTATAAAGTCAACTATATGGCTCAAAGAGAAGTCAATTATTTGAAACAGTACATTTGCGTAGCCAATCATGACAAGAAAGAATACAATAATTTAATAAAAAAGAAGTTTCATAAGAATTTGAGGAAGATCTCTCACTTGATTCCTTATTAACAAACCAAAAACTCTCTAATGTTAATATTTGAACTTCCACCCCTATCAACTGCTTTTATTGCCAAATTCTTCCATTTGTTTTCTTACTATTTGGGTTTGAGTCTAACTTATTTTCAAAGCCTAGCTTATAAGATGAGGTTTGTCACACCCTTATAAACTCAACAATGGCCATATCACTAGCCGATGTGAGACTTCTAACACGCCCCCTCACGCCCAGCACTACACTGTTAGAGCGTGGACAAACACGGGTGGACAAACAAACGGGTGGCCCAACAACATGGGGGTCCAACAAACGGATCTAGGATAGACTCTGATACCATCTTATAATTTGGGTTTTGGGCCTAACTCAATCCCAAAAGTTAGCTCATACGATGAGGTTTGCCATACCCTTATAAACTCAACAATGGCCATATCACTAGCCGATGTGAGACTTCTAACATGTTTGGCATTTCTCTTAATATTTACTCTTATCTCACCTTCCATGATTTCCATTATAGTATGCTTCAAAGCTTCCCTCCTAAAAATTCCTTTCTCATTTATTTTAACTCTCAAACCTATTTTCCAAAAATCTACTACAAGCTTTGCGATAGTATTTTGATGTGTCCATTGTGGCATGCAAATCATTGGAACTCCTAAGCTCAAAGCCTCCAATGTCGAATTCCAACCACAATGTGTCACAAAACATCCTAAGGCCTCATGTTCTAATACTTTGATTTGAGAGCACCATGTCACCACTAAACCCTTTTCTGAGTTTTTCGTAAAGCCTTCTGGTATCTTACGTTCATCGGCAACTCTAACCACCCATAAAAAGTAACACTCACTCTCTTGTAAAGCGAATGCTACTTCACACGTTTGCCCTTCATTAAGGGTTGAATAACTCCCAAATGAAATGTACGCAATGGACCCTTTTGGCTTATTATCCATCCACTTTAAATATTCTTCACTCTTGAAAAGATTAATTCCATACTCTTCATCATCTTTAAGTCGTTTGTCTATAAATTTAGATGGTATAGTTGGTCCTATTGTCTTTAACTTTGGCCAATTTTTTGTCAAATAACCTACAACCTGTAGAATGTTTAGGAACCATATATTAGATAAAAGTATGTAAAAGACTTATTTTTTTGTTATTAAATATGAGTGTTCATTGGGCTTTTAGCCCCTTTCTTTAGCAAAAAAAATGAGTGTTCATTTTCTTTGGGCCTAACATTCATCTTGGGCTGGGCCGGCCTTATGCACGTCTTTTTTGTAAGCCTTTTATTTTGGATTAAAAGGGAAACAAAAATTTAAAAAATCCACCATCGATGTACCAAAAACTTGAGCCAGAAAATTACAGTGATTTACCTCTTTCTCCAGTTCATAGAAACTATTGCAGAGCACCCAATCAGCCATTTGAATGTTGGAGAACTGCTTCACCACCACAAGATCAAAGAAAGTAGGATTCGATCCATACACATTCAAGAACGAAGGCAAATCACAAGGTTGGAGAAGAAGAGGCAACCCTGGCAGAGAAAAACTTTCCTCACACACAGGAAGCTTCAAATGCCCCAAATTAGCGTGAAGATTCACACAGGTAACAAACATAGATTGCGTGAGAAAAGCAACACAAATCAAATCAAATCTCTTGGCAACATCAAGAGCCCAAGGTAAGAAAGAATCGTAGATTACACAGTCGATTGAATTAGGGTTTTCAGATCGAACGAGCTTTTGGAGCAAATCTAAGAATGATTTGGGACCAATTTCCCAAAATCGAGCGAAGTAGGCTTTGATGCTTTCTGCTTCTTCGAATCCGCCGTTGTGGAAACCGTCGGAAATTGTTTGGAGAGTTATGGATTTGGGTAAGTTGTTTTGAAGAAGCGCGTTTTGGCAAAAGGGCGTTGTGACAAGTGTTATTCGGACGCCTTCGTGAAGCAAGCGATTTGAGAAGTGAAGTAAGGGGTTTATGTGTCCTCCGCGTGGGTATGTTAACAATAAACAGTGCAATTTGCGTGTTCCCTGTTCAATTTCATCCTCCATTTGTGTCTGAACTCTCAACTGAAGCGTGTGCTCTATGCTTTTCTAGAATTATTGTGTCTATCTTCTTATATTAATTTTTTAAGTGTAAAAGTGGGAAAAGTGGGCAATGATATGAAATAAATTAATTTCTTATGCTTCTTGTCTTAATTTTTTTGGTTTGCCTCTATCTTCTTGGACTTCGGTCTATTGTTCTTACCTGAAAAACTGATCAGGTTTTTAGATCCTTATACATAATACATAGAGCTTAACAATTGTTTACTAACTTATTTGCATTTCTCAACACGTGTAGTCAAATCAAAATGTATGTTAGTTAAGTTGAGAAGAAATTAATTTTACCAGCTGAATTTGCTTTTGTGTTGGAACTGCCAAGTGTTCCAGCAGTTTTTTCGTTTCACAATACTCGAATATGAGATCCCTTACAAAAAGAAAATCAAGCTTAAATAAACCACCTAATAATCTAAAATAATTGGTCCAACGAAGCAACACAATTAATTGCATTTAACAAATTCTTATAAAGTGTGTTTTTCACTTCACAAAAAAATAAAAGTACTCTCATTATAAATTACAAATTATCGGTCCCTTGACAGATTTATATTTAAATAAATTATAACTATTAAAACTTAAAGTTAAAATGCTTTAATTTTTAATGAAATAAGACCCTATCCATTTAACAAAGTGTTTATAAATATTTTATTATATTATTTTGGATTTTACAAATTCTTAAATAACATTCTAGATGATTTCGCATGTACTCATAAATTAATTATCTCACATTTATTTTTTTAATACAAATTGAGCTCACTCTTTATATCAGAATCGAGTGCTAATTTAAGCAATTTTATTAATCACTTTATTTAAGGTGATTAGCTGGATGGTCTAAAAATTCATGTATTTCCATATCCCAATTTACTAAGTATTGCACCTCATTCCAAACGTTGATGATTATTTTTCACTACTTACTTAATTATCAATGAGCCAAGTTATTCAGGAACTCTCCAAAATTTACATGAGAGCTTCCACCCTCATCAACTGCTTTTGCTGCAAACATCTTCCATCATTGGGTGGCATTTCTTCTATTCCCAATTCCAATCTCACCCTCCATGATTTCCATTATAGTTTGCTTCAACACTTCCTTCCTAAAAACTCCTCCTTTTTCATCTACAGGAACTCTTAAACCAATTTTCCAAATATGTTGTACAAGTTTTGCATTGGTGGTTTGGTCGGTCAGTTGTGGCATACAAATTATTGCAACTCTTAAGTTCGAAATTGAATTCCAATCACTATTCGTCACAGAGCATCCTAAAGCGCCATGTTCTAATATTTTTAATAGAGAGCATCATATCACAATTATATTCCTCAAAGACTTTTGAAATCTTACTTTTTTCAATAGCTCTAACGACGCATAAGGAGTAACATTCACTCTCTTGCAATACGGAAGCTACTTCCTCCATTTGCTCTTCCTTGAGGGTTGAAAAACTCTTAAATGAGATATAAACTACAGATTCTTTGGTTTATTATCCATCCAGTTTATACATTCTTCATCACTGTTGAAAAGGCCGAAGCCATAATGTTGGTCTTGCTTGTCTAAAAACATAAATGATATGGTTGTTCCTATTATAGTTAATTTTGCCCATATCTTCAATCTTCATCTTCATCAAATAATATGATACCTGCACAATATTTTGCAATCATGTCATTTGAAAAGTAATCCAAAACCAAAAGGAAATTAAAATGAACTCTATTATTAGTTGACTTATTGAAAATACTAATTTCTATATCGTTTTCTTTAATATTTTGAAATATCACCCTGATTTTTTAACGCATACATTTACGTATGGTATTTTGACACATTACTCAAGTACGTTTTTGATCTAAATTCTAAACATCCCCGAATTTAAGGGAGTATTAATTTCAATTGAATTTAAGGGAGTATTAATTTCAAAATTGATTCAAAGTTATATATATATATATATTGGGTCAAGATTAAATGATACCATGTGTGAAACTTAATAAAATAACTATAATATAACAATTAAAGTTTTTTACAGTATACATTATCTACAAATGATAATTTTGCCAATAACTTTATTGGTCTCTATTAACTATTAAACTTTAAATTTAAATAAGTAATCTACTTACACAAAAGGTAAAAACCTAGAAGTCCGGTAATAGCGATGACAGCGGGGGTGAAAATTCACTCCATTCCTTAATTGAAAACTGGACAAAATCTACGCTATTAAAGTTTTGTTTATAAAATAAAATATTAAACTAAAATTATAAATGGTTGGATTATATAGACTGGAATTTTCCAGTTCTTTAAGGGGAACTTCTACCCTGGCAGCAGTAGGGACATCAAACACGCATAAGCAACAATGGCAATAGCAACGTCGAGCACGCAAAAGCAGTCGCTGCAACAGCGACGCCAAACTCAGAACAATAGCGTGAAATTGGTAGCCACATCGACGCAAAACAACAACGACAGGACACAGCGGCTGTAGCGACTAGGGGTGTCAAAACAAGCTTGGCTCGCCGAGCAGGCCCGTTACCCTCCCTTGGCCCAGCCCGCCAACCCGCACAGGCCAACGGCGGGCAGGGATGGGCTAGCCCGCCGGTCCATTTTCCTTATAAAAATCCATATTTTTTCTTTATACATAAAGTTTAAAAATTCCAAAAAAATAAATATAATTAATAATTACACTTTTTTAATAAAAAAATTTTTTCTTTAGGAAAACTCTTTTTTATATAAAAAAATGTTTTTTTAATTTTTGGAAGGCCATTCCGCGGCTCGCCAAGCCAATCTAAAAACGGGTCGGGCTAGGAAAATGAGTCTGTATGATCATGAATATTTTGTTAAGTTGCTAAATTTTAAGATTTTCAGTGATATGAGATGAAGCACCGCAATCTAAAATCTATGTGTCATTATTAGAAGTTAATTTCAAAGAAGAAGAATTGATGTTACCAAGAATTAGATTAGTAACACTTGCTGTGTCATTAAGACGGTGTGAAGGAGGATTTATCTGGTTCTGAAGAATTTATCTAGTTCTAAAGGAGTTACAATATCTCTTGATAATGTTGTTGTGATAGTTGCAAGGAAACGTACTGTCCTGCAGAAGAAAAACCGCGAACCTGATGTGCCATAGGAGGAGAGGCTTGTTTCCCTTTCTTGAAATTCTAAGGGCAGCCATTCAACTTGTAGCACTTGTCCTTGATGTGTTCAGGGATGCCACAATGATAACACACAGGTCTGTCTTTCTTATAACCTGGAGGCTTCGAGTTTGATTCTTTACGAAAAAAGCAATTTGAGATGTCTTTGACCCACATCTCGTTGTCTTTCATGAAGAACCAAAGAGAACACTCTTTGAATTGAGGGCAGAGGATCCATGCAGAGAATTTAGCCTCTGATGGCTGAGAAACTGTCATTCAGTCCCATTAGAAAATGTAAGACATATTCCTGATGAAAATGATCAAGAAAAGGCTTGACCCCTTCACAAGTACACTGATGTTGTGAGCGATGATCTAATAACTCGTCCCAAAGAGTTTTCAGATGAGTGAAATAAGCTCTGATTGTTTGCCATCCTTGGCGGAGCTCAAGAAGCTGTCACCCGAAGTCCATTCTTTTGTTGAAATCTGTGATGTAGATCATTCCAAATCCAGCAGAATGAAAATATAGCACACTGGCATCAATTTCTTTTGACAGAGAATTGAGGATCCAAGATGCGATGATGTTGTTGTTGCACTGCCATGAGAGCAACTTGTCGGTAAGCTCGGGTTGTTTCAGAGAACTATCTACAAAACCAAGTTTGTTTTTCCCATAGATGGCAAGAAGCATAGATTTGTGCCAAGAATTGAAATTGTCACCATTAAAGGTTTGAGAAACCACCTGTAATCCAGAGGAAGGAAAAAGGATCTATGTAATCGTCCTTGGAGCTTGCCATAGAAGAAAAAGAGAAAAAAGCAGAAATGATCAAGAGGCGTGAAGCACTGACCATATTAGACGAGAGAAACTCATATAGATGAAAAATTAAAAACAAAACGATTTTACTTAATGCAGAATTGGAATTAAATAAGGCAGGCTTACACCAACTGACTTAACCGCAAAACTGTATGATAGTTGGTTTAATATATTTGGATAAGCTTATAACATCCCATCAAGATAATTATTTCGATAAAAACAGAAATCATTCGTTGTTGTATACGATAAGAAAATCAAATTCTGCCGTGGAAGAATCACTATTTTTTAAATTAATTGGATCGCGTTCCTTTCACTATATCCTATATAAGCTCGACCTTTGCAAGGTACTGTTCTTTTTCTCTCTCAAGTTCCTCCTCTTCTTCCTCGCTTCTCCCTCCTTCTCCATGGTTAGGAAATTTTGTTCTTTTTATCTTTTGAACTACAAATTGTTTTTTAATTCTTATCACTTCTCTTCTCATTCATTTAAAATTGTCAAATTTCGTTCTTAGTCCTCCTCATTCTATATTAGAATTTGTTGGTTGCCCATAAATATTTTAAAAGAGTTTTCTGACCTGTCTAATATTGCACAGGTTAAACTTCTTTATGGGAAAACACAAAAATTAATTAGGATATGTTTGAACATACATTTATTATTTATTACTATTTCCATTTTGGGATTGTGCAATATTGCATAGATAAACCCCTTATAAAATAGCTATTTAGTTCAATTTTTTATTGTTAACAGCGGGAATGAAATTAAGAAAAGTGGTTAATTTAGTTAATTGCATTAAATTTGTCTAATAAAAAGTATTAGTTTCCAAATTTATCCTTTCAATCTCTTTCTATCACATCACTTTTTCTTTTAATTAATGTTGTTTATTTATTTATTTATTGTGTATGGTAAAAAAAATTAAATATGCACCAAAATTCTCAAGGGTCCTATAAAATGGGACAAACAATAATTTTCTAGAGAATCTTACTAATTAGTACATAAATTCACACTATGTAAATAGGAGAATTTATTAAAAATAACGTAATTGTGTGACAGCTATAAATAGTCAATGACAAAAAAAGATGGATGAGTAGTGGTTGATATCAGAAAAGAGGAGAAATGAATAATAAAGACCATACATAATGACGGAGTGTCCGGTAAAAATTACCTAATATTAAAATAAAATTTAAAAAAACAGTGTTACAAGATATTCTCTAATTAAATTATTTAAATTGTGATCAAATGTCAACTGAATAGCTTAAAATAATTGAAGCAATTAATTTTTAAAGTGAATCTATAGAGTATAAGTTATATAATTTATGGGTGTTGATATACAATGCTAAGGGTAGTTAAGATTACTAAAAAAAGAAAAATAATCTTCTATCTCTCGAAAATATAAAAAATTACTCATTTCAATATTTTTTTTATTATATTTAGGTTTTTAAATAGTGCCCTTAGGGCACTAAATATCATTTGCCATAATTTATAGATAGTATTTAAAACGTAACTTTTTTTTAAAAAAATTGAATATGCAACTAAATTCAAGAATAATAAGAGCGTCAATGCTTTTATGGATCATCTACATGCAACTTTGATTGTACAGTGAGTTTGTTAGCTCATACAAAATGAGTGAACACAATGAAGAATGCTTTGATTTTGTTGTGGGTTTCCAATCGATATAGAATGATATGCGTTGATGGTAAAGTAAATATATTATTATTTTATTACAACATAGAGATAGGTTTTGATACAAAAGCAAATTCGTTAATGCAAAAACTTGCGATTTATAAAAGTTTGTCATAATAGTCTTAAAAAATTCTACATGAGAATTAAAAAATCTACATTTAAATTTAAGTGGGATGAAACATACATTTTTATTGAAAAACTATTTCTTTTTACTTGTACGTTAATATCCTTGTATGAATAGTATGAACACATAGTTCTCCCTTACAATGTTATCTCAATTGTTTGAAATTAAGAGTGATGCTATTGTCACTCTTTTTTGTTTAGTGCCACCATTTTAAAATTATTTTAAAATTTTCAATATTTTTCAATAGAATTAAAGTATTAATATATAATTATTATTTAAACAATCAATTAAGAATACATATTTAAAATATAAACTTATTCATAACAAAAGATAAAAATATTATTAATATCTCATAATTTAATATTAAATAACTTATCATGAATTTAATTTTATTCAAAATTAATCAAATTAATTGAAAATTATTTTTGATAATTAATTTATAATATTTAAAAATTATTTTATACATGTAATTATTTGTAATAATTGATGAAGTATTATTTACAAATGTTAAATGGAGAATCTACTCAAATTACATTTATGATAGCTATGAGGTTTTTACTGTCATTGATCTTCACATACAATTTTTTTTATGATGACACTTTTTTTTTATCTTTATATTTTATTTTTACATTACAGTTTAATTATAAAATAATTAATATTAACAAATAAAGGATAAATTTTCAATCAAAATTTTAAAATTATATTTTAATTTTCTTACATTATAATTTTAACCATAAAATAATTTTTTAATTATAAAATAATATTTGTTGGTCCGTAGTGCAAAGACTTCTAATTAATGAGAGGAAAAAAAGAAACAAGCTCAAAACCACTTATTCGCGCGTAGACAGGTTAGCTTTCGTTTTTTACTGTTTTAAAAAAGGTCTTCTTAAACAAGGCCCTCAAGATACTTGTTAAGGTTACTAAAATTTAAAAAATAGTTATAAGTATATTTTATTTCATGTCAAATAAACTACATAAAACTATATTTTTCAACATCTTTTAATTTTATTACATTTAGCTCCTCAAATAGTACTTTTAAGGCACTATATATCATTTGTCTTTTTAAAAAAGTAAATGCTATTTAATGCCTTTAGAACACTTTTTAAAGAGTAAAATATAGTAAGAGATTTTTATAAAGAATTTTTTTAACATGTCCAATATTGCACATGTTAAAAAGCTAAATGTAAAAAAAAATTTCTTAGAAAAAAATAAAAATTTAATGGAATTGTGTTTAACCTACAATTAATAATGTGTTTTCTATTCATCTTTAGTTTCTCAACATTTGCAACATTGCACATGATAGAAAAACTCTATTAAAAAATATGGTAAATTGCACTCACCACCATTGAGTTTTGACTAAATTGAATTCCACCTCATCCTTGAAGTAAAATTGCACTCCACTCTATTTCATTAACTATGATTAGTTTCTTTTTTTTTTTTGATTTTTTATACAATGGTTAATTGATATATTTTGGGTATATTAAAGGCCAAATATACCTTTTGGTCTTATATCTCTTATGTGCATTTCATTTCAGTCCTATATATTTTTTGGATTACATTTTGAACCTGTATCTTATAAACATTTCATTTTAGTCCAGTCCGTCAACTCCGTCATTCCCGTTAACAGAATTGACCTAATAAGAGCAGAGTCAAATTACGTCATTTATCTTCAAACCTAGAAAAACCATAACATACACATGAACCTCTAACAAGAACAGAGTCAAATTACCTTGTAACGAAGCTACACAGTTGACGGACTGGACCAAAATGAAACTTTTATAAGAGATACCGACCAAAATGCAACTCAAAAAAGATATAGGACCGAAAAGTACATTTGGCCTATATTAAAATTGTTAGTTATAGGTTTAAATAAGTTTTTAGTCTCAATAATTTTTATTTTTTATTTTAATCCAACTTAATTCAAAAAAAAAAATTTTAGTCCTTAATAATGTTTAATTTTTCATGACATTTTTAAGCGAAAAAATAAAAAGAAATTAAATAGCATGACTAAAGTTAAAAAAATTAAAGAACTTTATTCAAAACTAAAATTTAAAAAATTAAGGGACAAAAAAATAAAAGTTTGAATTAAGTTAGATGACAATTTTTAAAAACACAAATTTCAAGGACTAACCACCCTTTGGTTAATTTAAAACTTTTATGTTTAGTCCATATAAAATTTTATTTTATGATAAATATATAATTTTTTAATCCTATATTTACTAACTTTTGTATTTGGTCTCAATTTTTTTTATAATTCTAATTCGATTATTTAATTTCCTTAGCTTTTGGTCCCTTAAAAAATGTCATGAAAGATTTAACATGATTAGGGACTAAATATAAAAATTTTGAATTAAGTCGGATTAAAATGATAAACAAAAAATTTGTTGGGACTAAATTTTTTTTTAAACTTAAAACTAACAATTTTATTGCACAAAAAAAAATTAACCATAGTAAATAATAAGGAAACTAATGAAATGTGATGGATTGCAATTTCACCTGAAGAATGGGGTGGAGTGCAATTTAACCAAACCTTAAGAGTGGTAAGTGCAATTTACCCTTAAAAAACATAACTTTATTGTATGTTTTTAGAGATGAAATAATAAAGACTCATAATATTTTTTTGGCTAAATTACATTTTTGGTATCCAAACTATAAGGGTCAGTACAAATTAGTATCCAAACTTTTTTTTGGTTCAAATCGATACTCTAACTCTCTTGAACGGTCCACGTTTACCCTCGGCGGTAATCAACGTTATATTTTAATGGTGGAAGTTTAACGGCATTAAACTTGTACACGTTTCACATTTTGACTGGTCCATTAATAATTAATAATATTAATAAATAATAATAATAATAATTTTTAATTAAAATAGTTTCTATATTAAAAATGGAAAAAAAATAATTTTCTTTCTTCTCTACGTTCTGTTCTTGTTCTTCCTTCTTCTATCTTCCTGCTTCCATCCTCCTCCTCCTCCTTTTTCTTCTTCTTCATCCATCTTCCTTCTTCCATTTTCCTTTTTGTGGGTTTGCAACACCAAATTAAAAGATGAGTTTTTTTTTTCTTGAGTTTTCTTCCCCAAACCCAAAATCACAGCGGATAACATTTCCATTTTCCTTTTCCGTTGTTTTCCGCATTTCCCTTCCATTAAGGTTTTGAAACTTAGGGATTATGGCTCCAAATTTAAAGATAAACAATTAATTTGGGATTAAGGTTCTAAATTTTTCCTTCATCTTTGTTGTTGCTAGGTTGACTTTAGTAATTTTACTAGGATTACCTGGTTTCCTTTATCGATTTGGTTAACATTCTTTGTGTTTTAATTCTCGTTTTGGTTTTGGGTTTGAAGGAGAAGGAAGACGAACACAGAATAAAAAGAACACAAAAGGAAGAAGAAGAAGAACGTAGAAGGAGAAAAAAAAAAGAACGCAGAAGAAGAAGGAGAACGCAAAAGGAAGAAGATGATTTTTTTTTTCATTTTAAAATATAAAAACTGTTTTAATTAAAAAACTTTATTATTATTATTATTAATATTATTGATGAACCACTCAAAATGTGACACGTATACAAGTTTAACGTCGCTAAGTTTTCACCATTAAAATATAACGGTTTATTAACGCCAAAAATAAACATGAATCGTTCAAGAGAGTTGGGATATCGATTTGAAAAAAAAAATTGAATATTAATTTGCATTAACCCCTATAGTTTGGATAGCAAAAATGTACTTTAACCTTATTTTTTTAATTTTATATTATTTAGTAACACCATTAAAAGAAATAACGGCTAAAGGCCCAATTCACCACTACTGTAAATATGCCTTTTTGTTTTTTGTTTTTTTTTTTTAAAATAAGGATTTAGAATTCTAGATGATCCGAGGAGCTCATTCTGTCATTCACACGCTTTAACCCTTCGCTCTTGTCAAAAAAAAAAAACAAAAAAACAAAACCCTTCGCTCGTTTTTTTTCATATACCAAACCCTCCTCATGCTTTCTTCCTTCTTGCCTCATATACAGATTTGCGACGAATGACAGCCCCACCGTCTTGAGCCAACTGTCATCCCTCTAACCGGATCCAGCAAGCTCCTCTCACCGCCGCTCACAGAATCGTCGGCCACCTAGCAGAACCCCCATCGAAGAAATTCGGTACTGCTTTGCTCTCCTCTCCTCTTATTTTCCTCTTCATTCCCACTCAAATTCGGTTGTTTTGTATTTGAGATGGTCTTAGACTCTTAGACAGGACAGAATGAGATTGACGTTGATAATTGATGAATATAAATTAAAAAGAAGATAGGGAAGAAAGTAATGAGTGGTTGAGGATGATAATATAATTTCTCGTGTGAACACCAAGCCACAAAATGTGAGTAAAAAAAGTAAACTGGTATGGTAAGGTTAAATAAGTAAATTCACATTTTGAACCGTAGTTGCATAACTAAGAATTGCGAACATGAACACTCTAGCATTATATAATTTAATAGGTTAATAGTTGATTGCCGAACCTGGGATTAATTTAATTTAGTGGTTTTGTGTAGGTGTTTCGATGGATGTGGAGTGGTCTGAATCACGGTACGAAGGTAGACATGATAAAGAGAGTTCCCCTGAGAGGGAGCGATATGACGATGATGGGGCAGAGAAATATAGCAAGCATAGGAGCAAGGATAGGAAGAAGAACGACAAGGAGCACCGAAGTAAAGAGGCAAGGGATCTAGAGAAGGATGGAGTGGTGGGTAGGGAAAGGAAGAAGGAAGACAGGGATGAACGGGAAAAGGACCGGAGTAAAGATGGTAAGATGAGAGAGAAGGATTATGATAGAGAGAAATATAGGGAAAAAGAGCGCGAGAGGGATAGAGATAAGAAGGACCGAAGTAAGGATAAAGACCGTGAAAAGGAAAGAGAGACAGAGAAAGATAGTGACAGAGTGCGAGAGAAGGAGAGGGCTAAAGAGAAGACTAGGGACAGGGACAGGGATAGAGAAAGGGAGAAAGAAAGGGACAAGGTGAAGGAAAGGGAGCGAGAGAAACGCAGGGATAGAGAGAAGGAGAGGGAAAGCTTTAGAGATGGAGACAAGGATAAAGGGAAAGAAAAAAATAGAGAGAAGGAGAGGGACACGGATCGGGATAAAGAAAGACCAAGAGATAGAGTAAGCAGAAAGACTCATGAAGAAGATTATGATTTGAGTAATGTTGATGACAAAGCAGACTACCATGATAAGAGAGACGAGGCTGTCAAGCAAGCAAAGGCTTCAAGGCCCGATGAAGATGATCAAAATGGTGAAACCTCAGTACATCTGTCACCAACAGAACTTGAAGAACGCATCTTGAAGTAAGTCAATTTATCCTTACTTCATGTATTTGTTTTTTCTTCTGTACTTTTATTAACTGCCAGACTCTGCAATGTGGATATGAAATCTATAATATTTTACTCCATGCTTCAGTCAAGGTTATCTAAATTATGGTCCTGCTTGGAGTGTTGATTGTTGAGGTCTCATTATAAACGTCAGTCGAAGTTACTTCATTGTTGCATATAACATGAATGGTTTGCTGATCCCAAAATTTTTGTTTTGTTTACAGTTTTGATTTGTTTTATTTATCATTTTTTTTATTGTGGGGGATTGGTGTTATATAATCACTGCACATGTACTGTTGAGGTTCTTTTCTGGAATTATTTTTTGTCGTAAATATTTCAGTAATGATTATTGGGTATCTGTAATATCCATTGCATTACCTATTATATACATCTTCCAAATATGCATTATTCATGTGCCGCTTGTGACCCATCCAGCACCATTGTTTTTACAAAAAAAAAAAACAGGTTATCTGTGCCCTTGGTCTCCTGCCTGTAACATTTTGTTGATCACTGAATCCTTTATCTTTTTTGTTTTGTTAATTTGAATTAATTACATTATATGTACTCTTTCTGTGAGCATCTTGTGAATTTAAGATATAACATAGCCATATAGGATGTCAAGAGTTCCTTGGTGGATTAGTGCTAGGAAATCATTGGAAGGAGGAATGGTTCACTAAGTGGGTGCGTTATAGGGTGGTCCCCTTGTGTTGGGGACCACCGTGGTCCTCAACTAATTGACCTGCTATTCCAAGCAAAACAGGTTGGAAATAAAAGAGTGAGAGAATTATTGTTCTTGTTTGCTGTTCTCTGTTGGCCCCTCCTCGCCATTGGCACTGTCGCGCGGTGGTGGAAGCTCCTTGCAGGTTCTCCGACCATAGTTTGATGTCAGACTTTTCTCAAATTTCCAGAGGCACCAAGGAACAATAATGAAATGAGGTTTTACCCAATTGCCAAATCTAGAAAAATTCCCCTTCAAGATGTTAGCTTAGGCAAGTTTGCTAAAATGATAATTGAAATGTTACCTCGAGATCTCGCTTTTACGGTTTTTGTTCTTTCTGTTCATAAATTTGGGTTTTTTTTTGTTTGTTTGCTATTCTTAATCTTATAGCTTGAGAAATCAACTTTGCTTTCTGAAATTTCATCTAAAAATTTTAAGGTTTCTTTTATTTTTTCTTTCCCACAATGCACTGCAACATCCCTACCACCACCACCACCACCAAGTTTTGAATTTGAGGACAAAAATGGCGATGAGGGGTTGTCCTCTTCACATTGAGGGATCCTGTGAGTTTGGTTGCGTGGTTTTTTTTGAACAGTGGTTCCGAAGTTGAGTGGGAAAGTGTTCAATTGCTCGGTGCCGGTGGTTCTGACGGCGAGTGGGAGAGTGAGACTTAGCAGTTTAGACGGCGAGTAGGAGGTGAGACTTAGCAGTTTAGACTTAGCAGTTCCGATGGCGAATGGAGGGGAGTGGGCTACTGTTCTGACATGAGAAGCGGTTGGGGGAGTGTTGAGAGGTTGGAGAAGATCACCGGTTCTCCAAGTAGCAAATGATTGTATACAAAGATCCAAACCATTGATTAAAAAAGCAATAAATCTAACGGTCCGATAACAAGCGGACCATCAATGGTCCGTTTTAAGCGAGGACCACGTTATACGCAACCCTCTAAGTGTATGCACGGGTGAGGAACTAAGGATAGAGTTCAAGCTAACAGTAGCTGGGTGTTTTGAACAGTTCCAGCAAGGATGGGGTTTTGTGTCTGATGGGTTTCAGTCCAATTCAAGCAAAGATCAATTTACTAAGATTTTGATTTGATGAGGTTTTTTTATTTTGTCTGCATAAGAAATCAGGTTTGGTTGTGAGGGTTTAGGGAGATTTCATATTTTGCAAGTTGTGAGGGATGCAAAAACTCCATTACTTGTCATAAGGAAAGCTTGGAGAAAACCATAAACACTTGTATAAACCCTGCCCAAATCCAACCCAAGAGCAGAAAATATTAGAACTAAGATTCCCCAATGATTAAACTAAAATTTAGTAGAGTAACGATAATTGTGGATCAATTGGGCCCTTAAAAGAATTACTCTTTTCCCTCTCTCTTTCCCTCGTTCAAAATTTTTCCGTTTTGAGTGATATCGTCCAAACATTGCGTAAGATTATTGATCTTTAAATTTAGCCTTTTTGATGTTTGCACTTCCACTGTCAACCTATGGATTTATTTTGATGATCTGATTTCTGAATGTTACATTTCTTTGGTTAAAAGTATAAAATCCTTGCTGTTGTAAAAAACTCTGTATTTTTCATAGGATGAAAGAAGCGAGGACAAAGAAGCAATCTGAAGAAACTGCTTCTGAGATCTCAATGTGGGTTAATAAAAGCCGTAAGCTTGAAAAGAAAAGAGCCTTGCAGTTCTCAAAGATTTTTGAGGAGCAGGTTTGTTTCTTTATCCCGTACCTTTGATATGTTCTGGAAGATATTGTTTTTCCCAATTCAGATATTAATCATTACAGCTTGATCAAAATTTTCATAGGACAAAATTGCGATAGAGGAAAGTGATGATGAGGATACAGCTCAGCACACTGGTAAGTTTCTTTTTCATTGGCAAGGTTTTCAGTTTGACTTATAGGAACAGCTGGAGACTCTTGGGTTTGCAAAATAAGCAATAGGTAGAGTATGTAATGTACGTACTATAATGAAACACAATAGGTTTATATGATTATCCAAACAGAAATAGTTTTAACCTCATGATTTATTTTAGTAAAGATGGCTGTCTTATCAAGATAAAATGAGATTGATCCATGATAGAGATTCAACAATTTTTACGTTGGCGGTTAAGCCGGGCTTAGGACCGGCTATGGGACTTATTAAAATAAAATAAGGAAAAAAATGCAAGTTTTATGACTTCTCTTTAAGCACATTGGCCACATGTATGGTTGTAAATGGCTTGATCGTTAAAGATAAAGCTTAAGTTCTATGGTAGCTACTTGATGGCTGTGTCATCTATGTGGAGTTGTTGACTACAAAATTTTAGATTTTTTGTTGCTACCTAACACTATACTTGTCAATAGCGAAGATAGCCGTTCATTGTTGCCTTAATGTGTCATGTTGCTGTAGCCAGCAACTAAGGTTGGTTTTTCACAGATTATTTTTTGTATGACGATTGTGGCCAATTGGCAGGTCTGGCATTTAGTTGAACGACTAATGGTGCGTTTATTTAAACTTAAAAATAATTGATTCTGAAGTCAAGTAAAGAATTGCGTTTTTTTTTTATAATTGATTATGGTGAAAATCGGAAGTTTTTTATGTTTGGTTGAAATAAGAATAATAACTTTTTTTATCTTCTCTCTCTTCTACTATAGTTGATTATTTGTTGCTTCTAATTATTTTGAGAAGCACAAACAAACATACTAAAAGCTTAAATAAGTGTTTTTTTTAATTAAAATAAGTGCTTATTTTATAAATTAAGCACAAACAAACGGGCTCTAAATCTGCTGATTCTTTTGGTTGAACTGTCCAACTGAAAGCTGGTGACGGCATTTTGTTATGTATTCTGCTGCTAGTTAGCTTTATCCAGCTCTAACTATATGTACTGTGATGGTTCCCGGATTATTCACAATATAGAAATCTAGAAGTTTGAATATGCGTCTCTGTGTTTTTTGCCTTTTCAGTTTACTTACCCTTTCTGGCTTTTTCTTAGATTCTATGCATCTTTGATTGTTGATAATCTGGTTGGTGAAATGTGACTGTGAATTGAATATCTGACAGATAACCTGGCGGGGGTGAAAGTTCTTCATGGCCTTGATAAAGTTGTGGAAGGTGGGACTGTAGTTCTGACTATCAAAGATCAACCCATACTTGCTGGTGATGATATTAATGAAGGTACAACTGTCTGTACAATTTTATATAATCCTTGTTTGAAATCTATGAGTAAGAGATATGTTTGTGTAACAGCATTTTGTCTGACATGGCAGAGGTTGATATGCTTGAGAATGTGGAAATTGGAGAACAAAAAAGAAGGGATGAGGCTTACAAAGCTGCAAAGAAGAAAACTGGCATCTATGATGATAAGTAAGAAGAACATTACTGTCGTCTATGTATTATTGTACTAATTGAAATACAAACCAAAATGAAGTAGAAAGAATCTTATGTAGCTGTGCTCTCAATTTCAGGTTCAATGATGACCCTTCTATGGAGAAGAAAATACTAGCCAAATATGATGATCCAGCTGCAGAAGAGGTTTGCTGCTCTTCCTCTCTTCCTAAATTCCAAAGATGCTGAATAAGGTAGTCTTTGTGAATACTTTTATACATCTGATTCTTCTATTCAGGGTTTAACTTTGGATGAAAGGGGACAATTCTCAGGTGAAGCCGAGAAGAAACTTGAAGAGGTTGGTTATGCTTTTCTTTTGTTTTATGAAATATTTTTCAAGCTTTTAAAGGTGGAGGTCTGACATTTCCTGGGTTATGAGCTTTCTATGATAAGAATATTGTGTCATACCATTGTTTATGCGACTGCCTTTATATTATTTTTTCCCTTCTACTTCCCCCCCTTCTAATTTGTTTCTTACAATCGAGTTGGCCACATGAATATGTCATGTGTTCATATATTTTTGCCCTTTTTTCTATTGACTAAGGGTTACCTTTTTTTTCCCTTGTTACCAGCTGCGCAGAAGGTTAACTGGTGTTTCCTCGAATAACTTTGAAGATCTAACGTCATCCGGGAATGTTTCATCAGATTACTATACTCATGAAGAAATGCTTCAATTCAAAAAGCCCAAGAAGAAAAAATCCCTGCGGAAGAAGGATAAGCTGGACATCAATGCCCTTGAAGCTGAAGCTATCTCTTCAGGATTGGGTGCTGGTGACCTTGGCTCTCGGAAAGATGAAAGGAGGCAAGCCATGAAAAACGAGCAAGAAAGATTGGAGACTGAGATGAGAAATAATGCTTACAAGTCTGCTTATGCTAAAGCAGAGGAAGCCTCCAAATTACTGCGTCTAGAGCAAACTCTCAATGTTAAAACAGAGGAAGATGATACACCAGTTTTTGTAGATGATGACGAGGATCTACGCAAGTCCTTGGAGAAAGCAAGAAGATTAGCTCTTAAAAAGAAGGAGGAAGATGGGGCATCTGGCCCTCAAGCTATTGCACTGATTGCCACTTCAAATCACAATAATGACAATGTAGATGATCAAAACCTGGCAACTGGAGAGTCACGAGAGAACAAGATGGTCTTCACGGAAGTGGAAGAATTTGTCTTGGGTCTCAACATTGACGAAGGTAAATTCCTTGTCGGAATGTGTGTAGACTAACCAAAATAATATAATTAGTAATTAGAATATTTTTTATTCTTGTAATTATAACACACTCTATAATAAAGCATCCTGTTTGTAATTGGGCCACAAATTTTACAATATAATTAGTAATAATTAGTAATTAGAATATGTATGATTCTGGTAATTATAACACAATTTCACGGCACTCTGTAAAACAGTGAAGTGAGTCATCTTTTTTATTTTTCCTTTAACATCTATACGGTAAGATAGCTGGTAGATGTTGTATTTTATTAAAAAGAAATAGGAATATAAATTGCTGCTTTGGAGACTGCATATTAATGATTCAGTGTTTCACATTCTGAGAATTTATCATCTTAATTGGTATCATAATTAATATTCATGTGATGTCCTTGTAACTTAGTCTACTTAGGGAGTTAAGGCTTAGAATTAGAATTATCATCTTAATTTTTTTTTCCTTGTAAACTGTATCTCTGTAATCATTCTGTATATAAATCGGATTTGGTTTAATCAATGAAGCAACTTTTCAGAAATATCTCATCCTTTTCTAAATTTCAAGAGGCTGATACTATATAATAATTTGGATTGTCGGAGTTTTTGTCGGGTGCAGTGGTTCGTGTTATCCACGTAGTCGACCTCACTAAGTGGGATAAGGCTTGTTATTGTTGATTGCCGGAATTATGTTGTTTCGTCTCGTCTGGCAATCTTCTTCTATTTAATCTTGACTTCCAATGTGATCTTATGACATCTATGTTAGTAGGGCAATAATTTTTTGGATATTGTTTAATCTTTCTTTTTTATGTTGGTTCAATATAGCATCCTTCTATTTTGTTTGCTCGTTTTAACTGTTGTTCTATGAAGTGCTTAAAGGGAAAAGGCTGATCAGTTGGCATAACATTTTTCTGTTTCATTTCCATTTTTCAGATCCACGTAAACCAGAAAGTGAGGATGTTTTCAGGCATGTTGATGAAGAGGCAAATGTTCCTGATGAAGAAATGAGTGATGTGGCTGGTGGATGGACTGAAGTTAAAGAAATTAACAAAGATGAACAACCCAATTCTGAAGACAAGGAGGAGATAGTTCCTGATGAAACTATCCATGAAGTTGCTGTAGGGAAAGGATTATCTGGTGCATTGAAACTGCTTAAAGAGCGAGGAACACTTAAAGAAAGCATTGAATGGGGTGGCAGAAACATGGACAAGAAGAAAAGCAAATTAGTTGGGATTGTAGATGATGAAGGAAACGAATCACAAAAGAAAAAGGAGATTCGCATTGAGAGGACAGATGAATTTGGAAGAATAGTAAGTCTTCCATGTTCTTTACCTTGTTTTTATTTTCTCATACTTGATTTTCACTATTATATCAGTATTAGTATTAGTATTATTTGTGATCACCGTACTGACCCAAATATGGGTGTAAAAAAAAAGATGGGGTGTTTATATGGCTTTGAACCTTCTCAAAGAGCCGTACATATTTCTGAGTTTGGCCTCTTGGAAACTCTTTCCTATTTAAGCATCCATAAATGATCAAGTTGGAAGAAAGGCTTATGAGCTTTGACTCAACAATTCTTATCATTGATTTTTTGTACAATTTACTTACCATGCATCACTAGATAGCCATAGTATAGAAGAGAGAAATTTAAAATAATTGTTGTGTGAATTGATCACACTTTTGTCTCTATTTATACTGATTATACATTTAATTACAAGGATACTAATAAAAGAATGATATCCTATACATAATTACAAAAAGGCATATTCCACAAATATATTATTTACAAAGAGCATATTCGGTGGAATATTCTAACACTCCCCCTCAAGCTGGAGCATATAAGTCATATGATCCAAGCTTGTTACAGATGTAATCAATTCGTGTGCCTCGGAGGGATTTGGTGAGCATGTCAGCCAACTGATCTTCAGACTTGACAAAGTCAGTAGTGATCTCTCCAGAAAGAATCTTCTCTCGAATGAAGTAACAATCAATCTCTATGTGTTTGGTCCTCTCATGAAACACAGGATTGGAAGCAATGTGCATAGCAGCTTGATTGTCACAAATGAGCTTGGTGCCTCTAGTATCTCCTAGCCTCAACGGTTGAAGAAGATATCGCAACCAGGCAGCTGCTGCCATAGCACGGTATTCAGCTTCCGCGCTAGACCTGGCAACGACGTGTTGCTTCTTACTCCTCCAAGAAATAAGGTTGCCCCCAATAAGAACACAATATCCAGACGTGGAACGCCGATCCGATGGTGATCCTGCCCAATCAGCGTCGGAATAACAAACGACCTTGGCATTGCCTCTATCTGCATAAATTAATCCACGACCAGGAGCACGTTTGATGTACCGAAGGATGCAAATAACGACTTCCCAATGACTGTCACAAGGGGCATTGAGAAATTGACTGACCACACTACTAACAGGAAAAGAAATGTCTGACCTACCAATTGTCGACATCGTTCCGGGTCTTTCAAAGGCTCCCCCTGACTCGGAAGGAGTTTGACATTGGGATCCATTGGGGTATCACAAGGACGACAATCAATCATGCCTGAGTCGGACAGGATATCAAGAGCATACTTCCGCTGATTGACGGCAATGTCAGTGGAGGAACGTGCAACCTCAATGCCCAAGAAATACTTCAAAGGACCTAAATCCTTTGTGTGAAACTGACGGGAGAGATGGTCTTTAAGTCTCTGGATGCCTGGGGCATCGTTTTCGGTGATAACAATATCATCAACATAGACAACCAGAAAGATGCATCTGCCGTTGGGATAGTGAATGAAAAAGACAGAGTGATCAACGGCACACTGAGTCATGCCGAAGCGTAGAAGGACCGAGCTGACCAAACCAAGCACGAGGAGATTGCTTCAAGCCATAGATGGAACGGCGCAACCGGCACACCAGATTTCGACCACGAGGAGTGGTGAATCTAGGCGGCTGAGACATGTAGAGGCCAATGATAAATGGCTGCCAAGGAAGAAAGAGGCAGACAGAGGCCACCGGAGAGAAGGTGTCACCATAATCAAGGCCAAAGATCTGGGATAAGGTAACCAAACGAGCTTTCAACCGATCAACACGGCCGTCAGGACCAACTTTAACTGTATACACCCATCGACAACCAACCGTGGTCTTGCCGGGAGGTAAAGGAACCAGCTCCCAAGTTCCATTCGCCTGTAAAGCAGCCATTTCGTCCAACATCGCTTGCCGCCAACCTGGATCAATCATAGCTTCACCTATGGTCCTAAGTATAGACACAGAATCCAAAGAAGATACAAAGGAGAAATAGGAGGATGATAAAGAAGAATAGTTTAAAGCACAGGTATAGTTGGGATTAGGATTACGTGTAGAACGAATACCTTTGCGAAGAGCTATGGGAAGGTCAAGTTCAGGTGGCGTGTCCGGATGAACAACGGGAGCAGAAGATGGGACTATTTGTGGGAATAGGGGGCATTGCGGTGCGACAGCGGTACGTTAGCAATGGAGCTGGAATAGCTGGGTCTGGGTTAACCGGTGGAGGAGGAGTCGGAGGAGGTACCGGTGCTCCACAAACTAGTGGAAGCAAGCCAGGAGGACTCACCGGTGCTAAGAAACAGGTGGAATGTCCGGCGAAGTAGCAGGAGCATAGTATGGTGTAGACTCGAAGAAGGTGACATCAGCACAGACAAGGGATCGTCGAAGGTGTGGAGAATAGCAACGGTAACCTTTCTGTGAGCGTGAATACCCAAGGAAGATACATTTAAGAGACTTGGCAGAGAGTTTGTCCTTCCCTGGGGTGAAGTCATGAACAAAATAGGTACACCCAAAAACACGAGTGGGGACAGCATACAAGGGTTGATTAGGTAATAAAATGGAGTAAGGAACCTGATTTTGGAAAACCAAGGATGGCATGCGATTGATTAAGTAGCAGGCTGTAAGAAGAGCGTCACCCCAGAAATGGGAGGGAACATTGTGATGCAGCATCAGATTTTTGCGGTCTCGACCAAGTGACGGTTTTTGCGTTCAGCAACCCAGTTTTGTTGGGGAGTATGAGCACATGAGGTTTGATGGAGGATTCCCTGTGAGGTCAGGTAATTTCGAAAAGAAGTAGACAAATACTCAAGTGCATTATCAGTTCGTAAGATTTTAATAGAAAACCCAAAATGATTTTTGATTTCAGAAGCAAAGTTTTGAAAGATGGCAAAAACTTCTGAACGGCGTTTCATTAAAAATATCCAAGTACATCTTGAATAATCATCAATGAACGTAACAAAATAATGAAAACCTAATGTAGAACTGACACGACTTGGATCCCAAATATCGGAATGAACTAAAGCAAAAGGAGACGCAGCTCGTTTATTGACTCTATCAGGAAAGGAAATCCTAGTATGTTTGCCTAACTGACATGACTCACATTCTAAATACTGTGTAAAAATATCGGGACTCATAAGACGCATTTTGGCAACGTTCGGGTGACCCAACCGCTGATGGAGAAGAGAGGGATGTGAAGTGGCAGCACATGCAACAGGAGTGGAAAGGAGAAATAGTCCACGAGACTCTGCTCCAATCGTCCGCCGGGTTTGCCGATCCTGTATAAAGGCTTTGTCAGAATCAAAAAGAACTGAATAAAGCTTTGAACGGGTGAGTTTGCTAACAGAAAGCAAGTTAAAAGGGCAGCCAGGAACATAAAGGACAGGATTAAGGGTAAGGTTACGAAGGGGTTGGGAATGGCCAATCCCTCGAACCTGCATTTGGGAACCATCAGCAAGGGTAATAGGAGGAAGAGAGTCGGTGTAAATCAATCGAGAAAATAAAGAGACGTTACCAGACATGTGATCGGAGGCCCGGAATCAAAGATCCAGGGGCCAACAGGGCCATGGGAGGAAGATGGAGCAACTAGGGCAGCAGAGCTCCCAGAAGCAAGATGAGCATGTTTTGCAGGTGTGCGGGACTGATCACGGGCTTTAGTGCAGCACTCAGCCTCAATGTGTCCAAAGCGGTCGCAGTAATAACAGCGAGAGCGCTGTTTCTTACCACCACGACCCCCACTGTGCCCCCCACGTGAAGAGTGGGAGACTAGAGCAGAAGCATCAGATGCATCGAGATAGGAGGTTGGAGAAGACCCGTTTAGCCTTTGTCCAGACCTCGTAACAAGTACGAAAGGCCTGATATTGAGGTTGTAATTTCGCATCAATAGAGAACCACAGAACAGCACACAAAGAGGCATCAATTTGCTTCCAACGAGGGCGATCCGTCTCGGGTATCTCGGAGGCTTGTTTCGTGAGGTGATCTTCATGACCTTGGCCTTCAAACCACAACTGGACAGCAGCGGACCAGCTACTGTAAGTGGCAGATCCGGTCAGTTTCTCACACGGAATCAAAGGAACCGTGGTAAAAGTAGCATTGGAAGAGGAGGCACCGTGAAACAGACGCGTCGGAGAAAGGCGGCGCGTGGAGGCGCGTGAGTCGGAGATTCGGGGCGCTGGTTGGACCGCTGGACTCGCCGGAGGAAGGCGCTTCCGATGGAATGGGTGGTGATGCGATCGGAGAAGCGGGCGACAGCGAGTAGGTTAGGTGTGCGGCTACTGTAGCGCTACAGTACTGGACAGAAAAAGAAGAACGGAAGCGCAGGGATCGTGGAAACTGATACCATATAGAAGAGAGAAATTTAAAATAATTGTTGTGTGAATTGATCACACTTTTGTCTCTATTTATACTGATTATACATTTAATTACAAGGATACTAATAAAAGAATGATATCCTATACATAATTACAAAAAGGCATATTCCACAAATATATTATTTACAAAGAGCATATTCGGTGAATATTCTAACACATAGTAAGAAGGAGAAATGGTATAGACGGAGGCAGAGATCAAAGTTAACTGAAAGGATTGATATGCTATTATTAGCATTTAGAGAGAAGAAACTATAAACCATTCATTTACTTCCTGCTTTTTCATAGATTGGGACTTCTGATGACATTCGTGTTTATTTCATGGCCTAAATTGTAGTGTCTAGATACTATGTGTGAAATAGTTAGTTACAGATGTCATGGGGTGCTAAAGTGCATTTCCGGAAAGAATGGCTTATTATTTTATTCTCGAGGGGTAAATTTGTGGTTCTTCAATTTTATATGTCTATTGACTTCCCCAATCCCTTGTTAAGTTTTCTATTTTTGTTCTTGCTTGGGTTGATTTTTTGTACAATTGTTAAGCACTGAATGAGCTGATAGTAGTCTTTCTGATAGGTAACCGGTATTTGTGAAATAATTAGTTAGTTAAGTGTTATTAATTAGTTAGTTAAATTGTGTTTTAGTTTGTTAGGATTTTAGAGAAATAAGGCATGTTGCCTATATATAGGAAAAGAGTGGAGAGAGGGATTCATTCAATCCTTTTAGGAATTGGAAGGGTGGCTTAGCCAGGGTGGCCTTGCTCTTGGGGTGTTCTTCTATTTTCTGGTTACTGTTATTACTGTCTCCATTGTAATCAAGGGGTTTCTTCCCCATTTCATTTAGTAATATAGAACAGTCCTATTACTTTCACTCTTACATATTATGTGTTACTGAGTTTAACCCTTTAGGTCCATTGATAGAGATCCCTGTTCAGAACTAATATTTTCCAAATCAAACTGTCTAAGATCCTGAGTGTATATGTAGGGTATGGTGTGTTTACTTCGAATGGCCAAAAGGAAAGATGATCTGCATTGTGCTTGAAATATAGAAATACCATGTCATTATGTATGACGATTTGTTTTGCTTGCTAGTGTGTATATAACATGTATGTGCACCTTTGTGCGCTTATTGTTTATAATATATTTAATGGTAACGAACCTTGAAATGCTATCTGTATTGTGCTTTGGAAATTGGAATATATACCATCATGATTATGTCTGAATATGTTTTGCATGCTTGCATATATAACATGTATGGCAAGTTTGGGTGCTTAATTATATTTGAACTTTGAAATTGGCACTGGTTTCAAATGCATTTTTAGTCAGTGTTAGTATTAGTCATTTCTATATTTCAGATTTAAAATTGTGACGGCATATCACTTATGCTTAGTTAACTTACTCTTCTGTTGCTTCCAGTTGACTCCTAAGGAAGCCTTTCGCATGATTTCTCATAAGTTCCATGGGAAAGGACCTGGCAAAATGAAGCAAGAAAAGCGAATGAAGCAATATCAAGAAGAACTAAAGATGAAGCAGATGAAGAGTTCAGATACACCATCACTATCTGTGGAGAGAATGAGGGAAGCTCAAGCTCGTTTGAAGACACCTTATCTTGTTCTTAGTGGGCATGTTAAACCAGGGTATGTTTCTTACTTCACAGATTAATAATTCCTGAAGTTCTGAAAGATGAGAAAAATTGTTTACATTTGTTGAAACGAGAAACTGGGAGCATATTTTTATTTTGTGATTTGCTGATAAAAGTTAGAGCTGGCAATGGAGACGTGCTTCTTAAATTAGACTATTTCCTATTCCTCCTCTAAAAGAATTAAACTTTCTGTGTATCCATGTCTACATTTTAAAGTAAAGTCTCTTGATTCCTAACATTGAATGCTTGTGACACCAGTTTTTGTGGATGCATATAGTAGTAGTTGGACCACTATCAAGAATAAGAGGCTGCTTCATAATGGATGCAACATATTAGCTATCCGGGATTAACTGCTGTTGAAGTAGAGCATCAAACATCATTGTGTTAGGAGTTCAAGCATATAATGAAACATGCCCCCCCCTCCCCCCCCCAACACACACACACACACCAAAAAAATAATAGAAAGACACAAAATATATTATGCCAGTAAAAGTTTTTGAAAATATTAAAACGTATTAAATGAACACAGCAAATCACGGTCTTAAGTAGGTTTTAATGAAAAGAGCAAATCAAAGTTTTAAGTAGGTTCTTCTAGCCTCACTCTTTTTCTTTTTTCCCTTTTTTATGCTGATGTGCATTTGTACTTCTGTTTGCAGACAAACTAGTGATCCAAAAAGTGGTTTCGCTACTGTTGAGAAGGATCTTCCCGGAGGCTTGACACCCATGCTTGGTGATCGAAAGGTAATTTAGGGTACCTTTGGATAAGCTTTTGAAAAATTTGCTTCTATGATAGCTTTTCTTAAAACGATCATCATCAATTAAAATGGGATCTTTCTAAAAATTTAGTTTTCATTTCTTAACACTGACATTGTAAACATTAAGCCTGTTTACTTTACATTTACATTTTCTTTTTTATGTAGGTGTTTAGTTCAAAGAATGTAATGGGAGAGGCTAAAAAGTAGTGGTTTTGTGTTCAGTTTGCAAGTGGTGATATAGAGGTTTTACCGAACATTAAAAATAAATTGTAGTTGTTTTCAATGTTTGTTATCCAAATTTCTAATAACAAAAAAACAAAATAGAAAGAATGTTATAGTTTTATATTGCAATTACTCATAAAAATAAAAAATGAAAATGCAAAGTAAACAGACTTTAAATTTGGTTATATTCTTATAATTGAACATTGCATGGGAAAATACCTTTGGAAAGGAGACGAAGCCCTGGCATTTATATTATACCTCACCAGTATTTGATACTTTCTGGCATACTTCACTTCGTGGCATTCAGTTTGAGCTATTGTATATATATATTTTCAATCGTTTCAGGTAGAGCACTTTCTGGGAATTAAGAGGAAAGCTGAACCATCAAGCTCGGATACCCCAAAAAAGCCTAAATCTTAATTCTCCAGTTTTCTAGTTGTAAGCATTTTAAGTTATTATCCCTGTAAGGTTATACATTTTGCCAATACAGTGTCCATCTATTCTGTTGCTGACTACAGATAGTTTGCAGCAGAACTTATTCAGATTTCGTCATTTCGATGGTAAAACTTGATTTCATTCGAAGATGTATAAGTTCGCAGCCAGAAATTTGATGATTAGCTGCCTGACACCGCCAATGGTTATATTTTGCCGTCAATTGGAAGTTGTTCAGGATTCATGATTACTTTTGTACAAATGAATTAATTTTCAATTTACTAAGTAAAATATTGGATTTTGATTTTCTCTTTGGATTATGGTGGTGGCTCCATTAACTGATCGCTAGCCTCACGTAGAGTTCACCAAATGATTGACTTTGTAAATTGTAGAACGTTATTAGCGCGATGTGCAATATTCACTGTGTCGACAAGATTTTTTTTTTTTTTCTGGAAGAAAAGTATAAGTAGAAGAGAGGAGGAAAAATTGGATAAACACTTCTTTCATTTACATTTGCCTTTCTTCTAATATTGAGATATTTGTTTTTCTTTTCCCGACTCCTTGATTAAAATTTGTCTCTTCCCCTTCTTAAACCGAAAGGAATTATGATAGCTGATTATACATGATAAGAAATGAAGGCTAACGATAGGAACCCCTTATTTATTTTTTAAAAATAACTTTGAAAGAAATTTAAGCTCGTTTGTGGCGTCCATGCAAGGTAGTTTGGAAGTTTTTTAAGTTTTCTCTTGAAATTTTTGTTTTCTTGCAGAAACAAATGGTTTATTGTAGAAAATGATAATTTGAAATTGGCTGTGGTTTTATTATCAGAAGTGTTAATGTAATGATAGAGATATATTACAATTGATTGGAGGAATTATGGTTTGGATTTTGGAAAGAGCATCAATTGGAAAGGCATTTAAGTCAAGAAATTAGGTTTTTACTATGATAGTAGGTTGAGAGAATACCCAGACAAAAATAAAATTGAGGATTTTAAATGTTACACGACATACAACGCATAAATGAATTTAGTTGCTAGGCACCCTGTGTCTCAATTAAATTTTAACAAATTTTTCGTTTTTTAGAAGAATTGAAATCTATTACAGAAATAAATAAAGTTCAGCACATAGTTAGTAGACACGGTATCTTAATAGGGTTGAAATTCTAGTCATGCGCATAAAAAATATTTTGTTGGAAAAATGGGTTGAAATTTTAGTTATGCCCATAAAAATTATTTTGTTGAAGAGTTAAAATAAATTTTGCCAATCTCGACTCCTTGAATAGATTATTGCCAGCTTGAGGAAAAAAATGAAATATAATATTCTATACTGAAGTGTTTTCTCCATGTTCCATTGAGTTTTACAACTAGAATTGAAGTCATAATGAAGTGAATCTTGTTGACACTGAATCTGGCAAGACTTGGCCCAAAAAAAGTTCACACATGGTAACAATGGCCATTTATATGTACATCAACACTTTACACGTAGAAGTTACATTAATATTCCTAGGTGGTCACTGTTTTGTACCGTTATCAAACGCTACCTAAAAGTATATTATTTTAAGAGGACCAAAATCAAAATATACCGTAATTCAAGGAATTAAAATATTATTTAAGCCAATTTTAAAGCTATAGCAATATAGACGATCAAAGATTTATTTATCAAAATTAAAATAATTATACCAATTCAACTTTATTTTTGAAAAAAGCATAAATATTATTTTTAGCCCTTTTAAAGTTTATGATTCTTTTTTGGTCCGTAAACATTATTTTTTTGGTTCAATTTTAGACTGATATCTCTTAACATGTTTTGTTATTTAAATAAATTTAAAATTTAAAATAAATTTAAAATTTAATCAAATTATAAAAAATAAAATACAGGAGAAGTAGAATTAGTGTTTGTATGATTTAATTTTAACAAGTTTTTAAAATGCATATTGATTAACTCGTGCAACCGTACCCATACTATAACAGCTTTTGAATTTTAAAATACCAAGTTTCTAAGATAAATTTAAAGGATTTGAGATGAAAAAAAAAAAAGAAAAAAAAGAATAGCTTCAATCATAAATATACAAAATTTTACTTTTGATGAAAAGGCTTCAGTTTTTCCAGAGGAAAAGAACCTATTTTTCTCTTTCTTTTTTTGCTTCATAAAATTCCTGCAGATATCAGTTTTCTTTCAAAATAGTTTTTACTCCTGAAAAATTATTTTCATGAGTAAACCCTAAAATCGAAGTCCTTCAAGGAAATATTCTGACAGCCCAATATTTTCTAGCAAAAGGAAAAAAATCTAGTGCAGCATTCAGGTGAATTTTGTTTCAGAAACACTTCGATGAAACATAAAAAATGAACCACCATGAAATAAAACATAAAACAGCTACTTAACGAGAAAATAGAGAAGCCACTCCATTATACCAACTGAAAGATGTCTTTAATATTGTACCCAAGACTTCCCTCTGGGTTACAGTGAGATTAGAAGTCCCATTAAAACACAATTTTGGTTCTTCCTTTATTCTAGAAACTAGAAATGCAGGCATCAATTACATTTGGCCAAATATGCATTCCAACCTTGAAGACGGTATTCATGAGCTGCCTCTGCAGGATTTGCAGCTTTGATGATGCCACGTCCCACAATGATAATATCACTGCCCCTATCATGGACCACCTGGAAAAACATTTAGTAAATTGTTAAAACCAGCATGCTCAAAATAAGGAGTAAGAAAAATGTCAAAAAACACCTGCAAACAATAGAAAGATGATGAAACAAATGTTGCTTTGATGTATTTTCCATGCAAGAAATTTAAGGTGCTGGATGGGAAAACAACTATTTGTTTAACAAGATCAAGTTATCCTTAAGGTAAACAATCACTAAGGTATTCTTTAAACACAAACAGCTGTTCTAAACTGCGGAAATAAAGTAGGACCAAAGAAAAAGTTATCTTAAAATTTTTCAGAGGAACAAGTTAGCTTGCCAAGACAAGCAAACCAAGAATTCATCTTGTATCTTTCCGTTTAATTCCTAATGGTGATATTTAGGTATTAGCCCCAGAATATCCATGAAGGCAATAATATAATCTGAAGGGCCAAACTGTGTTTGGTGATATCGAATTACCAAAACAGTATATTAACAATTAATTATGCTAAAGTTTCATGCTCAATGCAACAATTAAGGAACTAACTTCTGTCTGCTCTTAAGAATGTACAACTAATAATGACATAAAGCCCTCCCTAAATTTGTTTTCAACCTAAGAAAGTACATCCAATAATGGCAAAATCCATTTTTTCTTTTTGCAGATTGTTATGTTCAGAATATGGCTAAAATATGCATGGAAACAAACTGAAACTCACAGAATATGGAGTGTTATATTGCTGCCCTAAAGCATCACCACCAGTCACCATTTGAACTCCAGGGGTAGCCTGAATGAAAGAAGGATTTATGGGTGCCCCAGGCCATGATGCAGGATTGACGGAGATGAAGCCAATTACAAAGTCAGAATGATCCTCAGCAATTTTCACTGCAGCAGCTGTATAATCTCCCTTGGCAAGGTTACCAGCTGAACTCATTTCAGCAAGAAGTAGCAGACCCCTGCCACGAGGCAAACCCTGAGCATAGTCCAAGAGACATGTTAGAATATCATATACAGTCCTGCCAAAGTGGCTATAGTTTAATGAAAACAACTACCAGTACCTTCAATTTTAATCCATCTACAATTCCAGGACCAGAGATTATGTGAGCATTTACTATGTGAGCCCAATCCAATATATGAAAGATACCGCTGCAGATAATAGAATAGAAATGCGTCATATTGAAAGAAGAAATAATTGAGATGTATCAGAAATGGAATCCAAGATAGTACAACAACCTCTTACCCTTCATATTGCATGGTCACTGTGTTACCAATGTCAGCAAATTTTCTATCCTCAAAGATTAAGAAGTTATGTTTTTCTGCAATCTTTAATAGAATATAGCATATATTAGACACTACTAGACCAGAAACGTAACAGATCCCTTTAAAAAACTTATCATAGTTTGAAAGGCAAGAAATCACCATCCTGCTCTAATAAATGGTAGCAAATCTTTTAATGCAATAGCATCAATAAAAGAAAAAAGTTCCTTCAATCCTGAAAAGCAAAAAGCATATGAGCCTACCGAGAGAAGCCTAGAGCCAAAATCAGGAGTAAAATCTGGCAAAATATCCACATGAGTCTTCAGCAAGCATATCTCAGGTCCAACCTGACAGTGAAAACCAGAGTTGACAGTCAAAAGAAAATATTTTATCACGACCAAGCTTCTAAGTTCTAACTACAGTTCAGTTAATGATTATCTCTAGCAAAATATTGTCACAAGTAATAAGAGAGAAAGCAACAATCCACAGACTAATTAAGTGAACACAATAGACAATAAAAAAAATTTCAGAGCAACCAAATTGTTACCTTATCAGCAATTGCAAGCAATTCAGCTGCAGTTCCAACATCAGCAGCCAAACATAGATTACTCTGCTTCTCGGCCATTATCTCAAACAACCTCTTTCCTGTCGGATTCTTGGACAACTTAGTCCTCTCCCCAAATGACAAAGCCTTGACCCTAGTCGTAGGCTTTTCCACCTTTGCCACAGCAGCAACCTTCCGATTCTCCTCTAAGAATTTCGTGACAGTCCTTACCATCTCCTCATCAAGTTTCCCATGATCCCTCAAAATTTTCACCATTTCAGTCAGTTTGATAATTGCATGCAGCTTGATGCCATTCTCCTCCAAATTTTCTTTCCCACCTTGCTCTCTATCTATCAAAACAACAGCATCACTGATCTTCAACCCTACAGCACGCAGCGGCGCAGCTGTTTCCAAAACTGATGTGCCACTGGTAACCAAATCCTCAATGATTAAGCAACTTTGGCCAGGCTTGAAATCACCTTCGATGGCTTTAGCTGTACCATAGTCTTTGATTTCCTTGCGGCGCATTACCATGGGTATGTTCTGAGCGAGCGAAACACATGTGGCAATGGGTAAGGCAGTGTAAGGGACACCACATACAAGGTCAAAGGAAGTAGAAGACACAGAGGAAATAAGGGTTTCCGAGATTTGCCGGAGGAGCGAAGGGTAAGATACAATGAGGCGTAGGTCTATATAGATTGGTGAGGAGATGCCAGATTTGAGCTTGAAGTTCCCAAACTTCACAGCTGAAATCTCATGGAGTTGCAGAACTAAAGATTCTACCAATGATGATGCCGACATTTCCTCACAGATAATGTGTCTTTCTCTGTGTTTCCGAGATTGTTTACCACCTTAAAGAAAATCTGCATCATAGGATATTTAAGTACTTGTTCTGAAATTTCAAGCATTAGAATGTATGTCACAGCACAGACTTCGTCAGAGGATTCTCACATCATGGATGATATCATAGGTTTAGGCAATCCCTAACGCTTACGTAGTGCAGAATAAGAGACCATGGCTTGAAAACATGAACCACATTACAAATTTCCAAACAACGACACCAAACCATATTTCAACAAAGCAAAACATTAATCGAAATTAGTTAGCATCATCCTATATATACCCAAAAAAGCAGTTCTATGCAACTAAAGGCAGTGATAACTGAAAAGACTGGAAACAGGTGTATAATAGATAAGATATACATTCAGTTGCTGTTACTGTTTAATACATATATAGCATAGCTCTGCAATTTTGATCATTAAAACTAATCAGCCAAAATGCAACAAACCAAATAACAAACGAAACTATAACAACTTAGTGTGTGTTTGGATTGGCGTCGGATCACGTCAAATCACGTTAAGATAGATAAAACAATGGTTGACATAAATTTGGCACATAAGCCGAGACGGATCTAATGAACGCAATAAAAAGTAGCGTTGAAGTGAATCCATGTTAACGTGAATCCACTTCTATTCAAACAGGCACTTAAAACCAGTGTTATCAATGGCGAATGGTGGGCCAGGTGGAAAGCCAAAATTTTGCCATAAAATTATGGCGGATGGCATGGCGGAAGCATGGCGGCCAAAATTGAACAATAATTATGTACACATAAAAATCCCATATCAATAAACTAAACTAAAGACAAATTAACATAATATCATAAATCTCATAATATGAGTTCAACATATTATCATAAATCTCATAAAGAGTTCCCAAAAAAGACGAAAGTAACAAGCCATCAAGTTCAAACAACAACAAATTAAATAGAAATAAAACAAGACAAACACTAAACAACTAGTTCTTAAAGTCTAATCCTCCTCCTCAATCCCAACATAATCATTTTCTTCGTCATCTAAAGGGGCATATCCCTCTTAATCTTCTTCTACCTCAAATACCAACAACGAAAAATGAAACCAGGGATTCAGGGAGAACAATGAAACAGAGAACAAATAAAACAGAGGAGGAAATATAAAAAAGAGAACAGAGAACTGAGAACAGAACAAAACCAAAAAAAATAGAGAACATAAGAACAGGAAAGATAACGCAGGAAAAATAAAGAACAGAAAAGCAGAACAGGAAAAAACACATAAGAACAGAAGATGAGATGATGGAAGAACAAAGTAGAGGAGAGGACAGACACTGTTGGCGAAGTGAAGCGAAGAAAAATGCAGAAAAAAAAAAAGGAGAAGGTGGTTCACCAGTGGCCGCTTGAGATGGAGGTCGTGGCCCCAGCGAGAAGACTTCTGGTTGGCACTTCGCAGCGGCAACAGTGAGTGGAGACGGAGAGATCGAGTGAGACTGAGACTGAGACGCACTCAAAAAGAGCTACATTTATTCTTTTGAGCTGGGTAAAAAACCGGGTCGGGTCATCAGACCCAATCCAATTTCAGCAACAAAAAAATTTTTTTTTGGCCATGAGCGCTATACCGCCATGCAAATTGCGGCCGTCATGGAGCCACCATCACAAATCCGCGATTGCGGTGCTCTTAAATGGCATTGGGGCTCAAAACCGCCAAGCCATTCCGTCATGACGGTCATTTGACAACACTGCTTAACACACAAACCACATAAGAAATAAGAAAAATACAAAACCAAACTCCGCAGAGGATTTCATGATACTTTTTATTTGATTAATTAATTTTTTTCTAATTAATAACTAAAACTCATCAATTCCTTTTGATCTAAAGAATAAACTCAGTCAGAATGTATGGAGAGATAAAATGAGATGAAAGAAGAAATAGGGGGGAGAGAGAGAGAGAGACCTGTGTACGGAGGAAGGTTTGCAGCTGCGTGAAATTTATGCCATGATAGTGAGTGAGTGCCACCAACATTACTTTACGAAAGTGACAAGTGGGCAATAGAACAAAATAACAAGTGAACTCGGATCGGGTCAAAACTGATCGGGAAGGATAAAGCAAACCGATGGAAGTGAACGGGTCGGGTTTGAGTGTGATGACCTGAAACCAACTGCGTCCGAAAATGAATACGCTATTTTTTCTTTTTCTTTTTTTCAGTCTGACTACCGCCGATCCGGCTTACCTCCTTAGTTTTTCTCTCCTTAGCACTTCCTTATCTTTACAAAACGGCTATGTTTTTCATTTTTTTTAAATTTCTCCTTTATATACATGGTTCACTTTAACTTTTTTTAAAAAAATACTCGTGGTTATGAAGCAACCGTGATGAAATGACACATTGCCGACGGTTTATCAATTGTGCCTAAATTTAGAGTGTTTGCGGTTATTGTTCAAACCGTGAGTAATATTGTGTAATTTTCTAGCGGTTACCATTTAACCGAGGCGAAATAACACATTACCGATGGTTTATCAACTATAGTTAACTTAAAAAATTGAAAAAATATAGTCGTTTTGCAAGGCTAAGGAGGTGCTGATGAGAGAAGGCTAAGGAGGCAAGCCAAATTCGTCTGCGGCCACACAATGATTAATACTCTTCCTTAAGTTAAACTCACACTAGATCATGAAATTCTCGTTAGCCGGGAATAAAATTTAGGAATGGCAACGGGTGAAAACCCCAAAACAAAACATGTTAAGTATTCGTCAAGAGCGGATTGTAATTCATATTTGTGGGTATTCATGGGTATGCATACATGTAAATCCGGGAAAAAAAAAAGAAAAATTAAAAAAATATTAAAAAACCTAAATTTTGAGGTTAAAAATTTTGTCCAATAAATTATATAACTTAAAATTGATACAATTATAAAAATAAAACTCATCTAAATTTCACTACAGATATATAAAAATATTTTTATAATTTCATTTATATTTGACGAGTGCGAGTATCTGCGGGCACAGATACTACAAAACACGCACATGCACTCGCTTATTCGTGGATTTTGCAAAAATCCATTTGTCAAACCCGCAAACACACGAATAAAATCTGAATCTAAACCCATTGCAAGTAATGTCCGTAGATATCCACGAGTCTGAGTTTTTTCGATCCCTAATAAAATTCTTACACATCTAACTAAATGACAATGTGAACTATTACGACACTGTAAATTTGATACCCTACTCTAATTAACCATAAATGATAAAGATAAAAAATTGAAAACAAAATAAGGAAGGATGAGAGGTTGAGGTTCACTACAACAAATGGAGAAGAGAACAATGGCGGAAAAACTAAATGGAGAAGGTTGAGGTTGAAAACATAATTTGTCAGACGACAAGGCAAGCCGGCTAGGTGGTTTAGTGTATGATTAGTTTTGTGGTGATAAAATTAATTATGATTTTACTATAATTTTATAAAATAAATTTTGTATAAAATTAAATTTAAAGTAATAAGATTTATATTTAAAAGTTTTTTTTTAAAATTAAATTTAAAATAAAAATACAGTATAAAAATCATATTAACCACAAAAGCAACTCGCTTCGATCTCCTAAAATCATGTTTATCATGTTTGAATTCATAAATGATTTTACAATTTTTATAAACATGTTAAGCTCTACAATTGAGGCTCTTTTTCTCGTCTAACATATTATCAAACGTACTTTTAGAAAGTTGGATTTGAGATGACTGATTTTGAAGAACACAGGTTAAGAAATCAATTAATGATATACCTTTTTTTTATTTTTAGTTTTTTAATATGTACAATATTGTACAGATCAGAAAAATCTCGAAAAAAAATAATGTTTTTTTTTAAAAAAAAACAAATTGTTTTTGTTAGCATCGCTTGAATTGGACATTAGGATAATTTTCAATATTAATAGTATTGAGTTGTAAAATGTATATATACTCATGTACACCCTATTTTTTAGATAAATATTAAAAAATGTGATTAAATTAGTATATAAATTAATTAATTATTATGTAATAATTTAATTATTTATTTTTATTTTTAACTATATATAAAATATGATTAAATTATTAAGTAATAATTAATCAATTTATTTATTAATTTATTCATATAATTTTTTAAAATTAATTACAAAAGTGGGTGTACATGAGTGGTAAGCTAACAATATACGTACAAAAATAATTGATTTTAGGTTGGTTCTATGGTAAGTAAGAAAATTTATTGATGTATAATACATCACTAAAGAAAATAATTAGATTTATTATTTTTTATTGAACAGTTCAGATTAGAGAATGACTCCCAGTATAACTGGTTACCTTGCCAACTTCTCCTCTGCCACCCACCATCAACCTTCAAACAAAAAAAGGAGTTTCCACCACCGTCAACCCCACCTCCGGCCACCATAATATCCTCCTTCGGCAACCCTATCTACAACTAAATCCTCACATTCTCTCTCATTCATCTCCTTGTATGCAAACTTCTCACAGAATCCTTTGCTGATTTTTGAAGAAAATATAGTATTTGATGAAACTAGGGAGCAAATAAGACAAAATCAATACTTAATGAAAAAATAGTATGATTTTGAACCAAAAGGAAATCTATGAAGCAGAGAAGAAAAGAGAACGATTTTGAAAAAGAAGAAAAAGGGTGTTCACGGCTCAACGACACCAACAACGAAGGAGGCGAGGATACCAGAAAAGTTGTCATGGCCTCTGGTGCTGAGGAAGCAGCAACCACGCGTCGTCCCTCGTTTTCTATTCTTCTTTTCCTTTTCTTCCTTCCTCCCTTTTCTTTTGCTATAATCCTCAAACAGTCACTCCCTTTAGCTTCCACATAAAGCACAGATCTACTTTTCAAATCTTGAAAGTTGGCCGAAACAACGAGAGTGTCCGTGAAAAGGAGGAGGGAGGCGACATAGTAGATGCGGTGGAGAGAAAAGAGGGAGCAGCAAAGGGAGAGGAGGAGGGCAGAGGCGGAGAGAGTTAGGTGACTTTTTTTTTCCTTTTTGCAATTGTAGGTCATAGTTGGTGATGTATGGTAAGTAAGAAAAGATACTTACTTACATTAGAAGCACCCTTTCTTTTATTATTTTATCATCACTACTTTTCAATCGGCACACTCAAATGATATTAAATTTTAGACTTAAATATGTTTTTTTAGATTTAAATATGTTTTCTTTTAAATATGTTAGAAACGATTTTTAAAATAATCTTAAGCTGTGAGAAGTGATTTTGAAATTTTTGGAAATGGCATAGAAAGTGAAACAATGAAAAAAAATTAAAAAAAGAAGTATAGTTGCCTAGCAGAGTTTTGAACTCAAATCCTTGCACCAAAAAGACATAGAAGTGCCATTGAGCTATACATAATTTATTTGAAAAAGTTTGCACCTTTTATATACTAGTAGTATAATATTGCGGAGGAGGGGGTGGCAAGGCCCTTCCTTGCCCCCCTTGCATCCGTCCCTGGTCCCAGACTCTCAGTCATGTAGCTCAGTTAGTGAGCGTATGGAAACATGCGTATGTAAATACGAAGTTCCATCCACGGTTGTACTGCTTTCGTATGAAAAAAATAATATTAAATTTTAGACTTAAATATATATTTTTTTGTCTCTATAATTATAATAAATTTTAATTTTGGTCTCTAAATTATTTTTTTATTAATTCCTCATTTTATGAAAATGATTTTTTAGTCCCTAACAATCAAAATAGTGTCCGATCAGGTCAAAAGTGATTAGGAAGAAAGCAATGGAAGTGAGTGGGTCAAGTTGAAGCGGTTTTGCGACAACCTGTTGAAGCTGTATTGCGACAACCTGTTGAAGTTGTATTGCGACAACCTGAAGTTAAATGGGCCAAATAATCAGATACCCTAGTTTTTTTCTTCGGGCTTAAATATATTTTCCGTGCATGTAAAATTAAGGTAATTCATTTTTCATTCTTCTAAAATTTTTTGTTGACAAAAAATTTAAATTTTTCTCAAAACTTTCATTTTTAGTCCCTGCTGTTAGTTTAGTCAATTAAATGATGACAAAACTATTGTTTTTATTTTGTCAAGCTATCATATCAGCATTATAAATAATTTTTAATGTTAATATGGGGTTTAGAACTTGCAAATGTGACAGATTGTATGGCAGAAATGTTAATAGTTAACTAACGTTTTTGTCTCGTCAGACTGCTATATCAACATTAAATATAATTTTTAAAGTTAATAGGGGGACAAATTTGCATATATGGCAGATCGGCATGGCAGAAACGTTAGTTACGTTAGACTGAACTAAAAGCAGAGACTAAAAATGAAATTTTTGAAAAAAGTTTAGAGTTTTTATCAATAAAATTCTTTGCAGAAACGAAAAGTAAATTACCCTAATTTTATTAGGATAAAAAATATATTTAAGCCTTTTTTCTTTTTAAAGAGAGAGTATCTGTAATGAGGGAAGAATCGGAGGATGATGTTCACAACTAACCAAATGGAGAAAGGACACTATAATGCCCCAAAATCCAAAGTGATTTGGTAGATGACAAAGCAAGGCGACTAGGAGCTTAGATAGTTGGCTTTGAGATGCACGATAATGACTGATTTGAAAGAAAATAGCTTACTCTCACGTGAAAGAAAGTGACTTTTAACCGAATTATAATAATGAAAGAATGAGAGTTAACTAATTAAATTTGTTTTAAAAAAACGAGATTTTTTTAAAAAATAAATGTTTTAATTCAATTTATATATATTTCTCTCTCTTATTATTTTACTATTTTTATTTTATTATTTTTGTCTATCAATTAATAAATGAATATTTAAAAATAATAAAAGAGATAGAAGTAAAAATCATTCATTAATAAGTTAATTAGTGATTTACATTTACTTATTTAAGATCAAAAAATTCTTATAGGAAGTGGCTTACATTTACATTTAGGACTAGAGAGAGTATATTTTAACCTCTTCTCTCCATTTTCCTCTACCTCTTTCTCTCACCATCTCCGGTGTCCACTACCACCTTCTCTACCAATTTCACCCCTGAAGACTAGGGGTGGCAAACGGGCCAGCCCGACCCGTTTGGCCCGCGGCCTGCCTAGCCCGTCAAAAAAGCGGGGCGGGGCAACCCGGCCCGCCAAGGCAATACGGGCTCATTTAGCTAGCCCGGCCCGTCGCTTTAAAAATTAGGCGGGCCGCGGGCCAGCCCGCCGCATAATTAAAACAATCTAAATTTATCTTTTTTTAATTTATTTTTGCTTTTTACGCCATACAAAAAATTGATTTTTTTATATTTTTAACTATGAGCCTAACTTTTTTTATGTTTTTTTGTTTGGTATAGGCATTTTTTGTTTGGCCCTATCAATTTTTTTTATAAAAGCACTCTCACCCTCCACTTTTAACATAAAAAAAAAGTATCACTAGCCCGGCCCGCCACCTTTGTAGCCCGGTGGGCTGGCGGGCTAGGCGGGCCGGGCCGCATAAGTGGACGGGCCAAAAATTTCATCCCGTCCCGCTTATTTTTTACGGGTCGGACCCATTTTGACATCCCTACTGAAGACCACAGTTTTTCATCGTCGCATTTCCTTCCAACTCAAAGCTTGGTTTTTCAAAAACAACTACCAAGAAGGGAAAGGAAAAAAATAACAGAAAGGAAAGAAAAAGGCGACATCAACTCGATGGGAATTATGGGAAAAGAAGCCATGAATCAGTTGTAGCCTTGTAGGGACTTAAAACAACTATTTTCATAAAATGAGAAATTAAGAAAAAAAAAATTTTTTAGAGATTAAAATTAAAACTCATTGTATTTAGGTGAAATTATACGAACTACTCTTATTATAGTGACTCTTTACATATTTCATAAATTACACTGATTTTTATGGAACATTATTATCTTATTACGCATACCTCTCCTACAGTTAAAAGTCTATTAATAAAATTAGTTAAGGATATCCTACACGTGACTTTTAACCCAAATACATTAGTAAATTATTAATTTTATCTATTATTAATTTTACATGCAAATTCAGAGTAAAGTTTACACTAACATCCCCTAAAATTTACTTTGAATTTGCATGTATCCACACTTCTCAATAATTTATCTTAATCTTACTTTCACACCTTGATAATATTAAATATATGAGTACTTGTTTTTGAATGTAATAAACAACTGTTAACAGAAAGTAACAAGCTTTTGGCAAGTAATGCTACAAAATAAACAGTAAAATGTACATAATAATAGTATGAAAGTGTGCTTCCATGGCATCCTATAACAACTATAGTTCGCTCATCTTTGACATAAAGCTCAGAATTCAGATATCACACTCTTCATTCCTTAAGCTGTTGTTAAAATTTTCACCCAATTTTGACCATTCAGCTCTCATATTTGCCTGAATTTGCTTTGCCAATTCTTGCTCATGTCTCAATTGTGGCATTTGTTCCCTTAACACATCTCTCTGAGATTTTAGAAATTTTGCTTTCCCGAAAATTTCACTCTTTCTAACAGTAGCCATGGTCCTAGCTTCTAGTGAAGCAGAGATTCTAGCTTTAACAGCACTTATTTGTTCTTCCAGCTCCTTCTTTCTTTCCTCCAAATAAGCCAACTCATTGCACAACTCATTTTCCAACCACATCACTTCCTTGAAATTGATCTTATTAGCTTCAAGACCCTCTTCTAGTTCTTTGGCTTTCGACAACTTGGCTGCACTAGACTCTATTTTCTTGCTTTCATGTGCATAATCCCAACTCGAACGAGCGAACTGTCTCGAAACTTGTACTATCAATGATCTTGTTTCCACTGAGATTCCATCTTCTGACGGCAAATTGGAGAGGTACTCTAAGGTGGTTTTCATGGTATTGTACATATTAGGACCCAACAAAACAGAAAAGTCTTTGGTGAGTAAGTCTTGAAGTTTCTTCAAGGCTTTCTTGGTTTCTTCACTCGGCATTCTATTTGCCGATTCAGAAACCGCTCTAGTGTTATTGTTATGTAACAAAACAGAAGCCTCAGAATCAAGAATTGCATAAAATGCTTCCATGTCTAAATCATCTGAAGTTAAGGGTTCTGGTTGAGCTGGATGCTCAGCAACTTCAATATGTGATCCAGAATCTACAAGAACAAGAGACTCTTATAGGAATAGGTAAAAAAAATTAAATGTTGTACACTTTATGGTAGACCAATGATATGTATGTCAACATGGGTTGCCAAATGAAACTAGTTTTTATAATATCATAAAATCATCAACAACTTGAAAAGTATGCAGAAAGTAAATTCAAGTTTCTCAAAACATCAATGACTTATGCTCAAAACAAGGAATTTCTCATTCATGATTTATACTATTTATTTGAGTCAGTAATGAATAATAAGTTGTTAATGCTCATTCATTTTGTAACTGATGTACTATGAGAAAATGAAATGAATAACATATTGAATAGGAATGAATGAATAATAAGTTAAGTCTAACATGGTTGGAATCTTATAGAAGATAAGGGACTGAACCAAAACATGACACACAGGACAAAATGCTGACTTGGCGAAGGGAAATGTGTGCTCAAATGTCAATACCAAATGATGCGCTTCAACTTTTATGTATGAATATATAGATAGATATATTGCATGCTTTGTCAATTGGTTGGAATGTTGGATCAGCAAGCTAGAAAACTAAATGGACACATATCATATGAAAATAACATGAATAGTGAGGCATGGAAATAATCAAATAATGCATATCTACATACAACTCAGGCTTACCTTTGACACTACCGGCACCTCCAAGACGCACAGAAGCAATTGAATCTTTAGTAACACTATCCGGTGTTTTGGGATGAAATAAAATCTTATCTTGGTTCTGATCCATGTTAGTGTGGGATGCAGCCATGTCATTTTCTTTGTGTTTACTTATTTCCAACCACTCATCTATTTGCTTATCTGGTGTCTCACAACTTTTGAAGTTATTATAGCAGGTATCATCTACTCTATTAGGAGATTTTAGATCTTTTATTGACTTTGTGACTTCACTTTTTCTATTCAAATCAATACCAATCATCTCAGATTCTCTGCTTGAATTGAAATCAAGATCAGGATCTGTAAATAGGATATTATCCTTCATGTTAGCTTCTTGCTTACACACATGAACTCCACACCAGCTAACAGTCACATTTGATGCTCCAGTTATTTTATCGCAAGAAATCTCGATCTGATTCCAGTCATCCACTAGATATGAACCAATACTGTCCCACTGGATGGATGGATGAGTTCTCAAGTCATATAGCCACACATGATCTGTAACCATTTCCTGAAAGAATCTTGGCATTTCCATTTCATAAACTTCATCACCGTTTATATAGAAGTGGATTTCACAATTGAAATTCTCCTTCATTTCACTGTCCACCACTAGAGCAAAGCATAAAATAATTGCTGGAAATTTTTGGCGTATCCAGAATGTCATGTATTCTCCTTTGGTGTGGTAGTCAAACCATTCTGGAATCCTTGTTCCAGGCACCATAACTTGTAACTCATGTGCCTCAAAAGTTTCCTATAGATTAACAATCAAGTATAAATTGATGTTTACCAAAAATAAAAGGCTAAAAGAAGTTATCTGTCCTTCAAAATATCACGATTTTTTCATTTATTCCCTCATTTTTAAAATGTCTAGCTTTAGTCCTAGCAAAAGTTTAAACAGGAATGTTTAAACTTTTGTGAGCACCAAATACAAACTTTTTAAAAATGATAGACTTAATAGCAAAATCGTGATTATTTGAGTGACTAAAAACATATTGAAGAAGATTTAAGGAAGAGGCAAACCTGGCTCAATAATAAGTGTGATGACTCTGCAGTCAATGATATGCAATTTCTTGCATTGATGTATTGTAAATTGGGAGGAATGCCTGGAATTTCTTGGAGATTTTTGCAGTTATCCAAGTGAAGTAATTGCAAGGCATCAAATTCTTGTATGCAGCTTGGTAGAGTTGCAAAATTATTTCCTGAAAGGACTAATGATGCTAACTTTGGGAAACAACTGAAAATCATAGGAAGATCTTCATCAACAAGGCTGCAGTTTTCTAGATTCAGTGACTGAATGTTACCAAAGGTAAGAGTAGATTGTGGCGATTCTCTCAACTTCGTCAAGAAACTTCGGAGTTGCGGACAGCCTTCAATATCAAGGTTTCTAAGACTTCGCAACATTTCAATGGTGTCAGGAAGTTCCTTGAGGCTCAAGCAAGAAGTCATACTTAATTCTTCAAGTCCGACAAGTTTTCCAATGGAAGGAGGCAATTCTTCAATACCACTTCCTTCAATAGAAATGGATATAAGATTATCCATCTTCCCCAAAATAGCTGGGAAACTTTGAAGACTTGAACACCAATTAAGAACAAGAGTTTTCAATGAAGTCAACCTAATGTCATGTGGAAAAACCTTAAGTTTAGTGCATCCATAAGCCCTCAACTCAGCAAGTTTCTCAAGGAATCCAACAGAGTCATGAACCTCTGCTAAATTTGTACAATGGTCGAGATTTAGTTCGGTTAAATTCGGGACACCAGAAATGTCAGGTAGTTTTGTTATGAACTCACAGTAACTCAAATCCAAAGATGTTAGAGAATCCAAATACTGCAAAGCAAAAATTAGATTAGCATGGCTGCAAGTTATGTAAAGAAAGAAATAAAGAATGACATGAAATGAAAAAGTGAAACCTTACCTTGAATGGCTCTTGCATTGTAAAACGGCTGCGCGACAAGTTGAGAACAACAAGTTTCTTTGGCTGAAAACTAGAAGGTAAAGATAATGAAGGATATTCCATCCAGTCAAGCAACCTTAAACTGTTTGGGAGATGTTGGAGGCTTCCAAAAAAGTTCCCATTTTTAACTATAAGGATTTTGAGATTTTTCATCATTTTGAAGGAATCACCTTGCAAGTGTACCATGTATTGATCAGGGAGGTCCACCATCATGCCTTGGATTCTGTAAGTCCCCTTTAAAACAAAGGCAAACATAACCTACATTAAGCTAGAATTTGATCGAAATATTATGTTGTAGGAAGTGTTAATTATACTAGCTTCCCTAAGGTTAGCATTAAATACACTGAGACACTCCTTGTTTTGAAAATTATACTTATCTTCTTAAACTTAAGTATTATCCTTACATGTTGATCCTCGTTATTTTTAAAATAAACTGTCTACTTCCCTTATTTTATATATAGGCTATACTTATGATCTTCAAAAGAAGGAGACCAAAGTGTATTTAACGCTAACCTTAAGGGAGGATAGTGTAACTAGCATTGATAGGAATAAAACACACATAGCTCTTACCGTATTTTCAGTGAGTACATCATAAACATCTTCATAGTACCATACTCTACTCCGCTTACCAGGTTCTAATGGTGAATCTTCTCTAACAATTTCCCTTCCCATGTCTTGTATCAGATCATGCATTCTCAATCTATTGTATTCATCAATACTCACAAGAGATCTATCAATAAGTACACTAATACCAAATTTTGGATAGAAACCACAAGCTTGCAGTGTCTTTTCAACATATTCCACTGTCTCCCCCTTGAAGAAACATGCTATATCAAGGAAAATTTCCTTCTCATTCTCTTCTAGATTATCATAAGTGACTCTAAGTACATTCTGAACCTCTTTATTAGGAATCTTCTCATATTTTCCCAATGCAGATTTCCATTCATCCACAGTTTTACCAAACAAGTTAGAACCCATTACTTTCAAAGCCAATGGAAGCCCCTCAGCATAGAGCACCACGCGATTAGAAATCTCCATATATCCCGAATCCGGCGCCTTCCTTTTGAAGGCATTCCAAGTGAAGAGTTCAAAAGCTTCATTATGGTTCAGTTTCTTCACTTCATATGTTCTGTCAACTTGATGAGCAGCTAGCAAATGCTTATCTCTTGTTGTTATAATAACTACACTCCCAGAACCAAACCAATCGCGCTCTCCGGCCAATGCTTGTAGCTGCTCCAATCTGTCAACATCATCAAGAATCAAAAGAACTTTCTTGCAACACAACCTTTTCTTGATAATGGGAATTCCTTTATAAATACTCCCAAGCTTGATGCTCTTGTCACCAACTGTATCATAAAGAAGTGCTTCTTGAAATTGCACTAAGCCTTGGCGTTGGTTTGAACTTTCTCTTATATCAGCAAGGAAACTCGTAGCTTCAAACTGAGAAGCAAGCAAGTTGTATAAAGCTCTAGCAATTGTTGTCTTCCCTATGCCTCCAAGTCCATGGATTCCAACAACACAAATATCTTCGCCGGGTTCAATATGCAAAAGTGACTTCACTTCTGATATCCGGGTCTCTAGTCCAACTGGGTATTCAGCAATATGCAGAAGAGTGTTGTTTAATATACTAGATGCCTCCTCTATGATCCTTTGGATAAGCTCAAATTCATACCTGCCATGTTCAAAGTTTCACCACAGATATAAAGTAAGCACGAATTGAAAGTTAGGCGGGTATCTATCTAGTTTGGACAATTTGTTTTCTTCTATCATATGCATATTACATTAATATATTATTCATATTCCTTTTTCTTGGCTTAATAGCTAACTTTATAGCTATTAGTATATTATTCACATTCCTTATATCATAGGCATTTTTGAACCAACCATGATAATGATGATATAATAAATACATGAACAAATTTGGACAATTCACTTCCTTCATGTCAAATCATATTAATATGTTAACATATTCCTTTCTCACAATGGCTATCTGTATATTACTGAACAAGCAATAATAACGATGATAATATAATAACTAAAATAAGAACATAAAAGCATGGACAAAAAAGAAAAACAAGTAAAAAGAAAATGAAACATTTTTGGTTTCAAAATGAGGATTCGGTCATGTTGCGATTATATTTGCATTGCGTTAAGTGCTGCTAAATGCGCCTTAATCTGAAACCTTTATTATTACATAGTAATCAAGAATTCAAATTATGGTCCGCATTACAATATGATGTCGCGGTATCATGATTTCGATTATTATCATAATAGAATACTAGATTGTACTCTTCAATGGGTCCACTTGATCACATCAGGCCACATCCTAATAATTGCACTGCAATATCATGTCATAATATCATGATTTCGACCGTCACCAAAAGTACATCAAACCATTATTGCAGTCTAAAATGGCCACATCTAACCGCATCCTAATGTGGCGTGACATTGATTGCAACCAAGATTGGAAATCTTTGATAGTAATACTAATAGTGGAACATAGCCATTTTCATAAACCAAAGGAATTGAAAGCTATAAGCAAGTAACAACAATGTTTTGGGGAATTCACTTCCACGCTACAATACCACTTTGCAATTCATGATTTCGACAGTCAAGTTGTGATCGTGGTATGCAATAACTACATTTGACCACATTTGGTCTAGTGCAACTTCTAATTTCGAAACACAATCACAACAGCAATATAAAACCTTGATAGTTGATAGTAATAGTTAGACACATACCCATTTTCTAAGCTCCAACCAGACAAATTAGCTGCATCAAACAAGGCCTGCCTCCATTTCTTCAACTTGTGAAAATCACCCTTGAATCTAACCTCATGTTCATCCAAAGCTCTACCAAAACTCCCTCTCTGGTGGCGAACGACAGAAGGATCCACATCATAGAAAACAGGCCAAACCAATTGACCCCTAATTTTATAACACTCAAGGATCTTGACAAGTTCATCAAGACACCAAGTGGAAGAAGCATAATTTTGAGAAAACACAATGATAGAAATTCTCGATTCCTCAATTGCTTTAACAAGAGAAGGGGATATTTGTTCTCCTCTTCTAAGTTTGTCATCGTCGATGAAAACGTTGATACCCTTTTGGCGTAACGCGTGAAATAGAGAGCCTGTGAAGGTTTTTCTTGTGTCTTCTCCTCTGAAACTTAAGAACACATCGTGAACCCATTTCATAGTGATGGAAGAAGAAGAAGATGATGAAGATTCTTCATATTCATATAGCTTCATTCTACTTGTTGCTGTGCTTGAGGTTTCAGCTTCATACATGACAATGACTTCTTCACGCGTCTATTATTCTTCTTATTTAATTAATTTTTTTGTATAACATAAGAAAGAAACGGTTACCATTAATCACGCCACATATTTCACTAATTTCCTCTCACACATTCATTAATTTTTGAGTTTTACTAAAATGTGGTGTAATGTTTTTAAACTAAATCAGTTCTAGTTCCCCAACGCGATTAGATTCTAATCCTCAAGTAAGTGTAAAATTTGGGGACAAAAACATGTGTAATGTATTTTAAAAAGTGATATGTAGAGAAAAGTTAGGATAGAAAGAAATGAGGAAACCATTACTTTAATTTGTGAGATTATTATGATCTTAACTCAATTTAGTTTTTGAAATTATTAAAATGGTAGAAGTTTGAGAGTTTCTTAGTTCATAAATTGAAATAATACAAAAATACTTGTATTATTAGTGATTTCGAATCTCAAACATAAATTTAACTTTACTTCTTTTAAAAATATTATTATTTACAATAGAAATATAACTAAATGAGGTCATAATTCTCTTTTAAAAACTTGGGTTGAAGCTTAGTAAATGAAAAAAAAAACCATTTACAAATTAACTTTATTAAGAAGTAGATTTTATTGGTATTAACAGAATTATCTTTCTTAAAACATACATATAACTAGGAAATAAAAATTACAACAAAGAATTTATAATCCCTAATCTTAAAGTGTGTTGGTTAATTTTAGCTTATAACTTATTTATGAGTTTATAGTTTGTAACTTATTATCAAGTTGAGGTGTTTGGTAACTATAAGTTTATAACTTGTTTTTTTGGCTCAACATAAATTTCATTTCATCAGCAAAAGAGCACAAGAAGTGCTTTACAAAACAGTTACATAGGAAGAAAAAACTTCCAAGGATATTAAATTATACATAAAACAACACTACTTAGATAAACACAAAAAAGGACACTCAAACCATTGATGAATTGAGTATAAAAACTCTTTCCTAGATGCTTTAATCCACTTCCATGATTTGAGTTTTATAAGTTCAAAGAAGTCATATAAACCAAGACTTTCTTCCTTAAAAATTTGATTATTTCTCCATAGCCAAATACTCCAAATCACAGCAAACCAAACAAGCCACTAGCCTTCCTTATTTGATACTAAACCAGAGACAAGTTCATCATGTTATAAGCTTATAACTTGTAAAAGCTATGAAAAATTACTCCAGCTTTCAATAATTTCTTTCTATTTTGTCTTTAGGTAATTTAATATATTTTATTTTTTTAAATCATTTATTTTATATAATTAATGCAGGTCCCTTTTAATCATTTAATACACTTTTAGTTTGGTCATAAATTAATTTTAGCAAATATTTCTACTTAATCATAAGCTATAAGTCATACACTATAAGTCAATTTTAGCAAACAGAGCTTAACCGGTGCTCGATTATTTAGTCATTCAACCAATTTAATTTTTTAATCATTTAACAAATAGTCAACGTAATAAAATGAAAGTTTTAAAAGTAAACATTAACTAACTACTTTTGATTTCAACGGCCAGACGGATAGAAGACGCAAGTAGTTAATAGAAAGTTTTATAATCATTAACTAACTACTTTTTCTTTTTCACGTGCCGTTGAATGTTGGACATGGATATGGATCTACTACTCATTTTTTAAGTGAAGACAGACCATGTAAAGTGTGTTTGCTTTTATATATTAAAATAAAAAATAATTGTAGGTTAAATTATTTTAAAAGTTACTCCTACGGTCGAATTACACCTCCATATTATCTCAGGGATCTAGGTATAGTTTCCGATGAAATAAATACTTTTTCCGAAACACGTTGATTCAGCTATATATTTAAAACTAAGATAATGTATTAAATAGAAAATTTATAATGTACTCGTTCTATTCTTTATTTAGGCAAGTAAACTTATGAGATACTATAATTTTATTTGCTTTGCTCATGTATTAATTTATTGGCTTTGTTATTCATGAAAAAAGAAGAATTCTTGGTCGTTACTACGATTAAGATTAATGATAAATGTAATACATCTTAAGAGATGTTTTTTTTTTTTTATATTAAAAGTTTAATTAAGAGATAGACCTATCATTTAGCTTAAAAATTGTTTTTAATGTCCACTGCTTGAATGTTAATAATAACCATTTTTTGTTTTTTTATTGGCCGAACACACACACATCCACACTACACCTCAAACTCCAAGAGCTTCTCCTTACAAGTTTAAGTGTCTTTGAAATTTCAATCCCACTATTTAACAGTGCAAATGTGAAACGGTGAGAATAAGTGGAAGTTCGAATACAACTCAAGAGTGTCTTTGATTGAAAGGATTACCCAAATTAAATTTTAAGCTCTTGATTTTAAATTTATTTTCTTTAAAGTTAATTTCACCAAACTCACTTAAAATTAACAATAAATATGTATGAAAGTTAGTTACACGAATAATAAAACATTATGAAATGTTGGATTTAACTCCTCTAATAAGAGGAGTAAAGTAAGAAAATAAAAACATAATATTAATCATTGATTTGAATTACAATATCTTATTACTTTGACTTACTTTAAATGAATGATAAATATATCATATATTTTCTCACTTTACACACTCACTCATTTTTTAGACTCAAATCCAAACACATTGGCCTTGTACTATAGGAATAGTACTTCATTGATGTTATAAATTGTTTCTCCCAAACTTATTGAATAAAACTTTATTATCTCATTTTTCAATAAAACAACAAAAAACTTATATAACATGGGTATAAAATTGAAAGACTATTTTGGAAAAGGTAAGTAATGTGAAGCAGCAAGAATGAGGAGAGAAGAGTTATATGAATACAATAACGAAAAACTTCATTCCTTTGCATTCTATCAAGAGGACGGAGCAATATCTCACACATTTGGATAATCAAATCAAGACAAGAGTGAAGAGACATTGGTCATAAGCAGAAAACTAGAATGATTTTGTAAGAAACAAACCCACAATAAAAAACAGCTAACAGATGAAGATCTCTATTCTCTTATGCATCAACCAGTAACGAGACCCTTCAACGTGAACCAACAAAGTCAAGGAGTACAGAGAAAAAGGCAAAGCAAAGTGATGATTAAGTCCTTAATAAAAGTTTTAAGTACTACTACTACCCCATGAAGTTCCAAACAAATTAAGGTGATCGTATCACAATCATTAGAAGATCTAATTAAAAACATCAAATCATAACTCTCTTTACCGCACACTAGTTCACCGTTCCTGTTACAAGAACATTGATGAAAATAAGTCATGGAAACATCTTTCTTTCTTTTTCTTTTTTCTTTTTTTGAAAGGCAGAGTCATGGAAACATTGAAAACCATACTTGGCAACTACTACCTACGTATTCAACACCAAAACTTAATTAAACATATACAATAAACTCCTATCAAATGAGAGGTTATTTAAAGGTAAAGATGTATGAAATTTATTAGAATAAGTTAATATTAGTTAACGAGTGATGTACCGTTTCAATCCCTAACTTTACGAGAATAATTCACTTTAGTCCCTGACTTTGTGCAGATAAGTCACTTTAGTCCCTAACTTTATATTTTACATGTCACTTTAGTCCCTGAATTATATAATCATTCATTTTAGTCCCTGAAAGTGAGGGACTAAAATGAATGATATAGTGAAAGTCAGGGACTAAAGTGACCAATAATAGTGAAAGTCGGAGACTAAAATGACTGATTTCATGAGGGACTAAACTAAATGATAAAATACAAAGTCAGGGACTATTTTAGCATATAATTCATTAGTTAACTATGAAAAGCTCTTCGAGAAAATTTATGAAAAAAAGTCGAACCCGCGTGAGAATGAATAAGCGCCTATAAGTTATTTTTATGAGTTAGTGCATAAAATCTTCCAAATGCATGTAAACTCATCCGTGTCCAATGCCAAACACATTCTATCGAGATTTTCAGCTTGCAATGCACGACAACCTAACTAGAAGAAATCAAATTGGTCCAAACAGAGGGAAAAAGGGGGCAGAGGGAGGATAATACGATGGCAAGGAACCACTAGTTCTGTCCTTTGAGCTACATTTCAGCACAAGGTTGAAACATTGGACCAGCATAATCCAATTAACCATAATAAACCACAAGTTCTGAAAATTCCAGAGTTGGGAGTCTCTGCACGGTAAGTTATCATCATCAATGGCGTTTTACACATTTAATCTCCCGCAATGTCAGAAATGCTTCCCAAATCTAGAAGTTCCTAAGAAAAATTATGTACCATTCATACAGATTTTTTATGTCAAACGATCAGTCACGAGAATGGAAGATTTGAGGAAACATAACAGGTCGATTCAGAAATGATGTTTAACTCAGCGAAGTGAATATGAAGGACCGGCAAAAGAGTAACGAGATGAAACAGGAACGGTAGCATCCAACCTCTCTCCTTGGTAGTGCTGCATCCGATTATATTCAGACAAAGCATCAGCAGCAGAGTAAGTTGAGTAAAGCCTATCTTGTGCAGGCTCTCTCCTATGCAGGTCATCACTTCCAATCAAGGTCCTTCCCCCTAGCAAATAGGAGCTTGAAGTGATTTCTTCTCTACTCAGCGGAGGCAAATATGGATCCCTGGGTGAAGCACCATACCGGTAGGCATGATAAGGATTGTCTGCACGTTCAGAAACTGCACCACGGGTATAGGCCGCATGTTCTCTCCCATTCAAACGAAGAGGGTCAGCACGAAGACTCTCTACATGTGCGGGGACATTTGTCCTGTACAGGGGGTCTAGGTGACGAAGGTTCTCCCTTTCATAATGCCTATCATCAAAATCCAGTATAGGATCAACTTGAGAAGCTGAAGTCACATTTCTCCTATCTCCTTGGAGACCATAAGCCCGATAACTCTTCTCAGTAAGAAACAAATCACGAGGAATTTCCTCTCGCCGTTCAGTTTGGGGATCCCTATTGCGGTTAAAAGGATAAGGATCCCCTGCAGGTCTTTCCCTATGCAAATGGGACCGTGATCCCCTGAAACCATCAGGGGCTTCCCTATCTTGAAGTATTGCTTTTGGAGGGGAGCGAACAGGCTGCACGGCTGAGCGAATATCTACTGGTCGGAAAAGTTCAGTGAGCTTCCTAACCTGAAAGAGGACATTTGAGTATTATCTATATCTACATAATGAATAAAAGAATCTGACAGCTAGCCTACCAAGGCAAGATTTGATTCCTCACTTGTCTAACAGTAAGTTCAGTTTTGAACTTGTTCTTTTCATTGTAATTTTCCTTGATGGCCTTTTTGAAAATGCTCTCAGGCAGCGGGTAACAGTCAGAAGCAACACTGAACCGCACCTGAAGGTAGCACCATCACCACATTAATCATAACAAACAAAAGACAGCATCAGGAAAAATTAGATAGGAAAATAGATGAGGAAGCAACCTGAGCAGGAAAGTTACCACCAAAAGCACGAGGTTCAAGTTTCATACCACCAGAAGAAGAAGCTTTGTAAATCCCATACAACAGCTTCAGATCAAAATCATAAAGAAAGAGCTTGATCCCAGGCTTGATGCCTAAAACCATGTCTTTTTTACCAGCTGAAACGCCCATGACACGATAGCGAAAACAATCAGGTTTTGTCTTTGCATTGCACATGAAAATTACACCACCAAGTTTTTCTCTCCTTTTCTCACTTGATTCGGCATTTCCCATGCTAATATGCTTAGTTTTGTTTATTCTACTCCTGATACGCTTGTCTGAGTCTCTCTGCTTCTCCTTATTCTTCTGTTTTTGTTCACTCTTATCCAACTTAATGTTCTTATTATTTTGAGCTCGATCACTCTTCTCAAAAGGACTTTTGTTATTAGTATTCCTATCTTGACTTTCCTTCTCTTTATTCTTTTCCTCCTCCTCAGTTTTCTCCTTAGGCAGTCCATCACTATTTCCCACTACTTTTTTGTTCTTCCTAATCCTTTTCTTTCCTCTGGTCTGTTGAGGACCTTTGTTCCCCATGGTCTTGAACTTACCAGCCTTAGATTTCTTGAAGTTTTTAGATTTGGTCTTCAGTGATTGCGGAGTAGTATTCTTACTCAACTCCGGTTTACTAGATCCTTCAGGAGGATTTGTATCCTTATTGCAATCATCCTTTTCTGATAATTGAGGATTAGATGACTCTTCTCGAGGACTCTCAGTGCCCTTCATGCTGTCATGTTCCATATTATACGGGTACTGGAGCAGAAATTTTCCCAAGGCTAATGTTACAGCAACCAATAAAGAAAAAGCAACAGAAGGAACAGGAATTCAATTGAGGGGGATAAGATTGAAAAACGAAAAAAGAGAGGGGGCAAAGGGAGTTTAAAAAACCACTTGACCTAAAAACGGTTGTTAGATATTTGTGTCATTGGGAGTTCAGAGTTTAAGGGCTCGGAGATCAAGATCCTAGGGAGTTCAAAAAAACTGCGCCAAGGTGCAGTTGTTCATCCAAGGGTTAATATTTGTTTCATTGGAATTGCAAGTTATATTTTATTATAACATAAAATGTTTTTTAATGGATAGCATGCAGTTCATTTCAAACTCTAGACAACCCCAATCCAGGGCACAGAGGCATGATATTTATAACTTTTGCTAATTTTGAAACCCAATGGGATTGAAGCAAGATAAATTAATAAAATTAAAACTGCCCGTACTAAAACAAACACTTCATCATATTGAAACTTTAGTAACAAAAGACTGAGTATAAGTAATGCCTGAAAGAAGTTCATCACAAAAGTTTTCTTCATTTGGTCAATCAGCTCTAGCGATATTTCAAACAATCACTTCACTCAAGATAAACCTAATGCCTGAAAGAAGTTCAAGACAAAAAATAAATAAATAAAACACTTTGATTAACTTATCAGAAGCACGAGAAGATAATTTATTGCTCCGATCTCCAATGAATGTTTCAATCAATTCAGTTCTGCATCTTTCTGCAGTTCAGCAAGAGAATGCAAAACCATTTGAAACGTGCACGTTTGCAATAGATGGATTATCTAGATTTTTGGCAGTTTGGACTTTCGCGGCAAAATGCTGCTTTGATATTAGGCATTTTTGACAATTAAATAAAAAACCAAAAAAATAAAACTGTTGTGAGCAAAAAGGTTTTGTCTCTACCTCATAATTCATATGATTGGTGTTACGATTGATGATTGTATCATATATGATATAGATGTAGATATGGAAAACAAATGGGCATGAAGGATGGGAACGAGGCACTAAAATTGTTCAAAAAGGGAACAGAAATTAAATAACTAGCACAAGACAATGTTCAGCAGTTTATACAGCATTAGACCGCAAATAGTAGAAGTTACACTAACAAACCCCCAAACCAGCCAGACATTTCCCCCCGCATCACTAAACCCTAGATAACAATTTGCAGAACAAACACGAGATTGAGGATTCCTGGGAACCTGAGATACCCAGATTGAAAACTGAAGGAATACAAAGTTATCAACCAATTGGATATCCTATAAACTCATCGAATTTGGATTCTCATGATCATCGACGAAACAACTAAGAGCAATTCATTATCTAAACAGAACTACACACACAACCGAAAAAAAAATACCAAAAAAAAAAAAAAAACAAAACTCCGATCGAAAGCTAGTTAGAGAGAGAGTACCTTGTAAAGCTGAGTGAAGCCTAGAGAGAGATCCAAAGGATAAAGAGCAACAGGAAGGCTTTTTTTTTTTTTTTGGAGCAGAGAAAGATGAAAACGCAGAGAAAACGGCTTCAGAATAAAACCAAAGGCAAAGCCCGAAATCCACACCTCATGACCTCATCAACCCTCAATGTATATTATCTATATTTTGTACCAAATAAATGACTTAATTAAAATTTTGACATGTAAACTAGGGTTTATTTTCATTTCAACTCGGTAACTATTGCCATTTTTTAAAAAATATTTTAATGATTATAATATATTAGTACTTTGGTCAAAAAATATATTATAAATTAAAAAAATAATTTAATCGGACCAACAATAAACTCATGAGAATGACAATATCTCCATCTTCTTAATTGTGCAATTTTGGTTCCCTAACTTTTTCTTCTAATTAATTTTGGTCCTCTAACTTACGATTGCATACAGGAATGGAAGTGGATCAGGTCAGATAGACTTTACATACAGACAAGGATTGGTTTAAAAATTAAAAACCTAAATCTAACCTATTAGTCTGATAAGAATTTTTTAAGGCCTAGGTCTAAGCTGACCTAGCCTAGAAGTCTATTTAAAAGCCTACTTAATAATAAATTTTAATGGCCAAATTATGAGAATAAATAATTAAATATATAACTTTGTATTTTGAAGGAAATAGATCATTTTAATTTTTTGACCTGGACTATATTCTCAAAAAATTAAGTGTTATCTTACGTTAAGTGTTTCAGGATGTCGTTCTAATATTTTTCATTCTCTGTGCATAATTTTTTTTAAATGATAGTAAAAAAAATTAATTATTATGCCTAACAAATTTTCTAAAGGTTTGAGCGTATTCTATTTATTTAAAAAAACTTTTTAAAAATTTTAAGTTTGACCTTTTAAATAAAAAGGTCAGGCCAGGTTACGGCCCCTGAAGGCTACTTGCCCCACTTTCACCCCTAATTGCGTAATTTTAATTACTATCACTCAATAAAAATTAATGGGCAATGTCGGTAAACTCATATGATCAACTAATATTTTACGCAATTGTGATTTCCTAACTTTTTTAATTGTGTAATTTTGATCTTAATATTTTTGTTTGTGCGATTTTAGTGTCTTTGCAAACTTATTATATTGATTTTACATTGATCATTAGCTTCTTAATGAAATATCAACGAAATAACCAACATCACGAAATTAAAAGAAATTAAAACACTAAAATTATACAATTAAAAGTCAAATGATAGCAATAAACAACTAACAAAAATAAGGCTAAAATTATAAAATTAAAAAAATTATAAATCATAATCGCACTACTAACAATATTAAGTGACCAAAATTACAGTTATGCAAGATAACTCGTATCAATTACATCTCTTAATCACATCACTATTTTTTTTTTTTTTGGTAACATACATCACTATTTAATTTAACAGTTTTTGTAAAATAAATAAATTATCTCTCCTAATTATTAATCCTACGTATGTCTCTTCTCACGGCACCTACTTTTTCTTTCTGCCCATCATCTCAACATTACTGATTGATTTATAATAATTATACTAATATTATTATTATTTATTTTATTTATTTTATTATTCATTTTACTTTCAATCTCTTCTTTTTATTATTATATTATCTTCAATATTTTTATTTTCTTTCTATCTCAATATGTTTATTCACTCTCACATTTTAAAAGTAGAATGTACATTAATCAATATTCATCAACTTGTTATATTTTATATATTATTTGTTCTTAAATAGAGCATATGCTATGTAAAAATTGTCAAAAAGATTTGTTCCAACCAAAGAAAAATATGAAATATTTAAGTCATTAAAAATTAGCTAATGATAAAGTCCTAAACTCAAACCTTAGTTCTTCTTATGTAAACAAAAAAAAAAAAAGGGGAAATGTTTTTCTTCTAGTTCACAAAAGCAATGACAACTCTTTTTAATTATTTAATTTTTGAATTCTTAATCTCCACTTTTAAGTAATGCAATGAAACTGGAATCAAGTAGAAAAGGGCGGATAGACTCAACACTAGTGAATAGTGACCTAACCGATATAAACTACAAATACATGATTAGTGTACTATTACTATTCATTTTATCACTTACTACTAATTTAATCGTTAAACTAATGTTAAGTACTAAGTAGTACAAGTTAACAGTAATAATATATGAGTAATGATCAATTTTCTTATTAAATTTTTTGATAAGTATTATCTATCTTTTAAAAAGTGAATGCTTAATGAAAAATAAAAGACATTTGTCAAAATTAAGTAGATATGAGAATTTGTAAAAAAAATTAATAAAAGAATTTAACATTTTTCATAATGTGTAGTTTAGGGTTTACCTATGTATTTTTCATAATGTGTAGTTTAATATATATAAGTTTACAAAAATTTATATAATCACAGTTGAACCTGTAATTAATTTCAACAAAAATTATCGTTAACTATGCTTCGATAGTAATTAAATTGCAGAATTTTTAAAAGAGCGTGAGAGCAAGACATACATTTTTAAAATGGTAATAAATCGCACATAAAAAAAAGTGAACGAGACAATTATAATTAATCCCTTTTTTTTTAAAAAAAAAAAAAAGAACTTGTCCCAATAAATTACAATAACGGTTAAATTATAATGCAAAACTTGTATATATTTTCTCTAGTAATATCATTTACTTTTCTAAATTCTAGATATTAATTTAAAAAATATTTGTTTATACATGCAAAATAATAAAAATCTGGCAAATGAATAAGTGTTAATTTCCTCAAAACTCGACTAGAGTATAATTGGATTTTGATTTTCTTTATGAGTAAATTACAAGTGACTTCCTAAGATCATATGATTTTTCAATTTTATTTCAAAATGAATGTGGTTGTACGTTAAACGTGTATTATTAACTCAATGGATTTTAGGATGTACCATTTTAAAAGTAATGTAACGTACACCAATAAAAAATATGAATTACATGTGATTTTAAATTAAATGTATTATTCTGTACACCTTTTTTTTATTTATATTGGTTATTTATTAACTTTTTACATTCACCAATTTTTAAGTGATGTACCATACACAAGTCATGAAATTATATTTAATTGATTATAGCCCTTTTAAAAGAAAAAAATCAAAGAGATATGCATACACACAGAATACATAATTTATTATTATATTAAACATTTTCGGTTGAATTCTGTATATATTTTTATGTGATGTACTATACACCATTTGAGATGTGGTATACAGTAAAACAACCTATTAACTCACAAATATTAAAAAAAGATGGAAGTATGAAACTAAGGTAAAAATGAGAGAAAAAATATATTTATAGGAACTGAGAGTGCACTTGTCTACGAAATGGCTTCTTTAGCAAGCAAGGTTTTTTTTTTTTTTTCTATATGTCTATATATATAGTTATAGAACAACACCCGTGGGTTAGTAGGAGTTTTCGACCTTTTTTTTTCAGTGTGAGATATAATTTGATAAGATAATTAACTACTATTAATTGATATGATTAACAAAAAAAAATACATAGAATTCAAGATAAAAAAATGGAACATATAATTCACAATCAGTAACAATAATTTGTGAAAAATAGGTTGATATCACAAACTAAAAATAGAATAATAATAGCTTCATGTTCTTAAAAAATTCAAAAACTTGACAACACAAATTGAATGATAAATTTTTGTCAATGGAATAATTTGTAAGGTGTAATCTCAAAATTATAATGCTTTGCTATATGTTCAGTACTTCATAATCATGATTAAGTATCTATTTGCATGGGTGTTCAATAATGGGTTTGAAAGTTTGTAGTAATGTTTTTTAATAAATAAACAACAGCACAATCAAAATTATTAAAATATTTAATAAGTTATTCTTTAAAATACACATAATGATCAAAATAAAAAAATTATTCATCTTAAAGAAACATTACATTTATAATATTTCTAAATTCATATCTTTTGTATTGACACAATCTCTCATGTGTCCAACTACAACACAAAAATGCTAAATATGAAAGAAAGAAAATCATTCTCTACCTAGCATAACACCCCATTGCATTCAAGATTATCGCACGGGTCTTTGACAATGTGTTTGCGAGTTTGTATTTATGTCATCTATTAACATTATTCATATACACTTTTGAATCATAATCTCGTGCCTATGCACGGATTTTTGTTTATGCGTTTACGATTTCGTGTTCATATCTTGTAATAAATATACAATAATGTATGGAAAGAAAAATAAGTGGGAAAGAATGATAGTTATTGATTAAAAAATATTAAATAATTTTATGGTTATGATTGTCAAAAAAAAAAGGAAATTTTTTTTTCCAGTGAGCGTGAGAGAACATAGAGGAAAACATGAGAGAAAATGAGAAGAAATAAAAAAAAAAGAGTAAAGGAAGAGAGAGAGTACAATTCAACCATGTGGGAAGAGAGTCAAAATTTTGAGAGAAAATGTGACTCTAAAAAACGACATGTGACAATTATTATTGGTGAGTGCCCAAACATGAGTTTCTTTTTCATATTAGTTATGACGATACAAGATTATAGATTATATAGCGATATATACAACCTCATTTGAACTCTAAGACTGTATTTGAATATGTGTTTGTATTCCAAGTATGCACATACATTTCTCGCACTAGAGGTGAGTTCAAAATATTTACTTCATGTTCGATTTCCTTTTTGACGCAAGTTTGAGGGCTACAAATACGAGTAATTTTAACGCTACTTTTTGTAGCTTTTGTTGCATTTTTACTACAATTAAATTTCATTCTCGCTCTTTGTATTTGCTATTGTTGTTTCTTTGTCATCCGCTCATCAATTTTTTTTTCAAGGATTGGTTTTAAAAAATTGTCTCCCTACTCTTAAAATTGGTACCAAAATCAAAATCCACAGAAGGAAACATCTTTGCTACTTGCTAATTAAGAAATGCATACCCGGATATATTGAAAAATATATGGTTATGAAAAGAAAAAGCATCCTCACTACTAAGTGTGTTTGATTTTCAATTAGGAGAGCTAAACATACTTTTAAGTTGGTCAAATTAAAAAAAAGTTTTTTTTTTTTTTGGTTTTGAGTTGAACCAAGTTAGGTCAACTAGCTCTTGACTCCAAAAGTATTTTCTCCCAACTTGGCCTAGGAGTCTCTTTTGGGTTGGGAAAATTGGGTTTACAAAATGTTAGTTATTGAAAGTACTTTCAATATCTTATTCAAACGATATTCAGTTGGTCAAACTTTATTTTAGTTAAAAGTATCCAAACATAAATTCCATTGTGAAAACTTACTCTTATCCAACTAACTTTCCCTCAACTAACTTTTAGCTCAACTTACTTTCACTCAATGAAAATCTAAACATAAATTTAGTTGGTATATATCCATGTCGAAATCCATAAGAGGAAATGAAAATAGCCAAATGGTGAGAATGACATTGATGGAATGAGGGGTGAGAGTCGAAGATGGAGATAGAGGGAAAATAGAAGGAGGGAGGGAAAAGCTTCTAAAACAAAATACAGGTAATAAGGATAAAAGAGATAAAGAGGACTAAAACTATGTAGGAGAACCAAGGTCAGATCTTGTTTTAGGTAAGAAAGGCAACCTCCTAGAACCCCTTACTTAATAAGGCCCTAAAAAATATTTTTATTTAATATTATTATTAAGTGTCAATTATTAAAAATAACTTATTAATGTATTGAAATAAACTTATTAATGTAATATATTATAACATGTTTAAATAGCTTTTATCAACATAATAATACTTCATTAAACGAATTATTGAACACATAAAATCAAAACTTAAATAGAAACAAGGGTTGAAAAAAATGCCTTGTACACGATGTGACGTTTTATTAGGCGTCGACGTCCCATTTTACAATGGGTCGTCGACCCATTGTATTTAAACTCATTGATTAAACCATATTTGAGATTAACTATATATATGTTTTACAAGATATATAAATAATGTATTAGTTATATTATTAATTGAGATTTGATTGATTATAAAACTTAAATAAATTTACATTTTAAAAAGATTAAATACATAAAATAAAAAGTAATATGTTATATATAGATAGATTTTCGTCATGAATTTCGCCTAAGGCACAAAAATGTATACATCCGAGCCTGAGGAGAACAAGAGGAAAAATAAGAGTTTGAGAAGATCCATCGAAGATGTTGGATGTGTCTTGATTCACAAGGTTATATATAAGGATTATTTTAGTAATTTTATATATCCAAAAACAATTATAATAAAAAAATCCAAACATTGCTCACCATTCAAATCTCGTTAATTTAAACTTGTATTCACTCAAAATTAATTTTATAAAATTATATTAATTCAAACTAAATTTTATAAACATTAATCCAAACTTACAGACCAACACCAACTTTCACTCCAATAATCACTAAAAAAACAATTGATTTAGCAAGGAGCAATTGAGTTAACAAAGTTTTGAGTCATTAAAAGTGGCGTCATTAGCCATTTTAGTCACAAATTAAGTCGTTAAAATATTCGGTTATCGAAAAAATTTAACACTCAATTTCGTTAATTGCTAAATAAAGTTTTTATTTTAAGTAACCGTAGAAAATAATTTATCAACCAAGCTAATGAACCAGTATTTATAGTTTGTTATGTCTTTGGTTCTAAATATAAGTCACTTTTAACCGAATCATCGGAATTAGGGAATAAAAGTTAAATCATTAAATTTATCTAAAAAATAAGATTTTCTCACTATACTCCTAAATAAAAATGTTAATAAATGTTTTAATTTAATTAAAAATCATTCTCTCTTATTCCACTATTTTTCTCTCTTCATTATTAATTGAACCTTTGAAAATTTGTAAAAATGATAGAAGTGAAAATTATCTATTATAAGTTGATTACCTATTTATATATATTTAAGACAAAAAATTCTTGTTATATTTAAGCCCAAAGAGAGTAATTTTTATTGTTTTTATAAATGAATATTACTGTGAAACAACTCCTTTAACTAATGAATGTAAGTTTCATTTATGGTACATGAGTAAAAAATTGTATATTAATACACAACTTTTTTCATTATTATTTTATTATTTAAAAAATAAGAAATTAAAATTATATTTTAAATTAATAGATAAGTTTGTGTCACGTAAATTTGTTTATATTTATATTGCGTATAGTAAATATTATATATAGTTGTAATCTTCAACCATGAACCAACCGCATATATATGTTGGGTCTCTACTCTCTTAAGAGATCACCCTTTATCTATGAACAACTGTTCACATCACAACTTTAATTCACATAACAGCAACAATAATCGCTACTTTCTAAAATTGATATTTTATTTCCCAAAAAATTATGCTACTAACACTAGATTATAGCTTATTTAGGAACTTATAACTTATAGTTTATTTAGGAACTTATAACTTATAGTTTATTTAGGAACTTATAGCTTATAGTTTGTAATTTGTAGCTTATTGTCAAGTGGAGGTGTTTGGTAACAACTAACTTATAGCTTATATAAGCTATAAGCTAGCTTTTATAAGCTATATAAGCTAGCTTATAAAAGGCTACTTCAATTAGCTTATAGCTTATGAAAAGTAGCTTTCAATAATTCTTTCTTATTTTACCATCTAGTCATTTATTCTGTTTACTTTATCAAATAATTTATTACATGTAATTATTACTTGTCCTTTTAAGTCATTTAACAAATATAAGCTATCTTATAAGCTAATTTTATCAAACACCTCTATTCAATTATTAGTCACAAGTCATAAGCTACAAGCTATAAATTACAAGTTATAAATTATAAGTCATAAATTATAAGCTATAAGTTAGTTTTACCGAACAGAATCTTATCCTTGCAAAAACATTCCATTCAGATAGAAAGTTTCGGTGATGTAGCGAACATTTTCTTCTTCTTTAATTCACATTCAATTTGTGATTTAATTATATTCAACAATTATCTAATCGCCCATGAAACTTCTATAATATATATTGCGTTCTAGCTTTCCTACCAATGCAATTTAAAATAGCCAAAAATATAATTATTTAACTTTTATTCAAGGTTTATTTTAGTCTCATAATTTTTTTAAGATTTATTTTATTTTTTTAACTCCTGTTTGTAGTTCAAAATGATCTTGTCGTTATTTCCGTTAGCAATTTAATAAATTTTTTATAACTCAAATTGTTATAAATAAATTGTCTAAATTATTGTAAATCAAAAGTTCAAAATAAATAGATAACATAATGTAATAACATTAGTCAAAAATCCATTAAATTGGTAACAAAAGTGATGATAGAGACTATTTTGGACCAAAAACAGAAGTAAGGAAACCAAAATGAACATGGAATAAAAGTTAAGAGACCAAAATTGTATTTTTACCATTAAAATATTAATAACAAAAAAACTGAATTTAGTAATTAATCTGCAGATTATCATTTTTTAATAACTACGGAATCATCAACGAAATTTCTACCATAACACTGTAATCACTAATCAGATTTGAAATTAGAATCCCAAAGAAGCATCACCATTGAAAAAGATAGTATAAAATATCAAATTAGGGAAAAAAGAAGTCAATTGTTTAGTATAAACATATTTCGTATTTGTTTTGTGAAAACAATGTAAATAAAAAAAAAAAAAACAAATAAAAAGAGTGGCAATAGTAGTAGAATACAAGAATCGAATCACCTGGCGTGAAAAGCCAGAGGCACCAGCTCCGACAGCGGAGTGGCAGCGGGCGTAGCCGCGGGCGACGGAGCAGGCGAGTTCCTACACAAGGGACACATGGCACTCATCCGTAGCCACTCATCAACGCATTCGGCGTGAAAACAATGATGGCAATCCGGAACGCACCGTATCGTCTCTTTAGGGAGATAATCAGACAAGCAGATAGCACACGGGCCTTCGTTGGGCTTGGGCAATCGCCTGCTTTCTCCAACTACCATCTTCGGGTAGGTTTCGATCGTGGGCTTTTCCAGCCCCATGACCACGGCCACGGGCCCAACGAAATTGTTATTACGAGTGTTGTCTTGCGGGCTGTCACTGTCAGCGTCGTAGATGCTGGTGGTGCCGCGGCGGCCGTTGGCCTTGATGCGGACGCAGGCGTAGGAGGCGAGCATGATGGTGGAGATGAGGACGAGGATGCTGACGGCGATGGCAATGCCGTAGCCGAGACCGACGCCGGTGGTGGCGGTGGCGGTAGGTGAAGGAGCGGCGGTGGACATTAGAGAGAAAGAGAGAGAGAGATTGTGGTTTGATTTGAAGAAGAGAGTTAAATTCGAGTGGGAGAGACAGTTGGAGTTGGAGCTGAGATTGTGATCAGAAGCGGATTCCGCGCGAAAAAATTAAATGACCCCGGACACTGTGACGCTGACATTCAAATTAACAACTCAAGATACTTTTTCATTTTCCTTAATCCTCTTATTTGATTTTTTTATACTCTCGGTCTAAAATGTAAGATCTTTATAGAGTTTTTGTTTGTTTTATTTTATAGGATTTTTTGAGAATTTTTGTGTATATTTAATTTTTTTTACCATTATATCATTGCTACTTAACTAATTTTGATGAACATTAATTAAGAGAGAGGGGTGATAGAAAGAGATTAAAAGGATAAATTTGGAAACTAATAAAAATTTAATGCATTTAATTAAATTAATAACTTTTCTTAATTCCCACAATATTAGTCTAGGGGTCTTACATTTTGGGACGGAGTGAGTAGTTTTTTTATAGTAAAGTAGTACAATCGGGATAGAAACGCATATCATAGACGTATGTTTTTATGCGCTCACCAACTGAATTACATGATTAAAATTAATAGAGTTTTATTAACCATTACTAGTTTTACTATTTTTTTTTTATCGAAAAGTAAAATAATTAGAAATTAAACTTATATATTTACACATATATTTTTATGTGTGTTTACATTACAAAGTGAACTATATATGAAGATCATACTCCGTAGATAGATAATATGAATAATAAAAATAATACTAAAAAAATCAGTAAAAAAAACAATGAACAACTCATAAAAAAACTCTTTTTAAAATATGATATTTAATTTTATAAATATATTTTTATTGTGATTTTTAATAAATAATTCTTATTTATAAGAGCACTTGTATCTTTTATTGTAGGAGCATGGGGTTATTCCCATTTCAATAAGTATACTGTCAGTTATTAATATATAAATATTATAAAAAATTAATATAAGATAATATTTTTTTTATCAATATAAGATAATATTATCAAATATTGTAAAATAAATTAAATATATTTTATATTTAAAAATATAAATAACATTTAATACATTATCCATTAAATTAACACATAAGAAGACAATCGAACATATATAACTAAGAGCACTTATTAGATTACAAAACTTTGTGTTAGTTATTCTAATTGCTCGATCGTTTTCATTTTATTGTTAAGTTAGGCTAAATGTCATGTCTCTCATGTGAGAAATGATCCATAAATATAGTATGAACAGAACAATTGAACATTAACGGCATAATGCGAATAATATAGAAAATTCTTACAAATCATGTACTACTACTAATGCAAAGTGCTTCTTGGAAGCTTTATTGATGATACGACAATGTTGGAAGTTACGTGATAATGTTCTCTTTATTTATACTTTCATCACGAGATTTTTTTAAAAAAAATAAAAATAAAATTATTTTTGTAAAATTTACTTTAGGATCTGAAAGTTTTACTAATAAATGTATCTTATAAAAAATGTAACAAGCGCAAATTTTCACATTATGGTTATCTTTACTTTTAATTATCACTTTATAAAATAATGATTAATTAATATATATGTATTTTTATCAAATATTAATGACATTTTTTTTCTCAATTTTTTTTTGTTCATAAGGAAGTAATACAACCTGGAATCGAATCATGTACTTACACACGTATATTTTTATGCACTCATCTCTAATTGAACTACGTAACTAAAACTTTTTATCTTAATTAAGAGTATCTCAACTAATAATCAAAGGTTAATTTATTTAAGGTGAAGAAATTGTTTAAGTGAGCATTAACATCTACCAACCTAACTATGCATAAAGGATAATAAAAATGATATAAAAATTTATCAAACACTCGATCATTTTTTTTAAATGTTTTTTATGTAATACCTTGAATGACTATAAAAGAATGCAGGGAGTAGTGCAATGGAATAAATTCAATTTGAATAATGATGCAATACGTACAGCACAATTTAAACATTAAAATTAGTTAATATACCTATCAAATTCTTAAAATTACAAAATGTCAACTCATTCTTTGAAATACATCATAACAATTTTTTTTGACTTGCACAAGTGGTTGCATGTCAGGCAAATGAATACTTTAGGATTGTTTGGTTTGTATTTTTATTTTTTGTTTTTAGTTTTGAAATTTTACAAAGGAAAATCTGAAAATGTTGAAATAATATTTTCAAATTTTTCTTTGTAAAATTTCAAAAAACATAAACAAAAAATGAAAACAAAAAATAAAAATACAAACTAAACAGCCCCTTAGCATTTCGTTTAAGTCTCTGTAATTAAAAGAAACAAATTAGTAATGTGCATCGCATGGTTGTATATCTTGTTACCTATCAAATTCTTAAAATTACAAAATGTCAACTCATTCTTTGAAATATTTTACTATCATTTAATTTGTTCAAAAGTGTTAAAAAATAATTTTATATCTGAATTTTAATTAATAATGATCTTCTGTTAGTTTGTTCTCTACTTTTTCTTTTGTCATAAAAGAGTATACTAATCAAAGTTTAAATTCAGATACTCACACGCATATATCCTATGTACTTACTAATTGTCTAACTGAACTATATGACTACAATCAATTATTCTCTATTGTGCCAAATTAAATTGATTTATGGATATATAAAATTGACAAAATATTTTTATAATTATCTAGGCCAAGTCAACCAATAATATATATTAAGTTTAGAGGCAAAATTAAATGAAAATTATTAAAATGAATAATTTTTTATAATAGTTAAAACTAAATCCTAAACTTTAATTCTTAACGCGACCAACCAAGGGTAAGACCGGCCAAGTTCTTGCTTTAGACCCCAAAAAGTATATAAAATTATTAATATATTTGGGCCCCATTTTAATATATTTTTATTTGTAAAATATTAAATAGTACTTTATAATATACATAGTTATAATTTTTTTTGATAAAATATTTCTATCTCTTAAATAAAATGCATATGATGTTTATTCAATAATGTTAATAATTCCAAAAAATATTTATTATTGTTAATTTAGAAAAGTCCATTATGATAATTCGTTTTAGGCTCAAAATTGATTGGGTGGGCCCTGATTCTTAAACTATATTTAGAGGGTGTTTGGTAGAGGCATGTTTTTTTGGTAATGTCTTTCCTAAATAAGCATATTTTCATGTTTGTTTATTAACTAATTTTTTTGGTAGTAGATAAATTCTCATGTTTGATATAAAAAAAATTATCCAGTAATATTGTTATTTTCCCATAAATGCCCTCAACTAATAACTTTTTTTTTGTTAATTGACAATTTTGAAAATAATTTGATATATTAATTACTTAATTAAATTTATATATTTTTTATGAATTAGTTAAAAGATATGTTTAACTATTTATCTTCATTTAAAAATAATTAAATTTTTAAATAAAAACACAAATAACATTCTTTATATTTAACAATTAATCCATGAGTTGCAAAGTGAATAAATAACTGTTATATAAAATTTTCAATTTAAAACTACTAGTTAAAATTATTACAGTTAGACACAATCACATAATATCATAATAGGAGAGAGAAATATAATAAAATAAGTCACATTCAAAGTATATATATAAAAAAAATTCTTCACATTCACGAAATGAAGAAAAAACATAGTAAAATTAAATAAGTCACAAATCACAATTAGACACAACTATATAATAGGCAAATAATATTTTCACATTCACAAAACGAAAATAAGTTACTGTCAATAGAAAAAAAATATCATGCTAGTAAAATAAACGAAAGCAGAAGAGTAAGATGAAAAATAAAATACTTGTCTTAGAACGAGAAATGTATGCAGATAAAAAAAAATTAAAATTGTGCACTAACCAGAAAAAGATGATGATGATCCAGAGTAAGGGTTAGAAAAGCGATAGTACAAGTAGAAGAGTGGCAACAAAAAAAACGCACTAAGTTAAAGAGGAATAAGGGTAATTTAGTCTTTATATTTGTGATTTCTTTATATATAAAAGATACCCACTTATTTATGTGAGAATATAAAAAATGAGAATTATTCGTATTTAAACATTTATAGTAATATTACTTTACCAGATAATTTTTTTTATCTCTTACCAAACATGTGTAAACTTTCTTTTAAATAACATTCACACCAAAATAAAAATCACGTCATTTACCGCACACACACCCTTAGAAACATAAGCCCTTTAGATAATTGTACATATAAAAGTCATTCTCATTGATATCATTCAAATAATATTTATGGTTGATAATCTAAAAAGAATAATACAACAAAATTGGTTCATAACTTTAAAGTTATTAGACATTTTAGTCTTTAGATTAATAAAAATGTTCCGTCAGACTCTGTTATGTCATTTATATAGGTCATTTTGATCCATAATATTATTTCTTTTACGTGAACACTCTGCTTAGCAAAAATAAATTGGTGACCAAAACAACAACAAAATTTGGGACTCACAGGACATTTTCATTGAATGTAAAAATTATTGTGTAAATTCCAACGCTCTAACTTTATTAGAGTGGGATTGAGCCGGGGACACAAACAAATTTGAGATTAAAAATATTAAAAATTCATTGACCAAGAAATTTGTAACATTTTTAGTTTTTTATTCCTACTTCTTTTTCATTTTAATTTTGATAAGTTTTCTAAATCGCCCAAGGACGATAGTACTATTTTTTTTGGGTAGGAAAGTTATCTGGTAGTAGTTGATTTTATAATTTTAGAAAGGAGGAGTCTAATTTTAACCGAATTTCCAAAAATTAAAAAGCATCAAAATTGGAACAGTTTTGTACGTTCACCATCTAGCCATCACCACCTTTGGTCATTGGCGGTGCGAAAGAAACCCCTTTCCTTCGTATATAAACCGATTTCCCTCTTACCTCTCAACCGTCACACCCTCCCTCTTTCTTTCTCTCTCTACACAAACAACGCCAACTTTTCGCCGGCGGCGATATCTCCGACCGCCGCCTCGCGGTACTCTGTGCACCTTCGACGCGCCACCAATTTTTCCTTTCAGGTTCGTTCTTCTTCCATTTTTCATTTTTTTTTTTATTCATTTGTTGCCAGATTCTCTGCTTCTGTGCCGTTTGCAACCTGTGTTTTGTTATGGCCTGGAAGAATAATTTTGTAGGAAAATGGTTCTGATGCGTCGCAAGGTTGCAATGTACTCCCTTTATGTAATTCTGTTTTCGTTTCGTTTATTTTTGTAAGAATATGGTTTCGTTTGTGTTATTCATCTGTCGCGAGAGTTCTCTGTTTCTGTGCCGTTTGCAATCCTGTTTTTGTTTCTTAAGGAAATGGTCTAAGACTACACATTCAATTACTTTTTACAAACAAAAACAATGAATCGTGTGATATCATTTTCAATTTTTCATGATCACATATATCAAAATCAGACATTGGTCTACTAGTAAAGGTTTACTTATATTTTAAATAATATAAAATATATTATTATGACATTGTGTGGAACTCTGTAGATTGGTATGATTAATAAAAACTTCCAATCCAATGATTTGATTTATAAAATTTAGCATTTGTAAATATGCAAGTTTGCCAAACATACATTTAATCTCAACAGTTCCAATTTCAATGTTTTTACCGATGCATTTAGATTAAAAAGATGATGCCATGGTAGGAGTTGCTGGCTGTGCTCAACAGGGAATTTGATACTAACATACGGGGGGAAGAGATGATGCCATTTGGTTTTATTATGCTGGCCAGATTGATGTCTGGTTTTCTAGCAATTTTGGTTGGTGACTGTGTTGTTATTCAATCTGTTTCCCAAATTCAACATTATAATTTCTCTTTTCAAGTAGAGAATCTGAAATATTCTATGTATATTTTCCCTAATCATATCTTTATCATTATTATTTTTGAAGAATCAATTACCTGTGTCATTGGAGTGGCTATTATACAACTTAGGCCTTTCTTCGTTTTGGCATCTTCCCTAATAGGAAATAAATGAGATACTAGTTTATTGTTTACCCATTTCAATGCTAAACTATCTTGGGGTTTCTGATTTGTATCAGTCTTGGATAGTAGTTATGTAATTTCTCAGTGTTGCTTTTGAATGCTAATTTGACAATACATGATGTCTCTCTCCCTCCATTTATTTATCAACTGTGTCCATTTACTGTTGCAAAGAGGAAGACGGACAACAGTGCAATGATTTAGTTTGTGGTTTTGATCAAGAGTTCTGTAGAATAATGTTTATTTTGATTAGTTGATTGATTTTGGATTAACCTTCTTCATTTTGGTATTGTCTTTGCCTTTTCAGGTCTTGAAGTTATAAATAAATAGAATTTCATATTTTTAGTAAATCCTTTCTGTACTTAGAGATTGGAGTCTTTCACAATGGGTGAAACTGAAGATCTTGTAAAAAACATGGAAGTTGCTCCCGAAATTAGTGACCAAGCAAGTGATGCGAAAAATCCTTTGCAGATCAAAGCACCTGGCGCAGAAAATCCTGCTAGAGACCAAGCTGGTGATGCAAAAAATCCTGATAACTATCTGGAATGTGTTCCAGAAAGTCCTATGGCAGGTATTATAGAAAATCCTGCAAAGGACCAAGCAGGTGGCGCAGGTAATGCTGCAGAAGTTCAAGCAGCAGGCGTTGCAGAAAATCCTGTAAGTGAAAGTGCCGGTGGTTCAGTAATTTTTGAGAATGACAAAGCAGATGCTGCAGAAAGTGCTACGAATGATAAATCGGGTGAAGCAGAAATTGCTAAGAATGACAAACCAGGTGGTGTAGAAAATCCTGTAGACAGCAGAGCAGATGGTGCAAATGAGAAGCAAGGTGCTGATGTAGAAGATGAAGCAGATGCTCTTGAAACCCCTGTAAACAGCAAAGCGGATGCCGTAGAAACTCCGGTAAGCAACAAAGCAGACCGCCTTCCAGAAGAAGCAAAGGAGATACTGAAATCTTTGGCAGGTGAATGGGAAGATGTACTTGATGCTAATGCATTGCAGGTGATCCCTCTCAAGGGTGCAATGACAAATGAGGTATTCCAGATAAAATGGCCAACTACTGCTGGGGAAACCTCACGGAAGGTTTTAGTTAGAATTTATGGTCAGGGCGTGGACATTTTCTTTGATAGGAGTAATGAGATTCAAACATTTGAATTCATGTCAAAGAATGGACAAGGTCCTCGTCTACTAGGACGATTTACAAATGGTCGTATTGAAGAATTTATCCGTGCACGGGTAATCTGTTCTTTACTTTTTTTATTTTTCATCTTAACTGATAGTCCTCAAACTAACCTAGAGAAAATTGTCATTATCCAGTTCTTGATGTTAACTGTAGAATGGATGCATTATATGAGTAATATTACAGAAAACAACCTTCATTATTCTTCCTGCTATATAATGATAAAATTCAGGCATTTGTTTTATTTTTCATTTTTTTTTTCCCTTTTTGTTTCGAGATCCACCCAATTTATGAACTTGACGTGCTCCTACTTTTCGTTTCTGAAATTATCAGACATTGTCAGCATCAGATTTGCGTGATCCATCTATTTCTGCTCTTATAGCGACCAAAATGAAGGAGTTCCATGATCTAGATATGCCTGGCGAAAAGAAAGTTAACCTTTGGGATACATTGCGGTATGTGCTATCTGAAAACCCAATCATCCCAACAACTCCATTGAAACTTCACAGAAGAATAGTTATATGTTTCACTTGTTTACACTTCCATATTTTAAAGTACACTTTGATGATTTCTCGAATATTTATTTCAATGCTACAGAAACTGGCTTGGCGAGGCCAAACGTTTGTCTTCCCCTAAAGAAGTCGAAGCTTTTTATTTGGACACAATTGACAAGGAAATCTCCATTTTGGAAAAGGAGCTATCAGGGTCACACCAAAGGATAGGATTTTGCCACAATGATTTACAATATGGTAACATAATGCTTGATGAAGAGACCAACTCTGTGACCATAATAGTGAGTTTCTCTTTGTGCTAGTTAGTAAAATTGTGGTTTTAGTTGCTAGCACTTTTGTGGCGAAATGATTATGTTTAATTTTCCGTTGGAGATGCTTTGAAGAATAGTTAGTTCTACTTACTTCATGATAGAATTGTCAGCAAATAGCAATATGAAACTTTTTTTTCTTATATATATTGATTAAACTGATACATTATTTTCCCCGTTCTATTAGCAACTTCTTAAGCACTAGTAAATGTCTAGTTGAATCAAGTTTATGAAAGAATGTATTTGTAAAAGGCAATCATAGAAGTCTACGAACAATGGTTCAAGAGGTATAGCTTAAAAGCAATCAGGTTTTAAGACCAGAAAATTTGCATCCTCCCTGCTTTGGCATATATTGTCTAAACCAACAACAAAAACATCAATAAGCCTTATCACACATTGTCTTGACCCAAGAATAAAAAAAGAATCACCGTGAAAGTATAAACCTATTTATATTTCTGGCAGGATAGTAATTTCAACGTGGGTGTATAAGACTTTGAGTTGTCCTAATTGTAGTTTGATGATTTGATTGCTTTCTTGCACAGAGACTATTCTATATTTAAAGGTTAAAGAAACTTTTAAAGCAAGAAATCTTAGCAAACAAGGGATCTATTTGATTGGTGACTAGTAATAAGAATATGAGACTGAATGATGGGTGATTTATGTCTTCCATGTGATCAATTTTTCTTCTCTGTTCTATTTATTTATTTTAAACATGGCTAAAAGTACTTGAAACTGGTATACTTATAACCTTCTAGTTGATCTTTCTTTGCGTAGTTGTCTCTAGGGAAAAATCTAGTCTGATGAGATTAACGAGGTGCATAGCCGACATGTGTGATTTAATTCTATATTTTGTAACAGGACTATGAATATGCAAGTTACAATCCTGTAGCATATGATATAGCAAACCACTTCTGTGAGATGGCTGCTAACTATCATACTGAAACTCCTCATGCTCTTGACTACAATAAATATCCCGGTGTGTGACTATTTGGCCTTTTGAGTGTACTCTCATTCACTCATTTTGTTTTTTCCGGAAAAAAATAACTTGTTTGGCCGGATCTTTGGCAGATGTTGAGGAGCGTCAAGTATTTGTGAAGGCATATTTGAGTTCCTCCTCCGGTAATGGATTTCTTCAAATCTCTGTATAATTTCATCAAAGATTCATTTTCTAATTGCAATTTTTTTATTTTTTTAAATGGAATTGGTGTTTGCTTTTTAGGTTTATATTGTTGATATATTTCACAATAGAAACAGCAAAGTTTTTTATCGTCTAAGTAAACATACAATACAGATCAATCGTTAATATATCTTTATATTTTGTGACTTAAGTAATCATGTATCCACCGGAATTATCATGTTGTGTTTCTGACATTATGGGACTCGAGCACAGATGAACAACCTAGTGACAGTGAAGTGGAGCAGCTACTTCAAGATATCGAGAAGTATACACTTGCAAATCATCTATTCTGGGGTGTTTGGGGGATAATTTCGGTATCTTTCCTTCCTTTTAATAATTTGCTTATTGTGAAATCTGTATGCTAAAATATTTTCATAATTTTGTTGGGGTAGAAAGACTTATCCAAAATGTCATAGTGAAATGGGATACTGCACTTCATGTAGATCAGAGATGGGCTGTTCATGTAGTGCATCTTATCTGCATTTTTTTTTTTTTTGTGAAAAGCTATCTAATCTGCATAGATTACTTACTCCATGAATATTAACACATGCTTATCCAAAATTTATACTAGCATGTGAGAATTTCTCCGCATAACACAGTAGCAATGGGGTAGGGATTTTATTCTTTATTGCCTTTTTGATTCTATTTCAGGCACAAGTAAACAAAATTGACTTTGACTACAAGGAGTATGCGAAACAGAGATTTCAAGAGTACTGGACAAGGAAACCTTATCTTTTAACATCTGATGCACCATCTCCTGATAATGCACCAGAGGGCACAGGTATATTTGATTTGAGTTGTTTTTCTGTATTAGCTTTACTGTGACTTGTAAACAGATTGAGAACCAATTGATAGATTGTTACTTATAAAATGATGTTCGTCGAATGTGGTTTCCCAGACTTTAAGTGGTTCGTTTTCTTAATTCAATTCGAAGAATGTTCGGTTTTTGTCAATTTGTATTGGTAATATTGGAAATAATAGTCTTCTTTTTGTTTGTATACCGAAAACAATAGTTTGTTTAGTTTGGATTTTCTCTTAGTTAAACACCAAGATGGGTCATATATTGATTTATCATATATTATTACTGGTGGTAATTAGTATCACTAATTATTTGCTACAGGAGAACTAGCTTCTGCAGTGCCCAGCAAAGGATCATCGTCGAAGAACTCTGGCATTTTCAGGAAGATGAAGAGAGTTTTGGGTCTGGGCTTGTTCAGGTCATCCAAAAGCTAGTGCAAGATTACAGATTACTATCAAAACATTTCTCGTTTAACCCTTTTTCTATCAGTGAAAATGTGGAATGAGAATTTTTTTTCAAAAAAATAGTGACACATAAATAATGTATGTACTTCTCTTTTTTGGTGAATACATGAATGTTGTACTAGACAAGTATTACATTCAGCTTAATGCATATTATATATTATTCATTTTTTTTCAAAAAATTCTCGCTCTTTTGTTCTTCGGTTTTTTTTTTTTTTTTTAGATATATTTTCAATCTCAAAGCATTAATCTTAATCATATCAAAATTTCAAATTTCAGATTTGTAACATCCGAAAATTTGGCAGGAGTGTTTTTTTTTTTTTTTTACCATTTTTTTAGTGATAATCAGTTCGGAAGCTTTAAATGTAAATGTTATAACTTCAAATGCAAACATATAAGAAATAAAAATATCAAAGAATGTATTACTAGATTCTTGGTCAGGATTATAGATACAAATGGAGCTGAGACAGAGTGGTATTGGCTTCAAAATGCAGTTTTGCAAGAACGACAAAAAGACAAAACATACGAGAGAAGAGATCAGTCACAAAATTTATTTTAAATCTTTGATATTTTTAATATTAATTCCGCAGATTCAACGCTATAATCATATGATACGAAGCATATGCAATGCAAGTATTCTTGCAGTACTATCTTCTTCCCATTATATTGTACTATGTCTTAGTCCTGTCTAAACACACATTCCCACACTACACTATTTTTAAATTTAACTCCTACAAATCTCCTCACCGGGGATTGAACCCCTCCCTTAATTATATGGATCACATAACACTATTAGGTCTCAATTTTAAAAAATTATATTACAATCAAATTATTTTATATTACAATCATGGTCACCAGAAGGTCGGGTTGTTTAACAATTTGATTGTAATATAATTTTAAGAATTGCTAGTAAATCCTTGACAAAATCCATACCTAGAGAGTTCTTCACATCAGACATGTACCCCATAATAAAATCAAACACTGGCTTGTTAACAGCAATTAATAATACTCTTCAACAGCAATAACTTTAGCGGAAGTTGAAATAAAATAATGGAAATCATAAGTCGTTCTTCTAAAGCATTCCCTTCATGCTTGAGGCCATTTCAGGACCATATATATATATAGATTAGATGGTAGAGTAACACACTTACGCCTGCCTGTTTAGTTTGAATTTTCATGTTCTGTTTTGTAAAATTTTACAAATAAAAAATTAAAAATGAAAAATGAAAATACAAACCAAATATATCTTTAATTTTTCCGGTTACAAAATTCCTTGTTCCTTTCCTTTTCTTCAATATCATAAGTGTGATAAGGATTCTACTCTAGATATTGTTGATGATGAGGCAGATCATCGACCATCTCTTCTTTCTCATAAAGATTCCATTTCTTGAATCCTTTATAATCTTCAACCTATTGATCATGGCTAACCCCATCACACCACACATTGTAGGAGAACAAGATTGATGCATCAATCAATTTGACAAATTTCAATAAGGCCACACTCATTTAATAGTGACTAACAGAGAGATCAAATTAAAATTTTATCATAACAAGGTCGTGCCTAAGTCTAACGAAAAATGATTTAGAACGGGTAAATATTCTTATCACACAAAGGAAAAAGATGGTGACCCTTTGAGAGCACATTCATATTTTATAAACATCGAGCATGGGTTTGGACAATTTGGGAATAATATTCTATGCTGAAATCTAGTTGCTAGCATATTAGAAAATCCCTAGTTTCATAGAGTGGTGGCAATCTAAACCCAAGTTGCTACCTATAGCCATATTTTATCATTACATCGACCTCACAAATATGATGCTTTGGTATGCCTTAGCCATATTTCAAAATGGAATTAGATATTTAGGTAACTTTCATTATAAGTAGAACTAATTTTAAAACAAACAAGAATTTTTAGCTTATATTAAATTTTTACTTTGATTTGAAATTATTAAGACTAAAGTTGATTTTGGGATATTAAATCTTAAACAAACATGTAGTTAGTTTTTTTATAAAACATAATCTATATATCTATATATTATATTAAAACAAAAGTCATAGTTAGAAATTCAACACATCAGTCATATTTACATCAGTCATATTTACGTAGCATATTCACAAAACACTGTAATAGATTCATTACACACATTTTTTACTCTTTTCCACTTTTATATAATAAAAATCGTTCAACTAACTAAAATGCTAAAATTTTAACTCGCATATCTAAGACTGACTTTTTAAATGCTTTACATTCTCAAAATATTCTTAATTTTTAAAACAAATTTATATATAAAATCTATAATTTTAAAATTATATATTGTTGAACATTTATTTATCTAACAAACTATATTTGAAATATAGTTACGTTTGAAGGGTCTCAACATTTATGAATGAATATTTCAAAATCTTAGAAAAATAAAAAAATTTTTAAAATAATTTAATTCAATAATTTAATGTGAAAATAATAATATTATTATTAAATCAAGACAAAGACTTAATATAAAAGGAAATTAACAATAGGACCATGTGAATAAATATAACTTTATATCTTTCTCAATTATGAATTTTCTCAAAATTAAATAATTATAACGAGATAAAATAATTATAAATTACATAATAATAATGAACAGTTTTATGTTTGCATGGTTAGGGAATAAAACTTTTGCACTCTATATACTTTTCAAATTTTTGCATTTTATATAATAATTACGAGGTTGTCCAAAAAAATAAAGTCTTACCTACACTAATAAGCATTTTGTGCAAATTAATCACTAATATTTGAAATGATGTTTACATACCGCAACTTAATAGAAGGATAAAATTATTATACTATACAAATTATTACGTTTCCAATTATTTTCAATTATTACTACTTTATTTCCTTATAATCAAATCAAATAACATTGCAACTTAATTAATTTTTCTACTTTACATGATAATACATCATGTATAGAAGACAACTAGCTTATATGAATACATTTAGAAAAAAAAATTAAACAATAATTTTTTTAAAAAAATTAATAAACTATATTAATATTTAACATTCTGTTTTCTATTACCAAGGAACCAAATTCTAAACACAATAATTCATTCAAAGAAGATTAGAAAGAATATCAAGAATAAGAACCCAATGAAAAAGGTTTCATCAACATTAGCATCCATACACCAAATGCAAACATGTTGTCCTTACAACCTCATCCAACAAAGAGCCAATTAAGAATCAAAGGACAACTAAATGTGGTTACTTTGTTTTTATATTTGTGCTTTCATTTTCTTTGTGTTTAGTTCAAAGAAAAGGAGGGAAGGAATTTAAAAGTAGTGTAATTGTGTTTAGTTTGTAAGTGAAGGTGGAAGAGGCTTTGCAAAACATAAAAAATAAATTATAGTTAATTTAGTTTTTTTCAAAATTTTCTATACAAAACTTTAAAAACAAGAAATAAAATAAGAGTAAGGTGATAGTTTTACATTACAATTATTCATAAAAATAGAAAATAAAAACAAAGTAAAGAGACCCTTAACATTTTACTCGAAATTTTAAGAGGAAGACACAATCTTGATTCAAAGCTTGAGGAAGAAAAAAAATCATCAAATATCACTCAAAAGGTATCTTCCAACAAAACTAATAAAATAACAAGAAACTCCAAACAAAAACTCAAGATTAGAAGAACAAATAGATTACAATTATGCTATAATTACTTTGCAACGATTCAATTAATCAGTAAACAACTACAAGATTCAAAATTTATTTTACATTTTTACATTTTGATATGAAAAATTTCACAATATTATTTTCTATATGTTCTTTTTTCAAACTGCGCGCGGGTATAAATCTAGTCATATATTAATTGTTGAATATGAGATAAGTATATCTTTAATTTAACATAACAAATTTATTTACCACACCTATCAATGCATGGGAGAAACAGCTTGTGGTCTTGAATGTTCTTCATGGCCTCAAACTAAATTTTAACTTCAGAAACATTTGAGATGCAGCAATTTTGTACATATCAGCATCAAGTAGTTGAATTTTCAAAATGAACAACACGAAATTGGTTTATAATAATGGTAAATCTTGTAGTCATTTGCCAGAAGGATGTTATTGTAAGAACTAGCAAAATCTTGTCATTCTAAAAATCAAGTAATTAAGTTGAAACATTTGTGTAACCAAGATGTGAAATTCATGGAAGATATGGAAAGCACTACTACTTTTCAATTAAAACCATGATCCTACAATTCCTATCTGCATCTCTAATGCCAAGAGACTCATCAATTATCATTAGATTCTTTTCTATCACTCTCTGTAACACTAGGAAGAAGGGCCCTTTGACATAATTAAGTGCCAAGACATCAAAAAGTTCAAGTTCCTGCATCAGTGTACCAATTAGCCTTTTCAACAACAAAGTTATGGTTTAATCATTCACAACTACTTTAGGGGAAAAAAAGGCTGATGCAAGTCCCTTTCACTGTCCTGCTTTTCACTTGCTCATGAAAAAAAAGGTTAAAAATTGTGGTTGCGGTAAGAGTCGCATTGCATTAAATGTGATCAAATATGGTTGGATGCAACTATTGTAGACTGCAATGACAATCTAATGTTGGTAAAACCATGATATTACAGTGTGATATCATAAAAAAAATTAGATTAACGACAAAAAGAATAAAATTGGTTTTTAAATTTGCTTAATAGATCACTAAATATATTAGCAACCAAATTAATGACTGAAATAGTAGCAATACCATAAATAACAACCCAAGTGAGTCACTAAAACTTTCTTTTCTTGTGGTAGATCAAACCACAATTTAAAACCCTTGCTTATGAACATATGATATGATTTATAAGACATTATAATGCTGTGGAATGTGGATATATGTTCCTTATTGAAAGGTATAAAGGCCAAAAAAAAGGAGGAGCCAGCTAGACTCAACTCATGTGTTTAGCCAAAGGGGCAAACTTCATCTGTATATCTTGTTTGCATGAGGTGTGACCAAACTTAGCAGCTAAAGATAATGGCCTCTTTTCCATAATTAGTATCTAATGATTAGAGAACAAAGCACTTAAGCCTACAGTTATGCTTCATGAAACTGGCCCCCCAAGGTAACAGCAAAAGACAGAGCAAACAGATCATAGAGGATCTCCTATATATACACATATAATAACAGTACTGTATTTGTTGTTATTTGATGTATTCTTTTAAACTATTTGGGACATTAGAACAATAATATTAAGTATATATATAGCTTTACAATTGACATTGGAGGTTCCCTCATCAAACTTATATTTATTTTTTTCTATTTTGACATTAAACCTCAATGTAGGTTTCTGTACACTCATTCCCTTTATAGAAGCTTAAATGGGACATTCTAATTAAAAAATACATATCACTAGAAGAAAACTTCCCGATTTTTAATTTTAACATTTCATCTTAGTTAATTTCATTTTCTCCTCAAATGTATTTTTTATTTGAAAAACAATGAAATTAACACACGAAGAGAAAAAGGTGATTTCAGTGTGGTCCAATTGAAAATTGGTCAACGATGGACTAGTGAATTTATTCTTAACCATTGTATTTTAATTTAATTGTTATAAATAATTTAAATTTATTTAATCTAATGGTAAAAATTCAGTTGGTTCATGGCAGACCAATTTTTAGTTGGACCATTGAAAACGCCACCAAAAATACTGTGGATCTTCCAAGCGGTTTTGCATTCCAATTTCTTTCCTTCATGGCTATGCTTCAAAGTTACGTCCCTCAAAAAAATCACAAGACACTTTACTTAAGCAGAAACTTATGTAGTTATTTTAATAGCCAACAATTTTTTTGGTTAATAAATATCAAGCACACAAACGTAACTAGAAACTCAACATCTAAAAGTGAAGTATAGCTAACACATATATGACATTTCCTTGGGATTTAAAAACAAAAAGTAATCATTGTACTGGTGTGCAACTGGCCAGCTAGAGTGTTGGAATGTTGTTCAGGACAAAACAAATTACACTAATTACAATATCACCTGCAATCATGGAAAACAAACACAAAAGGGATTTTTCTCAGGCATGAAACTTTTTGAACAAGATATTATGTGATACTGTGATAAGCATACATGAAATGAAATCTTTGATACCTTCAGTGGATTCAATGGACCCTGAAAGAAAGCAAAAGAATAAAAATAAAGTGACGAGGCATTAGCTGGCTTTATTGATGGATGGGGCTCTCACATACGTTCATTGGATCATAACCACAACTGAAATTTACTGTTTGATACTAAGAGGTTCATATTGACAAACCATAATACTCCGAGTTTCATGAATCTGTATGCATTGTGGATGAATCCACCAAATCTTGATGGAAAAACTTAGACAGATCCACTAGAAATAGCTTACACTTTCCATTACATTATTTTTAACCCACTTTCATAAGTTTTAATCAGAATAAATTATTTCTAACATATTCAGTGAATTTTGTAATGACACCAATAAATAAGCTTTCATTTAATAAGTGTTAATTGAATAAGTGCTTAATTGAGTTGCTCGTCCAAACTCTCCCATTCACATCATTCTGAGGAATTGTTTTCAAATGTGAACCAATGTCTTTAGTCTTTTAATGGATCTTAACTCCACAAGGTTGAAACTTACAAAAAGAAAAAATTTAACTTGATATGATTTGTATATCAAGAAAAGTGTGCGAATGCAGAGGAAGAAGCAAAAAGAAAAAAAGAAAAAAAAAAAAACTTTTGGGCAGTACTATTAATTCTTGTAGATACTGATTCTCCCATATTGCTGCTCAACTTCTACGTCCTGTTCTATTATGTGGTTCTTGAGGAGACAAATCATTCAAATTCTACTTCTTCATCTTGTGCAAGATTTGTGTTCCAACTGGGTCTACCCCACAATATCACACCCTCCAATTTCTGTTTATAAAAGGATCATACATTGCCTCTTCTCTACAAATATCACTCTTCCTTGGTTAGAAAAACTCTTATTCCATAGACCCTCTTCCACATTATTTCTTAAAACCCTTTGCTAATCCTAATTAAACACTAGCAATTCAGTTAAATTTTATTTTCTTTGAAAAAAACAGAGTATTATTTTTTTTTTCTTATAGTGATCCTCCAAAGTCCAATAACTAATTTTCCTTCTTGAAGAAATTCAATGGCATCAAGTTCAATGTCATCCACAGGGTCATGGAGTGCTAAGGACAATAAGGCCTTTGAAAGGGCACTGGCTGTATATGACAAGGACACACCTGACCGTTGGTGCAATGTAGCCAAAGCTGTTGGTGGTGGGAAGACACCAGAGGAAGTGAAGAGGCACTATGAACTCCTCCTTAGGGATGTTAGCCACATTGAATCAGGGCAAGTTCCTTTCCCTAATTACAAGAAAATTTCAGGGTATGAAGAGGAGAAAAGGTACTGTTCTCTAAAACCCTTTAGCTATCTATGAGTGAATACCTCTAAATTGGTTTCTTCATGTTCCTATTTGCTACTTAGTGAAGTACACATATGCAACCTCTAGTCCTCTACTATTTAAATGCTATAAAATGCACAGTCACAACTTGATCAACAACAGAGGAAAAGCTCCATTAAGAAACTGAGCTCCTCCTATGCCTAAAAGAAAGGCATAGGAGTATCATGGATCCTACGAAATTCACCCTTTAAATTCTACAAAAAATAATCTTTCAACCACAAAGGCACAAGTTGTTTTTGCAGTTATTAATCAACTTTTGAAGCTACTTCAGGTAGAAATAGCTTATAAAATTAGTGTTCATGTAAAAAAAATTACTCTTATACGCACTTTCTTATAACTACTTTATGACAAACTCATCCAGATAGACTATTTTATTTGCCCCTTGAACTTACTTTTTTGCTTTTACTTGCAGGCTGAGAAATCTGAAGCTCCAGTGACCAATTCTGGCATCATAAACAACTGAGAATCTCTGAATTGCACCATTAGCATCTTTTCTAGTATCCTAGTAGTGATAGCACTTTGTGTTAGGTAATATGTAGTGCAAGAGACGTAGATTATTAATTGGTCATAAGAATGGTATCCCCTTGATTCCATGTTTATTGTTGTTGAAGCTGCCTTCAAGAATCAACGACTCTGTTTATGTCGTCATTATTAATAAAGCTGTAATGCTTATTTATCATTTATCAGAGTGTATCTATCAGTTAGTTTCCTAAGTATCAATATCAAGCAACATCAAGCAATTTGATTTGGTAGAAGAATCAAATATTAACGTGAAAAAAAAATCAGTCTACAACAGTTGCTGCTAAAATGATATCAAGAACAAGAAAAATGACAAAGACATCAGAAACCTTATTGAATAATCGAAAAAAAGATAAAGGAATGCAGTATCTCAAAGGCGTACTCAATATTGACAATATATATAGCATGAAACTATTGCATTTGGAACCAAAGATCAAATAATAAGGTGAGAGAATAGCTTGAAAAACAAGCTTATTTATTTATTTTGATAAGCAGCAGCATGGATTATTCATTGAATAAACAATAAAGGATGGCAATATAGTCTCCCCCGTTAATTGGATTGTCAACCCAAACACAACAATAATTAGGTATGGGAACCATGCTGGTCTGGAAAAGACAACCTGTGGATGAAGTTTTTACAAACAAAATTTTGTTTCAAAAAACTTCTTTTAATTTATTTAAATCAAAATGTAACTAATTTCTGGGGGGTACGACCAAATATGACTCAGTTAAAACCATGTTTTCAAAAACAAGAAATCTAATCTTGTACAATTGCCTGAAGAGGCAGAGAGCTTTCAACTTCTTTTGCAGCACTGGAATTCCCTTCTGCGACTTTCTTGGACAAACCAAACATCTGAAATTGATCCGAAACCACATTAATATAGCAAATGACAAACAATGTGATGCAAATAATTTTCTCAAGAAAATTTAGGTACAAACCTTCTGAATTGTTTTCTTAAAGCAAGTTTTGTGTTCATCCATAGAAGCATGGATAAACTCGTCAACGTGATCCTTCAAATCCTCCAAGAAAGCGGCTTCTTCACTCTTCTTCTTTCGACATGAAGTAACAGGCGGGGCAGTTGGAACAGATATAGACTGCTTTTCAGGTTGGTTTTTCTGAGTGTCCATGCTCTGTAAGAGTCCAATAGTTGAAACAATTTACATCATTAGGTGCATGTTTGTTTTAGATTTCCCTTAAAGCAAAAGTGAATAATCCCATATCCCAATGCACGCCCGATGGAAGCTAAAATTTTAAGAACTAAATACAATTTTGTAACTCTCCAACTGCTAACCAAACACATTCTAACTCAAGTATCAACAAGCAATATAGTTAAACGTTTTCATCACACAGAGTATGATTTTGCATAACCAATGAATCAACAGTTATGGCAGTGAAATAGGTTCTTCAAATTTATCTTTTCTGATCAACCACTAAAGCATTGAATTGATATACCAAACCAAAAGGATGTCCCAGCATCCAAATCTAATTATTACTTCCATAAATTGTACGAACAAGTAAAAATTAATTTTAGAGTTACTCGAGAGTATTAAACTGATAGGGCCTTCAAGCCAAATGAGGTGGAAGATTAGGTTTTGGGTGTGAGCTAGGATAAACCAACTACTTACGGTGTTGGTTTAACAAAATTGATCTTGAAATTGAGTCTGAAACGAAGTGATTTATAATTAGAAATTTCCCCAAACATGCTATAAGAACAAACATCGTTTAAATTAAGGTCTGTTTCACGACATCACTCGTTCACACTGCAATATCATGGTTTTAGCCGACACCAAAATCACATCCAACTGCAATTGCAGTTCATAATGGCCGCATGCGATCACATTTAGCTCCATTGAACGCAATGTGACCATAACCACAATACAGCGACACCAGCCATTTTAAACCTTAGAACAAATTTTAATTTGAAATTATTATGATTTAAATTAAAAGCCTAGTGTATTATTTTTCCAACGGAACAAATAGTGCATGGTTTCAATTTTTATTTTTTTTGGGTAATTGCATGATTTCAAGTTGCGCAGCAAAGTTATGCAAAATATATAAAAAAATTAAGGTTCAGCACGTGAGTTGATGCACGTGCGTTCACTGGATAACTCAGAAACAGCCCTAATTCATATCGATTATCGAAGATAACCCAATACAAGAGAATTCCCAGGTTGTGATATTTATTACTATAATTTAGATGAATAAACAGGCCAAGCATGAAATTCCTCATCGCGAATGCACTCGAAACAGCAAAATAAGTAACCAATCAGAAAGAGAGAAAGTGGAAGTAACGTTACCAGTAACCTGGTTGGACGAGAAGCTTTTGAGTATCGAATTTGATTCACAAACGTTGCAGTTATTAAGCAACAGCGAGCGAAGAGGGTTTAAACGGTAAAATGACTGAGAGCAGAATTCTGTAATAAAGCTCCAACGCCTTCTTCCTGCTGCCCAAGGAAAACTGAGTAAGCTTTGGACTTTGTCTTTTTTTCCAACCAGATCTTTACGTCTCTTACCAGGGTATCTAATTTCCCTTTATAAACATTTGAAAGTTTTGATAATATTAATATTGTCACGTATTGTTATTCTCATTTAAAAATTTTTATTTAATTTTATTTTATTTTTTTATAAAGAATAAGTAAAAAAGAGTGACAATATCAATTATTTAAGTGACAATATTATCACCAAATAATATTTTGTTGAAAAGGAGTTATAGTTGCACAACTATTTATTGCATGACTTATAACCAGTAACTAGTAGTATTAAAAAAATTAGTTTTTGTTTTGGTCAGTAGAAAGTAGTATAATTAATAATTGAAATTCGTATCAACACGCATATTCTCATGTATTTATCTGTGTTATTGTGATTAAAAATTAGTTTTTTTTCTACAATTAGTCATAAATTGTACGCAACAAATAATAATTGTTAAATCATTAGTACTCTCATTTTTAATTGTTGAAATTGAATTAATAATTAATGATTCAACAATGAATAATCACCTTTAATAAAGTGAATGCAAGATATTAATGAGGGTTAATAATTTATAGTTTAAAGTTTTGATATACAGTGTCTTTAAAGCACTAGTTAAGGTTATTAGAAGTAGAAAAATAATTATAAGAGCATATAGTTCCGTCTCTCAGAAATACAAAAAATTACACATTTTAATATCTTAGGACACTAAATATTATTTGCCTATAATTTATTGCATTATAAACATATTTAATAATTATAAATTTATAGTTTTTAAGAGTTATAAGCTAAATTTAAAATTTTAATAATTTATTTATATTTTATTTTTATGTATTTATTTAATAAAGACATTTATACATGTAATTATTGTATTTTCTTTTAATTCATTTTAAAAATATAAACTACTTCATAATTTAATTTCATTAGTTATCTATATACAACTATAAGTTATATTATGATTATGTTTGAGATTATAAGTTTTAATTTTTTAAGGAGATTATAACTTTTTAAAAGTTAAAAGCTTTAGATTTTATTTAATTCAATATTTTTATGTCTTAAAAGTTACTTTTAAGTTAACGCCGCAAATAAGAGACTTTAAAAAAAAATTATTTGTAAGTAAAAATTTGTTTGTTTAATAAAATATTAATATAAATATATGAATGTGTAATAAAAAAAAGTTAACTTAAAAAAAAAAAAACTCCTCATTCTAACTTTTAGCTTAAAAGTTAGTATTTTTTACATTTTTTTAAAAAAATTAATTTAAGAGTTTCTCTAAAATTTGTGTCTAGTTTAGTTTTAACTTTAAAAAAAATGGTTAAACTACCTTAACTTATTTTTCAAAGACATTTTACCTTTGTTACTCCTTCGTGCAAGACCCCTTAAAATAAAATCCTTCATTTTTAAAAGAGACTTCTCCCAAAAATTGATGCTTAATCAATTTTTTTTATTAAAACATTATTTTTCTCTACAAATGAAATCACTAAGATTTAAATTTAAGACTTTCTGCATGATAATTTCTATTTATCGAATATTCTTATTACTCAATTATTTTTGTGAATTCCAAAAGTAATATAAAAAAGAAGTGGAATAAAAAGTGAGTTTAGTGTGCTAATAACTTAAAAGGGTAATTTTTAAAATCAATATAAATTGTTAAGAAAAAATTTATTTTAAACTAAGAAAAAAAAAGAGAAATTATTATTTTCGTTTTTGTTTTGTGGCCAACAAACTGTGGACCCATCCTAAATTTTTTTGTGCTACATGGAACTTCTCTCCCCAGATATTTTTTCCCAAGTAAATTACCTTTCCAACCAAAGTGTCCACACATGGTATTCTATCCCATTCAAGCTCCACCACGAAACACCCATCCTCAACACACACCAACCCCTCTCTTCATTTTCAATCCCCAAACCACAAAATTTCGTATTATTCTCCTTCAAAACCCAACCAAAATCCTAACTTTCTCCCACCCCTTTTTCTTGTGTTTGATTTTCTGTTGAGATCTTTTGATATCAATTCTTGGGTTAACATTACTGATTTTTCTCTCATTTATTCATTCTCCGTAATGGCTTGTGCATTACAAGCAACCTTATCAGCCAACACATGTGCCTTTTCTTCTAGGAGAATCTCCATGAAGCACATGCAGAAGATCAGTAAGAGAAGTTCCTTCTTGTTCACCGTTAGAGCTTCTTCTGATGACTCTGACTGCAATGATGAAGAATGTGCCCCTGATAAGGAAGTGAGTTCTTTACTCTCTTTACCCATTTTCTAGTTTGTGAGGAAATACATTCTATTTGTTTTATTTGCTGTTCCTGTTTTTGGTATCTGAGAAAATTAGGAAGAATATGATATGATGATTGATGAATGAAAAATTGGACCATGGAAATGTAATATGAAAAATTAGTTGCCTTTGAGTACTATGTATTATTGTCTTTTATTAATTTGATTAAGGGTCATGAATCATGATGATTCTTTCAACTTAGAGTTAGGCTTTTGAATCACCTAAAGTTAGTTTTGTTGAAGCTGTGACTCAAAAATGACTTGTTCCATTGTAAAATTTGTCGTTTGGATTTGGATGTCGCAAAATGAGGATTTGATTGTTTTTCTAATCATAAAATGAGGAATTAAAGTTCAAATTCTAAATACATCATCCAAAGACCAAACACTGGGTAAAAAAAATCACTTTTTTCTCATTGGGCATTTCCCTCTAAAACGCATGTTTATGTTAGTGAATGCTTGATTTCAGTTTCATCTACATTTCAATGTGTTTCCAATTATTGTGTACCATTTGATCTTCAGCCTGAAACATTCAATTCAAGATGACCTCTATAAATTCATTCAGTAACAAAAAGCGAAAGGCATACTGTCCACTAGTGTAGTTTTCTCACATTCATTCACAAACAAAGGAAGCTAATCCTCTGTTGATGATGGGGAGTTAGGTTGGGAAGGTGAGTGTGGAATGGTTAGCTGGGGACAAGACTAAAGTAGTTGGTACATTCCCACCTCGTCGTAAGCAGGGCTGGACCGGCTATGTCGAGAAGGACACCGCTGGACAGACGAACATTTATTCAGTTGAGGTCAGTATTGCTTTGTTTCTTCTAATCAAAGGCGTGCAATGTTTGTAATGTTCTCAGTTTGTGATTCTTTGGTATTTTTAGTTGGAAAGAAATGCTTGAATTTTCTCTAGAAGAAGTCTTCTATTGAGTTCATTTTTGATCAAGTAGTTTCTCTAGCTTCTTCGTGACGATCCAGATCTACTGAGAGACTGACATGTTGTGTTCATGTGCTTGATATATATGTATCCTTTAAATTGTCAAATATTAATGTTTATTTTGCGGAGCATGTTAACATTTAGCAAAGTCTAGTAGTGACGCCCAACTGCGTAAATCATGTGAACATGATCTTGTTGTCCAATCTGATCTGTCTAACGGCGTTTGATCTTTCCAGCCAGCAGTTTATGTAGCAGAAAGCGCAATAAGTTCAGGAAGTGCCGGTTCGTCTTCTGATGGAGCAGAGAACACGGCAGCAATCGCAGCAGGACTTGCTCTGATCTCAGTTGCTGCAGCTTCATCCATTCTGCTTCAAGTTGGCAAGAATAGTCCGCCTCAGATCCAAACAGCTGAATACTCTGGACCATCTCTTACTTACTACATCAACAAGTTCACGCCACCGGAAATTACTCCAGCGTCCGCACCTAACGAGGCAGAATTATCATCAACTGTTCAACCCGAAAGCTCTCCTCCGGCTCCTCCGGAGGTTTCTCAAGTTCAGACTGAATCTCAAATTCAGCCTGAGACCTCAAGTGTGGACACTGTATCCTAGGTTATTGATGTGATTACTTTTGGTTTTAAAACTTGACAAAGAAATTTATTTGTTGTGTCAATACTCAATTGTATGAGCCAGTGTATACATAACTAAAGGTTAATGGATGCAAATGTTTTTTTGTTGAACAGCATTCTTGGAATGATACTGCTAGTACTATGCTACCAACAGAAAGTGTGCTCATCTTTTGGAAGTGAAAGACATTTCTATACCTTTGTTTAAGTTTTCATTTAACATGTCATGTGTTATTTTTTTTTTTTTTTTTTTTTTTTTGCTTATAAGCGGCTTTTAAGTCAAAGCTGAAAATAAGAGCTTTAGAAAAAAAAGCTAAAAGTTGTTTGAAGGTTTTATTATTTGATACTATATAAGCTATTTATGAGTAAAAAACTATTTATTTAATAAAATATTTGTGTCAACTTTTTTAAGTTATTTATCATTAACTGTCACGTATCTTTGATATAAGAAAATAAATTATCAATATAATTATTTTTAGAATGAAAGTTACAATAAAAAATAATTTTTTGATAAAACTCAATATTTTATCTTTTTTAAAAAAACTAAACACAATATAAATTTATCAAAATAATTATTTAACATTAAAATTTTTTTAAATATGTAAACTTTTTAAATAACAATAAAATTCATAAATATTAAAGTGAAATAAATAATCGATAAATGAAAAGAAAACTTTTTGAAGGTTTTAGTAAATTGCTATTTTTACAAAGAGAGAAGAAAAATATATTGAAGATTTCAAGTGTTAATTAGAAAATTTGAGTATTAATTACGATGGGCCCATAAAATAAATCAACTTTTTGTCGAAAAGCTCATATTTCTAGCTTCCAGCTTAAAAGCAAGCTTTTTGCATTTTGTACATTAAAAAAAAGCCAGATTTGTCATAAATTGTGTAAATGGGAAGACATGATCTCATATTCCTGTTCCCAATTTTTTTTAAGCTCATTGCTAAATTTGAAATTTAAAATTTATAAACATACTTTAGAAAATCATTTAGAATAGTTAAGGATAAATTTTTATCATCAGCAAAATATTTTATATTCATTTTTTTGCCGATTTTTTTTTTAGTTTTCGTTTTAATATGATTTTAATTTTTTGAAAGAAATTAAAATAAAATAAAGAATAATATTTGAACTAGTATCTATAATCTATTAGTAAGCTTAATAAAAAAAACTCTCTATAATAATAACGGTGAAAAGTGGAGAAGAAAAAGAAGGGAACGAGATGTAGTGGGAAGCCGACGTTGTTGATCTTCTTCACTGCTCCAACGGCGACGACGCAGTCACCGCTGCGTTTCGCGGGAAGCGACGGCGGTGTCACCTGCGTTTTGCTTGAACGGCAGCGACGCTTTCATTATTAATTAATATGTCCATCGTTACCACATCCAACTTGTTCAAACCACTCCACAACCTCAAACTCTACTTCGTTATCAGACTCAGTTCTTCTCTCCCGTGCAAAGCTCATGTCGAAACCACGTCGTTGGCGACGGACCTGGCCTCTCTAGTGGAGGAGTGCTCTGATACAAAACCTGAACCTGAACCCAAGGGTCGGATGGAGCTTAAGCGCTTTCTGGAGCTCCGCATAAAAAAGCGAGTGAAGAAGCAGCAACGCTCCGATGACGGCAAGTTTCACGACGTGATGAAAAACGTGGTTTCCACCGTGGAAACTCTCCGCGACGCTTACGGCTGCGTTAAAATCAACTCGAACCTCATCGACGCCGTTTCGAGCCAAGACGACGACGTTTCGTTCGTTGAAGACCTAGCAGAACAGCTTCGCGAAGGAACTTTCAATGTGAGTGCGAATACGTCTTCGTTTTTGTCGAGGAAGAGCAAAGAGACGTTGGTGCTCCCGAATTTGAAGCTTCGTGTGGTTCAGGAAGCCGTGAGGGTGGCTCTGGATGTGATTTTCAGGCCGCATTTTTTGAAAATTTCCCATGGTTGCCGGAGCGGGAGAGGCCGGGCCACCGTGTTGAAGTACATTTGCAATGGCGTTTCGAATCCTCAGTGGTGGTTCACGTTGCTCGTGAGAAAGAAATTGGATGATGTTGTTTTGGCTAAGATGATTTCTATTATGGAGGATAAGATTGAAGATCCTTGTTTATACGGTTTAATTTGGAGCATGTTCGATGCTCAAGTGTTAAATCTCGAGTTTGGAGGTTTCCCTAAGGGTCACGGTCTTCCTCAGGAAGGGGCTTTATCTCCTATTCTGATGAATATTTACCTTGATCTATTTGACTCTGAATTTTGCAGGCTGTCCATGAAATATGAAGGTATTGGCGACGGAGCAATTGGTGATCCGGATCGGTCACAGTCGGCATTGCGCAGTTGGTTCCGAAGACAGGTAGTGGATGGTAATAATGTTGCTGTGGTTAATTCTGGTGTCAAGGTTTTTTCTTGTCGGTTTATGGATGAGATGTTTTTTGCAGTTTCTGGTTCAAGGGATTCTGCTGTTAGTTTTAAGGATGAGGTGCTAGGTTATCTGAGAAATTGTCTGATGTTGGATGTGGGTGATGAAACTGATGTGTTGCCATGTGAGGGGTCTCGTGGCATCCGTTTTTTGGGGACTTCGGTGAGGATGAGTGTTAGGGAGAGTCCTGCTGTGAAAGCTGTTCACAAGTTGAGAGAAAAGGTAGAGCTGTTTACTTTGCAGAAGGTGGAGGCTTGGAATTATGGGACGGTTAGGATAGGCAAGAAATGGTTGGGTCATGGTTTGAAGAAAGTTAAGGAATCGGAGATCGCTCATTTGGCTGATAGTAGCTCCCTCTTGAATAGGGTTTCCTGTTTCCGCAAGTCTGGAATGGAAACCGACCATTGGTATAAGCACTTATTGAAGATATGGATGCAAGATGTCGGAGCGAAAAATGTCAATAGTGAAGAAAGTATCTTATCCAAGTATGTTGCAGAGCCTGCTCTTCCAAAAGAGCTAAAAGATTCCTATTATGACTTTGTAAAACAGGCAGAGCAGTATATATCATCTGAGACGGATACTCTTCTCAAGCTTTTGCCAAATAATAAACACTCAACAGAACATCCAATTGCAAAAACCGAGATTATTGCTCCTGTCAATGCAATCAAATTGCGTCTTCTGAGATATGGGTTGACTACAGCTAAGGGATTCCCCTGTTCGGCTAGTTTGCTTATCATGCATGATACAACTGAAATTATTGACTGGTTTTCAGGGATCACTAGCCGCTGGCTGAAATGGTATGAGAGTTGTTCTAACTTTAATGAGATAAAGCTCTTGATTTCAGAACAAGTTAGGAAATCATGTATTCGTACTTTAGCAGCAAAGTATCGGGTACATGAAACTGAGATAGAAAAGCAGTTTGATGTAGAACTTAGCAGGCTTCCATTGACAACAGAAACAGAGAAGGAGATGACAAACGAAGCATTAGATGTTCAACCGTATGATAATGATGAGGCATTAATGTATGGAATTGCTTATAGCGGTTTGTGCTTGTTGTCGCTAGCAAGAATTGTGACCCAGGCAAGACCGTGTAACTGTTTTGTATTAGGGTGCTCTTCTTCAGCACCAAGAGTTTACACTCTTCATGTTATGGAAAGACAGAAGTCTCCAAGCTGGAAGACTGGATTTTCAACCTGCATTCATCCAAGCTTAAATAAACGGCATATAGGATTGTGTAAGCAGCACCTGAGGGATTTGTATCTTGGTCATATTTCACTTCAGTCCATTGACTTTGGTGCGTGGAAGTGAGTGTGGTGCATGGAAGTGGGTACCATCATTTAGAAACTTACCAGTATGTTTGGAATTTGGTAATGCATTACTTCATTCATTGACAATGAAGGTACTGTTGTAATTTTGTAATAGGTGTGAAATGGAATCTGATGCTAGCTACTTACCAGCAGATTTTCATATAAAGGTGATCTTCTGCCTTGGCTTTAATTATACGTTTTTTTTGTCTAGTTTTTATTTTAACTAATGTTCTGTATTTATGTATTTTACAAGGCATCAAAGCATGAAAACAACTATCTTGAAAAGTTTGCATCAGTACTAGGGTATTTTATTTCCATCCTTGGAAGATCTTGGTGCAGAATTCAAATTATGGGCGCGGCCTTAGCTATCCGTTGTCGAGAGCTGAGGGAATCTTCTCATTTATTTAGTAACTGTCCTTAGCTTGATTTACAACATCAACGCCATTTAGGACCTGTTTGGATACAGCCGATAAGTGCATCTGGTAGCTTATCTATTAGATTGCTTTTACAAATTAGAAGTGCTGTTTGGATAAATTTCTTAGAACTTAGAAGAGCTTAGGCTTTTGAAGAGCTCAAAACAGAGCTTATACAAAAACTAATTTTGGGTTCTTATAATTTTGATCCTTTTGGGAATCTGATGCTAAAAAATTATTTGCACGAAAATACTCCTATCAAATTTAACAGTTCCAACTCATGTTCTTTCTCAAAATTTCAGAACCCTAAACATGAGAGAGCTCTGCCATGGCTGAAGAAGAAGGTTGAAGTCTTGAAGAACACACCAATGTTTCCAACTACTTATTGCTGTTCATCATCGCCATTCCCTCTGGTTGCGTTGTTTCTGCCATATCCACCTCCATCCCTGTCAGGTATTTTCCACCAGGGTCTCTTCAGTCGCTTTGGTTTCTAAGTTTATTATGGATCCAATAGGTCTTTAATGAGTATGGGTGCCTGGTGGAAAACAGAAAATGTTAAAAATAGTACTACTAACAAAGAAATTGGTAGTTAGAAGGGAAAATAGGTTTTGTTTACTTTGTATTTTCATTTTCTATTTTACCAAATGAGGGGAGGCAATGAAAGGAAAAGTAGTATTTTTGTGTTAAAGTTTAAAAGGAAAGAAGAGAGATTTTACAAAACACACAAAATGAATTTTAGCTGTTTTCACTTGTTTCTAATTTTTGCTACACAAATAGTATCAAAAAACAGAAAATAAAATAAAAACAAGAAAATAATTTTGTATTATAGTCATTCACAAAAACAGAAAACGAAAACAAAAATGGAAATGCAAAGTAGCCCTTAGATTGGTAGCCTAAACTTCCTTGATATTTATCTCTGCAAAATTTTGTGAATTGTGATCAATAATCATCAAGCTGATAAAAGAAACATATAATGTCTTTGTCTATGCAAATTAATCCACATAAAAGTTTGCAAGCATCAAATCCTGGCTGGAACCTCATCCCCACGAAGTCAGCCACCCCTGACCCAGTTAAAGAGTATCATAGTAGCAACATCAGCATCTAGTTGATTTCTGAAATAGCTTGTCATAAAAAGTATAAAAAATTAAGTGAATTTATTGTATGAAAGTGCCACAAGCCTGCAGCTCAAACTTATCAACCGGCTCTTCGATTCATAAATCCTTCTATTGATGGAATAAAACATCGCAAGTGTCTGTATTCTTTGACATTCTCTCCATGTGCCAACATTATCTGCTTTTTATGCTGCTAATAAACGCAAATCAGAGGCATCTCCCGAGACATATTATATTACCACCATTATGTGTACATATTGACTTTCACTTCTTACCCTCTTTTCATGTTTTGCAATTTCAGTTTTAGTTTCATGCCATTTAAATAACTTCAATAAATAAGTTTCAGTTAAGTTTATTTTAGTATACCTTTTTGGTCAAAATACATACCAGAAAACTAATATCTGTATAGTCAAAAGTATACTCGAGAAAAAAGTCAAGTCCATAACTGATGTCTTTATTACTCTGATATGTCTAGTATTTATAATGGGCTCATTCCTCATTCTCTTTCCAGTTAATGTATGCATAACGTCTAAGCCTCTTTTTACGGTTATTGATTCCTTTTGACTGTAAGAATTTTGTTGACAAAAGGTTCATATATTTATGCAGATGAAATCATATTAATCAATATTTTTACTGATCAACTTGTATGGGGTTGTTCCACGTTAACCAAAAGTCTCAGATTGGAAAGCTCAAATTTATATATGCAAATGTATTAAACATTTAGAGAAAAAAAAAATTAGAAAGCTCAAATTTTATTGACAGTAATGATAATAATATCTGCTGGTAACACATTGATATGCAACCTTTTCTTATTAATATTTTATAGTGCTCATATTTGGTTAGGGCTTCACATTATTTTGATGCTGATCAATTTCAAATGCTCTACCACGAAAATTATCCTTGACATTTGGACATTCACATATTCCGTTAATACATTTACAATTCGTGTTGGGGTTGATTGCTTTGAGTTTGAGACAAGTTAAACAAGTATCGTTGCATTGGTCGTCATTCCCACAGTGCCAGTTATTTCTTGTGTCTTCACGCACCACGCATCTACATCCGCAAACAATTTATGGAAATATGAGCAAAAAAAAAAAAAAATATGAAAATGACGAATATTTGTTTGATTTTTGTATTTTTATTTTATGTTTTCATTATATTTTCCTATTTTTTAAAATTTGTATAGAAAATACTGTCTTGTATTTCGTAGACAATTCTTAAGAAACAGAAAAAAAAATGAAAACTAAAACGAAAAATCAGAATATAAAGCATTGAGAATTAACTTGTTGGGTAGGGAGAACTGAGAAGAGATGAAGAATGAAAATAAAGGACGATTCTCACCTGATGAAATGACCAAGAAAGCTAATAAAAATGCCAATTTGACAGCCCTTGAATTTTCCATCTTTTTCACACAATTCTTTTTGTCTTGTTCAAACAAATTAACATGCTCTTGAGAAACATTTATATAGCCAAATGGTGAGACTACATTGACCATATACATCGCCATATTTGTATACACGTGTTCTTAACTGCAACATAATCTAATATATTACTAATTGCATTGCATTTAATCTAAATTGATGCATTCACTTGTTCTTGCTTTGGTCAAAGATTTTATTCTGTATATAAAACGGTCGCCCAGATTCGTTAGCTAGTAAGCCTTACTAGAGAAACTCATATAAAAACATTACTTTTTCCTAATATATATGTAAACATATTAAATACATTTGAATATATATTTTGCTTTATCATAAAAAAAAATTATTATTGCTTTTCAATTTAATAAATAAATGATTTTTAAATATTTTTTTTTTATTTTCAGTTTTGTATTAAGTGCCTATATAATATATATATATATATATATATTAGACACACTCACACACATTAGAAAAATTCAAACCCCAGATATTAGAATAATGTTTGACCTAACATTTTTCTTTTGGATAAGTTTGACCTGTTCTAACTTTTTAAAACTTATTCTTCAATTTTAGATCTTTAAAATTAAAGCTATTTTTCTTTTTTAAAGATATATACTACTCTAGTAACGGTGGATAGAGGGACAAGACAGAAGCAATTTTTCTTTTTCATTTTTTTTTTATAATAGACAGAAGCAAATAGAAAATAGAAAAAAATGATAAAATCATGAAAACAGTATAATGAAGAAAGGTATATTGCACATAGTGAGATATTATAAAGACAAGATAAAAAGTATTCAAATTAAATTTCACAAATATACATATTTATAACAAATTTGTTTGTTTTGTCATGTAAAATAGATTAGATATTAATGTGCTTAAAAAGTGATAATATAGAATAAATTTGCTGATAAATAAAAATGATAAACTTTCATTTATATAATAATTTAAATTTAGAATTAAAATAATAATAATAATAATAATAATACCGCCTTGTAATGTCATAAATCTTGTATATGAGTTTGAGGTACCTCTTGTACTCCTTTTAATATTAATCTTTTGCCTATAAAACAAATAAAATTTGCATACATATATTTGACTAACGTTTTCTACGAGTTCAATAGCGAAAAAAAATTATATGCTATTATGGCTATTAATACATATTTTGACTTTTTCTTATAAAATTATTTGTTAATAATTATATGTTTATTTATTTGTTTGAAAATTAATATACATTATCGATTATATTATTGCATGTTAGAATATAAATTCAAGTTGTTAATATGAATCCAAATATATTTATATTAATTAATTAATGATATGGACATTAGAATTGACATTATCCCAGTTAAGAATTCATAAACAGTTGAGGTTTGTTATTAAAAAAAAAAAAAGGTTGAGGTTAAAGTATAATTGAACGGTGTAAGAAAGTCAAACATTAATTAATTAATTAATTTAATCTCTAAAATTTTAAAAAATCCTACTTGACAATCAATTTAGTTTATAAATCATTTTAATTTAATTAATTTAAGTTTCATATATAATTTTAAGAACTAGATTATTAATTATCATAATTTTAAAGAATAAATTAATTGATAAGTGATAAATTAATTTAGGGATATTTTTTTAATAGTTTGAAAAAATTTATTGATTGACGGTGATAGACTTTATATGTTTGTTTAGTAGCATTAGTTTGTATTTTTTTAGAGTTTATAACTTATAATTTATAACACATATAATTTTTATAAGTTATAAATTAACGACTTATGAAAAGTTATTTAAAATTGTTTTCTTTAAGGTATTTAAAATAGTTTATAACTTATAAAAAAATAACTTTAATAATTCTTGTAATTATTACATGCTATTTTAATTTATTTAATAAATATAAATTATTTTATAAGCTAATTTTGTTAAAGACATAAGTTAGTGTTACTAACTACAACTAAATTGTTATGTTAGTAAAAATAAAAATAATATAATAAAAAATATATAATCGGTGGCCTGATGAACCTAGCATAAAAAAAATGATAGGGTAAAGATATCCTTTTTTTTTTTTTATATTTATAACTAGTACTTTATCCATGTATATGTACGAATTGATGTTACACAATTATACAACGTTTCATTGCTATGTATGCCCTAAAAAATGGCAAGCTAATTTGAATTATGCCATGTATAAATAAAATAATAAAATGATTGTTATAATAGTAAACATCAAATAGATAACGAGGTATATGAAACAACAAAATACTAGGTAAAATGTTATATTCATAGGATTATTATTATAAAATGATTATAATTATTATTGTTGTTTATAATTGTATAATAGTTTATAATTTACAATACAAACATAAAAAAGGTGGTGTGAAATTTTATTTTTTTAACTTTGCCCTATTCAACTTGGGTTCGTGGCCTTATTTGGAGGTGACACTATACACACCACCCATTTTTTTCAGAACATCATATAAATTATTAAGGTGGATGAGATTAACACCATCTCTATTGGGAGTGGCATCATCTTTTTCAGTATATAAATTTATGATTCTTACATATAAAAATGATGGTGTCACTCCCAATAGAGATGGTACTAATCTCATCCTCAATTATTTTTCTTTCTTTTTTATTCTTTGTCCGGAAATTAAGTTTCACTTTTTTTACTAAAGACCCCGTGCAACGTGATTCCGACTGGAATATAAGTTCTGTTTTTTTATTCGTCCGGAACATAAGTTTCATTTTTTTTTTCTAAAAGCGAATGACAAGTTATGTTTTTTTTTTAATTTTGAATTTATAAACTACCCGGAAGTTATTTTCCTATGACACTGACACGGAACATAAATTCTGTTTTTTCACTTTTATTTGATTTACATGGTATAAGACTTGAATTCGTTCTCAATTAAAAATAAAAAAATGAAACTTATGTTTTGTACAATGAAAAACTTACTTGCGGTATGATATATAACTTATATGATACGAAATATATGTTCCGTTCCATATGGATTTATGTTGTACAAAAGTTTAATACAAGAAACATAAATTTCAAGTATAAAAAAAAAAGAAAAAAAAAAAATTTAGTGTGATGTACTGTGAATATATATGATGGTGCTCAAAGTGCAATCCCTTATTCTGCGAGCGACTTTATTTGGCGCGAAAAGTTTTTCAGGTTCATTCTTGTTGATACCTCTCACTCTCATAGAGGGAGAGCGAGTCAGAGATCCTCTTCTACATTCTTCCATGTCCACCGCCACCCAAGCTTTTCGCCATCCTAACTTCTCCGAGGTCACTCCTCTTCTGTTTCCTTCTTTCTTTATTTTCTTCAATTTTTTCGTTTACATGCTTTGATCCATACGAGAGGAAAATCAAAATGAAAACAAAAACGGTGCAAATTGAATGTACTTTGATTCTGTTGGATCTAGATAGAGATTATATTCTGATTTTCGGTGGATTTTTCTATTTCCTGCCTTTTATTTAGGTTTCTTTATACTGTTAATCCTTTTGTTCCCACGCTTTTCACTGTTGAAGTTAATAATACATTAATCGAGATTATGTCTTTAAATTGTTTGTGTTTTTGCAATGCTAAAATTTAGCAAATGTTGATTTTCTGGGCAAACTTACTGATATGTGTATGTAAGTGAAGTAAAAATATTTAGAATTGTGTTGTAATTGTTTTAAGTAAATACATAAGTGCATGCGTTTGTGCATTTGTCCTCTTAGTCACTTTTTTTTTTTTGTTTTGGTTTTGTATATAATGCTGAATCAACGATTGTTTCTATCCTTAAGCATTATAATGTTGGCATATGAACATATTGCAGGATGTAGCTTGGCTTCCATGTTGGCTTCAGAATCTTAGAACAGATGGATCTGAGGAATTTGTGGAGGAGTCTCAAGATGCTTCCAACCAAACAGTGAAGGTTGGAGTTTATCTTTCCAATATTTTTTGAAATTTTTTGCTTTTTTAATTTTTTCTTCTGTGGTTACATTGGCTGCACAATATAGTGTGTGCCCTGGTGGAGGATTAAGCAGCCTCTATTCTGTTTCCATGTCTCGTTTGCTTTTGAAATTACTGTCCAATTTTCTTCTGTGCATTTGATGTTGCTGATGCTGATGCCTTCTCTTCTTTGAAATGTGCAAGGACCTGGCACCTTCTCAACAAAATGATAATGAAGGCAAAGACTTTAATGAACTATCAAGGGAAGAAGGTAGATACAAAATTTGTCATTTATTCTTGTCTGGAGATGATAATTCACCTGCTGGTGTTTCTCAATCTCCTGGAAATGTAAGTTTTGGTTTTTACTTCTGTCTTTTGCTTTTATTTTCGTTCAATGTATGGGCCTAAAATATTGGTACTGTTTTGTTGCATTCTTCAATAATATATTTTGTTTAAGTGTAAAGCCTTTGATGTCAATGCTTACCCCTAAATTTCAGTTTCCATGAACTGATTTTGTATGATATAATTTGGAAGTTTGGAGTTTATTCTTTCTTAAACTTTTTCTATCTTTTTATCTTCCCAGAATGCTTATTTACTGAAACAAGCTCTTTTTGTATTAATTATTTATAAGTAACAGCAATTCCAGTTCATTTTCAAATTTTTAACAGAGGCTAATTGATTACATGACAAATTGTTGTGGATCGATTTGTCAATTATAACGGGCATGAACTTGGATGTATGAAAGAACTGGAGGTAAACACTTTTAGAAGATTAGTTCTGCGCTTTCAGTCAATTTCTCACCTTTAATTAAATTTGTCGCTCAATGACATACGCAGGCACGTTTAACTGCCAAAAATTATTCGTGTAAAATACTTTTTGTATACTTTATCCCCAGCAACTCAATATTTTACTTGTACTGTTAATACAGTTTAACTCTGAGGTTTTGTTTGATCTATTTATATGCATTGAAGCAGGCATTTCACTTCAGTCTGCGTCTTTCTTCGGACGTTGAATCACTCTGTTTCCCAACGCAAGATTTGAATGAATCTCATGACTCAGTAGCACCAACTAAAGCTTTATCATTGCAACCGGGTCAAACTTCTGTGAATCTTGGAGAGAACATGCACTCCATAGTGGACTATTGTGCCTGTGAACCCGATGTGTTAACTGCTTTCGTCCCTGAAACTGTGATAAAGGATGCTTCAAAATCTGTCGATGTTATGACCGACTCTGTGAGACAGCAGAATGAAGAATCTGAGGTCAAGTGTTTCAAAAGTGATGACATCAGTAATGCAGTTGAGCTTTCTATTGCAGCATCTGAGGCATTGGTCATACATGATTTAGTGAAGATGGAGTCAGATTCAGAAACAATGCGTGCAGAGGCTGTGCTTGAAGTTGCACTGCGCGTGAAGCAGGCACGACTCCAGGGGCTAGAAGATTGCTTCCAGCCTTCGAGTGAGGAATCTGACTTTAGTGATTCTCTTTCTGATTTGAATGATTTCCTAATGGAAGATGCCTATGAAGATATAGGCTTGTCTATGGGTGTTTCCTTTGAGGAAAATCTTTGCAATTCAGCTGTATTTCAAGGAAAAGGTGTACCCATGGCTGAAAACTCTAGTGGATGCAATAATACACTTAGTGATCAAGAACCTACATCTCAGCTTGCCAATTTCGATGGTGAATCTGAACAAAAACAGTTAGAAGTCAACAAGGAGATGGAGATTCAGAAAAATTCAGATTCACCTCGACATCATTTATATTCTGAGAAGGAGATGCTTTCTAATGATCCTGATTTGGGTGCAAATACGAAAGTTCTTGAAAATGGTCTTCCTTTATCTCATGAACACACAGAGAATGATACCAATGGTTTAATCCTCAACCAGGTAAATCAGCTTCCACCTCTCTTTACCCTTTCTGTTCCACCTGTCTCAAGAAACATCCAGACTTTAGCTTGTCATGAACCAACTATCTGAAAAGCCCAAGTTATTGGGTGAATTATAAAAATGGGTTCCAATATCTCTAACACGCCCCCTCACGAAAGATGAAAGATCCCAGCTTCAAGTTTGGACAATGCACAGATCGACCTACCTTTTGCTAAAACTTAACTTTTTATTTTAAAAAAAATCTGTTGGTAAGGATCGAACTCTAAATTATTTGGTCGTAAAGATTTTGAGTCTGATGCCATTTCTCAAACCAACTACCCAAAAGCTTAAGCTATAAGGTGAAGATGTATGGATGGCTTTTATACTTTTACATCTTTAACATAGCCTTTACCAGTGAAATTAAAAAGAATAAATTGATGAATAAAAGAAAAGAATCAGCAGTCTCATTCTTTGGTATTCTCTGTGTTTCAGTTATTTATAATCAACATTTAACATCTCATCAGCATTACTGGATATGTCTTCTTTAGTCTTTAAAGTAATTGATGTTATATTAATTTCCACTATACAGACAGTTGGCTTGGCTATGGTTGATTCAATTTCTATCAAGCCACAAAACAGTGTCAACTCTTCATTTGTTGAGACTTCGAGAAATTTGAGTGAGTTTTAATTGCTATCTCAGCTTTTTCATTGCCTTTCTATCTCTTCTCTAGTTATTAAAGCTTATGTAGTTTCCATTGTTATATTTTTCAGAAAGGGAGAACTGGGCAACTTACGTATCTCCGGAGAGATTTAGAAGCCGCTGGTTAGGGGGGTGGACATGTAAGGTGTGATGATTCTTCCTTTTTCATCACCTTTACTTCTTTATGTCAAATCAATTGTGTCATTTTCTTTTGGCATACTAGTTAACTATCATTTCAACTTTAGACTTTGACACCATGAATTCTACTCCAAATTTTGTTTTTCAAGAAATGATGAGACCACTTTGGAATAAAAACTGTAATTCAAAATGCAGAGATGTTAGGATATTAGCTTCTGCTTGTTTACTTCTTTCCTTTAGATAATATAATATGATACTTTTTTCTTCTATAAATAACAGCTCAGAGTCTTAGACAATGATGTAATGAAAAACAACATTGTGGTGAAATTGAGGTTTTGTAAGTTGTAACCTTTTTGAATATTTAATGCTGTAACCTGTTGGGAACTATAACGAGAGATCCATGTTAATTTAATTTTGACTCAAGCATTGGCTTTTGTATTGCTATTGTTATTTATGTATGGATATAAATATAATTAGAGATTCAAATCTTGAAAAATGATGAATTTTCTGAGTCTTAGGACTGTTTTCTTTTGAAGTAGCTTACTGCAAAATTTTTCAAAGAATTATGGAGGAAAAACTTAATCCTGGATTTTCATTCCTAAAATCATTAAGTTGGGTTGCATAGTTTTGCATTCTGAGATATTTTGGGGATTATTGGTCAGTAATGAGATAGCTTGTCTTATTTCTGATGGAAAAAGGGATCATCGGTAATTTTTTTCTTAAATGATATGAAATCGCGTTCAGGAATTTCCTGCTGAACAGTAGGGAACAGGGATTTTCTAGCTATGGATTTCAATTTCACGGCTGTTAATAGCTATTCCTCTTTTGAGGGAGTCAATATGTTCCAAAATAAAAAGGTCATTTAGCATTTGAACATTGTTTTTCATTCTACCTTTTTCTGGTTTACCTACCATCACTACATGGATGTTTTTACCATTTGGTCCCTTTTTACTTGCTGCACAATACACCACCCATACACTTGCCACTTGGTTTTGTTCAATTTTCTACTCAAATTCGCATTATTTTTCAGATTATTTATCTTGCATTTGCATATTCTATCATGGATTTAAGCATCTTGATAATCTGTTCTTGTTCTTTGTGAGTGTTAACTTCTTTGTTCCCACTTGGAAGGAATCAGACTCATCTTCATTGAATCGGAATGATACAGAACGGATTTCAAAATTTATTGTCAGAGAGACTAGCTTTCTTACAGAATCTGTAGATATTGTTCCAGATGAGAGTTCTTGTGTGCAGAAACCTGATCCCAAGTGTGTCCTTGGTTCTCAACTTAGTGTGCCTTCTGAAGGTTTACACAACAAACTTGATGACGGTGTGTTGCATTCTCAAGATGTGGTCAGATGTTCTAGTGAATCATTAATTGATCCTCTTTGTTCGGTTGTTCCATGTAGCATTTCTTCAGAACATGTCAATAACAAATCTCATATTGACCTGGAAAAAAATACTGTGGATCGTGTCCCTTCCATCTCTGAATTTGAGGTGGACAATTTTCAAAGGATCTCAAACACGAATTGTATGTTAAACTGTGGAAATGAAAAAAATATTTCTGCACTAGATGGGAAAGATATTCCAATCACTGCAGCAGAGATGGTTGAACAAAGGACTGGGAAGTTAACCAGGATTGAGAACACTTGTCTTAAGACTTACAGCATGATTATACCAAACAAAGATCTCAACCTAAACTGTAATTTGAAACTGCTTCCAACTAATCAGACTATGAGTGGTTCTGTATCTTTGGGCATGAGTATTTCTGAGTGTCTCCCTGATGGAAATGTAAATGAAGAAATTGTACACTTGGCTGCTCACCAGTCAATCAGAGAAATAAAAGATGACAAGAGTGGTGACGTGTTTAAATCTAAAGTGGCTGATGCAAATGACATTTTAGCTGGACCAACACAAGAGAGGGGGTCACCTCTTATTCTAAATCATAGGTCACGCCGGCGCTTGCTGGCCCCTAAGACTGTTTGTAATGATATCGGCTTAGAGGAAAATATGCAGGATGTAGTATCAGGAACTGTTGTTCAGCATCAACAGAATAATAACCTTCATATGCTACAGGCTGAGTGCAGTAAATTCCACGGTGAACGTGTTAGAGTCAGAAAGCAAGTACATTTCGCAGAAAAAGTAGAGGAGCTTCGTCCGAAAAGGCATGTGTCAAAGTTGGAATCTTCACATAAAAGATGTAAGTCTTTATTTCTGTTCATGTAATGTATATTCAGATTTATAAATTGGGTTTTGTATAAATTATTTATTTTTGATATGATAATGTAGTTTCATCTGTTGGAGCAAAAAGGCAACGGGTTTCGAAGTCATCGACCACTTACATGCCTCGTATGAAGCGTTCGTTGACTAATTATTGTAGAAGTGCAGCGAATGAATTTATATTTCAAGGTATAGAGTTCCTCCTTACTGGACTATCTAGTCAGAAGGAAAAAGACATGGAAGCACTTATAAGGAATTCTGGTGGGGTGGTTCTATATGATATTCCCACTCCTCCAAATTCAAGTTGCAAGAGAAGTTCAACATTATCTAGCTTGCAACTTCCTATTATTCTATGTATGAAGAAGGTTTGTTTCTAGATGATCAATATAAGTTTTTTTCCTTTTCCTTATGAGATTTTTGTATAGTACTTCTGCTAATTGTTTATCTGTCTATTCCTTTGCACTTTCTTTGTTTCTCTCTTTATATTTCTCAATCTCTTGCATCCTACTATATGCGATTGGGGATTCATGTCGACAATTAAATTTCATTCAGAAACAAAAAAAATTGTTGGTTTGCTAAAAATGTTTCTCGTGCATGGTAACTTAGTATTTCTGCCTAGTGTCTTTGATGTATAATTAGTAATTAATTTTTAATGCGGTTAAAATGACAGAAGTAACAGGCTTTGTGTATGTTTAATACTTAGCTTCCCTGATCTGATACAGTAATCTTCCACATGTTGGCAATCAAATCAGACTTCAAGACTGTTTTATTTCTCTAAATTGCAATATCTTAACTGGTGAATAATGAAAGAAGGAATAGAACATGTTGTGTTGAAAGGAGACAAATTGTGCAGCGCTCCGTAATTTATTATGCTTTTGTGCTATAATTTTTGTATTGTGCACTTCAATATAATGGTGTCTCTGTTGGTTGTTTCAGTTGCAGACTGCCAAATTTTTGTATGGTTGTGCTGTTGGAGCCTCGATACTAAAAGTTGATTGGCTTACTGATTGTCTTGCTTCTGGAACTATTTTACGACCTGAAAAGTAAGTTGTGTTCTTACTCAATTGATATTTTTTCTAAATTTTTCTACCTGAAAACTGGAGGACTTTCAGGTCACAATTGTGTCAGTTATGATTTACATAGATTACAACAATCATTTCCTTCCATTCTCATGTGCATTCACTAGGCAGGAATGATAAGATTTTGTGCTAAAATGACAGAAACCTTACTATTCACTAACGTTCAAAACTTTACTTAACACAAGAAAATGATTGACTTTACCAACACTATCCCCAAATGGACAGTTATAGTGATCTAGATCCATGCATCATAAATTGTCTTTCGGGTAGGGTTTTTCCATTTCTGATTTCCAGAGTGATTGGGTAGATTAACCTCTTTGGCAGTTTTCTTTTGGTTTGAACCTTTTCTCTCGACTATTATATTATTTTCCTTTGTCTATATGGAATTTTTTACTTCTTTTCAATCATTATCATTTTGGTATCTGCATTAGTTGTCTATATTACTCCCTTTCTGATCACACCTCTTCTAGTATCGTTTTTCAATGGCTCAGGTGATGCAAAGGATATGTTTTTGTTAATGTGTAGGTCTTTTTGTTAAAATGTCTCTTTCATATGTGAAAATATTTGACATTCTCCCGTTTTAATGTGTCATCAAGCAGATCTTCAAAATTCAAATTCCTTTTCCTCTATTTCATGTGGCTTCTTTGTATTAGATACATGATTCTTCCAAATCGAAATGACATGAAGTGGACCAGGATTGAGACGGCAGTTCATCACAGAAACCGTAGGCATATTTTTGAAAGAGTAGGAATTATGCTGTATGGGAAGCGTAGCTTCTGCACCAAATTGGCAACTATCGTAAAGGTAAAAACTTCCCTTTCCTCCTTTTTTCCTTCACTCATTCCCTCGTGTTTATGGTGCCAAGTTCCAAATTTTACCCATTTGTATTCTTATTTTATGTTTTAATTTGTTATAAAATATAAGATCAGGGGCTCAGTGCTTCACTTACCTTTTGGTTGGGTTGGCGATGATTTTAGTCTGAATGGCCGAGTTTCATGTTAATTGATGTATACATTTGATTGATGCCTTTGTAAAGTTCCTGGCGACAAGGGTTAACTTGCAGCTAATAACGACTCTTTGTTCAATTCATTGCTAAATTTTTATACAACTTGAACCTTAATGCAAACTATGCGATGTTGATATGAAAAGCGTATTGGTCCATATTATACCATAACGGTACTATGATACAACAATATGTCTAACATTTTTATGAACTTATATCTCTTTTATTTTTCTTCTTTTTCTGTTGCACAGCATGGAGGTGGAAGAGTGTTCAAAACCCTTCACTGGTTATTACGGAGCACTGATGAAGAAAGGACTTTGGTGGCGGCTATCGTAGTAGAAGATAAGGCTACGTTATCCCGTCAGCTGAAGTTCTGCGCTTTGGAGCGGAATATTCCTATGATGGTAAGTGGAAAGCTCATATATCTGATTTGAGTATAATTTCCGGTGCTTAGAATTTGCAGAAAGGATATAAAGTTATTTGTTTTTCATCAAGCTGTGCCTCTGCTATTTCGATTTCAATTCTCTGACACACATTTACATATGCATGCTTATGTTTCTGAATCTCTACCGATGCGTTCTTTTGCAGCCTTATAGCTGGATCACAAAGAGCTTATATACGGGAAAGTTACTTCCTTTCACGGAAGAAACAACTCATTTTCATTTCAATCTGTTAAGTCCCTGAAGTTCCAAGATCTGTGGATATGAGTCAAGAAATATAATTTTTTTTTTTAGCATCTATTTATTAAACCAGACTGTCAATTATGATTTTTTTTGTAACCATGATTCAACTGTGCATATTATGTATGATTGGATTGGATCAATTCCTATGCGTAATGCCGGTAGATCAATGAAATTATTCTTTTATTTAGATAAATTTAATTGATGCTCTTAATTATAAATTTGGAAAAAAAAATCTGATGCAAATGACAACCGATATTATTTTTTTATACTCGACGGTTAGTGTTGTTTTTCTCTTAAAATTTAAAATTTTTTCTCTTTATTTATAAATTCTCTACATGTTTAATAATTTTAATTATTATCATTTAGAATTTCATCCCCCTTTCACCTAGTGTTTTTGGATTCATCCTTGAAAATAGACGACTTTTTTTATGATTCAACATTTCTTTTCTTTTTTAATTAATTTACCCGTATTCACTTATTTTAGCTACCATATGTTTGAATTAAATCAAATAAAAGTCCCTGATATTGAGCTAGTGACTAGAGATTGTGATATTAATTAAGTTCTATACCGGGTCAAAAGAAACCAAATCAAATCAAATGTAAGTATCAATCGACATAGATAAAGGGAAGTGTTGAAAGCTTAAATTTTATTGACATTCACCAGAACATTTATCCTATAATAAATTACATTGTGATGTATTATTAATATTTTATATATAATAGTCATAACAATTTGATAATTGCATCACATAATGTTATAATCATCAATTTGGAGGGGCTTGACTAAAAATAAAATCTGTGAGTGAAGGTGTTCCATCTAAACATTTACACAAATGGTCAATACATTTGCAATTACAAGCTCGACAGAAAGACTTGCAATCTGAACTCTTTTTACAGTAGTGCAACCGTACAATTGGTCCCCTTGCTTCTGATTTCATGCACACATCTACATTCAAAATTAAATTAATATACAACCATAAGATACAACAATTAATATATAAATATAATTTAAATTCATGAAAAATCACAATATAATTACTACTAGAAAAAGTTAATTTAGAGATAGAAATCATACTTAATTAGACACCAAATTACGTACATGTATGCGATTAGAGAAACAAGGTGAAGGATATGAAAAAAAAAAGCATAATTATATTTCTGACCTGATGCAATGATGATGAAGAAAACCAAGAAGAAAGCAAATTTTACAGCTGAAATTCTTGGAGTGCCCATCTTCTTCTTCATAGAATGCCTTCTTCTCATCAAACTCACATTTATATAAAGAAATGGTGATGAGAGAATATATTTCCTCTTACTTCTCTTCCATTTTTAAATATTAGTACTTGCTAGCACTATAAAGTTCTAAAGGTAATTATTGTCTAAATACTTGCATTAAATGTAAATATAATACCATAAATATACAATTAATGCAGTTAAAAAAAGAAACACTTTTACCAATATTTTTTTTATGTGAATACGAAAAATATTATCTAATTTATAATAGGTGATGATTAATCTGATCCCTTTGAACTGTACGTAAAGATTATTAAAATAAATTTAATTTCTTCTAACAATTTTTATATGCAAATTATCAAAATTTAAATTCTTGTCAATATGTTTTAAATTTGATCTCCAACCTAACATCCTCACAAGCACATACAATGCACATGATAGTGCCTTTGGCCACCTCATATATTTACGAAAGAGTTTTGATTTCTCAAATGTACTCATTGATTACCTACGTTAACAAAATGGTTACATTAATTATTTTTTTTTGTTACAGTGTTTTTTCAGATTTAGTGGCTACACATGTAAAAATATGTGGTTATAATGTAAAAATAAAAATTCATTAAACTTCTACGAGTGTAACCAGATATTTTAAAGTATAAATTGAGTATGAAAAACGAGAGTACGAAAATTTTTTTTCTTCACAAAACATACCATACACATGATGGTTTAATTTTCTCCTCTTTCCCCTGCCTGCTACTAAATTCATGTTTAATTTCACTTTTTACAACTTCCTTTCCCCTTATATTATTATTAATGAATAAATTTATTAATATAAAATTTAATATAAATAATATTACTTGATCATATTTATTGTTAGTATTATAAATTTTAATATTTATACTAACAGATAATTTCATCATCAGTTAAAGTTTATATATCAATGGTTAAGCTCACACTTAAGTGTTAATATAAGGAATACTTTTTAGTTGTATATACATATTTATAAGAAAATTTCTATGATTTAAAAATTTGTAAGTGTGTGATCTGATAGTCTAATATTAATTGAAATTTCTCATATTAATATATATTACGTATGTCTACTAGAAATATCTATTACACCATATCTAGATACAGTTTTAAGTAAATAATTTTAGATGTATTTTACATTATCGAGAATAATTATTTATATACTCCCCTAGTCCTTATTAGTAGTATAAGACATATTTACTTAAATTATTTATATTAATAAAATTAATTAGTTACATTAATTTTTTTAAAAGTTGTGTGATATTTTAATTTTATTTTCTTTTAAATATTGTGTTTAATGATCAATACACTAAAATCAAAATATTTAATAGGACAAATAATAAAAATAACCATAAATACTTCATGAAAATATGTCTTATAATAAGAACAAGAATGAATATATGATTATTACATTTCATCCGGTATTTTTTATTTTGTTACAACACTTTGAGCATCTTCAATGGCGAGTTGCTTCCTGCAGAGGGCTCTTAGCATTTTTTTAATTACTTTTTTTTAGTCTCACAATTACACGTTTACTTAACAAATTAATTATCTTATATTTATTATTTTTATTTTAATTAAATTTAATTTTAATTTTAAAATATTACTTAAAATATTAAAAAATTATAAATTTAAAGCTACCGGCTACCGGCTGTGAGTTGGTGGATCCACTACGGGAGCTCCTTCTTAAAATTTTGATTTTTGTATTTAATTTTATTTATTTATTTATTTATTGTTTTTTATTTTGTTGATTTTCTACCTAAATTTCACTCAAAACCAACGGAAATTAGTTGCACCATTGATTCTGAAGCAACTCTATCTCCTCTCTCCTTGAGAAATTTGTCAGATTATCATCTCTAATGGACAAGAAATTCCATTATATTGCATGATCGATGTTCATAATTAATTAATATTATTAATATAAATAAATAAAGAGTAGTAGTAGTGAATTTAATTTGGAGGTCGTTTTGGACATTGACAGTAATTGTTAATACATATGCAACCACAAGTTGGACACCAAAATTGGCACTGTGAGTTTCCTGTACAAAAATAACTCTGAAGCCCCACCTCTCTTTCATCTCTTCCTTCCAATAATTCCCATGATTCCATTTCCATGCACATTATCATTTCTACAAATATAATTAAATAACATTATATTACTAATTAAATTTATATATGAAAATGAAGCATGCATGATTTCTTACCTGATCCAATGATGAAGAAAGCCAAAAACAAAGCAAATTTGAACACTGAAATTCTTGAATGCTCCATCTTCTTCTTCCTATGTAAAACTTGTTCTTCAAACTCATCTATTTATATACAGGTAAAATTCATGACTTGACCATTAAGTTTTTTAATAGGACAAAAATTTATTAAATACCTTTAAGAACTCAAATTGATGACTCGACCATAAGAATTAATGACATTATTATTAATCTTCCTAATCATAGGTGTCAATTAATGTCATTTGAACTTAAGCATTAATATAGTACGCAATAAATATAATAAATACTCTATCGTGTCCTAAATATAAGTCACTTTTAATTGAACTATCGCAACTCAGAAACGCAAATTAACTCATTAAATTTTTCTAAAAAAATAAGATTTTTCCAATTATATCCCTAAATTAATATGTTAATAAATGTTTCAATTCAATTAATAACTCTTTATCTTTTTTATTTCACTATCTTTCTCAATTTCTCTATTATTAATTGAGTTTTTTTTTGTTCTTTATTAATTGAGTATTTAAAAATTGTAAAAGGGATAAAAGTAGAAACTATCCATAATAAATTAGTTGGTGATCTATATTTAAGATCAATAAATTTTTTTAGAAAATGACTTATATTTACGACTAGAGTAGCATATAATCGAAACATTAGTCACTGTTATAAATATTTTTTCATCATATCATTATTATCATTTAATAATTATCTGATGATTAAACTATTGATGTAATAAATTTTTAAAAGAAATATATATTGAAATAGTGTCTCACTGTATATTTTATAAGTCATTTTAGTCCCTGACTTTCACTATTATCGATCGTTTTAGTCCTTGAAAGTTAGGGACTAAAATGAATGTTCTTATAATTCAGGGACTAAAGTGACCTGCAAAATGCAAAGTCAGAGACTAAAGTGACTTATCTGCACAAACTCAGGGACTAAAGTGACTTATCATCACAAAGTAAGAGACCGGAATGGTACATCACTCTTTTTAAAAATAGTAAAATTGACTTGACCCTCAACATAAATAACATTAAAAATCTTCTTAATTAAAAATAATACGCTCTCCGGTTTTAAATATAAACAACTTTGATTAAATTAATTTGGTCTCAAATATAAGCAAAATAACAATTCTAATTTTACTTTAATTAATGATAAAATTCTTAAATTAATCTTAACTTAATTTAGTTTTTATTTTTAATGTCTCAATTAATTTTCTTGTATTTCTAAAAAGAGAGAAATTGTTTTACCGTGCTCTTTAATCACAAGAATTTTATAAATAATGGAGTAATTAACATATTATCTACCATGTGCCTATGGGCACATTTTAATACTCTCTTTGTTCATTTTTATTTGTTTTTATAGGAAAAATTTATTTGTCCACTTATATTTACAATGAAGTATTAATTAATTTTTTTATTAATTTTACCCCTATTTTTATAATTTTGTTTAATTTTTAAAATACTTCATCGGTTGGTCTGTTTTGTATTATAAGATTCTTTTCGAACCTTTTTAATTTTTCATAATATAAGACCCCGTACAAATATCTAGAGCATTTATTAATGATTATTTGATGATTAATCTATGGATAATATTTTAAGTAAATACAAATACAATAATTATTTAACTAAATATTATATCTAATATCTAATCAAATAAAATAATCCTCAGCGTGTAAATTAAAATAATCAAATAATATCTAATATCTAAAGTAAATATTATATCTAATACTTTAATTGGATACAAATAAAATATTTTAAGTGACAATGTTCATTTCTATTTGTTAAATTTATCATTGTGTAAGTAGTTATTTTATTTCAAAAACACTTGTCCGGTAATTAAAATATGAGAATGATACCTTGGAAAGCGTAATTATTAGAAGGGGGAATAACCATAAATATTTCATTTTTTTAGAATTGTGAAAGCAATGTTTCTCACAATTTTAAATATAAAAAAAATTATAAGAATGATATAATTTAAGATTCAGATTTTTTAAAATTTATATAATTTTAGAAATTTAAAACAAAGATAGATTGAGTTTCTCTCAATGTGCAAGTAGTTTGCTACATGATTTTTATGTTTAAACATCATTGTTTAATTTAAAATCAATTAATTTGGTCCTAGTCACAGGTGGGTCCCATCTTGTAAATTTACATTTTACATGTTAAAATAGCTCATCACGGGTTGAGAAATTTTTTAACTTGTATGGATTAACTTATGTGAGTTGCGAGTTAGAATTTCTTCAACTCAATCTAACCCATCACAGATTGCGAGTTAAATGAGTTGACTCACAAAAAATAGTTTTATTAAAAGAAATCCATAAAAGAAAATTAAAGCGAAAAGATCTAAAAACTTCAAATTAAAAAATATAATACACAACACATAAAAAAAGAATAATTTTAAAAGATAAAAAGAAAAAAATCCTAAAAGTTTAAATTAAATTTGACTATTTTTTATCTTTACTAATTTGTAGCTTATTATAATATGAAAAATGAAAAAAAAACCACTTCTAATGTGTGGGTCAACACACGAGCCAATCCGACTCAATCCGGCCTAAACCCGTGTGAGTTGTGGTTTAAACGGATTTGGTTAAATGAATTGTAATTTAAAGTGAGTCGAATTTTTTCAATCCAACCCGACTCTAATTTGTGATGATCAGCCAGATTGGCTTATGAATTAGAATCCATATTGACGGCTCTAATGAATAGGCAACGTGATTGCTTTGAATAGGGTGAGGATAACAACTCCATCTCTTGCTTTGACACTTGAAGTTATTTGAACTTATTAGATTATGGGAGACACTCACTTAATTATTTTGAATTATTTGAATCTCAATTTTTTTTATAAGCATAAATTGTACTCTCACAATTTCTTTTTATCTCTCTACTTGAAGAGAAACAATTTATTTTTATTTATCTGTTTACTTATATTTTTAAATTAATATTAAATACTTTTTTTTATCAATTCTATCATTTATTTTATTATAGCACTAATTGATGGTTTCAACTTTTAAATATAAACAACTACCAATTTTTTTTTGTTTTAAATATAAATAACATCTAAAAAAATTATCAACTTTCACTTTAATTAATAAATATTTCTCAAATTACCCTTTTAATGCTTATTCCCATTTTTTTTGTCGGCAATACACACTCACACACACTTGCTAAAATTAAATCTCCACAATTTGTCATTGTAAAGGATCAAAGTGTTGACCTCCAAATTCCAAATTCCAAATTCCAAATTCCAATCTCCCGAGGCTTTTAGGCTTGTACATGATCAAATAGACTAATGCTCAATAATAATGGATAAAAGTAATTTTTAGATTAAATCAATAAAATTAAATAACTTTAATCAATTTTGTTGATAAGCGTTTTTTTTAGTTTTTGTTTATATTCGAAACTAACAGTAGTACTTTACTTTAAAAAGAATAAATAAATGAGAGATACAAGATATTGCATATGGAGTTTAAGTATTATTTTGATAAAAATAAGAATAATTATTATACTTTATTTCTTAATATGCTAGTAAGAAAAATACACTATTTCTCATACATAATAATATATTTATTTTATAATTGCATATATCATAGTAGTATCATGATAGTATGAATTTAATTTGGAGGGGCTGGAGCATGAATATTATAATGAGTCATAGTAGTCAGAGGTGGTTTTTTTTGTACATTCACAAAACCCTCTAATACATTTGCAACCACAATATCCAGAACAATATTGGCATGCTATTTCGTCTAAACATGATAAACGGACGTCAACATCTCCTTCTCTTGCTTTTAATTCCACCATCAACATTTCTATACACACAAAAATAATGGAATTAACACAAAATTTATCTAAGTAAAAATAGACAAAATAATGTATTGGAGATGGACTATTGTAAGGTGAAATATGAAAATTAAACATAATATATTTTTAACCTGATGTAAGGATAACAAAAGTCAAGACAAAAACAAACTAGACACTTGGAATTCTTGAATCTGCCATCTTCCTCTAATTGGTATATGTATAACCTTTTTGTTTTATAGAAATATGTATATGTATAATACTTACTCTTCAAACACATTTATACATAGAACCAATTTAACCATATTTTTACTCCTAATTTTTTTATTTGATTTTTTTTACCTTTTTTGGTCAACAACTTCTTTACTATCTTTTTTTTTTTTTGGTCAAACAACTTATTAATTGTGTGCATACTATTTTATGGTTATTGATTCCTTTTTTGACTGTAAGTTAAAAAAATAGTTATTTTATTAATTTTTAAAAAATAATTATGTTATTTTAATTTTGTGCTTAAATAAATGTAAACTCATAATCTTATGAAATAATAATACTAGTAGTAAGTAACTTTAATAAATAAATATAACATATTAGAAAAAAAATAATAAATATATATGCTCATTTTGTTATTAATTAATTCTCCATTAAATTTATAGATAATTACATTAATTTTCTTTGAGGTTTACATGCATTACACTTATTAGTCTTTTCTTGTTTTTAAAATTACATTTAATTCCTCTGGGGGGTAAGTAGTGTAAAGGATCGGAGTTTTAAAAAGCTCAAGGAAGTTGTGTATTTTTAAAAATAATGAGAGGTAAGTGTAATAAACTTAAATCTCATGAGAGATTGATGTAAATATCTCTTAAGATACACACATAATTACATGTAATTCAAATGTCATTTTGACTAACATTTTAATTTTAATTATGTGTCTAAAAAAAGTTTTGTCACAAAAGCTTGTACTAACTTTTGTGCTTAAAAGTTAAATGGATTAATTTTTTGTTATAAGCTGGAGGTACGATCAACATTTACAAAAAAAAATTATTTTTTTTTCAACGTAAATTTTAACATGAGTACCTTTAATATTAAAAGATAAACTCATCTTTAGTCAAAGTTAGGTTGTTGAGTCTCGGTTATGTAGTTTTGTTGGTGAGCGCAGTATGTGTGGGTACGAGATTTGATTCCCAATTGTATTACTTTTATATTACTACTTGAGATAGGATCGTTGACACCAATTGGTTTTATACCAATTCTTAAATCAATTAAAAACGATATGTCGAAGTTTTTTTTTTCGCGAAACGTACCTTTGAATTTAAAATACTCATCGTATAGATCATATGTACAAAAATTTCACATTAAATCTGAGATCGTTTGGTACTCCATCAAAACACTTGTTATTTTCATTATTTTAAAACTATATTTTACGTTATTTTTTTATTATATTGATAGAGTACTAAACAATCTCGGATTGATGTGAAATTTTGTACACATGATCATACAATAAGTAGTGTAAATCCAACGGTAGGTTTCATGAAAAAAAACTTTGACATATCATTTTTAATTAGTTAAGAATTGGTGTAAAACTAATTGGTCAACGGATCTTATCTCTTATTACTTTTATATGAAACAAAAAAAAATTTGGTCATTGATCCTTAATTAACCTTAAATTCTGGACAACTTTATTATTTGTGTGACCTTATCCTTCGGAGTCAAACAACTCCTTAATTATTATTGCTTTTTTATCCACTTTTCAGCTTCAAAATTAATGAGATTAGTTTTTAGTTGTTAGTCGGAAGTACCCACAATATTTACCTAAAAACATCTTATTTGCTTTTCAATGTAAGTTTAAACACGAGTGAGTTAAAAAAAGTTTTTAAAAAAAAAACTCATTGTGAGTCAAAGTTATATGTATTTGATCTTTAATTATCCTTATATTCGGATAAACTTTATCACTTGCATGATCCTCATCATTTGTGGTAAATTTAAATTGTTAATTACTCTTGTTTTTTACCATTTTTCCGCTTTAAAACTAAAGGGATTAATTTATAGTTGTCAGTAGGATGTGTCCTTAATATTTATAAAGAAAAATACAAAAAAATGGTGCCTATAAGATAATTTACATAGAGATTTTTATAAAAAATTTGATATACATATTTATCATGATAATATTTATTGATTTAATAGTTAAATTGACAAAATTTGATGTCTATAATGACTTACCAATTGATTATATGTATCACCATTTTTTAATATATAGAAATATGTATGTATAATATAATCCTTGCTCTTCAAACACATTTATATATTGAACCAATTGCTTGACATTACTTTGACCATATTTTTACTCCTAATTTTTTAATTGTTTTTTTACCTTTTTTGGTCAACAACTTCTTTACTGTCTCTTTATTGGTCAAAAAACTTCTCAATTAAAATAAATATGTTAGTAAAAAAATTGATATATATTATCTCTTTGCATATTGTTAGTATATCAAATATTTATAGTAACAGGTTTATTGGTTAGTAGTTGTTAATTTTTCCATTAGTATAGATATTATCAACTTATACTAACGGATTAATTTCATTAGACAAAGTATATACCACTCGTGGCTAATCAAACAAAAGTCAAAACAAAGTGTTAATAAATGACAATTTTTTTAGAGTGATAATAATAATAATAATAATAATAATAATAATAATAAAAACAACAACAACAATAATAATAATAATAATAATGATAATAATAATAATAATAATAATAATAATAACAACTATTATTATCCATTCAGATATTTTATAGACATACCAAACATTAGATATGATAAGAGCTTATGTGTTTATCCAGCTCATATCATATCTTGCTCTTATCCAAGGCCCTTATCATAGTTATCCTTGTTTTATCTTGTCCACCATACGGGCCCTTAATTACATGTAGTTCAAACATCGTTTTAATAAAAACAAGGATAATAATTATATTTCTTAATTAATATACGAAGCCAAATTAAATAATTTATCCTTGAATTTTTTTTTTGGGATGATTCAATATTCTACTCTCTCCGTTTCATAATGGGTGTCATTTTAGGGAAATAATTTTTTTTCTAAAATAATTATCGTTTTATATTTTTAATGCATTATTAAATATCATTTTCTCCATTTAACCTCTGTATAATAATTAATGTTCAACTGAAAACAACGTGAGGTAGTTAATGATTCAATTATTAATAGGGATATGTTATTAATATTGTTTTAGTCATTATGACATTTATTTTATTTCTTAATTTCTGTGAAACAACCTTAAACGACTGTCATTTGAAAATAGAAGAAGTAGTTTGTTACCAACAAAGACAAGGCATAGGTAACTAAGAGGCTGTTTGGTTTTCAGCATTTTCAGTTTTTCCTTTGGAAAATTTCAGAAAACAGAAAATAAACTAAAAACAGAAAATGGAAACAGAAAATAAAAATACAAACCAAACAGCCCCTAAATTATTATGTTTCTTAAACACGTTGACTAACAATTTAATTTTAATTATGTGTATGAAAATAGTTTTGTCCCAAATCCCAAAAGCTTGTACCCACTTTTCCGCTTAAAAATTAAATGGATAAAATTTGAGTTATTGGTCGGAGGTATGATCAACATTTACCAAAAAAAAAAAAAAACTTACTATTTGTTTTTCAACGTAAATTTTAACATGAGTATGTTAAAAAAAAATTCATCGTGAGTCAAAGTTGTAACATCATGATAAGGATCTTCTGGTATGGATGTTACCACACATCCCCAGGCTCACTCTCTTAAGTGAGTTTTTTTCCTACAAATAAATCACTATTTATTTCAAAATTTGGGGCCTTATGTAACTTCGAACTCGAGACTAAAGAGATATAATCTTAAGTTCCTTAAATCCACTACTAATTGAGCATTTGTGGAGGCCTTTGTGAATTCCTGAAAATTTGCCAGGGTGTTACAAGTGGTTTCAGAGCCCGATCTCTCCTAGTATGGTGTGGTTCGAGGATGAACCAAGCCGAAACTAGTGGGCATGTGATATTCCGGGTATTGATGAGGGTGGGGAGTGATCGTCGGTGCATGAGGCACAGACAAGGAGCTGACAAGGTTTCTATGCGAGAGAGACACATGAACGAATTGAACATACACTATAATGAGAGAGATCAAAAAACTATATAGGTATGAGACTATAGAATTGAGGATAGCTTAAAGAAATTGATTTGGACTATCCATACCAACGAAATACATTTACTTTTCGGTAGCCTATCCCTCAATAACTCTATGGTCTGGAGCAACTATGGGATGGGTAACCTTCTGAAAAGTTTTTCAAAAAGTGTGTGAATATAAATAAAAACACATTGATGAAAAGTCTCGTGATCATTTGTGGGAGTAGCTGTCAATTTCTGTTGTTACAAAAGTTACTAGCAGTTGATCCTTAATTACCCTTAAATTCTGGAAAACTTTAATTATCCTTCATGAGTCAAGTAAGTGCCTAAGGGGTAAGTCCTTAATTTTGAGATTCGCTTTGCCATGTTTTGCAGTTTTTGCTCTTTATGTTCCTTCCGTTTATTTTCCTGTTGTAATATTGCACCGCTGTTGCTAACATTTTCCTTTTTCTAATATATGTTTCTTTGCCGATGAAAAAAAAAAGTCCTTAATTACATACTCTTGCTTTTTTGTCCACTTTTCACTTCAAAATTAATGAGATTGGTTTTTAGTTGTTAGTTGAAGTACCCTCAATATTTACCTAAAAACATCTTATTTGTTTTTTAAAGTAAGTTTTAACATGAGTGAGTTATAAAAAAAAAAATTATTGTGAGTCAAAGTTACACGTCATTAATCTTTAATTACCCTTAAATTTTAGTAAACTTTATTACTTGTGTGATCTTCATCCTTTGAGTCAAATAAGTTCTTAATTACTATTGTTTTTTACCCACTTTTCCACTTTAAACTAAATGGATTAATTTATAGTTTTTGGCGGGATGTGTCCTCAATATTTTAAGGAAAAAAAAAACATAAATAAATGTTGCCTATGAAAAGGTGTACATAGACATGGTCAAATTTTTTAAAATTTCGTATACATGTTAATGGTGATAATGGCTAATAATTCAATGGTTAGATTTAGAAATTTTGATGTCTACATAATGACTTGTTAAGCAAACTAAATTTGTAAGACTTGCCTTTTATATAATGACTAAATGTGTAAATAATATAGAAATGAAATCAAAAATTTACAAATCATTTGATCATCACAGATTGTCAGTGTGGCACGATAAGTACAATGTAAACCTCTTTAATCTATTAATTAGAAAAAACTAATCGATTAAGACTTCAAGATTCACATGTTCTAGCCCCATAATGATCAACATTAATCAAATAATGCATATGTTTTCTTAGAATGACATTAATTGATTTGAATATATAAGATTGAAACTCGTGGATTTGAAAGTTTTAATCAACTAATTTGTTATAATTAATAGATTAAGAGAGTCTCACATTGCACTTAACGTGTCACTTTGTCAATCCGAAACAATCGGATAACATTGGACGCTAACAAAGTCAACGACTAAATTGCTTATTCTCCTATGTTATGGACTAAAACATAAAAACATTTTTTAATAAGTTAAAATAATTTATAATTTATGAACTATAGAAAAAGCTAATAAAATTGTCTCAACCAACCTCCTTACAATATGATTAACAGATATTAGAATTCAGTTGCTAGCTATTATATAAATATCATAAAAATGATTTAAAGTTTTTAAATATTTTAAATATATATCATGTCAAAGCTACTAATTAATAAATTAAACATGAATATATTTTTTTCTCATGCATAATAATATATTTATTATGAATCTTAGCACCTAGTAAATTAGTTTGGTGAATAGGATAACTACTTTATGTAGCTGCTCTTAAGCTCGAATCTACACACACATTAAGATGCAATATTTGCTTGTGAATATTTTATTTTATATAATAATAATTATACATATTTGATAGTATGAATTTAATTTGGAGGGATTGGAGCATGAATATTATGATGAGTCACAGGCGGGTTTCTGGTACATTGACATAAATTATTAATACATTTGCAACCACAAAATCCAGAACAAAATTGACATTGTGATTGGTTTGAACATGGTAACGGGATAACGCCTCCATCTACACTTCCTTTTGATTTCACCATCAACATATCTACATACACAAATAAATACATGGGAATAAGAAATCATAGTCTAATTCACATGAAAAATTTATTTAACAAAAAAAAACCATAGTCTAACCAAATGTAAGGATAACGAAAGCCAAAAAGAAAGCAATCTTGACCCTTGAAATTCTTGATTTTGCCATCTTCTTCTAATTATATGTATCACCTTTTTTTGATAGAAATATGTATGTATAATCCTTGCTCTTCATTCTTCAAACACATCTATATATAGAAACAACTGGTTGGTATTACTTTGATCATATTTTTCCTCCTAGTATTTTTATTGTTTTTTTTTGGGTCAACAACTTCTTTGCTGTCTTTTTTTTGTCAAACAACTTATTCTTTATTGCCCGAAAGCATTTCTACTTGGCTAGCTCCTATTTCTATATTGATTCAGATTCTCACCAGCATTAGACAGTTCAACAGTTAAAAGAATACATTAGATCGAATTCAGTCAAATTAGTTTTTTTTTGTCACTACTGACGAAGAGAATCCAGTGTCATAATAACTAGACCAAATCTGATCTAGTATATTTTCTAAGTGTTGGACTATTCAGTACTTGAAAGAATCTAAATCCTTACTATACTTTGCCCTCCATATAGTACGTAAAGTTTTATTGTTATTGATTCCTTTTGACCGTAAGTGTCTTTTTTTTTTTATTTTATTAAAAGGGGCACCTTTTGACCGTAAGTATTAGCATATTAATCTTATATACTTTCTCTGTTTCATATTAAAGGGGGCACTCAAAACATAATTATTTTATTTTTTAAAAAAATAATTTTATTATTTCAATTTTTCCTTTTAATAAATATAAATTTATTATCTTATAATCTAACAATATTAGTATAATTGAGCTACTTTAATAAATAACGATAAAATTAGAAAAAATAATATAAATATATATTATATTTGGTGTGGATGCTTATAATATGAAACATGAACATGCTTATATTATAAAATAGAAGGAGTATTAATTGCATTCAAGAAAATTTATTTGGTTCTTTAAATAAATTCCTAAAATAAAAATCATACATATTAAGAAAAATGTTGACATCAATAAAGTTCATTGTTTTTTTTAAAAAAATGATCTCTTTACAATTTTTCCCTTATATAATAAGTCAAACTCTACTATCTATATCATTTAAAACTAAACTCAATTACCCTCTTTAATTAAAGTTAAAATTAAAAAACGTAATAAATACTTCTTATTTTTGTAGTATGTGCTTATAAAAAGAAACATCACTCCCTCTATTTCATAAGTTATGTTGTTTTGGCTCTATTTGGCCCGGCTTATTTTTGGTTTATAAGCGGCTTTTAAGTAAAAGTTGGAAATAAGAGCTTTAAATAAAAAAAGTTGAAAGCTGTTTGACAATTTTATAATTTGATACTTTATAAGCTACTTATGAGTAAAAAACTATTTGTTTGATAAAATATTTGTGTTAACTTTTTAAAGTTATTTATCATTAACTGTCACATATCTTTGATATAAGAAAATAAATCATCAATATAATTATTTTTAAAATGAAATTTACAATAAAAAATAATTTTTTGATAAAACTCATTATTTTATTTTTAAAAAAAAACTAAACACAATATAAATTTATCAAAAATAATTATTTAACATTAAAACTTTTTAAATATGTAAATTTTTAAATAACAATAAAATTCATAAATATTAAAGTGAAATAAATAATGGATAAATGAGAAGAAAACTTTTTGAAGGTTTTAGTAAATTGCTATTTTTACAAAGAGATAAGAAAAATATGTTGAAAATTTCAAATGTTAATTAGAATATTTGAGTATTAATTACAATGGGCCCACAAAATAAGCCAACTTTTTGTCGAAAAGCTCATATTTCTAGCTTCTGGCTTAAAAGTCAGCTTTTTGTAAAATAAAAAAAAAACCAACTTAAATTTAAGAGGTTTGCCACAAATTCTGTTTGGCCCAGCTTTTACTTATAAGAGGAAGAGAAGCCAAAAAAAGCTGGGTCAAACATTACCTTAGACTTTTTTATTTATTTCAAAAGTATTATTGTTTTACATTTTTAAATTAATTATTTTTTTCCAATCATACCCTTCCTTAATGATTTATAGAAGTATGTGTTAAATTGTATTCACATTTATTGATCTATTGTATTTTTAAGGAATTAATAAGGATATTTTAATTTAAAATATAAAAAAAATGGCATAATTATTTTTTTTAATCTTTATGTATAAACTTTAAACAACATAACTTATAAAATAAATGGAGCAATTTTTTTTTATTTAAGTACTACTTATAAAAAGGAACAGAGGAGTATTTGTTTTTCAACTTAAGTTTAAACATGAGTGAGTTTAAAATTAAGCCTAATAAATAAATAAAAAAAACTGACTGTAAGTCGAAGTTACATGTTAGTGATCTTTAATTATCCTTAAATTCTGGTAAACTTTATATTTTGATCCTTTGTGAGTCAAATAATTCCTTAATTATTCTTGGTTTTACCCACTTTTCTGCTTTAAAATAATAGAAGAGATTAATTTATAATTTTCGGTAGAATGTAACCTTCAAATTAACGTGTTTTTCATGATTGAGGGTTTATATGTTCTTTTTTAATTTGATCAATCAAAATGTAATATTTAGAATTAATGTATCATAAATTAGTAGTATCAAATTTTGTTATAGATAAATTGGTATCAATCACAATGAATTCTAAATTAGTAAACTAGTATCAATTTTTACAAAATTAAAAATTAATCCTATTTCTCAATTATAAAATAATTCTATTCTTTAATATCTATTTTCTTTTTAAATATATCTTTTAACTTGTCATTGGAATACCAATTTATCAAAAAAAATTATATATTTAAAAATATTTATCAAATCGATCTTAAAAAATATAATTACTAAATTAGGTCTATTCATTGTTTATCTATGATTTTTTTTTAAATAAAAAAAACCAAAATTTTAGGTGCCTCCACATGACAAGACCTAAATTTTTGTATTAAAAAATAATATAATTAAAGATTAAAAATTAATTTAAAATATTAAAAAATAATATAAAAATAATAATCAATATTTAAGAAACTTAATAGATATAATATACAATATCAAAAAATTACATAAAATATTTTAAAAAAATAATAGACTAATAAAAATTATAAAACATTTTTAAAAAAATTAGAAAATAAAGGGTTCGGATGTCATTTCTAGTTTAGCCAATTAAAATGTGATATGTAGGATTAATTTGTAAATTAATATCAACCATGATGAATTGTAAATAAGTAAACTAGCACCAATTTTTATATAATTATAAATTAGTCTTATTTCTTATCTACAAAAACTATAAATTAATTCTTTTATTTAATATTTTTTTTTTTATATATCTTTCAACCTGTCATTTGAAGAAGAAAAAAATTACTAAAAAAATGTTATTTTTAAAAATATTTATCAAATTGGTCTTAAAAAATAAAAATAATAATTACCAAATTTGGTCTATTAACTGTCCATCACCTATTTTCTTAAGTTAAGAAAACAAATTGAGGTACCGCCATATGGCAAGACCTAGATTTTTATATTAAATATTTTTAAAAATTCAAAATATTGACAAATAATATAAAAATAATATTAAATATTTAAAAACTATTTTCAAAACTAAAAACTATTTTACAATATTAAAAAAAATAAACATATTAAAAAGTAAAAAAATAGATATGTCCCCACTCCTAACTATGTGAAAGTTGTACTTGAAATTTGTGTTAGTTGAGTTTAAAACTTCTGGTAACTTTTGTTGCACTTTTTAGAGTTAAGCTTATTATATATCAATTTTGGTAATTTAACGCCATCTAAGCACTGCAAATCCCCTTTAAATTCTAAAAAATATAATTTTCTATAACTTTTCTATTTCTATAATATTTTGAAGCTTGTTTTTCTATCTTTTTATGATTAGTTATCATAGTTAGGTTTTAACTATTTAATTAGAATTTTTTTTTATTGCATAATATGATTTTAGAATATCTATTATGCATATGTCATGTTACATTTAATTCATATAGACTTTGAATTTTGGTTTGAATTTTTTTTATTGCAAGACAAGATTTTAGGATATATCTGATATTTTATAATTTTTTGAACATTTTATATATATTTATATTTAAAAATGTTTTTAAATATTAGTTTATCTTTTGGTTTTTTAAAATTATTTTTTTATTATTTTATATTTATATTTAAAAACGTTTTTAAATATTATTTTATCTTTTGGTTTTTTAAAATTATTTTTTTATTATTTTTATTAGCTTAATATTATTTTTAATATTTTATTTAATTTTTTGATATTTTAAATTATTTTTATTAATTTTCTTAAATAGTGAATATTATTTTTATATTATTATTAAACATTTAAAATTGTTTTTTAATCTTTTATATTATTTTTCAACACAAAAATGCAGGTCCCGTCATGTGGCGACACCTTAAACTTTTTTCATTTATTTAAGAAAATTGGAGATGAACAATTAACAAACCCAATTTAATAATTATTTTTTATTTATTTATTTTATTTATTTAAGAAAAATAGAGATGAATTATGAACAGTGACAAGTTAAAAGATATGTTAAAAAAAGAAAAAAGAGATATTAAATAATAGAATTATTTTATACTTTTTATAGATAAGAAATAGATTTAATTTATAATTTTGTAAAAATTGATACTAGTTTGCTAATTTAGAATTCATTATGATTAATAGTGATTGATACTAATTTATCTACTAAAAAATTGATATTACTAATTTACAATTTATTAATCTTACAAGTCACATTTTGATTAGTCAAATTAGAAAGGACATACAAACTCTCTATTATAACAGGGCATGTGAGAAACACCCTTCAAAATATTAGTCACTTTAATAAGAAAAAATACAAAGATTAAGAAGAGTAATTAATTAATCTAACAAATAAAGGGTGAACAAACTAAATTAATTTTTGACAGGTTACTTAATGCTTATTGGATAGAAAAATGACAAAAGTGAAAAGATAATAAATACACTATTCATAATATAAAAGCAATAAATAATTTAAAATTAAATTTTTTTACTAAAATAACTAATATTTTAGAACGAATAGAATAAAATAATTAACTTGAGCAAAGGAAAAAAAGAAAAAAAAGAATCATGATGAATCAAAGTTAGGGGTAGTTGATCTTTAATTACCTTTGAATTCATGTAAAGTTGATCATGAGTGGAAGTTAAGGATCGTTGATATTCAATATAGCCTTAAATTCTCGTAAACATGATGGATGAGTTACGTTGTGTGATCTGCGTCCGTAATTATTACTCGATATCATGAGAATGTTACTGTATATACATGGATCGGAGCGAGATGCAATATCTTTCTTTATTAATTTGTAATTATTTTTATAATTAATTACAATTACAATACATACATATTTAATTTGGTGGTGGTTGAGTGTGATCTTGATGATGATGATCTGGCATGGACATAATATGAATAAGTGGTTTTGGACATTTACACCAAGTGGCAACACATCTGCAACCACATTTTGGACAACTGAATTGGCATTGAGAGTCATTTTCACAGTGCCAACGTACAACACCTCCTTCTCTTCCTGTTGTTTCCATCCACATTTCTACATACATACATCCCAAAATTTAACTTAATTAATATAATATCCTTTAGAAAAGCAAGTGTGTTCGGGTTCAGATTGCCCCCAAACACACCCTCTCAAAAAGTAGAAAGGCAAGATAGAAGATGAAAATAGATAAGTTCTTCTCACCTGATGCGATGACAAAGAAAATCAACAAAAATGCCAATTTCACGGATGCAATTCTTGATTTCTCCATCTTCTTCAATTCATACAATGCCTTATTCACAATTCATCCAAACACACGTACATATATATAAAAAACCAAATGGAAAGAGTATCATGAATATATCTTTCATATTAATTAAAATATACTTTCTTTTTTCCCTTTTACAAAAAAATATTATTTCTTTAAATCAATAAAATATTCTAAACTTTAATTACATTAAATATTCCATTAATGAATGCATTGAATATAAATTGTTTTTATCTCAATTTGGATAGAGGACCAGAAAAAAGTGGTCAATGGCTTACCTTGACAAAAATTTAAAAATATTAAAATAACATATTAATATAAGCATATTAGTAAGGTTTATAAAAGGCGTAGATTCATCGGTTAAAAGTTGAAACTAGCTTTTATTTTGTATAAAAATGCGTAAATATAAGCTCTAACTACTTGCACAAGAGCACATTTATCGTTTATAAAACAGGAGTCAACACCTTAGAGTTAAAAGTTCTGTTGCTTGATCACTGAACTTATGATTTAAATTTTATAACTATTCATAAATTTTAACTAAAATATTATTCAATCATAATGTATTATTTTTAGGATAAAAGCACCTTTAACATGCTAATTAAGCTACGTTATTAAATAAGCGAGAAGATTATATGTTTTTAGGAGTGTTATTAAATTTCAATAAATCTTTTTTACCATCATGTTTTTATGAGTGTTATTAAAATATTTTCATATAAAAGTAAATAATGAATGAAATTTTTTGGAAGTGTCTTAGCTGCCTCCATCTCTAAAGAAGGTTTGCCCTTAGAGGTGGTGGTCTCTTTTTTTGGTAACAATAAACAAATAAAATTCTATTAAAAAAAGAATATCTTTTTTTAATTATATATTTTTTTAATTAAATATATATACAGAATTTGTTGAATCATTGACACCAATTGGTTTTACACCCATTACACTAATTAAAAATGATATATCGAAGTTTTTTATCATGAAATGTACCGTTGGATTTAAAATACCTATCATATAGAGCATGTATAAAATTTCACATCAATCTGAAATCGCTTAATATTTCATCAAAACATGTATACATATAATCTATATGATAACTAGTTTAAATCTAAACGTAGATTTCGTGAAAAAAAAAAATCAATGTTGATTCTCCACTGCATAAAGTACAATTACTTTCTCCTCTCTTTATTCCTCCTGTTAAATTCTCTTTAATTTCGACTTTTTTTGGGCTTTCTTTCCCTTATTTTCAGCACAGTTTCCTGCCTTTTAATAATGAACATAAATGAACTTCAGTTACTTTTGTCTTTTTTTTTTTCTTTTTAAGATTTTTAACAAATAAAATTGTGGAGACGCTACTCTCACAAAATTCAGGAATGAAGCATTCTTTTGTAATTTTTTCTCTTAACAAATGTGTTTTATATTATTTAAAATTGTATTATTAATTTTACGAATGACCAAACTGTTTATTATTTATTTAACATTTTATTATTTTTTCACTTTTAAGTTGTTCACATAGTTTTGAGAGATTAAGTATTTACGATAATATTATTCTCTGTGAATTAGTAATAGGTTTAAATATATTTTTTGTTCTTATACTTTACGCTTATTTAGTGTGTTCATTGTGTTTAGGTGGTATATGAATTGATATAGTATTTGTTATTTTTTTTTATTGATTTTATTATGTTCATTATCTAAACACTAATTTTATCAAAAAAAAATATACTAATTAATTTAAAATAGATTATATAACTTTAATTTTGGTCCTACATTCAAAGTATATAAGAATAAATCTTATACATATTAATATTAAAATTTTAGTTTTTATCCTTACACATTCAAATTATATAAAAATAAATCTATAAACTTAAGTCATTTTTAACCCTCTTAAAGTTAACACATCTACAACCCTTTATTTTGATCCTTCGAGCAATAAAGAATGACTAACATGATGTTATCCAATGAGAATATTAAAACTTAAATAAACGTAAAGTGTAAGAATTAAATTGCTTTATCTCTCAATTATGTAGAAGCTCAACCATTATTAATATTCACTATATTTTAAACCTACCAAATGAATATTAAGACTTGTTTTTTTTTATTAAAAAAGAAAGACAAAACTCTCATTATTTAATAAGTTTACATACACTAATTAGTGCATGTTTGGATAAAAAGTGAGATACATTGAAATTATAAATTACATATTTTAAAGCAATAAAAGTAGAAGCAACATTTTATTGCTGTTGCTTAAACGTGAGTTTGGCTTCCTTCCAACGTATTTCCAAACACACTGTTAATCAAACTAAGAGTGTGCACTCTAAATGAGAGACGAGAGCCACCTAATTTGTCTTCAATGACATTTGATAATTTCTCCACCATTGAAGGTGAAAGATAATTAACATAATCCCCAATTTCACCCTTCCTAAACAAGAACTTGTTTTGGAAATTCCTACCAAATGTTCCAAACTTATTCACCTCCAATCCCTTCATCTTCTCAAAGCTACAAATGTTCACTATGTTTTCAATCACACCATCTCTTTCCTCCTCCAATGTGAAAGGGCAATTCAAGAACTCAGCCATCCTTTTCAAGTGAAATTTGACATCATCTTTAAGGTCCTCATATGTCAAGAAAAGAACCTTATTGGGCCTCTCTATGCTCATGTTCCAATAGCCCAACATATGATTCCAAAATGGCCCATACCCAACAATCCCTTTACAATACATTTCAAAAGCCTCCTCAAGTGCCAAGGTGGGCCTTGACCCGGGCTTAATTTTGTTGGAAAAAACCCATGAAGACACAAAAGTGTCAAAAGGGTTCCTACAAATGTACACTATTTTGCAATTGGACTTTTTGATTGAATTGGGTAATGAGGAAAAAGGAATGTGGGTACCAAAAAGTCTTGGATCAGGCAAGATGGACAAATCAGGGACATTATTGTCATTTCCACCATAAACAGTGTACTCAAAGAAAGGCACAAGGTCATGTGGATTTGAAGTGAGCAAAGGATGGTTATTGAAAGAGGTGAATTTTTGGCGATTCAAAGTGGCAAAGGTAAGGGCTTTTAACCAAGTTGTGCCTGATTTTGGCACTGTGGCCACAAAAACATCACTATGTTTGGCTTGGAAGTGCTTTTGAAAAGTGATTGTGGCTTGAATTTCACATGGTTGGCACCAAAAACTTTGGAATAGATAGAGATAAGGTGTTCTCCAACCTTTCTCTCTTGGGAGAGAGAGAATTAGATCCTTAGTTTCTTGGCTTAGTTTGTTCTCATCTTCAATATCTATTTCCTCAACACTTGATTGGATTTTTGTGAAATTGGTTGGAGCCATTTCACTACTAGAATATATAGATCGAGTGGTAAACACTAATATAATGGTATAGCTAGGTAGTTGTGTTTGGCATTTTAATTTAGCTATGAAGGTAGCATTATTTATAGCACAATTTTTTAGCTTTAGTTCAATAGAGTAGAACACAATGATGTTTGAATTATTGTTTTTTTATTTTTTATTTGCACGCGCGAGATTACGCACAAAATGATTAACAGGATAAAGACAAACAAAAGTAGCAGTAATTGGTACATACAATAAATCAGCCTTCTCAACATGGACATGAATAATTAATACTCTATCCATTTTATAATATAAACTCTTAAATGTTAATATTTCATATTATAAGCAGGTAAAAAAAAAGGTGGGAGACTCATGTATGTTGTGTCACTAGAAGTGAAAATAGGTTAGACCAAGTTAAACTTTGACTGATCATGTCTATTTTAAAATTATTAGAGCTTAGTGTGACCTATAAGTCTATTATAGCCTTATTTTTTAGGCTGAGTCTAGCCTATTAAAAGTTAATAAGTCCATTTATCAGGCTACTTAATATCAAGGCCTCTGAAAAGGCCGATATATCTATAATTTAAATAGACCAAATAATATACCTTTTTTAAATAGACTAACAAGTCACTAAATAGGTTAATATACTTTTTTTAAATAGACTAAATAATATGTATCAATTGAATATTTGAGTTTTTATAAAGGAATATTGAAAGCATAGTCGCAGACTGACCACAGTGAACAGTCCAAACTTTTTCAATTAGTATCCTATTTTTTTTTTCAATTAATATCAATAATTATTTTTATTCTTATTATTTAATATTAGGAAAGATTGTTACAATATATATATATATATATATATATATATATATATATATATATATATATATAAATGGAAAGATACGTACCATCTACATATTAATGTCCTTTTTTAAGTTATTTTAAATTTCTTCTTCTCAATCTGAAAGTAATTCCAAATCAAATTATTAATATTTTCTATAAAAAATTATGACTAGTGTTTATACTTTAAAAAATATTATATATAAATTAAACAAATTAACCTATCAAGTTTAATAGACTTTTTTTAAAAAAAAACTTATACCTAACCTTCTTAATTAAATAAACTTTTTAAAAAGTCTGAACCTGACATTTTTATTAAACAGGTCAGATCAAATCTTAAATAATCCAAGTTATAGGCCCCTATTAGGCTGGCTAGCCTATTTCCACCCCTAATCGTCACCCCACTTTTTTCAAAAACATTATTACTATATAGATCATTGTATATTTTCCAGTGAATAGAATGCTAATTAAATGCCTCAATGTGGTACACCTTGTCTCTTTTTATTATGCGCTCAACTTCATTTTTAATTTTTTTTTTTAAAAAAATGGTTTCTTTTGGTTGGTTCTTTAGCTTATGTCTGGTTCTTTATTCTATGTTTGGCAGGATAGAAAAAATTAAAAGAAAGAAAAATGAAAATAAAAATAACTATATAATTTTTTATTTAGTTTGAGAGATATTAAAAAAATATTAATTTTAGATTTAAAAATTCAAAATTTCCTCTATTTTTTCAATCGTAAATTTTTTACCCAACCAAACAATGGATTAATTTCTTTTACAAGTTATCCTGTTTTTAAAATTAAATTTATTATTATTTAACATGTATAAGTATCTTAAAAACACTAATTAATGAGAGGCCATCTTAAAAAAATAATAGAAAATCATTCTAAATAATTATATGTACATATTAATAGTTTTTATTTTTTTTATTTTTGCAATTAGGAGGGTGAGGTTCCAACGCTTAAAGTAGCTCTGTCCCTGCCCCTGCGTAATCACCCTTTATAATTTGTTTTCATATGAAATTTGTATTGTTTTGTTTTTGGAGGTTTAGTGAATGTTGTTTTTGTGACACCTAGTTGCTCATCATTACTGGTAATGTATGTTGTCTTTGAATTTGTTATACGGAATTGGTATTATATCTACTACAATAAATTCTGATCACTGTTGCTTTGACGACTTTAATTTGTATATATATGTAAAGGAATAAGAGAGTTTTGTGATTTATATGATATGATATGATATCACAGCCGCAAAGAGATATATGTAGTCATCATCATGTTTTGTCTCCTCTCCTGCAGAACCAACAAGTCGGAAATTAAAGAATAATAAAACTAATGATATCCATGGAGAGGAATTAAGTTGTTTGGTGCTAATTTGGATATCAGATAAGCTGCTGTTTGGTCTTGCTTGATGCCTTTGCATTTCCATTTCCATTTCCTGTTCCAAACACAAACAAAACAGGGTATTGATATTTGCACCAGCCTTTTCCAACACTCTCATAGTGGCACCATCATTACTTACAACACCACCATCCGCTTTTTTATATGTTTCATAATCTTTTAAACACCCTTTTTGGATGATCATCCAGAAGTTTAATCCAGAGGGTGCTGTTGTATTGGTATTTTAGTCAATTTCACCTTGGGAGTTTATTTTGACTATTTTCTTTAAAAAATATGGTGTAATTATGTCTTAACATTGAAAGATTACAAGTACGTGCAACCAAAGTTTCACAAATTTTAACTTGTAACTTCAATTAAGTTTACTGTTTGGCAGCATTATCACTTAAGTTCTTGAGATAAATTTCTTTTGAGTGCAAATTTTTTTTATTACTAAAATAGAGAGCATTAAAATAGTTCATTTTATTACCGAATTATAAAGAAATTTTCAATTTTCTTTCATTTTTGTGGAATTTAATGTTGAGTTTTATCTATGTAATTCAATTTGATTCTTACCATCGTAACATCATTTTAAATTTCATTTTAATTACTTACATTTTAAAAAATAATTCAAAACAAAATTTTTAGTTTCATTTAATAATTTCAATATGATTTCATTGCCAAGAATATTAATGCAACTTAGGGACCAAATTGAAATTTTCAAACGACTATAATGACTTACTCAATTTGTTATGAAAAATATCATAACTTTTTTTTCGAAAAATTGAGTAACTGTTTTATAACATCATTTCATGATTACGTATGAGCTCAATTTTAAGAGCATGAGTTCAACTTTAAGAATAAGATTAACGAGTACGATAAATATCATAGAAAAAAAATTTAAATGAAAAAAATCAAAGACAATAACTACAATTAAATTTGGTAAAAATTATGATTGAAATAGAAAAACTTGTTACTAAAAGCATGTTTACTCTATATATTTATTTTGTGTTTTATTTTATATATGTGTTTAACTCAAATAATAGAATAAAAGAGATTAAAAAATAATATATTTGTGTTTAAATGTAAAAACTTTACGAACACTAAAAATAAAATAAAAAATAAAGTAAACAAGGCTAAATATTTAAGTGGAGAATAAAAAACATGTAATTGTCATAAACCCCTTTAAATCACATCGGAGCGTTTCTCATCGAACGGCCAGGACGCGCGCTTCCTCTTCCCTCAACGTCTAATTTCTTTCCTTCCTTCTTCACCCATCCATCCCCAACGGTCAAATAATCTCAAAATACAAATAATTTCTTTCCCTCTTTCACTCTCATTCACCTGATCAAGAATCACATCCCAAAACCTCAAATCCTGAACCCTTTTTACTCACTCTCTCAGAAAATTCGAAGCTGAGATAATAACCATGAGCAAAACCTCCCCCACAGACCTTCTTCAGGTGTGGGATAACGCCGCATTCGACGGCGACACTTACCTTCCGATGAAGACTTCTTGGTCCTCCTCCGATTGCACCAAAGAGAATCTGAGCCCCACCGCACTCGATTCCTCTCTCTCCAAGAATGATACGAAGATCGGCGACGAAATCGCCCTGATCGAGAAAGAGATCAAGCGCCTCACGTCCAAGCTGGAAGCGCTCCGCCTCGAGAAAGCCAAACGCAGCATCGCGTTGGAAAAGCGCGGTAGGGTAGTTTCGGCGAAGTTCATGGAACCGAAGCAAAACGGCGTCGTATCAAAGAAGGTTGAAGAGGAGACTCCGAAGCCAAAGGTTAATTGGCGGAGAGGGATGAGTTTGGGACCCGCGGAGATCGCCGGTTGGGTTCCGCCGGGGAAAGCGGATATCACTGCTGTCACTCCCGGTCCGGCCTCTCGCCGGAAATCCTGCTTCTGGAAGCTTCCGGACGTCGTCGAAGAAAAATCAAAAGCGAAGACCGTTGGCGCGATTGGATCGAGGAAGTGCGTGAAGAAGAAAGAAGAGGAGTTGGTTAAGCCGAGGAAGTTGTTCAAGGAAGGTGAAAAAAGCGTGAACGTTAACGGCGTGAGCAACAAGAAGGGGGTGAAGCAGGGGAGGATGGTAGCGAGCCGTTACAACAACCAGAGTAGTGACGGAAGGAAGAGATCATTGCCGGAAGGAGGAAGTGAGATTAGGATGAAGAAGAGGTGGGAAATTCCGAACAAGAGTGATGAGAATGTGATTTTGCTTCCGAAGATTAAAACGTTTCGCTGTGTGAACGAGAGTCCTAGAGATTCTGGAGCTGCAAAAAGAGTGGCTGAGTTGAATGGGAAGAGGAATTATTTTTGCTCCAATGAAGAGGAACCTCTTTGTCAGGTTCTGGATTTCGCAGAAGAAGAACGGTAATCATTAATCATTTTAATAATCATTAATTAATTAAATAATTAATTTCTGTTTACTGCCAAGTAATTATGAAAAAATGTGATTATTTTTGTTAAAATGATATGCAGTTGATGCTGTTGCTGTGGGTGACGGGCAATTTAAAACCTTGGAATTAAGGGTATGATTTTTTTGTTTTTTTGTTTTGTTTTTTTTTGGATAGTGGAACGGAACTTGCTAAGTTCTGTTTGATTCTTGTTATGGGGTTGAGTCCAACCATGAGGTGAAACCTTTGATGGTTTATATGTAATGATTGAACTGAAATAATGGAGTAAACATTTCTTGTGCTTTCGAATCGAAGTGTATATCAATTGTTCTATAATATGCATAGAAGAATGTTTGATTCTGTAGTCTTAGTTCCATTTTGGAGTTTTATTATATAAGCTTTTTTTTTTTTTTTTCCTCTGTAATTTAATTGAGGGTGCTGGATCATGGTCTGTGGTCTAAAGATGTAATTTCATTACTGTTCTGTTTGTGAATGGAGTTCTGCTAAACTCTAATGCCAGCGAGGAAAATTGTTTGTGCTTTGACTTGGATGTAATAGTGAGGGAGTATAGAACATGTTTCCACCAAATACTTGTAAAAGCTTGAACTGAAACAGTTCCCACTAGTCCCACTCATATTTACCTATAAACTATTGCACTAATGATTCTTCCCCTTCCTTTGAAGGTCATTCATCCTACTACTCTCAAAACACTACACGAGAAAATAAGAGTGAAACTCAAGTTTGTAATTCCTTATAATTATTAACAAATGATCTCATGATAAATATTATTTACGAAAATATAGTACTTCACTGATTACAGTAACATAACATAGTCTGATCTATATAATCTGTCTCACTACTGGGATAAGACCGTTATTAATTTTAAGGTTTCAAAACTTTAATGTCCAAAGCACTACATTGGTATTAATCTCCCAAATCCAATTGGAAGAGGAACACTCAACAAAATATGCTTTCTTACATTAAAATATTTACCTATTAGATATGTCATGTGTGATTCCAAAATAAAGTAATTCAGCATTTTCACTTAATCATGTATGGTTATAAAGAAACGTACTGATTTGCTTTGAAATTTTTATTTGTCTGTATTAGAATTCTTAGTATCAAATAGCAAAGCTATCATGTTTTAACGCAATTATATTTTAGGTAGTTGAATGTCAAAGCAATTACCTTCCAAATTTTGAAGGAGCTACTAATAAAACACTTATACAGTATTTTCAGTTGCATAGTAAAATTGTAGAATACTCGCCTCTCATTTTATTTTCATGGCTCACTAGTGACGAGAAGAAAAAATATTTTGATGATACAATAAGTTTGTTTTATTTTTTGTTATCTTATGTGATAAAAATTCATAATTTTGTTCATTTCTAGCCTTTTTTTTTATTTCTTTTCAAACTCAATGCCAAGTAAACACAAAATAAAGTTAATCTCGTATTTAAAAAGTACTGTTTGAGTTGCTTTATTTCATGGCACAACACAACAACAAATCTTATGTTTAGTGTTTGATTTGAAAAAGAGTCAAGAGACTGTACAAAAATTGTGTCACTGGATAAGGCAAATTTTTGTACTGAACCATGAGACAACTTTTTTATTCTATGACACAACCATTAAAAAGTCAAAAATATTCTTATTCTCTCCCACGGTTTCATAACTACCTTATCCCGCTTTCTCTCTCAACTTTCTATATGCAAACTCCAAGCTAGTGAGGCACCGTGAAATGGCCATCCTATTCGTTGTCATGCTTGTACAAGCAGCAACAATTCTTTTGTTAAGGTTTCATGAGTAGCCCAACATGTACTTAAACCACACCGTGAAGAGTGAGGCAGGCGTCAGACTTATTTTCAGCACCCCTCCTCCAACAGAGCCTGTTGGGCCAGGCGCAGAGTATCGGAGACCCGCACAAACCAGGAGCCTAACGGAATAGGCTAAACGTTGGGCTTTAGCTCTATACCATGTTAAAGTTTCATCACAAAACCAACTGACACTATGAGGAGTAACCCAACGGGTATTTAAACCACACCGCGAAGAGTGGGGCAAACGATGTGAGACTTATTTCCAACATCTTTAATGGAGGATATATATATATATATATGTATATAAATTTAAAAATAATTATAAAATAAAACTTTTTTATGCATAATAATAATATACATCATAAAGATTATTATGATAAATATATATTATAATTTTAGTTATGTTCCTTGATTATTAAACAATGGACAATAAAATAAGTTGTGTTGTGCCTCGTTGTATCATGGTGTATTAGTTGTGCGGTCAAGTGCTCGCATCAAACGCATCCATACGAGTTTTTTTGTACTATATGTTTTTGTTATCTTATGGAGTAAAAATTCATTGATTTCTTTTTAAACACATCATAAGTCAACACAAAATAAAGTTAATGTTTTTTTGGATTAGCCAAAAATATATTATTTCTAAGAGTATAAGTACTCAAGAACATATAAATGAAAGTCTAACATTTACAACAACAAAACAAATGAAAGTTGCAAACGCTGAAAAATAAGAACAAAAGTAAATAACCACCAAAGCAGCTCAAATACAGAAAAATAATGACAACCAACAAAGCTGACTATACCAAAAGAAAAGTCGAGGCTAAGACTGATGCCTAATATCGCAACATAATGGATTGGAGATCCAACTATGAAGTGAATATTGAAACGTAGGATTGCTTGCCTTAGACCATAACCATGAGTGCACCAAAATGGAGTCGAAAATCTCGGGGAAATCCCAAGCTTCATCTGAAAAACAGTTTTGTTGTACCATAACCAAATACCCCAAACTACAGCAAACTAAATAGAATGATAATGCCATGTAAACTTTTGCGCGCCATTGAAAAGGCCCTAGAATTGAGAGAAATGAATCTGAGGGTTGCTATGCAGAGCTGCTGAGATGCCCAGCCAAGAAAGGACATCGTGCCAAATTTGAAGTGACTTAGCACAATAAAAAAATAAATGTTGAGTTGTTTCCAAATTACATCCACATAATATACAAGATGCACTCTCCAAAGGAAAGATGCCTCTACGAGCCAAGCCAACCTTAGCGGAAATACGGTCTTGAAATAATCTCCAAACAAAAGCTTATATACTTATATTTAAAATGTATGAAAAACTGTGCAGTCTTAAAATTAATTATTATAATGTCTTATATTTTTAATTTTATATCCTTGGAATTGTAAGAACAATGTCTCGTAAAATTTTATTATAAAAAAAATACACATAATTTTTTATTTTTACTTTAAAAAGAATGAAAATTTTCATAAATTCAAAGGAAAGAGTTACTATATGTATTTTTTTTAAAAAAAAACTATAAATTTTTTTTTTCATTTTGGGGGTTTTCTCTCATGTGTAACAAAAAAAATTTGTTTGTTTCTTTGAGCTTTATGATTGATGGCTTGTTTGGTAACTGTTTTTAAAAACAATTTTTGAAAGTTATATGTGCTTTTTAATTTTAAAAATTAAATTTTGAAAACATCTTATACTTATTTTACTTTTCAATTTTTTAAATTTAAATTGAAAATTTATTTTTTTCAAAAAAGTATTTTAGAATACAGTTTTAAAAAACTAAAAAAATAAAACTCAATCAAACAGGACCTCGGTGCTTAACTTTTTATTTTATAATCGAACATAATTTTTTTTCAATTCATAGTAATAATAATAATTATTATTTATATTATTTATTTACATTATTTATATTTATATATTATTGTAAAAGAGTGAGAAGGAAACATGCAAAATAACGCTGAATGGGCTTCAATCGATACATAGCCCAGACCCATGTGGATGTGTGGGTCGGGTCAAAAAGATTACAAAACCCTAACAACAGCAGCATCAGAACCCTAGTTTGGTTGTGTGTGTGTGAGAGAGAGAACATCAACCACAACCAGGAGCAGCCATGGCTAATGCTAGGACCGTGAAGGACGTTTCTCCCCATGAGTTCGTCAAGGCTTACTCCGCTCATCTCAAGCGATCTGGGAAGGTTACACTCAATTAAACCTTCTCTTTTTTCTCCACCAAATAATAGTGCCACTTTTTTAAACCTAATTCCATCTTTCCATTTTTTTATGCTATAAGAACTGCTTGTGATCCTTGCCATTTTCATCCATATAGTGAATTTTTGTGGTGTTGTTGATTTCATCTGTTTCATAAGTCGTTGTGCCTGTGTGTTTAGATCGTTGTCGTTATGAGTTCGGTTCAGTTGCAATTTTCGACTTTGATCTACTTTGGTATATGATTGTGTTGCGTAGACTTAAGTATTGTGAGTTTCTGTGACAATGAATTAACATTTGAATAAATAAACAAGCAATTTGGTTGCGACACCGGAATGGATTTTGATTGGTTAAGTGTTTCAGAAGAAGCGTTTTGTGATAAAACGAGATAGCTTATAGTAGTAGTAAATAAGGTATTTGTGCTTTTCCTAATTTAACCGACTGGTTTCTGAATAAGATGGTTATGTTGTCATTTTTTTTTGTAAATGCTATAGGGCAAGTGATCGTGCGATGTCTTGCATAAGATTCTGTTGTTGAATATTGAAATATCATATCACGTTCAAGAGTATATGTTGGGTCTCTGTTTTAATTTCTTCTTAATTGAGTTCTTAACAGATGGAGCTTCCTGAGTGGACCGATATTGTGAAAACTGCAAGATTCAAAGAGTTGGCTCCCTATGATCCTGATTGGTACTATGTCAGAGCCGGTGAGTTCTTCTGTTCATTGTAGGTTGGATGCTCTTTCAAAGTTTCCTTTAGCTGATACATATACAAGCATGTGACTTCTGAGGAATCCCTTTGATCGATTCTAGTTGAATTTTGCAATGACATGTTTTTTTGTGTTATTGATTCAAACTTGGCTTCAGCTTCCATGGCAAGGAAGATTTACTTGAGAGGAGGACTTGGAGTAGGTGCATTTCAGAGGATCTATGGCGGTAGCAAGAGGAACGGTAGCCGCCCGCCCCATTTCTGCAAAAGCAGCGGTGCTATAGCTCGTCATATTCTTCAACAATTGCAAAACATGAACATCATTGAACTGGATACCAAGGGGTAAGCGCCTATTACATTTGTGTCTGGTACATTATTGGGTAGGATAGCTATTGGATATAGATGATGAGTCAAAGCCTCAGCTGAAACTGATTGTTTTTTGTGTTGACTTTTTATATTTGTTTAGAGCTAGCATTTGCTTGACGTGAATGCTAGCTTCATTTATTGGTGTACATTGTACTGCTTATTGATGGCATCCTTGGGTTATCCTTGTCTGTTTTGCATTTGCAACTAGATCAACTTTCATATAATATTTTTTAAACGTTAATCCTCCTTTGTCTCAGTGGCCGAAGAATCACTTCCAGTGGCAGGCGGGACCTTGACCAAGTGGCTGGCCGCATCGTGGTTGCACCTTGATCTGTTAGCCTTCTTTCTTAAGCGTCTAGGTTTTGATTTCTTGGAGAGATGTTAAGACACCAGATTATGCGCAAATTTTGATTTTCTTTTATGTATTGGACATAATTAATGTTAATTGTCATGTTGCGTTTACTTTAGTCTCTGGATGACTTTTGCCACATTCAATTTTCACTGGGTTTTGGAATTTTCATCTTCAACATTTTTGTTCTTTCCATTCCGTTTACAAGTGAAATGAAAAATTTAAGGTTAAATTATGCAGATAAAATAATCAACTGCAAATAAATGTGATGGTCTTATGAATATGTGCTTATAAGTGTTCCTTTTCTTAACTGAAGTTAAATTGTGTTCGTCATTTATCATTTTGGGTAATTAAAACGGCATGAATGGATAGAGGTCTGCATACCTTTTGGACGTGGACCGGTGAGAGAGGTTAGAAAACAAGAGGGAAGTTGGAACTCACTTGATGCTTACTAATACCTCATTAGTATACTTATGTGATGATTCTTCACTGTTTCTTTTCTTGTATTTCCGTGGAGTCAAATTTCTCTAGCATCATGTCAGTGTTAAATAATACTTGTGTCTTCGATTATTGGTACCTAACGGCTAAAAAGATACTATTCCGTCTATTATTCCATGAATAGAAGACTAATTAGAATACATGGTTCCATTTAGGGTACTCTCCAAAGAAAAGTCACTACCGGTGCTCCTTTATATTTTAATCGTCAGATACAATAATTATATAATCAATGGATGCTATACAAACAGGTGAATTAGAGAGCCAGTTAAAACTGAAAGATAGAAAAATTGCTAATGACCTTATTTTCTAATTAGTTTCTACTGAGAAAGAAAAATCCAGAAAGATAGAATGGTCTCGAATTATTATTTTTAAGGGAAAATAAAAATAATCAAACTAACAAAATCTAGGTAAAGCCACCACCATCACCACTACTCAATCCACCCAACCACCACCCAGTTTGAAACCCGCAACATCCAAAACCAAGCCGCCTAGAATTCCGGAAAGGGGCTTGGAAAGCGTTACTGTGTAGATGCGATCGAAAGGCACTGATCAAGTCGCCCTTGGCGATGAAGGAAGAGGGTTTAGGCCAATTTGTGATTTACAAATGGTGGAGCCAATCTTGTTGGCAAAATCAGCAAAATTAAAGGTCTACAGTTCACGCTAAGCGTTAGAGCTTTTGAAACGGAAAGAGCGATGACCGGAGTCGAAGAAATCTTTGCTTCAAAATGCGAGAGATGCTTGCGGTTGTTGCTAGGGTTTGATGAGAGGGAGAAAAGCCTTGAGAGGGTGATTGTTAAAATCCAATGTGCTTTAAGATGTTAATTTTGGGATGAATGTGTTAACATGGTTGTTGAAGATGGATGAGAAAGAAGGGTAAAGGAGGAAAAAAAAAAGACAGAGAGAATAGGTGAACTACTGCCATGGTGACTGGAGATTGAGGGGAGAAGAGGGAATAGGGGTAACTAGAGTCAGGGAAGGTGAAGTGGAAGTGATGATTAATTCGCATATTTGACAAAATTCAGGCAGCTACTATGCGCGCTACACCATCATTTGTGTGCACCACACAATGCTATTTTTTTTTCAATTTTGCCCTTCGCACGGACATTAATGTCCATTTTGTTATTTAATATATATGCAAGTTACGCTCCGACACTAATGTCCGTATGTTGACTTAAAACTACTTCGCTACGGACACTAACGTCTGTATAGTTTTAATTTTTTTGATAAGTTTAGCTTCGGATGTTAGTGTTTGTATTGCTTTTTGTTATACGGACACTAACGTCCGTTTATCTACGTAAAATTATAATGCGTTAAAATACGGATATTAGTGTCCGTGTTGAATGTTATGTTACGGACATTAACGTCCGTTTAACGGGATAAAAATTTAATAAGTTATTATACGGATATTATTGTGTATCTTTTAACTTCGGTGTATCTTTCATATTTGGATATTCCTAAGTTACCATTCGGACGTAAAATTGTTTCAGTACGGACACTATCATCCGTATTATTCATGCCTCAAAAAAATAAAAAACCTTCAGTCGGGCACTATTGTCCGAGCGAAGATCAAAATTGAAAAAAAAAAATTTGGTGTGGTGCGCAGTGAAGAGAAGAGGGCGCGCATAGTAGCTACCCAAAATTCACGGTAAAAGGTGCTAAAAGTTTTGCGTTGTATTGCTTGAAATGAAATAGAGGGTATTTTTGAAAAAATTAAAAAATAATATAAGGACTTTATACTAATTTTTGAAAATTGATTATTATTTAATAAACTTATTGTTGCAAGTCAGTATTCAGTCACTACCCGTACTCCAAGTTATGGGATGTACCTTAATTGTAACCTAGAATACATAAGAATAAAGTACTTCCCTGAATTCTTGTATATAACCCAATTCAAAATTATGTAAAGTAATTTTTTTTTGTTTACAAAAAAATTTAAAATTATGGGAAGTAATTTGAAATGTGGTTAGTTATGATTACTTTTTCAAGTTTTAAGTCTAAATTCTCACAGTGGTGGGAGCTTCTATTCTTATGGGCCACTTTTATTCTCGAGATAATTTTAAGATTGAATTGAACTCTTTACCGAATTTTACAATCACCTTCGCAACGATTTTAGAAGTCGAACTTCGTGAACAGAAGTAAAATGAGCACAACTTTTACATTAAATAAAAAGGGTCAAATTGATAACTTTTCGTAACTTATTTTTCTATTTCGATTTGGTTCTATAACTACTAAATGTTTTATCTTAGTCTTGTAACTTAATTTTCTATTTCGATTTGATTCTATAACTATTAAATGTTTCATGTTAGTCCTATAACTTATTTTTCTATTTCAATTTGGTCCTGTAACTATTAAATGTTTCAATTTAATCCTATAATTTATTTTTCTATTTTGACTTGGTACTATAACTTTTAGTTTTTATTTAAATTTGATCTCGATAGAAAGAACAAATTTGTTAGATGAAAAATAAGTTACAACACAATCAAAAAAAAAAAAAGTTACAAAATTAAGTTAAAATATTTAATAATTACAGATCAAATAAAATAAAAAAAAGTTACAGAACCATAATATTTATTTGGCCAATAAATAGCTTCATACATAATTTTTACTCCACGCTTATTTGAGATTAAAGCATTTCACATCAAATTCAATTTAGACAGTGCACAGAATCAAGTTCTTCCAAAATAAATTTTGCAACCCCATATTATTATATATTATATTATATTATATTATATATATAAAGAAAACCAAGCAAAAGATTAACTCCATATTTCATTAGTTAATCTCAACTGACTGTTAGAAAGTTACCAAGCATTTTATTTTCTCTTAAAATTGGATAGTACGAATTCCTAAGTCATACAGCTAATTGATGTCAAAATCAGTTTTCAGTTATTACAAAGTGAATTTTGCTACCTATATTGGAAGGTAAAGTTTTCAGAAACACCGCTTGGTTGACAGGAACAGAAAGATACTCATAAACAAAATTTAAATATCAGTGCCTGAAGTGCCTGACATTGGTGAAGAGTAGTGAAACACCATACTTATTACAACAGTCTATGGCATCCTTGTCTCTGATACTCCCACCTGGTTCTGCAATAACACTTACTCCACTCTGGCATGCTTCTTCCACCGCATCATCCCATGCTGTCAATAAATTAAGCACTTCTTGTTAAAAATAAAGAGAAAGTAAAGGCCTTCTATCTCTTTATTCATCTCTAATATGCTAAATTACCATTGAAGATCATTTATTTAACAATTTACTGTACAACTCAACCAACAAAAAAGCAGCTTGGGCGATTTACCGTACATCATTCGACCAGCAATCTCCACCTGGCCAACGGCCACCAATTTTACACTCCCCATAACCCCCTACGCTCTAATAATGTCTAGCTTTCTACATGGGCTAGTATTTTCCATATCTACGCACAGGAAGCCAAGTAGTCTATTCCGTTACGCTCAAAAAGGTACACGAGTCAATTTGAGCTCACTAGTGAAATATTCTTTCATTGTTTACCCACTGAGCCTCACTCACCCCCTCATTTCCGCTACTATAAACTTTAGTTTAAGTTACTAGCAATGGTCTCCTCAGAATGCACGCATCAAAAACAATTATTAATCCATCCACCACTTCCTTATTTACAAGTTGTAAAATGGGCGGACACAACGAAAATTCTGATACCACAATACTATATAGGACATAAAACACTTACCAAATGGGAAGAAGGCATCACTAGCCAAGGCTGCTCCTTTAACTTCATCTCCAGCTTTCCTCATTGCTATTCTTAGACTCTCCAGACGGTTCGGTTGTCCACTTCCCATACCTAGCATACAATTGTCCTGCCAAAAATATTCACAAAAGGGATCAGAATGTTAAACAAACTCCATTGAGGTGCCGAAAAGTTCCATAGAGTAGGAATATGACAACCTTAGCAATCACAATAGCATTGCTCTTGACATGCTTCACACACAACCAAGCAAATTCTGCATCACGAAGCTCATTGTCCTGTGGAAGCTTAGCGGACTTTATGCTGAAATCAATGTCATGTGGGGTTATGTCGTCTGACTCCTGAGCTAACCATCCACCACCAACCTGTCTGAGTGAAAGCTTTCCTGCTTCGTTCTTTTTCGCTTCGAGAATCCTTAGAGTCTTCGACTTTCCACGAAGAATCTCAAGTCCCTTCTCTGAATAGCTGGGTGCGACCACTATTTCATAGAACATCCTGGTCTCCCCATCTGTTGGGCTTCTGAATTCTCGAATTTCTTTGGCGAGTGCCTAAAATATAAAGAAGGGAGCATTAAATATATATCTCTTCTCCTCATCGCCATGATGGGACTTACAAAGCAAGAGAAAAGTGCCTTTTCCCCCTTAAAAAAAGAGACAATGACACATGACCCTAAATTTGGCTTAAAATGTGAAACCATGGACTGGGTCACCCTGCATTACTTCAAAAGGAAATATAAATATTTGAATCTTGACCTTAAGGTGATAAAAACAGTAACAAGATTTTTCCTACTAGGCGAGATTAACGGTTTGACTTTTGACACTTTGTACACCCAAATCGAAATGCCTGTCAGATTGCATGTGTTCCCAAGATACAAATTCAGAAATTGACATGGGATATTTACCTCATCAACTTCCACATTAAAAGCTACAATTCCACCGAATGCACTCACAGGATCAGCTTTAACAGCTAGTCTGTAGGCTTCAAGAATATCATCACGTGATGCTACCCCACACGGATTAGTATGTTTCACTACCACACATGTTGGGTTTCTAAACTCACTCACACAGTTCCAAGCAGCATCAGCATCCAAGTAGTTATTATATGACATCTCCTGCATGAAATTTTAAGGTTGACATGTAAGCCATTAACTTACATGAAGGTTAATAAAAGAGTAAACAGTTTTTCAGCCAAGAGCTTTCCATTCCTTATGATAATAGCTTTTAAATTTATTAAACAAAAGAAATTAGCAGCAAACACACCTTTCCATGGTGTTGGATAGCCGTAGCAATTCCACCAGTGTTAAACTCAGAAAGTCTTTTGTCAACATAGAATGCAGCTTTTTGGTGAGGATTTTCACCATAACGTAGAGAACTTTTGAGTGAAAGAGGCACTGTCAAGCTGGGAGGAAATTTATCTGTTATAAAAATGAAAATACAAGTCAATTTATTGTGCACGTAATAATTAATAATAGCATTAGTGATTGAAATATTTAAATTAGAATACCCTTTCCTCTACATCATGCAGTAGCTCATGCAAAGATATAGGGACATATTTATTGGTGATGCTGGTTTTGGAATCAAATATGTAATTTCAAATTATTTCAGTCATTACTTAAACATTAAAATTACAAAACTAACGAAAATTAATAGAATGATCATTATATTTATAAATTTATAATTATTTCATTTTTCTAGATATTTCTGTCTTAATTGAGTGTCAATTAATGATTCCTCCAAAACTTAGAAATAGAAGTAAATAGAAGTACCTCCCCCAGTCTGCTTCCAGAGCCACTCAGATACTGCAGAGTCATAGGAAGCAACATGTTGAAATGCTTTCCAAGCAAGCTTTAGCCTGAACTTTTTATCATCCTGGTTTCCTTTAAGAAATTCCAGAAGCACAGGGTAATCTTCTGAATCAACCACTACTAAAACATCCTTGTGATTCTGCTCAAACAAAAATTGATCACGTCATAAATTTGAGATATTTCAATAGAAAAACTTAAAAGTTCAGCTCAACAACAGGATGCAATGAACAAGGGTCCTTTTACTTTCTGAAGCAGTTGTTTAGAGGTATCTGGCCAACAGAATATTTTCTGAGCGATTTTGCAAAACATTTTAGGGTTTAATGACAAGATTTGAGGGTGAATAAAAGCTTTTGTCAGAATTTCAAATTTATTTAAATTCAGAAGTTTATCATCTTCAGTCAAACTCAAACAAATCACCTTAGCAGCAGCTCTGATCATGGTTGGACCACCAATGTCAATATTTTCAATCCCATCCTCAAATTCAATTCCTACTGTTGTTGTTACTTTATCATAAAATGGGTACAAGTTAACCACCACCACATCAAAAGTACCTGAAAAATTTTTTTAGCAAATACATTTGAAATTGAGAAAAAAATCTCACGATACATTCTATTACCATGTACTTGTGCTGATAATAATAACATCTTACCAATGCCATGCATTCTGAGAGCTTCAATATGATGCTTTTGGTCCCTCCGAGCAAGGATACCTCCATGTACGTTAGGGTGCAAAGTTTTAACACGACCATCAAGCTGTGAAACGAAGAAAAAACATTCTAGTTACAGGGTCTACAAGCCCATAAGTCAACCAAACTTCACCTAAATCATGCCCTACAAGCCTGGGTTCGCACCTGATTCTGATCTCAAAATTCATAGATTACTGTCTTAAATTTATAATTCATTCATTCTGTTATGACGAGCGAGCAGTTAATTTATAGTACTAAACTTAGATACACCAATATCCTTAAAGTTTGATGTACAAACAACCAACTGATAGGAAACCATGATCCTAATCCTAATACTGACTAAAACTTTTGGAATATGAGCACCAATGAAGCAATTAAGCATTAAGCATTCAAAAAAAATCATTAAAATTATGATAAAAGAAACACTATAGCATCTTAGTTGGGCAGGAAAATATCAATGATGAATCAAAGCCTTATAATCCAAGAAAAAACATGAAAAGCAGCATATGAATGAGCAGTTAAAAGATATGATTGAACTCATAAGAATTCATAGAGATATCATCAGAAGTTTCAACACATGAATTGGTTATAAGACTTTGCGAATTGTGAAAATAACCCAAGCCATAAAGCACACTCACCATTTCAGGGAACTGAGTAAGCTGCTCAACTTTAGTAACTGAAACTCCAGCACTCTCCAATGCAGCAGCTGTTCCTCCTGTTGAAACGATAGTGTACCTACAAATTATTAGCGGGACTTTTAATATAATTTACAGCAACTGAAGCTGCTTGAAATGCCATAAAACATTTCTTAAAAACAAGTACGAAACAAATTTGCCAAAACAAAGCTTAGATACCAGAAAATAATGTTCTAATTGTAAGATGTTAAAAGAGAAACAAGACACTCATTAAATCAAATTTGTAATAACTTGCCCTAATTCCTGAAGCCCATTCCCAACAAATGCGAGATCCTTCTTATCTGACAATGATATCAACGCTTGCTTGCTGCCTGTCTCGCACAAAAAGAACGCAACATGCCAGAAATTGTTATTCATACATTTTTCTTTTTTAAAAAAAAGAAACAACAATCAAATGAAAAGGATAAAGCAGGGTCAAATTTATCTCTGAAAGACTAAACAGTAATCACAATTCAGATGGCATAAATCGAAACTCATTATGGGGAAAGAGCAAACAAAATCCATAAAATAATGTGGAGAGCAAAAAATGTACCAGAAGAGGAGGAAGCAGCAGTTTTTGGAGCTGATACAGTATCGGTCTCAGCCATGGCTTTGATGGGAACACACCTGAAGCGCAGAGAAGAAAAACGAACCTGAACAGAACATAGGCATTTGAAAATCATTAACAATGAACAAGAGTAAAGCCATAGACAAAGGGGAAAAGTAAAAAAAGAAACGCAGCAGAAGTAAACATGAGAGAGTGAGAGAAGAGAAATACCAAAGTAGTGGGAAGAAGAAGAAGGGAAGAGACGCGAGGGAGGGAAGAAGAAGAAGAGTAAAGGGAAGCAGATAGGGTTCGAGTGGAAGTGGTGGCTGTGGCGGAAGAAGCACCAAACCCAAACATTCTATTTTGTGAGTTCAACCAAAAAACCCCCTAAAAGTCTTCGTCTTCGTCTTCAAAACCCTGCACAATCACAACTCCAATTTCCTGCGCTAGGTGTTTCCTCACTTTGAATCTATTCTCCTCTTCTTCTTTTTTTCTTTTTGCCAAAGTTTAATTTTAAATTTATCTTTTAAGAAAGAGTTTTAGAGTAATGTGTTTTAATTAGTTATGATTAAATTTATCCGTTCAGTAAGTTGTTTATTAGCATGATGTTTTGATATAATTTTTGTTAGTATAACTTGTACTTTTTTAATATAAATTCAATTGTTTATAAAAAGAATAAATTTGTTTTTAGACTTAGTTGGTGTTAATTTGAATATTTTAGTTGTGTTAATTCAAAATGAGTCATTAATCGATACACGTATAATTCAGTTTCTCAACAGAGCACATGCACATCCTCTAAGACTACCATGTGAATAAGAAAAGGGTGGTGTGATCTAGAAAGGGTATATAGGGTGTCAATAGCTAAAAGAATGGTGTCAAAATAAAAATATCATAATAATAAAATAAATTATAGTAATTTATTCTGTATAAATTGGTTCAATATTTATTCTTGAACATTATATTGATTCTCTCTCTTCGATATAAGTTTTATGTTTTATATATTCATTTATTTATATGTTGTATATCAAGGTATTAAACACCAAAGAATCCTGACCTAACAAATTTGATAAATCACTCATTTACATTCCAAGCAAAACTGAGCTGGATAGATACAGCAAGCAAGCCCGTGAATAAAACAACACAAAAAACTCAGATGCAAACATTAGTAGAAGCACTGAAAAATTTGCAGGATTTTTTTTTTTATTTTTTTTTTCCTTCTTATTTTTGGTCTAGCTACTACCTAACATGGTATCATACTGCTTAACCAAACCCTATCATGAAGGACTTCTGCATAGGATCTCCAAATGCAATGTGTGAAACTGTGTCTCTTTGTTGGTTGGCATCTGGCGGGGATTTTTTGGGGTGGAGATGGTGATACTTTTGTCCCGGATTCAAGCCTTTTGAGCCTTTACCATGTAGTAAATCTTTACTTGCAATTACTTGTTGCGTAGAGTTGATGGATGATGATTCGAGAGGAGGACCATGCATGTTAAACTCCATGTTGTTGAACATAAGATTTGCAATTACTCTGTCAACGCTGTTGGTCTCTGATTCCATTGGCTTCATGTCATGAGACCTATATTCAAGTCACTTAACACTTTAATCAACACTGCTGATAATTGAACAAGAACATGTTCTATATGCAGGACATATTTTATAAGTTCAAGTTGAAATGGAACACGTAAACTGGAGAAAAGAAGTAACGGAACTATGTTTGATCCCCACTGTTTTAACTAGAATATAATCTAAATGTTTAAATTACACGCAGCTGATGTAGATCATATACCTCACTGTATGTGACATTGTCCTCTGCGTGCTCGGGTCTCCACCCTGTTCCAGCAGTACATGAGTGTCTCTTGCAAGGCGGTACAGGGAGTCTCGGAAGCAAATGCGGGTCTTCTCAGTGAACTTGCCATGTTTTACAAAACTAAATTATCAGAAAATATTATTGCACTTTAATCAGATGACAACATTTGAGTTATCAGTACTTCACCTGTCCGATTACCATCTCAAGATCCTTAAGAACGAATTCCTCAAGTGATGACTGCGATTGCGTGCTGTCATTTCCGCTACTGCACTGCTCAGAAGAGTCCAAGACTCGGACTGGCGTTGCCTTAAAAATAATAGATTACATCACATTGTAAGCCTTGAAACAACAAGATATATTCACAGAAAAGATTCTTACTTAAAGAAATGAGTGCAGAACATGGTTGCTATAATAATGGAAGTCACATAAAAAAGAGATAAAAAAAGATCCTTGAGAATTAACACAAACAGGACTCTCAGATTTCATGATTGCCTCAGATACTATGACTTGCACATACTACAGAAAGTTGCATGCACATAAACTAGATCCTATGGTGACTATGTTAACTTATACTTGGAAATTAAGAAAATCGGAACCAAAACATTTTTTAAGATTTTGAGCTCAACATGACACTAGTGGTGAGCTTATGTGTGTGCGTGTGCATAGATAGTTTGCCAATCCAAAGTGATGCTATGTGTTAGAATGCAATAAAGGAAGTAGTCACCTCTTTATCCAAGCAATCTTTGGATTCTGAGTTGCATGAAACAAATCTAGAAGCTGCACTATCTTGCTGCAATCGACCTGATGAAACGAGACATCTAGTATGAGATCTTTTGTGCTCCTAAATCATATATATTGCTCAAAATACTTGTTTGCACTAAATTAATGTCTTAAAAGATTGATCACCGGGTTCATCGCCACGTTGCTTTTCAGGTGAAATGTTAAAGGACTTGTCGACACACGGCATATCTTCGGGTACAGGATCCCTGAATCATGTTAAACAAGTGATTGCTGAAACATCAAGAGATATTTTTTTTTTCAACTCGACTAACTATGATAAACCAGTGAAAATTGAATGGCTCTGTTGCATTACATTTTTAATGTAAAATGAAAGATAAGACCTTACAATAACTGACTAAATAAAATTGGAACCCTTAGGGCCTATTTGGTCTTAATTTTCATTTTATGTTTTCGTTTCATGTTTTCACAAATAACTGCAGCCTTGTTTTCATTTATACAGGAAATACCGGAACAACTTGAAACAAGAAAATCTAGTTTCCTGTAGAAAACATAATGAAAACAAGGTGTAGTTTTGTAATTATTTATGAAAACAGTAATTTGAAACAGAAAATGAAAGCACAAACTAAACAGGCCCAGGTTCATGCTATTGACTGAAATTATGATTTTTGTGGTCTGCATTGGATCTAATCATAAGGATATATGTGAAGATATTGAAAATGCAAAAACACAACAGAGCAATTCAATTGGCACTGGACTTCCAACAATGAAAGTATATACTTCTGCCTAGTTAAATAATTTCAGAAGCTAGAAGACTATCCTATAGGAAAAAGAACTCAAGTATCTTAATCCCAGAGATTAAGCTTGTACAAGAAAATGGCGTTCATCGGTTCGGATCCTGGTAGATTTTGAAGCTGGTGATTAGGCTGATCACATGAAACTGTTGTTTGTTGAAAAGATTGCTCAGGAAATCCCCCACACACACTTGAACTGCTAGACTGATCTTTATCATGCAGAGATGATTCGAGCTCAATTTGGTCATTAAAACTTTCATCAATGAAATCCATCATAAGAAAATTTTTAGGTGAATGAAAACCTTCAGTTGCACTTATCCCCCAGTTTGACCAACAGTCTGGTGAAGGGTATGTGTCCATTAGATCTTCATCTTTGGGAACTGGAAAATCATTAATGACACTTCCACAGTACCAATCCATGACCTAGTTTCTGTTAAAAAACGTGAAGATTAGCATGTAGAAAATGGCATTTACATATGGCAGATTTAGCTGCAGCACAGAAATGAGCACTGTTTGTGCAAATAAGAAAGGCACGCAATTCAGTATTTTCTTCTGTATCAGTTTCTTTTCCAAGATAATTGGAACCTCAATTTTCTTCCCCTTTCTCAACTTATTTCAATCACCAAACCAAAACCCACATCATTAACTAATAAGGAGAAAGAAGGGAAGAACATGAAACCACAACATATTCACAGAAACTGGTTCAACACTACATATGATTTCCATCTTCAGTTACTCAAAGATTCTTCAAAAACCAAAACTGCAGAATTGAAACATAACACAATCATCCCAGCACACACAAACACAGGATTCATCCTCCAAAATAAAAATACTACCAGCAGATAAATTCACAAGTAAAATAAAAAACAGTGAAAAGAGCATACCTTGTTTAAGGGTTTTCTGCAAGGAGAGAAAGAGAACCCAGATTCCAATTGAAGAAAACAAAGGGAGAGTATGATCAGAAATGAATACAAGTTGAAGTTGGGTTGAATAGTTGTTAGTATTTATCAGAGCTAAGCTAACTGCTGAATCAGAGGCGGCTATGGTTTGGGGTTGGCTAAGTTTTCATGTATATTTCAATTTTTCAATTTTCAAAACAGAAAGGTGCTGTCCTAGGATGACTAATGAAACAACAACAGTTGTGTATAGAAAAAACAAAAACCGAGCCAAATTGTGATTTTGTGGCTGTGAAACGAAGTGGTCCTGACACATTTGTGGCCTACATTGCTCCATCTAAAGCAGTATTCTCATTGGTTCACGTGTCAATACGAGGTTTTAGTTTAGGATTTCCGAGAGGTTCTTGAGGATCCCACCATCTGGCATCTGATGCCACAAAGTCATGTGCGTTGCGTTGGAAATTGCATTCCAATTTCGTCCCTGCTATATATATATTTTTTTTGTGAATAGTGCTACAGCTATTTGATAATTTGCTTTTAACATTTTACATAACTTTCTTAATTTAGAATCAGTTAAACCTGAAATAATTTTTTTATAGGATAAAATGCTTCTATAAAGATTTGAATTAAAAAGCTGTTATTACTTTACTCTTTTAGACTAACTAATTAGATGTAAAACTTAAAATAATTGATTACGAAGATAAGAAAAAATATAATTATTTTTTAATTGATTACAGTGAAAATTAAAAGTTATTTTTGTTTAGTTAAAACAAGAATAATCACGGCTTTATTCCTCTCTTTTATTACAATTTAGTATTTTCTACTTCAGATTTATTTTGAGAAACACAAAATAAAAAAATATCAAAAATTTATAGAACTATTTCTTTTTGTTAAAATAAGTGCTTATTTTACTGTGTATATAATAAGCACAATCAAATGGACTTTTGTTGTGTTTGATAGATGAGCATAATGGAATGGCACCTAACAAAATATGCATCGTGTTTGTTGATTATAGAATAAAATGGCTTCATAGGTCTTATTTTATGTTTAGTATAGATTAAAATATAGAAAATACGGTATATAATACATAGATAACTTTATTTTACTTTTTTTTTTGTGTGTATAACCATGAGTTTTCACATCTTTAGGATGAGACTAATCTCATTCCTGCTGCGTGGCTGGCGCTAGCCCCTGGAAATTTGACATAGGTGGGATTCGAACACGGGACCTTCCGCTGTGGATCGTCCCTCTTATGAACTTAGCGGAGTCTTACACGGCTAAGTCAACCTTTGGACTTAACTTTATTTTACTTGATATAACATATAAAATTAAATAAAAAATAAAATGGTACATATTTTAATATTTTATTAAAAAAATAATGAACATAATTAAATAATAATTTTAAAATTTATTAATTTTTATATTAATATTTTATACAAATGTTTTTAAGTTTGACAAAAAATATAATTATTAAATATAATTTATGTTTAATATATTTTTTATATAATTTTTTAAAACATAATTTTTAAATAATATTTTTTAGTCAAATAAAAAATAATATAAGATTTAAAAAATTTAATCGTATATTATTTTTTATTAAAAAATGACTAATTAAGATTCATGCTAATTCTGTTATGTATTTTATTATTTTATATTCTACCATTTTAAATAGAAACAAAATATTCAGTTCATTGGGCTTAGTCCCATCTTGTATAAGAAAAAAGTGTTCGGCTCATATACCTTAATGTTATGTCATGTCCTTCTTAATATATATATATATATATATATATATATATATATATAACTGGTGTAAGTTAATGTCAATTCTTATATCGCGAAGAATTTATTAATTAATAAATTTTTATAAAACTAATTGATAGATTAACGGTTCTTAATATATAGATCATCATTTAGTACTTGATCAAATAATTAATATTTTTTTATATTTTATGAAATTATATGTTATGGTAATTTTTTATTACTTTGATAGAGTACTAAATGATTTCGAATAAACTTTGCAGATATGATGTAACATACTAAGAACTTTTAATCTATCAAACGATTTTATACAAAAATTATTGATTAATAAATTATTCGTAATGTAAAAATTAGCGTCAATTTATATTAATGTAAGTTGATCCCTAGCCTCACTGTATATCAAATATAAAACAATACTCATATCTTATTCTATGCTATTCAAATACATTTGCTAAACATTACCTTAAATTTTTTTTTTCTATCTCACATGACTTTGCACAAATTATTATTTTTTGAAGAGTAGCTACTAGTTATTCAGGAATATATTATCGTATCATTATATAAATTTCATAACCTACGTTTTATTGCATTCGTCAAACAGTATAAGAAACATATCGTTACATAATCTTGAAACTATCACAAGCTGCTTATATATAAAACTACTAGTATATAATAAAACTAAAATTACAAAACGTTTCATTGTCAAAATTTATTTTATATATAATTATCCATATATTCATTCGTTCATATATAATTTATAAATTATGTATATATTTTTAATTTTTTAATACGTGGCACAAATGTAATACTAATATAATTTAGCCTTCAAAACAAAATAATATAAGATAGTAGAACAGAAAGCGATGACAAAAAATTTCAAGAAGATAATTTAATCTTAGGTAAATAATATTTAGTGTCCTAAAGACACTATTTAAGTGTCTAAATATAATAAAAAGATATTGGAATATATAATTTTTTATATTTTCGAGGGATAAAACAATGTATTCTTATGATTATTTTCTACTTCTAATAACCTTAACTAATATTTATAATACACTATATATCAATACCTTAATCTTAATGTCTATCTTATATATTGTTTTAGGTGATTCGTAAGCTATGCAATCTTTCAGGTTCAGCCATTCAGGTGATAAGGAAAAGTCCTACCAAAAAAAAAAAAAGGTGATAAGGAAAAGAAAATGGAAAATATGTTACTACAGTACTACTTACTACTCCGTCAGTTGATATATTTATAAGACGTGTTTTATAAAATTTTGATATTTTTTTAAGATATTTTATAGTTTTAAATAATATTTATTATTTGTTTTCTTATTTATTTTTATTAAATGTATTGATTATTTATACTTTTTAATTGTGATTGATTAGTATAATATTTAATAAGAGATAAAATAGATATATTATATAATTTTTTAAAAAACTAATAAAATTAATTAAACTTAACTACTTTTATTGATATGTGTAATACTCCCTCCTTCTTTCCCAGAATGTAAGACCCTCTATTTTATAAGACCATTTGAGAATTTTTGTGTACATTTAATTTTTTTTACCATTATACTCTTACTACTCAACTAATTTTAATGAATATTAATTAAGAGAGAAATGTAATAAAAAGAGATTGAAAAGATAAATTTAAAAACAAATATTTTTTGTTAGATAAATTTAATGTATTTAACTAAATTAACTAATTTTTTTAATTCTTGGTCAAAAAAATTTTAGATTTTAAGACGGATGGAATATTAGATAAAAATGTTTTATAATAAAGAACGAAAGCGACACTAGATGGCTAAATATAGTGAAGATGTTGGATCAGCTCTTCAAAAAGGAAAAAAAAAAAAAAAGTTGTTGGAGTAGTTTTGGTGACACGTTGTTGGGATTCATAGACGCTTTGACACGTGGATTTTGAAGTAAGTGTGAATGGACACATAAATGTATATTTATTACACCCTCTTATTTTTTTTAGTTTTTTAAGATTATAAACTCACGACGCATAATTATTAAACTATTTTGTGGTTAATTTGAATATATTTTAAATGATATTATATTTATCTTTTAATTAAATTCCCCAAAATTTAGTAAATTCAATATTTATCTTAATTTGAGAGAGAGTTAGTTGATTATTTAAATTTTATCCTTATCTTGGACTAATTTAGATAAGATTTGATCCCTAAATTATTCTATTGCAGGTAAATAGATAAAAACACAGAAGATAAGGGTGAAGAAAAAGGAAAAAAGATCTAAAGCAACCTTATCTGATATTATTTTATCTTATTTTGAACAAAGATAATCACTTGAGATCTCTATAAAAGCCCTCATTCACTAGGTGCTACAACAGTCTGAGTAGAGAAGTTGAGAATTCTAGAGATAGAAACAGTGTCAATTCAATTGTTTCTCAATTCAAGATTTTCATAAAGCAATAACCTAGAGATAGGTATTGATTTTGGCACTAAATTGTTGTTCTGTAGTTGCTCCCTGAGGACGATAATCTGTTTTTCCACTGTACTGAAACGAGTTAGTATTTTAGTTCTCTAAAATACTTAACATAAACATAAATTAAAAAATATTAAATATTAAAAATTTTAAGAGTATTTTATGGTATTTATTTATAAATAGTGAATCATAAAGATTTTGTGAAAATATACATTTATTACAAAAAGTATAAGTAAAAAATAACATTAATTATTCATTAGTATTTTAAAGTGAATATCAAAAGTAAGAAAATAAAAAATGTCAAAGAAATTAAGAAGACGTTTGTTTTAAGGTTTAGAAAAATATTTCTGAGAATGTACTTGGGAGTATGAGATTCTCATATTTGTTTCAAGATTTAAATAAAAGATTTCCGAGCATAATTTGTTTCCGGAAATATTTTTCCTTTGTATTTTCTATAATATCCATTCCCATGGTGAAATGTGGGTAAGTTACTTTCTCATGAAAATATAGGTAATTATTTTATATTTTACTTGTAACTACCACTTTTTTATTTTTCTTTTTTGTACTTTTCATTTGAAATTCAAAAAATATTCCTAATTATGTTAATTTTATCAAACACTCTCTTATAAAATACTCAAAAATACACATTTTTAGAAATATACAATATATCAAAAATAAGATGTCTGACAATATTTTTTATTGCTCGAAGGTAACGCCCTCTAAGTTGTCTATGTATCTAAATCATTGTGTATATATATTTTTTGCTTAATCTATATAAATGCATTATATTGTTGTCCTTCTACTAGTTATCTTTTATTTTTTTATTGATTAAATAATTAAAATAAAAAAATAATATTATGCGCAACAAAAATATTTTCATATTATTACATGTAACATTATTGTAAATCAAATAGATTTTAAATTTTATTAATTTTTTCAAAAGATTTCTAGGAACAAAAACTAAAAACCAAACAACTTGTTTAAAATGTCTGGAAATAAACATTACTGGAAATATATTTCTAACAATAAAATACCCGAGAATGTATTTTCAAACCTTAAAACAAACACCCCATAAAATTAAAAAAATTGAGGGAGTATAATTAATTAATCTATTACTAATATACATCATTAGTAAATGTAATAAGTAAATAATTGTTTAAAGAATAAAATATCAAATTAACTCTTCATATATTCAGTTGTTATGAATTCTTTAAATATTTATTTTAAGAAATAAATTTGATAATTTTTATTTTTAAAAGACTATTATTTCAATAAGAAAGTATATTAATTAAAAATCAAACTCAAATATCTACATATACATGTTCTTATATACTCATCAATTAAATTATATGACTAAAATTTCAAAAATACTATTTAATAAAATTTAAAATAACTAATTTAATAATAGTATTTTAAACATTTAAGAAATTAATTTAATGATAGAATTCTTCAAAAAGATGTAATTGATGACAAGTGAAACCAATTTGGTGTTTAACTCTTGTTTAAATTCTAAATATTAATCATTTTCTCGAAATATTTATATTTTAACTTCAACAATGATTATTTTTTTTGTTATGTATTACTTCAAATGATAAAACATAATGAATCATGATGACTTATTCACAAAACAAAAATCAGGTAGACTTGCTAAATTCGTCTTAATGCTTGGTCGAGCACCACGAAAAAATTTATAGATGGCAAATTGAGATGAACACTTGCAAAATTATTCTTTTTTCCTCTGAATGAGCGGCGGCATTCGCATATATTGCTTTTTTTATAACTATAGGTGTTCTTCCCGCTAAAATAAGATTAATTTAGTTCGCATTATGTGACTAACGCTAACCTCTAAGAATTTGGCATAAATGATATTTAAACACAGATTATTCTTTTATGAATTGTCTATTCTATAAACTTAATGAAATCTTACATGACTAAACAACCCTTAGGATTATTCACACATATTGATTGGACCACTACGAGAAATTCATATTTATTTTGGACATTGAAAAATCAGTAGTATTTGTATTCTACCAAAATATGTAGTATTGCCTTGTAAAAAAAATAAAGTATTGTTTGGAGTTTCAACTCTAACTAAATGCTTTTTTTTTTTTTAATCATGAGTTTTTCCGTCATACAGTTGAGACTTTCTAATTAAACACTTGCTTCTCTGTAAGATTTATTCCTTTTTTTTACCTAAAAAATTTATATTTAATTAAAGTGATACTATTGCTACTCTTCTTTATTTATTGTCTCTCTTATTAATTTTTTTAATTTAAAATATATTTTTATAATTAATAAAATTCAAATGTTAATATATAAACAAATAGTATTAAAATAATAAATTAAAGTGCAAAATATAAATATATAAATATTATTAAAATAATTGATTAAGAGTAAAATAAAAAACAAAATTAAGTGGCAATAATCCCATTTTTTTTTGCCTTGTCATATTGATCAAAAACTTAACTAACTATTATAAAAAGTTGAAATATATTTCAAATGAAAAACCATTCTTAAATTAAAAATACAAAACAAAACATGCCTTTTAACAAATATGAAACATAATTTAACATAATTAATATATGCTCACAGATAGTCTCCTCATCTACATATCGTCTGGTTAAAAAGCATGGCAGATCAACTTGTGAGCTCCTCCATTAAGCCCTGTTGATCATTGAGAAAATAGAAAAAATTAGATCGCAATTCTGACTATAGTTTGCAATATAAATTTGAAGCTAGAAGAGAACTTAACCCGTGAGATAAATTGCTCTGCATCAGTTCTCTTCAGAAAGTGCATTGAATGGCGAGCAAAATTGGCAGTCTTGTCATCACTAAGCACAATGCCTTCCCCTATGTCGTCAAGCACCCTTACTTGTATGTAAGGATCTTTTGGTGGTACCATATCCTACCAATTGCAGATTTTATGAATGAGTGGTAATGTTTTTACATGATGAAGAGGAGGTGTAGGAAGAGAGAAAATGAGAGATGTGACAAATGATATAATAGAAAATGAAGATAGAAAGAAACAGAGCAGTATATAGGTGATGTAAGAGAAAACAAGTATAAGAATACTATTGTTTATGAATAACCACAAATTAGTTTACTGTCAAATCACATTTACTCTGCAACAAGTTTTGAATAAAAACAACATAAAAGTGATCTTTAAAAAGAGAAGATTGATGATTGAAAAATGAGTACGAGTCATTGAAGATATAATAGAACACAACAATTTATTTAACAATTGTAAAATTATCACATGTCGAACACAGATACAACATGACATGGTCATTATTTTTAAGTGTCCACGCTGTTAAACAATATAAGCAGTCAAGGTTAAAATAAACGAGCAGCACAATGATTATAGATAGAGAGGTTACCACAGTCAGATCAACCAGCAGTTTTGACATATAAGATTTCAATGCTGCAGAATGCTTCTTGAAATACTCTTCCTCAGAATGACAAAGCTTCTCTTCAATTTCTCGAGGAAGCACATGCCCTATCTTCCATAACAAGCTTCGTATAATTTCTGCTCGATTATAACTGTATGGAGATAAGTCAGAGTATAAAAACAAAACTTTTGAATTATGGTTTCGGTAAACAGCATTTCAAAGAGACACTTACACATAGGCCATTAGACAACGTTTATTTCGGACCAAAGAAAGATGGTGGATGAGGGCTCCGTAGTGATCAGCATTTCTAGCTGTTTGGACATCCAAGCCTTCTTCCTGTATCTTCCTGTTTACACAATGCAAAAACTCATACTCATGGCATAGCATTCAACAAAACTCAGGCACATGAGATTGAACACTCCAATTAAAAAAGGGGCACGCTGGAAAAAGTAGGACTCCATATTAATATTACCTTATCAAGGACTGAAGTTCAAGGTGATGTTGACTGCATTCTGCAACTACTTGTTCAAATACGTCACTCTACAAGATTATTGGAAAATGTATCAAGCTAAAGCAAGCACATATTCACAGCAGCAAAAGGAAAAGGTCTGTGCTAGGTATACATTCAGAGTAAAGGAAAACAAGATAACAAATAGCAACATCATTAATACTTAACAATTAAAGGGTGGTGATGTCATAAAGTGGATTAGCATGATTTGTAAATCATGGAAGACCAAAAAAGTTCGACTGTTATCAGGGCAACTTCTAAAAAATTATTATTATTACTACTGCTTTTCTTTAGTGTTCAAAGTCATGCATGGAAACAGAGTATGTGAAGTAGGTACTCAAATCGTATAGTGGTGTTACCAGGCAAACACTGAAGATTTCATCTCTTCCAACTTAAAAAGATTGGCATAGCGTATAGAGCTATATCCAGAGTTAAATTTATCATTATATACTTGCCAACTCAGAAAACCAATGAAGTGTGAAGCGATTATATGCCACAATTAATCAAAGCAAAAGAATATAGATGCAAATAATCTAAGGAAGCAGTGCAAAAAACAGCAGTAGCCTTGTAGTTTCAGGATATAGATTAAGGGGAACGCAAGATCCAACATGAAACCAAGCATTCTCAGGGGGGCTACCGTGTCCAATTCTCATATCACATTACCATCACCAATCATAAGTTGGCTGAACATCAGAAACCGGCCAGAATCCCTTGATGCAGTTCACAAAATGAGGAAGTTCCATGAACCCAAAAACTGAACTAATAATATGAATATCAATCTGAAAAGTGAAGACCTGATCTTACATTGAATGGCGTGAGCTGGTCCTTTTCTCCACTTGCAAATTCTTTCAGGAGTTGGCAAGCTTTTCTCCCATACATATTCGGAATCCTCACCGGATGACAAATTTTCCCCAAGAGATTACGTTGATGAGTTCACAAATACAGATCAGATTGCTCCGAAAATGAAACTAGAAAATTAGGGCAAATACACAGAAGCCAATTGTTTATGGTCCCGCTTGCCACTAGAAGTAATTCTCCGGCTACTGAGACAAAGAAAGATCAATGTTAATTTAGGGGTGACACGGTCTGTATTTTCTATAAAATCAAATCAAACTAAACCAAACCAAACCAAGTAATAATAGCAATATAGGCTCACATCACAAATCACAACCGAGCATTCAGAGATTGTTAGATGACAAAATGCAATTGCAAAAATGGGCTATTACTGAAAAGTTGTGATGAAGCAGAAGTGAGAGGAAACTGAAGAAATTTGAGTTCAAGAAAATCAGTCAATAAACAGAGAAAATGATTCTGGAACAATGTAAAGAGCAAACGAAGCGATGGCCAGTAGAGTGGATCATGAAAAATAGTCCTGAAACTAAACTCGTTGATAATGAAGAATTAGGGTTTTTAATTTAGAAAATTGACAAACGATTGAAGATGAAATTTATAAATTTTAACCACCCAGACCCAGCCAATTAGTGGACAAGTGTTTAGGGCCATTTTTTCTTTTCAGTTAAATGAAAGTCAGTGCCAAATGCGCTGATATTTGAAAAAACTGCAAGCAGCACTATAAACGTAGTAAGGCGTTCAACATCGAAACTAATGTTTGACTGTCACTTTAAGCAGATGACAGTAAGCAACATCAATATGTAAGGTGAAGTATATAAACAGCGGCAGTGCAGTGCCATAAGATAACACAGAATGCTTCTTTCAATTCGAACACAAAATATGGCCAGTGACAAAAGTGGCATATAAGGAATTGCACGTGAATACAATTTATAACTACTAACATAGAGAAAGGCTATTTTGCGCGAGTAATTGAATTTGAAAGCCTCCATCGTATTCTGCATAACGATGTGATGTGAGTAGCAGTAAACACCTACTCCCTAATATAGCGAGACAGCGAGAGAGGATTAGAGAACTAACCGTGAGACTGAGAGAAGGAAAAGCGAACACCGTAACGAGCATAGCAGCGACGGAGCAGCAGGCAAGGATTGAGGGAGAACGGTGGAGAGAGCTGTGAGGTCGTAGATCGGAAGAGAAACAGATTAACAGAGAAATAGAAAATAGAAAATGTAAAATGGATGGAGGATAACAGAAAAGAAAAGCCCGCGCTTTTGATTGAATTTTTTGGTTAAAACCGACGCGGGAGAAGCGGTTCGCGGGCTCAAATAATCCAATTTGATTCTAGTACTTATCCTTTTTTTTCTTTTTTTTTAGAAGAGTAGTACAATTTGAAATCGAATCATGTATTCATATTTTTTTATTGTAGAAAAAAATAAAAAAATATTTATTTTAAGTTTAAACCATATTATAACATTAAATTTAACGTGAATTTTTTAACATGTACAATATTAAACATGTTAAAAAACTAAAAATGAAAAAAGTTTATTAAAAAAATTAAGATTTTAATAAAATTATAAAACTATATATAACATGTAATAAATATTATGTCTTTTTTTAACATAAAAAAAATTATGTTAATTATATCAAGAATATCATGATTCACTCTTCCTACAAAGAAAACCATGTTAGATAATCCCTTATTTTATAATTTGTAAATTATGAAATAGAATGGGAATATTTTTTTTTAATTTATGTTTTTGTTTTTAAGTTTTCTTTATTTGAACCATTGGGGTTGGTCTAGTAAATTTTTTTTTTTGGACAACAGTTGGTCTAGTAATTTGAAATTTGGATAATTACATGGATTCTTAGGTTTACACCTCGTTGTTGTTTATATTGTACACCAAAAAAAGTTTTTGTTTATTTTTGGTTAAATTATAGTTTGAAACTTAAAATTATATTTAAAAATAACTTAACCTAATTCTTATTAAACATGTTACTTTTACATAAAACTCAACTTACCGTAATTTGAAAAATCCAAACACAAGACCAATGCTGTTAGTTTTTTTTTAGTGAATACATTAAAAGTATATTCAGTAAATATTATGTTTTAAAAAACATCACGTATTTTTTTTTTATAATCAGATAAAAGATAATTATTTACTCAAAATAAACTAAATTATATGCACCGATTGAAAATAAAGAAAACACTAAGGGTGCGTTTGATGCATGGACAAGTACAGTACAAGAAGTATAGTACAGAACAATTTAATAAGTTACAGCACAACTACTTGTGTTGTTTGTTGTTTGATCATTAAAGTACAACACAAGAAATATAAAGTCAATTTTACTATAATATCCTTTACACTTTAAAATATTTATTTTAGATAAAAAATTGATAATTAATATTGTAAAATTTCGAAACTGTTATAATATTATATTTAAAAAAATTATATATAAAATTAGATTTCTCAAATAATTTGATATATTTTTAGATGTTTTATTATTTTTTACTAAAAAATATTATTAAATTATATATATATATATATATATATATATATATATATATATATATATATGAGCTAGTTTAGTGTTGTATATTGCATGAAATAAAATAAAATAAAAATTATTATAGTAACTACCTTGTGTAAGTGTGGGAGTAGGGAGATATGTAGTTAAAATTTTATGAGATAGTGAATGTGAGTGAGGGTGTTTTTGTATTTAACTATCTTGTACCATGGGATAACTTCTTGTCCTCTAGGATTGTGAGAAATAAAAATCTCCCATTTTGTTTTGTGTTGTGCCTCAAATTTTGTGCTGTGACATGTCTGTTTTTACAATCAAACGTGGAATAAAAGTTTTGTGCTGTCCAGTGCCGTATATTTTAGCAAATTAAACGCACCCTAAGGCACTGTTTGACCCGGCTTATTTTGAGCTTATCTTCTACTTATAAGTAAAAAATGACTAAACAGAAATATTAATAAGATCTTAAAATTTTAAATGGTTTTTTTTTAATGAAATAAAGAGAGCTTTAAAATAAGGCACACGTAGGAGTTTTTGCTTATTTTTCAACCTCTTATTTTCATTAAACATCCTCCAACCACCATAACCAAGGCCGGATGGCCACCCACTGCCCCTTGCCACGGCCCGCAGCCACCCTCTACCACCCTCCGTCACCCGTCAATGTTGGACCGCCGCTGCCGGTCAATTTTTTTAAAATGAAATTGTTAAACAACTTATAACTTTTTCTTAAGCCTATTATTTATAGCTTGTTTAAAAGTAACTTTTAAAAGAAAATTAAGTTGGGCCAAACATTATGAATATAAAAAAAAGACTAATAGCCTATTGAATATTGGTTAACTTTTATTGTTTGTTACTTCCTATTTTCAACGAAACTCAACTTTCTAAACTTATCAAATAATGTCATGGAAGGTAAGAGAGCCTTGAGTATATAGAGGTGAATTTTCTGTGAATTTTTTAATTTGATGAAATAGTTTATATTGCCAAAGGAATAATATAATTACTTTGAAAAATGTATCGTCACTATGACAAACCGGAAAGTAGAAGAGTTTGTGCCATGACAAATGCCATAATAGTCAGGAACTTTCATTTATATACAGGACTAATTAATATTTTTTTATATATAGAACTGATTAATATAAGATTAATTAGTATTATATCATCTCATTATTTGTAACACATTGTTTAAAGTGTTTAACATTAATAAAAGGATAAAATGCAATAACATTCTTTAAAATTTGAATAAATTACACTCCCCTCCAATCCTAGTTAAAAATTACACGTAGTCCAAATGGTGTTTAACGGATGTTGAGGGAGAAGTATAATTCATTAACACCCAACTTGGTTAGTGACCATTAGGGCTTCAAACTAAATGGCTCAACATTATTACTAGTTGTCACTAGAACATGTTAATGGTTGTGGGCAAATCAACTGCTTTTGCCTTTTGGTAGCATCATCATCTTGATTCTACTAGATATTTTAGCCATTTTTTCACATGAACTTCACCTTTGCCGCAAAGTATCCCCTTGCCATCCCTTGCCATCATATTACTCACTTCCTGATCTGAAACTGTTGTGATCTAACCTGACAGGGATGTAGGACGAGCTGGGTAGGCTCCTTGATCAACAAAGGGCAATGGGATTGCTTCTCGGTCCTGAGCTCCGGCGGTGGTGGTGTGCACCTGCAAGCACTCCGACGCTCAAGTCAGTGAGTGAATTAAGGTTTGTGTATATGATAATATATCTTACGTACCTTACATGGTGCATTATGATAGTATTTATAAAGTGAGGCAAATGACCTAATGCAGTCCGTATTGGGCTAGGATCTGTGCCTGGGCCCAATCCTCATCGGCTGGGCCTTGATAATAGGCCACGCCCAACTTACCGGGATTCTGGTGGTAATTGGTGTCTACTTGACCCGGCATGTAAGCGTCTATCCGGGATGTCATTATTTTGGTCCACAACAGTTGCCCCCCAAGTCGTCAAGTTCTTCTTGGGAGAGGTTGGCGAGTTCATTTGTCGTGCCAGGTGGATGTTAAGTGGTGATTCTGGAAATTTCCCGAGATGACGGTTGGTTTTCTTTTTGGGCGCGTGCGTTTCACGCATCCCATTTATTAGCGTAGTTCTTGGGCCCCACGTTCTTTAAGGCGACGTGATGGTTTTTACTTTATTTCTTTTCACCCGTTACATCTTCACCTTCTCATTTATTCAAGTTTTCACTCTTCAACTTCGCGCTTCCTGTCTCTTCATTTCCTTCGACAGAGAGCTCCTGAAAACCTTGCTTTTCTCATCTTCGTGCTCGTTTTTCAGACCCGTGTTCTAGCAATATTCTCTCTTCATTTTGCAGGTATTGTTTCTACTTTTTGCTAATTTGTGTCTTTATTCGATTTTTTCCTGATTCTTGGATTGTTCTGTCGCATTCTTCCCCCCTTTAGGGTTTAGTTGTAATTTCTGGGTTTATTTTCCTCAAAAATGGCCGATAACGTTATCGTATTGTCAAGTGATTCTTCCTCGGGGTCGAATAATACTGAACTTCTTGAGAGTTTCGCGAGGGGGCTTCGAAAACATAGGTCCTTTAATGAGCCAAACCCCTGTTCAGGTACGCCCTCCATAGCCGACTATTGTGAATCCTCCCATTTCTGGTTTTACCCTCTTTATTCACGGCGAGTGGAGGGTGGTGAGTCGGTTACTCAGAGCGTGAGTGAGTCGTTCAATACTTTGAACCCAGAACCTTCTGCTCTTCTCCTTGCATCAGCCCATCTTCCTGATGAATGTAGTTCTGAAATTTCTGTGTCTGTCGAACAAGGTTCAGATCGTCGTGCCCCAATTAATTTCATCCCGGTAGGGGATGAAGTTGAGTCTTCCCATCCCGGGGATTCTTTAGAAGATAAAGAGTCTATACCGTCGTCTATGACTCATTCTCTAGATTCTAAATCCGACCCTGCATATGCTCCTTCTTCTTGTAGCCATTCATCCCCAGGAACTGACCCTGCTTTCTCTGATCATGTAGATATGGAGTCTGCTCAAGGTGACATTTCCATTCCGGTAGCTTCTGGCGCTCCGGGATCCTCTGGTGGTGTACCAGCTTCACCTGATACTGGCGATTTTGAAGTTGTTGTGCGAGGGGCAGGAGAGCCTAGTACTTCCAAGCCTCGGGTCGAGTGTCCTACGGATTTTCTGGAACTGAAGAATATCTGGGGAATGTTGTGGGTTCCCTGGGATATCATCCGGGAGGAGTGCTCGGTAAGAGATGGTCGCCGGCTTAGGAGGGTGGAGAAACACTGGAGGAAGTGCTTTCACTATGGGCCTAATACTCCCGGGACTGACGTCAAAGCCGATCCTTCTTCGAACCATAAGTTGGTTATTCCGAATAGGAGGGAGAGGATCTGCACTCCAGCATCTGAGGGTGAAGTTTCCTATATCATGATGTTGGAGTCTTTATGGCATCAGCTAAAAATTAGGTTCCCTTTTTCTGACCTCCAGATTGAAGTTCTGCATCACCTCCATCTCGCTCCTACCCAACTTCATCCCAACGGTTGGGGATTCCTCCAAACCTTCGAGGTCTTCTGTTGGGCTCAAGGCTGGCATTGCTCTTCAACCCTATTCTTATACATCTTTGGAGTTTATCGTGTCCCCACGAAGAAGAATTGGGTGTCCCTCCGTCATCGTTCCGGGATTCCTCAACTATTTGTCCCCTATGAAGAGTCCTTCAAAGCTCATAGGGACATTTATGTCAAGGTCGTCCCACGGACCAAAGATTGCACCCCTTTCTAGATGGGGAAGGATAAGCAGCCCATGTTTCCTCTCTATTGGACGGAAGATCACTTTCAGAGGGTGCTGTCCTTGAAGGAATTAGAAATTGGCTTCCTAGAAGAGGAAGACCAACTAACCTTCAGGAATCTTTGCGTCTTTGTCGAAAGAGGTGGAATTCCCATTCATTGCAAAAATGTGATAGGAGTTTCCCGTCGCGACCAGGCGACTTGCTTATGTAGGGATTTTTCGTTATTATGCACTGTTGTTGTGTCTTTTCCTTGTTTTAGTTATTTTGCCTTAACTGACAAGTGTATCTTTTCTGCAGTTGAGATCATGGCCAACTATGCCATCCGTTCTCAGAAACGAGACGCCAAAGGAAAAGGTAAGGTTGGTACTTCAGGTCCACCTCCTTCTCCCGTTCCAGTTCCTGCTCCTATCCCGGTAGTTCCTACCGGGATCAGGATCTCGGACGCGATTCCTGCCAGGGGAGCTTCTCTTGCTAAGAAATCTGTTCCCCCCTCTTCTGGAGTCGAGATGGCTAACGTGCAGCCAAAACGTTGTCGTCTTACCAAATCCGGTATGCTTTTATGACTGAATTTTCCAATTTGTATGGGAATCATGTACTGTCTTCTCATTTGGATTAGTTCGATTTGTAGGTGACCAACCTGACGGTGTCCAAGGGACTTCTGCCGGGTTGACCCCGCTCTCAGCGGCACCCTTCTCCGCTCCTCCTTCTGCCTGGGAAGGCTTCCAATCCCCCTTGATCAAGTTCCAGCATGGGGATTTTTTCTCCAAGGGTGGAGCTTCCGTCGTGAAGGTATATGTCTTATCATTTGATGTTGTCAACTTCATAGTGGTTAATCTCAGTAGATGTATGTTTAATGTCTTCTTGTTTTTATCTTTGTAGGAGCAAGCCAAGTCTCTAATGGGATGGACTGCTATGAGCATGGCTATGCTCCAACATATTCATGACCAAGCCGAGGACATGGACCAAGCTTCTTCCTTGAAAGGTCAACTGAGGGATCTCTGAGATGACTTGGAGCTGAAGGATGTCTTGATCCAAAGCGTTAAGGAGGCGAAGTCCCGGGCTAATCAAGAACTCACTTCTACGAAGGAGAAGCTTGCTCGTTTGGAGGAAGATCTTGCGAAGGAGAAGGAGCGGGATGCCAGCTTGGAATCGGAGAAATCCAGGTTGAAGGAGGAAGTCTCCGGGCTGAAGGCTAAAGCAGATGAAGATGACTCTGCTATTAAGCTTCTTCAGTCTGAGCTCTTGGGGTCGGCTGCCAAGTTTCATGAGGTTCAGGTGGAGCTACGGGAGACTCAAGAGAAATTGGAGGAGGCTTATCAAGATATGGATACTACGGTGGATGATTCCTACCGTGACTGTGTGAAGACCCTCCTCTTTTTGAATCCCGGGGTCGAGCTGAACACTCGTGGACTTTGTAAGTATCACGGCATTAAGGATGGGGTGTTCATGGATTTCCATGACCCTCACAATCCCGTGCCACTCGACCCTTCTGATCCTGGATTGGAGCCGTTCGATTGCAGCACTCCTCCTCCTTCTTTAGATCCCGTGCCGGAGCCCGAAGTTCCCAATGCTGGAGGGGCTGCATGATTTGCTTTTTCATCTTTACATTTCTTTTGTTTTGTAAAACGTTGGATAAAAAATCCAGCTGGTTGTAAACTTTATCATCCCGGTCTTCCGGGTTAATTTTAATACATTGTGGTTTATGCGTATTTCGCTTCTATTCATTGTGTTTCTGCATGTCGTAGAGATTTGACTGCTTAAAATATCTCTTTGCTTCTCTCGGGACATGGAAATTTCTCATGTCTTTACAATTGTTAGGACACATTAATGATGTCGTCCTTTTTGCTCCTCAATAGGAGAGAAAGTAGTTTGTACTTTCTCTAATTTTTGTTGAAGTGTAGCTTCGGTTTACACTTTCCTTTTGTTGCATTTCTGTATGTCGTTGAGGCGTGGCCATCTCGGGATGCCTTCCAGTTTCATGCCGGTTGAATTGTTAGGGGTACATTTATAATGTCGCCCTTTTAGCTCCTTAATAGGAGGGAAAGTATTTTGTACTTTCTCTAAGTTCGAGTTGAAATGTGACCTTGATGGTGCTTCATGCTTCTTTTTGGCCAGGGTTCATCTGTTTAGGATCCCTATTGAGTCTGTAGCAGAGAATTACCCGGGGTGGTATCTTGACTCATTGTTGGCTTTGCATATATGTCGGCTTCAATCTGTTGCCGACGTCTCGATCTCGAATTATTTGTATTTCTCATACTTTCTTCCGATCTGCTTGCTATTAAAAATTGAACTAGCTTGTTTATGTTAAAATGAATGAAATGCAACTTTATTAATGATAAGAAGCAAATAACTAGTGGGGGCCTCGTTAAAACCTCTAGCAGTAAAACCCTCCTTAGGGATAAAACCTGCTACAGGAAAAAGAGTACCCCTTTATTACAAAGAATGCAAATTACATAGCTTATCTATAATAGCGCTTTAAGTCTGCGACATTAAGCGTTCTAGGAATCTCTTTGCCTTTGAGAGTTTCTAAATGATACGCTCCGTTAGCTGCGATGGTCTTGACTCGGAATGGGCCTTCCCAATTCGCTCTAAGCTTCCCATCTTTAGCATTGCGATTTCCAATACTGGCTCTTCTTAGGACTAAGTCGCCTGTTTGGAATTTTCTCGGTACAACCCATAGATTGTATCTTTGTGCTACTTGTTTCCGGGATAACTCTTTGATTCTGGCAGCTTCTCGGATTTCTTCGACCATGTCGGAATCTTCTTTGAGGAGCTGCTCGTTTTCTTGTGCGGGGTACATCACCCTCCAGGATGAATGCCCGATTTCTACCGGGATTACGGCGTTTGATCCGTATACCATTCGAAATGGAGTTTCTCCGGTGGAATTATGGGGAGTAGTTCTGTAACTCCAGAGTACTTGATAAAGATCTTCTACCCAACTAGTTCTAGCTTTCTGACACCTCTTTTTCAAGCCATTAAGTATGACTTTATTGGCGGACTCTGCCTGTCCGTTTGATTGTGGGTGCTCTACACTGGCAAAGTATTGCTTGATGCAGAGACCTTCTAGCATTTCCCGGAATTCTTTGTCGGTGAATTGTGTCCCATTATCACATATGACTTCCGCCGGGATACCATACCGGCATATTATTTGCCGGAAGACAAAATTCTGAGCTTTAATTGATGCTATGCTGGCTAAGGGTTCCAGTTCAATCCATTTCGTATAATAGTCCACAGTAACAATGAGATGTTTGAATTGACCTGTGGTTGGAGTGAAAGGTCCCAAGAGGTCCAACCCCCAAGTGTGGAAGGGCCAAGGGGCGGAGATGCTATGCAGATTTTCAGCCGGGATGTGGGATAATGGACTATGTTCTTGGCACTTTTGGCACTTCTTCACGTAATCTGCTGCATCTTTATTCATGGTTGACCAGAAATATCCTGCTCGCAAGGACTTTCTTGCCAACGACTTTCCACCCATGTGATGACCGCAACTTCCTTCATGAACTTCAGTAAGAACATACCATGTTTCAGATGGTCCAATGCATTTGAGCAAAGGGGTTGATAATCCTCTCCTGAATAATTGTCCTTCTATCACGGAATACCGGGAGGCATTTTGTACAAGCCGTTTTGCTTCTCGGATATCTGCCGGAATGGTGCCTTTAGTAATATATTCTATTATTGGAGTTCTCCGATCGTCATTTTCAATCTGCAAAGTAGCACAAAGAGAAGGGAGAACTTCTTCCACCACCGACTTCAAAGTGGAGGATGATTTGGTACTGGCCAATTTGGAGAGTAAATCAGCGCAACTGTTCTCTTCTCTTGGAATGTGCTTGATCTCGAATTTAGAGAGACCAAGTAAACTTTCTTTGACCTTTGTCAGGTATCTCTGTAATAGTGGCTCTCTTGCCTGGTATTCCCCTTTTATCTGGGATACCACTAATTGAGAGTCCGAACATAAAGTAATCGCGATAGCCCCTAGTTCTTTTGCCGCGCGTATCCCGGCTAGACAGGCTTCATATTCTGCTTGATTATTGGAGGTTGGGAATTCAAATTTCAGAGAATATTCTACCGTTATCCCTTCGTCATTTTCGATTAGTATGCCTGCGCCTGCTCCTTTGGGGTTTGAGGACCCATCAACATAGATAGTCCAGGATCCTTTTGGCTCTTCCACGGGATGTGTCATCTCGGCCACAAAATCAGCCAACGCCTGTGCTTTGATCGCTTGCCGTGGTTCGTAGGAAATATCGTATTGTGATAATTCTACTGCCCAGGTCATCATCCTTCCTGCCAAGTCAGGTTTGTGCAAGATTTGTCTGATGGGTTGATTAGTTCTTACCATGATGGGATGACATTGGAAGTATGGCCTCAGCCGCCGAGATGCAAATAGCAGGGCATAGGCGACTTTCTCGAGCCGCTGGTAATTCAACTCCGATCCCTGTAGCGCCTTAGAGACAAAATATATCGGACACTGGTTCCGGGATTCTTCCTTTATTAAAGCCGCATTGATTGCTTCATTGGTGACGGCTAAATATAGATATAGGATCTGCCCAGGATCTGGGCGAGACAGGACTGGTGGGCTTGAGAGGATTTTCTTCAGCTCCCGGAAAGCTTTTTCACAATCTGCACCCCATGTGAAGTCTTCCTTACGTCGTAAGGTCCTGAAAAAGGGTAAGCATTTCCTGACTGAATCTGGAAGGAATCTCGTCAATGCAGCGACCCTTCCAGTTAGCTGTTAGACCTCCTTAATAGTTCTGGGATTCTGCATATTTAACACGGCACTACACTTGTCGGGGTTGACTTCAATCCCTCGACTGGTTAGCATAAAGCCTAAGAACTTTCCGACTTCGACCCCAAAAGTACATTTGTTAGGATTTAGCCTTAAATCATACCTGCGCAGCTGTTGAAAAGTCTCACGCAAGTCAGCCACCGGATCTTTATCTTCTGGGGTTTTTACTATCATGTCGTCAATATAAACTTCAAGGATTCTACCAATCTACTCTTTGAAGACTTGGCTCATCATCCGCTGATAAGTTGCTCTGGCATTCTTTAAACCGAACGGCATCATGGTGTAGCAGTAAACACCTATGTCGGTGACAAAAGCCGTTTTCTCTTGATCTTCAGGGTACATGGGGATTTGGTTATAGCCGGAGTAAGCGTCCATGAAAGATAGATACTTATAACCTGCAGAGTCGTCCACCAGTTTATCGATACAAGGTACGGGGAATGGATTTTTGGGGCATGCTTTATTCAGATCTGTGTAATCTGTGCACATTCTCCACTTCCCGTTAGCCTTTTTTACCAACACCACATTTGAAAGCCAATCTGCATATCGTATTTCTCGGATGAACCCTGCGTCTAGCAACTCCTTCACCTGTTTTTCTATCGCTGCTTGTCTTTCTGGACCCATTTTTCTCTTCTTCTGAGCCATCGGTATAGATCCCGATCTCAAAGACAAGCGATGGCACACGAATTCCGGGTCAACTCCGGGCATGTCGGAAGAAACCCACGCGAATAGGTCTTTATTCGTCTTCAACAACTCAATGAGTCGCTCTTTGATCACGGGGGGTAAGTTCGCCCCTATCTTGACGGTCTGATCTTCTTTAAGTCCTATCTGGACTAAAAGATCTGATCCCCTTCTGGTTGAGGTCGTTGATATTCAAAGTCTGCTCTAGGATCTAAGTTAGTCATCATGACCCCTGCATCCCGCATCAAATCACGTCTCTCCATCTTTTGCTTCCCTTTCTCTTCTGCCGTTATCGGTAAAATAGATGGTGATTTCGTGATTTTAAGGCTTTCTTGATAACATTTCCGTGCATCACTGCTCTTTCCTCGGACAGTTACTACTGAGTCATTTTCTCCTGGAAACTTCATGGCTAAATGGATGGTAGAAACTATGGCGCCAAGGCTATTCAGGGTTGGTCGCCCAATGATTGCATTGTAAGCCGAGGGGCAATCCACCACTATGAACCTAGCGGGAATTGTTTTGGTATTTGGCTTTTTGCCGAAATTCACCTTGAGGTCAACGTACCCTTTGGGAATGATCGTATCTCCGGTGAAGCCAATTAAGCTGCCTTTGTAGGGGATTAAATCCTTAGATCCTAATCCCATTTTATCAAATAAGCTCCAGAACATAATGTCGGCTGAACTTCCTTGATCAATGAAGATTCAATGGACTTCGAAGCCGTTCAAATTAGCTGCTACGACCAATGGTTCGTTATCCCGGATCGGTTCTTTCGGGAAATCTGCATCTGAGAAAGATAGCACTGGGTTAGCTACAGCAGTTACTTGGGAACAAGAATCCCTGACATCTCGGGTCCTCTTCCTATCTTCGAGACCTTTTAAGCTGGTTCCTCCAGCTATGACTTGAATTATTCCCCTAGGAGGGGAATCCTGTGCTCGTCTCGGGCTCCGGGATCTCTGACGGGTTTCAGCCCGTTGATCTCGGTTTCTAGGAGGAGATCTGAATGTCTGTGTCCGAGGAGACGGACTCCGGCGACGATCCCGCCTTTCTGGAGATGACTGAGCATAATTTCTCAACCTCCCTTGTCAGATCAGCTTTTCAATTGCATCTCGGAGTTGGATGCATTCATTGGTGGAGTGTCCACGATCTCGATGGTATTCACAGTATTTATTTTTATGCTTTCCAACCGTTTTCAAAGGTGGCGGCCGCTCTCTCAATTCAGAGTGCATCACTTCTTTTAACACTGAAGCTGGCGGGACTACCAGCGTAGTGTAATTGTTGAAAAGACCCTTGCGCTTCTTGGAAGACCTATCCCGGGATTTGTCGTCTTTGCCCCGGGATTGATTTGGAGGGACAATTTTTGCTTTGTCATCCTTCTTGGCGGCTTGGGCCTTCTCCCATTCTTCTATTCTGATCCACTTTTCGGCCCTGACCTTCAAGTCATCCATGGAAGTGGGCTTATCTCCAGCCAGTTGCTTGGCGAAGGCTCCTGGCTTCAATCCTCTTACAAAGAAATATAACACCAAGTTAGGTTCGACATTCCTAACTTCTAATACTTCATTGTTAAAACGTGTTATATAGTCTCGTAGCGGTTCATCTTTTCCCTGTTTAACAGTTTCTAAGTGGAATTCAGATTTGAATTGTCTTTTACTGCTAATGAAATGAAGAATAAACTTATCTTTGAGGGTTTTCCAGTTGCTGATGGATTGTGGTGGGAGGTCTGAGAACCAACGACTTGCAGCTTCTGACAATGTGAGGGGGAAAGCCCGGCATACAATGGCCTCGTTCACCCCTTGGAAGTACATAGCCCTTTCAAAGGTGCTGACATGTAGAGTGGGATCCTTGGTTCTATCATATTCCCTCAACTTCTTTGCAAACTGGAATCCATGAGGAAGGGCATGGGACATTATCCATGGCGTGAAGGGATTGTCAATGTACCCGAAATCCGGTACATTTTCAGCCATATGCTCTTGGTTACCGGCTGGTTGTCCGGGTTGCTGACCCACAAGGGGGATAGGTGGCGGGATGGCCCCCTCAACCCGAGATTGATGCGGGGCCCCTTCATGTCGGCGACTTACCCGTCCTTCCTATTGCCTTTCTTGAGTTTTCAGATTCCCTTCTTTGTCTTCCTCAATTGCGGATTTCCGTTGCTGTTTTTCCGCATTGTCATTATCCTTTTCCGGATTCTCAGGATTTGGCTGGGTATGCCTCTCAGCTCTTTCCTCTTCTGAATCATCTTCGATAACAACATGCTTGCCCCTGCGCTGTTGCTCTTTGATATCTGCGATCTCTTGAGCTTGTGACTGCACCAACTGTTGTAGTTTACGGAATTCTGCTTCGATATCAAAGTGCTGGGGTGCCCTTGCTTGATTTGACGCACCAGCCTGCTGTCCAGCTCCTTGGTTTTGCACGCTGGGATCGTTGTAATCCCTATTTCTGGTTGAGCCAACCATTGTTGATGATGGATGGGAGCGAAACTTTTTGTTGCGTCCCCACAGAAAGCGCCAATGTTGTGATCTAACCTGATAGCGATGTAGGACGAGCTGGGTAGGCTCCTTGATCAGCAGAGGGCAATGGGATTGCTTCTTGGTCCTGAGCTCCGGTGGCGGTGGTGTGCACCTGCAAGCACTCCGACGCTCAAGTCAGTGAGTGAATTAGGGTTTGTGTATATGATAATATATCTTACGTACCTTGCATGGTGCATTATCATAGTATTTATAGAGTGAGGCAAATGACCTAATGCGGTCCGTATTGGGCCAGGATCTGTGCCTGGGCCCAATCCTCATCAGCTGGGCCCTGATAATAGGCCACACCCAACTTACCGGGATGCTGGCGGTAATTGGTGTCTACTTGACCAGACATGTAAGCGTCTATCCGGGATGTCATTATTTTGGTCCACAATAGAAACAAAACTACAAAGTACACTTCAAAAACATGAATCAAATCAATTTAAACAACCACACGACGTTACCCTCAACACCTCAGCACTAGATGGGCAAGGACGATAGTAGTTGTTCGAAAACAAACACAAACAATGCCAGTTCAGATCTTTCCTGAACCAATAATCATCTAACTTCAAGAAATGCGAACAGAAGTAGAGCAACATAGAAGTTGTTCGACGCAAGTGCATAGCAAGGTTAACTTTGGCCATTTCATTTATTTTTTGGCCGCATTTTTTTCCCCCCTTTTGGCCATTTCTACACATACTTAATTTCATTAACATTCTGTTAACCACTGCTTGTACTAGTGGGGCTGTGTGCAATTTTTACTCAAGATTAGAGGGGAGTACAATTTAATGAAACCTCAAGGGATGTAATTGCATTTTCCCATTAATAAAATCATAGTTTCTATGGAAAAGCTCAGATTCAGTACATTTTATCTCTTTCTATCCAACTACAAATATTCATGTTGTCACTCTTGTTCATTGAGAGAACCACTTTTAGCTGCTATCTCTACAAAAAAATCACACAAAATTGTTTTGTTCCTGCATTAGAGAAAAAAAGGCCTTTAACGTGACCTAGTGGTGAAGGCTGCATTTATCTTCTTCACTTAAACATGATGCTGGCATTAAATCTAAAGCTCATCAACACCTCTCAGCCAGCTGCATCTAAATCGACATCTGCATCCATCTCTCCGTCTATGATTCCGGCCTCAACTTCAGCATCTGTTTCCAATTGACCGGCTTCCTGACCACCATCGGTATCTGAGCTGTTCTTCTGAAGTTCGTCAGGTGTTGGGGTTCCATGAGTACTACCAGGGACAGTGGCAGCATCAAAATCCATAGGTGTTGCTGTGCTATCTGTTCTAATGCCTTCACCATCAATCTCGGTTGCAGATGTAGCAACCTGTTTCACAAGAAAAAATAATGATAACTTGGAAAGAATGTGATTTCAGGGGAATTCATTTAACATTCGTTTCATAGTACAGATACTTAATGAATAGAGAAACAGAAGAGAGACAAAGGAGAAGAGTAGAAAGAAATCCATGCAGATAACATTTAATCTTTGATTCTTGCAAGCATTATAGTGCAAGATGGAATGGGTAGGAATGGCAACGTGCGCGGGTAGTAGTTACCCGCAACCCGCGAAAACCCGCACCCGCAAAAAATCCGTCGGGTATCCGTTAAGGCAATACCCGCGGATTCTAATAAATATCCGTGGACATCCACGGGTATCCATACCCGCGAATCCGAAAAAAAATAAAAGGAAAAATTAGAAAACACAGTAAAAAACTTAAATTTTGAGGTTAAAAATTTCATCAAAAAATTATATAACTTAAAATTGGTAGAATTATAAAAATAAAACTCATCTAAATTATAATAAACTTCAAATTAATTCATGCAAATTAAAATAAACTTCAATAGCCACTAGAGATATATAAGGATATTCTTGTAATTTTATTTATATTTGACAGGTGCGGGTATCCGCAGGCGCGGATACTACAAAACCCGTACCCGCACTCGCTTATTTGAGGATTTTTCAAAAACCCATTTACCAAACCCGCGGGCACCCGCATGAAACACGAACACAAACCCATCGCAGGTATTACCAGCGGATACCCACGGGTCCGGGGTTTTTTGCCATCCCTAGGAATGGGTAGCAGTCTACTATTTGATTATTCAGTTGACAAATATACTGCAGAAAATATAAAACAGCACATAGCTAAACAAAACATAACTAAAGTCTAAACCCTAAACTTACTTAAAATGTTAACTCATTCACGATTAGTACATGGCATATAAGACTTTTCTTAGGTGAGTGAGTTTCAAGTGAATGAAAATTCATTCCCACCACCAGAGGAAGGTGTCCTCTAGTTTCCTGTGAAAATTTGGGGTATTTTGTGACACAACTACCTTTACTAATGTTATTTATGACATAATTACCTCTCATTTCATGGAATGTAAATTGATAAACAGCTTAGAATATATTGATGCAGTAACCTCTAATGTTAAAGTTGTTTCTAGTATTAAAAATGGACTAAGTCTAACCCAAACCCAAAAATTATGTGAGCCATGTAAAACCATGCTTTGGCCATATTCTTGATTGATGGATCTCAGCATGCCAAGGACTAGATATCAAAAGCAAAAAGTTTGCTAGACTAGACATTTGTGGGTGGCCCAATATGAAGACTGGATGGCTCTGATATAAGATTAGAAATTGATTTGATCTAACTCAATCCTAAAAGCTAGTCAAAAAGCTAGTCAAAGAGAAGAGGATTGCCTAAATCTTATAAAGAGTACTTTGACTATATCCAGCTTAAACGTAACTGTGGCTTTTGGGTTAGGAAGAAACAATCGAATACAGCCAGTAATAAGGGGAACCGCTAAATTCTTTCTGCACATTCCTATATATGAAGTCAATTTCTTCAGCTGTGAGTTAAAAAAAAAAATGTAAGCTGAATCTGAATCACGATACCTGATTTTCCTCAGCTTGATGGGCACTGCCTTTTGCTTCTTCCTTTTTAGCACGTTTACCTCTGTCATTTGGTTTAGCTTGGTATTTAGATCGCACATCAGGTGGCAAAAGTTCTAGAGGTACAACACCTTCAATGCCGTGATCAGTAAACTGCAACCAAAATAAATATGATTTTCATTGAATCCAAAAAAGTTAAGCCTCAACAAAATTGCTGAAAACAAAATTCATCTGACCTTAGAAAATCCCTCCAAGTCCTGTCGTGCTGAAAGCCGAAGGCCTTTCCAGCAATAAACCTGAATTGAAAAGGAATAGAGATATATAAAATGTATACTCCAAGTTGAATGTATCAATCAAAATATAAACTTGCACCAAGGATTTTTTTTTTTTTTTACTAGCACCAATGATTTTCTTTCGCTTATGTCCGTAAGTTTTGACTTAATAAGAAGAGACAGTTTTTGCAACTTTATTAGCAGCGAAATGCCCATATTTTTAATTTAAAAGTATTCACTTCAGCCTCACTATAGGATAAGATTGCTGTTTTGGTGCTACTCTTATGTACAGCTTATGGGAGTTTCCCAAGGATGTCTTTAGTAGATGAGAACAGTAATTGGAGAGCAGAGGATTACCCTGTTATTCTTGTGGTGATATTCAGCTTCTATTCCGGCAGAAGGGTCCATCTGTAAAACATGTTAAGATTTTTTTTATATTCAAGTAAAATGGGAGAAAAAGAAAAACAGCAAAAAAGACTACAGCTCAAGTAATGGGAAAAATATCATAATAACCAATCCAAAATATCAAACAACGGGATGAAGGAAGGAAGAGGAAATAATTGCAGCTCAATCAGGAAAGCTTACATCTTCAGCCAATGGTTTCCAATACTCCATAATTGAAGGTGTTTGAACACGTTGAGGATCACTTAAAGCATTCTGGTAATTCAAGAAATTGTGTGTAAATAGACAAATTAAAAACACTAATCCATATTATGATAAATAGAATGAAAATGAAGAAAATAAAATTCAACTACGTATAACAGCAATACAAAAACAATATACCATTTATATACATTCTCTGTATCCTTAGGTTGTTCAGAGAAACACCAACACGGTGTTTTGCCATAACCCCATCCAACTCCACACAACAATTTGTAGGAAATTTCAAGTAAAATAATAATATAACAATAATAATAATATAACAAGGCCCCTCCCACTAGGTGGGGGTCCACTACATGGATCAAAGTGAAGCAATGGATATATAAATATCATAAATCAAATCTATCGCTAAGATGAATTTCAGAAATCATAGGACACGACAGCATATAAAATTATCATAAGATGAATGAGTAAGAATCATTGTAGAAAGTGGAAAAAGTATAATGTAGTTAATTCAATAATTGTGATATTTTTATCTGATTGTATAAAAGTAAAAAACATAGAAGTAAACAAAATGTAAATGTAGCTAGGAGCCTTCAAAGTGTCTGTGAAGTATGGATTAACCTATTAAGGTGTTTCTCCACCTTTGTAAGCTAACTAATTCCTTTCTTACATACATAGATCCTTCAAGTAATCAAGTAATATTATGAAAAAAAAGTTTGAAATATGTATCGGAACAACTTGACCAAAATTGCAAATAAAAGAAAATGAAAATTTTAACATCATAAACTGATACTTTAAAAACCATGCAGCACAATGCAACGAACTTTGATGGTAAAGTGAATGTGATGCCAGCATCTACTCATATACCTAATCCTAGTGTTCAGCATCCACTATACTCGAGTACTACAGAATTAGTGTAAATAGTAACATACCGGATTTTGATCAGCCCACTTCCACAACTGAGACAATTCTTTGTTACCCAATCGCCATCTTGGCCTACTGAAAACAACGAGACATCACAATGTAAGCAACATAATCTAGCATTGTGAAAAGAACCAGTATAAATTAGTTGCATAAAAATAAACGAACAAAATCAAAATACTATTATTTCCTTCCCTTTGCAAACGGAACAAGAAGAGACTACTTTTCCTCCTTTATCCTCCCCTCCCCACTATTTGAACCAAACACACTAAGGGGGTTTTATTTTCCTTCCCCTCCTTTGTACCAAACAATCCGTAAAGGAAGGAGGACTTCATTTTTTCTAATCATCCAGGAGATTCTGAAAGATTACTAATCCAATAATCTAAAGCAAATTTCACATGATAAATAATTTGTTAGACAACAAGCATACCGCTTCTTGGCCCCATCTGGTATTGATTTCTTCTCTATAGGTTGTTTTTCATATGGTAGGCAGCCATCACGTTTCCACCATACCTAAAAGTAGATAATATGATTATATTTATCCAAATGGTAAAATATAATTACTTGACTTTAATGATAATTAATTTAATGTGCACAATTATATAGGAGGGAAGAGTTCAAGGAAGATGCTCACCCAATTTTTTTCTCTTTCCAATATATGTTCGATTTTGTGAAGAAACTCTCCCCCTTTGGGTGGTGTCAGTTTAAGAAGTTTTTTAACGCGTTCCTCACATGATTGAATCTCTTCTTTCTGAATTAAATAAGGAAATATATGTTATATATAACAAATGGTCAAATGCAACTTCTATCCTCATCAGTAAAGACCAATTCATATATTCTCAAATTGCAGGAATCAGGAAAACAGAGATAAAAATAACAAGGAATGGATGTTCTACATACAACTTGATATCTAATGAAATGATGGAGGATAATAATGTCTGAAAAGAAACTTGCTATTAGAATATATGAAGAGGATTAGTCATTTATCTTTTGTACAAGCACAACAAGAATAATACAACACATTTAACTTCTTCCCCCAACCCAAAGTTTCTCTTAATCTTCTCTCTTACATCGCCATGTTTTACAACAAAAACAAATTCTTTTCCCTCAATTCTGTCTTCTCTGTACCAGTTCTATTAGGATAATATAAGAGAATCAGTAGATACCATTTAAAGTAAGCCAATATACCAAATATTGAGCACTAAGACATGTGAAGGGGCTTTGGTAGCCAAAAGTACAAATACAAGCCGGAAGCCAATTTAGTGTATACTACATAATCTAAAGAGATCAGATTCAAGGTACATTGCACTAACCATATTTTCAGAAGGCAAATCCTTGTCACCTTTTCCAGGGGCCTAATAGCAAACGAAGAAGAAACTATCAGCTAATATAAATTTACATGCTAGCTACATCAAACAGAAATCAATTATTACCTTCAAATAATCAAACAGTATGAGACACTGCACAAGAATGTGACGCCGGAAACTTGGATCCTTTAACTAATAGGATTGCCGACCATAGAAGGAAACAAAATCAAGAGGGAATCTTGGGTCAGGACATGAACATTTTTACTGAAAATTGATCATGCATTTTTAGCAGCAAGCACCAGGACATCTGTCAAACTTCTTACGTTAAACCGCTTACCTCTAGACCCATTAGTTTACTGCTTGTGAGATACTTTATACTAAAATTAACTGCCTCTTCCTCCAAATTATTAGCATCTCCCTCTTCATCACTTAAAGGTTGTGCTTCAAATGTATTCATTACAACCTTTTAACCAACAAAAGTTCTGACGTAAAAAGCCAAGAACAGGAGCAATTTGATAATTGCAGGAAAAAGAGTGATGCACACGCAAACAGACAATAAACTATGAAATAAAGGATTACCGACAAACTGGAGGTGAATTTCTGCCACTTTGCTGGAGCGTGAACTATAGAAGCAGGGTTAGAAAAATATTCCTGCATCAAACAAAATGGCCATCAAAATTAAATGGTAATAGAGAACTATATCATGTAGCATGTAGTAGAAGTGGTATAAGTCAGGCTTTGATATGAACTATGCAGAACCCGTCAAGAGAAACTTTCCATGTCATGACACGTCAGAAGACAATGTAAGTCATCCACTTGTTTAATTTATTGAAAAGAAAATTCCAAGCTATCAGCTTTATGATTGTCCCACAAAACGTTAGACAACTTGCCCAACGAAGTAACCACTTTGTAACTCAGACACATGAACAACCCCAAAGCTAGTTCAAGAGTAACAATATACATTCTATTTTGTTCATACATTCTGTTAAGATCAAGTCCCATATCGACTAGAAAGAGGGCCACCATAAAATATATAAGTGGTGTGTCAATCCTCCTCCTATGAGCTAGCTTTTGGGAGTGAGTTAGGTCCAAACCCAAATTCTAATACATTCTATTTTGTTCATACATTCCTAGTCGATATGGAAATTCAACCGTAACAATAACTATGAAACATAATACTGAATCAAACTGTTAGATATAAAACCACTCATAAGCCTTGCCTAACAACATAATCTTTTGATGGAGGTGGCACATGAGACTAAAAAATGAAATTAAAACCAAAAAAGGGGGCCAATGCAATTTGACCTTATGCACAAGGTCAGGGGGGCCTAGGCATTGTGGGCTCTTGGACAAGGAGGCGTTTTAGGTATAAAACTATTCATAAATCTTCACCTAACATCATACACTTTTTAGAGAATTAGTACCTGCGAATAACAAGTTAAACTAAAATTCGCAAAAGACAAGCATCAAATATGACAGAGTGATGGTTGAAGGACAACACCAACCCCCCATCCCCAAAACTCCCGGAGGGTTGCTAATCAGCACAGAGAAAGTTGTAATTGTGTCCCCTGATTGGATAATTTAGAGCTTTTAAATTATTTAGTACAAAAATGATGCTGCCAAGTAAGTAGAATAAGTAGTGTCAAAAAGCAAGAAAAGCCTCATCTTAAACAAATGAAGGAGATCTCTCTTTCAAGAAGTACATATTCATTGAAAACCTACCTGTAGGCCCCAAAAAGTCTCATAAAAATTGAAATCAATACATATGCCTGCAAAATAAGGAAACGAAACAACAGCTGGGATTAGAAAAATTAATTTTATGTACTTGTATTGATAAACATAAAATTGATTTTGTTGTGAATTGCTAGAGAGAAAAGCCCAATGCACTTAAATCCACGAAAAAGAATCTAATAATAAAAAATTATCAATTACAATGGAGACGCTCTCCCTAAGGAATCAAACTTGTTGAACAACAAGGCTGGTTAAACAAACAGAAGGTGTTATTTCGTACAACCAAAGAATCAGCCTTAACAGTGTCAAAAACAACAAAACAAGCAGCTTTCAAGATCAGAACCAAAGAGCTTTGGTAAGAAACTGATTTTGTTGTGAATTGCTTGAGAGAAAAAAATCTAAACATTAACTAAAAAGTAAGAGTCCCTAATCTTAGGGGTTGATATCAATTACATATACCATTTCTATTCTATATACGGAAACCAATCAAATAATAAAAGAATACCAATAACGATCAACAAATAAAATGGGTCAAGATTGCAATAAAGTAAGCTACAATAATAAGTAAGGATGTACCTTCCAAGAGTTCTTTCTCATATTTTGTTTCATTTGATGTGTTAAAAACTCCTTTGATATTTAAGGCTGCAAAATAAAAACACCAAAGTGACAAGGTAATCAATCAAGAAAAGGAAATCAAACAAGACAAAAAGATAGGCTTCACACAATTGTACCTGATCGCTCTGATAATGGGAAAAAATGAGCCAGAAACATGAGAATTCTTCCACAGAAAACAACATCATTTGCCTACAACATCAAAAGTCAAAACAACACATTGAATTACGCCTGTCAAGAATGCAGTACCCAGCTGCAGTGATTTATTCAAATAGAAATATGGATCACACACAACCAGGATTAAATAATACTAATTCAAAACTGTAAATCTCAACAAAGAAATTATCTATAGGCCAAGGAAAAATGTAGGCCAAATACAAGACTAAAGGTAGCCAAGCTCACCCAATGGAAAAAAGGCTTAGTTTTCTGTTGTTGTTACAAAGAAAATAGATTTCCAATCCAAGAATCCTCCTAAAACTTGATATGGATGCCATCACCCAAACTATAAGAGTAACCAGAGTCTAAAAGGATCACAAGCCTAAAAACATGCTTCTGGGAACTTGCCTGAGTGGCAGTGACCAGTGATCACTGGATTGGTATCTCAACCATTCTTATTTAAACCCTACTCTTGATAACTTGATGCAATAAAGCAATTTTTTACATCAAATTTCAAAAACTCAATCCCCCTTCAAGTTTCGGTCTGCAGCATAACTGCTGCCTACCAAAGTGACCTTCACAGAAAGCACCTTGGACATGCTCATAGCAGCTGTTCAAACATATAGTAACCGGCATATGGATTATAAAAAATACATGAAAGTATATATGATGTTTGACCAATAGGCGTAAATAATAGTGTCTTCAGGCAGTTACTCATGTGTCTTCCTATTTCCTAATATGCAGACTTAGCTGACTATTGTATTATTGATAATCTTTCTCTACAGTCATGAATCTATTATATTGAGCCGACAATACTTGCCATTGACAACCCAATGAGTATTAAAAAATAAATAAAACAAAAAAGAAAGCAGGAAAATAGGAGACAAAAAGAGAAGTAAATTTTAAACATAAATTTTCAATGCATGAAGCAGGAAAAACACAGTTTGATCTTTAGAGACAGTGATCAACATTAAAGGTTTAAATATTTAGTCAAAAGCCGTTTTTTATTAGAATAACTAGTGTTAAATGTACCTTTGACAGCCGGCGAAGTAGCTGATTGCAAGTTCTCAGCATCACAAGTTTTCCACGGGCAAAAAGTTCTTGCTGTATGTCAAAAAGACATAAAAGTTCCAGACAAAGACAGGTCCTCATATTGTACTTATGAAACAAACGATGAATTAGACAGGCACAACAAGCTAGAAATAACTGGGAAATATACCTTTCCCAATACATCTTGTTTACTCTCAATATAACCAAAAATATCTTTGCAGTTTTTCATTGTAGACATTTCTGTCAAATCTTCCAATAGCTGAAATATCATACCACCTTCAATATGTTCTTTTTCACAAAGATATAGCACTATATCTGAAAAGTGAAAACCACATAAAAAAATGAGAAGGAAAGAAATGCAGAACTTTACAATCAACCTTTAAGGATAACTCATTGAAGCACACTCCTAAATGGATAGAAAAACATAAGAATGTAAAAGTTACCCAAATGGCTACAACAAAATCTATGATTAGATATTCAAAATCTAAGCTAATGAGAATCTCCAAGTAGATTCCTTTTGAAAGATCACTTTACCAGATTCTATGAACGGGTCAAATGATATGTTTAATTCTAATATCTCTTTTTTGGTTTCCGGCAATAACATCAATATAATGCATATATGCATCTTTAAAAGTTTCTATGAACACTCCTTTTGAGAAAATTCCATGAAGGAGATTGATATACACTACATTAAAATTATAAGAACAAATGATCATAAAAACGCCAGAAAGAATACTTTCTGATAAGCGAAATGATGCACAGACCAAGAAGGCGAGGAATGTGGCCCTGAGTAGCTTCATTAACATCAATTGATTGTCCAAATTCCATTATCTTCTCCCCAGACTGTACAGCTGCTGACTGAACCAAAGGTCATACATAAACATAACAGGCCAGAATAGAAGTATAAAACAGAGGAGTAAAAATCGCCAACAACATTAGATAGGCCCATTTCTGAAATTGTTTTCTTAAAACACTCTTCTTAATTTACGGTTCACTTTATATATGTCAATTAAGTGTCTTGATAACACTGCATATCATACCATTTAGTAACCTAACACTAGGGTCACTTTTGTGCAAACTTAAAAATAAGTGATTCTTGAGTTTCGCGGAGAAATGAATAACTTCTTAGTGATTATTATGAATATGAAAATCAGATGCTATTTAGTGAGTGGATGTCTAAAGCGAAAAAGAGAGTGTATCCACCTTTGATTCAAAGTGGGTTAAATTTACAACGTATTCTAATTTTAATTCAAATTGAGGGTGGTTACACCTTTACTTTCTCACTTTACAATTCAAAAATCCAGTTGCATTTTAAGGAGCTAAATCCCTTTTGATTAGTGTTTTTTCTTGTTTAAGGCTATACTATAATGATATGGAAATGGAAAGTGATTTGGAAGTGAGTCGTTACTGTAATTAAATAAAGGGTAAAAGTGCCATTTGACAGCCATAGCATTACTATAGATATGGGAATAAGGTCAGTGTAGTGTGTCACAAAAAATCCAAGTAATTAGTGTATTGTAGTGTTCTCTCTGTGTCAATGTCTTGATTTTTTATCACTCACTCCCTAGAATTCTTATTTTCGCTCGCTTCCTAGTTCTTACCCATTTGATTAACAAAATAAAATTCCTGTTGGAATAATCACTGAACCTTTAACAGAAAAAATTAAATTGAATTGCAGTTTTCTGTAAATATCATGCATAAAAAAACACACCAAGGGGAACCTAAAAAAGCCATATTGGTACTTATAATTGACGTAATACATAAAGTTCCCATTGGTATTTTCTATTTTTCCATGAAAAAGAAAACAAATTTGAAGTATTCCAATTAGATTGTCACTATATATTCAACAAGCACAGAAAAAATGAATGACCAATCTATGGACAAGAACAGCAGGTAGACATACCACAAATTCCTGAAGTAGCATCCGTAGAATATTTTCAAGGAACTGGTTCTCATCTTGGGCCAATTTTGTTTGTTTCTGTTAAACCACAAATCAAATAAATTAACCACGGCTTTTTAAACAACATCACATGAAAACCACCAGACAAGGGAACCTTGGGTTCAAGTTGTCAATCAGTAACCATGCTAAACATCACAGAAACGGGATCATGGATCAAAGAGTTAGTCAAAACTCAAAAGACAACCATACTGTCTTTCAAAAAATTAAATTTACAGATACAACAGAAACCAAACCCTTCTGAAATCTATCAGTTACTCCCCCTTCTTCTTACATTGTTTTACATATGAATTTACAGTGTTTTTTAAACATGAATCTCTTCCCAGTAACGCACAGAATGGACATGGATATACCTGAGGCTTTATTACTTCTTGAACCGTCTGCAAAGCAAAATTTTCAGGTGGCCCAGGTTGTATTATGGCCCTTCTAAATACCTCCTGAAAATAACAGCAAGCCAAAAATTACACAACCAGTGAAGTTGAAAACATGAAATAACAATGGGGGAAAATACAGCGAAACCCATAGTTTAAGTTTTTTTTTTTTTAAAAAAAATAATCTGCTATGTAATTGCAAGCATTAGTCAAGTAAAGCTCCGATAAACAAATTATTTGCTCCCACTAGAGTCAAGCACCTTTAACCAAACAATAAATCAACAATATTAAAGCTGAAGAAGCAATTAAGTATAGCTGATTCATCATTCCCGTCGAGAACCAAACCCGCCACACAACAAAAATAGTGTAGGGATTAGGTTTCTACTCAACAAAAATTTAAAACTTGTGAAAAAATTTCACGGAAAAAAGTGAAGTGTGGAAAAGAAAAGAAGAAAGAAGCTTACCATGATGAATTTTGGACACAAACCCTTCTCTACGGAACCGAAGCCTTCAGTAAAAATTATGAATGAAAAAAAATCCAGGAATACAACATCCGAGTCGTGATTCTGGAAAAACAAATACTATCTCATCTCATTAGATAGAACTTTGAAAGGATGAGGGACAGAAAAATCGAAGTGGAAGCTGCGCAAAGCGAAGTCACAAGCAGAGCTGAGCTGAAGCACCCAATGGGAGAGAGTGAGAGTGAAATTGTGATTTTGAGGAGCAAACTTGAACAAGCCTTCGCGGATCGCACTTCGTACCGTGCTCACTCTCGTTTCATGAGGAGTTTTTTAATTCCAAAATATAAAATATTTAAAAAATATTTAAAAATATTAAAATATTGTAAATGAAGTATACCAAATTAAAAATTATGTCAAAATATAAAAATATAATTAATTATTTTTTGGGTGTGTTTAGTTAAATTTTATATTTAAGAAAAATAAATTAAAATATTTAAACAAAGTAGGTAAGGTTCCATGCAGCGCAAACAGGATTAATTTCATTCTACAGGTAAGGAAATTTGTGATTATAAAAAAAAAAGTACGTAAAGTTAAGGTTAAAATATGATAAAATTCAAAATATATAACTAAACAAAATTAGAAAATGTAAATGGATATGTATAATTTGAATATTATTTTTTGTCTCAGTCATGTAGTTCAGTTGGTGAGTATATAGGAAATAAGTGTGTGGGTACGAGGTTCGATCTTTTGTTGTACTACTTTCTTATAAAAAAAATATTATTTTTTGATGTACCAAAAATATATAATTTAAACATTAATAAAAAATTTATGGCTTGAGTTAAAATTATAAATTTCAAGATTAGATTAAGTAGAGAAATAATCTAATAAAAAATGTTTTTTCTCTTCCTAGAATATTTACAGAAGCAGTTTTAAATTAAAAGTTGTTTTATAATTTTTTAAGGTGGAGTTGTTATATAATTTATAAAACATAAAAAATTGATAATGTTATAAGAAAATATTTTGCATTGATTTTTTAACTCATTTCTTATGACGAGAAAAATCTAAAAAGACTTCTATTAAATAATACTTAGACTTTTTTCTTAGTCTGAAACTTTTGAAGGAATACATGAGTTGCTAGATATGTTAATTCTTTTGGGGTGAGTTTGATTTGCTAATTTTTTATGTTACAACACATGATAAAAATTTTTGTTTTGTGTTTGATACAAAATTTAAGTAACTAGACAGTACAAAAAGTTAATTTTTTTGTACTCTACTAAACCAAGGAAAAGTTTTGTGTTCCATGCACATCTTTATTCAATACTGTAATTATCTTTCCACTTTATCCACTTACCTAAAGTAGTTTATGTTACATTTTTTTTTTTAAATTAATGTTTAGTTACTTTTTTTCAGTCATGCATATTTATTAATTAACGTCATATATATATATATAATTAAAATAAAGTATTAATAATAAAATAAACTTTAATGATAAATATAAATATTAAAAAATATATTATGTAATAATTTATTAAAATATGAAGATTTAATTTTATAATAAATAATAAAATAATTATAAAATATCAAAATATTATTTTCTTAGAAAAATTTAAATAAAATTAATAATATATAACATGAAGGATATTATTGTAAAATTTATGTTATACTATTGTTATGTGCTTTGAGTATTAAACGATACACAACACAAAAGGTTGTGCTGTGTCTTATAAAAATTATACTATGTTGTATTACTTGCACGGTCCTGTTCATGTATCAAACAAACGAACCCATAGTAAAAAAATTTAGCCATATTTTTAGTACTTATGGCCTTCACAACTTTTTTGTTTTTATTTCATTACAAATAAAATTATTAAAGTTTGAACCAAAATGAACTACTATCAAGGGTTTAAATTGTAATTACGGTCACTTTGTAATTACGACTGCACTGTCCTAAATGTAATTAAATGTTGCCGGATGCAATTTTGATAACCTCTGAAATTTTTATATTTTGGTATAATGTCGTGTTGAGAACCCAAATCTAAAATTTTGGCTACTACTTATTAAACTGCTTATTACTGACCCAATCTTAGTGACTAGACTTATGGGTGCTAACAGTTAGGGATGAAAATGAGGTGGGAAGGAAGTATGCTTTGAATGATGAGACTTAGTCTACTTTTAAATTTGGAGGCATGAACCTCAACTGTTACTAATAATGGGTTTTTTTATAGTCCAAATAATCTATTTAAAATTTTATTCTACAATAAAGTCTTTAAAATTATTTTAAAAACTTACTTCTAAATAATAAGTTAATGGACGAAATATGTATGAGTTAGTTAAAAAGAAATTAACACAACAAATGTACAATTGTAAAATATTACATTAAAATTTTTATAGAATAATAATAAAAATATATATAATCATATTATATTATAATATATTATTATTATCATTAATATTATTATCACTATTTAATAGGCTAGCCTTTATAATATGCATAGTTTAGATTTGAATTTTGATATAAACTAGACTTAACCCATATCGAACACTGTAGACTATTCTCACCTCTATTAACAACTAATACACATATTCAAGTAACATGGGCTACAAGCCTACAAGAGTAAGCAAGTGACTTTAACGAAAGTTAAAAACCAACATTTTTTACACATTCATTTTAAATGCTTTCAACTGAAACCCTGAATTATAGTCCTAATTGCTATGCACATGAAACTCGCATTGGTTTATCGTTTATGATCGTTCAGGCAGCAGTTAAGATCAAAGTTAGACTTGTCTTCATATAGTTAGTGAAGTGATTGCCATTAGAACAAAGGAAACAAACTCACAGTCCTACATCACGGTTTAGTTTATTTATTTAGCATATTTAAAGATGCCTGAGCAAGGACATCATCCTCCTAAGTCCCAACTGGCTCTACTATTTTGCTTCAACAGCAAGAAAATTTGACAGTAATAAAATGATATTTGCTTCTTTTTATGGTGCGTCACTGTCATGTATTCTAATTCTAATGTAGAGAAAGACGTTGTGCTTTCCAAAACTTCACACGGCAAATTGCTCTTCTTTTCCATATCCTCAAGAAACACGCACTGCATTCCAAAATTTGCATTTCAACACAGTAACTATGCAACACAGAAAATTAGGTTGTAAGTTTAATTTTAGAAAAATCCTGAAAAATTGAAACCCTTCAAATGTATCTTATGGAATGGCATATGGAGAACATACTACTAGTTAAGGCCACAGTTGAAACTTGTTAGAAGATAGTCCAAATAAGTATTGCATCTATTAATGGAAGATTCTTTTTTATCTTCATTTACACATAACTATTGATTCATATATAAAATAAATTCGGTGTTTGCTTTTGAGACAGCACAGAGGGGATAAAGAACCAAACTAGTGCAGGATACTGCTTTTAACCGAGGATTCCTTTACTGTTGAATAAATGATTTTCAATATTTAATACAAAAAACGCTAAATGCAAACAATGCTTGATTTCAATACAGTTACACATGCAAAATTGAATAATAACTAGTTAGAAACCAAAACAAAAGATAAGAATCTGATAAGATTGTCAAAGTGATTACAAAATTGTTCGAACACTTGATTACCAAAATGGAATAAAGAATTTGCCACCATGATTTCTTGTAAGAAATCCTCATACACTAAAAACAACCGGAAGAAATTGCAGAACGCCCGAATAGGAAATTAAATCTTGATAGTCCACACTCCACAACATCATCCATCATTGACAACCTTTTTTCTCAATCCTTTTCCAACTCCTGCAACAATAATAATATTTGTTAAATAAACTTACAGTACACAGACAGCACTGAACAAAATACTGTGAAAATTAAACAACAAAGGGGTGGAGGTGGATGGAGGGGTTTACTCACAGTAGTTGCTGTCTCAGGAATGATAACACTTTAAGGCTTCTGTATAAAGCATTATCTTTTGCAACCTGAAATGGAAACTTGGAGGAAAAACAAGTGAGCATGGAACTAGAAATGTATTTGAAGAAGTAATTATAAAAAGCTATCAAGCAGGAAACCTATACCTGAGATACTACTGCTGCAATCATGGCAACTACTATCCTCTACAGCAATAACCCTCAAATCCCCTGCTTTTGCGGCAGATAGGCAGAAGACAAACCGATACCAAAATATGTCACAAACTTACGAATAACATATTAACACATCAATTACAAATTACATATCAATCAAGAATGATAGGAGACAATATAGGCTGTGTTTAGAAAGGTTGGTTATAGCTTATTTATGAGGATATAATTTATTCTGTTGTAGAGATATTTAGTGACTATAAATCAGAGCAGTTTTTGAAAATATTTAAATTTGGTGTCCTCAAATTATGTCTTCATTTATGTCACACGAATAGAATATCAGTAAAAAAAATTTATTAGGAAATTAAAACTGAAGTAAATTTTTTTGATGATATGACAATGTTCTATTCATGGGACATAAATGAAGACATAATTTGGAGACACTAAATTTAAATTACTTTTGAAAAGTTATTTGAAATGATTTATAACTCATAAAAAACTAACTTAATAATTCATTCACATTTTACCATCAAATTATTTGTTACATGTTTATCTTCATCTACACAATTAATGGGATTCGAATCTGGGTGTTTTTGATAATTAAAATGTCATCCACCACTATACCAACGTGCCTTTTTCGATATTACATGCACCATTTATATATATGTATTATTATATGGTATATAAAAATATAATTTATTAAATATTATTATGAATTAATGTATTATATACTATAAAAATAATAAAAAAATATATTTAATTCATAATGGTTCGATCACGGTTCAACCACGGTCAGAACCGTGAACCAGTAGCCTCAACCGGTTTAATCAAGCCATTAACTCTGTTAAGATGAAATCCCACGTCGACTAAAAAGAAGATTACCATAGAATATATAAATGGTGTGACAATTACCCTCTTATGAGTTAGCTTTTAGGAGTGAGTTAGACTCAAAACCCTAAACCCAAATTCTAATCTGAGCTCACCTAGCACTGGGGGTGTGTTAAGATGAGGTCCCACATTGACTAGAAAGAGGACTACCATAAAGTATATAAGTAGTATGTATGACAATTCTTTTCGTATAATCTAACTTTTAAGAGTGAGTGAGTTAGACCCAAACACAAATTTTAATAAACTCTAAACTAGTTTTGCCAAAGAGAGTAGTACTCCTCAAAACACAGTAGACACAAGGTTGCATTTAGGATAGTGCCAATAACCTCTGGACACAAACAAGTTCATGAATAAGCACTTAATAATTGCCGCATGCAGCATAGCAACAAGTCAGTAGCTGCAGATGCATGGATTGAGGAATGGCATAGAAAGACCTAAATGATAAATTGGCACAAGCAGATGACTCACCTGACACTAAGACGGTGAGTTGATTGTCGTTTATAAGTATGAATGGAATGTGAGCAATGTTACGCCTCTGTTTCCCCCACTTGTTTAGACAATTTGCTTCCAGTAATGAACAACCCTTGATTTTGAGTACCGAAAGAGAAGGAGGTATTAATCCCTTATCAGGCAAGGACTCGAGGCTGCGACACCATGAAATCTTGAGTTTTTGGAGGGAGGTGAGATGCTGAAGCCACTTCCCTTGCAAACTTTTTATATCATCCAGGAAAGAGATGCTTAGGGACACGAGAGAAGCCGGTAGCAATGGCGCCTCCGTTTTCATCAGCGCATTCACGATCTCATCACCTTTAATCTTCAACAACGAAAGACAAGTGAGGCGTTCCAAACGCCACTCAGTAATAGTAAACGGAGCATTATTTGACAAAATCCCTTCGATGCTGCTGACATATAGTTGCCGTAAATTGACAGGTAAACCCTCTCTTGCAAAAGCAGATTGCAGACTTGGGAAATAACCAATTTTCAATTGTTGAAGGCCAGTGAGAATGTTACCTATTGTTTCTGGTAGCGAATTAAGCTTGGGACAATCATCAACCTCGAGATGAATGAGGTTAGGTGTAGGCAATCCACCCACAGAAAATGACTCCAGTTCATGACACTTCCATATTTGGATGCTTTGAAGAAACGAGAGACTCTGTGTTGCATCTTTTACTGTGAAAACCGATTTAAGATTCTTACAACGCCCAAGGTAAAGATTTTTTAGGACTGGGAGAGTGCCCAAGGCAAAGGATGTCATTGAATCACAGCTATGAAATATAGTTAATTCCTCAAGTGATGTATAATTACACAATGATTCACTAGGAAGGAATTCCAGATTGTTACACCACGAAACGTTGAGATCTTTTAAGGTCTTGGGTAGTCCCTCTACGGCAAAGGAAGTCAGAGAGGGAAGGTTATTTAGTAACAAACTTCGAAGTGAATGGAGAGGCAGAAATAATTGCCTCATTACTACATACGAATCTGACACTGACTCAGGCATAATACTATTGCTGAGCCTGAGATTAGTAGTAGTACTAGTATCTGTTTGTCCTCCTGATCCTGATCCTGACTCTGACTCTGACCCCTTCTCCAGTAGAAGAGGACAATCCCAAACTCGGAGCTCAGTTAATGAATTAAGGTTGTTGGGTATGTTTCCTTTTAGTTTGGGACACCTACTCAAACACAGATATCTCAGACTCGGAAACTCTGTAACTCTACTACCTTCACTTGACTTCCATTCCTCCCACTCTGGCATATCCACAAAAGTTAGTCTCTCCAACGAGGAAAATGGTTGAAACAAAGAAGGTCAGCTACTACTAATTCCATAAAATTCAACACCAACCCTCTTCACTGATCTCATATTTCTAATATAAAGTTCCTTCAGATAATGTAATTGCCCAACGGGTGGCAGCAATGAACAATGATCACAACCAACTATCCTCAAATACACCATGTTGCCAAATGAAGAATTTCCCAACCAATTCGGAAAACTCACTCCTCCATAATTCTCGATGGTGAGTTCCTTCAACTTCCCTGAGGGCTCCAGATGTTCAAGCACAAGCCTTTCAGTCTCCGGGTCATCAATAGTATTACGGGAATTCCATTTTAACTGCAGCTTGTCAATTTGTTCTTTCACCTTCAAATTTGCTCCACTTGCATTAGAGGGGTTGCTAACATTTTCTAGCCCTGAGATGCTAAGTTTCCCTCGTAGATGTCGAAATCTTCCTAGCACCGCCACATCCATTCCATCCTGCTCTTTGCTCACAATAAAGTCAGATAAGATTTGGAGACTTTCTAGTCTGGCTACTCGTACCGGCATCCTCTTCAAGCCAGAGTAAGTAATGTCAAGGTGGCGTAGATTCACCAAATTTCCAATGTCCTCAGGCAACTCCGTGAGATACCAACACCAAGACAACAACAAGGTTTGCAAATTGTAAAGCTGGCATGCTGCTAAAGGCAACCTGATAATATTAGTACTAGAGAGATTTAAGTATCGCAAGTATATCAAATTTCCTATATATTTTGGCAACTTGGTCATATTCTGGTAGTTTGACAAAGACAACACCCGTAACTGTTTCATCTGGGGAAGTAAGTCATGTATCACCTTGTTGGAGAGGTAACAAGATTGCTCCCAGCGTGTTACTCCTAACGGTAATGCTAGGAAGGTACGAAGACATTTTAATCCATGCAAAGTGTCGAATTTATTGAAAGAGTCATATTTCCTTCTATTGTATGATAGATGACGTATACCTTCATGTGGCTTTTGTTCGTCCAACCTGATACAATATGCAGATAAAACTGTTGTAGCTAAATCATTGATGAGGTCATGCATTTCAAAACTTTCTTCCTCATAAGCAACAGATCGTCGACGTATCAGCGACCTTGACACTAGTTCATCAAAGTATTCTTTGCCTTCTTCTTCCATACTTCTCTCAATTTTGGACTCACGTACTAAGGCTTCTGCAATCCACAATTGAACTAACATCTTTTTCTCCAACTTTGAGTTCTTTGGAAAGATTGAACAATAAGCAAAGCATCCTTTTAAGTAACCTGGTAGATAATGATAGCTCAATAGTAGAGCCGGTTGCACCCCTATATTTTTCAAATCCCAAATGTTACTTTTTAATACCTTGTTCCAATGAACTTGCGATAAATTGCTCCGAAGAAGACCTCCAAGTGCTACAGCAGCTAACGGTAAGCCGTCACATTTTTTAGAAATTTCTTTGCCAATAACTTCCAGGTGAGACTGCTCCTTGTAGTTATTACTTGCTCCAAATGCATGCTTGGCAAGCAAAGACCAACAATCTTCAATTTGTAGTGGTTCTAATTGGTGGATAGGAAGAAATGTTTGCATAGCAAGTGCAACTCTTTCATCTCGTGTAGTGATGATGATTTTACTTCCAGCTTCCCCAGCATTGAATATTTCCTTTAGATTGTTCCAATCAACATAGTTCCCTTCCCAAATGTCATCCAATACCAGCAGAAATCTCTTATGGCTTAAGCTTTGCTTCAATTCTACTTGAAGAGTATTCAGATTATCGGTATTAGTTGCTTTAGAATGGACAAATTCAGATGTTTTTGAAGTAACACATTCAAGAAGAGTTTTAGTGACCCTGGAAGCATCAAATTCCTTTGAAATATACGCCCACCCTTTCAACTCGAATTTCTCTTTGACATCAGGATCATTGTAAAGGAGCTTAGCAAGGGTTGTCTTGCCAAGACCTCCCATTCCCACAATGGAAATCACTCCTATTTTACCGTCACTGCCATTATCATCTTCTGATAGCAAATAATCTTTAAGTTTCTTTTTGTCATCATCTCTGGCATAAATGGCAGATTCATCTACCACTGAACTCGTGGGAGTTCCATGCCAAGCATAGCTAGAAAAACCTTCTCTCAGTCCAAGCAAGTGACCTTTTTGGGAAAAATGTTCTAACTTTTCAAATAACATTTGCATTTTAGAATTGATCTCGCCATAAGACCGTCCAAAATGGGAAGAAATTAAGTTCCGCACCTTAGTTCGACTTTGAACTTTCACCTTGAACCGCAAAGCCTTGGTGTTGACTTCGTCGAACAAGTTGTCAGCATCAAATACAACATCTCTGAGCTTGAGCAGCCATTCCTTGACAGCAGGATTGGAGATCTGTTTCTCCTCAGCATCATTCAGCACTGCTTGAAGACTAAGCAGTGTTATTTTCAGCTTCTCCTTAAGTGAAACATCAAGCTTCTTGCGGCGAAAGAAGTCAAAGAACTCACGGGAAGCGATCTTGTCTAAAAGCACCTCCACAGAAGCGGTGACGAATGCTCCTACCACAATAGCCTCAGCCATGAGTTCCTTAGTTAACAAGAATGAAAACAAGTTGACAAGAACAAGTCTACTTCTCCAAGGTTGTGTGTACTATGGTTGACTGGTAATCGGGTAATGGTACTGTTTCCAGCAAATAAAGTAAAAAATCTAACTACCTTTTATAATTTATTTATAAGGAAATCAACCAAACACGCATTTAATTTCACTAATACAAGTTGCCTGCAACCATTAGCGCTAGTTGTTGGGTAAAAGTTTCAATGTTCGAAGGACGGAAATATTCAAATGCATAAAGGACAGAAATGCAATTGTTGGGAGTTGATGAAATGTAAATGGAAATTAGTAGTAAACAAATAAGTAAACAGAAGGAATGAATAAAGGACCGAAATGCACTGTATTATTAATTAACTAAAGATGTGTATTTATTATTGGAAGTAGGACATGGAGTGTGGAACCAACTAGGCTCTAGGAATCTTTAACAACCATGTGACTTTTGATAGCATCATTAAACTAGCACCATTAATAAGAGATAGAGATATGAATATGTATGTTGTGAGGTGTTATATTTAGAAAGAGAGGTAACAAACAAGTGTGTATATTTTTGCAACTCAGTAAGCATGGTTTGGTTCATCCATGTGCCTTTTGAACAAGGTAACAAACAAACACATGATGGTGTTTTGAAGGTATTGTTATCTTTAATTGGGAGGCTCTTGTGGTAGTATCATTGGGTAACAAACAAACAAACACATGCCTTGTTCTCTGTTTCTACGTTGTACAAACTTTCGAACGAGTTGAATGCAGCAATTTTCCTAGTTTCACCAAATTGACAACAAAATATGCATTATTTTGCAAGTGCAAAAAATCTTCATGACAGCAAATTCTTTTTTTTTTTTTTCTAGATTGGCCAAACCCACACACACTCCGATACTATACTATTCATAATTTTATCCCATCGGAGATTGAACCCCTCTCTTTCAGCTCAAATATCTCCTCCTTATGTCACTTGAGCTACAAGTTCATGATATTAAACATGAAAGCTGCAGATTCTCCTCAATATTTTCAAAAAATAAAACTCATTTTAATAATTTTTATGTCTCAAAAGAATTAATCTCTTACTATCCGGTAAATAATACCATTGGTATTAAAAAATAAAATCAAGATCAACATATTTTCTAACTATACCTACTAGATAAGTGTATGATTTTGATTGTGTTTTTACTTTACATTGAGATGAGATAACTAAGAATTTATTTCAATCAACAAAAAGTAGTATCCACATTTTTGGATTCGCATTATTCTATTCCATTGTGAATGCAAGTATTTTATCTTTTAGTCAATTTACTTTAGGGACTCTAGTTCTAGACTTTTGCACTTCACACTGAACAAATATACAAAAATTAAAGAAAATTAGTTGGCTTAATTGAACTTATTAAATTTGTATACTAATTTGTATTGATTTTTTTTTTTAATCGACGGACCCTAAGGCCTTAATTGATTTTCAAATGAACTCTTTTAAGTCATTAAAATGCTAACCACACTCTTTCTCTACTTGTTTCATTTATTGTTTTTAAACTTAACAAAAAGTAATTGAATAATAAGAGTATTTAAAAAATTGATTATGTAGAAAATATATTGACGTGATATCAATTATAAATGTTTTAAAACATTGTTGAACAATTATCTACAAGATCATAGTTAATTTTCAGATAGCTGATATTGACGGGTTAACATTAATTTAAAACCGTTATTAGTTAGTTAAAAAATTAAAAATAAAAAAACAAACAAAACAAACCCTAATTTTCTTCAATTGCATAGTTGAGATCAATCATCATCGGCGATTATATCACATTATAGTCTTTCCAAATTAAAAGAGTTGTTATGCCAATTTTTTTACAACAAAAGCAACCAAACACGCATTATATTATTTATGTATTTGTATTACAATTTGCAGATGAATTCATTTGTCTGGAGCCATTTAGCTTACCTATCCCATGTCAGCTAATTTGAAATGGGGCATAAAACGACAAACATACACTTGATATATTATGCATTTTACCTTGACCCAAAATAATTAAATCAACAATAGTTAGGTTCTAAGAATATGGGACGAATAAGATTATACATCATACATAAATTATAATAAACGTGAGACTTCATCAAAATAATTAATAATAATGGTGAGACAACGGCTGAAATTTTTAATAGAAAATTTAAAAAGTAAATAATTGAAATTGATTAGTCACGGCTAAATGAAATTTAGAAATAAATTTGTGAATAAAATTGTGAAGGGACCTTTAGAACCCAACATAATACTTTGTCTTTATCTCAGGATTTTACCCATTGTAGGACAGAACAGCATCCCATTCAAAGAAAAAAAAAATGAATGTTTCCAATCAAGAGAAATAAAAAGGGTGAAAGGATTCATAATTTAATTACTAGGAACATTTCAATTTCCAAAACATAATCTAACTGGCTAAGAACAAGAAAAATGCCAGTAGAATGGCGTTTTCTTCTTTTGTGGCATGGCATGTAATGTATCCTACTGCAGAGAAAAAAGTTATGCAGTCCAACTGCATCTCAGACCATCTGGACCAACACAGATGTATGTCAATGCTGTAATGCTCCGTAGAACAGACAATGTTGACACGTAAATCAATCTTTACAGCGCGATAATCGTCAGTGCCAATTGGTTCCCGAAAGGTTAAGATTGTTTGAGACAGACCAATGTGTTTTTAGAATTTAAAAACTTGAGCGGGATATTGCTTTCCGATCAAGAAGTCCTTTCCACTTGAATAAATAATTTTCACTATCTAACCCAAAAATCACTATATTCAAATGCAAATAATGTTTGATTTCAATACAATTACACATGCAGGTTAGAGAAGTACCACTTAATCTATTCCAGAATTGCATAATACTGTAATCAATTAGAAACCATGACATCAATGTGATTACAAAATTATTCAAGTACTGATACCAAAAAGGAAATGAGACTTGGCCACTATAATAATTTCAAGACATACATATATGCAGAAAACACCAACCTGAGGAATCTCAGAGCTGGTAACTAAATCTTGATAGTCCACAATGGGAATTTGGGCAGCGTCTATTACAAGCTTCTTCCCAATGTAAGACATGTCAAAATCACACACATTTTCCCAAAACCTGCAGAAAAGAAACTAGACAAAAACTGCAAGGAAGCGAGGCACGCATCCATTAACATCATCTGACAGAAGTTTAAATTACACAGAATTAAACTCATTAGAAAGTGTATTTACAGATCTTCAAATAATATTGCTCTTTCTTCTTCTTCTTCTGATTATGTTCAGGTGATAACTTGTTGATCGTCCAAAAATATGAATGGAATGCGAGCAGTGTTTGGGCATGCCTTCATTGAATTTATGAGGAAGGAATTCCAGATTGGGGCAACCACGAAGAGTGAGAGAGATTGTAAGGTTTTGGGCAAAGCATCTGCTTGGGAGGGAAAGCCTTCTATGATGTTGCTGCTGTTATCTTTTGAAGGTCCTCCTGACAATTCCAGTAGAAGAGGATGAGTTGGAATGTGACAATTCCAAACTCTGTAGCTCTACTGCCTCTAATCAAATTCCATTACAAAAAGATAACAACTCTTTTCGATTTTAAGGAAAGAATATTATGTAGGATTGACTAGTTCAACACGGAGTCTGTAGCCGATGAGGTTCCAAGACAACCACTTAAATTTTTCTTCCAAAAGTATCAAATATAAGAAAGAAATGGATTAAAAATAAGGGTACTTACCTGTTTGGATATGGGTTTCAAAACTCTAAAAATACTTTCATTTGTAATAATTTTGGATTTTAACGTAAATTTAACGTAGCAAATGGTGACTCAATTGGATTATCTGCAGGTTGATTATCATTTATTTAATATAGTTGTGTTGTTAATTAAAAAATTAGCATAATTTATTAAATGATAAGAATTAATTTTCTACCAAAAATATGATATGAATTAATTTCTTTATTCAATGGATGATGTACTAATTTTAATAAAACATAACATATGAAAATTCAAAAGTATATTACCAATGTTTTCTTTTGACAAAAACTCAAAATCAGTCCATGCAATTTGAAGTCCATTTTTTAACAAGTGAATACATGACTCAAAGCTCGTCTCGGGAATAAAAAAAAACTACACATTTCAGACACTAAATATCATTGGCCAACGTAATAATTAAAGATTTTTATTTGATCATTATTTGTCCTTTGTGAATGGTGTTAGTTAATGTAAATTTTACTGCATTAACAAAGCTTAATAATACATAATAATTAAAGATTTTTATTCTTTGTAGATGGTGTTAGTAAAAATATTCATTTTCACATATTTTTTTTGTAAAAATAGTGACATTTCATGACCACTTATTCGAGCTCAGTTTTGAGAAAAGGATAAATAAATACTTCCAAGATTGAGTTTCCTGAAAAAGACAAAAATAAATAAATAAAATCTCATTCCACACAGGAGATAACATTTTTTTAAGGAAATTACACTCTGCATAATTATAAATGTGAGAATGGATGTAATTTTTAACATAAGAGAATTAATCAAACAATCGATTGGTCATATAATAATTCAATGAAATTTATGAGTAAAAAAAAAGATGAAGGAACAAAATTGTGAAGGAGTCTATGGTACCCAACGTAATACTTCAGCTCAAGCTAACACTTTACGCACTGTAGCAGGACAGGCACAGTGAGTGGCTATTTCTAATCGACAGAAATAGAACCAAAGAATTCATAATTATTTTTTGTTACAAGAATTATCCAAAAAGAAAAACATAATGTCACCGGCTATGAACAACAAAAACTGGGGCGCAACTATAAACAGGTTCTAGAACCGGATAGTTAAGAATAGGCTCGATTGGATTCTAGAATCCGCTTAAAATGAACTATTGCATTCTAGAACTTGGGTGAAGTGTGGTGCGCCCGGTAATGTGTGTGACTCCGAAAAACTGCCAGGAGAATGCTACTGCAGCGAAAAGAGTTGTGCAGGCCAACTACGTCTCCGACAATCAGGACCAACACCAGTTGCTTCTAAGGAAATGTCAATGCTGCGGTGCTCTGTAGAACGGACAATGCTGACACGCAAATCAATCTTCACAGCAGGATATCCTTCAGTGCCGACTGCTTCCAGTTTACCCCGGTTTTCTTCTCCAAATCCTAAGGCAATAGGTTCCCGGAAGGTTAAGATTGTTTGTGACCAATGTGTTTTTGGCGTGTAAGGGGATGTGGATAACACAGCTGGTTTTTCCCGGCAGAATCTGCTTGTGAATCCAGTGTCAAACCATAGAACAACTCCATAACACCAGCAGCACGTTTTAGAGTTTAAATGTGTTTCTTTGTTTTCTGAAGCACTCGATTTTGCTTCTAAAGTAGCGGTTGCAGTGAAATCAACTTCGTTAGGCTTCATGGTTGCCAAGTCAAAGGTCTGGTAACAAATAAAAAAGTGCATTCCAACACAGTCAGTATGAAATTAAAAATTGGGTCGTAAATTTAATAAAAAAATTCCATGAAATACAACAGCCCAGAAAAAAAAAATAGAAAAAAATACATCTCTTGGCGTAAGCACACACATGCTTGCAATGACCACATATGAAAAAGAGACAGTCAAAATGAGTATCGTAGTAAAAATGCTTGAAATTTTTTTATTTTTATTCAGACATGTATGTATTCAAATATAAAAAAAATTCAGCATTTTCTTTCGGGGAAGGTACGGAAAGGAACAAAGAGAGGCTAGCAGGGATATTGCTTTCTGATCAAGAAATCCTTCTCTGTTAAATAAATAATTTTCACAATCTAACCCGAAAAAAATCACAATATGCAAATGCAAATAATGCTTGATTTCAATACAGTTACACATGAAGTTCGGAAAAGAGCCACTTTGTCTAATCCAGAATTGTATAGTAACCAGTTAGAAACTATAAGCAAAGATAAGAAACTGACAAGATTCTAAGCGATTGCAAAATTGTTCGAGGAAACAAGGACTTGCCACTATAATTAAACACCAACCTGAAGAACCGCAGAGCTGGTAACTAAATCTTGATGGTCCACAACATCAACAATGGGTATTTGGGCAGCATCTATTACAAGCTCCTTACCAATGCAAGACATGTCAAAGTCAGACACATTTTCCCAAAAAGGAAGACTTGTACCTCCCTTTCCAAATCCTGCAACAAACTAGAAAAGAAACTGCAATAATAATAAATAACATATAAAGTTACAGTACAAGCAGCGCGAGCAGAATATTGTGAAAATTAAATAGCTGAGAGGTGGAAGGAGGGGAGGACTCACAATAGTTGCTGTGTCAGGAAGAATGGCACCTCCAGGCTTCAACCACCGGTCCCGTGCATAAAGCACAGAACCAAGCATGGATTCATACAGCAGGCAATATCCCATCCATTCGCTCAATAAAACATCAACACTGTGAGGTTTAAGTTCAACAGTTCTATCAATCTCTTCAACCATACCATGAACCACTTCTATGACTCCCTTTTGGGAGCCATTGACTTCACTTTGACTTTTACTTAGCAAGAGACCATTATCTTTTGCAACCTGAAATGAAATTTCAAAGGGAAAACAAGTGAGCATGGAACTAGACATGTTGAAGAAGTTATTATTGAAGCTACCAAGTAGGAAACTATACCTGAGACGCTACTGCTGCCATCTTGGTACTAGCCTCTACAGCAATAACCCTCGAAGCCCCTGCTTTTACAGCAAATAGGCTAAAGGAAAAAACAACAAAATATCACAAACTTAACAGGCCAGTATATTGCATAAACAATATTGAGTACAAGGCCACTAAGTATGCATGAATTAAATTCACATATGATCAACTGGTAGAAAAAGCTTAAAAGTGAAGCAAAGAAACATGTCATATGTAAGAGCCCAAGTGATAATCATAGAAGGCCACAGCCCATTCAGGAAACTTCCACTAGGAGAGACTTTTTGGCAACTTTTCAAATTAACTATAATAAATAAACCATCAATAAAGTAAATGATTATTTTGACAAAATAAAAAAATCAGATTCATTATGCCCATATTTTGTAAAATAACACAAACTAGGGTTGATAGGATAACCGAGTGCTTCAAACTTACCTACACAATATTAGAAATGCAAAGGAATTTCTTCTCCTAAATTTGTCAGTAAGAAAACATCAGCCTTCCACCACCAATTATGATCAGACAACGTCGTTGCATGAATTTTTTTTTTTAATAACGAAAATGCACCCAGGTGTCGTTGCACCCAGGTGCCATTGCATGAATATCAAATTCCCCAATAGGTATGATCCAGAGGATGTTGCTAGAGAATAGAGAATGTTTGTTGCACTACGTATTTGACGAAAGTCAAGAATATTTCTCACCTGAGGATACCAGTTCCACAACCTACATCCATAACCACTGCATCATTTAGTAGAGAGGGATTCTTCAAAATTGCTTGGCCATAAGCATCCATTCTCACCTACATACAGATATTTATGACTAATGAAACAATGATAGCATGGTTGAAAAGCTTCAGTTTTTCAATTTATTTAAGTTACAGACCAAATTGCTTAAACTGAAAGCCAACTAATGAAAAGTGGAGTACATCTTATACCTTGTCACTCAACATCTCTCGATGGATACCAAATGAACTGTAAGACCCAAAATAACTTTCATTAACTTTCTTAATATGCTTTGAAATATGATTTTGAGAATTAGCCAGTATATGTCTTTCTTCTGGACCCTGATTGATGGATGAAAAATATCCTCTAGAGTCCCTATCATTAATAAGTTCTTTGTCAGAAGAACTAGCCCAGTTCAAATGATGATCAGAAACTGAAGCAGTTTCCTTTCTTCTACAAGCACTGTGTATGCCACCGTTAACTACCACTTTTTCCCCATCATTTTGATCATTGTTGAAAATCTCTTCAGAGTTCTTCAAATCCCTCATGAGATCTTCATCCATCAGCGTAACTTGTTCATCTTCACCTTCTTCGTCACATTCACCAAAACTGTACAACAGTGAATCATCTTGCATGAAAGGTTTTAGATATCTATCATCATCCCATAGAGTCTTAATATCACTGAAGTCGGTTACATCATGCAAATGATTCTTCAAGTCACAATTGGACTGACATGTTAATCCACAGCTCCAGCATCTGTTCTCTGCCACCTGGTAACAAAGGCAGAAAAAAAATTGAAGTTTGGTTGGCAAGATATAAATACAAATAAACCTACAGCTACAGACTTACATTTCATATAAAGACATATACTGGTCCATACTCCATACACATAATGCAAGTTAGAGAATTGCTTAGAGGAAGAAAATAACCAAAGCAACCTAAGCTAGAAGCCTAGAACCCGAAAAGGACCGAAGCAACAAAATCAGAACATATAAAAAGTAGCCAGTGCCACTGACATTAACCAAATTTAATTAATTATTTTCCTCTTCCATTATAGCATCGAACAAAGTAACTGATAAAAGAGAGGGAAATTTGCATCGTAAATTCCTAAACACGCATTGCCCATTGGTTCAACAATACAACTGTTGATTACATCTGAAACTCAAAAATCCCAACTCAAATTCGCAACTTCGCTAAGCCCCCATAATGGATTCGTGTTTTTTTCTTTTTCTTTTTGTTTTAATTATCACTCTGTTACTTTCCTGCGATTTCTGAGCAGCCAAACAGGGAAACTTAGAAGAGAGAAAAAGGAAGGGTAACCTGAGAGCGGATGAAGTTAATGAGCTTGAAGGAGGCATAGAAATCCAAGTTAAGAGCTTTCCGAATGGCGTGAAAATCGAAGTGGTGAACGGAAGCGCAATGGTCGTACAAGTAATCGCACGAAGCGTAGTTGGAGTCACAGAAGAGACATAGGAATTCAAGTTGTGAATCTCCATCGTCTCCTTCCCAATCGTCCCACTTTTCTTCTTCTTTTTCATCTAAATCATCATCGTCTTCTTCTTCTGATAATATGTAAGGTTCTTTTTCTTCTTCTCTGTTTTGCTTCGCGTTGAAAGTCATCAGTGGCATGTTACTCACTGCTTGAGAAAAGCTTAAACCCTTTCACAAACCCTAAAAAATAGAAGTTGCAGAGGAGTACGGTTTGGTATAAGATGAGTATCCACTGAAGTTGGGCATAATGAACCACTGTACAGTATATTGTCCGTTCGATATATTATTAAATTAAAAAATTAAACGGCTGAGGTTGATTACCTTTGATATGCTTATTGAAGTTGGGTGGAGCGCCACTCACATTTCCTCGTGCCCCCATAGCTATTTGTGAGTTTTTAATGTTAAGCTTAAATTTGCTCATTTTCACCCTTTGATAATATCATTCGTTTGGGGGGCAAGGCTAAGCAGGTGCTAAGGAGAGAAAAGCTAAGAAGGTAAGTCGGTTTCTTATTTATCGCTCAATTAAAGAAGAAAACTTATTTATTTTAGTGCAAGCCGCTGAAAATGCAGTCATGTATCTACCAAAAGACGAAATTTGTTTTAGATGATTGTTTTGGCATAACATAGCAGAAAATAATAAACAGTGAGTGCATGTTTTATCACTTTATCCTTCAACTGGTAAAACCTTTAATGGTACAAGAACAAGTATTAATTTTTATGCTGCAACAAAGTCTGGGATATTTATTGTTTAGCAAAACTAATGTAACAAAATATTTTTAATCTATCTAGGGTAGTTTTCATTTTATTTTATTTTTTTGAATTTGAAGTTGATTCTGTCCAAATTCCGCAGTGAAGAACAATAGTTGAAGCTTCCCTTGGAGTTTGTCTGCATAGGGCAAACATCAGATTCACATCTAATAGCAACCTTCTGAAAGGGTAAAGAAAAGTGAAAAATATGTCATGTATGAATATTCAAATTTAATCATTTTATTCCTCAAAAAAATGAAATGATAAAGACCTTAACACAAAATGGCAGTTGCTGTTTTTGTTGGACAGTTGGACCCCATTTTATATTCACATCTTGCATGATGAAAGAAATTAACCTGAATGAGAGAAATTAATACAAGTTATAGATCTAATATGAATAAAATATATTGTTATGTTATAACAATATATGATTTTTACAGCAGATATACCTGAATAGTAAGGTAGGTCAATTCCAGAAGCATAAAGTTTGGTCCTATTGCATCAATTTCTTGTTGATCCGTATCATGGGAATGTGAGAAATTTTGTGCCAATCTTCAGATTTCTTTCCTTTACATCTTTCTTCAAGTCTTGGACTTGTCAAGATATGAAGAGAAGAAATCGAAGCAGGAAGCTTCGCGGGCATACTCAGAAGTTTTGTGCAGCATGCAATTGCCAAAGTCTCAAGAGAGGTCAACTGCTGAAGGCTGTCCTCATCTAAATACCTCAAGTTCCAAAGTGCAAGGATATGAAAGGATGTAAGAGTGGATGGTAAAAGCCACTTTTCCGGAAATGATTCACCATCTTTACATGTTGCAGCTATAGCAAAGCTTCTAAGAGAGGGCAATTTTTGCAAACCCCACTTTTTTCTGTTGTTGAACAGTTTAGAACAGTGAAAGATCTCAAGTAAGTTTAGACTATCCGGCAAGCCTCCCTTCGAAAATGACTCGAGTTCTGGACATTCTCTTATGTTCAAAGTCATGAGTGATGGAAGAAGCTTGTTCATGCTACAAGGAAGAGTTTTCAAATTCTTGCACTTTTCCAATACTAAATTTGTAAGATTTGGAGCTGAAAGTCCACCTTCTGGGAAAGATACAAAGTTAGGACACTCAGATATCCTCAAAGAATTCAGAGATTGAAGATACTGCATATGCACTCCAGAAAATTCAAGAGACTCTAGATTCTGACATCCTTGTATTTCAAGATGGAGCATTTTTGGAAACAAATCCAATGAGAAAGACCTTAGAGAATTGCAGCTGCATTTGATGCATAAGCTCTGAAGACATGCAAAGCATTGGTTCATAGGAAACTCAATTTTCTCACAGTTTATGACATTAAATAACTTTAATGTGTTTGCAATGCCATTATTTGGAAGCTTCTGTATGAGAGGGCAATTTGAGATGCTCAACTTTTCAATGCAAGAACCTCTGTTATCCATTCCTTCAAATAGAGACTACTGCATTATAGCTACTGATTCTGAGATTCAACAATTGAGGAAGTGGCCTTTGGATTGAAACCTTCTCACAGCATTCTAATTGCAATTCGCAGATTGTTCGGGGAACTACAACCACAAGCTGTTCACACTTTGCAATCACAATCTTTTCTAGAGATGGTAGCTTTTGGATCAAGTTCAAGCCCTTCAGTTTTGGGCAATTTTTTATATAAAGTCTTTTAAGACAAAGAAATGCTCTATCTTCATTTTCCTTCGCTTCCTCCCCAAAAGGAAGCCATTCTTGCCATTGAGGCATGTTCTAGAAGCGCAAAGTCTCGAGGTTCCGAAATGGTGTAATGTCTTGACTCACAGATTGCTTCGCTTCCATAGAACAATTGTTGTAAAACATGTCATCAACATAAATGACACTCGAAAAGCCGACCAACGAGAGGGATTTCAAGGATGGTAGTTGACCCAGTGTTGGCAAAAGGAAACAATTTACACAATCATAAAGGCCTATAGATACTAATTTTGAAAATCGGCAATCTGATAACCAGGTTGGGAATGAAGTACTACCATAATTTCTAATGGTAAGTTTCTTTAAGGTCTTAGGAGGTTCCAACCCATTCAATATGCTTCTAACAATTTCTGAGTCATCTGCATTATTGCTCCAACTCAACATTAATTCATTAAGTTTCATTTTGCTCAACAAACTACTCTTCACAGCATCTTGTGGATCAATGATATTTTGCAGATTTGAAATAGAGATCTTTCCCTTAAGAAATGGAAAATTCTTCAGCTCTTCAATCCTTGACCCTTGTCCACTACCTAGAACAAATCCAGTTAAGGTTTGAAGATTTGTCAACCTACCCATATGCATTGGCATTTCACTTAATTTTGTTCCCCTAACATCCAAACACCTTAACTTGGTTAGCCTTCCCATTTGGCGTGGCAATTCAGTAAGACAAACACAATTGATCAACAACAAAGTCTCCAAATTGAGAAGAGAACATGTGGATTCAGGTAACTTGGAGATTGGAGTGACACTAACATCTAGATATCTTAAATGTATCAAGTCACCTATGGATTCTGGTATTTCTGTCAAATTACCACAGTGTGAAAAAGAAAGTACCCTTAAACTCTTATGCTTTGAAATTAAACTTCTTACAGCCTCATTGTTCAAACATCTTGACCATGACAAAACATGTGAAGGAAGAAAAGTCCTTAGGTTCTCACATGTAGTAATAATTCTCTCCAAGTCATCAAATTGAAGCTTTGAATATGACAAATGGCGAGTTCTTTTCGACAAGTGACTGTTCTTCTCTCCTTCCAATCTGAATGAGAACTCTCCAGAGACAAATTCAGCTAAATCTACAATAAGATCATGCATGATAAAACGCTTCTTACTCGATTTAAGAAAGAATGATCTTGATGTTAGATCATTCAAGTACTCAGTACCAAGTTCTTCCACATTTTCATCTGTTTTGGGAAGTGGCAGTAAATTTTCTGCCATCCACAACCGCACAAGTTCCTTCCTTCGAAACAGGTAATTCTTGGGAAATATGGAGCAATAAGCGAAACAACGTTTGAGAGTTGAGGGAAGATAGTAATAGCTCAACATAAGAGCAGGAAGAATGTTGCACTTTTCATTTGGAAAATCCCATAATTTACTTTTCAAAACCTTATTCCATTCTCTTGAATCTGCTTTGGACCTCAAGAGACCTCCAAGAGCTTTAGCAGCCAATGGCAGTCCCCTGCATTTTTTCACTATCTTTCTTCCAATATCTTCCAAAACAGTACTTTTCTTGCAGCTTCCACCCTCAAATGCATGCTCAGAAAATAGCAACCAGCAATCATCATCTTCTAATGGTTTCAAATGGTAACTTAGAACTGTGAGCATCATTGAAGCAACATCTTCATTGTGCGTTGTAACGAGAACAAAACTTCCCGGAGCACCAAACTCGAATGGACGCCTTAATATTTCCCACATGATATAGCTTTCGTTCCATACGTCGTCCAAAACAAATAGAAATCTCCTGTTGTGAAGGAACTCTTTCAGTTTAATCTGTTGCAAATTGAGATCCATTGAATTTGTATCACAAGTTAAAGGGACTGCCTCTAGAATGGTCTTGGTCAACTTGAAGACATCAAATTCTTGGTTAACACTAACCCATACTTTGATGTCAAAGTGATTCTTTACATTTTCATCATTGTACACAAGTTGAGCAAGAGTTGTCTTCCCAACCCCTCCCATACCAACAATTGGGAGAACACTTAACTTATCAGAACAATTTGATAGCAAAAGTTGGAGGATATTTTCCTTATCAGCATTTCTTCCATAGACAGAAGATTTCCCTGATAAAGAAGTTGTTTGAAGTATTTTAGGTGGTATCTCATTTACACCTTCCCTTAAACCCAAGAAACCCTTTTGTTCCACAAGACTTTCAAATTTTTGTATAATGGCCTTCAAGCTTTCACTAAAACCACTCAGTGTAGAGCAACATACCTTGTCTGTGCTCAATGGCGGATTCAAGACCCTAGCAAGTAAGGACAATTTATTTAAAATTGACTATAATTATTATCATACAAAGATACTGAGGAAAAAAGAGAAATAAAAAGCTGATATTTTAAAATGAGTTTAGTGGGTTAGAAAATATAAAGATTGGCAGTTCAAATACCATATATATTATTTGTAAATTTATAAAATTAAGGGGTACAAATACAATTGACCACCCATATACCTGGGTTTGCCCTTGCCAGTGCTGATACTCAACAAGTCAGCTTCGAGTTTATGGCTTGAAGCTGAAACACTGATCTTATCCAAAAGATCTTCAGCTTGAAACATGGCATCTTTGAGATCATTGAGCCATTCTCTGATGTGGGAATTTGCAAGCTGCCTCTCCTCAGCATGGATGACCAAAGCATCAACTGAAGGCAGTGTTATCTTCAACTTCTCCATAAGATTAGGAACATCATTGTCATGTTTTACTCCCATAATGTAATCTGCCACCTCACGAGTGGCCATTTTCTCAAACAAGGTTTGCAGAAAAGCTGAGAGAAAAGCTCCACCCACCAATTCAGCTGCCATGATCTTCTTCTCTTTTCCCCTTTTTTTTTTTTTCCTTCTAGTTTTTTATGGAAGTTGGAAGTGGAATAATAATGATCGATATGGTGTTTGCAAAGAGAAATAAAGCAATTAACTGCTGCCAGTATTCAAAACTTTGTGCAGATTTTGTTTTAATATATCACGTTAACAACAATGAAGCTTCCTTGACTTGACATATTAGGCGCACACTTTCATGCCGGCTCTAAATGAATGTTTAATTGTAACTTAATATTAGAATGATTCTTTAAGTTCATTAATTAGTTATAGCGATTCTAAATTAATATAATAAAGGATTTTTTATTTAATAAAAAAATAAGGAAAATTCCATCTTAGTTTTATATATATGTTATATAGGTCTGGATCTGTCCGCTCTAAGAAAAAAAAAATGAAAGAAAGAGAAAGGCCTAATTCATACCATAACGAAAGATTTCCTTGTTTTCAGTCGGAAAAGAAAAAACAACGGTTCCAGTATTCCAAATTGCATGAAGCCTCAACGAAGAAAATTAAAATGAATAATTCTAAATCCTCCTAATCTAAATTCTTAAAAATCTTCCTACTTACTTACTCATTAAAGAATGTTTTCAATGTTTTTTATATTTCAAAATTAAAAATATATTTAATTTTATACTTTATATGGTATTAGAAGGATAAGTAAAAGGACTATTAGGAGAATATGTCGTTGTTCAATTAAATATGATTTGAATTTATACCTCTATTGAACTATTCCTGAAACACTTGAAATTGAAATGGCAGTAGCCAGTAATTGATATGAGTTTTATGAGGCCCAACCTTCCTTTTTCTAAACTTCAATATTTATTTTAATTTATAAATATGTGCCAAAGAGCTCTTTGAGTTTTGTTAAACATACTATTTTGATTTAAAACTCATTTTCAATATTTCAAATCATAGTTTAGATTATTCCATCGATAAATCAAACATGCACTAGGAGATAGAGAAAAATAAAATATTGTTCAACATTTTTTCTTTTGAATTGCTCTTAAAATTTTGAAGGATAAAACGTTTACTAATATTCTCCATTCAAACAATTGCACTGAGTTGATTTTGAGGGACAAAGTATCTTTAGCAATGTGATGAGAGTAGTTATTGCATGAATCAAAAGCGAGAATTCTCTTTTTATATATATATTGTGCACCAAGAGTATCCGCAGAAAAAAAATAATAATAATAATAACTGATGAATGAGCAGATGCCTAATAGGACTAATAACAAAATTTAAAATTAGAGGAATAAACTTTTTTTTTTTTGTGAACCACAAATTTCTAATTCCAGCAACTGAACCAAACATTCAGATTCATCACAGTCCATGTTACATGAAATAACCATGAAGCCCTTCAACTGCTATCACAATGGACAATATTATTAGTAATCAACAAAATACATACCCCTGTCACCAATTCAGTTTTCTAGATTATAACTTAATGAAACACTAACAACAGTTAAATTAAAACTACAACACAATAAAATTGTAAGAGTAAAACCTATGATGACAAAGCATCCGTGCGTCAGATCCATGACAGAAATATTTACCACCCAATCAATCTCTTGGGCGGGCAAGCCAAAGTGAGCTAAGAGCGCGCAGCCTAGAAAAATAGTCATGTATTGCAAGGAGGGCACGAGCCGATTGGCGAGTTGTCAATATACGGTGAATTTGTTGCAGCGTCTGCTGGCGCAAATTGTCAGCCTTCAAATGACCACAACAGAAATGAAGAACATGGTGAGTTATTTTAATAGGAATCTTCATGTTTGTTATTGATAAATCAATAATTTGCAATAAAATGCTCTATGAAGACATTGAATATATAAAGGGTTTTTTTTATATCTTATACAATGTTGCACATGTTAAGAAAGTTGAAAACTTTTTATTTAAAAGCAAAGCAGTTATTGCATTGTAAACATGAGACTCATCAATTTTTTAATCTTTTCCAATAAGAAGTTTTGAAATTAGGAAGCAAAAGTTGGAGAGAAAGAAAACAGATACTTCAATTGTTTAAGAAAAATGGACCAAACTGGCTACTTAAATGAGCAAGTAAGAAAGTTTACCTGTCGAATAAAACCCTCGAGTGTCCCTAACTTACCCATGGCCATAGCCATTTGCCCCATGTAATTTGCTACATTCCCTGATGAACCAGAGGAGCCAAGTGAACCAGTGGACAATGTCTCAGAAAGGGACTGCTGCAATGCTTCCATGCCTTGAGACAATGCATCTTCTGCCTGTTGGGAAGATTGCTGCAAGTTGGTTATACCTAGTAGCTGTTGCTCTGTGAGAGGTTCCAATTGATTTACCAGCAGCTGCAACAAAATTTGCAGCACTCAAAAATCAAAAGCCAAACTGATACATAACTACAGATCTCAAACAAAAATTCTGTTTTTCACAACTATAATGGGAAACATGTATTTGGGAAGCTTGAGAAAAAGATAATAACCATGTGTATGCATTATTGTAAATTGAGAATGAATCACCTTTTATAGTAAGCATACTTCAAGTTCAGTCTCCAGGGTTTTCAGACATGTGCTAGAGAAAGATAAACTAAGTTATTTTTTAAAACAGGTTGGCAAGAGTGGGGGTGCGGGTGCGGTTTTCTCTTGGGGGGAGGGAGGAAGTTCTAATGCTACAGTAAAAAAAGAACACAAGTCATCACGAAGATTCCTAAAGCAGGAGTTTGACTATTGTTATCCCTTTATATGCATTACTGTTATTTTTTTTAATTTTTTATCAAGTGTTATATCTTAAAAAATATATATATGGGCAACTTCAAAAGTTGATTTCGAAATCGGATGCAAAAGAAGGAAAAAAAATGATGAAAACAAGAAAATTAGTGATGATGGTTAAAAAGTTAGGCGTGTTGATTTAATTAAGAAAATAAAGAGGAATATCAGATTATAAGGGAGTGTAATGGATGGGTGGAAAATGTAGTATATTGCCTATTGTGTTTTGCACCATCTAGAACCTTTGTCATGATTTGTGTGAGGGTCTCAAGTAAATGTAACTTCCAAGCAAGAGTTGTCTAAAGGCAGCAATTAAAGTTGCTCTTGAGTCTTGAGAAGCTGCAATAAAAGCAGCCTAGGGTGGCCTGCAATAAAGGCGGTTAGGGTTGGACCAAAAGCAGAGTGACGGTGGCCCAATAACAAATCTAGGATAGACTCTATTACAATCCTATAAACCCATATTATCTTTCAGTAAAACATGAGAACAATAAACAAAAAGGTCTCTATCAGCTCACCTTGAGGAGTTCAGATGACCGAAAACCACCAAGCCACAGAAAACACCTCTCGGCCGGCGTTTTCCACATGCCAGACAACAAATGGAAGACATCAGCCTTAGCAGCAATTCCCTTCAGCCTAAATATCTCGTCATAATGTGCTAATATACCATCAATAATCATGCGAAGTTCTGTATCACTTGCATGCGAATTCACGGCTGCTCTTAGTTCATTCATTTGTCGATTCTGCTCTTCCAGCCACCTTGCATATTCTACATCAAATGCCATGGCCCCTGTAAAAAATATAGTTATGGATTACCTCATTTAACGGAGCAGAATTCATAAATATATTGTAACAATATCAATGGCAAATCCTACCCCTACTTTAAACAGACATATTTTCATGTTAAAACTTGTGGAATGAATAACATATTTTAGAAAGAAGGAATACCATTTCCACTCATCGAATGTGCTTGATCGCCTGTACTCGATATAAAGATACCCTACACACACAAAAAAACAAGAGATTTTGGTTTAAATTGAACATGACTGGTAAAGAAAAGTGTCATTAAGATATAAGAGAAAGAATCTGATTCAAAGGATTAATTGGATCTCACCTGCTGCCTAGCTCGCTGAAGCTCTTGCTCTAGTTGGGTTAACTTCAAACGACTACTTTCCAACTGTTGGACATAAGCCTGTGGAGAAATGTGCAAATGGCATCAAGACTAGCATTTTGATAACCACCTGAAGTGATATAAACACAATCATCCAAATACATACAACCAAAAAGTTGAGAATATATAGCAGCCAAGAATCAGAACTAAAAGAGAAATATCTACAAGTTTGATATATGGCAACTAAAATTCAGACCACGTAGTTCTGGGCTGATACTGAAGCAATAATTATGCACCTTGTTTTGGTGGCTAGGGCGCAAAACTCTAAGTCGGTTCGAACTCATGTGGGCACATTTAGTTATAAAAAAAATAAAAATAAAAACTGAAGCAATAATTAAAAACAGAAAGAAGAAAACAAGAAAGATATACGCTTTTAGAAACAAATATTAACAAGAAAGTATAAGTAATATTCCTACTTTCTTTCTCAGCCGGCTTTTTCTCGCAGCCTCACGATTCTGAGCAAGCCTGCGGAGAGTCTGCAGCAAAGTAAAAAGCAATGTTCATGTAACAAATAGAATTTAAAATTTTATACATTAACTGAACGATAAAATTTAAAATGGAGTAAGCATTCATTTTGATCCTTCAATGATATACATATTATGACATTGGTCCTCCATTTATCTAACATTAAATTTGCTACTTTGAAGATGATTAATATCACAATTTAGTCTTTAAAGGACCAAAAACAACAAACTTGATGTCATTGTAAGGACCAATCTGATGACAAAAAATATGACACTGAAGGACAAATTTGATGTTGCATTTAGCTTTGGAAGATCCATTTTTGATATAAAATGTATTCATAATGGGAGTGCCAAGGCAATACTACATATGTCTTCGAAAAGAAAAATGGAAATTGATTCTCAAATATACTTTACCTTCTGATCTGTTTTATCCTTTGATCTGTCACTGGAGTCAGAAGCCACAGCGGCAAGGGACTGACTTCTATCAAACTGCAAATACAGAATGCATAAATGTCAGATTTTCAAGAATATCAACTAAAAAACTTTCTCTGCTTTAAGGAACAGAACAGAAAAGACTTCTGCACAGGCATTATGTTCGAATACTATGTAGATCAAACACACAGTAGTATTGTGATGAGGAGGAGTTCAGTCTAAACAGTTTCCAAAACAGAAAGGTAAAACATAGCATGAAAGGTAAAAGAAGCATTACCCGCTGATTCTTATCATCAGTGTCAACATCTGTTGAAATATCAGTTCTAGGACTGGCGTCAGCCATGGCAAACTCTTCCTGGTTTTCTGTATTACCACTTGATATTGGTTGCAAGCTCTGTCTCTCTTCTTGGTTTGCAAATGGGTTTTGATCAAGTGAAGTTGGCAACTGAATTGACAACAGAAGAAAGGAAGGTTATGAAAAGAGGATGTAATGTAACCAGCTACCAATCACCTAATTTACCAAGCTGAAAGTTCAATAGATAAAAAGAACTTGAACAACACACCGTTTCAACAGTCACAATGTGAATGGGACCACAAGAAACCCTTTGGCTACTTACTTTTCGTGAATTGATAGCTGAGTCTGAATCATGTATCAGAAAAAATCATTAGAGAATGAAAGGTGAAGAGAATTATATAGTTTTTAGCAAGTGTAAAGAAAACAAATTAACCAGATTTTATACCAAAAAATATCAAGTGTTTTGTTGTTCATTATGATGATAATACTTACTTCCACTCAAGTCAGCACCATCCTCTAAACGATATCCAACTTCCAACTGATTGATAAAAGTCAGATACATGAAAAGAAGCCGTTGTGCTTCCCTCTGTAGCCGAAAAACATGTCAGATTTAGGCTAATAGCCCAACAAAAGTCAGTTCATGTCTTTCTTTTCGGACAAACAGTCCATACAAACAGAAGTGCTGTAGAACTTTATGAATGCAAACAAAAAAAAAAAGAAATTAGTAGAACATAACAACAGGCTTGTAATCCAAACTTATCATTTTTATTTTTACATTGAATGTTATATTGTCGCTGAGAAATTGAATCTGAAGTTCCATTCAAGAAAGATTGAATGAAAAAAACGAAGGGAGGAGAGACATATAACATTTATATAGGTGCATGCCCAATGAATCATGTATACTACACGGAAATTTTTGGCTATTAGCATCAGTACCACCTCCGATACAATCAAGCCATATATTACAGATGATGTGATCAAAATGATGACAGTAATGGATCACATTCACAGCAGACAGAAAGAATGATGAAATCTTATTGATGAATCTCAACAGGTACTAGGTTATGGCTGAGTAGTACAATTGATAACCTAGTGTTCGAGAAAATTAGCAAGCTACCAATTCCTCTAATTGGATTATTCTCCCCTGATCCCGTCCTTTAGTTAGTTAATGACATCTCATAGGCTCTTTCAGCTACTAAATAGACAATAGTATTAAAAATAACTAAAATCTCTTCACTTCTTCAGATTTCCTGCATTGCTTCTATTAACAATTCTCTACCTCTTGCCAAGCCTATATAGCTTTAGAAGCTATTAGAGACTAACTTTAGGAAAGGTACCATGTTAAGCCTTCTTATAATTAAATCAAAAAATATAGATACATACAAGTCAATATCTCTCGTGTCCTTAAAACATGATATGTTAACTAATGGCCATATCTACTGACTCGTAAAACTTAAAAACAGGAGGGGAAAAAAGAGACAGCAATCAGCATCATTCAGCCTGCTGAACTGAAGCAGAAGGCTCTTCCATTATCTGTTTTCTGTTATACCCGAGCAAACAATGATCCATCCACGACTGTTGGTGCTAGGTGGTTTGCTGAAGAAACGTTGAATTAAAATCCAAATTCATATACGATATGAGATTCTAGGGGAAGAGAAGAACTCAACTAAAGCTATGAGCATTTAAGCCCAATTAAAGCGCAAGCAGTCTATAGTATACAGCCTAATTCAATGCTAAACAAAGATCATATGAAGTACCCGTGATGGTGTGATCAAGTTCTGGTTCAACCAAACTCAAAGAAAAATGGATCCCAATCTTTCCTCATTCCAAACTAAAGATATTCAAGAAACAGTGAAAACCACAAATTCACAATGTTCTAAATTATCCTCATTTCATCCATAATGTGGCGTCAAACGACTGAACAATATTTCACTCTAAAATGGCAAGAAACACTAGCACGTGGTGAGCAGCATTAGATTTATAAACTTCAACTAAAAAATATGAATCAAAATATCTGCCAAAATTATTCATGAAAATATATTAAGCATACAATAATGAAGGTTTCCCCCTACAGATTCAAATCTTACACTTAGAAAGTAACTACAAAATGGAAGTATACCATGCATTGGGATTTGATAATTGTGAATCGAATCTCAGCATTCCTCTTGCTTTTCCCCTCTTATCTTGTACACGAACACCTGCTCTATTCCACATACATCAATTATCTTGCCACCCAACAAAGAATAAAACCTGAAAACCAGAACCAGAACAATTCAAAGAACAAAAAAAATAAGCTTTGTTTCAGCAGAGGCAGAACATTAATTGCAAATGAAAGAGACAAGTCTTCACAAGCGTATACTCATGAGGATAATCAGCAAACTCAAATTTCACAAAAACAAAATTGTGACAGTTCAAATCTTAACAACTCCTGAAGTTCCAGAGGCACTGACAGAAAAACGAATCTCAAATTATGTTGCAGAAAAACCCTCAATAGCAGTAGCTCAAGTGATTAATTAAAAATAATACTCCATAAATAACTTCAGTGACGAAAACACAAACTTTGGAACAATCCAACGTACCCACAAACCGAACTGACAGAAAAAGGATAACATCTCACCAGAAAAAGCGCTAAAAAGGTCAAAGCAGGAAACTTTGACAAGCAAAAGACTAAGTTAACACCAACCTAGCAGCTCTCAGATGCCCAAATCAATAAAAGTAGAACATCAAATCCACCCTCGAGAAGATTATTGAGGAAAAATAAAAACAAAAAAGATGAAATCACCTAGCACAAGTTGCAGTAAAATTCACCATGAAAACCAACATGGTTTTTGTTTTACTCGTGTTACTACACAGTATAGCAGAAAATAAAGAGAACCCACCTTGGAATTCTGATGATGCGAGTGATGATGATGAATGATGATGGTATCGTTCAAAGTTTTTGTGAATAATTATTGTTGGATTAAAGTGAAGGGAAGAGGAGAGAGAATGGATCAATCCAATTTCTAGTAGATGTCTTGTACTGCTTCCGAGGACTAATCATTTTTAATTTCCCATTTTTTAATGTTTCAGTGCTTTGACATGATTCATCAATTGTATTTTTCTCAAAAAAAATTTCATTTTATTTTCTATTTTTATTTAATAAACGATAAATAATATACTACTAGTTAGACAGTAGTTAAAGAAATAAATACTAACAAATTTGTGTGAAAATATAAATTCTGCTTTTAGAGTGTATGACAAAATCTCATATCTGACAACTTATATGTTCAAATTTTCCATTCTCTTCTTCAAAAACTCTCTTTTAGTTTGAAATACTACTCCTTTATCATAAAATTTTAACTACATAAAAAGTTAATGTTCAACAATTTAGTCTTTTAGTGACTAAAATTAATGAGACATGTGTTAGAAATAATATTTCAATTTTAAATTTCTAGCCAATATTCGTGATATTAATGATATAACAACAATAAGTCTTTATCACATTATATAGGGTCGGCTATATGGATCACACAACGTTTTATATTCTATTGTCAAGATGAATATTACATGATCCACTCTCTTTGATTGATATTGTCTTGTATTGCTTATAAGTAATATTACATTTATAATCCATTGATATGATAGATAAGTATTTTTTTTTTTCTATTTGGAATGATAAATGACATATTAACTCAATGGTTAGAATATTGCTTTCATACGGCGGTAGTCATTAGTTCAAATCCAAAGGTAAAGTATAGATAGAACTTATTAGACACCAGAGTCAGTGGTATCTAATAAGTTTTTCTACTCACATTTTTTACTTGTTTTTCACTTTTTAAAATTTTTCATTTTTTAATTATTCGGACGCACCAATTTGTTACGAAATCATATTGATAGTCCCTACTTATGTCTTAGCTCGTTGCTCTATTGTGATGTTATCGTCATATTGACGATAGATAAACTCAATATTTATTTAAAACATTTTTAATAACTAAAAGATATTTAAAAAATATATCACCATTTTTCAAATTAATATTTTTGAAACACTAATCACTACAATTTTAAAATAATTTTTGAAATAAAAAAAATGTATTAAATGAAGGTTTTGCTAATTTTTTTAATAATATGTAAGTTAAGAATCTAAAATACTTCTAATATTTTTTATAGTAGATTTTAATTTTTAAAAATGCTAAATAATTTATGAGATATGGAGTGATGTGGACTAATAATAAATTTTTTAAATTCAATAACCTTAATAGTAAGTATTTTTAAGATATTTTTATTAGTTGTCATGTTTTATACACTATTTTGTCACTATGTCATAGATATACTGACACAGTAAATATAGGGCATCTATTTTACAGGTTTACAGCTATTGTACAGTTTTCAGTGCACTTGGGAACTTATCCTCTACATCAAGTCACATCTGCCATAGCCTAAGACCAGCCTCTCTTTTGTGCTAGGTAATTCATGATCCTCGTTATCAAACCGTTATTAACTCATTACTCGTGTCCACGTGTCGTCCTGTTGAGTGGACAAAATTTGAGCAGAATTTTTTTATAAGTAAATAAACAAATTGGACTGCAGTATGGAGTGTATGGTTACATAGAAATAATATTATTTTTGGACGTTGTTAAGTATAGAGCTTGGAAATGAATCTCTATAGATGCTTCTAAGGGTCATTTAGCTTTTGTTTGATTTAAGGAGAGAAAGTACGAAGAAAAAAAAAGTAGAGAAAAGAGAAAAGTGAGAAAAAGATAAGAGAAAATGAAAGAAATATAAGAAAAAATATGTATGAAACTTATGAATAATACAAACTCACTCTTTTAATATTAATTTTTCTCTATTTTGGAGAAAAAAAGTTTTTTGGTGGGACTCATACTTGATTTGATATTTCTCTCTTATTTTTTCTAACAAACCAAACGAAAAAAAGTGTTGTTTTCTACTCAGTTTCTCTCATCTTATTTCCTTTCCTTCCTTTCCATCTTGAATTAGTGGTTCTTTTCGTCCCATAATATAAGTTTCAGCTAATATTTTACACAAAAATGTGGTTAATTGTTAGAATTAAAAGTATTAATTAGACTATTGAGATATTACATCAATTAAATTTAAACTCAATTATTTTTATTGGTTGAATAACTTTAAAAGGTAAATAATTATAATAAATATTTTTAATTTTGTGTATAAGAGTTTATATTACGAGACAAAATTTTTTTATAGTTGGAACATGAAATGAAGGGAGTAGTTTATAATGGATTTGAATACCTCTTTGTTTTTTAATAATATAGTTGGCTTATAAAAAAGAAAGTAAATAAATAAATTCTGTAACTAAAATGAAATAGTAGAATAAATGTGTATTGATTGCCGTGTTAAAAAGTAACTGTTTAAACTTCTAAATTGCAAGTTCAAATTATGAATTATGAAGTATAAATAGTAATAGTTCATCTCATTTGTTAATTACGTGTGAGAAGAATTTTAATTCTCTAGGGATGAAAATTAAGTGACATTTAGTTACTTGACAATTGACGAGCTTATAAGTCACTGACACTAATCTAGCACAATGTATTAGTGCGACTTTCTATTTTGTCTTTCTTGTTAGTCTTGCTTAAATATATATTATATACAGGTAATTGTTTTCGGAAAATCTATATGTATAGGTTATTCTATTTCCACTCTTTTCTTTTTTTTCAGGAGAACATTTGCATTCTTTTCTTAACTACACCATTTTTTTAAAAATATATTTCCAAGGAATGGTGCAAGACAGAAAAGCGGGTTCGAAAAGTAACCCCTGTCTTTTTTTTTTTTTTGTTAAACAAAAACAACCCCTATCTGTGTATTGCAGTAGTCTGGACTGGACTCCTTGTGATTTTCTATTGGACGTTGCACTATTTTAGATAGAAATAAAATCACTTTTTTTTTTTATATCATTATTCGAAATGGTGTTTTCAAATAATATTTTCTGTAAAATAATAAAAATATGAAAGAAATAACTCTTACTTTACGAACGAAACTATCCAAAAACATTATTTCGAATGCTAATATATTGAGAAAATATGATTTTATTCTTAATTGAGATAATATCAATCCTAACATCATTTTCTCTTTTCTTTGCCTTTGTGCTTCACAAAATGAATGTATCCTTTGACTAAAAAAAGAAGGATAAATAGAAAAATAACATGGTTTCCAAATATAAATAAATATATATATATATATATCATTAAAGGAGTAAAAATAAATAAAATCAAATTAATAAAGATATTGGCATAGTTATACACACACTACCATATGAGAGAGAATCACTATTTAAATCCTAAAAAGAGGATCAATTGGGAGGACTAATCTATTTATATACAAGATACTAATCTTCTTACCTTATTATATTAATTGAGAGGATACTAAAAAAAAATCAAAACAAAAATTTTAAATAAATTAGTGAGAAATTAAACTGAGAGTGGTTTTAGTTTTTTTTTTTCATAGAGATACAATGCACCTGTTTGTTTTTTGGTGTTATTTACTTTAAGGGTGGTAATGTGTGCTAGCCCACAAAAAATAAGGTAGAACGGGCCATCTCACAGAAAAAAACGGGCTCATTTTTTCAGTCCAACGCGCTTTATGAAGGGTTATACAGGTTGCGAACTAGCCCGTATATCCCGCCAATTAAATTTGTAAAAAAATTTAAATCTTAAACATTCATAAATCTCATTATCTCTTTAAAAAAAACATAAAAAAATATTCTAAAAAAACTTTAAAACATTATATTAATTCCAACGCTATATCTCAAAGGTGCTGGAATTATGGCTGGCCCCTGGTGGCTACAACACTGCGTACTGCTACTGTGCTTGTGTCTTTGTGACACTCCACTTTCTAAAAAAATAAAAACCCTAGTGAAGTTGTAAGTGAATGCCTCGCTTTGCCTCTTTTTTTTAGTGTGTTTAATTTTTTAAAAATAAAGAACAAAACAAGCTTGACACCAAAAAGCAAAAATAGGTCTGATTGAATTTTTTTTTTGTCTAAAACTAATTTGGAATTTTAGACTTTTTTTTGTAAAAAAAAAAATGAACCTGTAGGCCAGCCCGCCCCACACAATTGTTGACCCGTCAAAAGTGCGGGTTATGCAAGCCGAGTTATGCGGACTGGTTGACTGCTTTTATATAGCCCGCCCTTACGTATAAATTGCGAGTTATGCGGGTCGGGCCACTAGGCCATATCCATTTTGTCACCCCTACATTTACCAGGCACAACATAAATGTGAACAAGTTTATGTGACACAAATTCATTCATTGATTTAAAGTGTGATGTTAACTTTTTATTTTTAAATAATAAATCAATAGTGATTAAAGGAGTTATGCATAAATATACAAATTTTGACTCATATACCATAAATTAAACCTAGTTTCTTATTAACTCCTTTTATCTTTTGTCATAGTTTTTAATTAGCCATGGATCAATTGGAGGTTTAGAATTATTTTAGTTTAATTAATGGGTTTGGATATTCCATGCTCTAAAAGACTATTTTTAACGTCTATAATAATCTTACACAGTTGAAACATGATTGTTTCTTATAAAAAATATCTCAACCATTAAATTTAAAAAACGTGTGTGGGTCATATTTTAAAAATGTGATACGGGAGAAATTATTAAATTGCAAAAAAAAATGCTACTCTTTTAAAAAATTGAGAATATCAAAATTGCTTATGTCATTTTTTAAAATAGATACGTTATTAACTTTTTTCACTTCAATGACTTCAAGATCTAAACATAATTAACTAATACACTAATATAATAAATACGACGAAATTACATATAGTTGAGGGAGTGTAGCTCCATCCTTCAACTTAAAAAATAATAATAAAATTTTGTATTTTACACCTATTATTCTTATACTTTTAAATTTTTAGATTTAAAATTTTATATTTAACTCCTTAATTTTACAGTTTTAATTTATTATATTATTAAATAGAATATACTAAAGCTCATTATGAACTCTGCTTAAAATACTTAATTTTTATGTTTTTCTTTTTTTTATTTTGAACTTTTTAACTTAATTGTACCCGTAGCTCTATCTAAGTCCGCCACTGTGTACGCATAAGGAGCATATAATTAACTGAGAACCATTATTCTTAATCACATAATCATTCATCCTCAATCATTTACATATAATCGTATGATTAAGATTTATTATTCTTAAGAAACTAAAGCAATACAATTCTCACTAGCTACATACGCGATATAGACACAGTAGCATAAAAAACAAAGCTCTGATAATTGACATTACAGCACATCAAAATGTGAAGAAAGATCTCAAAATTACAGCAAATCAAAGCTCAAAAGTTCGTATTGAAGGCTTCCAACATTGAATGGTTCCATAGAAAATCTTGAAGAAAGCAATTCGTTGTAATAATCAGGTTTATTGAAGCAATTAGTAGAGTCAGGCAAATTAAAAGCCTCAGTAGCACTACTCCCTTGTTGATTTGAAGAACCCTTTTGAATTTGATCAGCTTCAACATCATTATTAACTTCCACGAACATTTCAGCAACATTGGAATCTTGGCCAGTGAGTTCTTGAACAAGGGCTCTGAAATTGGAAGCACTAGTCTTCACTTTCATAGGGCTTGAAATATATGTAACTTTGATGTTCTTTTGATTCCTCTTGCTCTGCCTTTTTCCCTTCATAATATGGTTGTTGTTAACTCCAAGCATGTTTGTAACACACTTAATTAGCTTCAAAAAAGAGAAAATTAAAATAAAGGAATAAAAAATTCGTACAAGCTAAGTTGATGAGAAAAAGAGGTTCAATTTGCACAAGTATTTATATAAGGGTAGGTGTTTGTTAAGTCAAGGGTGAATTTCCGGGAAAGTGATACTGATGGTATGGTTTGAAAAAAGAAAAACAGAGAAATTAAAGAGGTGTTGATGGTGGAAACGGAAGGTATTGTATTTAGAAATTCACAAGATTCCGTTAATTGGTATTAAATGCTGTACAACTTACTTCAAAGGGACTCCGTTAACTACTCCTATATGGATTATGATGGTGATACTTTTTTTTTTTTTCTTCTTTTCAAGCATTAATAATATCTTTTAATTTATAGTTGAATATTAATTTTTTTTAAGGCAGAAAAATCATCATCTATTTTAATGAAATATTTTTCATACGAACGGCCATGATTTTATTATTCCTTCTTCCCGATCAAAATGCTTAAAAAACTGAAGCATACATCAATTGTGTCGGACTTTATCGATAGATAAAACTAGGGTTTTGATATTTGTAATTTGAGTTCAATGTACGGTTAATTAGGTCAAGCGCAGCCATGGATGACTGCGAGACTTGGAGCGAAAAGGGAGAAATATGTACCCTATCATCTAGAATAGATTAAGTGAATCTCAGCCATAGAGGGATAATTTATCACTTTATCTGATATTAAGGTTTGCGTAAATTTCAAATGAATTATTAGCAGTAGTGGTCGTAGTTATAACTACTGTAGCATTGGTTATATTATTTCTACTTTTTTTTTATAATGGATTCTCTAAGTTTAAAAATAATATTATACATCATATTAGTATTTTTGTGTCTATTTCTATCCTTATTAATGTTTATAGGGATTTACAAATTTAATATGTACTCTCTCCGGTTCTATATATAAGTCACTCATAATCGAATCAACAAAACCTTAGCTCATTAAATTTGTCTAAAAAAAGAGAATTTTTCCAACTATGCCCTCAATTTAAATGTGCTAGTAAATGCTTTAGAAATTAATATCTCTTTCTCTTTCTTATTACACTCTCTTTCTCACTCCATCATTAATTAAATATTTGAAAATTGTAGAAAAGAGTAAAAGAGAAAAACTCAATTAATGAGTTAGTCAGTGACTTATATTTAGGACCAAAAATTTCTTCCAGAAGGTGGCCTATATATAGGACCATAAGGAGTATTTAATACATATTACGAGAGAGATAGACACAAAATACCAACATAATACATCATGTTATTTTTTAACATGAGGGGATCAATTACATTTAATATTATAAAAAAAAGCCTAATTCCTTTGAGATATGATTTATCTTTGAACAAACAAAGTATATGTATGATTTTCAATTTGAGAAAAGAAGAACACAGATAACGACATAACTTTCTTCATTTGGTTGGAGAGAAATTGGAAATAAAAAGTTGGCTTCTAAAAAGAAAAAATTTAAAAACTTCATTTCTTTCATTTCATAACTTTCCTGCACTCTATTTTTCTCCTCCTTATTTCTACCCTACCAAACACAATGTAAAAGTACTTTTTAGTTTTTAAAAATCAGTTTATTCTTTCAAAAATTTGTTTGTCTTTTAGTTAGACTTAATTAAAGAAACGAGTTTGACTCCCAAACTTAAATTTGGCCAAGAGAAAGAAAGAGTCACTTTTCAATTTAGTTAACTTGGATTAGGCATTTGAGGAGTGCATGAAGTACTTTTGATAAAATTATCAAAAAGAATATTTGATTTGTGAAACGTACTTTTAAATAAAAATATCTAAACAAAAATTTTATTAAAGTAAACTTATTTTTAATTTAATTTATTTTCACCAAACTTATTTTCAACCAAACTATTTGTTATCAATAGAAATCCAAACACATTCTAAATAGAAAAAACATTTTTTTATGCCTTCAAAAGGCCAACTTGAATAACTCGAAGTATGATATGAGTTATAATTTGACATATGATACTTCAAACATTGGGATTCACACTATCTCACTTGAAAAGAAGACTACTATTTTTCAGATATCAGCATTTTGAATTGTGTTTTCGGACGGTATTGTCCGTAAAATAGTGAAAATAAAAAAAGAATTACTCTTATTTTATGGACGATACTATTCAAAAAGACTATTCTAAATGTTGATGTCTCGAATAGGGTGGTCTCGTTCTCAATTACGATGATGTCAATTTCTATGTCCTAATATGAGTTATGAGTTATGAGTTATAGACCAATTTTTAATCTATCTCGCCCCAATCCTACTTAAATTTTGACTGATCCATGCAGGTTAGACCGAAAATGAGTTAGACCAGCTTTGTGACCTTCTTAAATTTTTATTTTATTTTTATTTTATGATGAGTTTTATTCATTTTAAAAATATTGTATATATCTTATTATATTATTAATGTAATTATAATTTTATTTCTAATTAAAAGAATGAGATAGTCTATGGGCAACCCATAATTGGCCATGCTGGGTTAGTAATTTTTTCTTTTTGGCTATCTGGGTTAGTAAAATTTTAACATTCAAGTAGAATAGGTTAGCGGTTTCAAAAAACAAAAAGTAAAATAGATTAGCTCAGTCCAACTCAAAAAGTTGCTTGTCCACAACAAATGGTTAGTCTAATGGGTTAAACTGGTTGGGATTGACACATTCAATTGGGTGAAATTTTAGCGAACTTAATTGACATATCACTAATTTTTTACGTATCGGTAAAAAAAAATATATTAAGTTGATAAGTAGGTTGATAGTATATTTAAAGTAAACTAACAGTATATACATTAAAAATATATACTAACAACATAATAAATTGATAATATATAATAATTTTATACTAAAAAAAATTATTCGTTAACATTCATATAAATATAAATATTGCATATTTATAATAACTTATTAATTTTATTAAACAAAATTTATAATTAATGAGAGGCGGCAAAAATGACATTTTTTTTAGTGTTTGAACCGCTATTAGTTTGTCTTTTTGCAGTTAGTCAAAGGGGTGATTTTCCTAGAAGAGCACACAGCACGAGGGTTGAAAACAAAACAAAAACAAGGAAATGGATGGAATCTGACGCATAAAATGGAAAGTTGGAGGAAAGATGATAAATAATTGGAAAGGAAAGTTTGGAGAAGACTTTTTAATTTCAGGTCTCTTTTATGTTGTGACACCTTGCCTTCAATGTTCCAGATATGTACGTAACTTGGCAGCCACGATTGATCATTGATGGGTTAGACCTTAGACGTGTCCAGAACCTTACAAATGAATAAATTTAGTCCAGAACCAGAAATATCCCAAGGAAAAAAAAACAAAAAAGAACTAATGGACGTAATTTTAGAGAAATTAATGGGTAAGCATACCCTAGCAAAGCAAGCTATCCTTGACAAGGGATTTCTCCAAGATATAAATCTAAGTTAAATACAAAACGGATTAACGGGGTCTTCTATTGAAATTGAAATAGGAGATTATAAGCTAAAAAGAATTTCTACAAAACACAGTCAAAGGTAGAAATAATCCGTTTGGGTAGAACATGCCTAATGCGTTTAAGTAGTCTCAAATTCCAGTTCTATTAATTCAAAGAAAATACAAAATTGATCGGAGAGTAAACCTTATTCAAAAATCAGATGAATAACTACTAACAAACTACACTTAAAACAGACATAATTTGACAAGCAAAACAAAAGAGGAGCAAACGTCCAGCTCGCTGAATTACCAACACAAGAACTTTAAAAAAGCCTTCTGAACCTTTTGTTCCTTCCCATGTAAAAGGAGGTACCAAACAAAGATTCCTATCATGGATGAAACAGGTCTGGCTTAGACAGCAACTTTTTGTTCAGATACAGAAGCAGTTTGCATACACAGGGTGGAGGACATGACCTTCCTTAGGCTCAACATGCACCCACTTGCGACCAGTAAGCTTGTTCCGCTCAAACTTCACCCACCCCTCTTTCAATGCAAACAGAGTATGATCTTTCCCTATTCCAACATAGTTTCCCGGATGAAAACGAGTGCCACGCTGTCTAACAATGATATTTCCGGGTATCACTCTCTGCATAATAATAAAAGATTAGCACTATGAATAATAAAAAGAAGATTCATGCCACGAGTGAATGAGCAATTTTCAGAACGTCCAGGTTCAGTTCTCTTGTTCTGGCTGCATGCACAAACTAATACTACATTGCTGCTTAAAGAGCAAGACTCATACCTCCCCACCAAATTTCTTCACTCCGAGGTTCTTGGGGTTCGAATCCCTTCCATTCTTAGTGGACCCAGCAGTCTTTTTGGTAGCCCAACGCCTGAACACCAGGCTCAATCCTTCTCCAGAAACATCTAAAATAGTGGGTCAAAATATCATTAGAGTAGCTTAATTTTGAAAGAAATAAATACAACAGCCAATACAGGACCATGAAGTTGTACCACAAGTGCTTCTGTAAACAGGAACATTTGTCACGAGTTCCTTAATATTCAATCTCCTGCATAATGATGCCGCAAAATTCATGTTTTGTGTGTGATCAAGACACTACCTGAAATACTCATTACATACAGCATTGGAAAATATTTGAATACAGTGAAAACTAAAGGTGATGCCTTGTTTGCTTGCAGTAACAACTAGTAAACAAAAGAATGAATCAGCTAGCAAAAATCAAAACTTAAATTTGCCGGTCATACTAGTCTACTGACCAGTGAATGTGATCATTTAAAGGTGTACTTATATATTTAGTATGCACATAAGACACTGCAATAAGGATAATAAGATCATACGATATCTCATAAAAAAATCTGTCAACTATTTATATTAGCAAAGTAGCTTTAATTTTTGTGTTTCTACCCATGAGTCAAGGCGGTTGGGTTGCCTATCCCTGTCCCTAAATCCCGCCTCACCTTATTGCAATAGGATTTGAACCTATACTTCTCCCTAAATCCTGCCTCATCTACTAAGGCCATCTCCATCGGGAGTGCTAAGGCCAGTTGCTAAAGCTAAGCAACTCACTCACCGTTGGAGGATGCTGAGGTAGACAAGAGTTGCTAAGGCCAGTTGCTTGCTGAAGCACCCCAAGAGCAGAGGTTCTTACTGACACATGGTGAGCCAACAGAGAGAGAATTAACAGAAATTTGCGGGAGGGAAGGGAGAGAACCAGATCAGAAAACAGAAATTGAACAACTTGGGATGAAATTCAACATTCAACAAACACACAATATACATTCATCACAATACCTCAATTACTCCAGAATTTACAATAAATTAAACCATACAAATCAGAAAAGAGAAAAAAATTGAAACAGAGATGAACGAGAACATTAAAAATGGAGACCCTACAGATCTGCCCTTGCATGTCTTAATTTAGAGCTTGATTTGAGGGTTTAGGAAGAAAGCATGAGAAAGAGAAGCTTACCGCGACGACGGTGGCGAGGATGGCGGCGGCGGCGAAGACAACGGCGGAGGCGATGGTGAGAGGCAGAGAGAAAGAGGAAGAAAACGATCTCTGACGGTGGACGGCGGCGCTGTAGTGGCGGACTTGGGGGGAAGAAGAAGAAACAGAGAAGGGGTAAACGGCGTTGGGTAAGGGCGGTGGACGGTGGACAGTGGTGCGTGGGACGGTGACTGTGGCGGCGGTGACGCGGTGGAGAACGAGGCTGGTGAGGGATGAGAAAAGGGAATGGGGAGAAGGAAAGTGAGAAAAGTGAGAAGGGTAAATGAGGGTTTGTGTAAAACGAGAGAAGGTAATGGCGAGAGAGAAGGGTCTGCTTCTTTATTTTTTATTTAAAAATTTTAAAAAAAGTAAAGAAAATGATAGTGTGAAACATAACGGTAAAATAAGATTTTTTACTGTTAAAATATACCTTTGATCATTTATGTTTGGTCGAAATTCTATTTTGGTCCTTTAAGTTTGTTTTGTCTCAATTTAATCATTTACGTTTGTTTTTGACCAACATTAGACTCTTCCTTAAATTCGTTAGTCTAACTTAAAAGAAATGCATACGTGGCACTTATATAGAATTTGTGATTCGTTTCCAGACTAAAACGATACCGTATTGAATTTTTTTCTTAAGCGTGCCTTTGTTATTCTAAGTTAACAGAACTGCATACGCTTAAGAAAAAAATTCAATAGGGTGTCGTTTTAGTCTGAAAATGTATGACAACTAATGTCGTTAATGTCAGTGCCACGTATGCAGTCCAGTTAACTAGACAAACGGATTCAAATAAGAGTCTAACGTTGGTAAAAAAAAAACAAACGTAAGGAATCAAATTGAGACAAAATAAACATAAAGGACCAAAATGGGACTTCGACAAACCATAAAGGACAAAATGTGTATTTTAGCAATTTTTTATTTATAAAATTACTTATTTTATTATTATTTTTGAATTGAATTGTGTATGAATTTAATAATTTTATTTGCTAATTTTTTTAATATTACAAAAAATAAAATTAATTTTTTATATTAAACTGAAAAAAATAAAATAGAAGGTAGTTAATTTGTGGGGGTACGTGTCAGACTCATATGAGTTGCTTATAAGAAATTTGGATTTAAGTGTATGAGTTGCTTATGTTGAGTGAATGATGTGTACAGGTGAGACCCACAAAATATATAGTATTATATTAATTAAGAAACTATCTTGAGTATTAGGGACGAAGAAGGCCAAACATCTCCAAAAGAGATTTGGTTAATATTTCATATAATTATAGTTCGCTTTGAGATCAACCAAAGAGACAACAATGTCCTAAACGAGATTCATATTGCCACATACATCAATGAAAAACAGAAAAAGATTGCTACAACTTTGTAGCAACTTTTGGAATCTGGAGAAATGTGAGGTGCTACCGAGATAAGAATTTATAATTAATGAGAAAAGTAAATTTTATTTTTAAAAAAACTAAGACAATATCATTATAAAGAATTTGAATGTCTTGGCAATATTATTTGTGAATATCATAATTAAGAATATTATGCACAAATGCCCACATGCTGTGAATCATATTAGAGCCCGTTTGGATTGGCGTTGAACACAACCATACGCACGTTTGGTGTCTCTCAATGCAATTTCAGTCTTTTGACGGACCGTTTGGATATGCGTTCTCATGCTTCAGATGTGCGTTCCATACCCGCAAACTCACATTTAGGAGACGCTACAATATGTAGCTTTCGCATCCAAAGAAACTCGATTCTCATGTATAATTTTTGGTTCCTGTCAATCTCACCCTTTGGTTGAGGTTGGTCTTTAGAAAGCAGAATGTTCTTCCTTTGCCTTCCAATTATGTGTTTTGCTTCTCTATCTGGTTTGATGTCAATGCTTAACCGCACTAAGATTGGTGATTGCTAACAGCCGAAAAAACTGCGAGAACCACCACATAACACCCTTGCAAATATGTTTCAGCTGGGTCGCTTTATGCAACCACCATTGCGACAATGCCATCTCCTTCAACACTAACAAATAAGAAATGAAAAAAGGGTAGCTGAAATTAGAAATTAGGGTTTCATTAAGAGTTGGGTCAAAAAGTGTTGCATTGCCAGCATAAAACGAACTAGGCCCAATAACAAAAAATTATACTATAGTTCCTTGGTGAGAGGGATTGAGACTACCCAATTTTGGAAATCTCACCATCCATTTATATATAAAAATCATAAATCTATATATTAAAAATGATAGTGTCACTCTCAATAGGGATGGTGCTAATCTTTTCCACCTAGTTCCTTCTAGCTAAATTCGTCAACAAAAAAAAATTACTTCTAGCTAACAAATTTTTTTTTTGGAGAATTGGCTAACAAGCATTTAACTATGTCTTTACTCAAAGAATTTTGTTTCCATTCTTCTTTTTTTTTGAATTGTGACATTGCTCATTACTAGCATTTATCGGTCATTTGTTTGGACAACATTTATATTGCAATAACTATCATCTTTTTCAAAAAATAAAAAATAAAAATAGTGAAACAATGATTTTTAATTTTTATCTCAATGAACCATGACCATTAAGGTAATTTACACACAACCAAAAGCAATTACAATAGAAAGTATCCAAACATTATTTTTTACTAAAATCACTTTTAAATACATGGCATCCAAACATAAATCACGTTACTTTAAACTTACATTTACTCAAAATCAATTATATAAAATCACGTCAACATAAACTCAATTTTACAAAATTAATTCAAACACACATTAAGAGTAAATTCTTCAAAAGGAGAGGAGGTTAGTGAATGTGATTGCACATGGAATCGTAAAACCTCAGTTAACTGCTGTGTACCCAAAAAAATTCTGGATAGTCAACTTAAATCAGAAATCTTCTTTGTCAAAATCCAACTATTGAACGTGTGTCTAATATTCTTCAACAAAAAAATGTAATTGCAAAGCAGCAGGTGCAGCAGCAGAGAGGCTGGAGAAAGGCTTCGAAGAATTGGTTACATACAGATTGGAGAATAAATTAACTATGAGAATACTCCTTCACAAGGTTCCCCTCTCCTCCTCTCTCAACTGAGTTCTAGGACTTATTCTGCTAACTACCACCCAAAGGAGCTCCCTGTACAGGCTTGACCCCTATCTAACCGCCAACCTAACAAAGTACTAAATTGCTAAAGCTCAAGAACCTAAAGTAATGGGTTTTGAAGAAAAACGCAAAACAGAAACATGTAGTTGTATTTGAATTTGTTTGGCTGAACATGTTTAAATTTCACAAACAAAGCAAACACATATTTTAGTGAATAAAATCAGGCAAAACATGAAGTTGAAACGGATCAAACTGTTAGGGTTCGTTTACCTGGATTAGAAAGCGTTAGAGTTCGATTCAAGTAATTACAGATTAGAAAGCGTGAAAGTAATGATGAGTTGAGATTCAAGCAATTAGACGCATGGCTCGAAGTCCTATGATTATTCTCCGTAAAGACGCAAAATGGAAACGAAGCAGAGCTGAGGCAGCGTTCTCAATCTCAATCGAAGCTCGAAACGTGAAAACAGTGAAGTGAGTAAACACGGATCAAATATCCATTCGGGACTTCGGGTTGCACTATTTTTTGGCAGCGCCGGACTATTTTCTCTAACTGGATCGACCTGGTGCGATTTATTTGGGCTTGGGTCACTATCTGAGTTTTTTTTATCAATTAAAAATCAGCCCAGTTTGGGTCCTTAATATATTTCCTCTATCCCTTGTTATAAGGCATAATCAACAAAATTACATATAACAACAAAAATATTTTTAATATATATATATAATGCGATATACCTACTTTATCTTTATTTGAATAATGTGTTTAAAGTTGTAATTAATGGATATTAATAATTAAAAAGAATACGTGAAAAGCATTATAGAATAAATTATTTTATAGAAATTATTTATAAAAAAAAATCATAAATTTTGTTTAGAATACGCCTTATAATAAGAATGAGAGGGAGTAAATAATTACAGCCCTATTAGAAAAAGACTCCCCTCTCCTTATCATATCAATTTGAGGTTTCTGAATTCCAAGTTCCTTTTTTCCCTCCTTTATTAGGCTGATTAGGCTGATATCCGTAATTCCATTGGCTTTTTAGTCTTGATCACATCTCACTGTTATCTAACTATGTTGTCATACTAAGAAATTTTGTGTGATTCCCGCAAATTGATGGTTATTACTCATTGATATATTTTGATAGTGTAAGGTAGAGGGATTTAAATGTGGTGTTTCCTGTCTCACGAATAGAATATTGTCACGTGCGTCATTAACAAAATCTATTAGAAAATTAAACATTAAAATTAAAGAAAATGTTTTTAATGACGTGACGATATTCTATTCGTGTGATATGATTGGGGACATGATTTTGAGACATTAGATTTAAATCTAAAGTAGATCCTAATATTTGAATGGAAATTAAAGAATTTTTCTCTTGGTGTATGGATTCCCAAAACCCACGTGATGCATCATAAGTTTCACCTCAAAATTATTTTTGTTATTAAATGGTAATTTCACTTTTTCCCCATTAATTTCACTTTTTTTTTTAAAAAAAAAATATTCCTGAAGTGACAAAAATCATAAAACTATGTTGTCTTGACAAGTTTTTTGAAAAAAAAAGTTGCTTTCGAAAGAGTGTCTCATTTATTAGTGACCCTTTTGAAGTGACCGTTAAAAAATGGTAAAATTATTCTTTTTAGATAATGTCATCCGAAAAATTTTTGGACCAGATTTTTCGAAAATATAAAAGATCATTTTAAAATTTTTGAACTTCCGAAAAATGTAATTTGAAACATATTCGGATCAATTTTTCTAGAAAATCTTAAAATTATATTTTTAAATTTTTTATTATATTTTTCATTTTTTTGGAATTATTTTTTTAGAAATAAAGAAACAATTGAAAAACAATTTATTATAACACTTTAGAAAAAAATGATGATAATGTCTCGCTTTTAATACGTAAGTGGCGAGAAAAAAAATTGACAATAATATAAAAAAGGCCAAATTGATAATTTGGTCATGTAACTTATTTTTTTTCTAGTTTGATTTGGTCATGTAACTATTAAATGTTTCAACTCAGTCCTGTAACTTATTTTTCTATTTCAATTTGGTCTTGTAACTTATTTTTCTGTTTCAATTTGGTCCAATAACTTTTTGTTTTTGTTTGAATTTGGTCTCGATAGAAATGACGAATTTTTTAGATGAAAAATAAGTTATATGATCAAATCAAAATAGGAAAATATGTTATAGGACCAAGTTGGAACGTTTAATAGTTACAGGACCAAATCGAAACAGAAAAATAAATTACAGACCAAGTTGAAACATTTAATAGTTAGAAGACCAAATCGAAACAAAAAAATAAGTTACAGAACCAAACTATTAATTTGGCCTCTCTAAAAAATTGAATTGATTTAAGATTTTAATGTGATCTCGTTTATTTATGGCAAATTTATTTTGAAAAAAATAAAAAAAATTGTAAATTTAAAAATCTAGTTTCAAAATTAGTTCGAAAAAACTGATCCGAAAATGTTTTAGATTACTTTTTTCGGAACTTCAAAATTCAAACAATCAATCTTATATATTTTTAAAAAACAGTTTTAGAAATTATCCAGATCACATTTTCGGGAAAGATTATTTTCATCATTTAAAAAAAACAAAAAAGAGATGTGGCGCATTTAATGGCCACCCCCTTTTGGTCGTTGAACAACTCATAAGTTTCTTTTAGTCTAACAAATACTCACCCTAATCTTAGGTGATTTGGACTTTAGACTTGTTTTTTTGGACATTACCTGATGAAAAGCTTAATTTTTAATTCAAAAATAAAAAATTTCTTGGTCCAGAAAAATAAAAAATTAAGAAACACTTGTGAAAATTAATTTCATGAATTAATTTAAAAAAACAATTGAAATTTAATTTCCATAAAGTGGAGCGATGTATGAATAAAAAAAGGGTGCAAAAAGCTATTCCATAGAAGGAAAAAACATAATCCTATATGGGCATGGCCTCATTGGCCTGTCCCTGGCCTGCACTATTTCAAAGTACTAGTGAGATTTGAATTACTTAGGACCGTTTGATTTGTATTTTTATTTCTTATTTTTATTTTATGTTTTTTAAAATTTTATAAAGCAAAAATTAAAATTGCTGAAAATAGAAATTTTTTTTTTTAGCATTTTCAATTTTTCTTTTATAAAATTTCAGAAAATATGAAACAAACCGAAAACATAAAATGAAAACAAAAAACAAAAATGCAAATCAAACCGAAATACTTCGCCAAAAAAAAATTACTTAATACTTACTGAGATTAAAAAATAAAAATACAAAAGTAAAAACAAAAACAAAAACGTTGTTCTGCATGAGCATGCTATGAAGACTGAGCTATACATTTATGTTTTAGATGTTTAATTTTTATTATTGTTATGTCATGTTGGAAAGTGAACATCTTATATTTAAGGAAGACTTAAACCTCACTCAAAAGTGCTTGATTTTATGCCGCATTCACTTTTGGTCCCTTTTTTTTTTCCTTTCAAGCTCTTAGCATAATTTTTTTTTTAATTTTTTTTTTGTTGAAGAGCTTCAATTATTTATAAAAGTAATTAAACATGATTGAATATTCAACTTGAGTTAAAAGTTCTTGGCTTATTATGACTTAGATTCCTTGTTTTCCACATGAATTGCTATATGATTAGTGTGTTCCCATGATTGTTGCATGAGATCCGAGTTTTCATATTTTCATTGTCATCGTTGTTAGTTTGAGTTATTTTTTTAGAATTTTTGCAGCTTTCGTGAATTATTTTTTACTATAATGTCACTGTATGTCAATTGTAATCATAACTAGATTAGACACGTGTAAATTCATAGTATACTCTATTTGAAGGAACATAGAAGAAAAATGCACGTCCAAAGTAATAAATGCTTACCCACAAGGATGTTGTCACAATAATAGAGGATTAGAGGTGCACTACAATCTTAATTAAAGACCTTAAACACTGTATTTTTTTTTTAAAAAAATTGTATGTATAATTCCTAAACACCAAACTAATAATAATAACAATAATAATAAAAAATAAAGAATTAACCTTACGGTCCCTTATACATCTACTTTTTTTTTAATCCCTTATACATCTACCTTGGATGCTTAAACGTACTTAAAATGACAATAACAAATTTTTATAAAAAAAACCTAAGTAACTAACAAATAACAAAATTCATACATAATAATGTGTAGTTCAATCGAGATTGAATGATCTCATTGTCCTTATTGTCACGATATTTTCCTGAAAATTCTCCCACATCTCCCACATAACTAAAAAAGAGCATGTTTAGTTGCTAAAACTAAGAGCATTAATTAAGTAAAAATGTTTTCAGAAAATAAATTTGAATATCTTATCATTATTGATTTCAATCAAAAGTCACACCTGTTCGTACAGTCATACATCAACTTGATCATCACTTTCTTTTTCCATTTTATACATGGAATAAAGTAGCATTATTTTTTAAAAGGGAGCGAATTTAGGAAGAACTTTCACACATAGCAAAAGCAAAAATTAAAAGGGAGCTAATATATGCCCATATAGATATAGCAACAACCCCAAATTTGGCAAGCACACAACTCCAAGAAGCTCTCACCCATTTGAAGATTTCCCATCGCAACCCAAAAAAAAAAAAAAAAGTAAAAAAGAAGACTCTAGAGAGAAAAAGCACAAAATGTAAAAATGTAAATAAAAATTAGAAAAGGTTAAGAACAAAAATCCCCCAAATTATTATTCCCTTTGTGTCAAAGTGTCTAGGGACTTCAAAGTCCAATACTTGGCTTCCTTCGTTCCTACCCACCTAAGGCTAAGGCCAAACCCATTCTCACAAATGGAAATAGAAATGGAAAAACCGTAAGGAAAGTAAAAGAAAACTACATCTGAAATACCCAAAAAACCCCTCCTTTCACAACTTTGCTTCCTTCTTTCTGTTCCTTCTTCAGCTACTTCCCTTCTTTCCCTCTCTCTCTCTCTAAAATCCTTTCTCTCTCTAGATTTCCTTCATCATTAGCCTAATTGATCACTTGGTTCCTAGCTTAATAATCCCTAGTTCAAAGTCCCTTTTCTTGCTTTTCTCATGGATCTACCATTCACTCCCTTCACCATCTCCAATTCACCGTAGAGAAGATCCTCTGAGCTCAAATTCGGATCAAAGCAGTTTCGCTGCTGAGATTGCTACTTCTTCTCTGCTTTCGCGTAACTTGAGGTTCGTTCGGTTACTTAGAGAGAGAAAAATTGAAAAATAGGAAAAGGAAGAAGAAGAAGAACAAAAAAAAAAAGGAAAAATGAAAATCCCTTGTTGTTCGGTTTGCCAAACGCGGTACAACGAGGAGGAGCGAGTTCCGCTTTTGCTTCAATGCGGCCATGGATTCTGCAGGGAGTGTCTTTCGAGAATGTTCTCGACGTCATCGGATGCAACGCTTACGTGTCCGCGGTGCCGCCACGTGTCCACCGTCGGCAACTCTGTTCAGGCGTTGCGCAAGAACTACGCGGTCCTCGCACTCATTCACTCCGCCGCCGCTAATGCCTCCGCCGCCGCCGGCCGAGGCTCGAATTTCGACTGTGACTTCACGGACGACGAGGATGGGGAGGTTGCAGATGATGACGAGGACGAGAAGCGGCACCGGTACAGCCGCGGTTCACAGACTTCAAGCTCCAGCAGCTGCGAACCAGTGATCGAGATTGGAGCGCACCAGGACCTGAAGCTGGTGAGCCGGATTGGGGAGGGGAGGAGAGCTGGTGTCGAGATGTGGATGGCGGTGATCGGAAATGTTGGCAGTGGGGAAAGTGGACGAAGGTGCCGGCATCACGTGGCGGTCAAGAAGGTTGCCTTGGCGGAGGGATTGGATATGGATTGGGTGCAGGGGAAGCTTGAGGATTTGCGTAGGGCTTCGATGTGGTGCAGGAATGTCTGCACGTTCCATGGAGTTATGAAGCTAGACGAGAGTTTGTGCCTAGTGATGGACCGGTGTTATGGATCGGTTCAGTCTGAGATGCAGCGCAACGAGGGGAGGCTCACTTTGGAGCAAGTCTTAAGGTTTTGGAGTTTCTTTGTTTTCTGCTTCTATTTAAATTCAGCATTTTTTGTTATTTTGATTAATCTTGCTGCACAAACTTCATTTGACTTGGTAGTGACTAGTGAGTTTCCAAAGAGAAGCATAGTGATTATCGTGATTGATAAGTTTAGTTTCTCTTAATTTGGTCCATGAGTAGCTGGGATTTTCAACTTTTCACATTAGGATTGCAACACCTCCATTGTGAATGCAATTCAACCTGCTATCATTTAGTGATGATGATGGTTTAGTTGTTGCAACCCCTATGCTGAGACCATGGTCTATAAAGTGATAGTCCTCAATTTCAGACAATGTTTTTTCACTGGTGTTAGTAATAATTTGCACTGCATTATGGTGAAAAATTTTAGAGAAAATTCAATGTTATTTTGCATCTGCCAATGTTTGCGGGAAACTCTATCTGGGCGATCATCCAGGCCGCACTAAATCACAATTCACAATGGTTTGTTTAGTGTCTAAGCTCTAAATTTTGTCGTTTTACTCATGTCTTTGTTGTTTTACTCATGCCTTTGTTGTTTTACTCATGTCTTTGTCGTTTTACTCTTGTCTTTGTCGTTCTACTCATGCCTATTTTCTGTTGGTTAGGCAGAACTAAACGGTAAACCATATAAATAGATAGTTGAATTCTTCGTATATTTAGAAAAGGTTTTGTCAGATTGATTTGATCTTCTGATTTGATGCTTTTTTTTTTAAAATTAATTTAATATGAGCAGCTCAATAATCATTTTCATGGAATTAAAGTAATCCCATATTCTATTTCAATTGCCCATGACCGCATTTAACAGCGACACTAAAATTTCCGAATGTAGATATGGGGCAGATATTGCACGAGGGGTTGTCGAGCTTCATGCTGCAGGAGTTGTTTGCATGAATTTGAAACCTTCTAATCTTCTTCTTGATGCAAATGGTCATGCTGTGGTTTCTGATTATGGACTTGCTACAATTCTGAAAAAGCCTTCCTGTTGGAAGGCTCGACCAGAGTGTGACACCTCCAAGATCCATTCTTGTATGGAATGTATAATGCTCAGCCCACATTATACAGCACCAGAGGCTTGGGAACCTGTGAAGAAGTCATTAAATTTGTTTTGGGACGATGGAATAGGTATATCTTCCGAATCAGATGCCTGGAGTTTTGGTTGTACATTGGTGGAGATGTGCACGGGTTCCATTCCGTACGTGGAGCAACTCATTCTATACTCAAGATTTCTTATGTCCTTCCCTCTTCTTGTTTAAATTTCTTAGTGCAAAATCTGTGCTTGTGCAGTTGGGCTGGTTTGAGTGCGGAGGAAATCTATCGAGCAGTTGTTAAAGCTAAGAAGCTGCCTCCACAGTATGCCAGTGTTGTTGGAGGTGGAATTCCTAGAGAATTGTGGAAGATGATTGGAGAGTGCTTGCAATTCAAGCCATCTAAGAGGCCTACTTTCAGTGCAATGCTAGCAATATTTTTACGTCATTTGCAGGAAATACCACGGAGCCCTCCTGCAAGCCCTGATAAGTAAGTTCATTATAAGTTTATTACCATGACTGCATCTTCTATATTGTTTTGATAGCATCTGATTGAGCTGTTAAGGCTTTTTATGATTTTTACTATGGAAATGTGAGCTTGATTGTGAGTGAACCAAATGCATATGTCATTGATGTTATGCAAACAGTGATTGTCTTGTAAAATGTTATATATTTCTTTGGATACTGGATACAGTGACGTTGTTAAGGGCTCTGTTCCAAATGTGATGGAGCCTGCCCTAGTACCTGAATTAGAAGCCCCTCAGGAAAAACCGAACCATCTTCATCAACTTGTGTCCGAAGGGGATGCCACAGGTGTTAGGTTAGTTGGTGTCACAGCTCGTCATTCTTGAAATAGCTTTTACTTAGAATTTATCATTTCATTAAATTTCTTTGTATTTATTTTACAGAGACCTTCTTGTTAAGGCTGCATCAGAAAATGGAAGCAAATACATATCTTCTCTACTTGAAGCTCAAAATGCTGATGGGCAAACAGCTCTCCACCTAGCTTGTAGGCGCGGTAGTGCAGAACTTGTTGAGACAATTCTGGAGTATGGAGAGGCAAATGTTGATGTCTTGGACAAAGATGGAGATCCTCCTCTTGTTTTTGCATTAGCAGCTGGGTCCCCAGAATGTGTTCGTAGCCTTATCAAAAGAAATGCTAATGTGAGGTCACGATTGAGAGATGGATTTGGCCCATCTGTAGCACATGTTTGTGCCTATCATGGCCAACCAGATTGTATGCGAGTATGTTTTACGTAAATTGTACTTTCTTCTTCTTTGTTAGAGGTGTATTAATCTAAAATTTATGTTGGACAAATAACAGGAATTACTATTAGCCGGAGCTGATCCTAATGCAGTGGACGATGAAGGTGAATCTGTGTTGCATAGGGCTGTTGCCAAGAAGTACACAGACTGTGCTCTCGTGATATTGGAAAATGGAGGCTGTAGATCAATGTCCATTGTCAACTCAAAAAATCTGACGTAAGTATTGACTTAAGTCACCTTCATTTGTAACTTAGAATTTTTTGTCAGGTATGTCAATCAGTATAGAAGTACAGTTTATCTTAATTATCTATTGGGAAACACATTCTTAGCTTATTTGTTATACAGAGGAAAAACAGATTTGCTGGAGTTGTCTTTCGTCAAGAACATTAAGTTTCACGTTTCTAGTTCTCTTCTGGTTCTCTTGATAACTTCTTCAATCCATATTCCTTAGCATGTGGTAGCATCTTCAGGTTGAAAGATGCAGCTTAGATGGATGAGTTTCTATGAAGTACTTTCATCATTTCTTATCCATTTGTATAATTGAAAAAACTTAAGAATGATGATACTGGATCTGTTGCTATTATTTCAGAGGATCAATCTAACTTAATCTGATATTTTAACCATACTCAGAATCTACGAACCACATTGCCTTATTAGTCATTACTTATCATATTTCTTTGATTTTTGTTTTCTTTGATTTTTTTGTAGTTACAATAGTATAAAAAGTAAATTATTTGATATTTCTTTTTCTACAAAATGGTATCTTAATTAGTGTGACAAGGGTTGGTTATTATTGTTAATTATTGCATGGTGTTGAATTGATATTTTGTCTCCCATGCATATAAAATCATACTGCTTTACTCTGGTGTTGCAGACCGCTGCACTTGTGTGTGGCTACATGGAATGTTGCTGTTGTAAAGAGATGGGTGGAAGTTGCAACTTCTGATGAGATTGCTGAAGCAATTGACATACCAAGCCCTATTGGCACTGCCTTATGCATGGCAGCTGCTTCTAAGAAAGACCATGAAAGTGGTATCCAAAACTTCGTTGCTTGATAATGATTTTAACATTTGGTCTTTTTTGGTTGTTGTTGAGTTTTTACTGATTTGCTTATTTTAAAAAAATTACCGCACCGAGAAATCCTTCAATATTTGCTGTATACCAATTTCAACAGTTTGCATAGAAAGGAGAGAAACACAACTGTAGGAAGATAATCAATTCTCCGGAGTCAAGAAAACTAAGAACAAAGTACAAACAAATGGAGTGCAAAGCTGCCCAATCTCTGATCGCAAATTTACATTAGCTAGTGGCCAAGCATCAAAGGCATACAAAGATGATCCAATATCATAATAATGTTGAAGGCAATCAGACACCCTTAATGATGCAAGCATTCTGCTCCAATGAATACACCAAGAATCGGGAAGGGGGGGGGGGACAAAGCTACATAATGCCAAAAAATCTTTTCTTATTGGCAAAGCCTTGATCAGCAGAAATCCAGGATAAAGGCCAGGAACAATGCTTTCCAAAGATCCCAAACGAATCATTCCATGTGAAGATGAATGTCTTGCACTGCAGGTGTCTGATTGAATATGAACTATAAGCGTGCACACAACACATCAGATGCCAGGCCAGAGCTAAGTGAGGCCTAAGTGCTAAAATAAAGCATTCCTATAATCCTATTAATCTGATAATGACCATTGTCAAGAGAATGATTTTACTTTAGCCAGAGATTTTGATGATGGATGATATTGATTATTGACTTTCTAATGAGGTTATATAACTGCAAGTCTCTGGTGGTTAGCAGAATGAGTAAGAAAATGGAAGAAGGATTGACATTGAAACAATCCACAAGAATCTGAATTCCCAAGTCTGAGGAATGGATTAGGCCCAATTCAGTATTGCTATTGTTTTTTTGTCTAGTTTTGAACCAAATTTCCGGTGCTTGAGGTAGAGATTCAGTGGTAATGACACCCGCACCCACATATGAATCTGGAGGAAGATTTTGGAGAATTCTCAGTCAAACTCAACTTCGTTGAACAAAACAGGGGGCCATATTGATTGGTCGTCATGACTCCAACTGTGGGATTCTTGGGGAGTGACTCTATTTTCAGCTACCAATGGACAAAGTGAATTTGGAGGGGGGGGGGGGAGTATTGTTAGACTCCTAATTCTGAATAGTTAGTTAATGAGAATCTGTTTGTTGATAAACTGTCAATAATAGACGAGATAGTTGCAATATGGCAGATTAAGGTGCGAGTGGGACTATCTAAAGGGGTTAGGGAGAGCGGTGAGGCAGACTAGGAGTAATCAAGAAATATTAGGTAAAGTCCAGGTGTCTCGAATACCTGGACCCTCACTACGTTGAGAATTGTATCCATTAGCGCTCTGTTTGGTGTCACATTGATGCTGTATCAGAAGCAGTTTCTGCAATGAAGAAAGTCTTTTCATTGAATTTCTAAGCCAGTGTCTATCAGATAATAAAGCAAAGCAATAATTTGGATGTTCAAATTCTTTCATATTAAAAGGCTAAAGTGCTATAAGTTATAGTGACATATAACTCCTTACTTCTTTCTAATTTAAACACTAAAGCACTTCACCTTGAACTAAGGATTTTTTTTTTTTGTCACGGTAACGTAATGACTGTTGACCTGCACTTTAGTGAAAGTGTTGGAATATCATTTATGTTATGCCATTTAATTACTAACCTTATTTTGATCAAGTATATCCTTTAGGTTGATGACTCAGTACTATTCTGTTAAATCCCCAGTCATCTTCAAATTAATACTGCAAATTTGAGAATTAAGTCATGGATTTCCTTAAATTTATGCTATTTCTTCTCATTACTGCTATAGCTGAGTTATCTGATCTTGTTTGTTCATGCAAATATAGAGGGGAGAGAACTGGTGCAAATATTGCTTGCGGCAGGTGCTAATCCATCTGCTCAAGATTCACAGAATGGGAGGACAGCTTTGCATACAGCTGCTATGACTGACGATGTAGACTTAGTTAAGGTAAGTGAATCAGCTTCATGATTCGAATGATTGAGTTTGCATTAATTTTGTACTTCATATTAATATGTTTTGGGTGTTTTGAGTAGGTTATTCTTGCTGCTGGTGTTGATGTGAACATTCGCAATGTGCACAACAGTATACCTCTTCACTTGGCCTTAGCTAGGGGTGCAAAGGCATGTGTTGGACTGCTTCTAGCTGCTGGGGCAGATTATAATTTGCAGGTTTTCATCCAATTTCCCATTACTGTTTGATCACATATAATTATGATTATGATTACGATGATGTAAAATCTTCTGATCACTGGAATGTTATTGAAGATGGTTTCTTTCTCTGTTGTTTCTCCTTTTTTTTTTTTCCCTTCTACTGATTTCTCATATATTTCTGTTTTGATTAAACTTTTGGTCCCTATATGTAACATTCATTGTCAATCTATGAAGAACGCTTTCAAATCGGTTTGTATACATAAAAACATCTGTGTAACTTATATTCTAGAATGAATTATAAATTTATAATCTACTGATATATTTGGGTTATATACTTGCTGCCAATCTGCCGTGACATTGAAATGGTATTTCTACATTTTTTTGGTTGTTTTGTGCTCTTTATCAGTGTGTGAACCTTTTGCATTGGCCCTTGTGTATGTGCCATGATAAACATAAGCAAATCATGTTTAGCTTAAATTTTGTTTAGTTAGAAATAATTGGAAGCTGACGAGTTCTGTATCTTTGGAAGGAACCTTTGCCATTTTATCCTTGTCCTTTAAGGTTCTAATGTAATTTTTGTCAGGATGATGACGGTGACAATGCGTTCCATATAGCAGCAGAGACTGCAAAAATGATACGTGAAAATCTTGAGTGGCTTATTGTTATGCTAAAGAATCCCGATGCTGATATTGAAGTCAGAAACCACAGGTGAGTTACAGTTTCAGGCACTGCATTCTCATTTTAGTTATTATTCTATTTATCATTAGCGTATCTGAAAACTTATTGTTATAACTTAAAACTTGCATTCAATAACCTATTATTACAGTTCACATTGAATGGCAATGTAGTACTGTGTCTGATAGTGTCGTGTCTAATGATAGTGGCAAGACATTGCGTGACATCTTAGAGGCTCTCCCACGAGAATGGATATCTGAAGATCTTATGGAGGCACTCATGAATAGAGGAGTTCATTTGTCTCCTACAATGTGAGAGGACGACATCGTTTTCTGCTATTTTTCATGGGTAGATATTTATTGTCCATCTGTATGTGACTACTCTATTTTTTTTGTTTTTACTGTATATAGATTTGAAGTGGGCGACTGGGTGAAGTTTAAAAGAACTGTCCAAACTCCAATGCATGGATGGCAAGGTACTAGGCCAAAGAGTGTTGGCTTTGTGCAAAGTGTTCCAGATAAAGAGAATCTCATCGTCTCATTTTGTTCTGGAGAGGTCCATGTTCTGGCAAGTGAAGTTGTAAAAGTCATTCCATTGGACCGGGGACAACATGTACAACTGAAAGAAGATGTAAAAGAGCCAAGGTAAGATATTTTTAGGACAAAATTTAGGTGCAGTTGCTAAGGTACTATTGGTGTTGTTCTCCACTTCTCCAATCCAAATTGGAGTTTCACCTAGGTAATCTTCGCCACTCTTTAATCTTTACTTTAATCTTTATTATGTGGGTTACCAAGGTAAAACTCCAATTTTGATTTGAGAACAACACCTAAGCAACTTTACCTAAGATTTTTTTTTTTTTGGTAATATGTATATTATATGTCTATGTTGGGTTTCTTTGATCTTTGTTAAACACCTATACTGATTACAGTGATTTTGTGTCTACATTGGGTGATTTCTATTCCTCTTAATAACAATTCTACTGGTTTATCATTATTTATTTTTTGACAAATATATATATATATTGGGTTCAAATGACACCGCGCATAACTTTTTGTAAAAGAAGAATTTCGCCGATCCAACCAATCAATTGAAAGTTTGTATGACGTAGATCAACTATGCAAAAATTCATACCATTTGAAAATTTGTAGGTATGTAATCTAACAAATGAAAGTTACTTGTATTTTAAACAAATGAAAGTTACTTGTATTTTAAATAATGTATTAGACGTTCAAGCAAAATATTCCGATAACGTATCATAGTTTTCAAATTGGATGAATTTTTGCATAGTTGATCTACATTATATAAACTTTCAATTGATTGGTTGGATCGGCGAAATTCGTTTTTTTATAAAAAGTTATGCGCGGTGTCATTTAAGAACTTTGACACCTTGGTGTCATTTGAACCCAACTAGTGAAAACACTAAACATGTGAGAACATGAGAACACTAAACATGTGAGAACACTAAATCTTAACTATACAATCATGCATTAAAATCTTCTCTCTCATCCATAAATGCATGGTTGTATGGTCAAGATTTAGTGTTCTCACTAGCTTAACCATATATATATATATGGTGTTTGAGCTGGGAACACTCATAGCATGGTGGGGCTGGTTCTTCAGGAAGGGATAATATGACGCAATACGAAAAGACAAAGTGCTAATCCTTGTTTACGTTTGGAATTAGATAAGTAATAGACTCCTAATCCCGGTCAAATAAGGGAACAAATAATTTACTAAAAAAAGTAAAATTTTTAACATTAAGGTAAAGGTTCACTTGGATGAAAAAGGGAATAATATTATATTGACATGGTGTAAGTACTAGGAATTAGGATAAGTACTAGACTCCTAATCCTAATTCAAATAACTTATTAAGCTCTGATATATTTAAAATGATTCCTTTTATTGCTTCTATTTCTTACTTTTATTTGTTTGGTTGATTTATTATGCTCTATTATATATTCTCAAGTTTTTTTTTTTTTTTTTTAATTTCTCATACAATAGAAGGCAATCATAACATAGAAGGCAACCTATGCTTGAAAATTAAATTCTGTTAATTAGTTTAGTGCCTTAAGCATGACATGCTTGAAACCCTTAATGGTATTGCATTTGACTTTAATATTAACGATTATTTGTCTTTGTTAGGTTTGGTTGGCGTGGGCCATCCCGTGATAGCATTGGGACAGTGTTATGTGTTGACGATGATGGAATTCTCCGTGTTGGGTTTCCTGGGGCATCCAGAGGATGGAAGGCTGACCCAGCAGAGATGGAGCGAGTTGAGGAGTTCAAGGTTGGAGACTGGGTTCGTATTCGTCCAACTCTGACATCTGCCAAGCATGGATTAGGATCTGTAACACCTGGAAGCATTGGCATTGTATACTGTATTCGACCAGACAGTAGTCTGTTAATAGAACTGAGCTATCTTCCAAATCCATGGCATTGTGAACCAGAAGAGGTTGAGCATGTTGCTCCTTTCAGGGTAAGAGAACTGCCGATTATTTTCATGCTATCACAATTTTTCTCTTCCTATCTCTGTTAAATGACTTGTAATAATGAAAATTGTTTCACAGATTGGTGATCGGGTATGTGTCAAGCGATCTGTTGCAGAGCCTAGATATGCTTGGGGTGGTGAGACACATCATAGTGTTGGGAGAATAAGTGAGATTGAGAATGATGGTCTCTTGATAATAGAAATACCAAATCGACCAATACCATGGCAAGCTGATCCTTCTGATATGGAGAAGGTGGAAGATTTCAAGGTGACAAGTCTTTCTATTGATGTTGGTACCATTTTTAGTTTGTTCTTTGTATATTCATTGTGAGATGCCTTGTTGTTTTGCTTTATTTATTTGTTAATTTGTCCAAAGCAGGTTGGAGATTGGGTCAGAGTGAAAGCTTCAGTGCCTTCTCCAAAATATGGATGGGAGGATATTACAAGGAACAGTATTGGGGTAATTCATAGCTTGGAGGAGGATGGTGACATGGGTGTTGCCTTTTGCTTCAGAAGTAAGCCATTTTCTTGCTCAGTCACTGATGTGGAGAAAGTGCCCCCTTTTGAGGTTGGACAAGAAATTCATTTGATGCCATCCGTTAATCAGCCACGGCTTGGGTGGTCAAATGAATCGCCAGCTACTGTTGGAAAAATAGTGAGAATTGACATGGATGGTGCTCTCAATGTAAGCCTAGTTTTTCTTTTCCCCCATTAATTTTTTGGCACAAGATACTACACCTATAATGATGTGAAGCCAAACAGCACCCAACACGGTTTTCTGTTATGCTGTTTTTTCCGTTTAATACTGGTAAACTCTCGTATGTAAAGCTTCTAGATGCAATATAAAAATTGCCTGGAAAATAGCACTTTCACGGGGGAATATTGCCACCTCATATGGCTGAAATTCTAAAGTTGTATTTTCTCTCTATTTGGGATGAGTGGTTTAAAACTTAAAATTGGTGCCTAATTCAAATTCGAGCCATGAGATGAAAATTATTATTAGTATCATAATATGGAAAAGATTTGACAGTCATTGATAGGCCAAGTCTTACCAAAGTAGGGTAGACTGAGCATTAGAATGTGCCCACCATCACTGCTATGGTGTGATGGTGCTTGACATGTAACTTCCTAAGAATACAATCGGGCAAAAAGCCATTTTAAGAAAATCACCTTTCATTTATTTTTGCTGGTTGCCCTTTATCTCCGCTTATGAGAAAATCAGACAAAATATTGACCCCTGTTGCTATGCAATTAGCTGAAGTTCATATACTACATTTCATTGACTGTTATTTGTGTTTGATTCTGAGATCACAACAGGAAGAAAGTGATTTTGCTGGTTTGTTTGTAGGTGAGGGTCACTGGCAGGCAGAGCTTGTGGAAAGTTTCTCCTGGAGACGCAGAACGACTTCCAGGATTCGAAGTTGGGGATTGGGTACGCTCAAAACCAAGCCTGGGAACCAGACAAAGTTATGACTGGAATAGTGTTGGGAGAGAAAGCTTAGCTGTTGTGCATAGTGTACAAGATTCTGGATACTTGGAGTTGGCTTGCTGTTTCCGTAAAGGAAAGTGGATCACTCATTATACAGATGTTGAAAAGGTTCCTAGCTTTAAAGTTGGGCAGTATGTTAGGTTCCGAACTGGTTTGGTTGAACCTAGGTGGGGTTGGAGAGGAGCTCATCCTGAATCTCAAGGTGTCATTACCAGTATTCATGCCGATGGAGAAGTCAGGGTCGCATTCTTTGGTTTGCCAGGACTGTGGAGAGGAGATCCTTCAGACCTGCAGATTGAGCAAATGTTTGAAGTGGGAGAGTGGGTGAGGTTAAAAGATAATGCAGATACTTGGAAATCAATTGGGCCTGGTAGTGTTGGTGTTGTTCAAGGAATAGGGTATGAAGGAGATGAATTGGACAGAAGCATTTTTGTTGGCTTTTGCGGGGAGCAAGAAAAGTGGGTGGGACCAAGTTCCCATCTTGAAAGAGTTGATAAGCTCTTTGTTGGACAGAAGGTTAGAGTTAAACAATATGTAAAGCAACCAAGATTTGGGTGGTCAGGGCACACCCATGCTAGTATTGGGACTATACAAGCAATCGATGCTGATGGAAAGCTTCGGATATACACACCGGCAGGATCAAAAGCATGGATGTTGGACCCATCAGAAGTGGAGGTGGTAGAAGAGAAAGAGCTAAGTATTGGTGACTGGGTAAGGGTTAAAGCATCGATTTCAACCCCAACCCACCATTGGGGGGAAGTGAGTCATTCAAGCATTGGAGTGGTGCATCGGATGGAAGATGAGGATCTGTGGGTGGCGTTCTGTTTCATGGAGAGGCTGTGGCTTTGTAAGGTGTGGGAAATGGAACGGGTTCGGCCATTTAAAGTTGGCGACAAGGTCAGGATCAGAGATGGACTCGTGACCCCTCGATGGGGATGGGGAATGGAGACACATTCCAGCAAGGGACAAGTGGTAGGCGTAGATGCAAATGGCAAACTGAGAATAAAGTTCCGGTGGAGGGAAGGGAGGCCCTGGATAGGAGACCCTGCGGATCTTGCTCTTGATGAAAACTGATGTGCTGCTTTAGGAACATGGAAGTTTGTATCATAACTTGATTTTCTCGTTCATCTCTTCAGCTTGTGCTTTTCTGAGCGCAGAAGAGATGGAAAGCTTTATGCGCTCTGCTACCAGATGTGCTCTGAAGTTTTACTCTTTTCTGAAGGTTGGAATGCCGTTTGACCAGATTTATTGATGTTAATAAACCGAGAAATGAAAGGATTGAAGTTGTGGAGAAAGGAAAATTGGCTTGTTGATCAAGACATGGTGGTTTAAAGGTAGCTAAAGAAAATGTTGGCAGTTGACCTATTTATATTCATTACTCACATATAAGTTTGTAGTCCCAGATTTTGAGGTGTATATTTATACATATGTTTATTTAATATTATTGTACAAATTATACTCAGCACTCAACTTAAATGCATTTTTTTGACTCCCCGTTATGCAGTTGCATAAATCTTGAATAGAATTGATTCCATTATACAATCTCTGCAAAACCCTCGCTGTCCGACCTTAATGACATTTTACTGTGTGACCCGATGCACGAAATAATTAGGGGCTTGTTTGTTACGTATTTTTAAATTAATTCTGTTTTTAAAAACAGAATATTGAAAAATTTATTTGACAGATTAGTTTTTAAAAATAACTTTTGGAATTAATATGTACTTTTTAATTTTTAAAAATTAAAATTTGAAAGCTTCTTGAACTTATTTGTGTTAAAGACTCAATTATATGAAAACAGTTTTTAAATTTTTTTTTACAGGACAGCTTTAAAAAACCAAAAAATAAAGTTGAATTAAATAGCCCCTTGGTTCTTTTTCAAGATTTAAAAAAGTTTTGATAATATTTTCAATCAGAATTTTGTTAACTATTAGTCTATTACCTTGAAGCAATTTATATATAGAAACTTGTCATCAAAAAATATAGCATTTAATTGCTACTATTGATGTATATTTGTAACCATTTTTCTTGGGGCAACATATAGGAAAATCTTTTCAATAATAAATAGATAATTTCTTTTTTAAAAAAAAATAATGAAATACACATTACAGATTTAGAGTCTGAAATTGTAACAATGGTTAAAAATATTTCGATATGTTTCTTCTTGTCATGATTTAATTACCGTTGTTTTTACCTGAGGTTTATCTGTATATGAATAGCTCCATTAGAAAATTGAGAAATTATATATTTTTTAAAATTGAGAAAAAATAGAAATTATATATTCTTTACTCTAGTGCTCAATATTGACACACTTTCATGTAAATTTTTCATTCTCAGATTTCAAATTTCTTTCTAATTTAATCATTCTCTATATAATTTTAGCTTTTTCAAAACTTTTTATATGTAGAAGTCAACGAAAATAAACAATGAACAAAGTATAGGAAGGGCTAAACTTATTGTGCTCGACTTCAATACGTAAGCTATGCTTCCAAAATTGATTAATGAACGCAACATTCTTTTCTTTTGTTTAAAAAATGCATTTTCAAGCCCTTTTCCACATGAATTTTCTGTATGGAGCAACAGTGAAAGACAAGTATTATCAGCATAAATGGTGTTGAAACAACTATTATAACCATTTACACGACTGCAGGATGAATCTCCTCTGGATACTTGGGTTGTGGTATAAACCTCTACATGTTCTTAACCAGAAATTTCATTCAAAAGCCACCAGAAGAGAAAAATCAAAGTACAAGAACAAGATTCAATAATAATATGAATTCCTCTGAATTAAAAAGCCAGAGATCAATCCACGGAGACTTTAAACGATAACTACATAATCCTGATCAGAAATATCTTTCCTAAATTAATGTCACTAATCTTTTTATCGGTGAAGATTGTGTCCTCTACAATTGAGTGGTTAGCAAATCAATCTTGATGTAAATTCTTCCTTGCACTCATCAACTTATCCTCGTGCCACTTAGAGAAGCATTGCAGGGCATCCCTCATCCATGCATGTCGGCAGCTTCCCAGCGCTTCTGATACAGCCAGCCAACTCCTATTTCTGGTGCTTCGCTCAGGCCACGACTCAAGTTCCTCTTTGACAAATAAGGCAAACATTGCTGCTTTACAAAAACCTTCTGGACTGAACTCATCTTGATGGGTCTTACTCCTGAATTCATAGTACCCGAGAAAATCCTGACACCCAGTAGCCACAAATATATAGTCAGTTTGCATGAATCCATCCAACTGACAACATCAGAAGACTAACGGAAAAATAATCAGCATGACTTCCAGTGAAACTAAACAAAACGAAGAAACTAAGGGCCTGTTTACTTTTTGTATTTTCATTTTCAATGTTATATAGGTGTTTAGTCCATAAAAAGAGAAGAAACTAGGGGCCTGTTTTCACTTATTTTTAATGTTTGCTATACAAATCTCAAAAAATAAAAAATAAAATAAAAACAAGATGATAGTTTTGCATTGTTCATAAAAACAGAAAATGAAAACCAAAAATGAAAAATGCAAAGTAAACAAACCCTGGGGTTTCATGGGGTAGCAGAAGAAGAATAAAAGTTTTAAGAACCAGCACACTCAGATGACACAAAAACCATCTAACACCACTGATCTTTGCTCAAATCCTAAAGTTCCTGCATATCAAACAATTATGTGATAACATTCTTACTCTTTAGATGCAAAGTCAGCTCAAATTAACTTCCTAGTAAAATTTTATTATTACTGTAATAACTCGCCAGCAACATATATAGAAGAACACGATTTGGTTTTCACATAAACTTCCTAGACTCCACCAAGAAATTCAAGCACTACAAGGGGCATAGGACTACAAGGGGAAAAAACATGACTTCTGCTCTATGTTCAATACACTTCAAAAGAGAACAGAACCGGACATAAGATTTCAAAAGTGGTAAATTCATGTTCTACTAAAATGGTGGAACCATAAGCAACAAAATAGGAAACACTTTTCAATATGTTTTGTTCCATCACAATGTTACCAAAAAAAAAAACTTATATTATTTCATATATCAGGAGAAGTTTTTCACCATTAGGTCTCCTCGAACTCCCGCTTCTTCAATAGCTTCTCTCACGGCAGCTTCCTCAACAGTTTCATCATTCTCCCAGCCTCCCTACGATAGCAAAATCCAACCACAATAATTAGGAAATAAAGTCACCACTCATGAGCCGTTCAAAAAAGAATCTACAACTGATGTTAACCATATTAATTTAAATGAAAAAAAAAATCCTTGCAATGAAGTTGTAAGCAATTTATTGTGAAGCAGTACAATCTTTTCCATCATCGCTGGGAGCAATTTAACAAAATTGTCTCATCAATATGATTCAAAATATTTTTTCACAACAAATTCACAATAAGACGAGTTATTTGTGTGCCTAAAAGTTAGCTTCAAGTGCAATCCGATTTGTTGTGTTTATCAAATTAGGATGACAACTTCTGATCCTAATTCCATTGGTAATTCCTCTTTGGGATAATTTAAAAGAAAATTTTCTATTACATATAGAAGAAATCCTTTCAATATCCTAAGAATCATTTATGGTGTGATTCATCCTTCGCCCATTGGAAACAAATAAAAATTTCTGCACCAAGTTTGGTCACTTTAAAATGAGTCGTTCTACGGACATAAAAACTGGTTATGAAAGTTACTTGCGAATTCATATGGATAACAAGAATTGTCTGTATTGCATATTGATGTATGTGAAATAGCAAGCTATAAATGCAATGGTTTTAGTTTTTCCCTTCTTCCAAAAGCCATAACAATTTGTATCAGGGTTGATACAAGGTAAGAACCAATGACAATTCTCAAATGCCCAAAAAAAAACATAAATAATTGAAAGGAAACAAACAATGTGGGCTTTGCATATTTTTTTTCAAATGTTAATCTAATATGACCATTACTTTCCTTATTTACCAAAAAAAGAATCTAATATGACCATTGTAGTTTAGATATAGAATAAATTAAATGGATTGGCATCCTCTTCTGCCACAGTAGAGACAAGATTTCTTGTACAGAGAACCATAATGATTGTAGGGTCCACTAATTATAGGCAAAAAACTATTTGCATATTTATCTCTCCTGCATGACCCTTTCCTGTTGCGAACAGGAGAGGATCAAAATCCAAACTAAATGTACCCCATCATCCCAGATAGGTTTGACATCCTTACAGTAACAACGGTATAAACTACAAGAAACAGGAAGTTGATGCATAGTTATGCCAGGATGTGCAGTGGACCATTATATTTTATTTGCAGCCCTTGAAGGCTTGAACAATGAAAAGAGAAGGCATGGAAATCATGCCAAAGGAAACCTCCAAATATCATACGAATTAAAAAAAAAAAAATGCTTCATTACAACTGTTTGTAATATTCTGATCCCTCAGCATAGATGTAAAGAGTATAGCACTAGTAATAATCATAAAATATTATAAACATAAACATTTGGGATTTGTATTCTAAACATACCTTTGGAAACAAAAGACCGGGTCCACTGGTTGAGTTAATCATGAGCACTTCAACAGTCTTTTCAGAACAAGAATCCCCACTGCCTTCTCCATCTTTATACCTAAATGGAACACACCTACAACCCAATTACCATCTACAGATCAGATATAACTATTTGAATCCAAAACAACCATATAAATTGCTTTTTTCCAAACTTAAAGTATTTCTCAACCAGAAAAGCTGGTCTGCAAAGTAAAGTTCCATCAGCTAAAAGGCCAATGAATTTGGACAGCAGACATCTCCATGACAGGAACTCATGAACTTAAATGTAAATAAGCAGTCTTTGAATTAGTTAACAATGGGAGGGAACTAAATGTATTAAAAGGGGTAACCCCAGTTAATTAGGCTGAGTCAGATATGAAGTGATTCAATATGTGAGTGAGGAGTTTCTCAAATATTTGGCAGATTAGGGGTTGTAACTTGTAAATACTCATCCTGATTAGTGTCACACTGGCACAAGATTAGGAAACGATTATTCATCCACAATTACTCAACTTACTTCTATCTGATCCAATCCCATCATATATTCTTTTCACTGAACATTTGCAACTAGATTTTAAGAATAATTCTGAGTACAAGAAATCACACATTTCCCAAATTCACCAAAGTGAAAGACAAGGATGTCACAAAAATAAATAGTGTAGAAAACAATATCACAATAATAAGATAATAGATCTCCGTCAACATTACGGAACTTTTTGAACTCGACTTGGAGTTGTAGTTACATTGATCTTCCAAATAAACTACATTCCTGAAAATCTCACAAGTCAAGTTCTCCCGATCATTTACTATTCAATCATAAAAATTTCTAAAGTCCATTCCTAACAAAAGCAATCTCACAGCTCAAGGCCCCAACAAAATCCAATGTGATAGCTATAAATTACAATCATGACACCATCGTTCTTTTGTATCAATACTGATAAAGTGGCAACATGCTGAGAAAACAATAAACATGAACTAGAGTCTAGAAAAAGAAGTAAAGGCACCAAAGGGGAGATAGTTGTTAAAGCCATTGATATTTCCAGGATTCAATGCATGTGGTCTAATCACACTAAAGTTATGAAATTATGACAATTAATGACCTCTATACATTGTCACGTTACAAACTTCCGATTGACACAACCACAATACCCAGGCACAATTAGTGAACAAAATGCAATCAAAGCCATAGTAAAAACCCTTAAAAAAAGAATGAAATATCTCAGAATAACAAAACTATTTAACTCTTGCCATCATATGGAAGGCACAGAAAGTTAATGCAACAAAATAGATAGATCATTTATACAACACAGTTGTTCAAATAACTCAAAGTGTATAATTGCAAGACAAAAACATTACATCCTTAAATTAACGTTATGTCACAACAACTGTTCATATGAAAGAAAAACACACACAATAAACTGCTCGTTGAGAGAAGAGAAAAATCTGCTCTAAAGGTGATACAAACCAATGCATCGATTGTTTTCACAAAGCTCTCACTGAATCTCGTATCATTTTTGGTGATGTACAGGATGTCGAATCTATTGCCTTGAATGATCAAATCAATCAAATTAAAAAAGATCAGCTCAGAAATAAACAACCCTTTCCTACGAATTAGATAACATGCATGCGAAACATAAAATGAAACTATCAATCAATCTTCTACCTCAAGCATAAAAAACATAATGATAATAATGAATTTAAAAATACAAAACTTCAATCAATCAAAAAGTAATTTCATTAGAAATTAGAAATAAATAAACAAAACTGCTTGTTTTATACATATAAACATAGTCCCCAGGTGAAAATCACATTTTACACTCAATCAAAACAAATAAACAACAATGAAACAAAAAGTACGGTGATTCGGGTTAATGTACGGACCCGGCAATAAGGCGATAACCATGCTCGTAGCGTTGCTGGTGCCGACCCGTTCGAGCCACCAATTCAGCCATCGTAACAAGCAAAGTCAATTTGAAACGAAACTATTATCTCTCTCTTTCTCTGAGTGTTTTTTTCTCAATCACAAAACGAAACGATTCTCGTTCGCCATTGGATGAGAATGGTCACAGCCGCAGGAGATACGAACCCATTGGTGGACGACGCCGCGTAGCATCACGGAAGGGAGCCCGAACAGCTCAGCGACAACGCCATTGTCGTTTTAGGGTTCGATTTGCAGAGAGAGCGGTTTAGAGAGAGAAACGGAACGTGAAGCGATTGTAACGGATCGGATCGGAACGGTCACGGCCACGTAGATCGTAGTCAGCGCCAGGGTCCCACTGATATAGGGTCCGTGCCACCCACTTCTCTGCTACACGGACCAACAACTTGCACCGCGTTCACCACTCACGTTCCAACACATGTATTACATGCGTCACATCATTTATTAGAGTAAACTGCACTCATATTCAGGTATTAATTACGATAGACCCACAAAATAAGTCAATTTTTTACATTTTGTACACAAATAAAAAAGTCAGCTTAAATTTAAGAGGTATACCACAAATTTTTTTTGGCCCAGCTTTTACTTATAAGAGGAAGAGAAGCCAAAAAAATGCTAAGCCAAACACTACCTAAAAGCTTATTCAAACTTAAAAACTAACTATTTTAATGTAGAAAGTAATCAATTAATCATTATAAAAAAAAACTAAAAAAAAAAGAAATGAAACTAATTATAGTTAATGAAATGGGATGGAGTACAATTTTTCCTCAAAAATGAGGTAAGTACAATTAGCCAAACCTCAAAGGTAATGAGTGTCATTTACCCTCATTTATTATTAAGCTATTGTTTAAAACTAGGAAATTTTGATGGAAAGAAAATAAGTAAAATGAAAATGAAGGATTTCTTTTTTCAAAGTTACACTTATTTTTTTATTTTTCTCTCAAACTAAACAATAAAAATTATATGATTATTTGTAATTTTTCTTTCTTTTCATGTTCTTTCTATTCATCCAAACACACCATAAATCTTTAAAATTGTTAGATTCGTCTATAATATAAGGAGTGAACCATGAGTTGGTTTGGTCGTAATTCATCTTATTCTTCAATTACATGTATGAATGTTCAATTTTCTGTTAATGTAAATAGAGTGAGATTTCATGATAATTTAATAATTTTTTTGTGTGAGTTTAATTTCAAGAAGAAAATTAATAACTATTTTTTAGGTTAAGATATTCTTTTGATCTCTAATATTATTAAAAAGTTTTAATTTGGTCTTTTAGGTTTAAAAGTTTCACTTTGATCCTCTAGGATGTATTTTTCGAATCACTTTAATCCTTTATATTCTACTAGTATTTTTTAATCATTTTGGTCCCTCAATTTAGGTCTTTACTTGGTAAAAAAAAATATAACGTTAGGGACAAAAGTGATTCATAAATACAACATAAGAGACCAAACTGAAACTTTTAAAACATAGGAAACCAAATTGAACATTTTAAAATATAAAAGAGTAGACTGAAACTTTTTAATAACGCAATAGAAAAAAACTATAATTCAGCCAAATATTTTCTATATGTATGAATGGATTGAAACCTATATCATCATATCAATATACTTAGAAAGAATACATCATCTATTAACTATGGCAGGTTTTATTGACTCAAACTTTTTAGTTGTTAAAAAAATAAAGTCTTCCAAATTATTATTTGTATCATAATGGTAATGATAATGATATCACTTACAATTTGAATGAATATTTATATATGTTAAGATATTTAAACAAATTTATTTTGTTACAAACGTTTTAATGAAATTAATATAAAGGACTGCTTTTAAAAAATGACGTTAAAAAAACAATTTATATTTTTAAAAACAAAGTCTAACAATAAAAACTGGTAAAATTTAATGAAAAAATTAGTTCTTTATTTATATTGTTCAAATTAATCGTGTCTTCTAACGTTGATTCATATTAGTCATTTATTTTTAAAAAGTAATGAATGAAAGGCATGTGTCTGTGTCATATTGTGAGCTGTCCAATAAAAAACAACAATAATAATATATAATAAACAAAGAAGTAGATTTTTTATTTTTGAAAAAATAATGTAACACCCCAATTCTTTTTTAGTAGTTATAAGGAATCTTTGGCCATACACATTTGGTCATACCTCCGAACCAACACAAGGTCCCTTTTGAGAATAAACCACTTAAGATGATGGTGAAACTTAAATGTATACACCAATAAATTCCTGAACCAAAAGGTCGTAGGTAAAGGTCTAAAGGATATGGTGTTATTTAAAAACAAATCCCCTTTCTCATCTTCTTCTTCATTTCCACATCACCTCACTATTAGCGAACAACAATACCTCTACCCACCCAACAGCTCGCTTCATCCTAGGTCATTGATATCATCCCATCTTTCCTCCACACGACTATTATGTGAGGTTATCATTGTTTTTATGATATTCTTCATCGTTTTTTTTGATACTTTTCTCATATCAAAATCATCAACTTTCAATTGTCTCACATCACACGGTTTCACACACACCAAATAGTCAAAATGAAGTTTTTATTTGTTAGTAAAATTCAATACTTATCTTTCTCCATCTAAAACTCTTGCAATTATTGGCATTTGTTTTGACTAAAAAACACATTTGAGAAAATAATGTCTCTTGAAGATGGCAAGGTGAAGTACAATGACCGTGGGAAGAATTTTTTGGCGATGAGGAGAGACAAAGGATAGCTTGAGGTGATGGTGTTAGAGGTGGATGAGTTCAGTTTGAAGAACAGATTTTTTTTTCAATGAAAAAGATTATTTAAACTATATTTTAGTATTATATTTTTTTATTAGAAGACCAATCATATCGTGACATATAGATATTTTTAAAAATCATTAGTCTTTCTCCGTTGATTTTTAACGGATCACTCATGAACAAAATAAAAGTGAATGACATTTAAGATTAAATTGAATTAAAAATTAAAATTAAGTTAAATTAACCCCAAAAAATAAAGAACTAAAACCACAATTTTATAGGGTCCATGTCCATAACCATAAATCTTTTTCATTTGATAAAGTTCATGAATCAATTCTATTGATTTTTTTGGTCCAATAAAAATGAATTTCATTGATAATAGATGATAAAGGTTTGAAATAGAAACATTAACAAATTATATAATAAACGTCCAAAATAAGCTTAATATGAGTAGCAATATGGCAATACTACAAAACACAAACAGATAAAACTTTGACAATGTAAGTAGTTTGCTCAGACACAAAGCTAACCTTAGAGTTGCCTAATACAAAGAAACCCATAAAACAGACAAAAACTTCTTCAAAGTGTGCTCACACAAAGCATCTAAATAAAAACTAAGTATCATCCTTCCTCAATCAGAAGTATCACAAGCAAACCCAAGAAAAGGATGTCGCTGTCAGCACTACCGTACACACAACGGAAACACAAAAGAAAACCTGTGTCCGCTTAATTGGTAGATCTGCTTCCTTTTGTTGGTTTGCAACCCAAACCTGCAATAAAATCTCTAGATCCATAGACACGATATTTAGAAGCTAATTTTTATAAAATTGATTGCCATGACAACTCATAAATTTCAATACATGATAACAAATAACCCCTTTGTTTTAAGAAAAAACAAAACAAATATGGGACTGGAGCGGTCATACACAAGTAAAACACAAGAGTGACCCTCCTCCCCTTGAGGGAAGATTTGAAAAAAAGAGAAGACCGGTGATTAGAAGTTAGGGTTCAACACAGGAAGAAATGAGATTGAGTTCGTCGGATGTAGACGAGATAGAGCTTGTAATTTTTTGTTTTTGTTGAAAAGCTCAAATAATTAAAATAAATACTCGGTATTGAATTCACAATTCTTTCGAGGTATGTAACAATAATTAAATAAGTTCTATTGTCTTATAAAAACTAATTTCAACCGAAAATCAAAGACTCTACCCTTATTACTAAGGTATGTAGTGGGCCGATTACGTATTTACTATTCGCTATTTATACCCAATTTTCACACACACTACTTATTTCTTTGATGATTACTTGAAAATCACTTCCAAAAATGAATAAAAAAATATTTCTTAGACAAAATTGATAATTAAGTTTACACTAAGTTTTAATTTAATACAGCACTTCTTCTTCTACATAACAGAAAAAATAGTTTGATCCATTATTTTTTGATACTTCATTTTAGTAGTTTAACTTTGTTATTCTTCATTTTTATTAATTAAATAGTTAACAGATATGCTCAAAATAGTAAATAAAGGTTAGGAAGAATAAGATGAGATAAAAATAATGTTGTTTTAAGTATATTTGCTAGCTATTAAATTAAAAAAAAAAGTAAAAAATATAATATTAATCCAAAGAAAAATCAAAAGACTAAAATGAAGTAAAAAAAAAGTTTAATAATTAAAATGAAAGTTAAAATTAAGGGCCAAAAGTTAGATTTAGATTATTTTTTATAGACATCACCTTATTTTTGTATAACTTTCGGTAATTAAATTTTTTAAGTGATTTGTATTTTTTAAGATCAAATTCTAAAAGACTACTGTATTGTATAAATTTATAAAAGCCAGGTTTTGTTGTATTCTTTTTTTGTTCAAATAGCTAGCACTCCCTCCTCATAATATAAGGACTTAGTGTTATAAAATACAAGATGCATTTACTATATTTTCTAATTTTATCTTTATTCACTAAAGTAATTAATTACAAGTATTGTCAATTCTCAAAGTAGTAAGTTTGTATTTATTTTAGGGTAGAATTAAAATAGATTATTAAACTTTTTAAAAATTAATAATATAATAATAATAATAGTAATAATAATAATAATAAAAATAATTACTTTTTTTGAAGTGCATGAGAAGTAGCTAAGTGCTTATATTAAGAAATAGAGTGTTTTTTGCTCAAATAAGACGGAGTGAGTAATCCATTAAAAGCTGTTTTTTGGGCTTTAGCCCCTCCTTTTCATAAAAAAAAAAAAGTAATCCATTAAAAGGAGCGAAAATGGGTCAGGCTCAACTAACAACAGTTCAGAGGTGGGATGGATTGAGACTACCAAATTTTAGAAATCTCACCATCCATTTATGTATAAGAATCATTCCTCTAATCCTTTGGCCATGGAAGCAGAACACCAACCAGAAAACCACCAACAAATCAGTCAAACCCAACCGGAACCTAACCCCAATCCAACCCCAGAAAATTACCCACCTAACCCTTGCAGCATCCCATGCCTGGACAATCAAACACAGGAAAATACATCGCCTAATTACCCCATTAAAAATTCTTTAAAAAATCTTCTACCTAACCCCACCAAAACCATTCCTTCAATAGTCATTGTACTAAAACAACCCCTACCTAACCCTTATCAAGTTACCCCTTCACCTAATCCTTTAAAAGAAACCATAGCTGGAGAAATCAACGTAATGCAAAATGAGGATCTCTCAATCTTGGAAAATAGGGGCCAAAGGAGCACTAAAGTATCAGGCATAAAAGCAGGGTGCAATTATATCAATAATCTGGAAAATCTTGCTGAATCACAAAAGGGAGAAGGGTCAGGTCTGTTATGCTCACCCTCAGGATCACCACCAATACCCTCTTACACTATTACTAGTCCTACAAAATACACCCAACAAACAACTTCAAAATTAAATCCTATAACTAATACCATAACCCTAGTAGCCTTAAATCAGAGACTAAGTCAGAACACACAACAACCCCAACACATTCACCAAACATACAGCCCAGCAAACAAAACCCCCAAACAAATAGTCAACCCATGCCACCTAAACCAAACCCTTCAAAACCCTTTTCCAAACATACCCAGTACCCAAAGTTATCAAGCAGGTGAAGGAATTTGGATGCCGAGAATGGAAAAGCAGATAGGGAAGGAGAAAGTTGAGTACTATGTAGAGTTCCCTGAGGAAGAAGAGGAAAAGGACATGGAAGATTTAGAATATAAGGGACCACAACCAACACAAGAGGAGCAAAATCTTATTTTAGCTGTCACCAGAGGAATGTCCTTGAAAAGAGAGAGAATGAGTGAGGAAGAGTGTAATTCAAATGAGGAAGAAAGAATGAAAAGGATTGAACTAGGTGCAGCAATAGAAGTAACAGGAATCATCAAACAATCCCAAAAAAGTGAACAAGTTGAGGCTGAGGAGGCGGGCCTTAACATGCCCCACCCATAGCCATGAAGCTCCTAAGTTGGAACTGTCGCGGTGTCGCTTCAACCGCGACAGTAAGAGAGTTGAAGCATGTGTGCAAAACACACAAACCAGGATTAATTTTCCTCTCTGAAACAAAAAATCAAAAGAGGAAGATTCAACACCTAAAAATTACACTTGGATTTGAGTTTGTTTTTTTGTGTCAATGCTAATGGTCTCTCTGGAGGCTTGTGTTTGTTTTGGTCAAAACCTTTTCAGGTGGAGATTATTAACAGCAGCAGCAATCACATCCATACTTTTATATATGACAAGAGGAATGTCAAAAGCTGGTTCCAGACCTTTGTCTACAGCCCTCCCACTTTCGAGGAGAGAAGGTTTTTTTGGGATCATTTGTGGAGGATCATGTCTTTTGGTGGTCAACCGTGGGCTTGCCTTGGGGACTTCAATCAGATATTATATTCACATGAAAAAGAGGGATTAAGACCAGCATGCAGGAATCAAATCGAGAGGTTCAGGAAGTTCCTAGATGATGCGGCACTCATGGATCTCAACCTTAAAGGCTGTAAATTCACTTGGCAGAGTAACCCCCGTGAAGGAAGAGTAACAAGGGAAAGAATAGACAGAGGAGTAGTAAATTGGGAATGGAGACAACTTTTCCCTAATGCAGAGCTTGCTTCCTATCCTACAACATCCTCTGATCACTGCTTACTGTTGCTAAACACTAATCCAGCAGTAGGAAGTAATTCAGATTTCAAGTTTGAGAGTTTCTGGCTGGACCATGAAGAATGCAGAAGTATAGTCAGAGACAACTGAAAAAATAATGAACCAGAGGCCACAATTTGGACAGATATCATCAATAAAACAAAAAATTGTGCTAGGGGACTTAAGAATTGGAGTGACAGTACGTTCAAGAGAGCTGATGAAGAGATACTCAAATTGAAACAGCAGCTTGCAAACATTATGGAGAAGGACACACAATCTGAAGAGGACCTTAAGTTGTGTGAGCAGATAAAAAGAGAGATGGAGAAATTATGGGTGCAAGAAGAAAAATACTGGTGTCAAAGATCTAGATTGAAATGGCTCCTATATGGCGACAAAAATACTCGGTTCTTTCATGTACTACCATACAAAGGAGGGACCTAAACAGGATAAGCCATATCATGGATAAGGAGGGAAACAAGCATGTGGGCACATCTAAAATTCTCAAGCTAGCTGAGGAATTTTACAGAGAATTATTCACTTTAAGTGGCCCAACCAACTTGGATGAAGCCTTGGAAAATGTGCCAACCCTAATTAATGATGACATCAATCAAAAACTTCTGAGGCCTCCATCTGTAGGGGGCTGCTTTGACACTATAGGCAATTTGGAAAGGCAGAAATGAAGCTTATTTTGAAGATAAGTGTCCTAATCTAATTTTAACAATTAAGAGAATTCAAGAAGCCATGGATGGACCTTTCAACAAAACAGACAAAAATACCAAAGCAAGCCAGAATAACAATCAACAGAAAGAGACACCAAGCAGAGTTATAATGAACAATACCTGTTGGCGACCACCTCCTCCTCATAAGGTGAAGATTAATGTTGATGCTGCTTTCCATAAAGATACCAAGTCTGGAGCCACAACAGCAGTCTTTAGAGATCACTCCTCTTCCATCCTACTTTCGGATGCAGCAGCCATAAGAGCTCAATCTCCCTTGATGGCAGAAGCTCTAGCATTGCGAAGAGCACTCATAATAGCCAATAATCTTAATACTTCCCAAGTGCTGATCGAATCAGACTGCAAAGAAATCATCGAAGCCATTAGAAGCCAAGTACAAATTGGGGAAATTGCAAACATAATGATGGACATTGTTAATCTCAAAGGAAAATTCGCTCATGTGGGTTTTCTTTGGACTGATAGAAAGAACAATAGAGAGGCTCACCTTTTAGCATACAATAGACTCAAACAAATGCTTCCCATAGAAAGGTAGATTTTGAGTAGCTCCTATGGCTCCTCCCTCCGTCACGAGCAGGAAGGGGATTTATTGCGATACTCATCCCTCCAGCAAGTAGGTTCGATTCAAAAGCTCATCTCCAAGCCTTGCAATAGTTGCTGGTTTTTTCCTGTTCCTCGCTTTAGATCGGCGTCCCACCCTTAGCTTGGTCTTTAGTGAGTGATTTACTTAGGGTTCCAATGATACATCGTTGACACAATGACAAGGAGAAGACGTGAATGTCTTGGGGTTTTTTGTTTCTTTTACATTTGATTTCTTGGGTTATTTTCCTTGTATATTTGTTTTTGTCCTTCTAGTAAGGAGCCTTCTCCTTCTCCTACGTTTGTTTGTAATGGGCCTTGCCCTGTTTCTTTTGTGAATGAAATCATGGAACCCTTGACCAAAAATAAACTAAAATAAAAAAAAATTATAAATCTATATATTAAAAAGGGTTGTGTTGCTCCCAATAGGGATGATGTCAATCCCTTCCACCGAGCACAGATGGAGTATGGTGCAAAAAGTAACCGAACATTGAGATCGATACCATTTAAAGACAATTATTTTCGAAGATCAAAAAAAAAAAGACAATTATTTTCGCAACAAGGCTGAACCTGTCCCTTCATCCAACCCAATACGACATCGTATAAACCCTTTATATGTTTCGGTTTCCCAGTTGACGAAAACCCTACTCGCTCTATTCGCTTCACTTTTCAGCTGCACACTCCCCGCGCCGCAGAAAATTCCTACAGCCATCCTTGCGACCTTTAATAGTTCGCATGATACCTTCATCGGAGATGGATGAAGCTGTGGAATGTGAAGAAATCCCTAAATACAGAGATATCAGACGGTATTACTGCGAATACTGCGGCATCTGCAGATCCAAGAAAACCCTCATCACCTCCCACATGAATTCGCACCACAAGGTACCGTTATTTTTAACAGTTTTACCCCGCACACTGCAAAATTAAGTCTGCTTCATCCCAAGTTTATCTAATTTATGCAGTGTTTCAATTTTTATTTTAGTATTTTTCACGTAACTTGGAACTAATTTGCGTTGCTATAGTTTGAACCAAATTGGTCATAGATTTCTAAAGTAGAACCTTTTATAGGCATTAATATGTTTGTCTAGATGTTATATCGTGAAGAAACCTTAGTATCGTATCTTGGGACTCTTAAGTTTGATAACAGTTTGAGATTCTGAGGTTTTAGAGTACCTCGAATCCTAAATCCTTTTTTTTTCCTTTTTCTACTGCTAACTTAAACATGTGTAAATGTGTAATTGAATGTCTTGTTGATTTTTTTGTGTTTTAGGAGGAGATGGAAAAGGCAAAAGCTGAAAGAGATCTTGAAGTAGAGCGTGTGAAATCCAATACTTGTGAGCAATGTGGTGCTAGTTTCAGAAAACATGCTTACTTATTGCAGCATATGCAAAGTCATTCGCTTGAGGTATTTGCTTAGTTATAATAAGATTTCTTTATTATCTGAGCTCATTTATTTGGTATTATATTTATCAATATCAGTTTTTAGATTACCTGTACATTGGGGCTTCTGAATTTGTGTGGTTTATACTTTAATATTTGTTTATAGGGTTTCATATCATTGGCTTAATGGTTTTTTATGTTTTGGAGGATAATTTGAGCTTAGGAGGTCTAGAACAAACATGGAACATGTTAAAAATTAACTGCATGTATTTATGTGTTTCAGTACTCCATTCATTGAAAGATATTAGTTTCCTGAAAGAATTAGTTATATGTTGTCACTTGTCTGTATTAGTTGTTGCATCTACTGAAGAGAAATATTTTGCAGGAAAGTAATTTTTGAGACACTAAAATCATTCTAATAATATGGATGGTATAGTGTGAAGCATTGGATCCCAGACAAAGAACTCCAAAATGCATGAGGCAAGTTTTTTGGTCTTGATGGATCAGTATCAGGTAGGGAGACCTCCTGTGAAGCTCCATCAAGAATGCCTCGGTCACGCTCTGTTCAAAATGAGGTTGGCCATTTGTTCACTTGTGTCTTGTTCTTGTCGAAGCACAAATTGTACTGGTCTGTTTTTAGTTTATTGCTTTTAACACTTCTTTGTGATGGTTCCAGAGGCCATTTGAGTGCACTGTCAATGATTGTCTAGCGAGTTACAGAAGAAAGGACCACCTGACTCGTCACCTTCTACTGCATGAAGGGAAAACTTTTAGATGTTCTGTTGAGAATTGCAACCTTGAATTTGCTTTTCAAGGCAATTTGAAAAGACATATAAATGAGGTTCATGATGACAGTTCTGCCACTGTTAGATCCGAATGTCAGAAGCAGCATGTGTGTCCTGAAATTGGGTGTGGAAAGGTCTTCAGATATGCATCAAAGCTACGTAAACATGAAGATTCTCATGGCAAGTTTCTTTCCTTTTGATTTTCTTTATGAATTAGCATGTTTTTCCATGGGATGTATGTAAACTGTAATGTGATCCTTAACATTTCTAAAAAAATTTGGATGCAATTTTGAAGAAAGCTTCTATTCTGCAGTTAAGCTGGAGTCGATAGATGTAGTGTGCTTAGAACCTGGTTGCATGAAACATTTCACTAATGACCAGTGCCTTAGAGCTCATATTAAGTCTTGCCATCAATATGTGACTTGTGACACCTGTGGGACGAAGCAACTGAAGAAGAATATTAAGCGGCACCTCCGTACGCATGAAGCCAACAATTCACCGGAGTCCTTTCAATGTGAATTTAAAGGTTGTGGCTGCAAATTTTCAAGTGTAAGTCTCCTTAAGACTAATTAAAGCTCCATGGTGTTTGTTCTTAACTGAATTCTCATTTTGGTTTCAAGCTGAAGTATATTCTATTTTTTTTTTCTCATGGCTATGCATCAAAAGAAATCTAACCTTCATAAGCATGAGAAGGCTGTGCACTTCAAAGAAAAACCGTTTGTATGTGGTTTTCCTGATTGTGGGATGAGATTTGCTTACAAACACGTGAGAGATAACCACGAAAAAACTGGCAGACACGTTTTTACCCTTGTAAGTTCTTTTGCCTTACTATTATCTGCTAAGTTACATTTTAGTTCAGTCTTCTCTCCTTATTCAGAATCTTCTCTTGATGCAGGGAGATTTTGAAGAAGCTGATGAACAGTTCAGGTCAAGACCGAGGGGAGGGATGAAGAGAAAATTTCCTACTGTTGAAATGTTAGTTAGGAAGAGAGTTACTCCACCTAGTGAATTGGAGAACTTGTTAATGATGCAGGACAGCGAGTAAAATTGCTTTGTGCTTTGAGTTCTGCCCCTGAATTATTGTGAAGTTAATCTGTGTCTACTTTGTGCCGTGGTTAGATGTTATATATACTTAATACTATATACTTATTTAGGATTTAGCGTTACTGATATGGGATTTAGTACAACAATGTATAGTGATGACTGCTACTTGTAGACCAGATTCATTAATACTATCAGATATACAGTATAATACAAGACAATGCGAGAATGATGTTAAGGATTATTTTGTTGGATAGACAATTTATACTGCACAGATTCCACATTCCCATCAATTTGTTTTAAAATTTTATTCATCAATATTGTTTTTGACAAATTAAATAATATAAAAATTAATACAGTAAATTTGATTTTAAATTGTTACTTTGATTATAATTATTATAGCTCAAGTTAATTGGTTACTATTATAATCAATAAAACTAGAGTAATAACTTTTTGATATTAGAGTAATAAATTCATTATTATTATTTTACTATGTATGTATGCACCTGTATATACAAAAAAAAAAAAAAACTAATCACCTGTATATACCAAAAAAAAAAAACTAATTATGAATTGGGAGTAGTTAGATAAGTTGTTTGAATCTGTTTTTGTTTTTAGCTTTTAAAAATTGTATTATAAAATAGTTTTTCGAAACTCTTTTTAAAAAGAGTGTGAGGAGTTTTCAATATAAATTTGTGTGTAAATTTAGAAACTAAAAATTGAAAGCAAAAACTTGTTTTAGATGTTTTCATATTTTGGTTTTTAAATACTAAACTGTTCTTGAAAACTATTTTTGAAAACTAACGGACTTTTAAGTTTTCTGTTTTTAAAAACAGAAAACTCTTTTCAAAAAGAGAAATCAAACAAGTTCTTAATGTGCCCTCTCTTTGCTTTAGTTAATCTAAAAACCAAATGCAAACCCAGTTAGGGTGAGTTTTTCCATTGAAGTCGAGTTGGGATTTCACATTTAAATTTGGGTAACATATTGTCTCCCTATATTTTTTTTCTTTCTTCTCTTTAGTCCTTGTCTTTTTAGAAAAATTTGTTTTTTGGTCATTATTGAGTTAAACTTAGATTGTGGTAGGCATTTTTAAGGAATTGAACTTGCTAACGAACAATTTTATATATGGGAGCTAAATTCAAAAGAAACATTATATTTTGTAGAAACCAAAAATATATTTTACCTTTTAAATTTTATGTTGTCTACTTTTTCTTTTTCACTTTACCTTGTCTCTGTTTTTTAATATTTGCTAAAAAAATATTTAACTCACCCTTAAAAAAATTAGTCTATGTACCAAAAAAATAGTCTAATTTTTTTTAATCTGTAAAAAACCATTTTTTAAAAGTTATCCTTCATTAAATTATTCTAGTTTCACTTTAAAATAACTATAATTATAATTATAATAAAGGAGTAAGTGATACAATGTGATAGTAACAACTAAATTAATTCATATTTAAAAATATAATAGTATAAAAATCTTTACTTATATATGAAAACGAAATTAATATTACTCACTTAAAGAGCACAAAACATTGTGTGCTGTTAACAACAACCATGATATTGATTGCCAGCTACTCTCTTTCTATGAATTCATTAGTCACTATGTTTTTGGGGATTATTATGATGAGTTTTTTTAACTTGTAGTATAATATTGTAGGGGATAAAAAAAATTAAAAGTGAAAAATTTTTGTTAGGAAAATCAAAACTTTAATAAGACGGTATATAAAATACAATAAATATTATGTTTTTTTTCTTCTCTGATTTCTTAACTTTGAAAAAAAAAAAAAAAACTATTATTATAGTGACAGTTTGAAGTTTTTTGGAGAATTAAGGTAAGCAGCAGTGAAGCGCTGCCTGTATTGTCTCCCTTTTGTAGTCAAACCATCCATCCAACGTTGAATCGAATTAATTAATTTCTCAAATGTAACCTTAAAATTGTTGTACCAAAATACACGTCATAGTTATATTTATCTGGGCACAATTAGTAGAGTTTGAACACGACACAAGCACTCAAATTGGAATGAATGAAATGTATTTTAAAGGTGCTTCACTCCCTATCCCCATTCCCTACCACCAAAAATATTATGACTTCAAAACTTCAATTAAACTGAGTCTTTTTACACTATAAATTCAAAATAAATTACTACATCATCACTAATTTGAATTCATTGTACTTTTTACATATAATGGTGATAGTTGAAAATTTGTGGTCATTAGACTTTTTTTTAAAAAAAGTTTGTGCATGGAACATGGTATTGTATGGTGGATTAGTGTTTAGCTTTTTGTCTGGCTTGTCTCATTGTAAGTTTTTGAATCAAACACTGGATACAAAATTTTGTGGTGTGCAATCCCATAAACTCCCTAGTTGTTGATATTACCATCTTCAAAATTCAAAATAAAATCCTCAATAATTATTTAAGGATAACTTTTTTTAAAAAATATTTATTTCATCAATAGAATTTTAAATGATACTCCTCCATCTTATATTAAGTGTCATTTTTAGAGAAAAAAATTATTTGTTATTTTATAGTTTCAATAAAAAATTAATTATGTTTAATCAAATATACCCCTTGAGTAGTTGAATTTTAAATAAATGTCTTAACAGATGTAGTCCACTAATTAAATAGTGATAAGAGGTATAATAGAAAATTAGACAATAATTTGTATAAAAATAAGAAGATTGATGATATTTCTTAAATGAGTCTCGATTTTTGTACACCCACCTTACACCCTGATTATTTTATTACTTTCTTCCGTCTATAAGTTATGTTGTTTTAGACTCTAAATTTTAGTTTCAAAAGTATTGTTGTTTTATATTTTCAAAGCTCATTTAATTCATTTTTGTTAACTATACCCCTCATTTAATATAGATAGATGGTGGAATATTAAATGAGTAATGAATGATGATTAATTATATAAATAAGGATAATATAGTCAATAGCATGATAAAATATTTTATAATTAATGTTTTCTTAATATTTGTGCTAAAACTTTAAACAACAAGACTTATAGACTGGAGTGAGAATTTCTTATAACTCCGCGACTTCTCCATTTTTCCATTTTTTATTCACTTTTGTGAGATAATATTATTATATTCAAGGTGTAAGGAAAATTGAGAGTAAGAAAAATATTATTCTTCTTAAATTGTATATAAAAATCTTAAACTATACTTAATATAAAACGGAAGGAGTAAGTACTTTGAATGAAATAAATAAATTTTATTAAAATAACACTTATTTTGGACTAAGTAAAGTACTACTACCTCGGTACCTCCATTTCTATATATAAGCACTTGAATAAATTAAAAAAATACACTTTATAATAAAAGTATTAATATTAAAAAAATATACCTTTTAAAAAAATTAATGCCTTTTCATTATTACTCTCATTAACATTTAATTATCTCTTCATCCTTTAAAATCCAACTCAAACACTCTACTTAATTAAGAGTAAAATTGAAAAACATAATAAATGTTTGTCATTTTGTGGTAGATAGTTATAAAAGGGAACATCAATTTTTTTTAGGTATTTACATGTGGTAAAAAATAAAGTATATAAATACATAGTAGGATAAAAGTTAAAGTCAACTTTTTCTGGTCTTTTATTGATTCAACGAGGTGCTAGGATTAACATTATCTCAATTAAAAAGAGAATCACTATTTTTTAGATATTAGCATCTGAAATATTATTTTTAAATGTTGACATTCGAAAAATAATAAGAGTAATTTATTTCTCATTTTCTCCATTCCAAACACTAATATCCAAAAAATAATAGTCTCATTCCCAACTAAAATACTATCCACTCCAACATCTTCCAACAAATTGAAGTATTTTTCATTTCTTTTAATTTGTAATCAGGTATTTTCTAACAGCCATTTGAAAACTAAATTCTGTAAGCTGTATAAATTATCAAGTCAAGATTTATCTGTTATAACAATTTTTTATCACAAGGTTAATATTTGAGTCTTTTATAAAAATAAAGTGTATAATATATATATATATATAACGTATCAACTATCAAGTTATAAGAATTAAGATGAGTAACAATGATTGATGATGTAATTAAGAAAGAGATAATACAGTATGTGATAAAATTTAAAAAGAAAAACATTTTAATTGTATTTTAAAATAAAATTTAAAATGTAATAAAATTAAAAATGTGAAAGAGGGAATAAAAGAATTTACATGAGAAAGTTAAAGTTGTAGAGCTTTAAATTTGATAATGCTATTATTATTACTCCTATATAAATATTGTAATAATTTTTATTGATTAAAAAAAGAAAAGAGTAACAATAATACCAGGTTATCCTCATGAAAGATGGAATGGAAGAAGGGTAGGTTGTGACGCGCATATATTAGGAAGTAGTGCGCGTGGGCAAAGGCAAATAGAAGAGAAGGCATAAGAAGGAGAGCGAAGTAGTAATGTGAAATGTGAGAAAGAGGTTAGGAGTTGGCGCGTGAGAAAGTTAATCCCACGTGCCACGTGGTGAGAATGAGATGGATACATTGCACAAAGCCAAAACACATGATGCATCATCATGATGATATAAAAACGAGACAATGAATAATGAAAACCATATCATAATTTCATTTCATTGAACCAACTTGCATAATAAATACTATTATTATTTGATATTTCTTCTTCTTAGTTCTCAGTTCTCACTCCTCTCTGATGATGGATGGATCATGGATGCATTAGCAATTGGGAATTAATGAATGCATCATCATCATCATCATGCTCTGTCTCTGTCTCTGACGCGCTACCTTTTATTTCATTTTTCACTCCATCATTTTCAAATATAAAATTAAAAAAAAAAACTATAAAGTAATTTAAAATTCTTAATTTTTTTAAAAACTAAAATATTCAGTCTCTAAATTAAAGGAGTGATTTAAGAGTTTCTTGATATATAACAAAAGTAGCAGTAGATTGGGCATTTGAATTTTGACAGAATGCATTGAACAGAGACAACCCCACACCACTCCCAAGTCCCAAGTAGACCTTACCGACCCTGGTTTTAGAGATACCAATGGCAAATACTACCATATACTTATACTTTAGGAGTATAAAATAAAAATAAAATCATATTAATTAGTATATACTTATATCTTTGCCACCACTCCATCTCCATTCCCATGTTGATTCTTGTTCTTTCACTCTTTCCTTCTCATTCTCAATTCCCTACAAAAGCATTCTTGGATTTTGGGATCTTTCATTACAATCTCATTTTCAAACAATATTTCTTTAATAAACAAAATACTCATTCAAATACAGGAATATTAAACAATTGATCTTATAATGATAAAGACAAAGTTTAAATTATGAGAATTGCTCTAATTAACCAAGAGAGTAATCATAAATAATCTATTTTTTAAAATTATGAGAGCCATACTTCTTATAATTTTTACGAGCATATTTTAATTTTATATCTCTTATATTCATTTTATTTTGGTCCTATATTTTTTTGATTACATTTTAATCTTAATCTTGTACCTCTTAAAAATATTTCATTTTGGTATTGTCCTTGAAGAATTTTTGTTAAAATCAGTCTTCACCCTTACCAAACGTCCTTAACGTATAAGATCGAAATAAAATAAACATAAAAAATAATAGACCAAAATATAACCAAAAAAACATATAAAACAAAAATAAAATAAACATAAAATATGCAGATCAAAACGTGCATTTAACCAATAAATTATTTTCAACTTCTTGCATTGATACATGATTGTTTTTTGTTGAGTTGATTTAGATTATTAGATCTTGATTTGGGCCATCTAACCCAAAAGTAGTCTATTTATAAGGAAAATAATTAAAAGTTTAATAATGTTGCAGTATTTATTTTAAACTTTGTTTAAATAGTTGAGCCTATAAAATGGAAAGTATCGGATTGTGTGTGGGAATGGTGAATCATAGTGCCATGATTTGGTCTTGATCGTGTGTTTCCCAATGATAAATTGAGATGAACAGATAGTGATTCTTTAACTTATCTAGATATATTAATTTACTATTTAATTATTCTAAGTACATCTAAGCATAATATAATAACTATTCAAATAAAGCAAAACTACATTACATACACAGATTTCCATATAGATCATCTATAGTTTTTAAAATTAAATGAAACAACTAGCTAGCTACTTGATTCTCTTAAATATAGGGTGTTATTGTTATGTGCTTTTTCATCAAATTAGTCGTCATATATAATAGCTATTTCTCCACTTGAGGCAAAACATACATGATAAGGAATACTTACAATCACTATTATTTTGTTAATACTCGTTTTCATAGTTTTTATCCTCATTATTTTATTGATATAATATTAGAGCATAATTAATTAGCACCTAAATCAAACAGAATGATGATAAGTCACTAAGACTGAGTTAAAATAGAAGAGGCGTATCAAGACTGTATATATTGGGATCTGCTCTGCTGCTCTGATTCTGCAGATTCGCAGCTGCACCAGCACACTACCCACCACATTTCACCATCCAAATAATGCATGTATATATGTAACACCCTTTAAACATTTTGTTTTTGTTTTTTCTTATTCATCACTCATTTATTAATTGATGTAAAAATTCTAACAAAGCTATAGTAATCATAACTAGCTAATATTTGTCGACATACAAAACATCATCAAATTCCCTATTATATTTTTATTGATCTTATAAATAATTAATTATCTATTTTATAATAAAAAAGTAAATAATATTTTTTTTAAATGTTAAAGTCATAAATAAAAAATATAAAAAATTTGAAACTATAAAAAGAAATAGAGGGAGTAGTTTTATTCGAGTGAAACACCACATAGGTTATTGACTTTGTAATTTGTAAAGGAAGTTCACATAAGTTCTTGTGTTTGTAAGAGTAGTTAGTATAAGACCCTGAGTTACACAGAAATTCACTAAAGTCCCTTAGTTTACAAAAGTAGTTTACTTATATATCTAAGATTACTAAATGTTATTCATTTAGATACATGAATTTACAAAATTAGTTCACTCAGGTCCTTGAGATTATCAAACTTCAAAGACCTAAGTGAATAAATATCTAGTAATCTCAAGGATCTAAATGAACTTCAATGCATCTCAGTGAACTATTCTTACAAATTTAGAAACTCAAGTGAATTTCCGTACAACTCACTATGTGACTTATCATTGTAAACTCAAGTACGAAAATGATAATTATTTTAATTTTATATCATCAAGAATATTAATTCATTTTTGAAAACTACTATGTAAATCTATATTTATATAATTTATATCTATGTATATAATAATATAATGCTTTACGGGTGATAAGACTATCTCCAATTGGGGTGCTTAAATGAGTTCTTCTTATTTAAGCACCTCACCTAAGCACCCCATTTCCTTTGGAATATGCTGACGTGGAATGGAGTGTTTAACAAAGTTGTTTAAATTAGCACCTGGTTCTTATAAAAAGAGTGGACCTAATTTGTATTAAAAATAAAAAAATAAATATGAGATAGTTAATTTGTGGGTACATGTGAGCCGGCCGAAGTGCTTATTTAAGAACATGCATTGGAGTGTTTCGGGTGCTTAAATTTATAAAGTGATATATACACGTGAGATCTATCAAAATATAATAAATTAATTCATAAGAATCTAGTTAAGCACCTTTCTATTGGGAAAAAAATGTAAGGGCAATTAATTTATTATTTGACTCAAAACCCACCCGATTTATCCATTTAATTGCCCTTACTTTTTTTTCCTATTTTTCTTTTATTGTCATTGTCTTTTATACTTTAGCGGTGATAATTAAATGGATAAATCGGGTGGATTTTGAGTCAAATAATAAATCAATTGAAAACAATTAATCCTTTTAGTATCCACTAAAAATGTATTTTAAAAAAATCTAATTCATCCAATGACTAATAAAAATCATCTAACTTATCTGTTGGCTAATTTGTAATTTCATAGGAAGGATATGTAATCCATACATTTAATTATTTTTTTTAAAAAAATCTTTTGGTTTCGTAAAAAGATTTCCTCTCTCTCTAAAATAAATATTTTTTCTCTTAAATTTATCTCTCTTTCTTTAAAATTTTGTTTTCTAAAATCTCTTCCTCTCCAAAATTTTTCTCTCTAATGTCTCTTGCTCTTTCTAGGCGACATCATTAGCTATGAAGCACGGATTCCAACACTCACACTAAACACAACATGGACATTTCGACACGGTTAACTTAAAAAATATAAGATATTAGGACACGCATATATTTATTAAAAATAAATAAAATATTAGCAACATGTCAAAAAATATAAATTATTTTTATCATTTTATCTACTATTTCAAATGAAATTTTTGTTTGTTTGGAAAATATTTGTTAAAGTGTCTCTTATATATATAGATAAATGTTAGTTTAAATGTGTTTGAGCCGTGGTTAAGAGATGTTCGAACTGAATTAAAAATAATTTTTGCTAAACATCTTTATAAGAGTGTCAGACATCAATCAAAAGAGTATCAAACATGATGCGTGTTTAACATGCCGACACACTAATTAAGAGAGGTGTCGATGTTTCATAAATCATTTGAACCAACGCAATAACACCATTAAGAATGAACAAGGGTCGGATTGAGTTGGTTTTAGCAAAATTGTTGTTTAATCCCACTAAAAAAGATAGAGTGAATTGGATCAAGTATCTATATATCTTAAATAATGTTTAATGACAAGTTTGGATAATATAGAATAAGATATTGTGCTTGAACAAATTTAAAAAAAATAGGCTTAAATATATATTTTTATTATGTAAAATATTTATTTTTGACTTTTCGTCCTTATAAATTTTTGTTGTTGTCGAAAAATCCTAACTTTTTGAAATTTTAAGCTTTTGGTCCATGTTAACTAAAATCTGACTTAACATTCCACTTAAATACGTGACATAGTAAACAAGTCTAGCGCATATTTTAGTATTTACAAAATGAAAAAAATTGGTAATTCTTCCCTAGAAAACATAAAATTTTATTTTGGAGTCCTTTTACTAAAATGTTTTTTTTGCATTATAACACAAAATTCAAATTTATTTTTATTTTTTGTAAAGATTCAATTAATTCATTTAAAAGTTAATGAAACCAAAGAAAAAGGAAAACACATCATACCCTATGGGTCCCACAGCACTCGGGTCATAGGAACTCGAGACAGACCCAATCCAATGCACCACGCGCCACTACAGCTATAAATACCCTCCCATCTTTACTTCACCGCCCTCCATAGTTCTTTATTCATCGCATTCCCAACCCAAACAAACAACTAAACGCAGCGTTTCAAACAAACATTACACGGAAAACTAAGGGTTCAGATTTTCAGCCGAATTACTGTTTTGCCCTCGCGGTGGCTGAGGAGAACATGTTCGTAGAGAGACGCCGTGGAACTGAAAGAGCATGGTGCGTTGTTTCAGCTTAGGGTCCGTTTTGATTCTGGCGGCGCTAGCGGCTTCCATGGTGGTGCTGCCGCTTATGCTTCCGCCGCTTCCTCCGCCGCCGTTGGTCCTCCTCTTCTTCCCCGTCGGTATCATGGCCGCGCTCATGTTTCTCGCCTTCTCGCCTTCCGATGCCACCGTAAACGTTGTCGGTTACTCGCAATAGCGAAACTCACGATTGGAATCGTGGATCGATGCCACATTTTGGTGTTCTGAATCGGCGTCTTCTTCATTCAACAATCTCTGGTTTCGATTGCTTCGTTCGTTCATAAGTGAACCTCCATTTTGATTTTAGAGATTATGAGCGCAAATCACTTTAATTTCTAACTTTATAAATTTTCGATTTTAACTTTTCATTTTGTAAAACATTGTAAAATATTAATTAATTTGATTTTTTTGGCCGCATTTTTTCCACAGATAAAATTAAAGTCAATGATATTTTCCAATGTTTTGTAGAATGAGAATGAAATGAAAATTTTATAGAATCAGAAATTAAAGTAGTAATTGATGCATGTAATTTCGTAAATTAAGGTGGAGGTTTACTTGCGCTTCGTCTAATTTTTTGGTTTTTTGTTTGTAGTTACATTACAGTGTTTATATGAAAGAAAGTTGTAAAAGTAGAAAAGGTGAAAGAAGAATAGAAAGGAATGATTCATTGTATTGAAGCATAGAGAATTTGATTTTTTGTTGGATTAACACGCTTACACTTTACTTGCTGAGAATTAATTTGAATAAATTTTGACTGATTTTCTGAATTTAATATTCCAGTCCAGCATCTAGCCGCCCTTGAATTGATCCATGTCCAATGTACATATAAATATTGTGGAAAGGCGTTAAACAAAAAAGACCACTACTACTACTATATTCATATCAAGTATTTTATTGCTTGGACCAAAAAAATTTCCGAAGTAGTACTATTTAATTGCCGATTTATCATGTGTGGAATTATAATACTGCTAGTTTTCATGCGTTTAATTTTTCGTTAGTTTAGTTTATCAAAATTTATATTTAAATATTTTTAGTTAAAAGTAAATTTGACAAAAATAAATATTGTTTAATTAGAATAAAAAGTACATTTATAAACAAAAAAGAGATAACAAGTATATTTTTAACAAATGAAAAAGTAACTCATATAATCTGTTTGATCAAGTAAGCTTTTAAAGTCAATCTAAAGTATATATAGAAAAAAAAAAACAATTTAAGGTAAAATTTAATTGAGCCAATACATGGAAACAAAAATCATACTGTATTTATTAACACATTATTACATGCACCAGAATTAATTTTGCTAACCCAAATTAAAATCCAAACTTGCTCTTATTCATTTAATCTTGCGAATACATTTTCCTTTTCAATGAAATTTTTTTATTTATGAATTATTCAACTTTTTTGTATAAGCCAGAAAGAGGGTATTTCTTAAAACTAAATAAGACAATTTTTAAGAACATACACAATTGAAATGATTATACAAATAGTTTCACTTAATTATAATTACTCCTAGATGTGAACATGGTTAGATAAATAATCACCCATCATTTCTCCCATTAAGGAAGAAAGAAATCAAGAATCATTATGATGTTTTAGCTAATTAATCTTGTTACTCAATGCCTAACCAAGCATAGTTACTAGTATAAGGTTAATCTTATTAACAGGAGTGGCAGTGAAAATGTCAATATGATCACTTTATGAGCATTTTCATTTAATTGTCAACCGCAGCCATTGCATCTGCTTTTTTCCACTAACTTTGCATGATTTTACATACACGTTGAAGTCCTTTTACAATGGAGAAGTAATTAACTCTCCACTTGAAAAATCAATAAAGTTCGAATAGTCAATTAATAGATAATTAAATCTCTTAAACATCCTGATTAGAAATCTAATTTTAATTATGTGTATGAAACAACTTTATTTAAAGGGAATATATTCACATTAGTTATCTTTTCACCTCAAAAGTAATTAATCTCCGACCGTCGAACATAGTATACATAAAAACTCCCCACTTGAAATTCACTGAACAACCCGCCAGCTTTGAATAGAAAATCTTTGAATTGAGGCTGCTTGACCCTCCCATATTAATTTCACAATGAAGTTTCCATCTTGCATCCTTCAAATCCGACAGCAAATGAATAACACTTTAAACAATGACCAACATGTCACTTTTCTTTTTCTGTGTAAAGCCCTTTCCTTGTCTCCTGTTCTTATTTAATTCTCATTTCCTAGGATGTTAGAACCATACTTGTCACTTTCAATTGCACCCCAAAATCCTCTAGTGAAGGTGACAAGATAATAAATTATAAGAATTTGAGCTAAACACATCACCTAACACACACGCACCTTGTCCTTCTCAAAAGCATATTTTATTATTTGATGGATGGATGGGATGCACGTACATGATTGTGTTACAATGTCTTTCTACTTGACATCACATGTGATTACACTACAAAATATGTCGAGCTCAAAGCTTACATTAAATAAATTCAAATTATCACACAAATTATACCCTTCAAAGGCCAAAATCATGAATTGGTTAGCAATTCAATTCTGTCCCTATTTGGTTACCATTACACCAGACAGCATATTGCAGGATCCAGGAATTTCAATTATGTGAGCTGATCAATACCCTTTATTTTTTCACATTTCCTTGTCAATTATATCCCTCATCATCTGTATTGGGATGAGCCCTTCGGTTCTAATAGCATCTTTGTTTGGATCAGGACTAATAAAGAACAGGGTAGGCAACCCACGAACCTGAAATACACATAAAATTCAAATGTTCTTTAGATCCTGAAACACATGAAATTCAAATAATCTTATGCATGAGTGCTGCATGTATGTGATGAAGATTAGTGTTGAAGAAATAATTGATTATTTTTATCAACTCTCGGAAAGATTTTTTTGAATAATAAGCGACTACTTCAAAAATGGCAATTTGGTCTAACAATTTTTAGAGAAATAATTGTTAATTTTTGCCGACTTACTGAGAGAGGTTTTGAAAAATAAGCGATAATTTTCCTAAAATAATTCACTCCTGAACATGCACATATCTTTCCAAAACATGGTATTAGTGTGTGTCTAGATCTGTTGCTAATAGTCCCCTCAAGGATCTAATCTAGGCTTGAGAGTCGAAGTAAAAACTGATAAAATACTGATTCACAAGTCAACTGTACTACAGAAAGACAACAGGGATGCAAGATCTGAAATTTGGGAAGGTTATTATGTTGAATAAACAGCATGATTAGTAGGTAAAAGGTTATGAGGAAATTGCTTAGCCCCCATCCCATCATATAATGTTTTATTCTTTCCTGTGCTCTGGGATAATCACGCAGGTTCACAAGCCATTCAAATTAAAATTCATATTAGGGATCTATACCGAGTGTTTGCAAATGTTCAAATTTAACACAATAGGCTAACTAGTTATTACCTGCATGTCACGTGCGAATTCATATTCGTCATCTGTATCAACCTTAACAATCATTGCATTGCTCTCGTATTCAACCGCAAGCTGTACAAAATGGAAGGATAGTTCTGAGCTTCCAAATCAACTACTCACCTCTAACAAACAGAGGAAAATACCGTTGGCACATGCTATCCTCAATATTCAAATATTAAGAAATTAAGACAAAGTATACAAAGCTTGTTCATTGTTAAACGTCAGTAAGAAAATAAATTGTTTTCAGGAAAAGTAAACCAAGCAGTTATAGGACAAATTCAATTTCCCCGGATATTAAACTGTTTGCATTATTCTTAAAGTATGTATATCCTGACAGAAGACTATACATTGCAGCCAAAAGATGCACTAGCATGATTATACGAATGTGACTTGTCACTTGAGTCCAGTTCATCAAATGCATCTCTCTAGTGATCGAAGTTTAATGAAATATTAAATATAGGCTACTAATTATAGCAAAATTTATACCTAAAACCCATTTGAAATTTCAGTAGAACACATCTAAAACTACTGTGCTTATAACTAATTGCAAAGCTGTACTGGTTGCTTTGTAATGTTATTTAGGAATATAGATCGTCTGCAGTGATAATGGAACTGCATAGTTATGCAGTATTGCAGTTCCAATCCAATGGTTTGCATTATAGGGTATAAAATTAAAAAACATTAAAAAAATAAATAAATAAAAGATGATATTCAGAAACTGCTTTCCATAAAGATCAAAACTGCAGAAGGTGCAGTTCATTTCCAACTCTTGAGGATCTAGATCTGTTATTAAGAATTTAGAATATATGGAATTTTTTTTTTTTTTTACAAACTCAACTTCTTGCTGTTCACCACTGTCACTCCCCCCTTTGGATGCTTGAGCAAAGCTTCCAAAATGAGAAAGTGATTTTCGCTGGTTTATTTAATTTTGTATTCAAGCAGTCATAAATCATAACTGTATGAGATGGCACAGCCTCTACTTCTGTAATTATTTCTGCCTCATACATTATCATAAAGTTAAGCATGTCATACAAGTATAAAACCTAGAATATTTTTATTGATATAATGCTTTAGATGAAGAGAAACTAGTTCAGGTCTTCTTGGATTTGAACTTTCAGATCTTCAATGTTTTATAATGCCTTCAAACAGTTTTGTAATTTCAGCCATTATAACACCAAAGGGGTATATGCATAAGAGTTACAGTGCAATTGCAACTATAAAGTGGTAAGCATAGCAGTAATAAGTAAACCAAATACTGCTTATGCAGCCCAAATTCAGACACGTCGAATGGTTCATTGTCATTTAAATACAACCATAGAAACTCGTGCTCTTTCAAATACTGTTCAACAACATGGATGGATCTATCAAGATTCTTTTGAGATCATCTCATCTAAGCATGCTTTACTGCTTTTGCAAGCAACCAAAAATCCCTCCATCTACTATCAATGAACTTCATGAGCGACAAAAACGACAAAATGACACGTTTACAAATGATGAAAGTATCTTATGTAGCCTGGCTACATGGATTAAGGCAAAGATTGTTTCTTAAAATATCAGTCTACTGGTAACCCAGCATACGTAATGTTCTATAACTTGTAGGTTATGTCGCTTGTCACAAATAACCAAATCTTTGTAAGCCTTTTCTCTTTGTCGCTAGTTTCGTTCTTTGCACGCTAAGAGACTAATGATTATGGAATGAAAAAGATAGTAGCCTCTTGAAAACATACTGTTGAAAGTCCCACATTGACTAGCAATCATCCTCCCAACAGTGGTTTTACTTGTAAACAAATTATTGTAAAATATTTCAAGTAATTCAATCTATTTCTTTTCCAAAAAAAAAAAAAAAAAAAATCTACAGAATGATTATAGACTCATAACTGTCATCTTATACACTGTCTTCTTTCCCTTTGAACTCAAACATAATAATGCTCTCTTGAAAGTTGAAACCGACATAAGATTGACAACACATCATCATATTCAAATAAGAGCAACAGATACATTCATCAATTAAACCACATACCATTTCAAGTTCTTGAGCCATTAAGATGCAGGGTCCACACCATGTTGCATAGAAATCAATAATAATAGGTACATTTCTTTCTCCCTTCACCAGCTCTTGGACTTCCTGAGCTGACAACTTTTTCTGCAAATACAAAATAAAAAGCAATGGCATTACTATTGCAGCAACGAACTTCAATTAGTTCACTTAAAAGTAAAAAAATAAAAACTCCTTTGTCTAAAACTCTTGTGTTTATACAGACCGTATCCAGCTAAAACTTACGCAGGGCATTCACATCAGTTCTGAAATTTTGAAGAACATTCAGATGAATCCAAAATTTCGGAATTGATAACGCATAATAGTGGTTGGAGAGGATTAAAGTGCTTAAAAATTGTAAGATTGAGGAGTAATACCATACCACAAGATAATCTTCTCGGACATGTTTTCCTTGGGGAGGCTTGCAGAGCAACTTTCTAGGCAGTGTAGAGAGTGAAAGAGGCCTATTATTGAAGAGATTGAGGTGTGTGGTTGCGGGGAGAGGATAACGGTGTTGAGGAAGAGAAACACAGAAGAGAGGTTGAGAAACAAACGGAGAGGGAGAAGTCACACTCGGGGGAGTAGGAGGAGCATGGCAATGGAAGAGAGCCATTGAATTGAAGCTTCTGAGAACGTGGAAGGAAATTGGTAAAAGAAGGGTTTTTCAGAGAGAGCATGAGAGTGAGAGGGTTTATCATATCCACTTCTATTCTTTTCTGTCGGTAAACGCCAAATGCACCCAAATCCAAAATTAAGACAACAATAAATGCACCCAAATCCAAAATTAAGACAACAATATATTTTAATTAAGACAAATTCAAGCACATTATTTAAAAGAAATATGTTATTTTTTTCTTTTTAAGATATGAGATAATATGTATTGATAATTATTTTTTTATTTTTTATAACTTTAATTAGTATCCTAAGAGTATTATATATTAAGACACTTGAGTTAAAAACTTGTAATGTTTTTTTTTTTCAAACGTTATTTAGTGTCTTTAGGTATGAGTTAAATATATTTTAAAAAATATAATATTTTATATTTTTAGAGATGAAATAATATGTATTTTTAATTATTTTTTATTTCTAGTATCTTTAACTAGTATTTTAAATGTATTGTTTAGTAAGACTATTATTTTTTTAAAAAAAATATTGTCAATGCTTTTAGTACACTTATTAAAATATAATAAATATATATTTTTAAATATTTTAAATATAAAAATAAAAATATTTATTAAGTCTCAATTATGTAATTCAGTTGAAGAATAAATTGATACATTTAAGCATGTATACGTGGATATTTAACTTTAAACCAATGTTATTATACTTTCCTATTTGAAACAATAAATATTAAAATTCTCAATAAAATATTATCACTCTTGTATCTTTAATTAATACTTTATAAAGACACTGTTTAGCACTTTAATTTTATTCATAAAAATAAGCATTTTAATTTTTTTTCTAATTAGACATTAATTTTTTATTCCCGTAAAATCAACCACCTTTACTTTTATTATGTTCTCCCAATCAAGAGTTTGTTGACTGTTTATTAAAAAAAACATAGGTTGGGAAATCCAGATTATTGTAGCTTTTCTAGGAAAGTTTGTTGAGTTATTTTGTGATTATAAAATTAAAATATTTTGTTGTGAGATTCTAATTTTTGTAATTAATTTTTTTAAATCTGTTTGAAGACAGCTTTAATTTTTAAAAACTATTAATAATTCACTTTTAAATTACTTTGATTAATTTTTAAATTACCAATCACCTTCCATGTTTAACACATTCCAAGAGAATTGCAACAACCAGTAGTGTGTTTGTGGCTTTGTGCATGTGTTTAGTACTAACGCATCACAAATTCTATTTTTTTTGACGTGCAGGATCTAGAGATAAGGGATTGAAGATTTCAATGCACTGGAAGGAGACATAAATGGTAAAATAAACATGTTGTGGTTAATGCATGTTTGGATTGATTTTTCTCGACATCAAACTATGATTTAGATTTATTTAAAATTGATTTTGATAAAAAAAAATGATGTTTGATAAACCTTAAACCAAAGTTGATTTTATTATGGTTCGATGAGAATTAGTTATGCTCGTAATTAATTAACAATGAATTTTAAAAATTTAATCCCAAACATGTACTTTGACTCACTTTCAATCATATCTGATTACTCATTACCACATCAACATGAATTTGAGAGGATACCAATTCTTCAAGGCAAAAGCCAAACCAGACATCTAACATGGGATTAGTCCCTCTTGGCCACTTCCAAAAAAGGAAACACATTTAGTGATCTTCCTTTTTTTTTTCTTTTTTTTTTTTATAAACTAAAATACACATATGTAAGTTTGAGCTGATGAAGAATTACTACTTAAAACTGTGTTTTTTTAACTTTGATCTTACTCTTACCCACACAACATAATAACCAACATTTCATTTCTTAATAATATGAAATAGAATGTAGAATGTTACAATTAAAATTAAGTCCACGATCAAAGTTAGGACTTATGAGAAATCATTATTCTCTCTGCCTTATATGGCACTCTCTTCATTGATTACTCCAATCACAGAGTTACCATAAATTTCCCTCCTTCCAGTACAATTTTAGTGAGTGATATGAGGTTTATTCAATTTATATTATGATGTTTGATTAAAAACTGTATATATACAATTGAGGCTTAATTAAGTTCTTCCAATTGTTAGAGAAGAATCAAGAGGCTTATTATGGAGAGTAGCAAAGATGGTAGCAATCTGAATTTGAGTATTGGCAATGATTTCAGTTCTCTTGAGATCCAATTCACCCCTTTTAGCCTCAGCTTCAATTCTCATCTTTTCAATCTCTTTCATAGTTTCCATTCTTGTTTGCTCTGACCTTACCACCACTTCTGCTAGCCATCTTATGCTCTCTGCTATTTCTTCCTTCTTGTCATCACCACCTTCTTTCCTAATTCGCCTCTTAATCTTCTTGTTGTTCTGAGATTCTGTATTGCTTTTCATCTTCCTCTTGTTGCATCTGATTACTCTCTCCTTTTCACAACTGTAAAGTGCAGGTGTACTGCTATCTGTGTCCAATAATGCATTGTTCTTGTTCGATACTTGATCTGATGACTTTGTTCCTAACCCATCATCATCTTCCTGTTAATAATATTAATATGTTTAAATGTATAATGCTACGAATAATGTCAATTTAACTTCACTCTTCACTGCATGTTTGCAAGTAATACTTAATTGCTTTCTGCAAACTGTTGTCTCACTTGTATAGCGTACCGACTAACAAACAAAATTAATACCACATACTGATAACACATCAATAAGCATAAATTATTTCCAGAAATCATATCTTCTATTCAAGCCAACTCTTAAATCCAAAATTTATTTGTTTTCCCTATACTAGACACTAGTAGTATATGACAATGACACGCACTAATTGATGAAACTGGAAAAGAAATTCATTTTCCCAGAAATCTGAAAAGTTTCAGCAGTTGCAGTAACATTATGATCGTGTTAAGGTTTCATCACAAAACCAATTGACAATACAAGAAGTAGCTTAATAGGTATTTAAACCGCACCACAAAGAATAAGGTAGGCAATGTGAGACTTATTTCCAACAGATCGGATGCTTCATAATACAATGATTTGAAAGTTAAAACCACATGCCCCGAATTCAAAAGCTAAAACCATGATTTGAGGAGTAAATCTATAAAAGATTTAGGGGTTATTCAGTTCGTGTTTTATTTTTTATTTTCATAAATAATTACAAGGTATGATTTTTTTCATTTTCATAAAAAATATGATACATATCAGAAAAACACGACAACAGATGAAAACAACACGTAAGTTTTATAATTACTCCATTTTTTTAGAAAAATGCAAACCAATGAGTCCCAAGTCATGTGATGCTCATAAATGTAATAAAAAGAAATCAAAGCAAGAATTAGCCAAAATGAAAAATAATTCATTAAATCTACCTTGGGTAATCTATGAAGACCATTGGATCCATGTGAGTTTTGAGTAATTGGAGGAGGTGGTGGTGGTGGAAGAGGATGATGAGGCAGAGGCAGAGGAGGAGGTTGTGACACAGCCATTGAAGAAGGTTCTAACAAGTTGAAACCAGGTTGATTATTAGGCCCTCTTGATTGAAAAGGTGGTTCAAGTTGAAGTGTTCCTGTTCCTGTTCCTCTGAGAAGAAGATGAAGCCTTGAATAGAAAGGCCAAGAAGATGCATCAGCAGTAGTTGGTGTTGCTGATTCTGATCTGTACCTTTTCTTCATAGACTCAATCTTGTTCTTGCACTGAGTCTGAGTCTTTGCTGATTTGGTAGAGTTTTCCCTGGACGACACGTGGTGCGCCACCTCTTCCCAGTCATGACCCTTGAGTTTTGCTCTGTTCCTCAGCACCCATTTGGCTTCATAGGCCTCAAGAAGTGTTGAAACTGCTCCTTCACTCCACTCATCTCTCTTCAATCTATCACTTCCTGGTTTCTTGTTATTTTTATGATGATGATCTGATGATTTATTATTATCCTCATCCATCTCTCATCACTCCCCTTTTAATTTTTACTCCTTCTGTTTAGCTGCTAACATGTTTCAAACTTTAATACAGTGTTGTTGTCTTTTTCTTAGGTAAATTGACACAGAAATATTGTGTGGTATAGAAAAGAGTGTTTGATGGCATAGCCAACCCACTCCACATTCAGAATAGTGTATGATGGAAAAATAAATAATTAAATAAGTTAATGATGTGAATCCTTTTGGTCACTTTTGGAGGAGGTGTTGTTGTTGTTGTTGTTATATATGGCAATGCCATTGTGGGAGGGTTTTGATTTGGCTGTTAGCGTTGATATGAAGCCAACTAAGACATCCCTCCTCTGCCCTCACGTGCCTCTGTCACCCACTTATACAATCAAAATATTCTTCACCACAGCAAAATATTAATTATTCATTCACTTGCTAATCAATTAACCGTCTCTATTGCATTTCAGAAGCGCACTTTTAGCACCAAAACCGTCACAATGTGCTCTCTAATTTCAATTCCCTCCACTCTAGCACCACACCACCGGCCAATGTGCTACCGTCACTAAAAACTACTAATACCTTTTCTTATCTCTCTTCCTTTCTTTTCTTTGTAATCATCTTTTCTTTTTCATCACTATTTAGTATCTTTCTTGTCTCTCTCAGGTTGCACTTTTGTTAATGTCAGCTATATTTAAGTGGCTTTTGGGTCATGCATTTATAGCCACTACACCTTAAAGTGATGACTCTGGTTGGCCATTGAAGTCAGGAATCATACTTGGCCACGTCAAGCAAAGGAAAAGAGGTTCAACTTTGGATTGCAACCCTTAAATCTACAAATGTACTGCTTCATTTCTTCTCAATCATCTAAATGGGTTGTATCTAAGATGATCCCTAAAAAATGAAAATCACTGTGATCCACTATAGTCTAAAGATATGATTTCACAAATTCAATCGTTGGATTGAATGTTTAGATACTGTAGATTAACTATGTGAAAATTCGAACGATTTAAAATTTTGTAGATATGTAATTTAACCGCAAATACTTTAAGTATATATTATACGTTCATATAAAAAAAGTTCGATAGAATATGAAATAGTTTTCAAACTGTTTAAATTTTTATATAATTAATCTACATTGTATAAATTATCAATCTAACGGTTAAATTGATAAAATTCACTGTAATGAGAAGTGTACCATAATGGGGACCATGGTGATCCTAAACTCAAAGTGACTACCCTATAACCCACCGTCAAAACTACCTTTTCCCCATTCCAACTCACACTCATTATGATCTTTTAAAGTGTAAACTGCAAAAAGGAGTTAAAATGATTAGAAAAATAACATGAAAAACCTTAAACTATACGCTAGAAGGAGGGCTTGAACCTCCGACCTTGTGGTTAACAGCCACACGCTCTAACCAACTGAGCTATTCCAGCTTGGTTGCTTGTGAAAGGTTTGAAATGAATAATTAACATAAATACTGTCGTTACTCAAAAAATAAAAAATTGCACGTTGCACCTATTTCTTGCACAACAGCCAGTAATGGCTATCGAGTTTTATCTGTTAGATTTTGATCATAATAAGTATATAAATACTATTAACCCTAGCTAGCTTAATTGAAAAATGCGCAAAGTCAACTAAACGAAAGCAATTCAAGAAATCAAAAAGAAAAATTTTCTTATTTTAGATTTTAGAAAAATATAATCAAGAATCTAGCCATGTTATAAATTATTTGTTCGATAAGTTGTTGACCAAAGGGGAATGAATATATACTCATGCAATCTGCTACATACGTATTATACTATCATGCTTTGTTCTTTAATTTATACTCCGATTATTAATTTATTTTTGTGTGAATCACTTGTATGTTATTAAATTTCTCAAAAACCTTCAAATCAAATCTTGCGGAAGACAAGGGTACTACAGTATAATTTTTAACGAATTTGAAATTAACCAGTTGCTCTTCTATTATTTTTTATGGACAAATTTCGTGAAATTTGATCTTCCTACTCTTAAGTATTTTCCTTTTTAAATATACAATTTTCAAGGGAGATTTCATTAAAAATAAAAGATGATGAAGAAGATTTTATTATTATTATTTTTTTAAAAATACCTTTTGAAATCAGGAACATAACCCTCAGGTATACTGTCCTACACTCAAGAGTGAGAAAGCATTGGCGAATAAACCAATATTGGTAAGATTTGTAAAACTTTAATGAATAATAATAATAATAATAATAATAATAATAATAATAATAATAATAATAATAATAATAATAATAATAAATATAGAGTAAGGAAGAATGGATTGAGAGAGGAAAAAGTGAGCTTTGCTTAATATCCAAATTAAAGGTGAATAATTGGTTAACTCATCATTCTATATATCCTATTGCAAAAGAAAGCATTATACAATATATTGTGCTTCAACCACTATGAATTAATGGCCCACAAAAAGTAGCAATTGAAGGAAACCATAATACCAAGAGAAAACAAATTAAAGTTATGGACAAATTTCACCATAATTAATTAGTAGTTGAGTTTTAAAACATTTAAACTAGAGTTTGAATCCGATCATATATAAAAAAAAATGGTAAAAGAAAATAAAAATGGTAACATGCCATCACCGTTGGTATTGACACCATAACATTGAGTCTGGATTCTACGTGTTAGTACTAAGAGATTGAAATATTTTAATAAATTCCGAAATAATTAAGCGATTTCAACTTTAATTTCTGGACTTTGGCTGAGTTATTAATTTGATCATTTATATACTTTATTTAGGTTTAGTTTTTTTCCCCTTCTCCTAAAATTAAAACTGGGTATTTGATTCCTCTCATTCAATCCTATTTTTTCCAGTGTTAGATATCAAAACATAGAGGCATTAATTTATTTTATCCAAAAGGAAGATAAGCCTGAATTCCCACAAGCATCTGTTTGCTGTGATAAGCAGGCAAAAGAAATTAAATGGTTAACTTACAATCTTATATATATATGATTTCATGTAATATAACAATAATAATAAATGAAAAAGAGTAATATCAAAATTAGTGGAAGCAGTACAATTAGCTACAAGCCAACAAGTTTTCAATACCAGTGATATGATGCAGAGGTTTTTTCAGGATTATTATATTAATCCTAAGTTACACATACATTACTCAAGTTTAGCTAGCAAGGCACACCCAAACCCAGAGAGTACAAATATCCTATTATAGTTGATTATAGATTAAAAGATAAAGAAGCAAATCAAAGCATTGGAAGAAAAAAGCAAAACAACAAATGGAATTAATTGTTTTTCTTGATTGTGTTATAGTAATATATACAACAAATATTGTCATAGCTTAGCCTGATCAAAGAGTATAATATCAATCTCATTAGAACTAACACCTACTTTGTAATGTTTTAGTATGATGCAGAGTCTGATTGAACAGGAGGATATAAATCTTGTTCGACGGTTTGATGGTTCCGTCCATGATGATGAAGCAAGAGCTTCATCAACGCCACAGCTTTGGTCTTCCCTTTGGGAGTAGCGTGTTCTTGCACGCAGAGGATCCCATCCAAAGCCCCAACCGTTTGTGTAACCTCCCTAACAACTCTCTCCCCTCCGTTTCTCACCAAATTCAACAACCCAGAAACCGCATTCTCCTTGCTCCTCATACTACTACTACACATTCCACTCTCCCAACCTACAATTCCCGCCAAAATCACAATCCCCGAAACTTTCCGAAACGGTTCTTCGCTTTCCTCGCACCCTGCAATTTGTGCAATTACTGCCGTTGCATCCTCAATTATGCCACTTTTTCTCTTCTTTTCGCTCACTAGAGCAAAAAGTGCAGACACCATGCCGTGCCGGATTATGACGGTCCGGTTCGGCGGGTGAAGCGCTACTCCGAAGGAGGCTTTGAGGGCGTCCTTTACTGACCTGGTTGATGAGTCCGGAGAGGCCATGATGTCCACCAGGGCGCCAAGGATGTCCTGTCGGGCACCGACCACTGGGCGATACTCGGGGACGACGGCGAGGAGGCTGTGGAGAGTGGCGGCGGAGGACTGGACGGCGGAGGGGCAGGAGGAAGAGGAGTGGCGGGAGAGGACGTGAGAGAAGGCGTCGAGGAGGGTGGCGGAGGAGACCAGGGGGAGGCGGTCGGAGATGGAGAGGTTGAGAAGGGTGGCGGCGGCGTGTTCTTGGATGGGGTGGGAGGGGGAGTAGAGGGAGTCGGAGAGGAGGGGGATGGCGTCGGCGGCGATGATGAGGGGGCGGGCGGCGGGGTCTTGGTTGGAGAAGAGGCGGAGGTGGCGGAGGGCGGCGAGGCGGGTTTGGTCGGAGGGAGAAGTGAGGGTGGAAACAAGTGTGCGGATTGTTAGGCGCTTGGTATCCATATTCATGTGCTTCTTTTTTTTTTGGCTAAGGTTGTGATTGTGATGAATGGTGTGTGTGTGAGTGTTGCTTTATTGATCTGATTAGTTAATTACTAGTTAATTAAGGAGAAAGTGGGGGGGTTGGTTTAATTTAATGGTTATGAGATGAGATGAGGTTGGATAGGGTGGTGGGCGAAAGTGAAAGGAGGAGGAGGAGGAGAAGGAAAGTATTTTAGTGCAAAGATGACATTTGAATTGAATGATCTGAATCTGATTTTTTGTTTTCCAATTTGACTTTTTTGTTTTCCCTTTCAGTTTCTGGGTTGATTCAGTCAGATGAGTTTCATCCTATGAACTGCGTGGGGTTGATGTCCTTCATATGAATTCCTATACGGTACCTTTTTACTTGTTATACTATGGACTATATACTAACATCAACGATTATTATTATTAGGGGTGACTTCCTGGATTTTTGTCAGATTTGAAGCCTAATGATTTGGGTTTGGTTGATTTGATTTTTGTAATTTTTACTCTTTAATTTAAACTAATTTAATTTGAATTTGATTAAGTTGAGTTGAGTGATTAGGCCTACTTAATTAAATAAAAAATAGATTATTTTTTTTAAAAAAAAAATGTAAAATTTACTGTGATATAATATTAATTTTACATAAGTTTAGTAATTTTAATCGCTAAAATGAAACGTAACATTAATAATATAATCATACAATATAACATAGTCTTAATATAAATTAAGTAGTTAATTAGTCCTAATAGGAGAAAACAGTGTTGGCGGCAAAGAGGTCAAGGTGGCAGTTACGGTTAGGGTTTAGAATCTGATTATGCTTGTTTTGAAAAAAATGATTAATAAGGAGAAGTCAATTAGTCGACTACTGGGTTTGAAGTATCGAGTGAAGTCTTAAGAGAATAAAATGAGGTAGAAAATTAGCTATTTATAAATTTAGTTTAAGTAGTTTTGATTGGGTCGTGTTCATTGGGTTTTTGAAATGCAAACTCAATACCCAACTCAAATTAGTTTGGGTTCACTAAAAAATACCCAAACCAACCCAACAAAAAGTAGACAATTTGGTTTAGTTTGGATTGCTCGAGTTCTTGGGTTACCCACCACTAATAATTATTAGAGAAATGATATATCTCACACAAATCCTATTCAATTAAATTTGATAATTAAATGAGTAAAATAATTTATAAAAAAAATTAGTATTTTTCTTATTATTAATATCCAAAATAGTCTTGACTTTAAATAGCAATTACTTATTTTAGTATTTTGACTGTATTACAATTGATCTCCGGTACTCTGCTTTGTAAAAAATTGGTAACAACATTTTATAAAAAAAAATATAGTTAATTTAGTTTTTTTATCAGACTAAATTGAATGGCTATTGCCTCTATTAAGTCTATTGTCTTTAAAATTGAATGTCTATCTATTGTTTAGGCTGAAATCTATATAACTTTTGAATTTCTCTAGTCTTAGTAAATATTCGATTCATTTAGTTTATATGTCTCGTCCTTACAAAACCTATCAGTAATAGCTCCTTGTATAAATCTCTTTGTACCGGCAATCATTCTTCCCGGAATATCGCATATTATTATATATGTAGATGTAAGAAAGAGTCATGCATTTCTAAGGGTTTTAGTATTATAGACACAATAAATTATTTCTCAACATCAGAAGTCTCGATCAACAGTTCTTCCTCAATGGGATCCAATTCCAATTCTTAATAAAACTGAAGAAGTTTACTAAATTTAATAGCAACTAGATGTACATGAGACCCATACAAGGTTTGATTGGGAAATCCTTCATTCTGAGCCTATCTAATTAAATTGTAGACAAATTTAGGTGGTGCTAGCTTGAAATGAAATTCTGGTGTTACGTTACTTACACATTAATGCAAACACACGTGGAGAACTCCAATTTGCCAATTTTATGCAAAAAAGACTCTCAATTAAAATATGCAAGCAGATCCTCTACGGCTGTTAAAAAATGTCATTATTTTTCTCTTTTTTACTCAGTCTATATGCATAAAGAATAAAGAAATCATTAGTAAATATATATATTGATGATTTAAAGTTTAATTTGATTGCTTGCCTCTTTTTGTTGATGATTTCTGAGTTTGTTTTGTCTGGTTTTAATCTATACGGACATATAGGGTATTACATAGTAATATATTTGGGTATATACGCCATTTTATACATTTGATAAGTTGTAGGCAAATATGTTGATTATTATTTAGCTTTATTAAAATTTGTGTACAAACCCGATTTAAGAGCATGAGAGTGTAGATTAATAATTTAAAAGTTTAAGTAATTTGTGTGTTCAAGATTATCTAGGTAATAGATTTATAGTCCTCTTATATATATATATAGCTTAACCTTTTAGACTTCTAACCAAATAGAATTGAGTGAGGTTATGGAGTATATCAATATAGTCAAACAAAATTCTAAGAAGTACTACTATTTTCAACCCACTAAATTAGATTGATTATGGGTTTGTTTATTGATTTTGACCAAAGATATAAATATTTAGTTTTATTATATGGTCTCAATTTTTAAACATAAATAAATAATATTAACCATTAATATTTGTCTTTATGTGTTTTTTATTTTTAATTTCACAAAAATATAAATTAAACGCACACTATATTGGCCTTGAGTGGCAGAGGATATCCTTGATAAGGATTGTCCACCAAACTGCCAGTTGGAGCAAATTTTGTCCATGGAAGGAGGTTTATTACTTTCAGACCAAAAATATGCAGGTCCATTACTTTGACCAAAAACAAGGTCCATTCCACGCCAATTATTTTTTCATAAAAACACATCTAAACATATTTCTGCATTAGTTTTTCTGAAAAGATTATGGTTTCCCTGACATGTTTGTTAGTCACTTTGTTTTTTGGACAACAAAACCAGATATATTTTGAACTACCAAATTATAGGTTAAGTTTTTTCTTTTGATCTAGAGGCTAGGCATTTTTTTTTATAACCGGTCTAGAGGCTACGTTAAATTGAGTTGATTTGTTGGCTGGTTCTTTTGGCACCACACACGGTTTTTTTGGTTAAATTGAGATATGGAGGATGGGATTAGCACCATCTCTATTGGGAGTGGCACCATCCTTTTTATATGTAAGAATCATAAATATATATACTAAAAAGGATGGTGCCACTCCCAATAGAGATGGTGCTAATCCCATCTACCTTGAGATATATATGTGATAGTATGAGAGATATATGTGATGCCAAAAGTATTATTCCCATTTGTGTGCCCAAAAATATTGAGTAAATTTGTCTTGGTCAAAAATTGAATAATTTTAAGTAGCGGGCTAAATCCATTTCACTGCGACTATGGGCCTAATCAACTGGTCCATCGAAAGTGAATGGTTTTTAGTGAAGGTAGAAGAGATTAGCATCATCTTTATTGGAAGTGGCATCATCCTTTTTAGTATATAGATTTATCATTTTTATACATAAAGAAATAGTGGAATTTCCAAAATTGGGTGATCTCAATCCCTCCCACCTTTAGTGAATATCTGTTCGGTCCAAAAAAAACATTCCTCTAATTTGCGTTCACAAAAAAAAATTATAATTTGTTGGCAAAAAAAATCCTATAATTCTCCCCCATCCCGATTCCCCGCCTCCTTACGAGGACCGTAGGGATTCCCACAAATATTTAAAAATCTAAAAAAATTCTAAAAGCATAAAAAACCTAAACATAAGTAATAAAAGAAAGAACCAATGTAAGAGCCGGAATAAATGACGCAAGAACAGGAATGATGGTATAGCAATAATGAGCATGCTAAGCAAGAACAAGAATAATGGTATAGCAATAATGAGCATACTAAGCAAGAATGACACGCAGGAATGAACGAACAAATAGCACAAACAATTGATATAAGTAGGGACAAGAACTAAGAGTAGGGATAATAATAAATAAAAGTTAATCATATTATTTTTTAATGTATATGACTATATTATCCCTTTTAATTATATGTATATTTATTATATTAATTATATTAAATTAGAATATTTATGTAATTTTATATATATTTGGGGATGCGGACAACATGGTCCCTATCCCCATCCCCAAATATGTTGCAGAAGAACTTTTGTCCTCGTCCTCAAAAAAATCTCCAATTACCCCACGAAAATTCCCAAATTCCGATGATAATTTTCTTACCTAATCTAAAAGTATTGTTTGGTTCTACTTTTGAAGGGAAAAGGTTAGAATTGAATATATATACGGTGCAAAACTCATGGCTTGCGTGGGCTTGGTCTAAAAAAAATGAAAAAGTTAATGTCTTTTACATGTTAGTCTATTTAAACTACAGGTTAAATAGACTTAACTTGTGGACTTGCAAGTTGGCCTTTGAAAACATCTATATAATAATAAAAAATTAATTTAATTTAAATACTTATTTTTATCCTTATTTTTAAAATTTTTGTATATAATTTTAATTTTATAATAATATTTTTATTACAATTTAAATAACATTTAAAAATTTTTAATTTTCATTAAATATCTGATTCATAGGCTAACTAGTTTAACCATGTGTTTACCCACACAGCCAAGATAGTTCACCATTTAAAAAGTAGACTTCACAAGTCAACCTATATATCAATGTGGGTCTATATATGATTTTATAATCTCATCATCTAATTGGTTTGATTTCTAAATAATATTCAAACTAAATCCTAACAATTATTTTTAAATGAATTAAAGAAAAGTATTCTCAATTGGAACTTACTTTTGCTTTTTTTGGGGGAAAAAATGCGTGGAGCGCCTCAATTGATAAACACATTAGGTAAAAAATAAAAATAAAAATAGAAACTTAATTTATTATATGACCCGTGATCTTTCACAGTGATTGTTAAACATTTAAAAAAGACAAAAGAGCAACAGGTATAAAAACCCGTGACACACACCCTTTCACAAAGCAACAAATTTAACTGAACTCTCGTCAACTCGAATTTAATTCCATACTGACATTATTGAATTTACTCACACACATATCTTTTTACGTGTTCATATTAACTGAATCCATGACAATTCTATTATTCCATACATATATATATATATATAAAGTAGGAGTAGCTTAAAATTCTTGTGGTAAATGTATTTGGAAATATGCTAAAACTCAACCCAAATCAAGAGATTAAATACCATTACGCAAACAAACGACTTTCCTAATAGTACCAATAATTTGACATGTTTTTTTTTTCACCAAAAATAATGAACCATCACTAATTAAAGTGTTAATTTGATTTCACGTTTAAATGCCATAAACATGAATTTATTTTAACACGATAAAAAGTATTTTTATATTTTAAATTTATGATGCATATTTAATCTGAATTAGTGTGAAAGCAAATAGAAACTAAGTGCAGAGCTCACGAGCAACACCAAGCCTAGAGTTAGGGACGTCAAAGAGGATACGGTGGTTTTGTTGTTGCATGTTGGCTATGACATTGAGCACCGAGTTGACATTATTGGGAGCGGCAGCCATGGCCAAGCAGGTGGTGCTACCGGCGCTGCTGTGAATGAGGAGGTTGTCCTGTGGCAGCGTCACATTCATGCCCGTGAACATGAATGTTATTGTGGGTGCCACTATTGGGACATTGTAGCATGTGTCAAACCCTCCCAGGCTTGTCACTGTGAGGTTCCTCCCAACTCTTCGCCGGAATTCGTCTCGCACCGCCACGTATGCTGGTTCCACTAGCCGGGTGAACACCGTACCAGAATCAAATATGGTGCCAGCTCCGGTGGTTGGATTGAAAGCCAATGCCGCCGGAGGGATATCGACAACTCTCCGGCCAACCCTAATAGCAACCAAGTTAACATAGTAGAGTGAGGATCTTCTAGGATTCTTGAGAAGAGGTGTAAACTTGATCTTTTTGGGCTGGGCTATAGGCCCAAGTCTGAGTGACCCAGAGAAGTTAAGGGATTTGAAGCTTGGCAAGCAGTAAGAGAAAGTGGATTGATAGAGGTCTTGGGTTTGGGATAAAAGTGACAATGGGCCTCGGCCCAGGCCCAAAAGTCCCTGTGGAGGGGCAGAGGTGGCAGTGGTCTTTGTAACGCAACCAAAGGTGTAACCAGGAACAGGGTCAGTGGCAAGGGTGATTGTATCTTGGACAAGGTTAGCCGCTACGGTGGAGCCACCATAGGTCAAATTGAAGGTGCACGTGCTTGCATCACAACTCGGATTTGGTACCTGAAATTAAATTAGTAATTAGTAATTTGTTAAGCGAGCTTTGGAGAAGAAAGCAGGTCTCGTCAACTCTTGCTTTTGGATGGATTGGGTTCTATGAATATGCAAGTCAACCCCACCCGACCCGCAAATATGCTTTTTTACCAATTAACACTAATTTAATTCAACTACTGCACAACCCCAAACATTCACAATTATTGTACTACTATAGTTGCATTTCAGTTCACGTGATACTTATTATTTATTTACTTAAAAATCAAATATTACTTGCAGCTAGCATTATATTGTATTGTTCTAACCAACTACAATTACGCATATTCATAATGAAAATCAGCAATAGTTTTGTAGAAAAGGTGAAATAAAGATAAAGTAAATGGGTGACCTGTTTACAGTGAGGAGAAGCACAGGTAAGATTGTTGAAAGAGGATGATATTTGAGGGGTAAAAAGGGTAGAAGAAGAGCAGCCATCACAGCCAGAGCAAGGGATCCAAGCAGCATCATTACTAGTATCCATGGCCAACAGCAATGTCTGTTGTGGACTTCCTATTTTGACCCTCACAATGTAAGTTGGGCTCTGAATGATCTGCCTCCCTGAAGCAATGGGCACCACTGACCTCCCAGCCACAAGGCTAGCCTCCAAGTATTGTAGCCTTGCTTGGTCCTTGGCTTCAAACTGTAGGACACTCTGTTCCCATGAGAGTGCTTTAGTTGGCTTCAATGGGGAACATGGGCTGAATATATGCAACACTTGCAGGGTAGACCCTTTGTCTTGCCTCTCACATTTGGGGTTGTTCACACCTTGGACGACTAGGGAGGAGAACAACACAAATAATATTAACAGAATAGGTGAGAGTAATAACAGTGTGCCTTTCATGGCTTTTCTCTTCTCAGTTTGGGTTTGGGTTTTGGTTTTGGTTTTTGGCTGCTTCCTGCCTGCCTTCACAGGGCTACTCAATGCTTATATACTAAAATATAAAGCTAAAATACTTTTCTGGAGTTACAACTTTTTTAAAAACAAAATCTTATCTTGGGCTAAACATTTTGGATTTTACTTTTTACTAACTCCCCAAACAAGCTCAGAAAACTTTGGATCCATGGGATGGGATGGGATCTAAAAAAAAAAAGATCATTGAGTGCTGGAATGGAAATTAAATGTCACAACTACATTGAAAAAAATATAGATAAAAGCACTCGTAAAAGAACTAATATAACGGGAATAAAAAGATAAATGATCAAATTAACAAAACAAAATATTTGAATTGTGTTGTAGTTATACGAGGAATATGTTTTAGAAGCAAAACCATTCAATATAATCTTGTTTCCCTCTTTATTTTTCCATTAAAAAATGGGGTGAAAGATATTTTGAGAGTATGTGTGGGGTGATGTTAGGTTAGTGGGGTATGACAAGTAGAGTGGCAATGGGAGATAACAGACTGTACTCCATTTGGTATTGTAGGCCTTATTCCTGTATCACACTTTCAACATTCCACATCCAATTTCCATCTTACATTATCATTCTACACATGTATGTAAGTGTTATTGTTGGGTTAAAGTGATTGAATATTTCAACAACTTTTGCTCCATCTAATAGAGTAAAGGATAGGTTATGGGCCATATTGATGGAGGAACATTATATTGTGTAACACCTTTTGATAACTAGTTAGAGTTATTTAGCCTCACATATTGGATATTTTGGTGTATTTGTCAACTAATCAACTACTAGTTATAGTTATCATAAATAAATGCTTAATTACATATAGAATAGAACATAATTCACAATGTTATGGGATGAGAAAAAAGTAGTATTGTGCATTCCAGAAGCCATTATGAAAGTGCTCTGTGCTTGTGAGGGCCTCAAAAAGATGGTCCAAATGTGGGAAAAAAAAACACTTTTTAGAAAATCTATTTATTAATTTTTATTGGGAGTTTAACTCCTAAATAATTCACTAGTTTTTTATGATCTATTGTTGGGAATAAAGAGAAGTAGAGATTGATTAATATAGGTAATTTGTTGGAAGAAGACAAAGCTGGAAATCAGAGTCAGAGAGCGTGAATCCAGCTGAATTGCTCTGTCTCCTTTTGTTCTGTTCTGTTCTTGGATTTACCTTCTCACTTCTCACGGGTTCAAATTGAATTTCTATGTTTCTGCAATTTCATTTATTTACTCCACACAAAATTACATTGCAGCTAGTCATTATCATCATAAAGGGTGTTTGATTTTTTCTTTTCTCTTCTCATAAACTAAAATGGATTTTATGAGTGAGCTCAAAGGATAAAAGAGTTTCAAATTTCTGTTGTAAACCTGGTCATGAGTCCTGACAGACTTATGCTTTGGAAGGGAAAGAGGTAAGAATAAATATAATTAACACTACTCTTATACTTTCTGTTTATTTATACAAGTACACTATCACTATGTTTTTGAACAAATAAATTAAGGAAAAGCGAATCTTAGGTCCTTATACCTAGGTGCCAAATTGAATCCAGATCTCACGTATTAGTGTCAAAAATGATTAGACCCCATAAGAAGATTTGTTCAATAAAGCATAAAAGATATTCTCACTCATCATTGCTTTGCATTAATTTTAAAATGGTGATTATATGCAAAGCACCACTATGATTTGCAGTGTAGGACCACCATAAAATGAGACTTAATCATTACAAAATATATACTAGTATTAGTATACTATTATGAATTTTTTTTGAAACTTAATTAATTGTGTCGGCATCATGAATTAAATCTAGGCAAATGATATTTAGTGTTTTAAGGGTACTATTTAAAAATTCAAATGTAGTAAAAAGATATTGGAATGTGTAACTTTTTATATTCTCGAGAGACCGAACAATATGCTCACACGATTATTTTTCTATTTGTAGTAACTTTATCTAGTACCCTTAGGACACTATATATCAAGACTCTTAAATCTAAGAGATTGCACACAACAATATATAGACACCCACTATGTAGACAAGTAATATGCTTCATTTTTAACCCACAGTTTTAAAATTTATAATTTATTACAAGTGAGATTTTGATTTTTTTTTTATCAGTTAAAAATTTAGACAATTTTTTGATTGTGTCATCCTCGTACAAGAACTATGCTAATCTTCTCTGCATCGTTTCAATTTTATCGAATATCCCCAAAACAAGAATGAGATTTTGATATGATTAGTAAAATTTTAATTACAATTTACAAGAATCCTGAAATGAATACAATAGTCCCTATTTCAAGATGGGGATTAATCACTATTTTCAAAGATGAATTTTTAAAGATGAATACCATGTGAAGAGATCAAAATAATTACAATAAAAAGAAAAAGTTTAAAATATTATTCTTTGACAAAATTCATTAGAATTTAGAGAAAACACTTAAGGAAAAACCACGTTACAAACAAAAAGTTTGAAATTGAAAACTCTCAAAAAAAAAGAAAAAAGAAAAAAAAGAAAATGGGGATTAAAATTATACATTAGTCATGTACGTACATAGAAGAACAAAATTACAATTAATCTTAATTTTCAATATTTTTAAATAGTTTTTGTTATATATTGATCTTAAATTAATTAAGTCAGACTGCTAAATAAGGAATAATAATTAAGACTGGTATTGGACATGCTAAATGTTCACCAATAATAAATTTTTTCTTGTTATAATATAGTACATTGATAACACTTTTGTTAATTTATTTAGTATTTAGTTAATGGCAGTATTAATACTAATTATAGGACCAAAGGAATCTAAAAGATGGTCAGATTACATGTGATTTCACTATTGATGTTGGCACTTTGAAGTGTAACATCATGTGCATCCTATAGTTACTTCCATTCAGAAAACCTCTTCACTTGTATTGTATTGTAACTGTATATCATTATATTTTGGAATTTGGATCAGTGCCACCCAAAATTCCAGTTCTATATATATCCCCAGAGCCAGATATATAGAAGGAATATGTATTAAGTTCCAACAATTTCAGATGATATCCTTTGATTAGTTTGATGTGACACCAAATTAATTATTTGATTGAATCTTGAACTGTTTTATTTTTTACCCTTTTAGGCTAAGTACAGTTTTGAACTCCTTAACTATACCAAATTAACCTAATTTTTTAGGCTAAATGTAACTGCAATCATATATATCCATTCAAAAAATTAAAACTAGACTCTTACTAGCTAGTTAATCCTTATGATCCCAAAATTAATGACACTGCACAACATAAAATCTTTTTCCATTTTTAGTTAAAGGAGTGCAAAGACTGCACAGTTGTATTTATTTCCTTATTTTCTCATATATATATATATATATATATTCTTTATTTATTTTTTATTCACCATCCTCCCATTCACAGGACGCATTTACTTCAACTTAAGGATTGACTTAACAGCACAAGACTATCTTCAAATTAGGTGCTTAAATAAGTTGTTATCATTTAAGCACTTTAGTCAAGCACTCAATCTCCTTTGGATCATGGTGACGTGAAATGTGATGCTTATTATAGTTGTTTAAATTAGCACCTAGTTCTTATAGAAAAAGTGGACCCAATTTGTATTAAAAATAAAAAATAAATGAGACAGTTAATTTGTGGGTACACGTGGGTCCCATCTAGAGTGCTTATTTAAGAACTTGCATTTGAGTGTTTCGGTGCTTAAATTGATAAAATGATGTATACATGTGAGGCCCAACAAAATATAATAAATTAATTCATAAGAACTTAGTTAAGTACCTCTACAATGGAGAGGGCCTAAGGTCCTGCTAAATTCATAGGAGGGACGATCCATAGTGAAATAACCTGTGTTTGAATTCCACCTATGCTAAATTCTCAGGGGCCAGCATCAGTCACACAACATGAACGAGATAAGTCACATTCTAAGAGTAAGAAATCCATGGTTATAACAAAAAAAATATGATGCATCTATTTTTTGGCCACGATCCATATGATGCATTCAATTTGGGCTTTTTGGTTGGTGGGCCTAGGACCAAAGCCCACAGTGGTGAGGATAGGCATTAGCCCATCAACTTTTTGGCCAAATATTTGGCTATAAGTCTACTGTCTACTAGTGCAGGGTTAGGCTAAATTGAGTTTTTGGTTCAGTTAGTAAAATGTTAGTTCAACATTTTATTGTTAGGCTTGCATTTTATAAATTTTTTTGTCTTTGGCTATCCACTCCCACATGCGTTGATTAATTTTCTTATTGAAGCTGAATTTGTATGAAGTGATCGTCGAATGACCATAATATTTGTTTCCATTTCTACGAGCAAAGAATCGAATTCTCGCACATGCAATTTATATTTTATGCTTAAAACTAGCATTATATTGTGTATACACACGGGTTGACGGATTCGTCGTGGGTTGTTGTTAGGTAGACGTGATACAAATTTACAAAATATTTTTTTCAAAATTTATTTTTATCACTTGTATTTTGTCATCATTAAATAATTTAGCATAGTTTTATTGAAAAATAAATGTGAATATTTTTACTTTTAGAAGACAAGAATAAACAATAATTCAATTTTTTAATGGTATACTTGATATTCCAATAATTTTTATTAAAGAAACCAGGCACTTGATTGCTTGTTGAGGGCTTCTAAGCTCCATCTCTTTTAGTATTATGGAAGATTAAAAAGAAAAAAAGTTGATAGCTAATAATTGCACCACTGTTTTCTGAAAAAATATCAGTCCAGATTTTTTTTTAAAAAAAAAAAAATTTGAATAATTTTTTCTACTAAAATGTGTGCTCGAATATTATTTTTTTCTTGAGAAAAGATGGTGTGTTTATTAAAAAAGATAATAGTCATGTATTGCTCAAATATGGTTCCTCTTATTTCAAAATACTATAATTTCGTTCTTTTAGAAAATTTCCATTTGTCCTCCAACACATTGTAACTAACAATTTTTTAAAGAGTTTGTTGCACTTATCTTCCCCTACTTTATGATTTGCTCGAATTTTCTTTACCTACTTTTAAAATGTTCGAATTTTATCTCTTTAACTTAAAAATATTTACAAATGACACATTGGAGACTTGACAAAAAATAAAAAAATAAAAAAATACAAGGGCTACAAATTTCAAGGGCTAAAAATTTGAGCATTTTAAAATTAGTAAAATAAAATTTGAGCAATTCCAATTAAAATGACTAAAATTACTTAAACTGTAAACTAGTGAACCAAAAATGAAAGTAAGAAAAAAAAATTAACCTGAACAAAAGTTAGACAAGCACCTACGATTTATTGGGTAAAATTTAGAGCAAAAAATAAAATAAAATAATCACCCAGAGGAGAAGAGCTCCTGCCCCACGCTGTCCGTGTTGCTCGTCGTCCGCTGCGTGCGCCGCCGTTGAAGATCTCGCCGCCCGTTGCCGTGTCTCGCTCGCCTGAGATCCGCTTGTTCGTGTTTGGAGGTAGCTTTTCAGATCTTTCACTTTTACACCTTTTTTTTTTTTTTATCTTATTCTGAGCATGTATTTGCGCAATTGTGTTATCGGATTTGATGAATTAGGATGAACGGAGTTAGGCGTAGATTGTTGCATACTCTTTGTGGCAATAACCCCACGGAAACATTGAAGAGAAAGGCGTTGGAGTTGGAAAAAAAGAGGAAAATGAGGAAGTCGAAAAGCAAGGACCAGTTCATCGTCGAAGTCCCCGAATCCTTATCATACCTCGACACCGCCACCATGCCCATGATTGCCGTCGCCGTTGGAGTTGCACTCTTCGCCAAGCTCCTCATGATGGTACTCCCTCTCAACCTTCACTTCACAATTTACATTTACATACATATCCCATTGTAAAAATTGATGCACGTTACTTGTTTGATAATATTACTGAGTGAACTAGTGAATAGTTGAATCAAATCAAATAATATATATGATTGTATATTAATGGTTGGCGTGTCAGTATGATGAATCGAGATCCCAAGAGTTGCTGGAGCGCAAGATAAAGAATGCTCCTGCTGATCAAGGCACTGTGAGAATGCTCAGCCGTGAGGAGTGGGAGAAGATTCAAGAAATCAGGCCTAGGACCCCTTTTGAGTCTAAGTTTTCCCGCCCTAATTCCCGAATAAGATCCGGTGACCCTCTGCGTCTGGTAAATGAAACACACCCACCATGCATACGTATTTACATATTTATAAAGGAGCTTATCAGTTTAGAGCATAATATGTGAGCAGGCAAGAGAAGATTAATCTTGATCAAGTAGTATATAAATTGTTCCCTTCACTTTATTTTTGCTTCAGATGAAAACGCATCAGGAAATGTTTTTTTCCCCCTGTATGCATTCAAATTCATCTATAACAAACCAGCTGTAACTGATCAAGATTAATTCTTAGCATGCTCTTGCTCTCTCACTTGTTAAGTTTCACACACACACACACACTCACATTATATGCTTCTAAAATGATACAGTGGAACTCTACTGAACCAAAATTGCCGAAGAGATTACTGAGTTGAAAATAGTAGTCCTGGTCATGCTAAGCAATACCGTTAGCGCACAAGACTTGATTAGATAGGGAAGCGTTTAAATTTCGTCGCATACTGTCTACAGGAGGACTTAAAGGATTGGACAACTGATGTTCTTATGGATGCTGTTCATAGAGCTGAAGAGTATGGTAAACATGGTTCAAAGTAATGTAACTTGTTCCAGAGTAATCTTGTATTGCCCATTTCTTTTGTTAGTTCTCTTATTTTAATGCTTATTTTGTGCTCATCTTTGTGATGAGATGCCATATAGTTGTATTAACTGCCTAAGTGATCTTCAATGGGAAAGACCTACATTTGACAAGGCTAATGTACATTTTCAGAATTTGTGACAACTTTTTTTTTTAAAAAAAACAAAGTGGACTTAATTAAATATCAATGCTCACCTTTTTTTTTAGATATACTCACATTTAATGTGTTAAATTAATATTTAATCGTGTTAATCAATTAAAAAATAAATATGAAGTGTACAAGAGGTAAAAACACATAAAGTAAGCCGGATTGCAGGTTTGAATGAATAGTTTACATAAATCTTTATGTAGTAAACACTGATCACATAAAAACTTATTCATTAGCGTGATTTTAAAACTTATTCAAGAGGTTTTATAGTTTCGTCAATCCTTGGTAAGTTCATTTTTTTTTAAGAAGATATGTTGTCTTGATCTATTAATAATGAATTTAATAAGGGTTTGTTTGGTATCACAATATTATGGTTTTCTTACAATTTTTCAAAAATTTGTAAAGTTGTTTGGTAACTACAAAAATAAAGTTTTTTACGGTGAGATTTTAACTTTTATAATTAACTTTTGAAAAGCTATTTGAATAGTTTTTTGGCTTTCAAAAATTAGCCACCAATTTTATTTTCAAAATCACTCTTATTAATTTTTAGAAATCACAAATTTTTCTTATCACATCTGTATCAATAATTATATATATATATATATATATATATATATATATATATATATATATATAGTCATCTAACATAGTTTAGTTAGCTATAAAGCTTTTTATAAATAGTTTTAATTTATAATGTAATTACATAGTTATAATTTTACACTTTCTATTCAACTTTACAGTTAAAAATTAAAAGTTTTCAGCTTGTTTCCAAATCATATCCTAAGTAAAAATAAACTATCATAGTAAAATCCTAGGATTTGTGTAGTTTGTTAATTTTTTTTTTATGTATTTACTATAGATATGTTCATTTTTTCTATTTTTAATTTCTAGTATTTGTTATATAAATTTTGTAAAACAAAAAATAAGATAAAAATAGGATGACAACTTTAAAATTACTACTATTTAGGAAAATTCCACCCAAATTTATTTGTGAAAATAAAAAACATTTTTGCAATAATTTCCAATGAACCCAAAATGTTAATTTCAACACTAGCAACAGGTCTTATTTTTCGTAAGAGATGGGCCAGACATGGACTTGATGGCTGTGTCTTAAAAGCCCGAACAAAACCAATTGCCTCTTTGAACTACAAAATGTTTAAATAAATTTTTATTCCTTATAAAATTAACACTATTTTATTTTAGCCTCTATAATTTTTTTTTCTTGTTTTGATCCAATAAAATTCAAAAAATTTATTTTTAACACATACAAAATTAATAAATTTCTTATTTTAATTCTTATAAATATCTTTTTTATTTTAGTTCAACTTAATTTAAAAATTTTGTTTTAAGTCCTTAATGTTAAATTTTTTATCTCATTTTTTTAAGGTAGCAACAAAAAAAATTATAAGAAGTGAAAATAGAATTTTAGTCACGGTAAAAATTAAAAACTTATAAAAGGATTAAAACAAAAAGTTAAAAAACAAAAAAGAACCCTAACTTCCCTCTTCCTTCTTATATAATGAACAAAAGTTACAGAGACAGACAGACAGAGGTAGACTTGAAGCCAGGAACAGTTGCTACTATGTTGTTGAATTCAATGCTGTTGTACCTTTAGGTGATTTATGCTGCTCCTGCTTTTTTGATTTGCATAAACACAACTCTTGTCCTTGTTTGTTGTAACTTTACATATCCGAAACTAATTTTTAGGGCTTGATACTGTGTTTTAAGATTGGTTATGCGAAGCAGCTTTGAACTAGTTTTATTTTATTGCTTTATGTAATGAAATGGTAATAATTTGGTTGTGATTGCTGAGAAGATCGATGTATGTGGTATCGCGCAAGCTGTTTAAAGCTCTCGTTGGGCTTGTTTGTTGTTCCTGAGGAATTGCTATTGGAAATTATGATTTATAATATCCCTGACTCTGACCACGTCGGAAAATTAAGATACGCAGTTGCCCTAAAATTGTGCATTTTAGTTGGAAGTCACCGAGATTGTGTGTGTATTTGATGCTGTGATGTGAAGTGCTTTTGCCTGATTTTGTTCTCCACTAAAACCTCGTGTATTATTTATTTATTTTGCAGGAGCAGAAACTCAATAAATTAGTGATGGATCCTACCATTTTAGGAGACCGTTCAACTCCTTTCCCATGCCAAATTAAATAGATATATAGCCCAAATCCTATATATTTACTTTTTCCCCTTGAAAGGTAATCTTAACATGGTTATTGCTATTATATTAATAATTAGTAATTAGTAATGTCCAATTATGCGCGCCTTGACTGAAGTTTTGAAAGCTGCCATAGAGAGCAACTACCATGCTGCCCTGCATATTTAGATGATAGCAATTATGGTTTGTGGTAAGTAAATATTCACTTACATTAAAAAATAGTTGTTGAGGACTCTGTTACAGTTACCTACCGGACCTGGTAACCTCCCTGTTCTTGATCTAAAGCTTCTCAATGCCTTCTTGTTTTACTCACCCACCCAAACTCCAACCTTTCTGGGACTTTCTTTCTAAGTATATTTCCCAATGAAGAAAATTTTAGTAATCTGAAGGAGGAGGTGGCATTCAAAATCAAAATCAAAATGGGGCTCCCTCACGAAACTTGGCAATCCTTGTATTGTATGTAGAGGTTGAGTAACCCATTTGATTTTCATGCCATCACCCCTCACAAGTCGATAGTCGGCGTTCTGAGGGATTCCATTGCTTATTCCTGCTATTTGGATTCTGTTATTACCTTTTTTTCAAGGGCTACTTTCACTTTTTTTTATTCTCAGTCCTCAGTAAAGTCTTTTGTATGGTTAAACTAATTTGTGTTGTTAAATTGGAAAGATAACTGATAATTCATGTGGTGAACATGTACTGCGTAAGAGGTTTGTTCCACATTTATGATGCTAAAGACGCACGGTAGATTCATTTGCATGTTTGTATATATAAATGTCTGCATATCATAGTAGTCAGTCCCGAACAGTGGTGCGCTGTGCGACTGACTCCCAAAACACTATAGCGGTATAGCATATAGCTGGATGGCCGCCATTGTGAATTCTAGGTACCTCAATTATTTGAAGTCCTATTACATTTAAATAATTGCACAAAAATTCACAACACCCAAAATAGGTCTTGAACATTCCTAAAAGACTAATGAGAAAGAGGTGTGCGACTCCTTGAGAAGATGAAGCCATGAAAAGGGTTTAAAGAAGAGGGGGGGGGGGGGGGGGACACGGATGACTAAACAGAGAGAAGAAGCGAGGTAAAGGGCAGGGCTCTGAGAGAAAAGACAAGAACACAATTAAGGTAGAGGTGCGATTTTAAACTTGAATTTGAATTTGTTCAAGTTACTAACTCTTTTAATTATTGAAATAATGATTTATTTTAGCTAATCAGTCAACCAATGTTATCAGGTGGCGATTCTTGCAGTGGTGGTTCTGTGACGGCCAAACCTTATTCTCTCCTGGCTTCATAAGAACAAGAGTGATAGTAGCAGTGAGGTTAAACGTATTAATAGAGGGGATAAGGTAGAAGCTTAACATCTTTGAAGAATAAAGCTGATTCATATTCTCAAGTTATATAAAAGAATGAATTGGAACATGTCAAATTCTTTTCTTTTCTTTTTTTTTGTCAAGAAGTTCATTGTAATCGAGTAAGCAAATATAAAGAGATATAACTTTAGCAATCTATTCAACTGTGTGCGCTCTCCAAAAGATTTCTCTTCAACTGAAGAGATTCGAATTCAATTTGATTTATGTATTTAAATATTTTTCGATTATGTCCCTAAATTAACATATTAAGACTTCACATATAGGCATTTAAATGATGTTAATATGTCTAATGTTATAGAGACTAAATAAAAAACATAAAGATCAAATTAAAAGCGATCTTTTAATAGGAGTAAATAATAGTAACGACTAAAGTGAAAATGTTTTTTTTTTTTTATTAATTTTATTAAAAACCAATTGAAAATATTTAAAGTACTAGGTTCAACTTAAAATATCAATATGTAGTATCAATATGTGGTTGGTTCAACTGAGTTATTGGTTAAGTGATACCCTTTAAGAAATGAATTTTGAGTAGAAAAAATTCTGCTCGGAACATTATATCTTGTTAAAATGTTAATTAATTTTTAACTCGAATATGATTTATTCTTGAGGTAAAGAAAAAAAAAAAGAGAATCGAACAGTATGTATGAAAACTAGTCAGTGACCATTGAGATTTGACATTTGACAACACTTATAAATATTTCTTCGGATTGGATGGTTTATGTTAACGCCACATTTACACGTAAGCCAGCATAGAATCGAGCCACCACAACTCTGTTTTGTTTATACTTTATTCTTCGGGTTCCAAGTACTTGAATTACTAATTATTAATATTTAGTCAGAAATGGCATCGGTAGCCGGAGCTTCACCGGCGGTGGTTAATGTGGCGGCGCTTTGTGGGTCACTTCGAAAAGGCTCATACCATAGAGGACTTATTCGTTCAGGTAAGTCCACCAATCTCCCAACAGTTCAAAATAGATTTTGCAGAGCATTATCCGTAAATTTTTTGTTGTATCAATATAGACAGATTTGATAAATAACATGTTCTATTATTATTATTTTATTTAATTTTGATAGCGATTGAGTTAAGTTGCAATGGAGGAATGGAAGGCATAAACATCGAATACGTTGAAATTTCAAGTCTACCAATGTTGAACACTGATCTTGAGAAGCAGGGGACATACCCTCCTGAAGTCGAAGCTTTTCGCCACAAAATTCTTCAATCTGATAGCATTCTTTTTGCTTCCCCTGAGTATAATTACTCTGTCACTGGTAATCAATCAATCTCCTACTTATAATTACCTAAATTAATGGAACTTTTGAGCTACTAATAAAAGCAGCTTATTTTGGAATTTGGAACGCTTTTTTTAAGTTGAATATGTAAGTTTTAATTAATATGAATAAATGAAAGCACTGTTAAAAAACAAGAAAAAAATGAAGGAATACAGAAAGAATTCATCATTTCATTAATGAAGAATCTCAAATTATGTATAAAAAGCAGAAAATTACAGAAAAAGGGAAAGGTTCTGATCCTAACTAACTTTCAGAAATGAAACATATAAATGTCTTCATCTGACAATCACAGTACCACCAATCGCGTAGATCAACTTACATGAGTTGTTCTAATTTAATCAATTGTTTTGAGATTGAGTTCTGGGTATGCATCTGCGTTAAATACGGGAAGAAAATGGTCTTTGTAGAAAATATAATGTGATCTAGATCAAACATAATTATGAAAGCACCATACAATACAATAAGAGACCCTTGCATACTTACTACCTATTCAATGTTGTTACTCGTTACATAGTTTACTGATGAATTATATCTGTTAAAACATAAATAAAAATAAGATTAATTTCGCTAATTTTGTTGAATTGATTTTGGTGGATGCCCTACTAAAGAATGCAATAGATTGGGGATCAAGACCACCAAATGTTTGGGGTGGTAAAAGTGCAGCCATTGTAAGTGCAGGAGGAGACTTTGAAGGTGGAAGATCACATTATCATCTACGCCAAATTGGAATCTATATTGATCTTCATTTCATCAATAAACCTGAATTCTTCCTTCAAGCATTCCAACCTCCTCCAAAATTCAACAATCATGGTGACTTGATTGATGAAAATTCCAAGAACAAGTTGAAGCAAATTCTTCTTTCCTTAAAGGCTTTCACCCTGCAACTTCAAGGCAGAACCTGAAACAAACTCACATTATTTTCTTCTGTTCTTATTGCAAATTATCTGGAGATAAATATGTCTGTATTTATTTACAAATTCAATAAGGTTTTGTTTTGCCAGAATTTCTTATATTATTGTAATATAATAAGACAATCATTTTGATCTCAATTGAGAGAAAATGTGATGGTCATCAACTTGGAGACTGTGAGACTGATGGGAAAAACCCGTGTGTTCATCCAAATAATCCTTACTTCTTTTTGTCAAATTACAAAAAGTATAAATTGTCTTTGGATTGGCGTTGATTCATTGGATCTATTAGTAAAAAAAAAAAGTTGTTTCCACGTTTAACCCTATTTAAATGTAAAAAATTATCTTTAAATGTGATTTTTTTTATTTAAACATGATTTTGAGATTAGAATAAAGCATCATCCGCGGTTTGGTTATCATTCTTTATATGCTCTGTTCTTTTTATTTCATTTTGTCCTTCTTAACTCATAAACATCTTAACTCATAAACATTTACTGTACATAAATAATTTTAAATCCTCTTGAAATCTTCTCTTATACATTTTTAGCTATCATTGTTTATCTTTCAGAGAATTCTTATTTATCTTTTATATTTTTTAATTAATTTAGTTATTTATCTTTTATTTTACATCATATATATTAAGTGTTTTATTTATAGTTTTTTCAACATCGTTATGGTATTTTTACTAAAACAATGTTTTTTTTATAAGCTTTACTAAAACAATGTTAATGCAAAAAAACCATATAGTATATAAAAAATATATATAAAGAGTTAAAGTAAAAATTTATTAAAAAAAGAACTAAAGTTGTATTTAGCCTAAACTTTTTTACTTATTTATGTTTTGGTTAATTGGGAATTACATCAAATAGGATTGAACTCAAATTTAAATATTTATATACGTATATTTTTATGTGCTCATCAATTAAACTATGTGAAACAAATTTTTTTAGTTATTTGATTATAAGTATATTAAATATTATTTATATTTTAAAATATATTTAACTTTTTATTTAATCTGATAATGAAAATGAAAAAAAAAATTTAACTTGAATCCATAAAACACATGTTAATAATGGATCAAATTACATATAAAAAAAAATTATTAAACAGTAAAAAATGAAGAGAATATTTAATACACTAAAAAAATAATAAAATAATATTATTAGAGACGGAAGTTAAAAAAAGTATAAAAAGAAAATATATTGAAAGAGGAGTAGGAAGATATAAGCCACATGTTAAGTTATCATATACCATACGTGTCTTTTTCGGGTTTGTATAAGATAGTCATCCTAAATGGAGACTACTGTAATCCCTCCTTATCTTTAAATTTTTTTTCATCAATTCAACCGTTAAATTAAAAGTTTATATATTGTAGATTAATTATGTAAAATTTCAATTTTTTAAAAAATTTACAGATACATAATTTAACTGAAAATATTTTAAATATTTTTAAATTGAAAAAATTTACTACATTTAATGGTATAAATAACAAAAAGATTACGATAATCCTCATTTTCATCTTATAGTGACTACCTTATATTCACCCGATTTTTCCCTTCAACACACCGACAACGTTTGACTGCGTCCTTCCACGTCAAACCACTTCTATCAGACTCATCTACCACTTTTAATTTTCAATTTTAATTTCTTTATTAAAAATCTTTAATTTTAAATGGTCATAACTGAAAAATATTTTCTTTTTCATCTAACAAAGAAAATAAAAAACAAAAACCAAAGATAAAAAAATTAAGATCTTTTTAAAATGCAGTTTCAATCTTATCAACTAAAAAAGTAAGAGTAACTATAGATATTTGTCAAAAACACAAGTATGAAAGTTAATTGTATTCTTAACCACAATATCTGTACACTGATTATATTTTCAAAGGCAATGAGAACTGAAAAATATATTTTGTCTTCATACAAAACACTGATTTATCCTCGCGAATCAAATCTTTGCACTGCTTCAATTCCTCTTCTTCTACCATGCTTTTTTATTATGAAACATACCCTAATAATCCAAAATATTATCGATATACTTTAGTACTACTACTTTGTTTTTGTTGGTTACTTTGTAATACTAGTACTACTATAATTAAATAATATTAGATTTGAAAAAAAAAAACTTAGCCTCGGAAATTAAATTATAAGTACTACTGTATGCGTAACAATAACTATAGGTATACATTCATGGAGATGTACCAGTACAACTTATTTATAATTCATTAAATCTATTTATAATTCACTTAACATTAATTAAATTAAATTTTTATTTTTTTAATATTAAAAAATTAAAAAGTTAAAAAGTAAATGAATTGAGTGAGTATACTGTGAAGGGTATACACAGAATCGTTAGTTTTGTATGCGTAATTTGTTATCATTTGCATATATCCGTTCTTTGGGCGCATTAATAGTTACTGACATGTGTCCCAGCCACTCTCAACCAATAATTCATTATGCCAAATCTAATTTTGCCCACTACATTATTTCATACTTCTTCCTCAACTATTTATTAATTTATAAATTACAGTCAAGTTTATTGGAGAGGCAATTCATGTTAAGAGAATTCACATTCAAATTTTATTTATATTAAATTTTTGGGAGTTCGTGTCAGCTACGCAACGCAAACAGAATTAGCCATATTTTAAGAATGAAAAAATCCGTAATTAAAATGCGAAAATTCATAGTTATACTGAAAAAAACTATTTATCAATTCACTTAAAACAGAAAAAAAAAAATACTCCCCCATCTTATATAAAAGACCTTATAAAGAAATATTCAGTCCACTTTATAAAACCCTCGATAAAATTATACGTAGGATTATTTTTTTTTTTATTTATATCCTCTTATAACTATACAACAACTTTTACATAATTTAAAATTAATAATAAAAACAATAAAGCTATAGGAGAGAATTTTTCTCTCAAATAATAATAACTGGAGAATATTAATTAAGTTAAATAAATTTAATAACTTTGCCGATATCAAATTTACAATTTTTTTTAATTCTCGTGAATTTTTATTTTTAGATTGTGTCATATATAAGGAAGGAGGGGATACAACTAATTACTTCACTTTTCACGCACTTTAAGAATAATGGTTAATAATTTGATATATTGATTTTTTAAAAAAAAATTGTATTATTCTAAGTTTAATTCTAATTAAATGTAAAGTCCACAATTTTTATCGGTGGTGCGACTTTAAAATTACTTTTTAAAATAAGAATATAGTTATAAAATTATTCTTATGCAAATGCTTATATTATAGGTTGCTTTTGTTTTTTTTATAATTTTATTTTATTATATTTTGGGTACCTATATACTCTATATTCGAAGTAGGTGCATGCGATTTTAGTCTCTACTATATTTCAAAATCGCCTGTATTTAATCTACAAGCTTGTTAGTTGTTCGTGTCAGTGAAATAATTAAGCTTCCAACTACCTAAAATACATTGCAAAGCACACACTAAGCTTTTTTGGTTTAATAGCAAAATAGTATAATTGATGATCGAATTTTTACTTAAATATACATGTTTCTATGCACTTATTTTGTAATAACATAAATTTATATGGTTAATTTATTTATTGAGAATTTTCAATTAAATGGTTGGATTGGTGAAATTCGATGTCGATATTAAAATATGAAGCGGAGTAAGTATTTAAGTCTTACTCTGCAGTAAGTGGATCCCCACCCATATATATAATAATGTTAAATATTCCTACAAATCTTCTTACTCATCTAAATTTGATGGGTGACTCTATTGTCACTCTCTTTTGTCTATTGTCACTCTTTTTTATTATTTTAATAATATTCATACATTAACATTGTGATTTTATTAGTTGAAAAAAAATTAAATTAAAAATTATTAATAAGAGAGTGACAATAGACAAAAGGGAGTGACAATAGAGTTACTCAATTTGATAAGTGACATTTATCTTTTAAAAAGTAAATGTTTAGTGAAAAATAGAAGATATTTGTAAAAAATTAAGTGGGTGAAAGAATTAGTACGAGAATTTAGTAGGAGGAATTACATGTTTTCGTATATGTAAATTATTAATAGTCTAGCAAATAAAAAAAGCAAAAGAAATGAAGTGAAAACATAAAATTGATTTATTTATAAGTTGAAGTACAATAGAAGCTAAGCACCACAATCTCTTAACATGAAAGTTCATTGTTCCTAGTTAAGAAGTTGTGGATTTGCACACACACACACATACACAAATTAAAATTAGAAAGAAAGTAAAATGAAGCATAGCCCACCAAACTTATTTAGTAGAAGATAGTGATGATGAACATGATTATGCATGCATGGAAGGAGTTTAATTTGATTAGACTTAGGCATGGTTGTTGTCTTCATCTAGGGATGGAGGGTGTTTGCCATAAGGAGGGTGCTTATAGTAAGGTGGTTTGTGGTAAGGTGGCTTGTAATATGGTTTCTTTTTGTATGGTGGCTTATACTTTGGATGCTTATAATAAGAATCTTGTTGATCTTCACCAACAGCTACTAGTCCTTGAGGAGCTAGGAACAATGCCACAATCAACAAAACTAGAATGCTAAGTTTCAAAGAAGAACCCATATTTCTTATATATGATTTAATTTGTATGTGATTGATGATTTTTGTGGATGGGTTTCATGGGTTTTTATACTAGTGAGACTGCCTAGTGGGAGTTGTCATGTCTTAATCTCACCATTTATTATTTTTAATACTCACTATGCACATCGTCAAAGTTTGGTGTTCATTATTTAAATACGACACTGACTCCATGGTCCCATACTTTTTTGTTTCTTGTTTTTTTTCTTCTTCATCAGTTCGAGCAAATTAAAAGATCACAAATGGCCTAGCTAGTTAAACAGATCACCATAAAAAAACAAATTAATTAATAGAAATCAGCTACTCATATTAAGTTTCTAAAAGCTAAGACTAATGAAGTGTTTGATTCAAAGTAATAGGGGGGATTTGGTGGAGGGAGAGAAGCTAAGGGAAGGGGAAATAAAATATCTCTGTGTTTATTTGGTTTAAATGAAAAGAACGAAAGGAAATGAAAAATAATTTTCTTATTTTTGGTGGGATACAAGGGAAATTTTAAATATAATTTGTTATGTTATTCTTTAACTTTTTCATTTGAGTTTTAGTTCATTTGGTCATATTAAATTTTAAGGTTTGAAATATTAGAGGTCAAAGAATCGTACATTAACAATAGAGATTTAAGATAGATTATTAAAATTTAGCTGGATGAAATTTTAGAGACATGATGTATAAGATATAGTTTCAATCTAATGATGAACTTCGTGAAAAAACAATTTGGACGAAATATTTTTAAGGGATGTAAGAATTAGTAAGAATTAGTATAAGTGAAAGTGGTGTCAATGGATCTTTTCTAGGGGCGGAGACTAGTTGTCCGTTGGGGACGCCTCGACCCCCGCATTGCAAAAAAAAATTATTTGCATGTATATATAATTTTACTGAACGCCCCCCTCCCATTATTTTCTGGGATGGCCCCCCTATTATTTTTGAAATTGTTAAAAGATATTATTTATATATTAGTTATGATATTATTTGATCATTTATTTACTTTTAAATGTGTATGAACTCTCTCTTTTTATATTTTAATTTGAGTAAATACACCAATTAGTTTTCTAGATTGTATGAGTGTCTCATTTTAATTCTTAATTTTATCTAAGTTTTCACTTTAGTCTCTACTTTATAAGATCGATTATATTAATATTTGATTGTATGAAAAATTAGTCAATTTAGTTCTTAACTTATAAAAAAAAAAATTCAATCATTTTAGTTTAGAGTGTACTAAAACAAATAGTATTTTACAAGGCCAGTGATCAAAAAAGAATTTTGATATAATCAAGGATTAAATTGACTGATGCGAACAAATTGAAGGCCTAAAATAGTGGTTCACTCATTTAAATTTTCCTAAAAATAATTTCTGCAAGTCTTATTTACATGAATAAAAAATAACTAATAAATCTAGATTATTGTTCAATACTTGCTTAATCAAATTACGAATTTTCTATCCAAATTGATTTAACCTTGTGAGAGTGTGCTAGTCCAATACTATGAGCATGTATAAAGAGATACTCACTTCCCTAACGGGTTGTTAATTCAATTCCTGGCAGAAGCATTCGCTTGGGGAAGAAATTTACCCATGTCACTCTAACTTTTGAAATTATGAAAATTTTCCTTCTTAAATATGTTAATTATCAATATATTTAATGCTATAAAATATTCTTGTATTTTACTTAAGCAAAAATTATTACACTATTTATATATATTTTATAATAATCGTATTTCTAAACCTATGTGATATTTCTAATTGTTAGCCAATGCAGAAAGTAGTATAGCTATATTTGTAAGAAAAAATAAGAAGAGCCGCCCTACAGGTTGGTCCCATGTTATTAAGGTAGTAGGGCTTGACAGATGGGTGAGAAATGGCATTATTATCCTTTTCATAAATTATAAATTTGATGAATAACAATTTCATGTGGTTCTCAACTTCCCTCATCTCTTTAATTTAATTAAACTTCAAACTTCATTGACATTTCTACCAAGTGGACACTCTCCTATAGACTCCAAATCCTTCTTCACAACTTTCAACTTATATACTATAACCTCCCATGTGATCTACCCATATTTTCAAATTGACACCATTTATTTGTACCAATAATTCAATAATTAATACTCCTAATTCACTCTATCAATCAAATTAAAAGAATAATTAACTTATCATAATGGCTAGCTCACTCTAATTCATTGAGTACTCCCGTAATTAGTAAATGAATTTGATGGAAAAATCCTGCTTCCATCAGTTTTTATTAGGTTTTAAATTTTCATGTGTTAATGGTGCAAGGATGGATTTAGAGATTTAACTGTCTATCTCGCCCCTAATTATAAATTATAAGTGGTACTAATGAGTCCATTTTCAATCCAACAATGTAAACTGCTAAAATTGTTATCTATAATAATTTATTATTTTTCACACTTCCCTTTAATGACTTGTTATTTTTTTTTTATCAGCAAAACATAAAAAAAAATTATTAAAAGGAAAAGCACAAGAAGTGCTAGCATACAGAACTTAGAAAACATGAAACTAACAAATAAAAAGCTACACCTAGATTCAAAAAAAAAACCCATTACAGAAACTCTGTCATTTTATCTACTTAAAAAATGACTTGTTATTTTATCTACTTTAAGTAACTCAATTCATTTTTTCTCCAACCAACAACTCAAAAATGTTTTTTTAAATAAAACTCACAAATAAAACCACCCTATTTTATTATTTCATTTTGATATCAGTACAATTAAAAAAAATCTTAAACATTAAAATAATGTTTTTAAACAAATATAATGCTAAGCACCTCTTTTTTTTCCGAAAAAACTTGTGCATCATTTGACAACATATGATGGTTTTTTTTTGTCATAAACGGCATAATTCATTGATAGAAGGAACCTAACACAGGGCCCAAAACACGGACCCGTGCGGCCCAAAACTCTTGGAAGGGGCCTAAGCCCAACACAGGTCTATGGAAATTTGACGAGAAAAAAGAGAGTCTATGGTATAAATGTATTTTTAATCTTTATACTTTGCATGGTTTCCAAAAATATAAATCTCTATACTTTGCACTCGTTTAGATATTTAGTTTTAGTTTTTATAATTTAAAAAGTTTGATTTTTGTATTTAGACTTTTATTTGTGAAGAAAACGGTCTCTATCGTTACCTTGTGATAACGACATGAACTAATTCTTTAAAGGAATAAATTTGTGACGACTAAAATCAACATTTTAAACCAATATATAAAATTTTGGTTGAAAACTCTTGTTTTCATCCCTATATTTTATATTCGTTTAGGTTTTAGTTAGTATAATTTACACTCATGAAGATTTTAGTCCTTACGTTTTAATGTGAAATATGATTCTATTAACGATATTAATGACAGAAACTAAAATCTACACTAAATAAATGTATGGGGATTGAAACAATTTTTTTTTTTAAATATAGAAACTAAAACATAAACGAGTATAAAGAATAAGAAAAAGAAATATATTTAAATTATTTCTTAATAAACGAATGCTACCATAAAAGAGAGTATTGCCTCCATTTTTATTTATTCACTTAATGATAAAATAAACATATAAAAATGTATTAATTATTATTCTTATTTTAATTAAATTTTTTTGAACAATTTATAATATTTTTTATCTTGAATTTTTTTATTGGTTTCTATAGTTAAAAATTAATTAATATTTTAATTAAAAAATAATAAAAATAATAAAAATATAATATACATTAATATTAAAGTATTTATTTAAAAAAATAAGTGAATAAATAAATAAAAATAAAATTTTGGTCTCTAAAATAGGGACATAATAAAGAATTGAGGGAGTAGTTAATAAATCAAAGTGGGAGACCATTTTCTAAGGATTCGGCTTTTGAGGTTTGTCTGAAATCAATTATGGAATGGGAATGGGATTAGACAAAACAAAAAGAGCAATTAACACGTACAATTAATTTAGAGAGGTGGGCTTGTTTTAAATAATTTTTGTTTACTTTTTTAAAATTGCATTATAAAATAGATTTTAAAAAAAAGTTAAAGGAGTTTTTATTTTAAATTTGTATGTAAACTCAGAAAATTGAAAACTGAAAATAGAAATAAGTTTTAGATATTTCCAAATTTTAGTTCTTAAATACTTAAAAACGAAAACTATTCTTAAAAATTATTTTTGAAAACTTGCCTGTCAAACGAATTTTTTAATTTTTCTATAAACAAAAATCAAAAAGCCCATAGTGTCCTATGCCTATGTTGGATCCTAATCATCAACTAATTGCATTCATTTTCTTTATCTTGATAACAAATTGCATTGATTTTCATTGACAAGGGTGTAAACAAAACCTAAGAAGCAAGGAAATCGCACAAGCTAAATTCGATTCAACCCAAACACGCTTAAAATCTCTCGATCTCGTAATAAACATGTCATTATAAATACCCTAAAGGTCCTAAAAAAATATTGCACGAACCAAGATTTACTGTAAAGGAGAAGAGATGCGCTCCCCATTGATTATGAACAACGCCACCATAAGACGCAAGAGACAACAATAGCCCATTCAAAACATATCCATCAGAATTAAGCTTGATCCAACCTGAGAGAGCATCATTTTGTTTAGAGCCCATACGCAACTGATGATAAACACGGGAAAAAGTTTGACATCCTTAAATCTGTTTCTAAATCTAACGAAAAGAACTAATTAGAAAAATTAAAACATCCTAAACAATAAACTTATTCTTTCTTTCCCATATCACCTTGGAGACAATACCAAATAAGTTTATTTTAATTAAAAGTAACAATTTTTTTACTCTTTCCTTTTTTTAATGTCATTTTAGTTTTTTTGAATTGTTCATTTTTCAATGTTGTTTTAAGCAATTAAGACACGCTTCATTTTTGTTCTTCTTTTTAATAGTTTTACCCATATTTATTGCTAGTAGCTTTAAGAGTTTTCTAAAAATATTTGTTAAACCTTTTACTCCAAATTAATCACTTGTATTAATTAATTAGTTCTGTTATCCAATTAATGTGCACTATTCTTAATTAGAGTTTATTAAATTGATTAAATAAAAAATTTAATTGAAAGTATATTGAAATATTTATATTAAATAATTATAACAATTAAATTTCTCTTTTGATGTTTATCAAAACTATTCTTCCGCCGACAACAAATACTGAATAATAATTCATTTGAGGTAAAAAAAATTTAAAATTCTCATTCACAGTTTCAAAATGCAACTATATAGCCACTAGTATTTTGTAGGTGTAACATTTTTTCCCCTAATCACGGCATCCTGTTCCATTTTTGAAATGATTATTTACTACTAACCGAATACCTTTTCAGTAAAAGTCACTTAAATTTACTCCAAGCTTGATTGTTTTCCATTACATTTCTCATCCTCCATGACAATTAACAAACATGAACAAGAAGAACTCACCACAATTTCTGATCTGATAGTAGCAATGCCTACACCAATTGGCATTATATTAAAACAAATAATTAACACTAAAATTAGGATATAGGACCAAACTACTATCTCTTCTCATACACTAAAATTGAAATGGCATTCAGAAACATTCTCTCATTCTTCCAATTGTCTGGTCTGCTATTACTTTTAGGCACCAAAACCGGAATCCGGACCTGAATCTCATTGTTCCAATTCCAACTCATCCAACTCAAGTAACAAAAACAAACAAAAAAAAAATTAAAAAAAAAACCCCAAAAAAAAAAGAAAGAGAAAAGAAAAACTTGCAGAAAAACAAAGGGGGAAAAATTAAGAAAAAAACAGAGACATTGTTTCCAACGGACCTTTTGTTTTCCTCGCCAATCCAACATCACCATTGTTTTTTTCAAAATCTAAACGCGACTCATTATACGCAAAAACATTAAGGAGCGCAAAATCAAGCCAAAAAATAATCTTTTTCGGTCTACAGTTTGGTTTCACATTGTGATTCCCTCCATTATCGTCGTTTTCTCTTCTGGGTTTTGTGCAGAAATGCTTTCTGCAACATTGCCTTCATTTCGGATTCTCAATCTCCCCTCAGAGAGATCATTCTCGCGTGGGTATTGATGGATGAAGGCGAATAGGCAAAGCCCCCCGTTCATCAAAGTGGATACCTTTAAGAGAATGAGCAGGGACCTGAACGGCATCAAAAAAGCCTGGGAAGCAACGGTTCGAAAATCCTCTGGTACGAAGAAACGTGCAAATAGCATCTTCACGCCAATGTCTGTGGCCCATGTAGACGATGACGAGTCAACAGGGCCTCATGAGCTTTCCCAGGTTGAAAAAATCCTCCCAAACGGCGATTTCTACACAGGACAATGGCATGACAGATACGCACATGGCCAAGGTAAGTATCTCTGGACAGATGGATGCATGTATGTAGGTGAATGGAGTAAAGGTATCACCTTTGGAAAAGGAAGATTCAGTTGGCCAAGTGGGGCAACCTATGAGGGTGATTTCAAAAGTGGGTATATGGATGGAAAAGGCACTTATATAGGTCCTTCAGGGGATACCTACAAAGGGTCTTGGGTTATGAACTTGAAACATGGAAATGGGACTGAGAGTTACCCTAATGGGGATTTCTATGATGGGGAGTGGAGGAAAGGTTATCAAAATGGGCATGGGAGGTACCAATGGAAGAATGGGAACCATTACATTGGGCAATGGAAGCATGGTTTGTTTAGTGGGAATGGGACCATGATGTGGAACAATGGGAATAGGTATGATGGATGTTGGGAAGATGGGTTGCCAAAAGGGAATGGTACATTCAGATGGAGTGATGGGAGTTTTTATGTTGGGGTTTGGAATAAAGACCCGAAGGAGCAGAGTGGGACTTATTACCCTTCTGGTGCTTCTGATGTTCATCTTGATTGGGATCCTCAAGAGGTGCTTTCTGTGGACTTGAGTGATTGCAGGATTTGTCCTTGTGAGGTTGTGTCTATTTTACCTTCACAGAAGACTTTGAATGTGTTTGGATTGGAGTCAGTGCATAAGAAGGGGACAAGGTGGATGTCAGTGGATGGGAGGCTTAGTAATTACAGTTCTGAAGATGGGTCTTATGCTTCTGAGGCAGCTAGGAAATCTGGAGTTGATGACTTGGGGGACCATTCTGTTTCGAGTTGGTCACGATCGTCACGTTTGAGAATCAAGGCTCCCAAGAGACAAGGAGAGACCATATCAAAAGGGCACAAGAACTATGAGCTTATGTTGAATCTACAACTAGGTATCAGGTACTGATCACAAATAATAGTTGCATTCCCCCTTTTGAGTGATGATTGTATTTTCCAGAAAAAGAACTTAGCTTGAGTTAAATGTCTGCCATAATATGTAACAATGATGAACACATTGCCATATACTAACAGAAAATTTTCAAATGACTAGAGTTGCTCCCGTTAGTATAGTTTTTTTTTCCTAACTAAATTAATCTCTAAGTATGGATATTTTGAATCTATACTTAAAACTTGAATGTCTATACTAACAAATAAGCATATAATTACGAACAAATAGTTATGTAAGAAAAAATCAAAATACTTATAACACATTAATTTTACTAGATTTAGTCAATACCAATAGGAGCATCTTGAAAAAATTTCCCTGCTAGTAATTGGATATTTTTTGTTTTGATATGACATTCTGGCTTTAATAATTTCCTTCCATGATTCTAATTTTCGCTGCACGGTTATTAATTTTTTGTGCCATAGCACAGACATTCTGTTGGAAGACCTGCTCCAAGTGCATCTCTTGATTTGAAGTCTTCTGCATTTGATCCCAAAGAAAAAGTATGGACTAAATTTCCACCAGAAGGATCCAAGCACACGCCACCTCACCCGTCTTGTGAATTTAGATGGAAAGACTACTGCCCTGTAGTATTCAGGTAGAGAATTAGGATTGAATGGTCTTGTTTTCTATTTCAGCAAAATTTGGTTTTTAATTAGGCGAGCCATGTTTGGTAACAGCTAATTGCTAACTTGTTGAGAGTGCTCTTGAAAATTTATAACCTTTATTTTGAGGCACAAAGAGCTAGGCGTTATACTCTGAGAAAGGTCTTTATTTCTCAATGAAGTGGTAATTGCGAAAGTATTTATAACATGTCTCTATGCGAAGAACAGTAATGAGGATTCGGAAATGCCATGTTCATGATTGCTATTGCAATTGTTTCATGATATTTTATCCTAAATAGTCTGTTGACTATATTAGAGCTTCATTTGTTTGCCCGAATTCACAGATTGTGGTGTTGATTGCTTTTCATTTTGTAGGGCTCTCAGAAAATTGTTCAAGGTTGATCCAGCTGATTACATGATATCAATATGCGGGAATGATGCTCTTCGAGAACTGTCGTCGCCAGGAAAAAGTGGAAGTTTTTTCTATTTGACCAATGATGACCGGTACATGATAAAGACCATGAAGAAAGCAGAAGTAAAAGTGAGTTTCCATTTAATTGGCTACATATAGTATAAGCCATGAGTTTTTTGAAAAATTGTCTTAGATATACTCTATCATCACCATGTAGACTCCATGCTCCTCCATGATTAGAAAGTTTCACTTGTAATCCTGAGTTATTGTTCCAGTAGTGGAAAGGATCTATATGTATTAGTCCATCTTGCATTATAAATGTTTTTATCTACTGAATGATATTTCAGTCTAAGCTTTATTACATGATTGCAGGTTTTTCTAAGAATGCTTCCTGCTTATTATAAACACGTTCGGGCTTTCGAGAACACTCTAGTCACTAAGTTCTATGGCCTCCATTGTGTTAGATTAACAGGAACTGCACAGAAGAAGGTAATGCTGATGTCTGTATAAACTTGAACCTTGTTGTAAAAGCTTTTTTTGCTGATCACATTTCATAATTTTCAGGTTCGGTTTGTCATCATGGGAAACCTATTCTGTTCTGAATATGCCATCCACAGGCGTTTTGATTTAAAAGGTTCGACCTTTGGTCGCACTACTGATAAACCTGAGGCAGACATAGAACCAACAACAACGCTTAAGGATCTTGACCTAAATTTTATTTTCCGGTTGCAGAAGTCTTGGTTTCAAGAATTCTGCAGGTGAATTTCTCACTTATTGCTTTCTTTTCCCACTATTTACTTGTTTGTGATAATATCATGCATCACACTGCGCTGTGCAAGTTGTCTCTTCAAGCACAATTTATTAACTGTTGCGAATCTATGACTATAATATGTATTTGGAGCTAAATTGTTGTTGAAATTAAAATGAAGTTCTTGATGGAAAGTAAATGATAACTTACACAAATAGGTCAATACACCCCTTCTTACGGTGTGCTTGGGTGAATGCTTGCAAATTTTTTGAAAGATCTTGATTTCACACAATTGATTTTGTTAAAAATAAGTTTGGAGTGAAGTGATTTATGCTTGAGAACTTCTATTTCAAAAGCAAGGTTGTAGTAAAGTTTAGTATGAAATTCTCAACTCAGCACAGAAGTTTTTTTTTTTTTTTTTAACTTATACTTAAACGTGCTTTTAACGTCAAACATGATTTAGACATCCAAACATGATTTTTTTTTCCCACCAAAATCCCATTAGCATCTCCCAACCCAAATATAGGTTTAGTGGTAAGATAAGGCCCATAGCAAAAACCTAACAGATGTGAAGCTTGTTGCATGAGCTGCATAATTGTTTGCAATTTTGAACCAAATTATTTATGCACTAAAAATGTGGCTTTTGTGACTTGACATTTAAGGTATTTCACATTTAGAAGTTAGTTGGTTATAATCTGAACATGCCTTCATGCAGGCAAGTGGATAGAGACTGTGACTTTCTTGAGCAAGAGAGGATTATGGATTACAGTATGTTGGTGGGTCTTCACTTTCGAGAAACAACATCTAGTGGCACCGTTACACCTTGTGGTCGCAGTTCAGAAGGTTGCACCCCAACTGGATTTGATGACGGAGGCCCTCATCTTTCTGGAGTCGACGTAGATCATCTTATCGTAGATCCTAGCCGGTATATACTCAATCAACTTATCTTGACACAAGTTTCAAATTTTCAGTTTAATTTAGATTAGACTGAATCAAACTAGACCAACCCAGCATTGATTTTCAGTTCCTTAAAGTTTAGTTTCTTCCAAGCCATGCACTGTTTCTAAATTTTGAACTTATAATATTTGAGTGAGTAGCCAAATCAGTCCCGGATCTTGAAACAACCTTCATACTTGTTCTGAAACTAAAGAAATCTCCAAATTAATACACTAACACAAATTTGGGACTAATGTGAAGGTCGTGTGTTCATTTAATGACTAATATGGTGGTCTGCTCAGAATATTTAGTTTTCCTAAGATCTTCTTCATAAATGGCAGAGTTACACCATTAGTACTCAAGTCTTTTCTTACATCATAGTTTGATTTTGTCCAATCAAGAAGTGTTGTTCCATCTTCCTTACATTTTCTGAAAAGTATTTGCATTGTTTTTCATGTTTCAGGTGGATTCAATTAGGAATAAACATGCCGGCGCGAGCTGAAATGACGGTGCGAAACAGCACATGCGAGACACCTCAGCTGGTTGGAGAACCAACTGGGGAGTTGTACGAGATCATCCTCTTTTTTGGGATCATAGACATATTACAAGATTATGATATAAGTAAAAAGCTTGAGCATGCATACAAATCATTCCAATACGACCCGACTTCAATCTCAGCCGTTGATCCAAGGCTATACTCGAAACGCTTTCGCGATTTCATCTTCAGAATTTTTATGGAGGACACATAAGGAATTGTATAGTTGTGGTGCTAAATATTCATTCAGATTGCAACAAGTGGCCATCCATGTATAGTGAAAAGGAAATGTCAGGCACATTCATACTCATACCAAGTTTGGCGGCCAAGACACTAACTGGAGGGTATTTTCGGGATTCAATGGAGACACATTTTGTAAAGTTTGTTCAAATCCATGTCTAACATCCTCCACTTTAACCCCTTCTCCTCCCCTTCACATTGGGGCATTCTATACAAATTCATAGTCACAACAAATTCAAGTTGTAGTGTAAATCAATGTTGTTAAGGATTAATCATAGCCTTTTCCAATTGTAAATGAATCAGCAAAAAAAAAAGGCAAACATTGGAAATTATTCTGTAACCATTTTTTAATTGTACAGAAGATGAGATGGACACTAGCTTCTTGCATGCTAAAATATTTGGTAATCCTTTGCTGTTGCATGCTTGCTTTCGATTTCTACGGTAATCACTAAAAGTTAATCATTTTTTTCACAACTTAAGAATAACTTATTTTTTAAATTTAAACAAACGGGTTATTAGTATAGATTTCTTGGAATTTTTTGTCCTAATGACTTTGGTTTAGTGGTTAATTAATGACTAGTTTATATATCTCCCTATTTGGACTAAATTGTCAGTAATGTCCCATTAGCATTAAGATGAGATGAATGTAAAAGGTTCAATGAATATTGGATAATAAGATCCGCAACATCAATGTCCCTAATCTAGTGCAAGAATTAAACAGGGCCCCTCAACTTTATGTATGCATATTAACATTTCTTGAAGAGTAAAATTTAAACATATATGGGACAGTTTTCCCAGAAAAATCGCAGAATGAACTACTTTCCTTTAAGGGTTCATGAAACTGATCCATGATCCGTCACCTGTCATTGGCATACAAGAGGTTTATATTCTGTTAGTTCTAAGTCAAGTAAAAATGTTCTTGAATTTAAGAAAGTTAAAGTAAGTAAATAAATGTTGATGTGGATTCGTAGTAAAAAGTTGAAAATGAAAGTAACAAGTTTAGGAAGAGGTAGTGGAAACGTAACAAGGATGAGAAAGTGAGTGGGTATTGCAAAATGGAAATCCTCATTGAGAAGTGCTATTCTATTTTCTACTTGTCCTTTATTTGTTTTTTGAAAGTGACATTTAATTTAATTTAAATTAAAAGTGACTCTGATTCAATACTTGTGATATTTTGGATGCAATTGCTTACTACTAACTCTATTCTTTACCCTTCCTTACGTAGAATCTATATATTTCCCTTTTATTCTCAATCATCTTATTTATACGTTACATTCTTAGCCTTCTCCTTTTATATTAGCTTCCTCTTTTTTTCTCTCAAAACTAAAAGGCAATGTATTAGAAGGTAGGGCATGAATAACATCATTATTATATTGTAGTCTGTTTTCAATTTATAGAAGTTATAATTTATTTATTTTGTGATTGACATTGTTTCTCACGTCTGTCTGTTTGTATAAGCGTGACACATAGTATTACTAAACAAAATTACTAGTTATATATGATTTTTCGCAACAAACATCTCAAATATGAGGTGATTAATGTAGGGGAAAAATAATTAAGCTTCCATTAAAAGTCAGTTTGGGACAATTACAAGGTTAATAAAACATACATGTGAGGTGATTTATCTTACAAATCTGAAAGTAGCAATCTAACAGAAAGTGATTTTTCTTTTTTTTTTTTACCTCTAAATAGTTACTAATGTTGATGGTGATCAGGTAGCAGCAGGGTAAGCATCATTGGTTGGAACCCCATGGGCAATTGCAGCAGAAAAAGAAGAGTCCCTATTGAAATTCTTTCCATTACTGCAATTATTGTTTCCCAATTGAAGTTCTGAAACAGAATTAGGCATTATCATTGCATTATTATTTTTATCATGAAGACCGTGATCATAGAGAAAACCCTTGAAAACATGGCCACTAATATGAACTGTGGCCAAATAAGCAAATTCATCTTCTCCATTGCTAATAGCAGACACTCTATGGCACCTGAATACTGCTGGTGCACGAATATGATCCGGTAATGACTGCTTCAAATCACCATCTGAAATTCAAATACCTCCTTAATTAATTAATTTAAAAATTGATAATTGCGAGATGAAGGAAGTGAAATCAGTCACCTTGTTGAGAAGAGGTCTTAGGTGTGGTAGCATTATTGGAGTTTGAACTATGAGAAGTAGCAGGGGCGTTCTGTAATGACCCTCCTACCAAAGCTCTTGTCCTCTTAACACCACCGCCGCCACTGCCGGCAACCACCGCCATCTCCCTCTCGCGGCGGCGAACCGAGGGAACCCACGTGCTCTTCACGTGAGTGCTGCAATCATACCCACGCCCCTTGCAACAAGTCCTGCATCTTCTATACACACAATCCTTCTTTGCCCTGTTTCCACAATCTTGACAAGCTCTGAAATCATTCCCAAAGACCCCATTTTCCTGATCACTCTCAACCATCACAAGTTTGTGACTTTCTTCATCATCATCATCAACATTGATGACACCCCTTTTGGGTGGATTGTGATTATTGACTTCTGGGCACATCTTGAGGTTCCAATAATTGTTGTTGTTGGAAGCACCATATTCTTGATTTTGAAGATCATTGTTGTGATTAGGGTGAGGGTGAGGGAGGCAGGGGGTAGCGGTTAAGAGAGGGAAGATTCCAAAACCAACGCTGAGAGAAGCTGAAGAAGGAAGAGAAGAATTGTGGTGGTTTTCTGATGAAATGGGTTGGTGTTGGTGGTGAAGAGAAGAAGGTGTTGGAGCTATGAGAACTAGGTCTCTAAGGCCTAACATGCTCATTGGAATTGGAACAAACAGACTAAAAATTGTGAAGGAAGATTGCTTTTTTGAATTTGGAAAAAGGGCGTCTTGTGTTTCTGAATTCTGATTTCTGAGACTAGTTCTTTATCTTATATCTTACATTGAATTGAATGTAGGGGTGAGGTGAAGTGAAGTGATCTTATTATTATATAGATAGAGAGAATGAGAACACAACATGAGATTCCATTCTTTTGATGCAAGTGACACCCATTATTAATTATTAATTTAACAAAAAAAAACATGTATAGTTTATAGTCTCTGCCATTAGATGCATGAGTCATCAAGTAATTAGAGAACATTTAATTTAATAATTGTATCATTTTTATTTCTATTAAAAACTGTCTCTTATTTTATAGAACTAACATGCTTTCATTAAACTAAATTTATTATTGGTCCATACTTTAAGAAATACTATAATTTACTTTAGTCTTATTTAATTTTATCATATTTTTATTGTCGTCTTGTAGTTTTTTATTATCATTTTATAGTTAAAAAATTAAAATAATCTTCATTTTAAAAAGCAAACTAACAAAGCATTTTTAAAATCTCATTAACTAAGTTATTTAACGCATACATGAGCATCAATTTATCAATGAGCTGCTATTTTACGGGTCCAAATCCTCTCAATTTCTTCTCTATTCTATATTTTTTTTTCATTTTTTATCCGATTACTTAAGGCCGGTTTGATTTCTTTTTTGAAAACAGTTTTTCTGTTTTTAAAAAAAGAAAACTAAAAAACCTGTTTGACAGTTGTTGAGTTTTCAAAGACAGTTTTCGAAAATAGTTTTTATTTTTCAGTATTTAAAAACTAAAATATGAAAACATCTAAAAACATGTATTGGTTTTCAGTTTTCAATTTTGTGAATTTACACACAAATTTGTATCAAAAACTCCTTTCACTTTCTTTAAAAACTGTTTCTGAAAACTGTTTTATAATACAATTTTTTAAAACGAAAAACTAAAACTATTTCAAATAAGCCCTTATTCTTTCTCCCTATCAACTTTATTCATTATCACTTACTCTCAGTTTAAAAAAATTAATGAATAAGAGCCAGTTTGTTTAAACTTAAAAATAATTAATTATATTTTAAGTGATTATCATAAGAATTAGAAATTATGTATGTTTGGCTACAATAAGAATAATCAGTTTTTTCTTATTTTAAAAAGTAACTTAGTACCTACTTCTCAAAATAAGCAAAAAAATCTGATTATGGTCTGATTTTGATTATTTTGAGAAGTACAAATAAACTATAAAATTTTATAATTATTTTTTTTATTAAAATAAGTACTTATTTTATCAAATAACCTAAAACAAACGGGTTCTAAGATTGTGTCCATTTCCTATTAAAAATGAAGAGAATCATATCCCCTATTTTTAGTTTGACATTAAAATAAACATAAAATAAATTTAAAACATGAAAAATATCTTTAGATTTTAATTATATTAAAATAAATTCATATTTATCTTATTGTAAACTAAATAAAGCCTATTTGGACATCACTCAAAAATAATTTTGTTAATAATAATTTTAGATCTTTTATTTTCTTCACCTTTTGTTTGGTTAAGGTAAAAGTGGAAAGAAAAAAAGTGAGTAGAAAATACAACTTTCTTTCTTTAGATTTGTTAGAGAAAATATGGGAAAAATGTTAAATCAAACGTGAGTCACAGCAGAAAACTTTTCTTTCTAAAATATAGAGAAAATTGATGTTGAGATGAGTCTTCACTATTCATAAGTCACACACTTATTTTCTCTCAAATCAAACACACATAGGGCTTGTTTGATTTTTGTTTTTGAAAATAATTTTCTGTTTTTAAAAACAGAAAACTAAAAAACCTGTTTGGCAGATGAGTTTTCAAAAACAGTTTTAAGCAACAATTTTTGTTTCAGTATTTAAAAACTAAAATTTGAAAACATGTTTTGGTTTTCAGTTTTTTGAATTTACATACAAATCTATACTGAAACAAACTGCTCTCACGTCTTTTTTTAAAACTGTTTTATAATACAGTTTCTAAAAACTAAAAACAAAAATTGTTTCAAACTAATACAGTTTCTTATTTGTCTTTCACTTTTCTATTCTCTCTATTTTCTTTCTCCACACTTTCTCTCGTCAAACCAACCAAAAGGTGAAACAAATCCGTGAAGTAAAAAATATGGGTGCGTTTAGATAATAGTTTGGTAGAATGAAGTTTGATAAAATAAAGTTATGTTTGGAAATGATGATATTGTAAAAGTGGGTTTGATAGAATGAAGTTTGTTTGACGGTAAATAAAGATAGAAGTACTTTTAGATATAAAGTTATTAAAAAAGACATAATTTATAATTAAAAAAATGACATGAAAAAAGTAATGAGAGTAATGAATAGTAGAATTGTAAATTGTATTTTTACTTGTGCAAAATGAGAATAAAAAGTAACTCAAAGTTATTTCTCCTAAACTTCCTTTTGACAACATAAAAATAAAAATAAAAAAATTACTCAAACACAATTTTATTTTGACAAATTTTATTTTCCTCCTCTAAAGTTCTTTTAGCAAAAGAAAAATAGTATCTAAAGATAGCCTATATATAAACGAGCCCATACTCCTGTTGCAACAAGTGGAATTTGATGTTTGATTTTATTTTGCTGCTAGAGGTTCTGGCACTGAAAGTGCACTTAGAGATTATGGGATTGGTAGGGTGCAATATTATTATTATTATTATTATTATTATTATTATTATTATTATTATTGTTGTTGTTGTTATCTGTCCCAAACCAATTTTTCGTGCCTGCATGTGTAGCTAGCTAGGTTAAGGTCTACCTAGGTTTCCTTCTTCCACGTTAATTTCTTTTCATTATGGATTTATATTATGATTTATGGCCTTCTCTTTTAATTTAATTTGTTGTAAATATTAATGGATCAAAGAGTTATTTAAATAGGTAATTGCTATACCCTTTCCACTTTCAGAGAACACAATCAAATGCGCTATTAATTAAGTAAACTGATTTGGTGTTTTTCCTCTTGAATTTTCTTCCAACCATATATATTCCCCCTAACATTTCTATTTATTTTATCTTGTGGTTTTAGAGAAAGAAGAAAACAATTGACCAAAAGGAGAATTTATTACCAATGGAAGGTAAAGCGATTACCAAAGAGTATAATATATAAAATGAATAGAGAGAAAACTAACTTAACTAAGGTATTCACACCAAATGAGTAATATAATCACATATCAAAACAAAACAAAATTAAATAAAATTAAAATCATTGATAAAACACTTGGTAACTAACTAGGTGGGAGCTTCACCTAATGCTTAACCACTTCACAAAAAAAAAAAAAACATCATTATAAACCGAGAAAGAGGATTAATCGATCACCACTTTGGCATAAGATAAATGATTTGTTTGGAAACACAATTTAATTAAATACTTATATAATAAATTATTGTTGAAAATAAATTTATTTATAGATAAAATTATGAAGTTTATTTGAATAAACTAAAAACAACTTATTCTAATAAATTGTTATAAAAAACTTATAAAATAAGATGAAAATAACTTAAGATCAAATAATTATTTTAAAAAGTGACTTATATTTAAAATCAAAAAAAATATTTTAATTTCATAAATTAAACATAAACTTTTCTAAACGCAACCAACGAATCAATATGAATACTTAATCATCACTAGACAAAAGTTGAAAAGTAAATATAAATGTTTAGCCACCACGCGTGTATATATATATATATATATATATATATAAGGCAAAGTTATGAAAATAAGAAAAAGAAAAAGAAAAGAAAGGGAGAAAGGGATATAGAAAGAGAAAGAAAAAAAAGTTACAAGCAGGTATGGTAATAAAAATTGAACTCGCAAGTATCCAACCAACTTTGATCAACGTTGACAAAGAATTTTTGTTTTGACCGAATTTTTTACGGGTTTGAATTTTTCCCACTCTCAGTTTTTTTTTCTCGACAAGAGCAAATTTAGGGTTTTAACTATCCGTCCCTGCCCTACCCTAACACTATAATTCAATATTGTTTTCGTACTTATATACACATATATATTATTAATAATAATAAAGTAAGAAGTTTACTCTAATTTTAATTGTCTTCACATATAATATAAATTAAAGTGTTTAATTTAATTTTCATAAAATATTTTAAGTATTTAATTCATTAAAAAACATACTAATAAATCATTTTTAAAAAAAATAATATAAGCATTAATTTCTCATAAATTTCACGCCAATTCTCTAAATGCAATGAGAGTAGAATTACGTTCAAATTTTTTGTTTCGATCTTATTTTTTCTCCGAACCTGACTTTGCCCCGGTCTTAACGACTGGGAGGGTGTTGCCATCCCTAGTTATGAGAAAGCGAGAGGCTCTCCCATGGCAGCCCAAGCAATGATCAGAAGTTCATGGATATGGCATCATATACTAGAAAGAGGGAGAAGAGGGAATTGGATCTGTCTATCCTTAAATCTCCAGCTTATTTTTTAATTAACAAATAATGCATGTATATATTTTTTTGTTGTGAAGAATGCAGGTATACTATAAGTTTAATTTTTTTTTATGTAAAATTAAATTTATCTTTCCAATTTCAACCGGTATTCTCTTCGAATTTTAAATCATTATTATCCCTTGAACTCATTAATCACTACACCATAACTAATATTTTGTAATATACATGACCTTTATATAATATTTATAAAAATAATTATAAATATAAAAAATAATATTTTTAACAATTTAATAATATTTTTTAAATGATCTTTATATAACATTTATCAAGAATTATGAGATGAATTCCTCCCAATTATATTGAAAACATGAAAATTACAATTTATATATACAATAAAGTTCCTAACTAAGGTAAAACTAACTAAGCCAAGTAACTAAGAGTCTATTAACATTTATCAAAAATATTGTAAATACATAAATGCCACATTTTTCATAATTTAACAATATTTTTTAAGAGTTTAATAACATTTTATTAAATATTATTAAAGGTCAATTATATATTATATTGTAATATGTATTTACAACTACAATTCTTATTAGTATCAATTTGTATTATGCTGTTTTCAATGCTGAGAAAAAAAAAATCGGTAGTTTAATTGAGTTTTTGTGATAAAGATATAATGTGTACCAACTAAATAATGTTGTTGTTTCTTATGTTAAACAATTATTTTCAAACAAAAATAATTTTAAAGTTTTTTAAGATGTTTGATTATACTTTAAAAATAGTATTAAAAATAATTAGATTTTTGGTTTTTTAAAATTACTTTGAATTGTTTCTCAAAATAATCAACTATAGAAAAAGAGATTTTAAAAAATAATTATTAATATTATAAGAAACCATAAATAATTTTCTATATTTATTATAATTACTTAAAAAATTAATTACTTTTCTACTCACCATTAAAATCACTTTATTTTAAACCATAAACAACCAATTGGTTAATTTAATCAACACACGATGTGTTTGGTTTAATATTGGTATAATTTATTTTCAATCAACGTGATTTTATATAATTAATTTGGTTAAATGCACCTTTTGATTTTTTATCTCTTATGTGCATTTCATTTCGCTCTTATATCTTTTTTAGTTATATTTTGGTCCTGTATCTCTTATAAACGTTTTATTTTTGTCCAATCTATCAACTCCGTCACTAGGGATGGCAACGGGGCGGGAGCGGGTTTTGCCCTCGCACCCCCACTAAAAGCAAGGCGGGTCAGGTTTAGAGAAAAATAAGGCGGGATGAAAAATTCAAACCCAACCCCACCCGTCGGAGATTGGAGAACTCGCAGGAAACTCACAGGAAACTCATACTCACAATTTCTTTTATAAAATATAATTTCTTAGTATATTTTTATATAAATTAAATACTTAAAATATATTAAAAAAATTAAATTAATTACTTTAATTCATGTTATATATTAAAACTAATAGAATATAGTAAAATTCTAACATTATTATCATTAATATTATTGATGAAAATAGTATTACGTGTATATAAATATGTAAAAAGGTATAAATATATAGAATTATATTGGCGGGACAGGTTCGGGGACAGGGGATAGTTAAAACCCCAAATCTGCCCCCACTCCGCTAAAAGGGGGGGAGGGGGAGAGAAACCCTAACTCGTCAAAAAACCCGGTCAAAGCGGGGATTCCCCATCGACGTCGGGCGGGGTCGGTTGGGTATCCACGGGTTCGGTTTTTATTGTCATGCTTATTTGTTACCCCGTTAACATAATTGACCTAATAAAAAGAGAGTTAAACTACGTCATTTATCTTCAAACCCACAAAAATCATAACATACACATTAACCCTAATAAGAGCAGAGTCAAATTACCTTGTAATGGGGTGACGGAGTTGACGGACTGGACCAAAATGAAACATTCATAAGAGATACAAGAGCAAAATGTAACCCAAAAAAGATATAAGACCGAAATAAAATGCGCATAAGAGATACACTAGCAAAAGGTACATTTGGCCAATTAATTTTGTGTGAAATTAATTTTAAATAATGTTATTTAGGTTTGGAGATTTTTTTTCTTCTTAAAATCAAGTTTAGAATAAAAAATACAATGCAAAAATTTTAACCCAATGTAAAAACAAGTCTCACCCTACTTAAATAAAAATCAATTTTAACAGCTGAAAATAAATTTAAACTTTTTCATAACGCATAATTAATTAACTAATTTATCCACCAAAATTAATTTTTACTCCTCAAAATCAATTCCTATGCAAGGCATTGTTTTTTCAAACATGCAAGTAATCAATTGATTACAATAACGGGCATAGGCAATTAGACATTTCTCTTCCTTCTTTTTTTTTCTGGCCTCAGCTTTAGTAACTTACTATATAACTATATTATTTTCATATATTATAAGAAAAAAATAATGATTGCCGTTATTGCTAATATGACAAAACTGAAATAAAATCAACATCAATATTGGTTGGTTGACAGTCTTCCTAATGTATGATGAAATATATAAATAATTAAATGAAGAATTGGTTATATAATAAGCACTAGTCACTACTAGTCACTAGTAGTAGTATGATTAAGTGAAATTCCTATGAAATTAAATCCAGAACGTTATGAAATCATGAATTAATATAAAGTAGTAAGATTTGATGGTTGACGAACGGTGCTTATGATGTTCATGTTATTAAATTGGGGAACATGGTTAGGTAAGCATCACTGAAGATTTCTAATACTAGGGTACTCCTACTAATTGCTTTCAAAAAAATTAAAAAATAATAATAGAAATGAAAAGGGAAATTAGGGTGGGGGACCAACCTGTAATTCTATAATGCTATAGTGCTAAGCCTATTCTATATAATAGAGTCTATATAGGTCAAGATCAGAGCCTAACCCTACTAAATATATATATACTATATTTTATTAAATAATCCTAATATATTTTATTTTATATTGCCCTATATATAGATTTGCCTTATTGGAAACAAAGAATAGACCACTATGAAGCCTATGAAATGAAAACCATCCATCAATCCAATCCAATGCATAAATAAAAGTTGGCCCCTCTTTTCTTGTTTGGCCAACCGGACTGACAATGATGCACTATAATGAAAATTATTATTTACTCTTATTATTTCTCAGTTTTTGTCATACTGTGATCATCAGTACACATGACAAAAAATAATTAAAAGATAACTTAGGTCAGTTTGAATTAAATTTTCGCAGAATAAGTAAAAACATACAAATCCAAATAAATATTAATAATTAAAATTATTAATATAAAAAAATTAAAATCATTTAACAAAAATAAATATTTTTAATTTTGAACAAAACAAAATTCGACATTACATACAATCAATGGAAGGTAAGTTTCCATCTTGGTGAACAAAATTTTATAAATTAGTAGGTAAAATCTAAAATTACCTTAGAAGTTCTCTTCGTTAGATAACAGGATTGTTTTCTTAAAACCGGCTGTACTCTCTTCATGGATTATTTAAGAGTATAATATTTACGATTGTGATTTTTTATATCTTCCCAATAGTATGGTTCATCATCATAATCTTTCTTGTCATACCGTAATTATGGCACAAGCTTATACCATACTGTAAGTGATGTAAATGTAATTTTTTCTTACACTTGTATGTATGTAAGTGTAATTTTTCTTTACTTACTCCTCTCGAAGCTATCACATCATACTTCCATTCTATCATATCTATATTTCTTTATCAGAAGAAAATCCAGTTTACATATGCACTAGTTTTACAGAAGAAATATATGTAAAAGGTGCAGAGTTTTCTGTGTGTTACATAAGTATATACGGTTGCTACTTTTCAATTCAATCAACCTATGTGTACTCTCTTCTGATTTGTCGGACAACCTCGTCCATTTCAGCAGTTGCAACCAGGTTTTTGTTTTGATGATTGCAGTCATGCAAGCAATTTGTATTCCGAAATCCATGCTGTGTCCATAAAATACAACAAAACTTGCTGCCACGAACTATTAGCTCTCATTTTCAACAAGAGCTTAATGCATGTGTTCTTTGATGTTGTCCCAATCAGCATGGAAGAGGAGCTACCATGGTTCAGAATTATTACTGAGAAAATTTCTGGTGTAAGATGGCCGGCTCCACCCTTGCTCCATCAGGATGAGATTCAAGCGCATCATCAGTTTATCTGCGGCATCTTCTTCTATGCTGCTAAGAGAGTTTGATGATGTAAATTGTGTAGATGAGTTCTGCAAAATTGAATTAACACCTCAGTTAGTTAATTTAGGGGGAAAAAAAAAAGTCAATGCATTGCGCAGACCGTAATGGTACCTTCAGTTCCTGGTACTTCTTCAGGTATTGTAGCGACTGCTCATATAAGCCACAATGGTAGAGAAGAATGCTGTAATCTCTTAACTCATTTGCATCATTTTTCACGAGGATAAGGCGTTCACATGCTGAAAGAAAAGGGAAGTTATTTGGGTTCATATAGAATTGTAAGCAAGTTATACTGTGGATTAATAGTTTGTAGTTTCAAGTATTTTCTCTATCAGCAAAACAGACATGAGACAAATGCAGAGAACTAAGGTGAGTAAGGTCCAAAAGAATTGTTATAATATCGAAAAATATCTCATCAGATTTTTATTATATCCTAGAATGTATTAGAGTATCTTAGATGATCTCGAGAGCAGTTTCTCGATTTTAAAGTATTTCATAATTTATTTCCATATTTACAACAAACTACACCTCCTACACTTGTTGATCCAACAGTTAAAAATTTCCATATCATATTTTCTTTAAACATGCTATCATCATATGATACTTTCAAAGGAAATCCGGGGCAGTTTCATCGTGATCCATGGAGCTATTGGGAATTCACTTGATCCACTGTGACAGAGCTATTAATTTGCTCGTTGAAGAGAAACAGCCCAGGGTCTTTCTTTTCTGGCTTAAATTAAAACCCAATGGCCAATATTAGAACCAGAAAAGCAAATAACAATAGTAAGTAGCATTCAACTCATGCCAAGGGGATATTAATTTCATATTAAACTGCAATTAGAAAAAAGACTGGCTTTTATGCTAATTCAAGGGTTTCAACTACGACATGATGATAACGAACAGCTTGAAGCTGAAAATCAGGTATCTACATGTAAATCAGGTAAACCAATGGCTTCTCTAGAATGGGAGGTGAATTTTAGAGTGCATAGAGTAGAATTAAAATCCTTGATTGGAAAAACAAGGGAGTTGAGTTTAATAACTCCAATGCTTGTTTTACATATGAATATATTTCATCACAATCTCAAGTCTCAACCGTCGATATCAAAGGCTATAACCCCACACATGTTCCTCTAAAGTGCAACCCCGGCTTTAAGGAGCCAAATTCAAGAAACAGAAAGAGATATCATACTTTGATAAAATTCAAAACTATCGTTTGAGCAATATCCTGCGCAGATTTTCTCTGGATAACATTAAGTGTTCTTTTGGGCTTTAAGTGTCAAGGATAAGGATAACTCAGTACTCTAAATGTATATGTTAGACCAATATCTCTTGTTTATTCTAGTCAGTGACCAGGGAGGGAAGAGTGAGCTGAATAAGGAGGAAACACAATCAAATGCCTACCAGACAATGTACGCCTCATGTCCCCAAAACGAACGCTGGTCCAAACACCTCGATCCAGCCTGTGTTGAGCAGCTTTAGCTGATGCAATTTGAGAGCCACTACAGTTGACAAACTTCAAAACTTATTCTTATTTGAACTAATTACAATAGAATGAATAACAGATAGAATTGTTATCATATGAAGTACCTTTCTCCAACAAAATCAGATCTATCCACACAGTTAGCAGCATGTGCTGCCCTTAAGAATAACGTTTTGGCATGATCATATTGAAAAGGCCAGAATGCATGCTTCAGATTATTTAAGATCTGCACAGATAGGCTAACTTAAGTGCTAAAGCCTAAAGGGAAACTAAAGCAGCTCAACAACTCTACAATGATATAGATTAGCAAAGATATGAGCTACCTGTTTTGACAGATAGTCAAACAAACAAGGCAGAATATGCAATGGAAGGAAGAACCTCTCAGATAAAAGAAAATAAAAATAAACCAAGTGCGTGCTCCTACATGCACAGCAGAAGAAGCTGGAGCCAAATGTCCAGCATAGATTCATGCTGGATATTGGGTATGCACACAACGTTCTCACCACTGTTGAGTGTGAGGATGGTCAAACGTATGTAGCGATACCAGTGAGTTGGAGAGGTTGTCTCCGCAAGTAAAAACCCATGATCACTAGGTCACAGCTCACAAGGCAGCAATATCTTTGTGTAAAGGCTTATTATTCTCCTATTTTATGGAAAAGACATGCATTTGCCATAAACTAGGAATAGTCTGCATGTTACTTTTCATGTTGGTTGAGGAGAGACAGAGTGTAATGTACAAGTGAATAGAGAATGGGTAATCAGAGATTACCTCAACTAATAAGTTTCCTGAAGTCATTATGTGTGCTTGGTCTGACTCTTTGCTTTTCTGCTTATGATAACCTTTGGGAAGAGTAAGATCATCATGAGGGAAGAAGATTTCAGCATCAAAATACAGAAGACCCCACAATCGAAGCATTTTCAGAATTTCTGAGTATACAAGAGAAAGCATCGCAGCTGATCCTGAACGATGAGTCAAAACCTGCTCCACACATCAAAGCAAATCTATCTATTACCTACCAGCAACAGTCTTCAGAAACAACTTATAAATAAGCGGGATACACTACCGAATGGAGATAAAGTGCTTGTGGCTCCAATAAATTTGTTTTGGCTCTCCTGAAACCCTATCAACAAGAAAGTAACCAGTAAAAGGAATGCCCTGTGGCTGAATTACAAAAAAAAAAAAAATGAAACTTGGTATACTGAGGCAAATTATAGTAGGAGATGTGGCAGCAGAGCCATGAAACATTTGCCGCCTCCTAAAGAAAAATGTCAGTGTAATAATGCTAACCTAAGGGTAAGGCGGAATCATTACCCCAATTTTTAAGATAGCAAAGAAAAAATTCAAAGAGAAAAATGTCAGTGTAATAATGCTAACCTAAGTCAAGATAGCAAAGAGAAAAATGTCAGTGTAATAATGCTAACCTAAGTCAAGAAGAAAGCAAAGAGAAAATTTTGGAGTAAGAAAACAAACTTAGCGTTTCTTAGAACACTTCTTGAGAATTCAATTTTTGTTCTCTCATTGATTCAAGTTTTGACTTGCAGCTAGATTGGATAAGTTTGATCAGTTATTGCATTTTTCAACCTTAAACAAACCCAATTACTCGTATTTGATACTCGGGAAACAATCCGAGCTTTTAGTAATCGGCTATGGCTCCATTTCTTAAGCAGGACACTTTGTATCTGGCATCTTAAAATAATCCATCACAATCCCTGCATGCTTATTACAAAATACTAAAATGAAACAAGGATGTAGCTTCCAGTGTGAAAACAAAGTAAATACCTTGTGACCATATAGAAAATTTTCTATGCTCTCTAGAAACTTCTCAGGGGACGAATCATATTGGGGACTATGGTGAGGACAGTAGTCCATTGAAAGATCATCTAATCTTACAACGAAAGCATCCACAGGAAGTGGAACCGATGAATGCGATACCAGAGAATCATCCTCTGCAGCAATATAGAGAGCAGTTCTCCCCAAATCAACAGACCTGTTGATGCAAATGCTGGTTTGCTTCTCAATATCAGTAAATCTCCGAATTTGTGAGCAGAACTCCTCCCTGGCTTCCTGCCCATTCACCAAAGACGCAACTAATGAAAACTATTCTGCATTCAATTTCAATCTAGAAGTTCAAATCATGAAAATTCTTCAAATGCATCAAGGTAAACCATTTTTCCATCACACCAAGCTGCAGTTACGCTTCTAATTAACATGACATGACCAATTAAATCATACATATTGAATAAAGAAATTATAAGAAGGCGGCCGGGGACATATTAAAAGAAAATTTCAAACTTGTAATTCAACAATTCAAGAAAATCAAGTACAATACGATAGGACCATTTTTTCAATCAAACAGAGGTTAAATATGCTTCAAGTTTAACATGACAAAGTCAAATTATAAATGGAACACATTAATTATAGATTTGAATTTATCAATCAATTTTTTCTTTAAAAAAATAACGAAAGAAGTAAATACGAGGAGAAAAAAAATTGGATTGGAAACATAGAAAGTAAAAAAGCAAAAAATCCAACATGTTATTTCTTTCCCCGTCAAAACATGACATGGAAAAAAATCCAAAACTTCAGTGTTCATAGCTTCAAATGAAATCAAATTAAAAAATAAAAGCCCATTTCCATCAATTAACATGAAATTTAACGATAATAAAAAATATAATGATACAACACAAAAATCAAAGCAGAAGAGAAAAAAGAGAGGTATGAGTTACTCTGGCATGGGTAGTGTCAATTCCAGAAGCATCGAGAGCATCGTGTAAGACGAACTTGAGGTCACTGGCAACGTGTTGAACATTGGAAGAACGATGTGCGGGACAGAGGACGCGAGAGGAAGAGGAAGAAGAAGAAGAAGAAGAAGAGGAAGAGAAGGGAAGAGGACAAAATTGGAATTTGGAGAGTGTGAGGAAAGAGGTTGTGCGAAGAGGAGGAGGTGATGGAGTCAAAGAACACATGCTTCTCTCTTTCTCTCACTAGCGAACACTTCTCCAGAGTTCTGCAACAAAATACCAACCAAAAAAAAATAGAGTTCTGCAGCAGCACCTACCCTGCCAGATACCACTAGTCATCAAATGATGGTTACAAACACGAATTCCATATATTAGTTATTCAAATTGAGATTTCACATTTAAGATTTTGAAAAATAATATTGTATTTTAAAGGTACTGTTTAAAGAGTTAAATATAGTAAAAATGTATTAGAAAATGTAATTTTTTATATTTTTAAGAGATGAAATAATATGCACTTATAGTTGTTTTTCTACTTGTAGTAACCTTAACTAGTGCCTTTAGGACGGTGTATATCAAGACTCTAAGATTTTACATCTAGGTTTATACTTTTAACTTTTAAGGCATCAATTTCTTTTTTTAAAAAAAAAAATTAACTTAGATATATGATACATAAAATAGAAAAATATTAAATATATACGGGAATGTTAATTCTTTCAAATACATAAATATTTTAGTCATGAATTCTTAAAAGAATTTTTTTAATTTGTACAATATTACACATGTTAAAAAATTAGGTTAAAATATATATTTAGTCCTTTATGTTTTGTCGAAGTTCTATTTTGGTCCTTTATGTTTATTTTGTCTCAATTTGGTCCTTTACATTTGTTTTTTTACTAATGTTAGACTTTTCTCTGAATTCATTAGTGTAGTTAACCGAATTGTATACGTGACACTTACATGACATTAATGGTGTTAGTTGTCATTCTTTTCTAGACTAAAACGGCACTTATTGAATTTTTTTCTTAAGTGTATGCAGTTCTATTAACTTAAACTAATGAAGGCACGCTTAAGAAAAAATTCAATACGGTGTCGTTTTAATATGACAATTAACGCCGTTAATTCCATATAAGTGCTACGTATGTAGCTTTGTTAACATAGACTAACGAACGACGTTGGTAAAAAAAACAATCATAAATAACCAAATTGAGACAAAATAAACATAAAGAACCAAAATTGAATTTCGACAAAACATAAGGGAACAAATTTGTATTTTAGCAAAAAAAACTATAAGTAAAAAAAGATCATTAAAAAAGACAAAAATTTAATGTGATTGAGTTTTACATATAATTAATACTGTGTTTTTTTCTACTCATAATTTTTTAACTTATACAATATTGCACATATTAAAAAATTCTTGTTAAAATGAGTGCAAAAGGAAATTATTGAGGGTTAATGCCAAACTAAAAAAAATGAATTTATTTATTATTTATTATTATATATTAAAAGTAAAACCACCATAAAATTAAACCCGGCATCACCACTAATAATAGTAATTAGTAGTAGTAAAGTAAAGCACAATGTTTGATATTTTGGGGCTATTGATAATTGAAGGGAAGGGAATAGTTACATTTTTGCACTGCGTTGTCAATGTCATGTACTGTACTCAAAATATCTAAAGCATATTAATGCTATGCGAAAGGTAAGACAACGATGTGTGTAGGTGTAGCCGCAAGATGAGTTAGGATTTTCTCATGTTACACTTGACTTAAGTGAAAAAGAGTAAGACAAAGCATTAGTGTTGGTTTATATGGATTTCATATGAATGTGTAGCGTTTATATCAATGATGTATTTTATTGTATCTTTTTTTTTCTCTCATTTGAGTTGATTGAAACTTGAGAAGATTTTAATTGTCCAGATTCACATGTTCTTATTATACTACCTTCCGTCTAAAATATAAATAAATAAAATTTAAATTTTTTTTTGTCTAAAATATAAATAAATCTTTATATCTCTTCTTATTTAATGTTAATTTTAAGCATTTTTTCTTATTCAATGTACCTATCCAAATAAGAGAAAGTGTTTATTTATAATTAAAACTTGTCTTTTTGAATGAAACAAAAAAATTAAACAAAAATAACTAATTTTTTTAAGATGCACAAATTATGTCTTCTTTTACTTATATTAATAACAAATATCATCTTGACCAAAAAAAATAACAAATATCAAGACTTTATTGAAATTTTTTGCAAACTTATTGCAATTTACATTTAACTTGAATCCTAAAAATTGTGTAATCAAGAATAGACACGTCCATAACATTTTATCAAACATATTTACAACAATAGACTAAAGAAAAATACACATTTACAACTTGTTCAGATAAGTATTTTAATTAAGCCTTAATTTAATAAGAACTTACTAGGCAACTTTTTTTCATAAATACTACCATAAAACTTAGTTAATAAGCTTGAAAAAATTATAGAAAAGTTATACGGTAGGTTGAAATGTAACTAATCATGAAAAGCATTAAATTACCTCACAATTCACGTGTTGATTTTTTTCTCAACACAGTATCATTTGACTAATATCTAAATTTTCATATTTACAACGTCAAATTAACATTTTTGTCTTTTAACCTTTTTTTTTTATTTCCATCCTCAAATCAAATAAAAGTTTTAAATGAATCTTGTAACTTTTTATTTTATTTCAATTTCTTTTTTATTTATTAGTTCCATCAAATGACTAACAAAAATATCCAAAACGACGTCGTTTTAAACTAGAGTTTATGCAAAACATCATTTTGATATCATTTTTTTAACTTTTTGTTAGTTATTTAACAAAGTTAACAAAAAAAAAAAAAGGACAAAAATGAAATAAAATAAAAAGTTGCTATATTGATTTGAGATTTTTATTAATTAGAGAACAATTCCATAAAAAACAAGAGTTTCGAAGACAAAAGTACTAATTTAACCTATTTACAACGACGAGAAATGATACTCATGACAATTGAAATCATCTGATAAAAAATTTAATTGCAACCGTGAATATACCGTATGAAACATTTGATTACATACATGAAAATGGAAGGGTTTCAAGGATAAGCACTGACGCCAGAAACATATGTTGCCTCAATAGACGCAGATGCTTCTTCAGCAAAGTCTTTCCATGAATCAGTAGACAATATGACAAAATCTGCTAGTTTCCCAACAGATAAGGATCCCAAATCATTGTCAAGGAAGCTTGCACGGGCAGCAGAAATGGTGTACCTGTCACAGGATACTGCAAATTTAATAATTATGCGCAAAAATTAACGAAGAAAAAATGTAATGATGTGAAAAGGAATTTGATCTTAGAAAGAAAGACACCGATTAGTTTAACAAGTATTTAAGTCAATAGTGCAATTAAAAAGTTTATTTGGTAGTTTATTTTGAAAAAATAAATCGTTTAATTTAGCTAGTTCTAAGATAGTTTTCGAAAAAAAAAAGGATTATTCCTTCAAAAGTAACCTTTCCCATGCAAGCTTAAAGAATGACATAAAGAAGGTGAGAGCATATACCATGTAGTGATTAGCAATTACCGAAAAGAATTAGAAACAAAACACAAATTTCTACGAAGGACAATAAACTGAAGATGAGTTGTTTCCACAATCTGCAATATCTGAAAAGAATAGAGTTTGCAACTTTTCTGCTGAGATGTTATGATTTTAGAGTTATGTAAAGCCGAAGGCCACAATTATTGGATACTTTGTTATACTTCACAAAAGATTTGGCCAATGTCTATGCAAATTTTAATTTCTATTAATATAGATGACCACATCATGACATTTATGGATATTTTAACTGTTTTACCCACATAGTTAATGCCTTAAGGGTTTGGCTCAAGACACCACTAAATCATCATTTAGATCCTATATCAATCATCAAATAAGCAAAACATTCTGCAAATGGAAAGAAGATAAAAGAGACAAGACATCAACAGGCAATATTATATACAACCACAACAACGTTAGTAGTCTAATGCTGCTTACGCCTTTATTGCATCATCTAATGAAATGCACTCTGATGGAATCCATGCATTTTTCCAATTGGGAGGTCTTCTTCTCATTGCTGTCTCAATACCACTCAAGGGATTGATGTCTGCCACCTGTAAAACAAAAGTGATATTTTGCAAACTAGTTCTTCACTAATTTTTTTGGGTAAGAAACACAAGTACTAATAAATCGAACATACTTACTGGCCAATCAGAACCAAATGATACTAAAGCATTGGCATCCAAGAGTGACTTGAATAAATATGAACTCCTTTCAGCCCTATCCTTGCCGAGCTTTTTACCAGCAGAGTCAGCATCATCCAATAGGTGATCTGGCTGTTGACGATTGGTGAAAAGAAACTATTAAAAACCTCATAGAGGATGTTGATAAAATTGGAAAACAGCATAATCTCATATTCTCGTTTTACTTTTGTTGGCCTTCTTATACCATGTTTTTGTTAATCAATTCATTATCTTAAAGAATTGCAGAAGATGTTTTAGCTTAAGTGAGAGCTTTGCTCGATCAGTTATCAAATGTCTTATGTTTCTGCAAAAGGTATCCAACATTTATCAGAACTATGCTAGTATGTTTCACTTTTCTTTTACTTTGTAGTATTTGATTTAAGACATGATATAATCCTCCTTTCTCAAGTCTTCTTCCACTTTCAGTGACTTTACCAAAAATGATAATTGGTCTCAGGAATCAATAATCATTAATAATGCCCTAAAGTTGAAAAATGGACAGTCGAACCTTTAAGAACTAAATTCACAAGTAGATCTGGAAAGTACATCTTCATGTTTATGAATTTATTATGGTGTTCCTTTTATGTTTACATAAACAATATTGACTCTCAGATTCTAAGGTAAATATCTAATTCTATTATTTCATCTGCCTTTACATATGTTGAGTCGTACAGGAGACTTGAACAATCCAAACGAAAGACCAAGATTGGATGATGTATCTAGTGAAATAACTGTTGTAAAAATGAAAGAGAAGTCACAGTTACTTGATCTAACAGATATTTAACAAACTCTATCATTTCAATTGTATGGTGCAGCCACTGTAGCATCTATTCCACCATCATTTTATAAAAATGGAAGATGAAAAACACTAGATATTGGTAATAAGAAGAAACCTGCACAGAAGCAACAACCCCTTGTTGGCCAAATCGGCCTGGAGTTCCAGACGCCAAATGCTGGGCATGCTCAATCTGAAAGCCAAGTTTCAGTTGTTCACAATGATTATATTGGAACATATATCACTAAACTATAAGTTTCCCAGCAATCAACTTGTGACAATTAAAAAGGGAAACATTTGAAGCTTTTTCACATTTTAAAAAAAATGTTACCCTGAATCTTCGATCTCTCATTCCATTTGTAGAAGCAACTGAACTGTACAAGTCCAAGATCAAGTCATTTGCCCTGTCTCCTATAGCATGAATTGCAACCTGAAACAAATCGACAGGAAAGCAGACAGCCAGTAACTGAGATTTCATACTAACCCAAAGAGGTTGGTTGTAAGAGTAGAATACAGCACCTGAAGACCTGATAAATCTGACTCCAAAGTCCTGTTGAGAAGAGCTTCAGGTTCTGTCACTTGTAAGCCATAGTTTTCTGGCTCATCAACATATGGCTACAACATTTGAAATACTATGTTAATCCCATCACAACTACAGGAGTAAGTGTAAATGATTATTGTAGGTGTTAAATTTTTCTCTTTAAAGGTGGGATTGGTAACTGTTTGTCTGTCCTTTTCACCCATTTGCAGTAAAAAAAGGAGTCAATAGATTGGAAAGGGACCACAATGAATAGATTTTAAAACTTTTATGGCAACATAATTTGAATGTGTAAAAATTGTAAATGCTGGTCTCACCTCATAAAACAACGCGCTGGAGGAACCCAAAGATCCATCAGCAAAAGCTTTGACACCACCCAAATAAATCCATTGACTCAAGGCATGGCCCATTTTGTTAACCAGATCCTAAGTACCAAAAAAATTAATATACTGAATGCAAAAGTTAAATGTAGAGAACTGACAATGCACATTCTACATCATAATATCAACAAGTCAGATTGAATTATTCTAAATAAAGAAAAAGCACAAGTCAGAAAGCAGTCATACCGCCAAACGTGACCATGTCTCCATTGGAAAAAATAAACACACCCTAACTTTCATTTTTGACATAGAATCAGCCCATAGATAAACATCTGTAAAATTTCACACAAACAACAAGCAACATGAATGAAGTTCTGTTAGGATAGCCTATGGGCTTAATTTCTATTAGTTGAGGGAGTTAGAGTTAGTTGATTGTTAACTAGACTTCTTAACAGGACCTGGAAGAGAGAGGCTACAAAGAGAGACAGAGACAAGATTCAGGGGCATGCTGATTTAGTAAGAGATTCAGTTTGGGGGAGAGAACCGAGGCTGTCAAAATCATGAAAGTAATTATTGTATTCATGCTTTCTCTAGTTCTAAACCAGTACCTAATGACTATCACGGTCATCTCAAGCAAAGACGGGGATTTAATATATAACTGAGTGAATCCGTCGAAAATCTCAATCACAGTTCAAAAGGTAAAGCACCATGTCAGACAGACTAAAACTACATCCCCTCATATTTCCCTCCTTTACATCTTATGTTTAGATCTAAAATCCTTCTTAATGGTTTGGCCTATAGTTTTCAAAGGCTTCCTCAACCCATAAATATTGGACTACCTTTTGTTTCATCTTTTCCCTTTGCTGGGTCTTCTATAGGTCTTCTCCATTTATGCTCGAACTACCTAAGCTCCATGTCTTATTTTCATAGATTAATTGGGCTTCATAAAGCATAATTTAATATTACAGTGTTTTGTAAATAAATTCTTTGAAGATTTCATGTTCTACCCTTAAAAATTAAGTTTGCTTTAGCCTGTAGGTGATATGCAAATGATTTTATTTTAATTTATTTTGAAGAAACAGAGGCTTCAATAAAATAACAACTAGAAACGACTATAACTTAATAGATATACATAAAATTCAAACTATCAGATTGAAACCTGAAAAGTCCTCCCAAGAAAGATCTGCTGTAACCCCTGGAAAATATCTTCCTAAATCAACAACTGTTGTCACACCCCTTGACAAAGCAAGATTGCTTGCTCTGAGCAAAGCTTCCCTCCTGTCATCTGCTGAATACTCTGGTATTCGGGAGACGACAAGTGTCATTGCAGAATCAATTAGCAATCCAGTAGGATCTGCACGACAACAATGACCCGATGCAGCAATCAGTAATATTGTATCAATATATACAACAAAAGAAAAACAAATGTATCAATCATCAAAGATGGAACAAAATCATAAAGTGACAGTATAACACAAGCCAGGCAGACGGTGTTTGAAAAAATACATAATCATGCCTACATAAATCATGAACCAGACAAACAAACAGCCAATAAGGCGAGCTAATAAGCTTCATCAACTGAATTGATAATCACAAGACTCAAATATATGATCAAGAAAACCATCTTAAATTGCGGAAAATTAAAAGTTCACAATGCAACATAGTGGGTTTTGAAACTCAAGGTCAAATGAAGTATGCTTAATTAAAGAGAAGTGTATGGAAAAATATGACAGGGAAAAAAATACAGAGTAACCCCAGATTACTTGTAAGAAGGTCCAACTATGTATAGCAGTATGTTCTTTACAAATTCACTTCAATCTATTTACATAATGCATAAGAAGAAAGTAAATTATAACCTCCACCAGCAGTCCTCATTATAGTTCCTCCTCTTGGAGCATCAGTTGATTTTGTAATCCCAGCCAACATTAGTGCCACTGAATTAGCCAAGCCCATGTGGCCATCCATTCTTGATAGCCAAACCTGCTTGTATATCTCAAATAAGATTACACTGCCCTGCTGTGTATGAAGATGTTCAAAAAGGTAGCATCATATTCCTCACAGGATTATTAGGTGTAATTTCATCAATCCAAGAGGCGGCTGGCAAATCTCCTCCCCATAGATCATTGTTCCATCCACCACCCAGAATCCAGGAACCAGGTTTTGTGCCTAAGGCATACAGTATATAAACGTATACATCAGATACTATAATACAAAAGCATCTCTGCTTGATGAAAATATTTGCATAGATATAACTGTACGTCGGTATGCTGTTAAGCCTTATATTTCTTTGTTATTACCCAGAGGGAAAAAATGAAAATATTTTGAAAGCTAACAAATGTGGGTTCATATTTAACAGAAGCACCAAATAAGTCACATATATTGGTGAGGTTCGAATTTGGATCAGAAATTAGATTTAAGTATCAATGTAATTAACCAGATGATTGATGAAACGTGAAAAGTTAATAGCAACTATTAGCAACTGTCCTTGTTTGCATCAATGTTACATTTAGATATGATCTTTATCTACAGATTACAGAATCTCGACAGAGTCTCAAAATCGAGAAGAATTTTCTATTTGAGCTAAAACTTGAACAAGAATGATAGGAAATTATAAGTTTTGTGCACATTATTCTTGACTAAAAGAACTAATAACTAAACATATAACCACAAAATAAATAAATAAAAACGGCATACAAGAACTCAAGGTTTACTTTGAGCTGCATCTTTGATCCTTCTAATGAATTCATCCTTTTCATTCACACCTCTCAGTTTCACTTGCATCATCTGCATCCAGGATACAATTATAAACAGGGCATACGAGTTATGTTCGCAAGGATTTCTTAGATATCAGAAACGAAAAAAAAATGGGTTCAGACAGTAAAAACCAATTTGATGTTTACTTAGAGTAAACCCCCAATTTGCTTGTTGAAATATTTAACTTCAATTTGGTCCAAGTAAACATAGGCTTTTAGTCTATTTTGCTGTCAAAATTATAGTTGCAGACCAAACTGATGTTCCATAAATCTTTGAGAGCTGAAACCGAGGATTACTCTTAATATTGTTATTTGTTATTATTTATCAATGTTCTTAGGATAGCAGTTAAAAATTCATTTAAAACAAGCTTGACCTTGTAATGTGTTAACTTGAGATTATGCATAAGGTTCTAAGGGTATTAGATATTTGATATGTTTATTAGAATTTCCACGATACTCAAATATTTTAAGCAAAATCTAGCAATAAACTGGTAATATAGCTAGTACAAAACCTGGAGGCCACCATATAGGAAATGCACATGTGAATCAATAAACCCAGGAACCACAACCTTCCCCTCAAGATCCAACACTTGAGTTCCATAACCTGCCAATTCCTACACAGAGTTAAAAAAGCACTTGTGAGTCTTGTGAGTCAGTGGCAATTGAAGCTCACAGTAACAGAGATTCACAAAGGGAGTTCAATCTTGAAACAATTAAAGTTGCCATTTCTTTAGAAACAGGCAGGCTAAAGTGAAGTGAACCTGCACAAACGAATGATTGCCGAGACGAAGAACCCTGCCGTTAGCGACAGCCATGGAATGTGCGAAAGGGAGAGAGTCGTCGCTGGTGTATACGACCCCATTCGTTAAAATCAAGTCAGCCACTACTGTGGGAGGAGACGGTGGAAGCTTCTCCCATGACAGAAAATCTGCAGATTTCAAAAACGAATGCGAAAATGAAAGTGTCTAACTGTGTATTATTTATTACATGTAACACACACACACACACAGAGAAACATGAGAGAGATTTGTGATTACATGTGGGTTGGAGAAGATGAAGAGAAGCAATAGCGATGAGAAGAGAAATTGAAGCGGAGATTAGTATAAGAATGTTCATTAGTGGAAATCACATTAGTATTCTATGATTCTATCTGTCTCTCTGTAAATTTAGAATTTAGTAGAATTTAGAATCTGATAAACAGAATATTTCATTGTGGAACGAAGGGGGAAGTCAAATATTCTCTCTACATTGCTGCATCGTTCATTTTGAGAAAATTAATGGTTTATTTTGATTTATTATAATTTATTTTATTTAATAAAGATTTTTTTCGTAGAAAAAATATATTAACTGACATATAATCGGATACCCACGCGCATGTCCCATTTGTTCATCAATTGAACTCCACGACTTATACTAAAAAAAAGAAGATATATATATATATTTTTTACTTAATTTATATATATTTTTTACTTCTAATTTGTTCTCTTGTCATGGTAATATTACCCAGATAAAACATAAAACCCTCTAATAAAATCGAGTTTATTGTGCTGATGACTATAGTTTATGTTTATTAATTATTACTACTCAAATAGACAAATATCACTTTCCGTAATTTATCAATTTTTAAAATTATTGTAATTATTTCTTGATACTTACATGTTTGTTTTTACTTGTGACGCTTAATTTTAATCTGCTTCTGAACTTTTATTTTTCGATTACTTTCTTCTTATTTCTACTCATAAAAAAACTGTCCCATATCTTATCTTATCTTATCTTTGGTTAGTTGGAAGAAAATAAGGTAAAAAGAACTTATGAGTAAAAAGTAATAATAAAGAAGAAGAAGAAAAAACTTGAAATTTTTTTATAAGTTAACATTTTCTTTATTTATCTAAAATCAAACAAAAAAAATTATAATTAATAATATCTATTTTCTTTCACTCGATTTTTTTTAAAGAAAAATAAACATAGGGTTAGAAAATGACTCGGAAGAAAGTTGTGAATTGTGATGTTACTTTTTTATGATGATACGCATGAATTTCAGTAACCCGGCCCTTTTTGGCGAAGAATGGAATCAACTTTGTTAAATGGTTTTGTCTCAAATTTGAGTACATGATAGTTGATACTCACGTGATCTTCACTCTGTGTTTTGTTCATTTAACGGTGGATAATAACAGGTCGTAATGCGCCGGTGTCACATGATAAACGTCTCCCTGTGACGAACAAAACCAAACACACACTGCACAATCTACCTAATAAAGATCATGCTTCCTCACTTTAGTCACGTTGAATTTGCATAACATTTTCAATCCTTTAATACAATATAATCAAAACTATTTATATAATTAAAAAATTGGAAAATAATTATGTGAACTCATTATGAGTAATGACCTTTCTCTACATCGACACTCAAAATTACCTTCACACACATTTCATTTCTGGTATAAAATACAATTCCTATATTTGATCAATTTAATCTTAAGGCATTTATATCAATGTTATAATTTAATACTTCATATGTTTCGTAATGAGTATCGTTTTAGAAAAAAATAAAATAAAAAAATTTAAAATAATGATCGCTTTATATTTTCAATGTATTAATAAGCGTTTTTTCTTCATTTTATCCCTATATAGTAACAATTACTAATACTCAACCAGAAATTATGAGAAGTAGTTAATGTTTTAATCATTAATAATGATACGTTACTAAAATAGCTTTACTTATAATGACATTTATTTCATTTCTTAATCTCCATAAAATAACAATAAACGACTATCATTTAGGAACAAAGAGATACTAGTTACCATTATCAAAGAGAAATATTAATATGAAATTTTTTTATTGTAAATAATACCATTTGTTTCCTAAAAATTAAAAAAATAACATACTTAATGCGTACTTTATATGATAATTTAAAGTATTCACCAAAGTGTATTTAATGTATTTTATAATTCTTTTAATAGCTCCGCATTGTTATTACAACCTTCAGTCATTTATATAACAAGCAAAAGTTATTTTATTTTGGTCATATTTATAAAAAGAGTTTTCTTAACCTGTGTAATATTGTACAATAAATATTAAAGACAAAAAGTTTTACGAAAAAAATCAAAATTTTAATAAGACTATGTGTAATATACATCAAATAATATGTTATCTTTTTTCTTTGATTTCTTAACATTTACCGTATTTCACTGATTAAAAAAAAATTTATAAAAAATATTGTAACACTACTTTTAAGATATTAATCGTAAAAAATAGTTTTTCTTTTATTTAATTAATTATAAAATAATACTCTCTTTGTCCCTGTATATAAGACAATCTAAAAAAATTATTCTATTTGTCCTTTTTTATAAGAATCTCTTTAAAACTTTGTGGACATTTAATTATTTTTCACTAGAATACTCTTATTTAATCAATCATTTTTGTGTAGTTTAAAGTCAATAAATATAATAAGTTAATAAGAAAGAACTTCTCTCTTTTATAATAATTGGACAATATTAACTAGGGTCTTGATATATAGTGCCTTAAGGGCACTAGATAAAGTTACTATAATTAGAAAAATAATCATAAGAGCACATTATTCCGTCTCTCGAGAATATAAAAAATTACACATTCCAATACCTTTTTACTACATTTGGGTTCTTAAATAGTGTCCCTAGGACACCAAATATCATTTGCCTATTAACTAAGAGAATAAAATTATTGGGTTAATAATTGAACACAAATTACTATACAAATTTAATGAATTTATCTAAATTAACTAATTTTTTTAATTCATGTGACTTTTTATAAGACACTATAAAGATTTTGTACTTAAAATTAACACTCAACATTTCCATCCTTTACTTCTTTTTGTTTACTGATTTCAATTCACTTTTTTACCAACTCCCATTGCATTTTTGTCCTTTACACATTTAAATATTTCCGTCCTTTAATTTACTCCTTACGATGAACATGGAATCTTTTGCTCGTTACCTTACAAAAACACAAATATTTAAATGCTGTCTTTGGTTGATTTTCTTATAAAAAAGGAGTAAACATTATTTTAACTTTATATATCCACGGTAGTGACTGAACAATAGCATTTTATTTTTCCCTGTCCCTGATAACCAATCGACCATAACTTTATACACAAACCTTGCAGAAGCAGACTTCACTTCTACAAGCCTTTTATTGTCAACTTTAATTTCTTGTTCTCGTTCTACTTAACTACTTATGGCTGAGGCTATTTTGGTAGGAGCGTTCGTCTCCGCTTCTGTGGAACTGTTGCTAGAAAAGATCGTTTCCGGCATATATTATTTTTAATTATTATGTAATTATTATTTGTAATGTCCTCTGCTTGTGCTAAATTTTCATTCATGTCTTTCTATGACATATATTATTTGTATGATTTTAGAACATTTTGGTATTGTTTATTCTTCAGCCTATTTGCAGCAAAAGCAGGGGATTTGAGGGTTACTGCAGTAGAGGGTAGTTCCAAGATTACAACAGAAGCATCTCAGGTATAGGTTTCCTGCCTGTAGCTTCTATAATTACCTCTTCAATAGTTCCGTGCTCAGATGTTTTTCCTCTAAATTTTCAATTCAAGTGGCAAAAGATAATACTTTATGCACATGACTGGGGTTTGAAGCCTAAAGATGTTTGTACTGTAAGCTTATATAATATGTATTATTGTTGCAGGAACTGGAAAAGGATTGGGAAAAAAGCTTGTCATAGATGCTGCCCAAATTCCTATTGTTGTAGTTGATGTTGTGGAGTGTGGACTATCAAGATTTAATTACCAATTCTGCAATTCTTCAGGTTTCCTTTTGCCCAAGTGAATGTCTTACAAGAAATTATGGTGGGAAATTCCTTATTCCATTTTGGTAATCAAGTGTTGGAAAAACTTTGTAATCACTTTGAGAATCTGATATGTTTCTTATATTCGGTTGTAGTTTCTAACTAGTTGCTATAAAATTCTAAAGTGGTACTTGTGTGAACTCCATGTGTAATTGTATTGGAATCAAGCATTCTTTGCATATATAGTGTTGTTTATGTTAAATGGTGAAAATGATTTATTGAACAGGAAAGAACTCCTTGGTTAAAAGGCAATATCCTGCTCCAGTTGGCCTCTTTAATGTGCTCCTTCTCGTGACTGCTCCAAAAGAAAATAATGCCAAATTTATTTTATATATGAATATGAATCCATTATATGTAAATGAAGACAAAACTAAAAAGCATCATCTGTTAAGTCTTTTTGTTTATGTGCTATGCCAAGAGATTTATTTAAAGGGGTGGTTTGGAGAGGGGGGTGGGGGGGAAGCGTTCAATTTCCCTCCATTTTTTTTATATTCAATAAATTTACAATCCAATTATTTTGTTCCATGCAGACTGTTGAAATGGTTTTCTTTTATTTTTTTTAACCAAACCTTTAATTCATAATTTTTAAATAGATTAATTGAATGAAAAAAATTGCTAAATTCATTGAATGTGTGGTTTAATTGATAAGTAAATGGATGAGAGTAGTTTAATTGACGAGAAAATACATGTATGAGATTAATTCATGAATGAGGTGTGATTATTTTAAGGTTTTTGGAACTGTGGGAGAAGCCAACACTAGGATTTGTTGGGTGATATAATATTTGATGAGGGTTTTACTTGTTTATCCAAAAAACTTGTAATCATTGTTATTTTTGTTGAGATAGTGAAAGTCTCATTGAGATGGTTCCGAGGATGTAGGTAAGAGGTGCCAAACCACGTTAAATCTTGTGTGTCTTTCGTGTGTATGTGTTCTCGTCTTTGGTTCTTAGCGCTTGCGTCAGCCGGAGACTTTAACAGGGGACAAAGATGATAATACACAGTTGACACTCCAAGCTTGAGGGTTGCGTTAGTTGATACCAAGTGTTAGTAATTTTTTATTTATCTTAGTTAGTTAAAGATGTTTCCTTCAACTCTTATAGCTGACTGAATTTCTTAGTCTTTGAGTGTTGTATATAAACTGTAATCTCTTTCAATTCAATCATTTCTGTAATTTCTCCAAAAAGACAGATACAAATAGACAGTCTGTTATTAATATTATTTCTGCTTTTCAACAGCAAGTGTTCTCGAAAAACCTGATACTCCTCCTCTGCTTCAGCCTGGTTGGTAAGCTATTATTTCTGCATCTCTGACATAGTCACACAGCAATAGTCCTCTGGTTCATGAACACACAGTCAGGTTATGACTCATGCAGTAAGGATGGGAGCAGTAATTTATTAAAGGTTTTCCCTCTCGCAGATTTCAAGAATCAAGATCAACCATATCCCTCCTTGGAAGGAGTTCATCATCAAATACTAACAGACTTAACAGTAGACATAGTAGTAGGAGTATTGTTTTGTTTTTGGTTGGGTCAATGAAAGTTACATGTGGGGTTGATAATGATTCGTCAGAGCAAGTTGGCTCAATTATATTCCACTCCTTTAACTTTAACTTTGTTTAAATAATATTTCCATCCTTTCTGTACTCCACCACCCAAATAAATCATGTAAAACACTTTAAATAATAATGCTAACAGTTTACACTTTATTTCAACGGAGCACTGTCATAAGGAAATTCTAACCTTAATGGGTGAAATTATAGCATTACATTACATTACATTTTCCATATAAGTTCAAGGAAATCATACTCCGAAACACATAGTACAAACCAACCAATATCTTAATAAGCTAGTATACTATTATTTCTGCATCTCTCACACACTCACACGTACAGCAATACTCCTCTGCTTCAACCTCGCTGAATTTGACTCTCATAAAAGGAGTGACGATCAGCATGTTAAAAGTGAATTCACCCTTTTTTTTTTCATTTTACACACTCTGCTCAATATAATGCTGATTTAACCATGTTTTCCGGGGAAATTGTGATCGCGTGCAATATCATCAACTTGAGGAAGGAGACGTCCATCTTAATAATAATATTGAAAACTGAATCAGTAAACCATTATTATAACTTTCTAACTACAATTAATAATCATATGTAGTATCATTCATTAATAATGAATTTCAGCATCACTAAAAACAATTCAATTCCAAATATATATTTAAGAGAAAAAAATAAAATAAATTTAGTTCTTGAAATATAGGTGTCATCAATTTAGTCCAATTTTTATAGCCAATTTAATCGATTAAAGATTTAAAATGCCCTCACATTAATCCTTTGTTATTTTTTCTGTCTGAAACAACGTAAAACACCTCGACAATGCTTTTAACGATCACATAAATCGAAATCCAAATGAAGGAGATGATAAAGAACTAACTTAAGAGTGTTTGATATTCTCAAAAAAGAAAAATTGATAATAAAAATATTTAAAAGACTAAATTGATGACATCTATATCTTTTGAAGTAAAATTGACCTTAATATAAAGATCTAATAATCTCTTGTATGCAGAGAGATGGCAATTAGTCACTTACATGCTTTGTGATGAGTCTGAGATAGCAAAAGGGGGAACCTTGCTTTTGCCACTTCAATTGATAAGAGAAGAAGCACAAAGAGCAAAACCATGTTGAAGATAAACTTCTTAAAGTTAAAGAAATAAGCCATCTTAATCTTAATTAAAGGAATTATAAAGTACAGAACATAAAGCGAATATATGTATTCAAGCTATAGATTTCTCTGCAGTGTATGAGGATTATTGGAAAATTGAGGTATATTTATGCTATAGTTATAGAGAGAATAATGAAAGGACAAAGAAAAATAAATATCGCTCTCAAAAAAAAAAAAATACTATCGTCACAAATCACAATAGTACACCGGCGGAATTAAAATAGAATATATGTCGATTTTGGTGAACTAATTTTGTTTGTAAGTAAATTAAACAAGTAATTTAATGTAGAAATTTGTTATTAATAAGTAATTAAAGGATATTAGATTTAGGATATTATAATATTTTTAAGAGACTTGTTAAGATATACAATCTCACTTCCTATATATTAGAAATATAATATGAATTTGGCAAATGATATTTAGTGTTCTTAGGCCACTATTTAAGATTTCAAATGTAATAAAAAAATATTGAAATGTGTAGTTTTTTTTTTTATTCTCGAGAGAAGGATCAACGTGTTCTTATGATTATTTTTCTACTTCTAGTAACCTTAACTAGTGCCATAAGGACACTGTATATCAAGACTTTTACACACCAACAAAATATATTATTAATTGATATTTTTTCAATTAATGAAGTGATGAATTTAATTTTTACTTCTAAAAGACTATGTAATATAAAAAAATGATAATTTGATCATAATAAAATAAGGAAAAAAAGAACTTTTTATCATTTTTTAGTAATTAATATAACCAAGAAAAATAATTTTTATCTCTTATCAATAAGAACAAATGTAATAATAAATATTTGTATATTCTTAACCAATGCTATACCTAAAAGCGTTTAAGCAGGAAATTTATTAACATTTTCCCATACCTTAGATTTATTCTTAGAAGTAATTTAATAAAAAGAAATAATACTACAATTAGTGAATGACAGTGTGAAAGTTTGAATTTTAAGGGACAGTTCAGTCAGTAAACTGACGGAGGGAACAAGTCAACACGCTTCATTCAATTAATATTTCGTCATTTTGCGATTTTCTAATAATATAAATATGCTGGCTGGGTATATGATACAACCCGGTCCACTCTACAGATCACTCCACACACCACCCTTTTAACACCCACTCTTATTCTGGTTTGGGCCTTAAACATTGGGCTTCTTATATTCATATATGAGAAGAAAGAAAATAACTCACACAAAGCGAATGAATTTTGTCACGTTCAATATTTACATTACCAGGATACTTCTGTATTTATTTTTCTCTTAATATTAGTATTAAATAAATATTAATTAAATGTGTAGGGAATATTAATGAAAACAAACATAGTCATAAAAATTAATTATGATGTGATCATTATAATTTTGAATCGTCGGCCGTTAACTTATAGTTTTGAGGTAGTATTAGTATTTTTTTTTCAATTTTATTCATATCCTTAACTTTTTGGTTTCCAAATGTATCCACTGACTTAATCTTTTCGTATACTGTTCTGTTCTTTCGGAGATGACCCTCTCAACTAAATTTTTTTACATTCAAAAGAGTTAGAGATCGAACTCCCAACCACTTACTTTAATGACTCTAACACAACTTTACATCAATTCTGCTATTTCAGTTGGTCCCAAATAAAAAATGTTTTTCTTACTCACCAAATCCTACTCATTTTTCACTCTTTGTTAAATGTGAAAAAATATATGGTTAAATCCATATATAATTTGGTGAATTACTACTCTATGAACATTTTTCCTATATTGAATTTTTGCGATACCAAATCATATACAAATTTAATACATATTCATGGATAATTTGGTTAGTAGAATCTCGGAACATTCTCTCAAATTAAATTTTTATGATTCACTAAATCATATATGAATTTAACCACATATTTTTTCTACATTTAATCATGAATAAAAAATAAATAGAATTAAGTGAATAAAAAAATCAGGACTCCCAAATCCTTAATTTAATTATTAGCAAATGATCAATTATTACAACAACTGATGTTCTATTTTTCTCTTGTTGCCGGCATACTAAAGTCTTTTTTCTTTTTTAAAAACTAGAGTCTTTAGTACTACTATCTAAAGGATAGATTCAAATCTAGTGTTCTTAATTATGTCTCACGAATAGAATATTGTCATGTCATTAAAAATATTTCCTTTAATTTTAAAGTTTAATTTTCTAATAGAATTTTTTTAATGACGTGATGATATTCTATTCGTGGGACATGATTAGAGACACGATATGTGGACACCAGATTTGAATACCAGAAGGATGAATATTGTTTGAAGGAACATGGTTTTGAAAATACTGTTGCGTTAAATACTTGAAAAGAGAGTTTTATTATTTACAGTGATCCTACTCAGATCAAGTATGATGCAGAGAATACACATGGTCTACACAAAATAAAAAGAAAAAAATCTTAAGAGACCATTAATATATTTATTAAATTTAAGAGAAAAATAAATATGATAACGGAATTTTATTATATTTATAGGCATACAGAAAACACGGAATCTTATATTAATTCATACTTTAATAAAAATAATTTTAGTGAAGAAAACATCCTTTCCTTAGGTAAAGCCGTTAGGCAATGAATCACGGAAGCGGACCCAAGTCCAAGTGATTATGGATCACACATTTAATTTATTTAATTTTATCCTTTTGTTTTTCTCCATTTATTTTTTACTTGATAAAATGTTTTCAAATTACAATGATACCGGAGAATCTTTATTTCAAATATTGGTGGGTTATAATCCGTCATCCGTGACGTTAGCAATTAAGTTTTCATATGCATTTTTGTTTGTCTTTTTCAGTTTTTGGTTCAAACTTGAAAATGCATCAATCACTCACTAAACTAATATGCATGCAATAATGACAACTCACTCTTGTATTCCTTATTTGTATTGTGTCACTTCTCTTCTCACTCACTCTTTATAACAGCATTCCTATACTATCTGCTATTTAGTTTCCTTGTTCAGTTTGAATGGCAAATTCTAAGTGGAGTTTTCCTGCAATGTTAACACTAACATAGTTAACTACATCTGGCCTCATGTTGGTTTTCTTGTGTCACACAAAAAGGTTGGTTTTCGTCCAGAAAACCTGAATTCATGCCAAACTGGTTTTTGCTCAACAGAATGAAAATGACGCTTTTCCTTTAAACCAATATAAATTTGAATACTATGACACGTTGTTACATGTTGGTGAAAGTTAGTTTGGTTCTTGCAACAGAAATTCAAATACACTATGAGATAATCACTTTGTTTCTAAAAGCTCTCTGAGATAGATAGCCTCGAATATAAGGGATAATTTCTTCAAAAAGAGTTGAACTGAACACACATTTTTCCCCCCTTGTTATGATTACAAGGTGTTTGTTGTTTGGTGTTGCAGACACTACCTATTGTGCTAGAAAAGAAGAGCTCTCAAAGCATCGTTGGTGAAACCATTGGAAGCCAAAAATGGGTTTTGAGCCGTTGAATTGGTACTGCCAGCCAGAAGCAAACAGCTTTTGGGCTAAAGTAGTTGATAGTGCTTTTGGTTTCTATACACCTTGTTCAATCAGCACTGTTGTTATTTCCATTTCCAATTTGGTTCTTATGTTCTTGTGCTTATATAGAGTATGGCTTATTATTAGCAATGCCAAAGCTCATAGGTTTCATTTGAGCTCAAATTATTATAATTACATTCTTGCAATTTTGGCTGGTTATTGTGCTGTTCAACCATTGTTGAGACTGGTAACTGGAAATTCAGCTTTCAACTTGAATGCCGAAACCGGATTTGCTCCTTTTGAGGTATCTTCTTCTGTCTTTCAGAGTTGATATTTGATGATGGCTGCAATTTTGAATTTTGAGTTTTGACCCCTTTTAGTTTGTGTGTTCTCGCAGATAACTGCTCTGATTATTGAGGCTCTTACTTGGAGCACAATGGTCATTCTGATACTCTTGGAAACCAAGGTTTATATTCGGCAATTTAGATGGATGGTGCGGTTTGGAGTTATTTATGTTTTGGTGGCAGATATTGTATTGCTTAACCTTCTTCTGTCAGTGAAAGATTACTGTAGCAGGTTAGCTTTTAGTTTAAGCCTAAATGATACTTTGGATTCTTACACTTTTAGTGTAATAATGTAGTCTATATTTCATAGTTTCTTTTAGTTATTACTTTTTCCTTTTTCTAAGCAGTAATACGTGGAGTAAGTTTTAATTGCTTCAGCAGCATTATCTGCATTTTCTTGCAATAATTTACTTCAATGTGATGGACATAAGCAGCGAAAACAAGTATGTTAATGGTATAGGTTAAACAGTTATTGAAATCACAAGACTTGGTGTATCTGTTCTAGAAAAACACTTGAACTGGTATTCTTAGTGAGAAAGCGTTTGTTTCATTCTTTAGTAATTTAGTTTCATTTGCATATTTAGTGTTACTGCAAAATGCACACTGAATCATCTTTTGTTGATTAAGACAGCATTTCCCTTATATACACTGATTTTTAAAATCCCCTCAGTTTTGAAGGATCAATATTTAACATTTACTCTTACTTAGGCAAAGAAGGCATGTTCAACATAGAAACGTAAATCCTCTTGGTGTATGTAGCACCATACTTATGTTTTAATTTCATTTTTGCAGATCTGCCCTCTTTATGTACATTAGCACTGTTATCTGCCAGGTACTTTTCTGATTTTCCTACCTTCAATATTAAGAACAGTGTTGTTTTGTAAAACGCTGGTTACCATGCTTTTAAAATTATCTGGCTAGGCTATGAATGATTACTTTCCTTGTCTTTAGAGCCCTTTAGACAACTTGATGAAATTCAACCAGGATTCGGAGTAATGATTGGCGTGTTATTGTTTTGTTGTAAAGCCTCCACAAAACAGCAATGTGTTGAATGAAGCTATGTCATTTGAGTTTCTCAGATACATGAAAATGAACTTATTGTGGCTATTTTTCTGATGTAGGTGTTGTTTGGTACCTTACTTCTTGTGTACATCCCTAATCTGGTTCCTTATACTGGTCATATAACAATGCAAGCTGAGGTACCTGACAATGGTGAATATGAACCACTTGTTGGAGAAGATCAAGTATGCCCTGAGATGCGTGCCAATATATTCTCCAGTGAGTAATCGCAGAATTGAACATGTTAATAAGTCATAGTTTCACAATTTTTGGTGCTGAAAACAATTCCTAGTGTTTCTGTAATGAAGAGTATATATAAACCTCGTTTCTTGTTTAGATAAATTTTAAAGAATTCAGAAATCATTTGTCATCATCAAATAAGTAAATGAAAAGAAATTCCTTTCTAAAAACAAGAACCAGTTATTTGTTTTAACTTAGACTCTATACTTAGTGCATTTTTGGCAGTGATTAACTTCTGAGAAATAATTGTTTATTTCCCTTAAAAAATAAGGGGTTTTCTTTAAAATAAGCTGAATCAAACTGCACATATTATTTTCTACCTAGTGGTTTTCTTGATCACTGAAAGAGTAAACGAAAAAGAACAAAAGGTAACAATTTTTTTGAAGAGGGAAAGATTAACATAAACCTGTGGCAGCACATATTGTTGTTTTTGCATTCTTTTTCCGCAATTAGGCAGTTTCTATCCCTGTAACTTTATTTATCAGTAATATAATATTTTCTATATTTTTCTGAAGGATTATCTTTTGGATGGATTACTCCACTGATGCAACAAGGCTACAGAAAACCCATCACTGAAAAGGATGTTTGGAAGCTAGACAAATGGGATCAAACAGAAACATTAACTGAAAAGTGTGTATGTTTTCTCCATTATGGTTCTGCATGAATCTTGTACATCCTGTACACATATTTAAAGTACATTTGTTTTTTTTTGGATTTCTGCAGATTCCAGAAGTGTTGGATGTCAGAATTTCAAAGCTCTAACCCTTGGCTTCTGAGAGCATTGAACAATAGCCTAGGGAAAAGGTGCATATTGACAACATTTTCATGATATTTTATTTCCCCTTTTAATTGTTTGGTATTTATTTGGTCATTTGGTTTCTATGTTTGGTTAGGTTTTGGTGGGGAGGCATCTTCAAGGTAAACAATTAAACATTTTGAACCCTTGTTTAATTGCTTCAAATGAATTAGTAAACATTTTCACATTGCAAGTTACTTTTGTTTGCACGTTGAGAGGATTTTCTTCATTTAAACTGAAATAATACAATTTTCAATTGATAAAGTTAAGATTAGCTAAACATACTACTGGGGGTTTCCCCCTCGTGTGCACCAAAAAAATACTACTTGTCAAGAACAAACATTACCAAAAGCTTAATCTGTTAGAAGAAGGCCTAGGCATGATTTTATAGCTCTTAAGTACCCTCACCCAAAAGCCCTTTTGGCATGAAGGTAGACAATGTACAAGATTATGGACTTTTCTTACATTTTCTAGTCACCAGTACTCTCATTAGAGTTTAACATATCATGTACAAATACTTATTCTGCAGATAGAATTATATTCTATGTAGGGTATGCAAAAAAATTTCTATAAAAGGCATGTGATAGCATTTTTGAATTTTGTGTGTACTGAATCTTGTGGAACTTTGAAACATGTAATGATCTTTGCAGATAGGTAACGATCTTTCTCAGTTTGTGGGGCCTATCTTGCTGAATCATCTCTTAGCTGTAAGTTGGCTTCTTCCCATAACCAAACATGTTAACAGTGATTTAAATGATAATTTTTTTTTTTCATTTTTGAATTATAATTTTATTGTTACGGTTATGATTTCATTCGTACAGTATGTACATGGTTTATTGTAGCTACATTATAGCTTGTAACTCTTATTATTTTTAATGGCAGTCAATGCAAAATGGAGATCCAGCATGGATTGGTTACATCTACGCCTTCTCCATATTTCTTGGAGTGGTATGCTTCTGTGTCTTTCAGTTTAAAGAGTTTTGGTCAAATGAACTTTGGTTCTTTGGTTCTGGTGAACATTTTACATTGTACATTTTAAATATAAATGAGGATCACACATTTTATTTTCTCACAATCGAAGTTTGTTTTTGATAACATAACTATTTTATACTTTTGATAACATTCTATCAAATGAAGAAAAGGACAATTGACATGTGTTTCAACTCTTTTCAGTCAGTTGGAGTTCTATGTGAAGCACAGTATTTCCAGAATGTTATGCGTGTTGGTTTTCGGCTCAGATCAACTTTGGTATGCCATCTTTCTCCCAAGATCCCTGCTAGTCTGCTACCATGTTCATAAATTCTGAACAGCCTAAAGAAACTAGTCTTTCTGAATTTATTTTACTAATTTATTCATCTACACAGTTTATAACATGTTAGCATGTCTAATTATAGGTAGCTGCTATATTCAGTAAATCTCTGAGGCTAACTCATGATGGTCGAAAGAAGTTCACATCTGGGAAGCTTATGAATATGATAACAACAGATGCTAATGCGCTACAGGTTCATTTTCTGTTTATACAGCATATTCCTGTTTACTCATATACTGAAACTTTGTTGTTATGATTTGGAGTTTACAATGTTCTCATGCTATAAATTTCATTGCTAATATTACTTCACACAATGTTCAGCAAATATGTCAACAACTTCATGGACTATGGTCAGCACCATTCCGTATCATTATAGCTATGGTTCTCTTGTACCAGCAACTAGGTGTTGCTTCACTTATTGGATCACTAATGCTAGTTCTCATTCTCCCTCTGCAGGCAAGTTGTATCTGATTTTACAGCCTCGGGCATGTTTATTATGTTTTTTTACCCTCTGAAAAAAAAAAAATTAAATGAGGAAAGGACCTAGTCTTGTGATTGACATCTCTATATAGTTTATCACAGATAAAAATTATATCTATGCAGTAGTGCAAATGTATAGGACAAAGTACATCTATGTATGATAAACACAGATAAATAATAAGATGACACAGCTACTGTTTTAAATCTCTCCCACAAGCTAGAGCATGCACAGTAAATTTACCAAGCTTGTTAATGTAGCAATTTGAGGACCTCATAGAGAATTAATTAACCAAATATTTTTTCTGAGAACAGACATTTGTGATTAGCAAAATGCGAAAGCTGACCAAGGAAGGACTGCAACAGACAGACAAAAGGGTTGGTCTCATGAATGAAATTCTGGCTGCCATGGATACTGTAAAGTATGAACACATTACAAAATGTCCACTTTCAACATTCAATTACAGATTGTGTCTTAACAGTGTTTGTGATATGCTGAATATGATTCAGATGTTATGCATGGGAAACAAGCTTTCAGTCTAGAATTCTAAGCATACGAGATGAAGAGTTATCTTGGTTCCGCAAAGCCCAGCTGCTATATGCTGTATGTCAATGAATTTTTTTTTATCAGAATTTGATATCAATTTGTGTTATTTAGATATCTTAGAATGCCTTTTGAACAATTTGAATGACGTATGAAATTATCTTTTGTTAGAAGTCCCACATCGGCTAGTGATATGACCATTGTTGAGTTTATAACGGTGTGACAATTCTCATCTTTTGGGAGTGAGTTAGGCCCAAACCCAAATTGTAAGATGATATCAAAGTCTATCTTAGATCTGTTTGTTGGGCCCATGTTTGTTGTTGGGTGCTTGCTAGTCCCGTATTGTTGGGCCACCCGTATTTGTCCATGCTCGAGCTGTGTAGTGCTGGGCGTGTTAGAAGTCCCACATCGGCTAGTGATGATATGGCCATTGTTGAATTTATAGAGCGTGGCAATCCTCATCCTACAAGCTAGCTTTTCACTCTAGATTCTGGATTGTGAAAAGTTGTAGCTTTCTTCCTAACTACTACTTGTCTTATTTTGCAGCTTAACACCTTTATACTAAACAGCATCCCAGTTCTTGTGACAGTGATCTCATTTGGAATGTTTACTTTACTTGGTGGAGACTTGACACCTGCAAGGGCATTTACCTCGCTATCTCTGTTTGCGGTTTTGCGATTTCCTCTAAATATGCTACCAAACTTACTAAGTCAGGTTGTTATTGGCTCTATCACTTTCTGATAATGCTGTTTTTTAGGGAAAAAAAAAGGTTTTGTTACAATAATTGCATAGTTTATGCGCCAAGATTTAGGATGAGTCCATAAAAACAAAAAGATTCTTGATGAAAGTATCCACTTTGAAGCAACAATTATTGCTTAAAAATGATTATTTAGCCAATGTAAGCCTATGGTATATTACTATATTATAGAGATAATCACTTCAAGTGGAAAACTTTCCTCCATAATATTTATTTTCAATCACTTCAAATTGTGATAAGCATTTCCTTAACAGTTTGGAGGTCAAAATATGTCACTGCTTATGTTGGAGATATCAAATCATTCCTTACTGATTGTCTATTTTGACAGGTCGCGAATGCCAATGTCTCGTTGCAACGTTTAGAGGAACTGTTCTTAGCTGAAGAGCGAAATTTGAAACAAAATCCAGCTATTGTGCCGGGACTCCCAGCCATATCAATTAAGAATGGAAACTTTTCATGGGATCCTAAGGTCAATTTTTCAAAGATACTTTTGTGCACTACCACTATTTTGATGAATGCGATGCTAATGATAGGCATAAAAATTCAGTTTCCTTTTTTCTGTTCCATTTTATGATTTTGATATTAATATTAATATTAATGTTGCAAACATCACATCATATATGAAAAGCATTTTTAATTGACAGGCAGAGAAGCCCACATTATCAAATATCAATGTGGAAATACCAATTGGAAGCTTAGTTGCAATCATTGGTGGTACTGGAGAAGGGAAAACATCACTTATTTCAGCAATGATTGGAGAGCTACCTCCTGTTTCATATTCAGATGGAGATGCTATTATCAGAGGCACTGTTGCTTATGTTCCTCAGATTTCATGGATTTACAATGCTACAGTGAGTTTCAGCTTATTTATGCTTCAAAAAATTCAGATGTTTATTTACAATAAACTTAAAGTGAACAACTACTACTATTTAGTATTTACCATTCTGAATCCCCTTTTTTTTTTGCAGGTTCGCGAAAATATATTATTTGGATCGAAATTCGAATCCGAACGATATTGGAAGGCCATTGATGTCACTGCTTTACAGCATGATCTCAACTTACTACCTGTAAAATTGATCATAAAATGTCGTCTTCTCTATTCTTCTGTAAAGTGTAAACTGATATGGAAGGTTTTTATAATTTATATTATTTTCATCTTTTCAGGGACGTGATTTTACAGAGATTGGAGAAAGAGGAGTCAATATTAGTGGTGGACAAAAGCAAAGAGTTTCCTTAGCTAGGGCTGTATACTCAAATTCAGATGTATATATATTTGATGATCCTTTGAGTGCTCTTGATGCTCATATTGCTCAAGAGGTATCATTCTTATAAAGCTCTAAGACACAAGTCCTAGTTATGATATAACTACCTACCATATATAGAGGCTTACTTGAGTTCAAATACAAAGATTTCTTCCAAGGTTTCAAATTGGAGTCATGGTTTTGTTGCATTGAGATTTGAGTGCAACAAAATGTGGTTGGATGCAGCTATTGCGGATCACAACCATGGTCTAATGCGGTTGTAGTGATTGTCAAAACCATGATATTGCGGCAGGAAGTCATAGACCGGACCACAATTCAAAAGCTTCCATTGTTAACTAGTCTCATTGATGTGAATTATCAAATTCTTAATATTGAGAAGTAACTGAAGGAATGCCCTCTCGTGTACTTGATGAGATTTGCCTCTATGGCTCTATCCTGTAGTATAAATGTTTGGATTACAGATATTTCCATTGTTGACCATTTAAAAATTCGAAAATAGTTATGATCATAGATTCATAGTTCAGATTTTCTGATTTACAATGACCTTTAGGTTTTCAGGAACTGTATAAAGGAAGGGCTGCGAGGAAAAACCAGGGTTCTTGTCACCAACCAGCTACATTTTCTCCCTCAAGTGGATAAGATTATTCTAGTTAGTGAAGGCATGATTAAGGAGCAAGGAACCTTTGAGGAGTTATCAAAGAATGGGCTTCTATTTCAAAAACTAATGGAAAATGCAGGGAAAATGGAACAACAAGCAGATAATAACGAAGATATCAATAGTCATCACAAAGCTAATGATTCACCCTCGAATAATAGTGAGGCAATTGTGGAAATACCAACTGATGCAAGCTATGAGAAGAAAGGAAAATTACGAAAATCAGTACTTATTAAGCAAGAAGAGCGGGAGACAGGTGTGGTTAGCTGGAAAGTTATAATGAGGTATGATTGCCAAGGAACCTAAGATATGGATATTAAAAATAAAATTTCCAATAAGCTATTAAAACAGAATGATTTAGATGATTTTGACTGCCAAATGGTCAGGATCAGGAATACATGATTTTCCCTCCATTAAAAAGACAAAATGTTGGTTTTTCTCCTTTCTCTTTTCTTTTGGATCTTTCCTTTCTAGCTGATTTTTTACCTTCTGCCTCTTCATACATTATTTTATCAAAATGAATAAAAAAGTAAATAAATAAGAGATAGGTACTGTTTAGTTTAGTTTGCTTACTAATGCTGTTTAGGTGTATGTATATAGTTATGTTTCTTTTCCTTTTGTGATTAAAAGCACTGCATTGCACTTTTTATGATAGGACTGGATTTACCTCTAGTTTGGTTATGACTTGTCGTAATTATAAATCCAATTTTACAGGTACAAATCTGCACTAGGAGGACTGTGGGTAGTTTTGATACTCTTTGGATGCTATACATTAACCGAAGCTCTTCGAATTTCAAGTAGCACATGGTTAAGTGTGTGGACAGCTCAAGATTCCAGCACAGATTATAATGCTGGATTTTACCTTTTGATCTATGCACTTTTCTCATTTGGACAGGTCATTGTGAAATGAGTTTCTATGTAACATTTGTATCTCTACTCAGTTCTCAAATGCTTAACTTCTGTACAAACACTTCATTATTTTTCACCTTATAAGGAATTAGCATAGCATTATTCAAGAAAATGATACGTACCATGAGTACCTTTCTGTACTCTTTTACAATTTCAGGAAAAATGAAATGAATATTTCCTTTTTTGTACTCAGGTGTCTGTGGCACTCGCAAACTCTTATTGGTTGATCGTTTCGAGTCTTCGTGCTGCGAAAAGATTGCACGATGCAATGCTAGACAAAATCCTAAGGGCTCCTATGGTATTCTTCCAGACTAATCCAGTTGGCCGCATAATCAATAGGTTTGCGAAAGACATGGGAGATATAGATACCAATGTTTTTAATTTGGTGAATATGTTTTTGGGGCAAGTGTGGCAACTATTTTCAACATTTGTTCTCATAGGCACTGTGAGCACCATATCCTTGTGGGCCATAATGCCACTTCTGATCTTCTTTTATGCAGCTTATATCTATTACCAGGTGTGTACTATACCTTGTCATTAGTTTTAAAGCTTCTCTACTAGAAATGCAAAAAAGAAAATAATGAATATATTCTGTGTTAATTTTCTCATGATGAGCTATTTGCTTCTAAACTGGGAAACAGAAGTTATCAAAATGACAAGTTAGTGAAAAGCAAAGTATAAGTCATCAAAATGACAAGTTAGTGAAAATCTAAGTTACTAATTAACCAGTAGCCACCATTGAGAATGTGCCAAAATGGTGTTTAATGAAGGAGTTCCAGTAGGAAACACCTTGCTAGAAAGAAAGATTTGCGCAATTCATTAGTTTTTAATCCACACTAATTGGTCATAGTTTGAAGAATTATTTTTTTCTATCAAAATCATTCCTGGCAGAGCACGGCTCGAGAGGTGAAGCGCTTGGATTCCATCACAAGATCTCCTGTTTATGCACATTTTGGAGAATCACTGAATGGATTGTCAAGCATTCGCGCTTACAAAGCATATGACAGGATGGCACACATAAATGGAAAATTCATGGATAACAACATCAGATTCACTCTCGTGAACATTAGCTCTAACCGTTGGCTCACAGTAAGGCTAGAAACATTAGGAGGCCTCATGATTTGGTTGATAGCAACATTTGCTGTCTTGCAGAATGGAAGAGCTGAAAATCCGGCCTTGTTTGCTTCTACAATGGGACTTCTTCTCAGTTACACTTTGAACATAACTAATCTCCTGAGTGGTGTCCTTAGACAAGCAAGTAGAGCTGAAAACAGTTTAAATTCTGTTGAACGTGTCGACACGTATATAAATCTAGAAACTGAGGCTCCAGGTGTAATTGAGACGAACCGTCCACCACCAGGATGGCCTACATCAGGATCAATTGAGTTTGAGAATGTTGTTCTGAGATACAGGCCTGAACTTCCACCAGTTCTGCATGGATTGTCCTTTACAGTTCCTCCAACTGAGAAGATAGGTGTGGTTGGAAGAACTGGTGCAGGAAAGTCTAGCATGCTTAATGCATTATTCAGAATTGTGGAACTACAGAGAGGTAGAATCATCATTGATGGTTGTGATATTTCGACGTTTGGATTAGCAGATTTACGAAAAGTTCTTACTATCATACCACAATCACCAGTTCTTTTCTCTGGTATGCACCTTCAATAGAAACTTTGTTCTGTGACAATTTTAGATAATCAAACATGAGCAAGTTTGATTTTATTTCACTGTTAACAAGGATTTATATTATTATTGAAGTCACCTTGTGTGACTGATGCATTGAGTGGTATATACATTAAGATTTTTGAACTTTAATTTATATTTACACTATCATCCAATCTTGTATTAGCACATTATTAAGAAAAGTTGACATTTGAAATGGTTGTTATCGATTGTAGGAACTGTTCGTTTCAATCTTGATCCATTTAATGAACACAATGATGCTGACCTATGGGAAGCTTTAGAAAGGGCACATTTGAAGGATGTCATTAGAAGAAATCCATTTGGTCTAGATGCTCAGGTACACAGATTGTTGTATAATTTGATTCATTGAGGTTGCTCATAATAACTGGAAGTATTGATGATGCAATCTTCTTCTTATAAGTTTCAATGATGCAATATTCTTATTATAAGTTTTGCCATATACACATATACATAACTAGATATATGTGTCTGTGTTTTCTTAGAGAAGTTTTAATTTTCAATTCAAAAGAAAACATATGACATGGTAATGTTTATTTACGCGAATGAAGGTTTCTGAGGGAGGAGACAATTTCAGTGTTGGACAGAGGCAACTATTAAGTCTAGCAAGAGCATTGCTAAGAAGATCAAAGGTTCTAGTGCTGGATGAAGCTACTGCTGCTGTTGATGTTAGAACTGATGCCCTCATTCAGAAAACTATCAGACAAGAATTTCATTCCTGCACTATGCTCATTATTGCACACAGACTCAATACTATTATTGACTGCAACCGAATCCTCTTGCTTGATGCTGGCCGGGTATGTCACAAATTACAAATGTTTTTTAATTTCTAGATGCTGCAATTATCATAGTTCCATAAGAACATGAAGGAACGGCATTGATTATTCAGTAATAAGATTAATCTTCCTCCATGATGCAATCATCCAGGTTCTTGAATACAATTCACCAGAGGAACTGTTACAAAATGAAGGAGCAGCATTCTACAAGATGGTCCAAAGCACTGGACCTGCAAATGCAGAGTATTTATGTGGCCTTGTATTTGGAAGGAGTACACTGAAAAATTCTAACAAGGAGCTTGAAAGCCACGTTAGACACTTAGCTTCCACCCACTGGACTGCTGCTACACAATTTGCCATAGCTTCTACCCTTTCTTCCTTACACCCTCACCTTCAATGGCCAAATAATAATAAGGAAAATAACAAAGATATAGATATTCTTAATAAAACAAAAGATGCAGTGACAACACTTCAGGAAGTTCTAGTTGGAAAGCATGATGAAGCCATTGAACAGACATTGATCAAATACCATGTTCCTTCTGGTACATGGTGGTCTACTCTCTATAAAGTTGTTGAAGGTAAATACTACAATGATATTATTAATTGAAAACAAAAAAGAAAATAAATTGTCCATCATGATTGATGAGGTCACATGGAAACATGATCTCTCTGATTTTTGTTGCCAATTCTCTCTGATCTCTCTAATTTTGTATTATTAATATATTATCATATCATAATCTAAATCATTTATAATAAAAGAATAGATTTATAAATTTATTCATTCTTTCTTAAAAAATTACATGTCCCGATTTACATTTACTGATTCTATTTTCAATTATTGCATCAGGTCTTGCTGTCTTGATCAGGTTGCCTCCGGACAACATTCAACAACTAGAACATGATTTTGAAGGAAGATCCTTCGACTAACGTATATATATATATTATATACATCACTATATCTATATGCAATCTAATCTCAGAGGGATAGTAGCAATCAAAAGATCCCTTGGGATTTTTCCCCTCAATGAATTATACTATTCTCCTGTTTTCTTCTCTTTTTTTTTTCACATTTTCTGTCATGTAATGAGGTTACTTTCCTAAGAAAGATATCAAGGAAAGTTATCCATTATTCTGTACAACAGTACAAGTCATTTTACCCATGTAAAGTCCAAGTTATTTTAAATTTTCTATTTTATTTAAACCTGTATTTTGTTATATAAATATTTAATACATGCCAGAAAAGTTTATAAATACAAAATCAATGAAATATATTTATAAGGGTTTCCTAATTTACTTTCAATTATTTTTTAGAATTTTGAAAAAAAAAACTTTAAAATAAGTATGTTAACAAGTTATACTTTTAAGTTTATTTATTTAAAAAAAAAAGTTGTAAATTGCAAAAACATATTCCTAAAATAAAAGTGGGAGTACATAAAACTCATGAGTCCTAATGTAATAATAAATAACAAATTTAAAATTTAATAATCATATGAGTTGATTTTATTTTGTTTCTTTATCATCATAATATTTATGATTATTTTTAATTGGTGTTTAGCAACATAATTTAGCTTTTTAGTGTACCTGTGTGTTAGCAAGTTATAAAATTACAATTTAAATTTTATTCAAAAGATGTATTTGGCTAAAATACTTTTCTAAAGCTTGTGATTGAGTTAATATTTCTATAATTTAGCATATTACGCTATAAATCAAGCTTATATGGTAATATAAAATATTTATATAGACACAAACCTAACACCTCATATTTACACACATTTTATCACAAATTGATATATCATTAAAATAAAAAAAAAATAAAAATCTGTGAAAAATATATTTAGTTCTCTCAGTCTCATTATATAACCGTTTACTTTCCCTCATTTTTTCAATCCTTATATTGTCTCCATGAGAGTCATCTTTACTATTTGAAGCATGTGATAGAATGGTATAGACAGTATTGAATATCTTCGAATCAGAACCTGAACCTGCACGTGTCTCAGGTGACAGTGTAGAGCGCGAAACTCAATTTTCAAAAGTTGTCTCGGTATATTCACCGTCAATTTACTCACTATTGGTTAAAACAAAGTTTGCATTTAAGTTATGCCTTTTTAAATCTAAATTCAAATTTGAACAATAAAACTCATTAATTTGTCGTCGTATTAATCCAATCTAGTACTAGAAAAAAAAACATTGAAGAGAAGAATAGAAGAAATCAAGCAAAGATTAAATAATGAGATTTTAATATCATAAACAAAGGAATTTGATCTATGTTCCCAGGATAAAGTCGAGACAAGAGAAAGGTAAAACAAAGTCAGAGTGAGAAAAATAATGAAGGTTTTCTTTCAAAAAGAAGGATGATTTTTAGTTTGGAATTTTTTTTTATTGAAAATTTCAGAGAGAGAAAGATGAGAGATTGGCAGCAAAAATGTAGCTAAATGATGCATATTTTTCGTAGATTAATTTATTTATTTTAATTTAATGATGTGTCAAAATATGTGTAAATGTGATGTGTTAAGTTTGTGCCTGTACAAGTATTTATCTATAATATTATACACTAACATTCAATACTTAAATTATTATTTAAGAAAAATAAATTCTTTAAACTATTTGTTATGGAATAGAGTTTATATATATCTTATTAAACTTTACCAAATACTATGTATATATATCCTACTAAATACCCAAACTTATTTTATAATAAATAATAATATTTTTTTTGAAAGGATAAAGTAATAATAATAAAACCTTAAAAAAGTATCTTAAAATTTTCTCATTTATAATTTTCTCATTTTGTTTCTTATTTTAATGGATGATTCACTTTTACTATGGATAAGACCAAAATAATAATAATAATAATCAACAGTAATTTACCAAAAATAAATCAACGGTAATTTACCAAAAAAAGAATAATAATAAACGAACAGCGACTAGACAGCACCTATTGCGGAAACTGTGAGAGAGCTTGGTGCCAAAACGACGCAGCTTTGTTAGGGCTTTCCTCTCTGTTCTTGATTCTTGAAGCTGGTGAGGTGAGTAGATAGGATCTTGGAACATCATCTCTACCATCGTCTTGTTCTGTTCCTCGAATTGCAAGAAAGAAAATTTCCTTGTCTTGATTTCTAGTGGCTTTATGAAGTTATGTTTGTGTCTGCATTTTTAGGGTTTTTTGAGACTTTAAAGTCAAAATCTCCACTTTAGAACACCCCTTTTACCGCACAGATAATCAGCTTTTGTTATAAATCACTAGTGGGTCTCTCTCTCTCACCTCTTTCTTTTTGTGGTCTGGTTCTTAAGTTTTGGTGCGTTTCTGTCTTGCAGAGGCTATATTCCATTCCTTCTGTCTTCAGCTTTTAAACAGAGTTTGTGATTTGTGTTAATATTTCCTTTTGTGATTCATGCTTTTTATATGTTACTATTCCTGTACCTCATTCACATTTTCAAATGAAAACAGGCTTCTTAAAGACTATTTCATTTCCCCACATCATGTGTCTGACATTTACTTGAGACTCAGTCATGTTGTAACCCTCTGAAGCTATTAATTGCAAGAAATATTATGTTAGAATTGCCGAGTTTCATTGAATCTGTTGTTTGCATTCCTAGGTTGAAATTACTCAAGTTCTGGATGAACACAGGAGGACTGTAAATTTAAATATGGTGTTGTAACTTAATAGCCATGTCGAAAGTACCTAGCATCAAATCTGTACACTTAAGCGCTACAAAGGATGTATTTGTTTCAGCTATTCGCATTGCCGTGTCTATAGAGGGACCATGTTTTCCTTTCGGAGATGAGCTAAGAATTTCTGCTCAAGAGCAAGTAGACTTCATGTTAGGAGAAGATGGAAATACCACAATCATTGTGGCTGATGATGAAGTAAAATCCGTGGTCAGAATGGGTGTCTGCAATATCATTCATTTATTTGAAATGGATTTGTCTTCCTTGCTGCTGGACTCCACACTGTGGTCCGAAGACGTAGATAACCGGATAATGAAGAGAGTATCTGATCTTGAATGGATGTGTAATGTTCTCCCAAAGATGGATTTGATGAAGAATTTTGTTTCTAACTGGGTTGAAATCTCTGGTAAAATTTTGGGAATAATTGAAGACAAGAAGCTTGAGGATGTAATGTGGGGCCTGAAAGTGAAACTAATACAGGTAACGTGTAAAGTTTTGGAAGCAGTTGTTTATGGTAGCATGATTCTCCCGGCTTCATGTCGGGTGCAATTGCTAAAGATCTGGTTTCCATATATTCGGAAGATGAAGCCCTTGCTGGATTCAAAAGCCATCGAGGAGACTGGTTTTCCTCACAAAATGGATGAATATTTGTGCCAAGCCATTGAGGGAGCAATCGTGTCGTTGGTATTGACATTGCCATCGAATGATCAAGCCGACATTTTGGCAGACTGGATCAGAAGTCCGGAAGTTAAGTATCCTGACTTGAGTGAGGCTTTTGAGGTTTGGTGTTACAGAACCAAGTCTGCTGAGAAGAGATTAGTGCAAGATTTGGATGGCCAAAGTAAACCTGCTATTAGCACCTGAGTTTGGCTATGAAATCCTAACCTTTGATTGCTTTTTTTTCTTGAAACCTTCATTTTGGATAATCTTATCTTCAAAATTGTTGGATTAAAATAATGATATCAGATTAGCAAAAACAAAAAATGATAGCAGATGATGTTGATTCCATTTATGACACTAGATGAATGGAGTTGCTCAATTCCTCAAACTTCATTGTTCTCAAGCTAAAGTATTGACGACTCGCCCATCATTTTATATTAAATTAAATGTTTAAATAAAATATTGTATTCGTGGTAAAGTATAAATAAAGTTTTAAATTATATTCAAACCAAATTTACTTCATAAAAACTTGATAAAATATCAATTAATTTTTTAATTGTATTGCAATAAATCAAATATTGCAAACTTGATGTCTTTCTTTCTTTTTATTTAATGGTTAGATTTATAAAATTTATTGTTTATAAAAAGTTTATGAAACATTTTATTTTTTTTCAAAAACAGAAAGACACTTCATGTCAATAAATTCAAAATGCACCACGTATACGATACTTTCTTTTTTATAATCAACGGGACAATGACCCAAATATAACAAAACTACACAATCATCAGAGGTAGAAATATCCCATAACAATCCTCCTTAATAAGAGAAACAAGAGGAGGAATATCGGAAAAACAACAAGATCCATAGATTGGGAATGACCCACGTTTGTCAAATGATTCGCACATCTATTCGCCTCACAGAACACATGACTAACACTAGCAATATGACATAAGTCAAGTAACCCACGAACCTTACAAACAAGGGCATAACAAGTTTTGAATCAAGCTCAAGGTGAACACAAACTAAGCCTTTCTCACGCACCAGCCGCAAGCCATGAAGAACTCCAAGAAGCTCAGCATGGAATGACAAACACAGTGGAAGAGCCACGGCAAAACCTATCAAAAAAAGGGCCAGAACTCTCTCGAATTAATCCCACAAGCTGACGCACCCTCTTGAAGGCAAACAGAACCATTAGTGTTGTTCAATTTCAGAGTGGTTCCTATTCTTTCAAAGTGACCATACTATAACAGCAAACAGGATAGACCAAAAAATATTATGGAATCCTGTATAGTGAGTTAAACTCTTGACCACCGATACTTTATTTACCCAGGACCACTGATACTTTATTTAACCATTTAATATAAAATGATTGGTGAGTCGTCAATAGTTTAAAGAATTGAGCTAGTGTATGTTTAGCTACAGTATTTTTAGGAGAAAAGATCACTTTTTTTTTTTTGGTAAAAGAGAAAAGATCACTTTAATTGTTGATTTTTTTTAAAAAATTTAAAAGGCATCTTTTCCCAGAAATTCAAAACTTAGAATTACAAAAAAAAAAAAATCCGTTTACAAAAAGTAAGGCTATATACATCAACTCTTCCCAAATCCTATCATCAGGTAGAGAGCCCTCAAGCTTTGTGTAGCCCTTAGTTGCCTTTTCTAAACAAAACCCAAAACACAGAAAGTCAAGGAATGCTAAGGTAAAGGTGGCATTTAAACATTTACTGGTGATTACTGGACTTGATATGCCATCAGATAGAGCATCATGCCCAAAGCAGTGTGATGACCAAAAATACAACGAGGGCCAACCCAAAGCAGAATCCCACTATTGCCATGAAAGCCTGAAGATTGCCCAAAAAAAACTCAGAAAAAACAATAAGGACAAAATAAAACCAAAAAGTAAATAAACAAATAAATAAAGCATTCAAAGATACCTTCCCCTGTGATTGAAACTTAAACTTTGCAGTAAACCAGGACAATCCTCTGTCAACAAAAGGTGCTAGTGCCAAAGCTCTGCATAAGAAGTATCTCCATTGTTTGAAATGGTTGTTATTATGCTAATCTCATACTTTGATGTATTGTAAATTACAGAAGGAATTTGCCTAATTGTATCAGACAGATGCAAACAACAAACATAACAAAGACAAGGTGCAACTAAGGGTAGTAGTACAAGGGCAACTTATCCCTCCACATTCACAAACGTATAGTTGTCAATGGCTCTAATCCCAAAGATGCATACAATTTTTTAAAAAAACTGACAAGATGTTTATTCAATTAAAGTTTACAAGCCAAATGCCATCCTTACACAAAATGTTATCGTTAAGTTACTATCACAACATGGAATGATAAAAGAAGAATATTTCTAACTATATCAACAAAAAATATTCTAAAGGAAGCACTTAGAAAATTCTAGTCTTACATGGGGCATGAGACAAGAACATGTTGTCTACATGAATTATACAGTTAACAATGTGAAAGGGTTCAGGCTGCTCACCCTCCTGCTCTTACAAGTTTGGTGACTTGACTACCAGCCCACACCATGGCCATCATTTTGAGAAATCTATACATCACTGTGAAATTGTTAAACATCATATATTCATATCAACAAACTTTAATGTGACAATTGACAAACAATAAGAGGAATAACTGTAATATGCTCTTACCTTTCTACAGCTGCAAGATAACCCATCTTTCCAGGTGCTGGAGCAATGAAAAACCTAACAAACATAAAGCACATTCCTAATTGCAGCCTCTTTGAAATAATTTAGAAAGATCCAATAATTGTCAATAAGGTATCCTATCAAGTTGTACTTAATGGGTAGACTGAAATTTTCAATTAACAACCCTTACTGAGAAATCATAGATGGAAAGTAAGAAAAGAGGAACTCTATCAATATAAGTGTTAACATTTGTTATACAACCTGGTACTCCAAGAAAAGGAAAAGCAAAATTGCAACCTATGTCAGAGGCTCATACGTAAACATACCATACAATAAGAAACGTTGTGAGATAGTACGCAGTATTCAAAAGTCCATAGGATAGGATTCCAGAAACTCCATATCTCCTCAGTTTCTTCAGGACCCTGATATATTAAACAAATAAGAGCGGGCTATAATCTTTTTAATGCAAAAAAAAAAAAAAACCTCCTACCACATGAGCAAGAAACTTGATCTCCATCATATTTTTTATGCCTACTTAAAAACCTAAGCATGGAGAGAGAAAGAGAGTGACAGGGAGAGAGAGCGGGGATCATAAAGAGTGAATGCTGACAACCCAGTTTCACGCATATACAATACAATAAGTAGCATATAAACTCTAATATACAAATATACACTCTAATAACAAAGACACACACACACACACATGGTGGCAAAGTGGTAAGTCCGGTGCTTTGTATGTTGATTTCTTGACTAGAGAATATTAAGAAACAAAAATGTATCAAATGAAGTCCCTTCCTCTTCATCTCTCACTTCTTATTTCTTTCCAGTCAAGATGATGTAAGAAATAACTAGTTCCAACTAGACTAGACAAAATTAGTTTTTATGTTCAAGGTATCCCAGTCAGGACAGTTAAGAAACAACTACGCTTCACAAACTTCTTCCATGTTTGATCACAAGTGAAAGGCAAGACAAAGCATAAAATAATACATACGTGAAAAGTTTATTATCATCACATAAAATAACTTTGCTAGTCTCTAGCAATCGAAGAAAATATATTTTAGGAAAAGTTTCACATACTCATTGTTTGTCAGTGGCTTTCCTTTCTTATTCTCTTCGCTTTCTGCTGAACCTAAAAATATATTGTCATTGTTAACTATGATACTTGAAAATTAACAAGACAAAATGGAAATTTGGTCCTTTTGTGTGTATTACAGCATGAAGTCAACAGGAGGATTACAGTACTTATGGAGGGATTAACAGTATAACCCTGCTAAAAGCATGTTGCAACTTCAACATATTGATCAAAAGTTAAAGGGCAGACTGAGAATTGGAACCCCAACATTTTGAGCACCCAGTAATGTCCTCCATTTAAAACAGTAATTTGAAACTCAGAACAACGTAAATAAATAAATCCAAGTAACAAGAGTAATTAAAGAAAATTGAATAATCATATACCTTGATGGCTGGATGCATCTGAAAGCTCATGTGTCTGACCTTACACCAATGAGAGATAAGACAGCAATCCAATTATAGTAGTAACAAGGAAGAAAGTGTCAAAAGGGGGGAGGGGGAAATAAATCCAATAAATATCATAGACATGTTTGAGAGTAAAATGCCATTCTAGTATATGCTAGAATTACTCTCATGCAGAACTAATGGTATGTTAGTTACCATTCTCTGAAAGCAACAATTTTTAAAGTCAGACTTATTTTTTACTCCCTAGCCAAACATGCTACAAGAATACCATCTAGTCTATATCTTTAAGGGCACTTGTTGGTGCTTACCATTGTATGTATAACTAGCAATAAAATACAATTCAGAGGTGTAAGAAACGTAGTCGACCAATACTTCATATAGTTCATGAAAGAAGATAAAATCATAAGAAACTCTCACAACGTTGATAAGCATGAAAAATACCATACTTTAACAAACTATGAACATACGTAAAAAATAATATTGACTTGAAATTAAAAAGAGTACGAATTCTGAGAAGACTGGACTATTAAATAGCTTTTGCTTCCATTGACTGTTAAATAGTGAAAACGCTTAGTAAAAAAAAGAATCACCAATTGTTAAAGATATACCATTCACATTTTATTGGGTATAAGACTAATATCTTTTAGTGTTATGTGGCTGCACTCCATGTGGTGTGTTTCTGCAAGCTCAAACCACTACCATTGCAGAGGCTGCTTAACTCAAGATTTCAACTTGAGTGAGAACCAACCTAATGCTTTACCAGTAATAATTGGACCCTATCACCGTAATAACTACACTAAAACCATGTTTCATAAAAAACCACAATGCAGAATGATAGGGAATAACCTTACATTGGTTACTTTGATGCATTTTTTTTTTTTTCATGCTTATTCAAGGTTAGCTTACCTCACAACATGGGTTCGAATGGGTTGGCAATAGCAAGGTGGTAAAGGCCACAATTACACAATAAAATTAAAATAACAAAAAACAGAGATAGTTCAATACAAAACACAAGCAAGAGATACTTACATTGTCATTGCTGAAACTTCTTCCATGGAAATTGAGGCGCAATTGGGTATGGTTTTTCAGCTCATGCAAGAAACTGGGCGTGAGAACGGTATCGCCCCTTTTCTGAGAGATATCCAGATAGCAGAAAACGAAAAAGATGATGAATTTGGAGGGAATAACAGAAAGGATTGTGAAAATTGAAGAAGAAAAGCAGCATAGAAGTCGAAGTAGCAATACCTGGAGGGTATGGGGATGAGAGAGGAAGTGCGGTGCAATTCTAACACAAAGAGACATTGATGGATACAGCTTTTGATTTGATAATCGAAGGAACGATTTGTATTTTGAGACTTGTGAGAGAAATTACGATAACTGGTTTTCCTTGCGTTTTTTTATTTTATTTATTTATTTATTTTACTTTCTCTGTTTTATGCATTGGTTGCTTGAAAGGGAGAAAATAGGTAAGAAAAAAGATAGGAATGAAGGAAAAATAGTGAAAAAAAATGTAGTTAAACTGAGAAAGAGTAATTGTCTAGTATATAAGAGAAAATGAAAAAGAAAAAAAAAAGGAAAATATAATTGTATAAAATGACATTTAAACCACCACAAAATAATATAAAAGATTATAAAAACTAAGGTCCATTTGCCCATCTCTTATTTTCACTCAATTGTTTTCTCATCAAACATAAGAAAAAATTTATTGGCGTCAAATAAACTATAGTTTTCTCTCACAACATGTTTTCTAGCGTTTCAAATAGAAGAAAAATGTATCAACATATGTGTTTCTCTTTTTTATATTTTTTGTCGATCAAATTTCTTGCATTCCAAACAATACATTAAGATTTTTTTTTTATGTTCATACTAATTCCCAAATGTTAGAATAGTGATTTATTTTTAATAAAACAGTGATGTATTTTTTTTGGTGAAAAAACAGTGATGTTTTAAATTTAAGTTTTAATTTTTAGAAAAATATAATTCTAAATTTGAATATAAAATAATTAAAGAATATCTAAAAACTTTTTAATCATGTACCAAAAAACCAATTTTTTTTTAAAAAAATTAGAATAGTAAAAAGGAGTTTTATCAAATTCATTTTGAATGAAGTGAGAAGAAGTCATATACTAATAAGGATATTAAAATAACTAATTAAATTTATTTATTTTTTAACAGAACTGTGACAATTCAAATTCAAATTTAATTATTTTAGGTATATTTAAATAACTTTATCTAACAAAACTTTTGAATGAAATTTATTTCCTGTAATTTATTTTTAATGAAAATCGGTAAGAATATCATAAGAATATTGCTATAATAGAACAGTGTCATATATATCATACTCCTTTTAGTCTTTATTATAAGGCATATTTATCTACTTTATGCATATCAATAAAAGTAGTTAGCTGCGTCATTTTTCTAAAAAAATTGTGTGAAAGGTCAAGTTTTTCTTTCGTTAAATAATGTGCATAGTAGTTCTAATAAAATAATTACAAATAGTCAAAGCTTTTAATAATAGCAAATAAAAAAAAGTTGTAATAAGTATTTCGTGGAAATTGTGAAATACCTTATAAAAAGGATCACTAAATTCTTCTAAAATATGCATTATAATAAAGACCAAAAAGAAAGTAGTATCATACTCTTGGTATCGGCGAGTGTAATTTATTGTAGAATTTGGTCCGTAAATAAAAAATTTGAAAAGCCATGTGAGCAAGGGAGAATATATTAAATATTTCACGATTACTCATTTTTTTATTGGCCAAACACACGCACTCACACTATACTATTCCTAAATTTATCTCATCGGGAATCGGACCCCTCACCTTAAGCTCGAAGAACTTCTCCTTATATTACTTGAGCTGAAATTTATAATACAGAGATTGATAAGAATATTTAATCATAATTAGATTTAGTACAAGTTTGAGTTTGGATTCTCATTACGTCTTTGGAAATGAATTTTTTTTTATGTTTAAAATTAACATGATGCATTATGTTGATATTTTTGTGTCTATCTCTATTTTTATTAATGTTTATATAATCCTATATATTTAATGCACATTTAATACCTATAAAAAATCACACAAAAATGTTTTTGAACCATTCTAGTACGTATTTATATTGTCGAACACCTCTACCCGGTCATTTATTATTTATGTATAAGAAAAAAAATCTAACCCTAAATGGCTGAATCCAAATTCATTCTTTCTAATTTTAGCTTATGTTTGGTCGAAAGAAATGAATGAAAAAGAAAGAAAAACTCAAATAATAATATAACCTTTTATTTTTGGTTTGAAGAAAATTAAAAACAAAATATTAAAAGTTTGATTGGATTAACGATAAAAATTAGTCGTATAACTTATCAAAAAAAATTAGTTATATAAAATCATTGATTATCTAAAATATAATCAATTTTTGTTTAGGTATACTTGCTATAAAAAGCGATTTTTAAGATAAATTTTATCATGACATACAATTTTTAAGCTTTTTAAAACAATGAATAATTTTTAGCTGAAGGACCAAAATTTTTTTCTTTTATTAAAAGAAGAATCAAAAACTTTTATAAATTTATCATTAACAATACAATATATGTTAAACCCAAAAATACTTGAACATACCCTAACTCCTTAAAAAAACAAATTTAAAAATTTCTTTCTTTTATATTTCTCTTAAGTGTATTTCTTTCTGCCCTATTTTTATCAATCAAACTTACCTTGTGTAATAGAAATATGGACAATAGAAGTATGATAGATGAAAGTAGAAGAGACGTTACCTTCTCCAATTTGAAACCATTAAATCATGGAGTGACGACTCCACAACAAATTCAAATCATGCATCTATTGACGTGATTTACGCGTAAATGTGATGTAAACTCCCCGAATGCCAAATGTGCTCCTCTGTAGTGCATTGAATGAAAAATTTCAATGTTTTAAATCCACTGTAATTTTATTAATCATTTAAGAACAATTCAATCATTTTACATTATTCTTATATTTCTTCCTATCTTTCTTTCCTCTCTTTTTCTCTTCAATCAAACATCATCCAAATCACCTCTATTTTTACCTAACTTTTCTTCTCCTTCTTTCCTCTTTATTTTTTTTTTTCAAACCAAACATAGTGTTAGAGATATCTGGACATGAACGTTATGTCATGTCTACTTAACTAAACTAATATGACCCGATCGATTTCCATGACGTCCACGTTCCTATGTCCTCTTAAATTGGATCTCAGGCTTAGGCATGATGATTTCAGCAATGATTCATATTTTAATGATTATTCTATATTTTACAATATTTAGGTGATCAAAAGCGTAGTTTAACAGTTTGTTTAGTGACAAAAAGAAACTGTATAGAAAAAAAACTCCGCAAGAGTTAGCATGTTGTGAATGTTTTTTTTTCCTTTTTTTTATTTATCGTCTAAAGTATTAACTAATTCTCTCTTTGAAGTTATAAACTTACACAAATCGGTTGTCGAGTTTTCACGAAATGTTGCTTCGTCCCCACCAACAGAAAATCAAATTGAATCCTTGCACATATAATTAAAAAACGGGGTTGTATCAAAAAAAAAATAATTAAAAAACAGGGTAAATTATTATCACGTCACGTTGTAAATGTTTCTAACTCCATCGGGATCATAAGAAACTATTAAAATTTATATCGATCTCACTACATGAAGCTGTTTCTATTTCCTATTTAATGAGAACCAACTGAATTTCAATCGTTACTAAAGAGTGTGTTCGAATGCTGGGTCTAACGACCCGGTTGATTATAAAAAGAAAAAAAAGAAAAGAAAAGGTGTGTTCGAAATAATTTATCAGTATTAGTTGCATTCCGAACAACTTCAACTAAATATTTGAGAGAGCCGGATTGGAATCTGTCTTAGCCATAGCAGAACCAAATTTGGCAGGACACGGTGATGACCTAATCACACCCAAAACCAGATAAATAATTATTTTTGGGTTCAATTTTTAAGGAATTGCAATGTCATGTCCGGTTCATATACATGCAATTGCAAAGTCTCAATCAGTTACCACTCAGAGACAGAACCAGCAACATTAAACAAATCTCTTGCCAACAATGTTACATTTTCAAATCATAGGATTCACCACCATTCCCTGAATTCTTCCTTCTTTTATTCTGAGTCCAGCAATTTCAGGACAAAAATTCCTTCAATGAATGAAACTCAAAAGTAAACAAATTTAAAAATGTAATATAGTATTCAAAAATTTGGCTATTAAATTCACCTTGCTTCTCATTGATTGGAGAAAGTTTCAGGGCCTTAACAAGGATACCCGAATATGCTATTATTATCCTCTATTGTGCTCTAATGGATTCATCACTACCCTTTTCCTTTTAAACTCTGCTTTCTTTATAAGTATCAGTGCATGTCAAAGGAAGAATAAATTTGGAGGGTTTTACAATTGTTATGTTTGATCTCAATGTTCCCTCATCTTTTATCTGTTAATAAAATTACATTATATAAATATGTTCCTTTATAGTTTTCCTTTGATTCTTTTCTCTGCTGATTAGGCTTTTGTTCTAAATATCAAGTTCACATATTGTATATAATATCAAACCCTTATACCCAGCAAAAATAAGCATTTATTTTTGTTAAGGAATAGTAGCTTCCCCTTTCCTTCACAGTTAGATCAATTAACATAAAGAAACAATAATTTGTTACCAAATTAGAAGAACTTATAAAACACTGTTATTATGCATTTAGAGGTCTAGGCAATGTACAGCTCCACATAAAATCTATTCGTTACTTTTTTTATTTTTATATTTATTTTTTTGCTTTTGGGAGAGAAAATTAAAACCTGTTGGAAAATTGACGAGCAAATCAAGATGAGTACAGAACCTCAGAGGGTTGTGGTGATCCAAGATGCATCAAGAGATGTTAGTATAAAGGCAATCCTAAAGGCCCTGAAAAAGTTATCTGTTAAAGCTGGAGATCAGCTTATAATTGTTGCTATTCTTGATTGGTTTAACAGTCCCAGTAGGTTTTCTTTTTTTGGAAGAAAGCGTTGTAAGAATTCATTTGCTTCTTTTTATCTTTGTTCACCTTTAGTGTATGTTGGTTCAACTTTTTTCAGCTCCATGAGATAACTTTTGAAAAATAAGCAATTATTTTCAAAAAAAAAAAAAAAACAAAAAACATATCCCCAAACATGTACTAATACTAATATGATGATAGGAGAAGAATATGAAATTAATTACACGAAGAAAATCTAAAATTTGAAAAGCTGTTACGGTTACTAATTGTAATTGAAGCTGCTGACTTATTTTTTTCCCTCTCTTTTGCTTTTTTAGTGGGCTACTTGCTGAGAGTTGATTCCAGTTCAATTGTTTCAACAAATCCGAAAATTATTGAAGAAACACAAACCAAGAAAAGGGAAGACTATCTTATGAACCCCTACATCAAGGAGCTCTTTAATTACTGTAAAATGAATGAGGTTAGCACAATCAATACACTTCATGTGTGTGTGTGTGTGTGTGTGTCTATTCTGAAAGATTATACTATAAGAGTAGCAAAAAGTTAACATAACTACAAAAGGGATTTGCAAACTATAGGGTAGAAAACCTAAAACTAGACAGATTACATTTTTATTTACATAAAAATTTGTGATGTATTAATATGATTAAAGTGTTTTGATAAATACACCTTGGTAATAATACTCTTGCAGATAAACTGAACAGGTCTACACAGTGTCTTTGAGTAAATTGATTTATGAAATTCTTTTGTGTAAATGATATTTCTCAGATTGGATTCCAAATAGAAGTGCTTGTAGGCCCTTCTGCAGAGGTTGCTTGCAGTGCTGCCAAAAATTTTCAGGCAACAAGTTTGATACTTGTTAGGTCCGTTTCTAACTTTTAATTTTTAGCTGCCTTAGTCTTCAACATGTATGCAAATGAAAACAAAAGGAAATTAACTACTACATAAGGTAGAATTTGATAGGATCAAAAAAACAAATACAATAACTAACAAGATAGATAGTTTTAAGTGATGCATACTTGATTTTCCTTAAACAATGTCTCGGGATCAAGTTTGCATATGGGAGATACTTGATTACCCACTATGATATGGATGTTCTTGACTCGAACATGATTATGTTCTTTGGAGGATACCTGTGGCTAAGGATAGAAAAAAAAAAAAAGAACTTCAAATACAAGAATACACAAAAGAATCTCCCACATAAAGCAGAAAATGATGAAGCTTAGCACCTGACAATCTTTTCAGTCTTTCATGCAATGCAATGTAATTGTAAGAAGAGATCATACGGATGCTTTAGGGTCTCTGCCAAGGACAATTTGTCTCTACCAGAATTGAAAAAATAGTTGCATTTAATAACTTAGGACAATAAGAGGAAAGAATGGTAGCTATACACTAATTAGGGAATAAGACCCATTAAATAATGAGCTAGACCCACACTAATTAATGAGTCATACATATATTTCAAATAACAAAGAATGTGGTGGAAAGAGTCAGAATGTGTTGCTACTTGCTAGCATTTCTAGTGATATCAGACTTACACAGTGTGCTAAAGTTATAGTATTTTTCCTGGGATGCAGACATATACACAGAGATATGAAGAATTTCATGAGCAAGATCCCCTGTCGTATGTTTAGGATAACAAGTGACAATTCAATTGAGAAATTGAAAGATCGGAAATCAATTTCCAGCACCAAATCACTTGCCGATAGGCAAGAAAATGTAAGCTATGCAGAAATGTTACATGGAAGCGCAGAGGAAACACTTTCTCTTCAAAGTAAGTTTTTTTTTTTTTTTAAAAAAAAAACATAATAAAATTTTAGTCCCAATATTTTATATTGATTTTAGTTTTGTTCCTTATACTTTGAAAATTTTATGATAAATCCCTATAATTTCAAAACACAGGAATGTTCCTTAATACAACGAAAACCAAAAGAATTCTATTAGGAATCACGGTCCACTTGTCGCAACTAGGGTCACAATGGGACGATGAAAGGAATTAGTCCCTACAATCATGAAATTAATTAGATTTAGGAACTAATTTCCATTTTTTTGAAAATATAAGAACTTATAACAATTTTTAAGTGTAGTGACCAAAACGTGGTGCACAAACTGAAAATCACAACTTCTACACAAGAATCTTGCAAATAAAAGTCATGGTGTAGACTATCAATGTTGGGTTACAATACTTGTTTGAGGTGATAATATCATGAAATCTTTGATTGCTTTCACTGATTAAAAAGAAAAAACAAAAAAAAATGCATATATGTTCCTATGTCATGAGAAACTCAGTAAAATCTCCATTAACTCAAAGATATAAGCCACTATTAATATTAGAGAAATACCCACTTATTTCCCAAAAATTTCTCTAAAAAAGCTGAAAAATAAGCAATTATTCCTCTAAAATAAGATGAATCAAGGACGTGCTTAAAATCAATTATTACATTTTGATGATAAGTAGTACAACTGAGGATGACAAATGTTGCATCAAGCAGTGTCCAGGTCTTCATCAAGTGATCTCTTTTCATTAAATGGAAATTCTATTCAATGGAGTATTGAAGCCTCTGCTTCTAGTCTTGGAAGCTCACAATATAGTCACCAAAAATACCAAGAGAGCAAGTTTGTTTCAAATATAGAACAAGAAACATCACCAAGGAACCAATCACTATTTCATATCTCTGAGAATCAAGAAACAAGCCAAATAGAAGTGAATAAAAAAGGGAGAGCAGTTGATAACCAGGAGCAGCAAAGCAGCAACAATGAAACATCTCATGTGGAGGAAGAATTCACCAATCAACTTTGTTCAGTGTGTGAGAATAGAAGACCAAAATTTGGATGGAAGTTAGACTTCAGTTACGCTGAGCTCTACGCGGCTACACAAGGGTTTTCTGCTAAGAACTTTCTGTCTGAAGGTGGGTTTGGATCTGTCTACAAAGGACAGCTGAATGGAATGACCATTGCTGTTAAGCAGCATAAAAGTGCAAGTTTCCAAGGAGAAAAGGAATTTAAATCTGAAGTCAATGTACTTAGCAAAGCAAGACATGAGAATGTGGTCATGTTGCTTGGTTCTTGTTCAGAAGGGAATAATAGGCTTCTTGTTTATGAATATGTCTGCAATGGTTCACTTGACCAACATCTATCAGGTAAGCAGACATCTACTAAAAGCCTGTATGGACGAGCTTCTCAAGAAGTGTTTATAGGAACCGAATAAATTATTTAAATATTAATGTAACAAGTTGTTTCTGTAAGAATTTTAAAGATCAGTTTCTCAAATAAGTTTCTTTATCTAAACTTTTTCAAAATCTACTTGAGTTAGCTTTTGGAAAAATTTAGGTAAGGAAGCTTGTTCAAGAAGCTTTTGACAAAGTTAAGATAGGGAAGCTAATTTGAAAATTCAAACAACCTATATGACATTCATTAGTGTTTATTCTTGAAGAGCTCATTCAAACTAACTCTTGGTGATTTAATTTGCTTCTTTTGGTTTTTTTCTTATAAGAGATTAACTTTGGTTAAATTGATACAGAACACTCACGATCACCTCTGAATTGGGAAGATAGGATCAATGTAGCTCTTGGAGCTGCCAAAGGCTTACTATACTTACACAAGAACAGCATAATACACAGAGATGTCAGACCAAACAATATCCTTATAACACATGATCATCAACCATTGGTAATACATCAACTTTTTAATACACTAATTAGATTGAACTCCCTCATTGATATCAATCTACATAAATTTGCGCTCAAATGATGCTAATTAAAACATGGCATACAGATTCAACTTCCAATAATGCATCCAGGTCTGCCTTATTAGATATTATCCAGAGTCCAGACTACAAATGATGTTCATTTGTTGAATAATGATGGACCATTTGAGAAAAAATTCAACTTTGTATCATGTGCTTATGAAATGAAAATGAGAGAGAAAAATACATTACAGTTCCTAAGTGTTCTAGAAGGCAGAAGCCAAGTTAAATCCAGAAAGAAGATGAACTTCATCTAGACTAACATTTTTCTTTTCTAATGAACTTAATAGCTAGGAGACTTTGGATTGGCAAGAAATCAAAATCAAGACTCGATACACTCGACGGAAGTTGTAGGAACATTGGGGTATTTGGCACCAGAATATGCAGAATACGGCAAAGTGTCAACAAAAACAGATGTATATTCTTTTGGGGTTGTTCTTCTGCAGCTTATAACTGGAATGAGAACTACAGATAAAAGACTTGGAGGAAGGAGTCTTGTGGGATGGGTAACAATCTAAATACCATGAAATTTCAAATTTAAGTATCTTAATGTTTAGGTACAAGCTTAGATCATCAAGGCATCAATATGCTTCATGTCAGTTTTTATTACTTACTTTTCTGTTAATTTCAAGATCCAGCGTTACCAGTATTCTATTATTCTAATATTTTAGGGGCACTTTCTGAAGTCTGTACAATAATTAAAGGCATTTAAGCACAAATAGTAGTTCACTTCTAATTTGGATTTTTTTACCAGACAATTAAGTTCTAACTTCTTTATCCACTTATCCTTATTAGTTTGTGTGTCTAATTATCATGCAGGCAAGGCCACTTCTAAGAGAGAGGAACTATCCAGATCTAATTGATGAAAGAATCAGCGACTCTCATGATTTCCATCAATTATTTTGGATGATTCGAATAGCAGAGAAATGTCTAAGCAGGGACCCTCACAAGAGACTAAATATGGTTCAGGTAAACAGCAAACACATTGGATCCTACCTTTTGGACTATAGTTCCATGATACTACTGTAGTCTATTGGAGAGGAATTTGAGACATTTAATAACTATCAACATCATTATATATATATATATATAACAGACATAATTCTTACCAGATTCATACAAACTATCCAAAGTTTCTTCAAATGGAACTGCACAACAAATTAAGAGGAAGAATACCTAACTTATCCTTATGAAATACCACTCTAATCTAGAAAAATACCCTAAGTCACTTCAGGAGACTAATGTGTCTCATGATTTTCAGGAACTAATTTAGGATTTTTGTATTCTTAAGAAGAAAACATGTCTTTCCGTGTTTTATTCAATGATGAATTTGGGTATTTACTCAATTTTGAGATGTTGCGGCTTCTTATTATATGTTTTATATGACTACAGATTGTTGATGCATTGACTGGCATTGTGGAAGGAAGAACATGTGACATCATAAGCAGGGCTTATTCCCCCGCAAGGTCAGATTCATTCTACAGTGAATCAGACTCTGATGAATCTGAAGATGAAATGCAGGGATTGTTTGAGTCTGAAGCTGATTGCCAAAGTAATGGATTAGAATCCACAGAAAGTAATAGCTTAACCCACATGATTGGGATGCTTGTAAGACAACCACCATCCCCTCCAATTCCCAGCATTTCTTCAAGTGGCTCAACCTCATTTCAGATTTATGAAGAATCATCAACTAGTGATTGTGAAACACAGGATCAAGGAAACGCAGAAATGTCAAAATCCAAAGGGGTATATAGCTGAAATGAGGAAGAATTTCGGTTTATTAAACGAATAAAATTTCCACTTTAATTTGTGTGTTAAAGTGAATATTTTGTGATAGAATATATAGTCACCCGGATGTAATGAATAGTGGTAGCCTTTGTTATAAAATGTAACTAGGTGTAACACTGCAAATTGCGCAGTTTGGTAAATAAATCAATTTACACTTGGTTTAGTTATAAAGTAAGCTCAATTATTTATTCAATTAGTAGTCACAAGTATTCTATGTCTTTAATTTTATCTTTTATTTAAAAAAAGAATTAAATAATGTAAACTTCATATAACTCACATAACAACCAGAACAGGACAACTTTTTTTTCCAACGTTCTCATAATGTCATCATAAAACCTTGAAAGGAAAGCTTTCCAGCCCTATTATGATCCTGTTCGACTTCCGTTTTGCTGAATTTATTCCTTGGCCGCTACTTTGCGCACCACAAAATAAATTTATGTACACACCACACACTCGCTCGGAAGTTAACTTCTAGTAATTAAAAAGATCAGCAAAACGGATGTTAACAGAACTTGTGTTTTTTATTGCCCGCTTGAAAATTAACTTCCCCTTTGTGTGTGGTGCGCTATTAGTGTGCTACCTATAGTGCTGGCCCCAACCAACCGGTCACAAGGGAAGGCTTCTTATTATTGCTATATTGTCATTCGTTTAGAAGCAATTGGAAAGTCCACTACCTTCCATGAATCCACGGTTCATGACATAGCGAGAAAACTGAAGGAAAAGGAGCATTTGAACACCAAGAAAACTACAGAAAACAGCACTTACCTTCACCATCTCGGAATTTTCGCCAGCAACATGGTAAGAGCTGGCAGAGCACCAGGCGTTGGATCCGTGGCGTCGAATCTTTCTGACGAGGAGTTTGAGTGCTTCTACACCGGCAACTCTAAAATGCAGTGCGGCAGTGCCCATAGTAATGGTACTGTTGTTTAGCGATTTCGAATCGCCACGCCACTGTTTCGAGAACCACCTACATGGAACCGCAATCAAGTTCATCATGTCGAACCAGGACTCTCAGGCAATAAATTGGCACTACGAATCAGAGCAACACGACGAGTACCTCTAAATCCGTGGTCTTGTTCATCATCGTCCTCTTGTCCATTATCCTCCTCTTCGCTTGCCGGATCTGCTGCCACCACCGCCATTGCAACCAACCCGAACGCAATTCCATTTCTCTTGATGCTGGTAATCAGTCAGCGGCCGAGAGGTTAAGGGGGAAATGGGAAGACAAGTTCTTCTGCACACAAGGTTAGGGAAGAAGTTGTTGGGAATGGATTATATTCAACATGGATTCGTTGTTACTGACTATACTGCAATGCAATTTCCTAAAACATGCATACCGCAGTCACCACACTATTTTATAAAGGTAAATGAACTCTAAGGTAATATTTAAGAATTCAAATGTAATTAAAAGAGATGGAAATGTTTAGTTTTTTGTATTATCGAGAGACAGAACAATATACTTTTATGATTATTTTTTTACTTTTAGTAATTTTAACTAGTGCTCTTAGAACTATATCAAAATCCTTTTTCAAATGCAGCTCACCAAACCAAAATTAATTTTAGACCAACAAGTTAATTTCTATTTTACTGATTTTTTTAATTAACATAAGTTAATATTCTAGTGAACGTGAGGTGGTTCAATAAAGAGGTGTGTTGCATATAATTTTGGCCTAACTTGCTACAATATATTGAATCAACAACTAATATCCAAGTTCACTATACACAAAATTAAAATTAATCTCCAAATGAAAAAAACAAAAATTTACTTCTGCGTTACTAATTTTTTTAATTGCCTAAAGTTAACTTTCAACCATGTAATTCACACATAAATTTCATTGTAGGTAAATTTTAGAACATGACTAATGTTATGTTTTGAATAATTTATAAGCAACTTATAAAAATAATTCATAAATTTCTATAAGATATTCTCAACTTATTTTTATAAGCTTTCAAAAATAAATGATCTGTTACCTTGTTACAACAAGTTTGATAGTTTGAAAAGAATATACATGTGTTTGAAACTTGCAAATTGTGATTTCCAAGCTTCAATGACCCCTCTTATTCTAAATGCGCCAATCTCCTCAACATTGTTATCCTAAATTTATCACAAACTAGTAATCTAGAAGTTGTCAATCTATGTCTTCAACAATGTGGATTTAACGAATTAACCCTTTGCAAATACAAAAATATTTTAGTCTAAATAGATAACACCTAGAGTCCCTCTTACTTTGGAGTTGTCTCTGTCCTAAACCCTTGTTTCTTTAACAATCCTACCCCTTTTCTCAGAAAGTCAGAAAAGAATATTTTTTTGAACATAGCACACTTCTAAATAAAATTATAACACTAGCCCTGTGAATATTCTTCACCATAAGCATACCCAACAATTGTGCACAAACAATTTTGAGAGCTTCAAAAAAATTCAGGTATATCCAAATTTGTGTGGAAAAGGTAGTTTCAAGCCCTTGGAATCCCAGTGCCCCAAAATACATATTTCCGAAACATGCCAACTTCTGAACTACAATTTCAAGGCTGAAAGAATCCTTTAAATAGAGAACATTACATAGCAATAGAGCATTGTGCATTCTCTTTCCCATTGCCTAGGAGACAGATCAAACAAAAATGTCTTGTCCATACACACTAGTTAACCCGCGAAAACAGCACACTAGTAACCATGAAGCACATCAAATGGTTGAACAAGAACAATTTAAGGGTTCTGTTTGCTCTGTGTGCAGTAACACAAGACCAAAATTTGAATGGAAGAGGGACTTCACATACGCTGAACTTCATCAAGCCACACAAGGTTTTTCCTCCAAGAACCTTCTATCAGAAGATGGGTTTGGTTCTGTCTACAAAGGACAATTGAATGGAATCACCATTGCTGTGAAGCAACATATTTATGCAAGCCACAAAGGTGAGAAGGAGTTCAAGTCTGAAGTTGATGCACTAAGCAAAGCAAGACATGAGAATTTGGTCATGTTGCTAGGATCATGTTTAGAAGGAAATCACATGCTTCTTGTTTATGAATATGTATGCAATGGCTCACTCGACCAACATCTATCTGGTAAGCAAAGAGGTAAGAACCTGTTTGAATGAGCTTCTCACCAAGTTTTATAGAAAATTTTAACATATAAAGGTTGATGTCATAAGTTGTTTCTATATAAATTACAAAGATCAGCTTCTGGATTAAGCTTCTTTATCTCAACTTTTTCAAAAAACTACTTAAGGCAGCTTTAGGAATTCGAGAAACTTTGAAAAATTTAAGATAGGAAAAGTTATTCAAAAAGTTGACATTTGAAATTTGTAATAAAACAACTGATGACATTCATTGCTGTTTTTATAACAATTTTTTTCTTGAGAAGCTCCTTCAAACTAAATCTGTAATTTAATTTGCTTCTTTTTTTAAGAGACTTGCTTCTACTAATTTGATTCAGAACACTCTCGATCACCTCTGAAGTGGGAAGATAGGATCAATGTAGCTCTTGGAGCTGCAAAAGGCTTACTATACTTGCACAAGAACAGCATAATACACCGAGATGTCAGACCAAACAATATCCTTATAACACATGATACTCAACCATTGGTAATACATCACCTTTTTAATATACTAATTAGATTGAACTCCCTCATTGATATTAATCTACATAAATTTGCGCTCAAGTTATGCTAATTAAAACATGGCATACAAAGTTTTAATGATGCATCCAAGCCGGCTTAATCACATATTAGTCCAGACTATTGACTATGTTCATTTGTTGACTAATGATGGAACTATGTGGAATTCATTCAACTTTAGAATTATTAATAGTTCCTGGGTACTCTAGACGCCCATATTTAATCCAGAAAGAAGCTGAACATCATCTAGACTGACATTTTTCTTTCCTGATGAACTCATTAGCTAGGAGACTTTGGATTGGCAAGAAATCAAAATCAAGACTCGATACATTTGACAGAAGTTGTAGGAACGTTGAGGTATTTGGCACCAGAATATGCAGAATACGGCAAAGTGTCAACAAAAACAGATGTATATTCCTTTGGGGTTGTTCTTCTGCAGCTTATAACTGGAATGAGAACTACAGATAAAAGACTTGGAGGCAGAAGCCTTGTGGGATGGGTAACCATTTAAATACCATGAATTTTCAATTTAAGTATCTTAAATCTTAATGGTTAAGTACAACCTTAGATCATCAAGGCATAAATATGCTTCATATAATTAGCCTTTTTCTTTTGACTTTATACAAATTATCATTATGATATTTTACTAGATAACATAGGTTCTAACCGCAACATTATGATAAATAAACATAATTAGTATATCTATTCAATTTTCATGCAGGCAAGGCCATTTTTGAGAGAGAGGAATTATCCACATCTGATTGATGTGAGAATCAGCGACTCTCAAGATTTACATCAACTATTTTGGATGGTTCGAATAGCAGAGAAATGTCTAAGCAGGAATCCTCACAAGAGACTAAATATGGTTGAGGTAACTTCAGGAGTATAGTTCCATAATACTACTGTATTTTGATGGAGAGGAATTTGAGACACAAATTTTATCAGATTCATACAAAACTGTACAAAGTTTTTTCAAATTGGAACTCCACATCAAATTGAGAGGAAGAATGCCTGGCTTTTCCTTATGAATACAAAAATACCACTCTAATCTGTCAGAATAGGTGATATTAGTACAACTGTACAATTCATTTCAAGAGACTAATATGTCTCATAATTTTTAGGCACTAATTTAGGTTTTTAGTGTTCTTAAGATCTAGCATGTTTTTCCATGCTGTATTCTCGGACAAATTTGGTTATTTACATAATTTTGAGCTGCTGCTGCTGCTGATTATATTCTATGTTTTATATGAATACAGGTTGTTGATGCTTTGAGTGACATTGTGGAAGGAAGAACGTGTGACAGCATAAGCAACTCTATTTCCCCTGCAAGGTCAGACTCTGATGAATCTGAAGATGAAATGCCAAATCCATACACACCAATTAAACAAGAGAAACAGCACGCCAACAACCATGAAGAATATCAAATGGCTGAACAATTTGAGGGTTCTGTTTGCTCTGTGTGCAACAACAGAAGACCAAAATTTGAGTGGAAGAGAGACTTCAGATATGCTGAACTTCATCAAGCTACACAAGGTTTTTCCTTCAAGAACTTTCTATCAGAAGGTGGGTTTGGTTCTGTCTACAGAGGACAATTGAATGGAATCACCATTGCTGTGAAGCAACATATTTATGCAAGCCACAAAGGAGAGAAGGAGTTCAAGTCTGAAGTTGATGCACTGAGCAAAGCAAGACATGAGAATGTGGTCATGTTGTTAGGATCTTGTTCAGAAGGAAACCACAGGCTTCTTGTTTATGAATATGTCTGCAATGGTTCACTAGACCAACATTTATCACGTATAGTACACATAAAACCAGTCTTGGATAGTAAATGGTTGAGAAAAACGTCCTTTTATTCCTCCAAAGATGCAAATGTCATCAACATAGTCCTTGAAAGATTTTTGTCGCTATTTTAAATCTAGAAAGATTGAAAACGTCACCAAATTGATTATTCATTAACCCTTTCCTAGAGGGCCAAATCAATAACGTTTTCAATCTTTCAAAAACTAGAATTGTGATAAAAATCTTTCAAGAACTATAGTTAAATACCACTACAAAGTGTGGATGCTTATTTCTTCTGATATTACATTGAAGATGTACTGATTTTGAGTATGATTATGCAGAACATTCTCGTAGACCTCTTTGCTGGCCGGAGAGGCTGAAAGTGGCTCTTGGAGCTGCTAAAGGATTACTATACCTGCACGAGAACAATATCATACACAGAGATATGACACCAAACAACATTCTTCTTACACACGATTACGAAGTTTTGGTAATAATGTGTACAATCAGTATTTTGGGATATAAATGTAACACATACACACACATCCATATATGGCAGTTTAAAAAAAAGTTAGAACCAACAAGTAGTTGGTTCAAGTGATAAATGTCTCGGGTTGGAGTCTTGTTTATGAAAAAACCCTCATTAAGCCTTTGTTTGGAATAAAGGGAAGAAAACAAAGAAAGAAAAAACATAGGTAATGACCCTTTGTTTGATTTAAGTGAAAATGAAAAGGAAAAAAAGAAGGAAAAGTTACTTTAGAAATGAAATATTCAAAATTTTCCTTCCTCTTATTTTCCTTCCAATTTAATATTTTTTTCCCTTTCATATTCTTTCCGTTGATCCAAACATAGGGTAAAATTGATAGTCCCACCATGATGTGAATGTGTCTAACTCAAATAGAATTGTTTCATGTGGACCATTCTTACAGTTAAACCAAAAAAGTACAGATAGTATTTTAAAATGCTTCTACAGCATTTGTGGAATGTCAGTCTCTACCATCTATACTGTCATTTAATACAACACATTTTAATATGTTTTTATCAGCTTGGTGACTTCGGCTTGGCTAGAACTGTAACTGAAGACTCTTCATACTCAACAGACTGTGTTGGAAATCTGGCATATTGGGCACCAGAATATGCAGAATTAGGGAAAGTGTCAATCAAGACAGATGTGTATTCCTTTGGGGTGGTTCTACTACAGCTAATAACTGGAATGAGGACCACAGACAGACGACTTGGTGAAAAAGGTCTAGTCAGATGGGTAAGAAACCCTTAATGCATATACTTGTGATTGCATTTCTCTTATTCTCTTGTTCAGGAAATTTAAGTTGAAAATAAAGATTATCAGGACAACAGAAATTGGTGATAGCTCCATCTTTGGAGGACCTATTTGAAGTTTTTATAGAACGTGTAAGAAAGAAGTTATTGTAAAACATCAAAATTGCAAAAATTTTCAAAGGTGTCCAATTTTGTGCAGGCCAGGCCACTAATAAGACATGGGAAATGTCAAACACTTATTGATGGAAGGATGATGGAGTCCCATGACTGCTATCAACTCTTTTGGATATGCCGTTTAGCTGGAAATTGCCTCAAGAAGGATCCTCATAAACGATTGGATATGAGTACAGTACGTCTAGATCAGCTAGTTCTTTAAACACTAGCATCAAAAGCTACAATATTCTGATGTTAGTCATGCAAGGTTTCAAATTGTGGCTTGCATTGGCATCACAATCATATCACATCAATAATCAATTAGATGTAATCAGATGGTGCTATTGCGCACTCATTAGCAATCTAATGTATTTCGGTGACTATCAAAACTATGATATCTCAAACTAATGCGGTAGTCAGACCGCAATTTGAAACCTTTGATGTATTATGACCAATCAACACAGAAAAATGAGAATAATTATTCTACAACATATAGCATGATTTGAGATTCTACTTACCTTGTTAATTTTCATAGGGTAAAGACTAAATATCTTATGCTCTAATTTGTTATTGTATATTACCATAGGTGGTCAAGGCCTTGAGTCATATAGTGGAAGGTTGCAGCAGCTGCAATGTGCGCAAAAACCAAACCCTTGCCATGTCAGGCTCTTCTAAGTCAAAAGATGATATGCAGGACTCTTCAGAATCAGCAGGTGGAAGTGGAAAGATAGGAAAATCCAACAACAAAAAATAGAAGTAGAAAGCAAAAAGAAAAAATATATATATATATATTATATATATATTTTGATGCTGTTAAATAGCTTTATGTACTATAGTTTCTGATGGCCAAAATTATTTGATATTCTAGCTTGCTAACACAAGCTTCTGAAACATGAAGAGCTCTATCAACGGATTCAAAAGAGCTTTTTAAATATCAGACAAAACAATGAGCACATGTAACTATAAAAAGTTATACCTGGACAGGTTATAAACTGTTAAGTTGCTTCAGAAATTAAGCAACATTCTCTGTTATGTTTAAATTATTTTAAAATCGACAGCAGCTTTTCTATCAAAAGCTCTGCCTTTCCTATATGATCTTTTTACAGACAAAATACAAATAGTTTCACTGAGACTTGTTTATGGATGTAAAGTGGTAGCAAGGAAGTATTCCCCTTATATGATGGCGTATCCTTAATTAGAATGGGAAAAAATTTCCTCTACTGAACTTTTTACTTTGAAAAAATGTTGGGATTCCAATTTACTATTTACTATAAAAAATATGTTGCCATCCTCTGATGGAATAAAACTTAAAAACAAGACTACGTGATATAATATTATATTAATACCAAAAAAAAAAAAAGAGAGATATTACTAAATTCAAAATTCGAGTAGAGCTAACCATGACATTTAATTGACCTACCGTTAAAAAATCAACAAAAGAAATTAAATCAATGTTTGGTATAGGATAGGATATGATAGTGTAAAACTTTCCATCATTGGTTAGTTTGTTGTAACTCTTAGATAAATAAATAATAAAAATTGAATTGTTGTAATTGATGACAAGTAATTCAATCTTACTCTTTAAAATATCTTTTTTTTTTTCATGGAGAAGTTACACACTATCTCACGTTAAAAGTTACATTAATTAGTTGAATTAAAGGCTTTTTAAACTTAACTACTCAGCAATTATTCATTTAAGATTTTATAATATTATTGCACACAAATCAAAACGTTAGAACAAGAGATTACAATTTGTCTCTTCCACCAAAAGGTTCTTCAATTTGTGTAATTTTTTACTTTTCATCTATTAAAATCTAAACAAACACACTTAATTCTATTTGCAAAATAGGACTCGATAGCCGAATAAACACATATTTAATTCCATTAGTCAAAGACCAACCACCAAAGGCATAAAAAATATCACCACTTCTATTTATAAAAAAAAAAAAAAAAATTCTATCTTATGCAACATATTTTGCATAGGTTAAGAATAGTTAATTTAAAAGTATTTTTTTATTAAAATTCAAAACATTTAATGTATGATAACATAAATATATTTGATTTTTATCCTTTTCAATACAAACTTTTTATTTTAAACCTATTAACCTGTATGTACAAGATAGAAAAATCCTATAAGAAACAAAATGCGTTTTTTCCTTTTGGTGAATCTGTTTCAAATATGTTTAATGATACAACATACTAATGCGCATTACTGAAAATTAAGATTTACCGGATTCTGATGTTAATTTGTTTTCAACTCTTCCTTTGAAAATGGTCAATATCTTCAGTTTAACATCAACAGGGAGTTAAAAGCTGTCTTTCTATCTCTTGTTCAAATCCAATACAAGTCAAGCATTCGAAAAGGTGCATTAGAATTAGATTAAGATACAACATTATTGCTTGCCTGTTCTAATTAGATTGGGGGGGGGGGGGGGTCCAGAAGCCATAAAACCTTGTTCATTTTCTCCATGCTGCCATAAAACAATCTTAAAAAGACACAAGATCTTCATTATCCTATTTTGTTATACAATAAAATCAATCAAAAAATACCAGTACAACCTACAAACATAACATGAGCAAAGAAATGCATTTAACTGTACGCTGTCCAAGGTTTCAAGTGCAAATTTTTCTACAAATTATTTTAAAACCTTAAAAAGCACATTGTCCCAAGAGTCTCAGGATGGTATACAATGAATGCAACACAGAAAGAGATTTGTAAAGCTACAGGAGAAAGGCACGAACCAATTATACATGCATTTGATAACAAAAGTCAAACCTAGATAAGATTCTCACAGCAGAAGATATTACAACTAACTATCCATATTAAAAAAACAGAACATAATAAAAACTCAGTGCATGCACTCGCAGTTTTCTCAACGAAGAGCAGACTATTGACAGAAACGAGTGATGTCATTCAATGTGCAAGAACCGATCCACTGTACTTGTTGAAGAATAAGTTCCACTAGCCATATTGCTGTAGTCAGCTATATCACCCCTAGCATCAGTCAAGATGGCTTGATTCTTGCCATGTTCAGAACACTGCTCATGCCAATCTGAAGCCAATAGGACATCTGGCCAAGTGATATTCAACAGTGAAGCAGCTTGATTTTCGCTCTTAGGGATCCAAACCGGGTCAACAGACTCTATTTTCGCATTGTTGCCTGCAGAAATGTCTAAGGAAATCTTAAGTTTTGAAAGGAATGGCAAAAGAACTGTTGCAACTACCAAATAATGTGTCACAGTAGATCAATTGCAACTAACATTCTCAACTTAGGAATCAAGGTGAAAATCTACGACCTTTACTTTCACCAAAACTATTAAGAAATTTATTGTGAGAAACTCTACCATAGAAAAGAAAATTTGTCGTCATTCTTTATTTATTTAGGATGACTGATGAGTCAATATTTTAAGTTCCCGAATGTGCATGACGTTATTAAGCTTAGTGTAAGTGAAAATGAGTTTCATCAATTATTTTGAAACTGAGATTTAAGAGCATACTTGACAAATGAAACAATAAACCAAGTTATCTTAAAAATAACTAAATATTGCAAGGTGCCAAAGATGTTTGTGGAAGTGCGCATAAATTAGAGGAAGTGCTTTTCAACTATAATAATACTTCATCATGCCACATTAAAAGGTAATGTACTAACCACTAAAGGTCCCCAGAGGTGCCCATTGATCCAATGTGTTCCCATTGGCACTAACAGCAGGACACTCATTCAGGAGTGACGTTGCACCAAACGGAGATACAGGATCAACAAAATCCTCCCATTCTGCCTCATACATGTTCAATGCAGAATTCTCAGCTCTGTCAACAGGAGTTGCAGTAGATGAATTTGAACTCTTGTCAGAAACATTATTCTTTGAACAACTAAGAGTCTTTGCTTGATAAAGTAAAGCATCAAGTAAGCCACTATTATGTGGTGAAGAACAATTTGAGTCTAGTGCACATGGTGGCGGAGGAGACTGAATGAAAACATTGACAGACTCATTAAATGGAGGCAGGGGAGAGGTACCCCAGCTACCAAAATCGGTTTCTGGATATTGGAGTGAAGGGAGCTCCAACTTCACAGCCTCGGAAGTCGGCTTAGAAGTAGAGGAATTGCCATTTGAATGGCTGTAACAATTCGAGCTATGTGAAGAGGGACCAGGATCAAGAGGGGAATGTGATGCAAATGATTTTGCAATTTTATCAGAAGTATTATCTTGAGCATGGTCAAATGGATAAAACACATTCATGTTTGTTCCACTAGAACCAATAAAAGGCATTGTCGACTCTGGAAGATGACTATGGTTAGGAAATGTTGATTGCACAATATTACAATATGGAGGAGAACCAAGGCCAGTCAGAAGAACGCTGTTGGCAGAAATATCAGGAAGCTCAGGAAGAAAAGCTGTGATTCCCTGATTTTCCTTAAAACTGTCAAATATTGCATCATGTATCTCATGGCTGTTTTTCTGCAAGAAATCATGATGCCCTCTGTCACCATCATTAATTCCACCAGAACCGTGGCCATGCTGACTCTCTTGAAATGCTCGCATACACAAATCAGGAGGATAAAGTGGTAAGCCAGCCCGTTGATGCCTCTTGATCCGGGTGTTCCAATAGTTCTTTATTTCATTATCTGTACGACCAGGCAACTAAAAGTAAAAGAAATCAATATTAATTATCATGGATAAAAAAATGAATACATGATTATAAAAACATATATGTGTGTGTCTAGGAATTGCTAGCCTCCTCCCCCTTTCCTCTTTTTACTCATTACATTAATCTCTAACCTCTCTTTTCTTTCAAATCACCAGTTTCTTTCCCTCTCAATAAAATGTCTTAACACCACTGAATATTTTGGTTGCTTACTTTTTAACAACGTTTTTTTGGGAGGCGGACCCTTATTGACATCTACACAGGAACAGGGAAACAACACTGAAAACCCTAAACCCCTATTGGGATTCGAAACCCCCTCGTGCACCACCAACAGCAGCCCCATAATCTCCAAGATCAGGGAGGTACTACATAAGCTACACAGATAACATTTTGATTTTTCTAATGAAGAGAAGAATGGTGTTTTGGACTGAAGAAAAAAGTAGGGAATACCAAGAAACTGGTTGCTGCAGTTACAAAAACTTGTATGATATGCAAGTAAAAAGGGGAGGGTAGGGAGGGAATATCCATGAGTTCTTTTATACTAAATGCAATCTCATATTCAAAGTTCAGTATCCTGTGTACACACATCACTATTGTTACCATAAATACTCATATTTACATATTTTATCTATTGTCATTTTCCTAGTTTGCCAAGGTACAATGTTATTTTTTGTTGAGCAGTAGAAAACCACTGCAAATGGATCCTCTCAAATTGAATTTTCATATAAGCTTGTAGCGTGAAATTTGTGTCTATCTGCCTCATCATATTCATAAACATTATATAGGTGGTGTGCTATAAAAATTTGAGAATAATAATGAAAAGATAGACGTAGATAAAAAAATAAAACAAACCACGCAATAAGATCAGGATGATATTTAACATGAGAGGATCCATTCTCATAGAATGGATAACCCAACCACAATGTGACAAAGGTAAAATTATTCACATAAGGCATTAACAGTTTCCTACATATTTTCTAATACCAGTTGAGTAAACTTATGATTAAGCTGATTTGTAATTATATCAGTCTATTTCAAGTTCTCAACATACAACCTAGAACTAACAGTGTTTGTAGAAAGAAAGAAATTGAAAAAAAATAATAATAATAATAATAGTAAAATACGGTAGCATAATACTGGTTGCTAAATTCCACAAATGAATATCCAGAACAATCCACAAAGACATTGCATTGCAAGGCTATCTGATGTGTAAAAATTGTCACACAAAAGTAGTGCGGCGTTATCAACATTTATACATAACATTTTTAAATATTCAATATTCCTAAGCGACGAGTAACTGAATCATACCACATTTGTGTCTATCTCTAGTCTCTTGACCAGCAATTAGTATGTAACCATCAATATGCAGATTATTTTGATGGGTTTTGCTAAACCATTGCCCTAAGGGCAATAGTTAAGCAACTCATAGATAGAAATCTCTTATTAGAAATCAAAACAAAGATGCATTTGTCGCATTAAAGGTTACATTTTTCGATGAGAAATTTCTATCTATGGATTGCTAATCCATTGCCCTTTGGGCAAAGGTTAGCAAAACCCTATTTTGATAAGGAGTTTCATTTAATTTTCCATATGTTTATTGTTGAATGGCACTTATAGATACATTTCTAACTAGCTTGTTTCATATTATTACCGACAGATTAAAGACACGCTCATCGTGAGAAAGCCCCTGCTAAAAGAAACAAGAAAGACATAAAAAGCACTGACATCACCAATAGCAAATAGAATTTGTATATTTTACCAAAAACAGAAAAGAAACAGAAAAATGAAACAAGGAAACTGAATGCGCAAGGCAACTGACAAATAGGCAGTGTGCTTACGTGCGCCGCCATGCGTGCCCATTTGTTTCCCATTTTGGCGTGGAGTTCAGCAATCAACTGCTCCTCTTCTGCGGTAAATGCCCCTTTCTTTAAATTTGGCCTTAAGTGATTTGCCCATCGTAGTCGGCAACTTTTTCCGCAACGTGACAAGCCAGAGTTCTTCTGAACAGTATTCCAGTTTCCCTCTCCATGTTTCTTGACATAGTCCACCAAAATAGCATCTTCGGCAGATGTCCATGGTCCTTTCTTTAGAACGACTTCACCAACACGTCCTTTGTTACCCTCATCATTCGACAGTGTCCCAGTCTGATCATCGCAGAGCACGTCATCTTCGACTTTATTTGTCATTTGACTCATCTCTCAAATACTGCATAGCAATTTACTACCACAAATCAGAGTATTAAAAATGCAGAACAAAACTCAGAAAAACACAAGAAATGTCCCGGATTTGCTGGGCCAAGTGCCAACCTCTGAGCTCCTTTTTATCCTTTTATATTCTAATATTCTAAAGATCTTACTTATGCATGGGGAACCGGTTGTAGACCACATCAAGACACAAGAAGAATGGTGTTCAATAATCGTAAACATAATTTTTAATTAAAAAAAATAATTAAAAAAAAAACAGAAATTACCTTTATCAAGGTGCCTCAAAAACAGAGAGCAACCATAATTCTTCAATGGAAAGAGTGAAAGGCAAACAGTTGAAAGCACAAAAAATTCAGTTTAAAAAAAAAAAAAAAAAACAAGCACCTCCATCTTTCTATAAAATTTTAGATGACAGGGAAATTAAAGCAGTGCAGAAAAAAATAACAAAATAGCTTCTACCTGTTGAGTAATTAATAATGACCTCTTGTCAAGAAAACAAACCCCGAAAAAGAAACCAATATTATTACAGTTTCAAATCATAATAATCATGCTTATCCAATCAGGAAGTTAACATACAGAGGAACAACATCCTTTTCATTGCGGATGGAAAAATAAATTTGCGTCCTGAAAGCATACCCATAAAACAGAATTCATTTTTTCCCCACAGCCTAATTGCTGGTTACAATAATAGCACACAATAACTTCAACATTAATAACAGTGTTCTAGACTTGTCACTCAAGACACACATCACAGCTCAACAGGTCAATTACTTAATAATAAATACGGCGTATATATACCTGAATGAGACTCCAGCTAAAATCGATAGATATTAACTCAAATTCCCAATATATATAAGAATCTCTTTTGCTGGAAGAGAAGCTGAAGCTGAGCTATAAACTGAATGAAACAGTGAAAACTCTGCTCCTGAAATTTACAAATGGAAAGAAAATAGAAACAGAAAATTAATTAGACTCCATAAAAACATGTTAGCATTGCATGCAACAATTACACACCGAGACACATGAATCACGAAATTGCAAGGCTAATCATATGAAAAACGAAAGGAGATTGAATGATTCGGCAGAAGTGGTCTCAATGAATTCAGATGAAAAATGGAGAGTGGAATTCAGATTCAGTAACGAAATTGGGGTTTTGTGTGACGGGAATTGGGAACGGAAAAGTGAGCCAAACCGTAGTTTATGAAGAAGTTGGAGCAGGATCGGAACAAAGAAAGAGCAGAACATCGAGATCGAGCTTCAACTACTCACACCAACACTTGCATGTACGGAGAAAGAGAGAGAAAGTGAGAGAAAGTGAAAGAAAAAGAAATCGCGAGTGAAGCTGTGAAGATATCCCTGTGGTTGTGTTGTGGGGTACCACCTTTCAATCTCAAAAATTCATTTATTGTTAATCATTAAATCATTTATCACTAGAGTAAATAGTTAAATTTATTCCCAAATTATCCATTCACTTGAGATTACATTAATACGCTAATTAAAATATGGGTAAAATATTCTTTTTCCTGTGAAATAACATATTTATATTTTGAGTTTAAATAGAATGGTCCTTGACCCATGGTAGATAAGATATCAACGCGTAATAGAATATCACATCGTGCACAAGATATTTTTTCAATTCTAATTTTTATTTAGGTTTTGATTTTTATTTTTAAATCTTTTAATAAAATTGTCTTGCGCACGATGTGACGTTCAATTACATGCCGACATCTCATTTTATAATGAGTTGTCGACCCATTATACTGACACTCTTATATTTTTAGCTCTTAAAAATATTATTTATTCATTTTTAGTTTAAAAAATATATTTGTTTTAGTTTTCACAATAAAATGCCACGTCAATCTAACAAATTTTTAAATTTTTAATTTTTATCCTTATAAAATGTTTTTTTATTAACCATTATAAAATATTGTGTTTTATCTTCGTTCTCGATAAATTCATTTTATTCTAGTTAATTGACCTTAGAAAAACGAAACTTGAAATTATATTTAGTGTGTTTAGCTTGGCATTTAAAAAATGAAATTCAAATTAATCGTAAATTTACATCTATCAGATCAAAAATTATAAAAAGTTAATAACAAAAAAAATTAAAAATTACTTTCACATTTAACATATTTAAACGTGAAAATAACTTAAAATATAACTTTAAATTTCTAGCCAAATAAATTACATTTAAATTAAAAATAATTTTTAAAGGTCAAGACAAACGGTGTTTTACGGATGCCACCAAAATTTTGCAACTTTATATTATAAAAGATATAGCTTTTTACACGCCTTTTTCTATTATTCGCGAATTCTTGTTTTTTTGAGTTTTTGATAATAGAGCTGTGTTGAAACTGACCAAGGAAAAAAATATGTCAGTCTTAATGGCTACTTTACGAAGAATTTCAAGCCTCATCAATCAATAAGTATTATTGTAGTGCCTATGAAATTTATGAATACTTTTTGAGGAAATCTCTAAATGGTACATAAATCCAAAATCTTAAAAGGATTACCCAAGTAAAGTATAGGTTCGTACAAAGTTATCTTTTGATTTAGAAATTATCGGTAGTTTCTGATTTATGAGTAGTTGAATTTAAGAATAAATATAAATAAATAAATAAATTTAATAATTAAAAATTAAAAAGATCAGAATAATTCCTAACTTAAAGAAATCATCTTATAACAATTCAGTATAGTATTATATAATCTTGTATTTAATAAGTCATAAATTTAAATTCTCATTTATTTTTTGAGGTTTAGATTAAAATTATAAACTTAATATCATATTAATGTGATGCTCTTCAACTTAATGAATCAGCATTTTGAATCGGATTCTTTTTATATATTTAAATTCTAACAATTGGTGATTATATTAAGTAATGGGCTGAAAAAAAATTACTTATAAATTAGATTAAGATTAATATCAAATATAAGTGAGTGAAAGAAACTTAAAAAAATTCTCTATCTTAAATTAAGATACATCTCCTTGCCCTAAATTATTGAATAAAAAAAATAAGCTCAAAACGTTGAAACCAAGAAATTGAAGAGCTTAAAGAGATGAAGTGTCTCATAATTGATTTATCCAAAAGAGAGTATAAAGGTTTAGAGACAGAGGCCCACTTATTACATCACCATACTCTTTATTATTGATTGCAAGCCACCGAAGGCAACGTTTTTGTTTTCTCCAACATTCAACATAACATTACGCTTAATTAATAAATAAATATTTCCACCTTTTTCCAACTTGGATGATGGCCTGAGGTCATTCCATGCTAAAAATACATTTTTTTCTTTCAACCATAGATATGCAATCAGCATCTACTAATACATCTCTCTTTCCTTCTTCTTTTTATTTTCGTATTCCATTTTTTTTTCAAATTTTCATATTCCATATGTGAAAAAATAATATCATTAATGGTTTTAGCCAAATGTCCCTATTTTGGGCCCAGTAGTTACAAACAAGCCCATTATTATACAGTTAGTTCAGTTACAAACAGTTGTTGAAAAAAAAACTTGTTATTGGCACCTTATTTATAGGTTTTATGTAATATTAACGTTGTAGTTACTCTTTTATATTTTTGTTTTTTATCCTTTCAAATTAATTTCTCTAAATATACTTGACTCTTTCATTTCTTTTTTTTTTTTATTGATATTTGACATTTGATACTATTGTTAGACATGAAAATTATCAAAAGGCTAGTGATTAAGACACTAGAATCAGAAGTTCAAGCTCTGTATTGACGGTATTAAAAAAGCACATTTATTACCTATTTCTTCCGACTTATGAATTACTGTAGCCCAATATAAACATTTATGGCTTCTTTAATTTGGTTAAACAGCTCTACGCGCTTGTGAATTATGAATCATGGTATTAGATACGTTTTAGACGTCTTCCAAATAAAAAAGATACGTTTTAGAACAAAAGAAAATACATATAATAATTTTGGTATTGATGAGAACCCTATATAAAGACCGAGTAATTATTTACATATATCCTATTTTTTGTATGAGTGGTAAAATAAAAAAGATAAAAAGGAAAAGGAAAAGAGAGAAAATGAGAGATTCGATAAATGACAAGTAATGTGATAGAAAAAGAATAAAGAGATAAAAATAAAAATGTGGTATAATTGGTGGAGTGGAGATGAATAATAATAGTATGAGTATAATTTTTTGTGTAAACAAAATTTAATCATTTGGTCCTTATAATTTTTTTTCTCGTTTTAATCCCATAAAAAACACATTCCTTTTTGTTTTTACAGGTATTTTTGTTTGCCTTTTAGTTCTTATTGTCATATTTTTGTTGGTCCAATCCTTATATTTATAGATTTGCTTCTCCTACACATTACATCTTATGTCACAATTCACAACAGATTCCAGCTACAAGATGGCAAGGCATTTCTGTTAGTTACTTCAATGAGGTACACCTTCTATATTGTTTTTCTTGTCGTGTTAGAAGTCCCACATTAACTAATGATATGACCATTGTTGAGTTTACAAGGATGTGACAATTTTCATCCTACAAGCTAACTTTTGGGATTAAGTTAGGCCATAACCCACAAATTGTAAGATGGTATCAGAGCCATAAGCTAACAAAACTACTAAACACGCAATATGTGATGGGCCACCCATTTGTTTGTCTACGCTCCAACTGTGTAGTTCTGAGCGTGAGGGGGCATGTTAAAAGTCCCAGATCGGCTAGTGATATGAGAGTTTATAAGGGTGTGGCAATCCTCATCAACAAACTAGCTTTTGAGATTGAGTTAGGTCCAAACCTAAATTGTAAGATGTCGTTTTTATTTTTCTATTTCCCTCATTCGACTCATCGTTTATTTTGGTTGGTTTATACGGATTTATTTTTGTGAAGAACATATGAATGATATCGCTTGTATAGAGGGTTGGTTTTTTATGTTGATTTTGGTGAAAAATAAAACATTAGGGTGCAACCTCATCACTCACAAAACAAATGGAGGCTATCCATCTAATGCATCATCGCAACCGCTCGTCCCACACCCAATACAGCAAGTATTCAGTCGAAGTCAACGTGGCATCACTGTTGAAGTGCAGAGGAGACGAATCAAATCCCTAAATTTAATAGCATGGACTAACAAAAATATGACAACAGGTACCAACGCAAACGGAGACATGTGTTTGGGCTAAAAGGAATCTTTTAATATAGGTGTTAAGGTTCCTGCAGGGCATCGAACCATAGAGAAGTTGGGCTTAGACCCTGATACCATGTTAAAGTTCCATCACAAAACCAATTGGCAATATGAGTAGTAACATAACAGGTATTTAAGCCGCATCTGAAAGAGTGAGGCAAGCGATGTGAGACTTATTTCCAACAATAGGGATTAAAACAAAAAATGAAAGACACTTATAGGGATCAAGTGCTTAATTTAACGCGTTTTCCTTAAGCTAGCCACATATATGTAACCTTCGAAATCCCCTTCACGATAGCAATCATATTCGACAAGAGAATATTTATATCTTGATAGGACTAGCAATCTTTTAGTGAGTTTTTTTTTTCATTTATATGGATCAAAACCAAAACATGTTGCTTAAATAAAATCAAACATATGCACTTGAAATCACCGGTATAATTTTGCATGTCTATTTAAATGACACACACACGCATATATATATAGAAGGGATCAACTTACATCGCTGTAAGTTTACGCTAACTCTTACACTGCGAATAACTCATTAATTAATAATTTTCTTACAAAATTAAACGATTTTGGATCGACGTGAAACTTTGTAGATATGATCTATATATTAAGAATATTTAATCTATTGTTGGTCGATTTTGTAAGAAAACTATTAATTAATAAATTATTTGCGGGGTAAGAGTTGGAGTCAACCTACACTGGTGTAAGTTGATCCCTCCCTATATATATATATATAGTGTGAATAGTAACTCGTAGGATTTTGTGCAAAGAATATATTTTCCACAAACATTTATGCTATTATATAAAGAGATATTTTTTTCAGAGAATTTTATATAGTTTCACCGTTAAATAACACTAAAACAAACAAGTAACAAGTGCATATGACAACTTTAAGATATGCATGTCCCATTCCATATAAAGGATTTTAGCCATATTAGGCATTGTTTATTGTTTTCCTTTTTTTATTTGCATTGTTTTCTTTATATAGTCTTTGTTAATTAATGTAATTTTAATATGACTTGCATTATGTGTTTAGTGTTCTTATTGATTCAAATAGTTTGTATTTTTGTTATCAAGATATTAAGTTAGGGCTTAAGCACATGAGAAGAGTCTAACCGAAAAGACTAGTCTATTAGATAGAAGAATCTCAGAACTTAAATACACATTGAGTTTTCTATTCTACTCAATATGAGACTCCTAACATTACTGCTTCCTTTAAGGATCGACGTTCGCGGCGGCTTCACTCTATCGACATGGTAGCCATTTTCTTCTGGGGGGAGGCTTTACTCGTATGCCAGTTTTGAGTATTAACATTAATCCATCAGGTAGCCTTTTTCGTGACCCAACATCTCAATGAAAGCACCAATTCTTATGACTCATGAGGAGAGTCTGATTCAAAAGACCAGTACATTAGGTGAGAGAGTCTCCTGACTTAAGTGCCACATTAAATTTTCTACTCTACTCAATATGAAACACCTAACATAGTAATTTAAGTGTGCATACCCCATAGATATTGGAGTTATTACCACACTAAGTTCAGCTGATCAGCTCAAATAATTATAGCTATTGGTCGATGACAATTGGTTAGCAAATTTAAAATATATAAAATTTACAATTCACCAATAGTATTTAAGTAGTGGATTCATCACCATTACTTGAATATTACTACCATTTCATAATTTGTTTGATTTAGATTTGTTTTACCACTAGTAAAGGTTTACATTTTCTAGACACGATTCATGTTATGAAAATAAAAATAAAAATTAAAAGCAAATATGATATAATATGTCAATGTTTTTTTTTTTGTTTTATATGATTCTATCTATATATATTTTGTAAAAGCAAATTTTTTTTATTTGTTTTGTTGAAATTTAAAGAACTAAGGAAAAGGGGCGAAAGAAGGATGAAAAAGAATGTCATATCATTAATCCAATAAAGTTATTAATGAGAAATGTTGAAATCAAAATTATACATAGTATAATGTATATATCTTTTTAAAAATTTTGTTATAAAACTATGTATTTACTAAGAAAAATGTATATAGTAAAACTTAATATTTGAGTTCTAACTCCATTTTAATGGAATACTACATTTGAGTTAGTGGTGAGGGCTTTAGGTAATAAGCATGAAGTTCTATAGGTTTAAATCTTAATGTTGTTATGTTGTTAAGAAGAAAGAGAAGGGTTTCATTTACTTTCTCTTAAAAAGAAACCGTGAAGAAAAAAAGAAAGTTTTTATTGTGTCACTTTCTCCAAAAAAGAGAAATAGAACGATAAAAAAAATAAAATAAGAGAAAACAATAGCATTCTGCTATTGCCTTTGATGATACCATAACAAGAATTATGAGAGTGGATTTCTTGAATTGAATTGAAAATATGAATTAGTTTATAGTTTATATAGAAAATGAACTTCCTAACTATAAACTAAACAGGCTATCTGAAGGGTCTATAGCTGAAACTAAGAAAGAGAATCGTTTCTTTTGCTTTCTCTCGAAAAATAAATCGTGGATAGAAAAAGAAAAATCATATTGTGTCACTTTCTAAAAAAAAAGAGAAAGAGAGAGAAAAAAAATAAAAGAGTACAACAGCATAATGCTATTGCCTTTGATACCATAACAAGAATTATTTGTATGAATTTATTGAATTGAAAATGTGAAGTTTACAATTTATATAGAAAATAAGTGTGCTAACTAAGGTAAACTAACAAAGCTATCTAACTAAAGGTTTATTAAGTGGTATTTACAATTAATTTCCTTTAAGTAAGACCTTGTGAATGGAAATAACCTCTCACTGTCATATGAATATTCATGACGCGCTAGACAAAAAGAATGTATGTATTTTTTTTTTAAATAATGCATTTATAATCCAAAATAACAAAATGGAGAAAAATGTTTCAAACCCTTTTTATTTAGAAATTAAACAAACAATGATTGTGTTTACCAAAATGGTGTTCTCTCTCTTTAGGGTGGGAATCATGTGTTCATCCATTTCAATTATAGTATACCTCTACCATTACCTCAATGCACTTACATAAGGATAGAGGGAAAAATTATTATTTTAATCTCCAATACCAGTAAAACATTAAAAAAAAATTGTTTTTATTTGTTACATGTGTAACTTAAAGGCATGAAAACTTTTACTTGAAATTTTGATCACATTCAAGGGCACGCATAAACATTTGAACTTAATTAAAGAAATTGTACATTATAATATCAAAGAGCATATTGTCATAACAACTCTAAAGTAATGTCTCGCCACCACTAATGTTTCACCACCACTTTGAAATACAGATAAGAAATTGGTAATATTATTGAAATATGTTTTGGCAATCTTCATTGATAACATATAACAACCAACACTAAAAAAACACCAAGTCACCATAAGGTTTTTGCTGGACATTCATAGCAAGTTTTGATCCATTACTTCAATCTATCCATTTGTCGAATTTTATATTGAGTCACATTTCACTGCAAGAACACAAGCTATGTATAATAAGTCATTCTCTTAACTGGTTAAGGTTATACAAAATTTATTGAAGGACTTGCTACAAATAATTAAAGAATTAAGCGAAGAACAACAACTTAAGATTATCAAAGGAAGAATTCCAAAAAGCAATCAAACTAGCATAGTGTATAACTATAACTCAACACTGTATATTGTCTTTCATTAAAATAAGAAGAAAGTGACTAATCTAATTTCAACAATCAATTGAAAAATAGGATAAAACATATATGATTACTATTAGTGAAATTATTCACATTGTTGATCATTTTATATTATAAATAATAATTTTCAAGAACTCCAAAAGAAATGAAATCTTTGTTTTTGTTTGTTACCTTCAATCCATTGAAACTGGAAGTCGCCAAAAATGTCCTGATCGCTGCAAACGACATAAAGAATAATTATGTTTAAGAGATCAACAAACCATGTGTATGTACACTAAAGGGTCACAATATCAATTTACCATCAAAATGTGTCAATGAAACTCGGTGAGTATAGCCTAATAAGAGCAAAAGGTTTATTGCCAAAAAAAAATTACACTATTACCATAATTTTGTTACAAATGTTCATTGATAACAGTTCTCATCTCCTCATACATGTGAGAATATAATATATATGTGGTTCTTCTTAAATCACAATTATAATTTAATGATAACAATGATCTCATATCCTCGTACGTGGATATGTAACACAATGGGATGAGATTATGTCTTTAATTAAGATGAACAACATACGATTTTTAAAGCATTATTGATATATTAGGTTAATTATTATATTGCAAACAATCAAGGAAATGATCAAATACTAATAAACTAATAAATTATAGTCGACATTAAGAAAAGGTAGGATTATTACCTCATTATCTAAGCAGCAAGCAAAGGGGCGATAACATTCAAGCAAAGGAAATCTAGAGCTTTTGAGATAATGATACATAGAATCTTTGTATCCAAATGCTCGAGAACCCTTTTTATTGTGACAATATGAGTAATAATAAATGACATTATTTCCAAACTTGAAAAACACTATATCATGGTAAGGATGTATAGCTAATAAATTACCATAAGTATTAAGTTCCCACAAACCAATATCATTAACCTCATGAATTTGGTTCCAATTGAAGGACTGAACTCCTCCTCCTCCTTCATGGTCAAATTGGTGAACAAGTTCCCAGATGATCAAATGCGTACCTTGAGACACAACATACAAAACACTATTGTATTTCAATGTAATGTCCTTATGGCAAATATCATTGTTTAAATTACCAAAATTATTATAAACTGGGAGCTCTATTGCCACCGCTTGTTTCTCTATATTTTCTTGTGGATCAATAACAAACTTGATCAAATGTCCCGAATCAGAGAGCCTATAAACCGAACCATTTGAGTAAATGCTTTTTTTCACCCATTTAGCATTACTCACCTCATGAGGCAATTGAAACCTTAGCCTTGTCCAACAACCAGTCTCAGAGGAAAAAATATGGACACATCTCCGACCTTGAAAACGAACAATCTTAAAAAACCAAGATTCTCTAGGGTCATAGGCCAAAGAAGCATAGGAGTACGGTGCTCCTCCAGTCTTTAACACAGCTACACATTGTTTTGTGACTGGGTTAATGATATAATAATGGTATACTCCATAAATTAAGTTATGGTCGGCTAATTCTCCATCCTTATGGAAAAACAAGTGCAACCCGTTGCAAGAGCCCATAAGATTTTGAGCTGTGGCTCTGCAATGCATTGTCGTGGAGCACCAACTAAGGAAGTGGTCCATGCTACAAAATGGGTGCGGCAAAATAAACGGAACAAAAGCTGAGAGCAAACCATGAGTCAGACCTGCCAAAGTCGTTAAAATGTTATCTTGCGGCTAAAATAGAGTTGAGCATAATAGGAATTGGAAAAAAAAATAATTCTTGAAAAACCCCAACTCAAAAGATAAGATAAAAACCAATGGCGAGCCCAGAGAATATTTTATTAAGTGGAAAAACAATTACAACATCTACCTATTTTCAAGAGAAAAGAAGCACAAGTAAAAGTATGAGTGATACCTTGGTTGGTGTTGTTTGCCAAGCGATTAAGAAGACCTTCAAAATGAATAGCCAATGGTGATTGTTTTGGCACACTTGATGAAAGGATAAGACCTCTCCATTTCTTGGAAACACACATACACCTTGATATATCCTTCCATCTTACCCTTCTCAAGATATTTATTTGCAGGTCTTTGGGGAGCTTGATGAATAAATCGGGATTAGGACCATTTCTTCTCGTCCTGCTTCTCTTTTTCCTCACAATCCAACTCTCCATTAAAAAATTTAATTACCGGCTAGCAGCTACTTAGAAAATCAAATTGAGTAAGAAATCACAATTGAAGAAATCTAAGCTTTGTGATTAGAATCAAAGTGGGTGAAAAACCACAATTGAAGTTATCTAAATCTTTGGTAATTAGGGCAAGTTATCAAAAAATTAAAGTGTACTGAGTTTGTGACAGACAAATACTGATATGACACGTTAATGATATTACAAGATACGATGTTTGCATAACATTTTTTCTTATACAACTAATAATTTTCAATACGTGTCTCTCATGCATTTTATCTAGAAAGGAATATAAGTTACACAATTCAACTAATTAAAGCTTTGAAATAAAGAAAAACGTTTCATTTTAGAAAAGAAGGAAGGTAGTTTGAATTTTTAAAAAGCATTTATTAAAATAGATGCATGCACTACACCTAATATTTGAAACTCAAAGAAGAGTAAATACTTTTTTAAAAAAATGAGTAAAAAATTAAAGACGATAGTTAATGAGTACTCTTAAAATATTAATTAAGGAATATTTATATATTTTATTAGTTCTAATAATTTAAAAGTATAAAATAATTTGGGCATTATTAAATTACACAAAGATATGGCAATATGGTATTGACATAGTGATAGAGGTACACTGTAATCCCAGTGAGAGACTAGAATTTGAGCTATGGATGGAGAGGACGGCAATTGGGAGCTGGGATGGAAGTGGGTCTGGTAGCCTGGAGCCCGTGGCCTGTTTAAAGCCTGACCCATTTATTTAAAATGTCAGACTTAGGCTTTTTTAAAAGACTTTTTAAATAAATAGAGCAGGTTCAGGCCTTTAAAAAACCTATTAGGTCTGACAAGCCGACCTATTTATATATAATAAATATATAATTAAATTATATATAATATATTATAAATAAAAATAATAATAATAATTAATTTTTTTTTATCATTTTAAAAAATATATGGGAAACACGCCAACATCAAACATAACTTTTGGGACTAATTTATGATTTATTAATTAATTAAACAATAGAAAGGGAATAAAATAATATGAAATTAAAATAGAAACCATAATTAGAAAGGGAAGTCACAAATACGAACAAACAGAGCAACATCAACCCTGAACGTAACGGCATCTGAGTTGAACCCTTATTACGTAGCCTTTTAAATAGGCTTTCAAGCCAAGCCCGACCTAGCCTAGACTTAGGCCTTAAAAATATTTCTTATCAAGCTAATAGGCCAGACTTAGACTTTTAATTTTTAAACCAAGTCTGGCCTAGCTCACTTCCACCCCTAATTGGGAGGAAAAACTTAGTTACATCCAAAGGATTAATTTTTTAAGATGATAATATGACAAGAGATATCTTAGAAAATAAAAAATAATGTAAAAAATTATATCTATTTTTTTGTATTTATTAGCATTTAGTCTTGTGAATTTAATTTTTATTAACATATTGAATGGGTATTTCAATTTTTGAATTTTATGTGTATTTTAATAACATTCAACTGCAATATTATGAGAATTGGATCGTCCGGTCCGACTAGTTTACCTGAGAATCAGCCCATTGGCTGATCTAGTCCGTATATTAAATTATACATACTATTGAGCATAATATCAATTCAAACAAGAGCAAGTTGTCAAAGTGATTGGATCAATATGTAGTTTTTTTGGATGAACCAAGGGTATCCCCGGCCGATAGCCGAAGACTAATCCCCTCGAGGCGTAGAGATCACCGAAGTGAGCATTGTCTCTCCCAACAAAGTCTTCTCTATATGCACCGCTAGGATTCGAACCCTTGTCAGGATGTTTAAAAGACCCAACTATCTGTGTCAACTGTGTCAGACTTTGTTAGTGATCAATATGTAGCTACTATTACATATACGTTAAGAAAATTATTGTTGAGGAAATGGATCAAACTCATTCACCCATAGCTGCCACATCAACTCTAAATGAGTGAGATGAACTCCCTCCATTCACCACAACATAATTGACTTTTAGCAATACGAGTGTCTTTATCCAACATTTATAAAAATGTTATAAATGGAAAAGACAAAACATTTTAGGGTCTGTTTGGTTTAGATTTTAGTAAAATGAGAAGTGAAACACATACAAACTGAGACAAAAATCAATGATTAAGACTTTTGATGCACAAAACCTAATTAAGAAGATCTAATGGAAGTAAATATTTTTAGCTTTGATAAAAAATAATTTTGACCAAAGCTAAAATTAAAACAAACAGTACATTAACAATAAAGCAGTATTTTTCGAATGTTGCTAAAATTTTTAACAGCAAAATCTTTATCCAACATGAACAAAAAAATTCAAAATGTAAATGACTATCTTTGAACAAGACAACATTTGAAAAATTTAATTATATTATAGTGATTTTTTTATAAGAAATTTTTTAGGGAATATTATATTTTAGAATATAAGTAACTTCAATTATTTTCTATGAAAAGATATTAAAAAACAGATGAAGTTAATGTACTTTTATTTCTAAATATTTATTTATTGTCATTAGGAAATTGATGTATCCTTAGATGAAGTTAATGGAATTCAATAAATCAATTATTATTTTTTTGTTAGCGTGAAGATATTCTTTTTTTCTTATATTCTGAAGACAGAAGAAGTATGAGTTTTTTGACATTTATCATACAGTTTCAATATATATTATTTGATCATTGAATAAACAATTTTTCAACAAAATTAAAATTATATAATGATGTATATTAATTATTTACTAGCAAACTTCAATATATTAATATAATATCATTGTTTTCTCTACTATATAATGTATTTAATTTTTTGTATAACTATTTATTTATACCAAGCAACAATAATTAAAATATTAAATCATAAAAAGTAAAATAATTTATTTGATTGATTTAATCTTGTTTGATTTTTAAAAAATGTGTAATTTAATAACATAAAATATAATAACTAATATATTGTTACTATGTATTGTTTTTATGTATTTATATTGTTATTTTATGACTTTATTTATTCATAAGTTTTATTTTTTATTTTATGAGAATTTATAATTTTTAATATATATTGGGTGGTCAATTGGTTGAATCAGTATTCATTGAATGGACCAATAATTAACTAATCGAGTGATGACTAATTAAGTTAACGCTTAGAACAAATTTTAAAATACTTATTTCATTCTATGATTGTAAAATTGAACAAAAAAACACACTATGGTGATAAAAATAAATAAATAAATACACAATAAATATTATGAAACATTATTATATATAAGGAATTGATAGTAAATTATGAAACAAGCTAGCCAAAATCTTCTTAATAGAGTTAAACAAAAATATTCTCTATATTACTGTTTTTTTAATATATTATATATTTTATATTACTTTTTTTTATTTTATATAGCGCAATTCTCTAGCTACCTATTTTGAAGGTATAATAAAGAAATTTAATTAATTTTCATAAAACGAATTACAATTATAGTTTCAGGGCATACATACGTTTATTAACAATTTGATAAGTTGTGCCAATCATTTTTGGTTTGTGTGTGCTTGTGCTAAAATTTAATTAAATGTTATTTAATTTATTAAAGAGAAGACCAACAACTATGACTAGGTTTTTTTTCATAAAAAATATAATAAATAGGAATTGAACCTAAATATTTATACATATGTTTTTATATGCCTATCATAACTACATAACTAAAACTACAAATATGACTATTAATAAAGATAGAATAACAACTATCTTAACTATATTTATTGACTCTAAATAAAAAATAAAAATTGATATATATATATTATTTTACACTATACGATAATACCAATTTGATATGTTATAAATTTTAATATTTTATTTAAGTATATGATAAATTTAATATTGAAATAACTTAAAAGCATTTTTATACTCTCAATTAACAAAGTTATATACTCACACTAGCAAAATTCAAACTATTCTGTTTATATCTCAGACAATAGCCAATGATTAAAAAAGACATTATTTAATGGATATATATTTTAAATTTAATTTATAACGAAACATTTTTAGTAAAAAAATACATATATTTTTTGTAATAATATAGTGTATTTTAAAAAATAACCATATTTACACAATTAATAAGATCTCTCGGAATTCTGTCTTCAAATCAAGTTTAATGCTCTCTAATAATAGAAGTTCAATGAGAATGATATTTTAGGTCTTGCATTTACTATATAAAAGCCCTAATAGCCAAATTCTAAATATTGTGATCACAATGAGATTCACATGGCCACATCAATTCTCTTCCACACAATGTTGATAAGTGACATTATTTACGCTACATTTATTATAAGTAGGCTCACCATACTTACCCAGATTTTAGAACCTTGTAGTTGAAAAAACTGTCTATTTAAGATTCTAAAATCTATTTTAAAATGAGTTTTACAACCTGAAAAAACAAATTTAAAACTATCAAAATTTTAAACATGTTTATGCATGGTAGAGTCAAAAGATTGTATGGTATAAATAGTGCTAATTGGTGTTCATCATGGGCTACATATATAACATATCTAATGTTACAAATTAAGAATATAATCATTAAAAACCATCAATTAAAATGGTTGAATTAGTCCAATCACTTGGTTAATGTCACATTTTACATTGCTTAATATAGTGTAGCTGATCTTGTCATTGCCAAAGCCACAATAAGTACTATAAAACAAGATAACATATAATTGTTAGACTAGATTCAATTTCTTTTCTATTTTTATACAACTAATTAGTTAGGAACATGTTTGAGATGTCTTTTACTAATTTTTTAAAAATGTAAATTGAACGGATATATATGTTTATGATAATTATGCACCCAATATGTTAGCTCACTAAAAAAATTACTAAAATATTATTTTATTATTTAATCAATTTTTTTATGAATTAATAAAGCTCTCTGTTTGACCAATAATATTAATTAATATATTAAAAATACCTATTTACTAAAAGTGAAGGACTAAAAAAACATATATAATTCGCAAAAAACTATTTTTAAAAACTAACATAGTAAATAGAGATTTTTGTTTTTTGTTTTAAAAATAAAAAAATATTTTATAAAGCATATATCAAATAAGTTCTAAGTGTTTGAAAACTAGCATTATATTTGAATTAAAATATATAATAATAATTTTTTTCGGATAAACCAAAATTAAATTAACAAAGAGTATATTAAAGGTACTCAAACACCCTTGCACTCTTAGCTTGCACAGCTACTACAAACTATTAGATATATAGTGTAGATATTAGTTAATTAGATTTAGATATATATAGCTTATCTCTATAAATAGATACGTAATCCTCTCTTTTTAATTTATGAACGAATATCATCCATATTCCTAATACAAACCAATTACCAGCAACAAAATAATTACAGCAACAAAAAAAAAAATCCAAAACATCCAAAAAAACACCCTACCACCCAAAAATATAGAGGATGAAAAACGTTAGCAATATTTGATTTAGGCCTTGAGTTTTCGTACCTTTAAGATGTGACTAATTTCGTTCGTATTGCGTGATTGAAGCTGACTCCCAAGAATTTGGCATATGTGAGATTCGAACACGAGACCTCCCACTTTGGATCGTTGCTCCTATGAACATTTAGAGCGTGTTTGCTTGTGTTTATTTTATATGTTTTTAAGTTTATTTGTTTGTACTTCTCAAAATATTGACAAACAGAAAATAATCAACTATAATAAAAGAAAAAATATTAATAAGGTAATTATTCTTACTTCAATCAAGCATAAACAACTTTTAATTTTTACTATAATCAATTAAAAAATAATCACTATTCTATTTATCTTTAGAATCAATTACCCTTAATTCACAGCTTATAAAAAAATATTCAATTCATAACTAAGAACGCAATATTATCATATCAAACAACGACCATAGTTATTTAGCAGATCCTTTAAAATTTACTTTATTTCTAGCTATCCGAATTGATGTCTAGATTGTTAAAAACCTACTGGAAATGTTAAATTTTCATGAATCCATTTAATTTTGATAATTATTATTTATCATAATAATTATTTAATGCTTATAAAAAGATATATTACAATTATCAAAATTAAACGAGTTTAAAGATTTATAAATGATTTAGTAGGACAATATAATATTTTTTCCTACTTAATAACTTATCGCAAATGAATAATATTATATCCTTTTAAAAATCTTTTAATATATTCTCCTACTATCTCTTTCTTAAAGTAAGTAATAAATATAGAATTAAATATTTTTATAACTTGAAAAATAAAAAAAAAATTCAGTTTATTTTTCAATTAATAAATAAAAAATTATAAAAATAATATTTAGTTTAAAAATTTAGAATTATTCAATGCAAATAGGTCTCACTTTTGAAGTGCAATTATGAACGCTATGAAATTATGCGAAATGCATTATATTTTAGAAGTTTAAGAAGTTTGTCTCTCTTTTGGTAGACAGCTTTCATTATATTTTAAATAAAATAATATTAACAATATTTAATATTTATAGAAAAGACAAAAAATTCAGAAAATATAGAGGGGAAATTTTTAATCATGACATGAAATCTGTTGGACTTATCTTAAAATGACTTTGTTCTAATGGCGTTTGTGCTTTATTTATATATATATAATTGGGTTCAAATACATTAAGATGTAAAAGTTCTTAATACATAACTTTTTATAAAAAATGAATTTCGTCGATTCAACCAATCAATTGAAAGTTTATATAATATAGATAAAATATGCAAAAATTCATATAATTTGAAAATTATTTGATACGTTATTGAAATGTTTTGTTTGAATGTCTAATACATTATTTAAAATACAAATAAATTTCATTTGTTAGATTACATACTTATAAATTTTCAAATGGTATGAATTTTTGTATAGTTAATCTACGTCATATAAACTTTCAATTGATTAGTTGGATCGGCGAAATTTGTTTTTTATAAAAAAGTTATGTGCGGTATCATTTAAGAACTTTGACACATTGGTGTCATTTGAACCTAACTCTATATATATATACTCCCTCTGTTCTTATTTAATTGTCCGGGGAGGAAAAAAATCTTGACAGATAAATGGTATTATGAAGAGTTCAAAATTTATTTTGAGAAAAACTATAACAATTATTATATTGTGTGATTTTTTCTCTTCGGACAGTTAAATAGGAATGAAGAAAATATATATTTAGACTATTGATTATACGTAAGTCGATAATATCGAGTCAGAAACAGAAAATGATGATAATATGACTCAAATTTTTTAACCCATCCATCCAATGAGAGATCCGAATATGATCCAAAACCACCAAAAGTAAATGCTACGTCTCTCACGGATCGGACTTCAAATCAGTGCAGAAACTACAAAATGCTCACAGCTCCAACGAAACGACACCGTCATGAAGGAAGAAACAATCAAAGTAACGTAGCATTTTCTAGAAAGCCAATTTGGTGAGTGGTGACTGTTGAAATTGGTGGGTGTTAGAGAAAACGGAGAACAAGGACTTGTTTACTCCCTCCGTTTTTAAATATAAATATAAGTTAATTTTTTTATAATATTATGTTTTTAAATATAAATAAAATTAATTATATTTACTTGTATTGAATGAAATTTTTTTTATTATACTCTTCACTTAATTCACTCTCTCAGTAGTTTTGAAGAGGAGATAGAGTAACTTAATGGAGGGTAATTTAAGAAAATAAATTGACTTTTTGATAAATTCAAAAAATATTAAATGAGACTAACCAATTTTTTTAAAGAATGTAAGTTAGGTAATTTTTGCTTATCGAAAACGGAGGGAGTATAATATTTAACAAACAAAACATGCATTTTATAAATGACTCACTTTATAATTTAAAATTAGGGTTAAATATCTTCTTTCCACCCAAATTTCACGGGAATCTATTTTTTTTTTACTAACCCCGCCAGGACTAATTTTTTTATGGAGGGACCAATAATGAAAGACCTTTTTTAAATAAATTTAAAAAGGTTAGGACACCTAATTCATGCAAAATATATGGAATAATTATACAAAAAATCCTAAAACATTTTATAATTGTAAATAATACTCTTTGTTAACATTATTATAGGTAACAAAACTCTCTTTTCGAATATTTAACATAGTTTCATATTCAAGATTCGATCTCAAAATTACTAATTAAACTAAAATAACCCTATACTAGATATCCCTATGTAATGCAAATATAAATATAGATACTAATAAAAAGATTGTGTGTAATATTAAATAAAATCATCAAAAATTTGTGTAATTAAAAAAAGTGTAATAAAAATATATATTAAAAACTAAAGTGAAACATTCATTCCCACGTTTTACACGAGGGACAGGGACTATAAATCACATATTAAAGAGTTTACTATTACTTGTTTATGAAATTGAATTAGTTTTTTAGTTTTGTATTTTTGTCATTTAATTTTATATTTAATGTAATAATATTGTTCATAACTCATAAGTTTTCTTTTAGTTCTTCACATTTTTAAAAGTTAAATAAGTCTTAAAGCTTTGTTTAAAAATTTTAATTTGTTCTGAGACCAAATTAAAATTTTTAGGCGAATTCAAAAACTTATTTACATAATTTTTAAAAACGACATTTGAATGAGCAAACTGAATAAAAGAAACATAGCTAGGTTAGTGGGAGTGCATATCAATTATCAAGCAAAGATATGTTTTGAATGTTACTATGTGCAGATTACCAAATCCTCCACTCACTCTCCTAAAAAACAATTAAATAATAAAAAACCGAATAAAAGAAATAAAAGTTAACAATTAAAATTAAACTTGTTAAAAAAAACCCCATAAATAAATTGATTTAATATAGATAAGCCATCCATGGAATCCACATCATCAACCTGTTTATGAGTTGTGAGAACTGAAAACCATCGGCCATCGCAAAACTTTCTCTCTAACACACAACAGAACCAAAGGAAAGGAAGAAGATATCGAAGGCCCCTGCAACGTCGTCATTCTTTTCAACTTCGACTTTCTTCTTGCTCGATCCTGTAACATCTTTCGTTTTTCTTTTTTTAAATTCTCAGAAATCACAAGACGGAATTTTCCATTTTTATTTAACGAAATTGAATCTCGGTTTTGGTTTAATGTACCTAGTTGGAAAATTGATTATTCTAGAATAATTTGGAATGCAAGGGAAGTAGTTCAATCGTGATGCAATTTCCCCTTTATTACTTCCTAGGTTTTGCACAGAAGGAAAATCGATTTGTAATATTGTGCTGGTTATGGTTGTTTGGGTGGAGATTCCTTGGATGTTGTCATTGCAGTATAAAGAATAGTTTACCATGTTATTCACGTAGATAATTGATTGGTTTTTTATGCGCGTCAAATTAACGAGGATCTATACATTTTTTAATGTGTCTTGTTCATTATTTATTTAGCAGTTAGTTCTGAAAAAAAACAAAAAAAAAGAGAGAGATGGTAATTGAATGAAGAGATGTTGTGTTGCAGGTTATTGTTATTGATGAATATGACACCGGTTTGCCCCTTTGTCAAAGCTGCTCGCCCTAATGATAATAATGCTTCTAAAAAATCAGGTGAAAACTCGATTAAACATCAGGTAGATCCTGACAGCAAGGTGAAGAAAGATGTCAATGACTCAGTTAGCGCGTCACCAAAGTGCCCTTTTGGATATGATTCGGCTAGTAGTGACTCACCAAAATGCCCTTTAGGATATGACTCAAAAACATTTAAGATTGGCCCTCTCAGCTGTATGTTGTGTCAGGCACTTCTTTTTGACACCAGCAAATGTGTGCCTTGTTCTCATATCTTCTGCAAGTATGTATCATGCCCTGTGTTTATTGCTTGAATCTATATTGCACTGCATACTCTGTTTAACTCAGTACTGATATTCTACTTATCTGAAATTAGAGCATGTATATCACGCTTTAAGGACTGCCCGATGTGTGGGGCTGATATTGTGAAGATTGAGCCTGACGCTAATATTCAGGGTTTAGTTGATCGCTTTATTGAAGGTCATGCTAGGATCAAAAGGTCTGTTAGTTCAGACAAAGGAGAAGAAGCAACAGAGAGCAAAACAGTCACATATGAGGATGTGTCTTTAGAAAGAGGTTCCTTCTTGGTGCAGCAGGCCATGAGGGTAAGTATGGCCTTCTAAGTCTTATATATGAATGATTAAATGGTTGTTGTAATTATTGTCATCAACAATGACTCTGGTAACTAGCAATGATGTTATAACTCTTGTACCTGCTGAGCCAGTATACATGATTTGATGTTTTGTAAAATATCTTTATCTGGAAGTGCCATTACTGATCGAGAGTTGGGGACTATTGCTTTTCTGAAGCTACCACTTAAAAGCTTCTTTTATGCCTTTTCTACTATTTTATAATGAGCACTTTGCCATTTGCAATTCAAAAACAGGCATTCCGTGCTAAAAATTTGGAAAGTGCCAAATCAAGACTTAGCCTTTGTGCTGAAGACATTCGTGGTCAGTTAGAAAGAGTTGGTAACACTTCGGAGTTATGTTCACAGCTTGGAGCAGTCTTGGGTATGCTTGGGGACTGCTGGTAGGCCTTCTTGTTTTATCCTTTTCCCTCTATATAAGATCTTCATGTCATCTAGTTATTCAGTCTGTTAGTTGGAGCTTGAAAATTAATATGCTGAATCCAGATCATCTTTGGGAAATGGTCCCTGGAAATCGATCCAACTCTTTGGACTATGCCTGATTTGGTTTGTTATTATCTTTTCTATAACTCCCTTAAACGCAGGTGTTATGTTCCTATATTGAGAAGGAAAATGCTTTCTATTTATTGAAACTCACTAGTATATGTTGATGTTGCAACTTGCAACATTGTACTTTTGAATAATTAGCTGGTTTGATACTTTGATGAACTCACAGAAAACTTGTTGCTTTGCCTCTTCTCTGTGTTGTAGAGCTCCTTTTGGTGTCTTCATAGTGTTAAGCTAATCTCTCTCTCTCTCTCTCTCTCTCTCTCTTTTTTAAGGTGGTTTTGATGGTGGACATTTAAAGAGATATATTATGTGTGTGTGTGTGTTGTATGTGTGTATATATGTATCTCTGTATCTTGGCTTTTGCTTTTTATTTTTCCCGAGTGTATCATATTCTCTGCCGGATAAGGCTTGTTTTGTTGTTGTATCATATTCTCTGCCTTATCTTCACTTGTTTCTTCAATGAGAATATTTCTTGTTGTCTCACAAGATGCGAAAAGAATATTGTTGACATAATTCATGGAACCAGAATGTGATATACATATCATTTTCTGCAGCCGAGCTATGGGTGATGCTAGTTCTGCAGTTGCTTATTTTGAAGAAAGTGTTCAATTTCTGTCAAAATTGCCAAAAGATGATTTAGAGGTTATTTCACTAGAACTTAGCTTTTCTTTACTCTGGTGAAAATCATAAATTTCAAGATCACGTTTGTTTTGATTGTTGTCAATTTATTTCATCTATTATCTACAGATTACACATACACTTTCTGTTTCACTTAATAAAATTGGAGATCTTAAATATTATGATGGGGATCTTCAAGGTGCAAGATCATACTATTTTCAATCTTTGCGTGTTCGCCGTGATGTTGCCAAGAACAATTCAAACGTTCCATCACAGGTTGGTTACTACCATGATTACTCTCTGTACATTTGAACTGAATTTAGCAATACTAGTATTATGAGTCGCGTAAGTTAGTTGATGACCTTATGTGCTACATTATTTCATAGTTGTGATTGGTTTCTTGTAGAATTGGTTATATGGGCAACCGTCTGCATAAAGCTGTCAACCTGTAGCCAGTGTGGGCTTGAATAAAAAACTGACCAATTTAATTGTGGATATATGCGGGTTCGTTAGCAAAACTTGCAGGTCAAACAGGTTTGGTTATTGGACCAACCTGTTTATTTTTTGCATAAAAAAAAATGTGCTTTTAAAATACTTAACTACTATTTTAAAGTAAATTTTATTTTGGTTTGACCCTCAAATTATATTGGTCCAATCGACAAATTATATTTTAAATAAACATTTGGCAGTTTTGTTTTGCTTCTCTTTTTAAACAACTGAATCATGTAAGAAATTAGCATAAATAGTTTTGCTATTTGCTAATGAGTCAAGTACTCAAGTTAGTTAAAGTATTAGACGACCCTTGCAAAATGCCGCTGCATAACTTGTTTTTTTGGCTAGCAGGCATGTTGATATTGAAATTGAACTTTTTTCATTGTTTCTAATAATTTAGGTCCTAGATGTTGCTGTTTCTCTGGCAAAAGTTGCGGATGTGGACAGAAATATGGGGAATGAAAAGCTAGCTACTGATGGGTTTCAAGAAGCCATAGACTTGTTGGAATCACTGACATTAGAATCTGAAGCTGGTGGTGGGCTTGAGCAACGGGTAAGGCCAATAAATCCATGGAAGTATTATATTATACTGCTGCTGTTGTGTAAGGGTGTTGAATCTCTCTCGCACACAAACACATTTTTTGTTTTATGTTACGTTTCCAGTTTTAGATCCTGGATTAATTTCAATCTCTGTGCTTCTATAGCGGCTATCAGTCCTAGGTTTTGTGAAGAGCCAACTTGCAGATAAACAAGAACAAGCTGAGCCTACACTTTGAGATAAGTGCTCCATGGGAAGAAAGGATGCAAAAGTTCAGATACAATAAATCTTTCTGCAAGTCACCGGATGAGTTTGTAAAAATAAGCTCGGGTATGGCACTACTGATAGAGGAAGAAGTGATTTCAGAGTGATGAATATGTTTCAGGCATTTATGGCTCTGCAATAGCTAGCTTTGCCTGAGATTTTACAACAGATCCTTTTCTGTATTTTTCTTGCACACCACTATATTTTCTGTTTCCACCTCTATTTGTGGTTGGTTGTAGAAAGAAAAATGAGATCTCGGACAATATTAATAATTTAATAGTGTCTTGACAAAGATTAAATGAACATATTTTATTCATAACTTTTTTTTTAGGCAAAAGTGTGTTTATGGAGTTTGAACTAAAAAGCTGCTGCTCAAAGTAGCATTTTTTAGCTACCAGACCAATTAGTTAGATGCAATTTGATTCATAATTTTAAATCATCAAAATTTTCAAGATAAATTTTAAATAAAATATACATATATAATAATAAATTATTTAAATCAATTATAGAAAAAACATTTTATATTATATTTAAAATCTAAATAAACCTTGAGCTGCGCCTGCACAAAAGATTATGCATTGCCCCAAGTGGCCAAGTATGCAAGAGTTGAACTCTTCATATATGCTAACCCCTATTTTGGTTTAACAAATGATTAAAATAAAACAAAACAAATTCTCCCTTGCGTATGAGTTAAGTTCTTAGATTTTCAAGTGTAGTGGGGTGAAGTGGTAAATGCAATTTCTCAAGTTACTTTTCTAGATTTTGTTTATCCTCCTCCAGCTACTAATCAATTAAGATCAAAGAAGTTAAGAGCCCCAACACACGGGGATCCTTGGAGGGCATTTTTCTTGAGGATTTTTTTTTTTTTGTTAGATACTTAATTATACTAAGCTAGTGCCATACTGCCATAGCACATAATGAAATTTAAACGACCTAAATAGAGATGGCAAATTGGCAATGAGTTGGGTTTTCCACATCCTCTACCCTTTTTTTTTTCCGAGTCTGAGCCAATTGATACTCGAGGTTTGGAATCTATTCTATTGAAAGGGCAAGAAGCGCAATGGTAAAATGTGAATAACATCTTTGGATAAAAACGTCACTATCCCATACTTTGTGATGACGCTGAGATTAACATCATCTCAGTTAAAAACGGAACCACCATTTTTTCGTTCATCAGCCATCGGAATGGTGTTTCCGAATGGTATCGTCCGTAAAATAATTAAAATATGAAAGAAGTAACTCTTATTTTATGGACGACACTGTCAGAAAACACCATTTCGGACGCTAATATCCAAAAAAAATAGTGGTGGTCTCATTCCTAACTCAAATCTCAGATGGATTGAATGGTGGTCTCATTCCTAACTCAGATCTCAGATGATGTCAATCCAACATCCACTTTGTGTTTCGTCATCAATTTTTAAAGTGTTCCCATAAATCCGCCACATCAATTTGGTGTGAATTAACATGGGATAAAACTATTTATGTCACACGTATTCCTAATCTCGTCACATATGACACTCGTTCGGATTCTAGTTTTCAAGCGTGCCCATATTCTAATTCTCGATTGAATTATGTTGAACTATGACGTGTTTTTTCACCAATAGATTCTAGTTCCCAAACAAAACCGAATTCTAGTTCTTGGGCGAAACTAATGTGTGATGTATTTTAAAAAGATGTGTGACTAGAATAGCAGGAATAATTGTTGTGGCAAAAGCCCTATTTTTTTAAAAAAAAATGGCAAAAATATCCTATTTTTTCATCCGAATTTTTTTCAAAAAATCTTATTAGAATTTTTTTAAGGCATATTTTACGAATTTTTCAAATTATCATCATCTTCGTGATGTTTCTTAAATAATAGTACTTTTTATTGGAGGATAAAATTTTGAAAAATTCGAAAAACATATTCCAAAAAGATATCCAGATGAGATTTTTTGAAAACATAAGGGTATTTTCACCATTTCAGAAAAACCAAAAAAATTGGGAGTGGCAATGCAGACGTTGGTGCAGCACGTTTTACAACGACCATTCTTAACGAGTTTCTTCTCTTTAAAAGTTGGTCATAATCTTCACTGTTGAACCACAAGTATTACAAATATGAAGACCACACTATACTGCTCGCATGTCAGACATTATGAACGAATTGTTTATTTTTTCTTCCGGTCAAAAACTCCGAATCAACAAATATTTTTAATCGAATATTATTCAATTATTATGTCCATATCTGTTGTGGGACAGAAGTATGTCTATAGTCTCCAAGTTGCAAAGATGATAGAGGGAGGACGCTTTCAAGATGAAAAGTTACCAAGCATGGTCAATACTTCAATTTTCAAGAAAACCAACCACTGATACAATATTCCAATATTATCTGGACATTAACAAACTGAGAAATTATGTGATGCACTTCAGATCTTGTCATTTCTACAGAATAGTATAAATCTTATATGCTCAAGATATTATAACCACAAAACTCCATCACATGATAGCCAAACTTATATTACTATTAGACTCGATGTTGGGACTCTTTAACTTCAACATCTGCTGGTGCCAAAGTCAACCATACTAGTTACTTTTGTTTAGCACAACAGCGCTAGAGTGCCCTTTTCTCCTGTTCTAAGTGCAATCTAGATGTCAGATAGTTTGCAGAGTTTGTGAGATGGCAATCCTCTTCAGTTTTGGCGGAAACTGCACTTGCAATCTCTCCGCCTTTGACCATCCCATTAACAATCCAATGTTGGATTATACCCATCCAGACATAATAAGTAAAATGCATGATAGTAATTTACTGTCATTATGATTGTAAAAGGGTTAAAAATTCATAATCTAGTTATGTGCTGACTCTTTTTTTTTTTTTTTCCTTTTATAATGTTAATACGCTAACTCTGTCAAGGGGACCCTACTGCATCAATTCTTCCAACAGTAGAAATTCCTAAACATAGGCGCTCGACAAGTGTTGTCTTTGTCATCTAAACCCTTCAGAAAGACATTCTGAAAGCATTTTTCTGCCTTATGGCCCTAAGGCAACATAGAACTATATAAGCATCATGAGGACAATTCACTCCTCGTTTCTTTCACAATAACTATAGCAAATCTGTGGTCCAGCCAGATGTCGCAGCTCAAGGGATTGAATTTTAGCTGCCATGATTACCCAATGTACCAAAGCATGAAGTGTTCTTACTAGGATAAAACCATCCTTGCTTGGCATAAAATAATGGAAGCTGTGGAAATTAACCCACTGAGAGCTCTAGACCCTGGTTTAATATTTGAAACAGCTGCATAATAGTAAGACTATCTCCTATTCCTTTGTTATTACTACTACTCACAGAAAAACGCAAGATCTAGGACTGACTTTAGTTGCCCATGAAACACTGCTAAAGATCCTATTCCCAATATCAACTACTTATCAATCTCTGCATAAAAAAGCTCAAGAGACATAGAGAGCAAAGGTAATCAGAAAAACAATTACTGCTATGGATCGCTTAACAACATCAAAAGCCCTATCCCACTAATGCCATGGATCATCAATGGCAAACATATCACAATGGCGCATGCACCTGTGGGATTGGATGACAATGTCATCCCTAATAAACTTGTCTTAGCTAAGGGAGTCAAAATATTGTCCTATGAAGTCTACTACAGGAAAGAGGCCCATTGTGAATATAATTTTCGGTCTCTGACATGGATTGATCAATGTCAACATGATGTTCATACAGTATTTGCAGTCAAAGTTGAATAATTTGGCGTGCACACAAACAAAAATACAAAAAGGTTAAATAAACATATACATAAATGAACATGATCTTATCTGTGCTTGATTTTATGTTGTAGATCTGAATGATCTTGTTAACACTCATTACAGTAAAGAGCAGAAGTATTGAATCTCCTACGGAGAAACATTCTTCTTAAGCAAAGAGAAGGTATCGATCAACAAGAGGCCAAGAGCCTTCAACAATGGAAACTCCATTCTGTGTCTTAAGTAACTCCTGCTTGTCGCTTCTAACAAAGTAAAGACAGTTAAATATACTTTGGTAGCTTTAGTTAGGCAAACAAAAGTAAAACCTTAAGCAGATACAGCCAATTTCCTTGAGGTCTTAAAACTGCAAATTGTTTTTCTTATTTGAAGAGTAAACCATGCAATAACCACGCGTGCATTCTAATTTGCTCTAGTATTTTCTCTATAGATGAATAACAACCCTTTTAATGGAAAAATGCAAAGGCAGCTGAAACTGGTGATATTCTATTCATTCATTCAATTACTTCCTAGCAGCAATACCACTAACTTAAGCAGAGAGTCTTCAATCATCAACTATAAATAAATGGCAATCACAAGAATGTTCAATACCACCACCAGTACAACTACAACTACATTTAAATTCTCTTTCGGCAACTTAAGGATCAGTAACTCAGGATATATTTCAAAATTCAGTTGTCATCACCACAGAATATGCAACAACAGAGTAATTACATCAACTGCACAATACCTTCATAATTCATCATCATTGTCACTCTCATCACTGAAGTACCCGGCTTTCTTCCCCTTCTTCTCCTTCTTTGAGGCCGCAACTCCGTCGTTCCTCCGCAGCAGCCTCTCATCGGCTCCGTCATCCACGACAGAAGCCCAATTGTCATCCTCAAACCGCTCTCCACGGCCATCGGAGCCCTCATCAGCTTCATCATCAAGGTCACCATGGCGGCAGAAGCCCTTGCGGGGTTGCTTGGGCGGGGGACGGGCACGAGGGCCGAGCTGGTTCTTAGGGCAGTCGTAGGAGAGGTGGCCGGATTCGCCGCACTCGAAACACTTGCCATTATCGCGGTAAACACGCTTTCGTATGAATTCGGGGGCGCGACCGTTATCAGCAGCGATAGAGGCGGTGATGGTTCGGCCGTTGAGGATTTTACGGTTGAAAAGTTCAGCGGCCTGGCGAGCGTCGTCACGAGAAACGTACTGGATGAAAGCGACGCCGCGGCTGAGGCGCGTGTGGCGATCCTTGAGGACGGTGACGCGTGCGATTTTGCCAACGGTGGAGAAAAGAGTGTGGAGGTCGGAGTTAGTTAAGGAGTAGTCAAGGTTGGAGACGTACAAAGTTGATTTGGAGGGAGCTAAGGATCCCGAAGCAGTGTTGTTGTTAGGTTTGGATTGGGTTTGGGTTTGGATTTCGGATTGGGATGAACCGCAGTAGCGGTAGAAGAAAATGTCGTCTTCTTCGCTTGAGCTGCCTTTGTATTTCGCTTTACCTTTTCCTTTCCCTTTCTTCCCGCCGGACATTCTGCTTTCAGATCACTCACTCTTTGGATTTCGACTCTGAAGAAAAAAGAGTAATTTGATTGATTGATTCGTATAATTCATTCTCTGCTTCATCTATCTATCAACACATTTTATTTATTTAAACAAACAAATTCCGGCTGATTCTATTTTCCTTTTCCACTCCTCAAACTTTTTATGCGAGAAGGCTAGACTTTGATAATCTTTTTTTTTTTTTTTTTCTCTTGTTTCTTGGATAATAGTTACAGAAACTCAAAAATATATTTTATTGGTAATAATTTTAGATTTTAACGTAAAATTACTTTATTTAAATTTAAAAAATAAGTAATTATAAAAATATGCAGGATATTAATTATTTTTTAAATAATTATGATAAAAATTATCAATTATTTATATTACAATAAGAATAGTCTCTTTTCTATTATAACTAATTATTTTGAAAAAATCCATAAAAGTTAGATTATTTTCAATTTTTAATTATTTTTAAAAATACAATTAAGCATATTAAAAATTTGTAAAAATATTTTTTATTAAAATAAATACTTATTTCATAAAATAAACACAGATAAAAAAGCTCATAAATTTGCAATAAATAAAAAAATTCTTAAAAAAATACTTTTACTTAATGAAAATATAAATAAACAAACCCATAAACATATTAAACAAAACATGTGATATGCAACGAAAGAGATAAAAGTATAAGCAACCAAATTCACAAGTAAAATTATTTACTTAATGGATTAATTATTATACCAAAAATATTCATTAATTGCGAGCATGAAAAAAAACTAATGTTATGTTTTTCTACTTATATATATATATATATATATTAAGTAAGCATTATATTAAAAAAATGTTTAAATAAGTTTTTTTTAATAAAATACTATTTTTTGGCTTTTGGTTCTTGCAAATTTTCTTTTGTAATGGTAAAATTTAAACTTTTTCAAACGTTTGCCTTTCAGTCAGTGCTGTTAACTAAATTTGTTAAGTGATGAGTTGGCTTAACGTTTTGTTACGTAATCATGTGACATGACTTCATTTTAGGGATACAAAAGCAATAGCAAACAAGGCTCGTACGAAGAAAGTCAAACACAACTCTACTCCCAAATTGCAAACCAAAATCCTAATGCATAATCGCCCTCCTCTATCGCTTTGGCTTCGCTAGAAAAACTACACGAAGGAGATCATTGACACATCAAGACCAAACTCGAAGTAGATGCATGAGAAGGATGAGAGAAAATGTATGAGTGGAGTATTTAAGGAGTGGAAAGGGAATCTCCATTTATAAAGTTGTCATAATTAATTCTAAGATGCCGATAACTCCTATGATTAGAAGGTGCATCAATAATTAACGGTCGAGCTAAAAACAAAATTTGTTCGGTTACCTTAAAATCAATAGTCTTGCTAAACCTTAGGACATTTGTTAAGGTGTAATAACTACACCTTTTTAATATTTTGACTTACTATAAAAAAATGTTTATTAAATAATTTTTAACTTTCAAGACAATAAATTTTATCAATCCCAATAAATACTATTTTTGTATCCTCAAACATGGCACTATTTAGCATTTTCCTAAAACTAATGCTAACTTTAAAACGTGCAACATTAATTCTAAAATATCGTTAACTCCTATAATTAGAAGGTGCATCAATAATTAACGGTCGTGTCGAAAACAAATTTGGTCCGTTGCCTTAAAACAAATGCTAACTTAAAAACGTGCAACATTAATAAATAGTAATTACATAAAAATCCTATCTCAATTTTTAAAGCGCACTTTCATAACTATCAAAATATAATTTTTTCAAAAAATTAATTTTAAAGATATGTTTAATATAAAAATAATAGCTTGTTTGATTCCATTTTTTTAAAAGTTTTTTAGAATTGTATTTTAAAATAGTTTGTAAAGCTAACATGGGTTGGTCCAGATGGTGTGTGCTTAGACCCATGACTTCGAGGTCATGGGTTCGAGTCTCATCTCGTTGAATTTAGCTCCCGTTGGTAGGCGATCTGTAAATTCCACTATAAATTCAAAAAAATTAATATAAATTTATATGTAAGTTCAAAAATCAAAAATAAGTTTTAAATAATTTTAAATTGTAGTTCGTTAACGTAGATCAATTTATTATATAGAAAAGGTAATTAATAAGTTATAATTTGAATTTAACGCATTCATTCTATAAAATAAATAGTATTATATATTAACAAACTCCAATTTAAAAACATTTAGAATTTGTATTAATTTTCTGAATTTTGATATACATTAAAAATTCATTTTATATAAGGAGACGAATGAGGTAAACTAATGAAGAAGGATAGTACATCAAACATTTTCTTTTATTTTTACAGTACACTGTATCACTAGTCATAAGCACAGTGAGACTTTATGGCAGCACGTGTTTCTATTGCAAGACACAGAGCATAACATCATTATCATTATAATAATATTAATATAGTAACATACATTCATTTCTCTCCATACGGCCCCTCAACACTGCTTACTTTCTAATCAAAACACTCATTTTTCCTCCTCGCTCAATCCTCTGTTTCAACCTTCATCAGTCAAGCACTCCCATCAGGTAAAACCAGCAACTTCTTTTACATACTGCCAATTCTCCCTTTCTCTCCTGTTTTAAAAACCATATACTTGTATTGATCCCTCAATCTTACTTTGTAATTACTATATTGTGCGGTTTTTCAATTTTCCGTAAAAATTCCTGCTTGATTTGGGTCTCCTCTACAAATCATTTTTCCTTAGAGCATCTTCAAATTGCATGACCCTTTTGTGCTCTTCTGCAGAAAATGACAAAACTTTTCTACTCGGGTTTTGAAATGAAGTTGTAAGTTTGATTAATTTGTGTGGATTTGACTAAAGGGAAGCATAAATGGAAGGTTAGGGTGACTTTTGTTTCAGGAAAAAAGAAGGGGTTTTGTAACGGAGAAAGAAAGGGGATTTTTTTTTCCTTTTCTGTGAGCTTGATTGAAAAAGGGTTTTGTAATGGAAGAAGTGTTAGGGCAAAACTCAGTTCCTCCTTCAGGTCCAATTGACAAGTCCAAGATTCTGGATGTGAAACCTCTGCGGAGTTTGATACCTGTTTTCCCAATGTCTCCTCAAACTCCACCATCTGGTCAGTATCCTTCTGGCTTTTCTCCATTTTTCCCATTTGGTGCATCTCAGCAAGCTTCTGCCACTGGTGTGACACCAAGGGGTGCTGCCACACCAGCTCCAATTCGCGCTTATAGGTCTCCGCTAGGGGCAGGATACACTGGTGAGGGGTTCAGTGATCATGATGTTTCTGGGAAGAAAAAACATGCAGCATCGCATCGCTCAAAATCATCCAAAAAGAAGGCTAAAAAAGTTCCTGTGTCACAGGTTGATTTAAGTGCTTTAGTTGGTATAAGCCCAGCCCAAAGGGAAGACGGTAGCCGTGAAGTGGTTAATGTTGTACTCATGACATTTGATGCACTTCGAAGAAGACTCTGCCAACTTGAAGATGCCAAGGAATTGACCTCAGGTTCAATCAAGCGTGCTGATTTGAAAGCTTGCAATATATTGATGACTAAAGGAATTCGAACGAACATGAGGAAGAGATTAGGAGCAGTTCCTGGGGTTGAGATTGGGGACATTTTCTTTTTTCGAATGGAACTGTGTATTGTGGGTTTGCATGCTCCCTCCATGGGTGGAATTGATGCCTTGCATATCAGAGGTGAGTTTGAGGAGGAAACTCTGGCTACGAGCATTGTTTCGTCAGGAGAGTATGATGATGATGCTGAGGATAATGATGTCATAATTTACACCGGTCAAGGTGGGAACTTCAACAAGAAAGATAAGCATGTGATAGATCAGAAGCTTCAAAGGGGTAATCTTGCTTTGGATAGAAGTTCACGACAACACAATGAAGTCAGGGTGATTCGGGGCATGAAAGATGGTGTGAACCAAAATTCCAAAATCTATGTCTATGATGGTTTGTATAAAATCCAAGAGTCATGGATAGAAAAAGCAAAAAGTGGTGGTGGCGTATTTAAGTATAAGTTGGTAAGGATGCCTGGACAGCCTAGCGGCTTTGCCGTCTGGAAATCTGTTCAGAAGTGGAAGTCTGGCAGTTCAAGGAATGGACTTATTCTTGCAGACCTCTCCGCAGGTGCCGAGAGTATTCCTGTAGCACTTGTCAATGAAGTCGATAATGTGAAGGCGCCTGCTTATTTCACTTATTTCCATTCTCTTAGACATCCGAAATCATTCAGTTTAATGCAGCCTTCACATAGTTGCAACTGTAGCAAATCTTGTGTCCCCGGTGATTTGAACTGCTCTTGCATTAGGAGAAATGAAGGTGATTTTCCATATACTGGCAATGGCATTCTGGTGAGCCGGAGGCAATTGGTTCATGAATGTGGTCCCACATGTCAGTGTTTTCCTAATTGCAAAAACCGAGTATCCCAAACTGGTTTAAAGCATCACATGGAGGTGTTCAAAACAAAGGATAGGGGGTGGGGTCTTCGATCTCTCGATCCTATTCGTGCTGGTACTTTTATCTGTGAATATGCCGGAGAAGTTATTGACAGAGCCAAGGCAAGTCAGCTAGTGAAGGAACCGGATTATGATGATTATATTTTTGATACAACCCGTATTTATAATAGCTTCAAGTGGAATTATGAGCCTAGTTTACTGGAAGAAGTGAGCACAAATGAAACTAACGAGGACTATGCTCTGCCGTATCCTTTAATCATAAGTTCCAAGAATGTTGGAAATGTGGCTAGGTTCATGAATCATAGTTGTTCCCCAAATGTTTTCTGGCAGCCTGTATTATACGAAGAAAACAATCAATCTTTCCTCCATGTTGCATTTTTTGCACTCAGGCACATTCCTCCAATGACAGAGTTTACATATGATTATGGATATTCCCGATCTGGGCCTGAGAGTAGCAGTGCATCCAAAGGGAGGAAGAGATGCTTATGTGGATCATCAAATTGCCGCGGTTCTTTTGGTTGACATTTTGTTAGTTGCTCTCAACGGCATGGTACTGGAAAATCTGTTTGTGGCTAGAAAGGTTTCTTTCATGTTTCAAAACTCTTTAGCAGTCATATCCTATCTTCGTAATAAACATGCATGTCTCTCCATATCTTTTTTCTTTCATCATTTTTCCAAATTTACCTTTTGTTTCTTTGTTTTGTTATCTTAAATTGATCTTACATAAGAATTTTATGGTTTGTCATTTCAAATGTATGAATTCATGCATCATGTTCAATTATCAATTTTCATTCTTCCCATTTTCTGCAAGTATTGTTTAAGCACTCAAATATTAAATAATCTAATTGAAATTCCCTTATTGTTCTCTTGCAAACTATTTTCCATTCATACTTTTTTTTTACTGATACTCTGGGGTTACTGGTATGTTTGCATTTCCTGATTAACTTCAAATTAACTAGGCATATAAGTTCATAATGCCTTGAATTCACTTTAGATGCCATTGGGCTCAATATTATAATATTGTATTCGAAGCAGATTTTGATTACTAGAATTGTTATTTTTTATTTAAAATATGCATTTGTTTGTGTTATTTGAACTTTTCTTATTTGTCTTCATCTAAAAATTTTCATATTGGATGAGCAATGCTCAAGAATTATGCAGGCAATTTACACTTGTTCTGATTTTTATCCATGGAATTTTACTTATTTATTAGGGAATAATAATGCTTTAATTATCTATCCCAGGGAACCTAATGTCATTTTCACCAATTTATTTTAACAGATGGATGATGCGAAGAGCCAAATGCAGTGTAGGAGTTCCAGTTTAGTGGATGTATGAAATCCTTTTCAAGTGTAGGTGTGTATGACTAGAAATAAATTATGTGAGTCTCTGGACCTGGCCCCTTTTTTTCCGGCTCTAACTTTATCAGTGAAATTGTGTTAGTGTGTGTAAAATTCATGGCCATGAGCATATAACTAGTGATGTGTCGAGGCGTGGCTTTATCCTCTCGACATGGATTTGTTGCGCTGTAACTAATGTCTTGCTTTGAAGGCCAGAGTTGTTTTTTCACATTTGAGATTTTAGAAGCCAGTTAGTGAAACCATTGGTATGGATTGTATAATTGGTTTATCTGAACCCATCTTCCGGGTCATTTTACTTCTTCTGCTGCACTGTACTCATGAATCACGATTGGATTGACACTCGTGTTGTTTGTTAGTGAGATTTTATCTCAGTATTTATTTAACTCATGTTTTGGGAAGTTGGGTAGGTAGATTTAGAATTTTTTAAGTTAATTTCTCTATGAACACACATACACTTGATGAAAAGCTCCTCTAAATCAAATTGACTGTAAAAAGAGTTTTGATTCTGGCAATGTCTAAGCTGTAAGAAGAGAGCTAGAACCAGTCATTTTATGCAAACGTAGTAGAACAAGAAAGGGAGTAATATTGATGAAGGTTTGTTTGTATAGAAACTAGATTTGACTAATTGCTTTTTTCCTGGTCAAATGGTATGGGGTACCAAATTTGTCTCATTCTCTTCATCATCATGTGACCATTGTTTGTGTTTGGTTTTACATTTGAATGAAGTTATCATGAATTCATTTTAACTGCTTGTTTGGCTATCCCTTTCACCCAACCAAAACTGAAAAGCAAAATAAACATGCTATTAAGTGTTTACGTTTGGTCTGAGTGTAAAAATTTCATGTTTGAAATGCAAACCCAAATCATTTTGATCCGTCATGCTTTAGGCATGGCGGACATGACCTCCAATCTGGCCTCCGGTGCGGTGGTTTGAATCCTCCGGCCACTCACCTGGCGGTGAGGGGTACCTGCAAGCACTCCGACGTTCAAGTCAGCTAAGTGTCACAGATTGAGAGTCTCAGATATCAAGTGAATACGTACCAAATGAAGATGAATCACAGGTATTTATAGAGCTAATAGGGCTACTAAATTCAAACCTGTCACTGTTATACTTCCGTGAGTTGCGGCGGTAAGTACGGATCTGTAACTGACTCCACGTGGGGTGGTGTCCCTCAAGCTCTAAGTCGGGTGCCCATGTCGTGGTTAACACGACATGGTACCGATGGCTTGGGCCACCCACGTGGGACCTGCACGTATCTCTCTTGCAGATTAGGTCCATAACACATTTCATTTTATATGGCCGAGTACCAACAGAAATATGATACTCTCAACAAATCTAGTAGGATCCCCCTTATGAATCTTCACCAGCTCTCTTTTATTTGTGAATGTTTTTTTTTTTTTTCAAAAAAATTATTTGTTATTAACAGTGAGTTAAAAGATTTTTTCTTTATTTAAGCTGACCATGAACTTTTTTTCCTCTCTCATTAGTGCTTGGAACTGATGACTCACATTTAGGGATGGGAAAAACCCGCACTCGCATATTTGTGGGTATTTGTTACCCGCTAAAAATAATTAAAAAGATGCAGGTGGTCTCCTGTTAAATTGGATTGGATTAAGAACGGATGGACATGGGTGGAGCCACATAGAAACTAAGGGGTGCACTTGCACCCCTCAATTTGTAACAACTACCGGTAATAATAATATGATAGTATTACATTTTCACCCCCTTGTAATCATATTTTTGCAACCCCTCAATTAAATTTTGACAAATGCATTCTTTTATTCAAAAGAATTGTTAATAAAATTTTGAATCATTTTGTATTTTTCACCTTTATTTTTATCTTTTAAACATATTAAACTTAAATTTTATATGTATGTTTCTAACTTTATCATTGGCTTAATATAAAAGTATCTTTATTGGATGTCAATAATTGTTGTTTTTATTGAATTTAATTGAAATTTGTGTCTTATAATTCATAATAGTTTATGAATTATCAAAATTGTGAGTCATATCAGCGCAATGAAAAAATATAGGTGCATTATTTTTTGTATTTTATCTTCTACTTTTATATTTCTAGCAATAATTATGCTCCTATATTTCTTTTCTCTTAATTCATCTTTTTTCTTTATATCTTTTATATTGCATTATTTATCACACCTTCCTTTTTTCTTTCTTTTTCTTTTTTCTCTCTTTCTTCCCATATTTATGATACATCATTAAGAAAAAGTCATTGCTATAATTTTAAATTTACTAAACCACTAAATCTAACATTGATTAAAAGATTGTTTTTTTTCCTTTTTTTCTTAAGTTTTCATTTTTATTTTATATTAAAAGAATTAATGATAATTTATATATTTTATTAATTTGCACCTCCTAGTCTAGGTTGTTAGATCCGCCACTGCGGATGGAGAAGGGGTTTTGGAATTGAAAATGGAAGAAAAGAAAAATGGCAATGGAACAGAAATGGATAAGAGGAAGGTAAATAACATACAGAGAAAGAACAGAAGAGGTCGATGTTGATGGAAACAAAACAAATTAAGGTGAAAAAGAGAAGCGTTTGATTGTGTTTTTTCTGTTTTCATGTTAGGTGGAGTTTAGCCTATATTTGGTGTGGCGAGACGTAACTGTTAAGATCAAGTCTCACATCGACTAGAAAAAAGGCCACTATAGAATATATAAGTGGTGTGGCAATCCTCCTTCTATGAGCTAGCTTTTGGGAGTGAGTTAGGCTTAAACCCAAATTCTAATATGGTATCAGAGCCTATCCTAAATCCGTTTGTTGGGCTCCCCATGTTGTTGGGTGTGGGGCGTGTTAGAAGCCCCACATCGGATCGGCTAGTAATATGGCCATTGTTGAGTTTATAAGGGTGAGACATTAGTGTGTATTTGTTTTGGCATTTTAAATTTACATTCAGTTCAGAATCTATTTCAGTTCGATTCAACATGTTTGACCATAAAACTAAACTTAAGGGGCATCAATTAGGAAGTAGAGCTCCGACATGATCGCCACCATCAACGGTTGTCATTGCATTTGCAGCACGGCCACTGCCAACACGCCTCACCTGCTTAGCGAAGCGAAGGCCACATGCATTGCACAGAGTCTGCACGCAAATTGAAAACACATTAATTAATTAATAATCAAAACAAACATTCATCACATAATCTACACTCAAATTAAATTGCTCACCTTTCGTCCCAGAGGTCCCCTACGCTACATACGAGTTTCTCTGGTCTTACAATAATAATTTGTGCACAATTTATCTGTTGCAATACAATAACGGCGCGTAATAATACTATCATATTTTTTACAACACATAGACAACTTTCCAAACAACCGCACCCCAAAGCCAATAGGCATTTCGAGCTCTTAGCCCTAATACACCTGCCACCCCAATGCATACCAGCACTCCAGGCCCCCGGCCCCCGGCCCCCGGCCCCAATACACCAGCACTGTTTAAAACAAATAGCTAAACTAAATCTCACAACACTCTAACACAAAACTATATAAAAATAGTTACATGCAAGCAAGTACTTCTAACCGGTGCAAGTGAAAAACATAAATTTGAGTTCATTATATAACTCTATTCTCTTATTAACCTTGTTAACTTTAACAATGTGAGACTTTTTCCAAATTCTAGGCGATGTGAGACTTGGCTCAAGATGAGATATTTTTAAACAACTTTAACATACACAAGTATTATATTTATTAAAATCATATATTGGGTAGTATTAAAACATTTTTTTTTCACGCACTAATTTTTTTTATATAAAATCCTATTATTTAAATAAAAATAAAGTAAATTTGTTTCAATATAATTTATCAATTGCTCTTATCTCTTCTTTCTTTCTTTTTTAAATTCATTGTTGCACTTTAATTAGTTTTGGTTTTAGATAATAACTAAATAAAATATCATTAGGTACGTGTATCTGAGTGTGACATTATTATATAATAACGTTTATCTTGTTTTATTTTATTATTTTAAAAAGAAAATTGGAGCAATGAAAATAATGTGCAAAATATATAGTATACTACTATTTTGACTTTAATAAAATAAATAAATTTTAATTTGTTTTTAGGATGATAAAATTATCACTCTTAAGATTTACCTCAGTGCTGTTTAGCGAAGGCTATCGAATAGCAGCATTCATGCCAAGAGCTTATAGCTCAAATGACACAAGGAGAAGCTCTTGCAACTTGAGGGAGGGGTTGAATCCCCGGTGGAAAGACTTAGGAGTAATATAGTGTGGGGGTGTGTGTGTTTGGCCGATAAAAAAAAAGAATAGCAGCTGTTATGGACCTAACCCGCGGGAAGAACACGTGCAGGTCTCACGTGGGCGGCCCAAGTCATCGGTCTCATGTCGTGTACCCACGATATAGGGACCCGACATAAGGCACAGGGGACATCACCTTCACGTGAGAACCGTTTACCTTATAAATACATGTGACTAGTGACATGTTTGACTTTGGTGACTTTGTTTACCTTATAAATACATGTGACTAGTCTTCATTCGGTACGTTTTCATAACTCTAGATCTGATAATTCATGCTTAAGACACACAACTGACTTGATCGTCAGAGTGCTGGTAGGTACCCTCTCACCGCCAGGTGGGTGAGTGGCCAGAGATATCTAATTGCCGCACCGAAAACCAGATTGAAAGCCAAATCCACCATGCCAAGTACATGGTGGAACAGCAGCATTCATGTCCATTGCAAATCAGAAATCTTATTGTTTCTACCAACGATGAAAAAAGAATCGAAGTTAAGTTACGTTTCAACATTTTCATATATATATATATATATATATATATATATCAGCTTTGGATTTCAAGATTTTTTCATAAAGGAAAGTGACAAACATGAATAAATTTATGCACGCACGCACAGAGCAGATATAGACCTAACCTTGTGCGTAATATATGATGCCAAGGGTTAAACTTATTATTATTATTAATAACATAACAACAACAATAATGACAATAATAAAAGAAACAAATTATCCGTCTATCACTATTATCTACTCCACTCATTTTATCACTTATTTTTTTCTTTTCATCAGTCTCTCCCCCCCCCCCCCCCTTTTTCTATGTCAATCCTTTTGTTTTCTCTATCTGCCTTCTTTTTATTTTCATATCTCTCTCTTCCTATACATTCCTATATTTCATAAAGAGTAAAACTTGTATGGACTGTGTCCATTAGACACAACCAATGAAATTAAAGTATTTATATTAAAATAATACTAACATATTGTTTAGAATTTGATGTTATTCTTTAATTTTTGATTGGTTATGTCCATAAACACATGTGTCACACAAGTGTTGCTCTTACATCAGAAAAATGAATTACTCTCTCCATTATCATATTATTAGTCACCTGATGGGATTTCACGTGGATAAAGAAAAAACAGTTAATTTATATAGAATCTAACAAAAAAATATATAGGTAAATTAAATTTATAGTTGATTTTGAGGTTTATTCAATAGCTATTGGCTATAAAAATAATAAAAGTAGAATAATTAATAAATATAGCATTGGCAGTGTAAAAGTGACAAATATTTTAAAACATTTTTTTTAAATAAAGTGACTAATATTTCAGAATATAGAGAGTAATATTTAATAGTCACTTTACTCCCTCATTTTTATTTTAGTCTCTAACTTATAAGAATAATTAATTTAGTCCTTAACTTTCACTCTTATATGTCATTTTAGTCTCTTACTTATAAGAACGTTCATTTTAGTCTCTAATTTTTATTTCAATTGAGCATTTTAGCCCCCAGGTTTAGAGACTAAAATCACTGACGAGAATGGAAGTTAGGAACTAAAATGACCGATAAGAGTAAAATTCAGAAACCAAAATCACTAATGAGAGTGAAAGTCATGGACTAACATGATTATTCTTATAAGCGAGGAACTAAAATGTTTGTTCTCACAAAGTCATTGACTAAAATAACGTATGAGAGTGAAAGTCAAAGACTAAAATATCCTATCCCAACTGAGTTAAGGGCCAAAATACTAGTTCACTCTAAAAAAAAAGTCATTTTAAGATATAATAATAAGTTTGAATATATCGTACTTATTATTATAAATGGTTAAATTTTAAATAATTTGTCTCAGTCATATGGCTCAGTTTGTAAACACGTGAAAACTATGTGTGTGAGTATACAGGTTTAATTTTCGATTAATATACTTTCTTATAAAAAAATTAAATTATTTTATTTTATTAATTATTAAAAATATATAAATTTAATTACTAAAAAAAGGGAGTATACTACCTCATTTTCTTTAAAACAATATTTTTACACTTTTTTTTTATTATCTTTAGGAGTTGACTTGCGGGAATTTTATTAAATAAATAAAAAATTTTATTAAATAGATTTGAAATTCACCCTCGACAATAGAATATTGCAAAGGATGACAATCGGAAAAGATGGGTATTAGTCCCCTTCTATCTATTCTCACGGATTTGCGAGGATCCGAAAGGTATTTGGATATATTTTATTTAATTAAAGTTTTAAAAATTAAAAACATTTATTTTTGGTTAATTCCAATTAAAAACATTTTACAAAACCATAATATTTAAAATTTATTTGTGATATAAAATTTATATTATAAATTATATTGACTATTAGAATAAAATTAAAATGAAAAATAAATGTGTAAATATTATAATTATCATTTAATATTAATGTCTTTTTAAAGTTAAATAAAAAGATATTATATTTTCAGAAACGGTTGACATATAAAATTATAATATATAACACAACAAGAAAAGTCTCATTACACTTGAAAGATTATGTTACTGTTGTGTGAATATTTAAACAAACTCTCCTTATTTTTATAAGTAATTCATTTCTTCTTTTTCTTTTTCACTCAATGTGCGACTTTAGTGACCCACTATCCTTCTTCATACTATTCAATATGAAATTTTGGATTAATACTTTATATATATATTTCTGTAAATTTTATTTTAAAATCATCTCTCACTTAAAAATTATGTCATAAATAAAATTCCAATTAAATATATATCCACAGATGTTTTCACAGTGGAATTGTATTCTGTAATGATTTCAGTTTGCAATTTCTCTTTATCGTAATTACGGCCTTTTTTTTTTCATCAACGCAACTAATCATATATATGAAGAAAAAAAAAAGAAGGAAAAATTAGGTATTGTGCAAAACTATCCTGGTTAAAGTGGTAATCTAGGAAATATATATATATATATATATATATATATATATATATATATATATATATATATATATATATATATATATATATAAAACAGTTGGTAATCTAGGAGAGTAAGATTGATATTTTTTTTATAAGCAAAATAATTTATTAAAAGAAGTACAAAGAGTAATTTAGAAAAATTAATTTTTTTTATAAACAAAACAAATTTCACACAATAAATTTCTACCATCCATTTAAAGTTTATTTGAGTGACGTTAATCTAACTTGTGTATTTTATCTTATTTTATCTTATGATAAGCTTAATTAGTATATGAATTTTTTTTATATAATCACTGGTTTTCCTACTTTTTGGATAAGACTAATTTTGATTGTGTTGCGTGTCTGACGTTGACTTCTGAAAATTTGGCATAGGTGCGATTCGAACCCGAAAACTCCCGCTATAAAACGTCTCTTCTATGAACTTAGCGGGGCTTATATTGCCAAACTAATCCTTGGAGTTTAATTAGTATATGAATTTTAAACATAATTACGAATTCAACAGTTTTTTTAATATGCTTTTTTTTAAATGAAAATTATAAAAAATTTCAAATCAAAAGGGTTTCATTATCAATTTGTCAATGTGTTATAGCTAAACCTAAAAATTTCAGGCTTTTATTAAAGAACTCTTCAACTTTTGTGATACTTTTCACTTTGATATACAAATATACAAATAATGAAGAAATCAGAAGGAAAATAATTCATCGTTATTGGCCAAAATAAACCATGAATCCTAAATAAATAATACATGGTATAGTGCAATTAACTATGTATTTTAGAAAGAAATAAGCAAATGTTCTTTATTTTATATTTTATATTTTCTTACATCTTAATAATAAAATCTGTGTTTTATATTGATGGTTTCAAAATTGTGATATAATATTAAATGTGTAATAAAAATTACATTAGACAATTTAATATTATATGCTAAAAATTAAAACATATGAACTATAAAATAATTAAATATATAAATAATTTAAAATAAAAAATATATAAACTAAATTGTAATTCAATCAATAGATATTTAATGTAAAAACATTTATAACATTCTTTATAAATATGAAAATACATAATTACATATATTTTAAAAATGATTACTTTAATCTACAATACAAATAAACTATTATATTTTATCAAAAAAAAAAACTATTATAAGCCATTATTGGCAATTGTCGCAAGTATCTTTGACCCAATTAGTACTGGCCTAACCATGTAATTTCTAATGTTTTTTTTTTTTTCTTATATGTGCAGATATGTTAAGAATTTATAGTTAAAAACTTTTGGATAACAAGATTTCTACTTCTTTTATTATTAGCTTGGTTGCATTTTTCACCTATTAAGATAAGTAATTTATTCAAATAAATGGCATTTTTAATTCAAATTAATGACGATGTATGTATGTTTATTTTTTTCATTTTACTCACTCACTTAAGAGAAGTTGAATCCTTTATTCTTAGCTGATACAAGTTTGGACAGGCTAAAAAAATATTTAAAATCATTGGATTATTATTTCCATTTGACTAAAAACTTACTTTTTTTTACCTTTTTCCTAGAAAAATAAAGTTTATTAAAAATATTGAAAAAGTTCATATATTTATTGTCACTTCTTTGTATTCATGATCATGTCTATTAAGTAATTTTTAACTTTAAATTAAATGTACTTTTCTCTTTGTAAATTAAACTAATTATGTAAACATATATAGAAAACATTTTTGCAAAGGTAGCAATAGGTTCTTGCTATAAAATTAAATGTCCAATTAATATATGAAAAAGCTTTTACAAAATAAACGAATATTATATGATTACATTACTTAATAATATGCATGTTACTAACCTAAAAATTATTAAGATAAGAATTTCGTACGTTGATATCCTGAAAATGACCCCAATTATTAAGGTAAGTTTGACTATCTTTAAAAAATTGGATTATGTTTAACAATACTAGTTTATAGTTTATAGCATCCAACTTATGATTTATTGCATATAGTTGTATAAGTGTTTAGTAAAATTAGTTTATTAGTTAGTTTATATTTGTTAAATGACTCACAAGGACATGCAGTTATTACATGTAGTGAATGCTTTTATAAAGTAAATATGTAACAAATAACTTAAGGGTAAAATAGGAAAAAATTATTGAAAGCTAGCTTTTCATAATAAACTATAATTAAGCTACTTTAAGGGCTCGTTTGGTGCACATGATAAGATAAGGATTGATGTGATAAGGAAGTTGGAAAGAGCATGAAAGGATAAGAATCAGATAAACTCATATCCAATATAATATTTGGTGCCTACCAAATAAAAGACATGATAAGATTACATTATCACAATTATATTTTAATTAAATCATATTGTAGTAAATATTTTTTTAGTATATTATAGTAAATATTATATTAATTATATATAAATAGTAAATCTAGATAACTTAATTATAATGATTTTTTAATTTTAAATTTTCATATTGAAAATTAAAAAATAGTATTATATATAATATACCCATAAAATAATTAAGCTAAACTCTTTTGGATTTTACGGATAATATTATTTTTTAAATAAATTACATAATAATCAATATATTACTCATAAATTATATCATGTCACAAACAAACATTTTTTTTATAGGAAAATATATTAATCGGGAAATGAACTCGGATACGGGATACCCACACACGCATGTCTCCATATGCTCATAAATTGAGTTACATGACTGGGACCATCATACTTAAATTCTCTTTGGAATTTTGCTCTCTAATTTTTTTTAAAAATTCTCAACCTATTTTTTTAAATACTTTTTTTTCCGATTTATCTCTCCTAACAATTTACCTCTAACCCTAAGGGTTATCTCAGCGGTGTAAGGCTCCACTAAGTTTATAGGAGGGACCGTGTTCGAATCTCAACTCTACCAAATTCTCGGGGGCCAGCGCCAACTACGCAGCGCGAATGGGATTAGTCTCATCCTAAGCGTGAGGAAATTGTAGTTATATACCAAAAAAAATTCTACCTCTAAGTTTCCTCTCTCTCTATAATTAAAAAAAAAGGAGATTTTTTTAGTTTGCAATTTATTTTTTTATTAACAGTTTACATTTTACAATTTATCTCTCTCAAAGTTTTCATATATTTAAATTTTAAAAATTGAAAGTTAAGTTAAAATAAATATGACGAGTGAAGGTGAAATAGGGAAAAAAATTTCTTATCTTATCCTGACTTCCCCTCAAAATAACGTTTGAACTAGGGAGCAAAATAGGATAAGCTGAGAGGATAACCTTATCATCTCCTGCTAGCACATTAAACTGTAAATAATAACAAGATATGATAGTTTATCCTATCTATCCAACTTATCTTGTACACTAAACAGACCCTAAGTAGCTTTTGATAAGCTACTAACTTATAGCATATCCTGCTAGCACACCAAACTATAAATAATAAAAGAGATGATAGCTTATCCTATCTGTCCAACTTATCTTATACACTAAACAGACCTTAAGTAGCTTTTGATAAGCTACTAACTTATAGCTTATGAAAGTTATAAGCTTATAGTTACTATACAACTCTATTAGACAATAAACTATAAATTATAAGCTTTTAAATAAGTTATATAGTAGTGTTGGTGAACACACCCTTACTCTTTTAGTCTAATAATTAAAAAATAAGAGGATAAATGAAAAACGAAAAAACCTATGTTAATGCAATACATTGAATAAATACACGCCATTTTAGAAACGTCTTATTGGAGAATTTATTTAACGAGATTTATTGCAACGATAAGAATATATTTTTTTGCCGAAAAATGTTTTTCGGACTTCTTTTTTTTTTTTAAAAATCCATATATAGTTTAATTACCTTTAACTGGTTTTGTTTATAAATAAAACCTTTTGGCCTCAATGTCAATCTCATCAAACCGTAGACAAAACAAAAAACTTGATTTCGCAATCTAGTCTCACGTACTACGAGTGAGTCAAGAAAAAGGTTCGTTTTTACAATCTATTTTAACTTGATTATTTAAGCTTTTCCTGAGTCTTGTATTCTCTTGTTAATCAACGTGCATCATCAATGTTTGTGTGGGTTGATAGTAACTATCACAATGATGAATGTCCAATTTCACCTAATATAGGATCATTTGTTTTTCGCGAAAATGAGCAATTTTATTTCTATTGCGTAAAGAAAATATATCGATTTATCGATTTTTGTTGTGTTGCTTTGATATGACGTGCACTATTTTCATAATTATATAGTTGGTGTATTGGTTGGCGCTTTTTCTTTTGGTCATCAATGCATGATTTAAACACCCCTATGTATTAGCCAATAACTCCATAACTTTGTGTGTTCACCAACATATCATTATTAAAAAAAGTCATTTGTTCATGCTTTTGGCGTTAGGTTATTTCTTTGATATAGATTTTTTTCTATTAAAATTAATCTGTTAGTATATATCTATAATAATTATATTAACAAAGTTACTGATGAATAAATTTGTTAGTATAAGTATTTAATATTGACATTGATGTAAATATCGTTAGTAAACTCACTACGATCGGTGCAATTTTAATTATTAATATTCTTTCAATTTTTATTAAACTCAGCCTGATCACCATCAACCCATCTAGGACACTAAATGGCTTGTTCAACCAATAAATTATTGATTGAATTAGGTACACATCAAACATTATATTATGAATTTCATTAAGCACAACTTAAAATATATTTAATTATTCTAATTATATCTTATCAAATATAAAGGAAACACTCATTTAATTTTTTGGTCAACATTTAATAATAACAATAGTAGCTTCATTATTATTATTATTATGATTTTTTTTATTATGATGAGCAACGATTAATGTAGACCCTACTGATGAGCAACACTTGTGTGGACACATATGTCTATGGAACACAATCAATCAAAAATTAAAGAGGCATTAAAATAATAATAACATCACATTTTAAACATGTGTTAGTATTATTTTAATATAAATACTTGAATCTCATTGGTTGTATCTAATGGACACATTCCATTCGAGTAATATACTGTTTTAGTCCCTCACTTTGTAGTCATCATGCAGTTTAGTCCCTCACTTTTAAAAATGACTGATTTAGTCCCTTACTTTGTAGGCCGTCATGCAGTTTAGTCCCTACTGTTAACTCTCACTAACGATGTGATGACGTGGCTCGTTAAATGCTTATGCGGCTGTTAAGTGACAATTAGATATTCACGTAGGATTAAAACGATGTCGTTTTGGTAGAGACAAATCATGTATTTTAGTCTCTCGTTTTGAAATTTAAATTTCACTCCCAAATCATTCAGTTTAGTCCCAATTTGACTGAAATTCAAATATTTTTCTTATCCCTAACCTTCAATCCCTAACATTCTCACCAACTCTCTATCTCCTTCTTCTTTCTTCATGAACTCTAAACCTTCTATGCTTTCTTTGATTCTGATTCCTTTGATTCTGATTCCTCTTATAGTTGCACGGTGCACCCTCATCTTCTCTCTTTGAATCATTGATTGAAAAAAGAAGATCGTCGCACCTTAACGACAAACGAAGACAGCGGCACAAGATGACTTTGCTTTGCACAGCGTCGCAACCAGACTCCGATATGCACGGTGACGCAAGGCACAGCGGCGCAGGGACTTGACTCTGCTTTGCACGGCGTCAAAGGACTTGACTCAGGTTGGTGAGGAGATGAGACATGATAAGGTAAATTCCTTTGTAAATTTAAGGTTTTTATTTAATCATTCATTTTTACTTAGGGACTAAACTGAATGATTTGAGAATGAAACTTAAATTTCAAAATGAGGAACTAAAGTGCATGATTTGTCTCTACCAAAACGACGTCGTTTTAATCTTACGTGAATGCCTACTTTTCACTTAACAACCACATAAACATTTAATGGGCCACGTCATCACGCCGTTAGTGAGAGTTAACTATAGGGACTAAACTGCATGACGGCCTACAAAGTGAGGGACTAAATCAGTTATTTTTAAAAGTGAGGGACTAAACTGCATAGTAACTACAAAGTGAGGGACTAAAACGGTATATTACTCCATTCGATTCCATTCCATACGAGTTCTACTCCTCCGGAAGGGAAAAAAAACGGAAGAAAAACGGAAGGAAAGGGAGGGAAAATGCACAGAAAAGAGCGCCAAAACACTAGACCAGTATGTAACTATGAATCGATTTCAATAAAGCTTGCATTGCATGAAATCGGAGTTAAGTGTTGACGATGATCGGTGATAACAACTGTAACTGTGGTATTATTAGGGTGAAGAAAGGGGACATAGTGTGGGCGACACTCCACTTTCCTCACCGGCGGCGTTGGTCCCCCGCTCTCGTCCTCTCCTCCGACGACCTCGGCGTCGCCGTCTCCTTTTTCCACCCCAACGACGTCGTCTCTCCCTCTTCCTCCTCCTCCTACTTCCTAGAATCAGAGCTCCTTCCCTTCGAAGACGCCTTCCCTTCTCTCGTGCCTCGCCATTACCAATGCGACGCGCCTCTTCACTCCGCCCTCAGATTGTTCGGTCAGAGAATCATTTCGAGCTTGCGGTGTCACTGTTTATCGGGTCGAGGTAGTGCTGGATCGGGTGGTCGTTTCGACCCGGATGCGGTGTTGGCTTTTGTTGCGGACGCTGCCGTTTCGCCTTGGGTTGAGGCCCCTCGTTTTGTGGATGCCGTTCGACTTGTTGCGCAGATTCATGCTTTTCGAGATTATTCTTCTATCCAGCAGAAGAAATTGTACAGAGAAACCCGAAACACAGGTATCTTTTGTTTTATTTATTATTTGTTTTTTTTTTTCCACCGAGATGATTGTTGAGAAGTTTGGGCTTTGATTTTTAAAAAAATTATAAGCAAGATAATTCTAATAGAAGACTTCACCCAAGAGTAAGAGCTAATTTTGATAAGCTCCATCAAATGTATGTCATCCCATGACACTGCTCTAAACACAACTTCATTCCGATCTAGTCAGATAGACCAAATAGCAAACCGAATAGCTTCAAATGATTCAGAATTTATTTTCTGAGCTGAGAATTTGATTGAGGTGCTTGATTACTGCATTGACCAGAAAATAGTTAAATTATTCCTATAAAGATGTATGGTATTAGTCATATTAGATTCTAATGATGAAGATTATTATACATTAACTTGGTCGATTTTGTTTCCAAATTTGTATCCTGCCTGTCAAATAGATTCAAGTTTGGATTTTGCTTGAATGCATGAACCAGGTGTGCTCAAGTGTTCTTCCGGTGGTCATTGGTAGACTATCATAACTGGTCTGTGTAAAATAACATCCAGAGGCAAAGGTGCAGTTTCTGGATGTAAATCAATGATCACATAGCTGCTCTTTTGATCGTTATTATAAATTGATAATCATCCGTAATGTGAAACAAAAAGTATTCTAATATATGACTTTGATGAATTAAGGATCACATTTTTTTTAACTATATTGCTTATCCCATATGATGAATTTAGGAACTTCTGTTGAAATAACTTGTTGCCTGTTTTAGTGTTGTTGTCCATTTCCCTGACCTGACCTAGAGCCTGTCTGTTTTACAAATTTTCACTTTCACTTACTACGATTTTGGATCTCAATGCACATTCAATGGAAGCTAAAAATTCTTACTTTGTCTAAGTTAGCTTTTGTTTGTACTTTGTAGCATAAGCTAACAAACAGGCTCTTAAGTGTACAGTTAAGTGAACTACAGGGACCATGTGTTTATTTTATTACTTAGTTATTGTATAATAATTATTGATATGTTTTTGATAGGTGATAATATGAAACTGCATCCATGTTCTTCTTTGGGTCAGAAGATGAACTCAATTACTCAAGAATCTGTTGCTTTGGAACCTGAGGGAAAATATCAGATCATATCCAAAGAGGGAGAGGAAAACGTGGCTATTACTTCCATAAGGAGATTGAAGTCAGCAGTTCCTGTTCCGGAAGGAAATCCTGAACATTTGCTTAAGAATGAAATTCTGACTATCATAGAGACTACAACTGATGGAAAGTCTAAACTCCTAATGCACTTGCCTGAATTAGATCTGCATTTCGTGGTGGGAGAAAGCCTAAAATCTGAAACGCAGAGCCTTATGAGATTAGAAAATATATCAAACTTGCATATGGTTGATATAGGTTATGGAGATTGTTCTACAAGTATCTCTGTCCATTCAAATTTTCAGACTCATTTCAGCAACTACATTTATACAAGAAACTGCAGATTGCCTGACATAGAAACCACTGTATGTCTTAACAGGAAAAGAAGGCGGTTAGATAGACATACTTTTTGTCATTTTTTTCCAAATATTGGCAGAGTTCAAAAGAGCAAAGGGAATTTATATATTTCAAAATACACCAGACCTGGGATCACACATATCAAGATGCTTGAACCAGAAGAAAGTATCCGAAAAGACAATCAGGCCTGCATATCCTCTAGTGAAACTGACATGAATTTCACTGAAGAGGTTCAAAACTTGGACTTGAAAAATCAAAATTTGACATTGTCTAACTTAGTTCTTGGCTCTCAATCCTCTCATAGTGTTAACTGTGAGGTGGATGCTAGTTCGCCGAAAATTAAAGATATATCAGGATCTAACGCTTCTACTTTCCAGAAGAGATTGCAAATAAATTGCAATGCTGATGCGACAGCTCTCAAGTCAAAAAGGTCCGCAAGAATAATGTTATCTTCTGTGGATCGTTTGGTGAAGAGAAAGGATTGCCACCAACGTGTTGCTTCTTGTTCAATATTCAATTCAAAAGTCAAAAAGCAGTCAAAACCACATGTCTCTTGTTCTTTTACCTCCCTGTTCATGTTGTTTCCGAAAAAATTCAACCTACCGTCTAAGGTACAACTAATAAACAAGTTCAGTGTATTTGGTTTGGTAGATTCTTCTAAAACAAGAGTCTCTTGCCACAATGGTTCAGCTCAGGTTGCTTTTTACCAAGAATCTGATGCTGTTGCTGCATATCTATATGCCAAAAAGAAGGTCCAGTTTGGTTGGGCTGATGTCCGGTTTTGGCTTGATCCTTTTGATCATAAAAAAAGAGGATTCAATTGTTTTGCTCTCACGTCCTCATCAGCAAGCAAACCGATAGGACCACCGCTGAAATCATGTCTGAAAAATTCCGATTCCTCGAGAGAGGAAAACAGAAAGAAACATTACAGGGTAAGATTTACAATAGAGAAATAGTTTATACCAATTTACCTTTTGAAGTTTGTCATGCCCTATTTATTGAATATTTTTTTATCTATTCATCGTTGTTCCTTCTTTTACCATGGGTAACTGTTAGGCATGCCCGTTATTAGTCCTTTGGGTAGAATAGGAATTTGGGTGGATTGTACTAAACTTGCATAGCAAGGATATTGGATATAAAAAGGAGGAAAGGGAATAGAAAGGTAGGAAATTACTGAGGAATAGGAAAGGGTGGCTTAGCCACAGGGAGAGCTTGGGGTGGCCTTGCTCTTAGGGTGTTCTTCTATTTTCGGTTACTATTATTACTGTCTCCATTTTAATCAAGGGGCTTCTTCCCCATTTCATTTAGTAATATAGAACAGTCCTATTAGTAACCCAAGCTAGAAGCTTCATCTCATAACAACTGTTAGCATTTAAAGCACAATCGACAAGTTTAAATTTAATTTGGTAAACATGAAAATACAATATATTCAAATGCTGAATGTGCATCCTACAACTTAATCTTTATTTGAACACAGGCATCCTTAGATAACCTTGAGATGCTCCACACTCCTTATACAAAACTGTTAATATTAATGTAATTGCTCTGAGGTTGTTTTCTTCTTTACACTTAAGAATGGTTCGAACATCAACAACAGTCCAAGCCCTTCAACAATGTTGAGGGCAAAGAATACCAAATGAGTTCCTGCAATTGAATGTACAATAATAAGCTAACACTCCATAACTAACTTTTAATAGTTTGATTAACAATTTCAAAGTTAGCATACCTGGAAGGAAAGAAGCATTTAATCGCTTTTGTGACAATGTTAATCTGCATTGGCCAAGTGCAAAATAAGAAAACCAGATAAGTTAGTTTAAATCCTTATTCAAAATATTTATCCTATACAAAGTTTATCGATCACATTTTTTTTATTTTTATTTTTACAATAAGTCAGTTCAAAAATAAATTAAGGGGATACTTACAATGCACCACCTGCAGCTGGGCCAACCATTTTGAATGCTGACATAGCAGTCAAACAAATACCACTAGCCATCCCCCTTTGATGTTGTTCCTAATTTTCAAATCAATGCCATATACACCGTAATTCCATTATTAAGAATAAAAGCTTAAATATTAGAAGGGAATTGAAACCAAAGAATAGAATAAAGAAACTTACCACTGCTCTGTTTTGTAGAATGAATAAAGCAGTTGAAATTATCTCCTAAATCCAGTAAAAGGCCAAATTAGATAAATTTAAAGGAGAACATTTCCAATAAATTTAATTGACCTCCTAAGGTTCGGTAAAGCGAATCTGATAAAATGTTTTTCCAATATTCCAAAATATTATGATTTCTTCATTTAATTTCTCATTTAAAAATTCTGAATTTATCATTGCAAGAGTTTAAATGTTTTCATTTAGCTTTTCTATTTGTATTATGTGAATTTTTTCTATTAAGTGATGGCGTAACATGCCACGTGACACGTTATCTAATATACCACGTTATGTGAACTTTCATGATGATCAAATCTAAACCTTTTAAAATATAGAGACTAAATAAAAAAAAATCATAATATTTAAAGTATTAAGATCATATTTTAGCAAGTCAATTTAACTCTTTAGGTTCTCAATATAATAAAAATAAATCACTTTACGATGGGTTATATAAAGAAAGGGATTCACTTACAGTTGCTAGATTCTTTAAAATGGAAGCACTATATATGGCCATGTGCAACGTGAAGCCTGATAACATTGTCACGAAGGGGTAGCTTTGCAAGATGGGTATGGTTAGAACCTATTCATATTTGATGTCAATTAAATCTAATAACATATATTTTTAGTAAAAATTTCTTAATTAAAGTAATTAACTACCACAAAATTGTAAAAACTGACCCCTGAGATGCGTGCAAGGCGAATAGGCCCAATAACTTTTTGGACTGTTTGGTATAAGCCAAGCTGAAAGATTATAATTGCAAGACCTGATCAATTAAAATTTCCATAATTATGTAATGCACAAAAAATATAAAAAATGTAAATGGAGATTTTAATCCAACAAAAAAATGTACCTGATAATGAAAGAACATTACCAACATCATCAGTTGTAAAGTTTAAACCACCCAATCTTCGAGGACTCACAGCCCATAATGAAAAAACCTAACAAAAAAATTGAAATAGTATTTGCTTATAGCCAATTAGAAGAATGAGTTTGTAGAAATAGGTAAATAAATACACAGATTGAAGTATAATAGTACAAGCAGCTGAGAAAGTGAACAGATCAACATCTTTTAATTAAGAATACTACCTCTGAATAAGCATTATCATGAAGTCCAAAAATACAGTAAACAATAATAGATGACATTAAGGGCTAATTTCTGAAGACACTTTCACTTTTTTGGGCCATCTTATCTTTCTTAGCCCCACAATTTCCATCTTCCAGAGTTACAGTGTTTTCAGTGGTCACATTGTGATTGTGAAGTGTTTCCTGCAATGATGCAGATATTTTGAAACAATTCTTTTGGCAAGAGAGATCAGATCACTAAATAAATAAATGTGGTATGATCTGAAATTTAATTATGTGACTTAAGATCAGATATATACTGGAAGCCAAATACAGGCAATTGCAACTGCAAATGCAATAGCTGATATTGTGAGGCATGGCAAAAAGTATGGAAACCTGCAGAGAGATTTTTTATTATTATGAGTTGACAAAAGAAACTCAACACCACATTAAAACCAAAACAAAAGAAACAGGGAAGATAAAATTGAAAAAAGAAAAAGAAAAACTATAACTCACTTATCCCAAAAGGAATCCTTTGGAAATAGATTTGGGTATTTCTCTACTGGCTGCAGAAAAATAAAAAAAAATAAAAAAATCATGGATAATAAGGATTAACAAATAGGAGTAAAGTACTGTAAAATTTACCTGAGCCAAATAACCTCCAATTGCTGGCCCTAACACTAAACCCACTCCCCAAGCAGCAGCGAACTGAAGATCATATCACAATTTGAAACTTGAATTTTTTTTTTTTTAGGGTCAATTTGAATTATTATGATTAACACATTGTAGACAAAGGTTAGTGAATCTTACTGTTGAGAGTCCTAGAGGTTGGTATTCTTCTCGAAATATTTCAGAAGAATATGCCTGTTAATTGTGCAGGTTGTGATATAAAAAATAAATATTAAATTTAAGTATACAAACAAGCTGATAACATAAGAATTATAGTGAGACCCACCCACCATTATGTGGGATTTTTTTTTTTTCTTTTTTGCTTTTGTGTCCTTTTTGTCTAATAACATTTTTTTGATGCATAACAAATGATTTGTCTAATAACATTTAAACTATTTTCTTTGTGCAAGAGTGTTGATAGGTACCTTCATTGGCCCAAGCAAACCATTTAAACCTCCAAGAGCAAATCTCAAAATTACAGCCATCCAAAAACTTGTGCTGAGACCAAATAGTGTGTTGAATATGATTCTGAAATCAAACAAAACATCACAATTGTTATGAAAAAAAAATAGTACTATAAAATTGAAAGAGGAATTCACCTTAGTGTCAACTTACACAGAGATAATCCCTATGACCGCAACGGGTTTTCGACCGTAGCGATCAGCTATTATTCCCCACAATATAGATGTCAATGATCTTCCAAGCATGAATGCAGATCCTACAGAAATTTTGCATAAAAAATAAAGCAATTTGATGACAGAAGACACCAAATAATGACAGTAATAAAACTAATCTTACCCACATAACCAGCATAGGAACTTATGTCTTCCTCTCTTTTGGCAATATTAAAATCCTTTACCTGATGAAGATACGTATTCATTATGTTTATATCATATCAGATGTTGCATTGTTGATATTCATATAATAAAATCATACGAAGTGACATTTAAACAAGTTAATTAAGTTCAATGATTTGATGATATAGGCAGAGCTGCACAGAACAAAACAAAAAACCATGAAATCTATGGATTCATCATTTGGCAATTTAAACTCACCATGAAATAAAGGTAGGGAAAGAGAGAAGATATAGGCAGAGCTGCACAGAACAAAAACAAAAACATTAGAGATGGACAAATTAATTATAAGCAAATAATTATGAAATTAATTAAAAGCTCAACACTTACCACTGCATAATACCACAATCCATATGTTGAAGATATTCCTAAAGGTGACATCTTTTTCAAGCTCTTTGGCTCTATCCACCTTGCAACCAGGACAGTTCTCATAGTACTGTCTCTTCAACAAAGGCTTTTCAATATTCTCTTCTTCCATACTTGAAAGTTGAAACACAACAGAACCAAGTTCCTTTTCAACAATGGCCTTTCAATATTCTCCTCCCCAAATCCTTTTATTTGTAATATCCAACCAACCAAAAAAAAAAATAATCGGAAATAAAAGAGAAGGACTAATGAGAAACAAAAGTAAAAAACCAAATAAAATGATTAGAGAAGCTGTCAATTATACAATCTCAAAAAGAAAAGATTATAATTCTTTTCCTATTTATTTTTCTGCTTATCTTTTAGTTAATTTATAGACTACAGTAAATAGTACAGTAATAAGTAAAAAGGTAAGTTTTTTTATTATTAACAATTAACAATAGCAATCAAAGAAAACACTTTATGCCCTGAAAATTCACACCAAATATTCTTTAAAGTTTTTAATATCAAAGCTAGGCCGAAGCAGGAGAGGGGCTCCCTGTCCTCGATTCCCGCCTTGAGGGAACTTTTTCTGTATCCCCAATCTCTACTCCCCCACGAGTTCTCCGAAATTAAATACAAAAATTACCAAAAAAAAAAAACTAAAATCAATTTGTTCTCCAAATCACTAGAAATTCATTTGCTCAAAATCAATTTCACATAGTCAACATAATCTAATGAGTAGAGAGCAATTAAGTTTATTGAATTTCACAGAGCCAACATAAATCACTTTCAAGATATTTAGGCTCTTTCTAATGAAGAAGTGCTTATGGTGGTTCTTATTAATTACTTTCTCTGTTTTTAAATAAGAGTCGTTTTAGATTCTTCTACTTTTTTAAAAATAAAAGTCGTTTAGGACTTTTCCTATCTTCCCTATTTATTAAGAACAACTTCCCATAAATTTTGATAGAGAGAAATTTGTTTTTTTTTTTTTTGCTTTCACATTCCTCCTTCTAATAGTATTTGCTTTAGAATTGTACAGTGCATTTATTTTTATTATCACTCCTATAATTGAAGTAATTGTATTTTATTTATTTTAAGTCACAAATCAGATTCCTTAATTAGTGTGTCAAACACTAAAACGACTATTATTTAAAAACAGAGGGTTTATTATATCTTATTGGGTCCCACGTGTACACGTCACTTTATCAATTTAAGCACTTGAGTCACTCCAATGGTGGTTCTTAAATAAGCATTTCGAATAGGTCCCGCATGTACCCACAAATTAACTACCTCATATTTATTTTTTTATTTTTAATACAAATTTTCATTTTAATTATTGTTATTTTAATACAAATTAACTACCTCATATTAAATAAAAAAAAACGCCACATTATATAAATATAAAAAAAAAATTAGAACTTAAAAAAAATAAAAATTATAAAATAAATAGTGAACACATAAATTATTGAAATTAAATTGGTTGAGATCCACGAAAAAAGAAAAAAATTTCAAGAAAATTAAATTGATAAGGATTGAAGAAAGAATAAAAATGAGTTTTTATTGTATCATTTCATCCAAAACAACAAATATTTATATAAACTATAATTTTTTTACCTAATAAATAGAAATAGCACAAAATAGTCACAAGATAGCAACAGTAATCTATGGTCATTTTTAAAAAATAAAAATAAAAAATCATCACCATTAACCACCGTCCAACATAGTTTTAAGGAATTAAATCATCATCATCAATCATCATCATCCAACGGCTAGTTTGGCTAGTTTGGTTATTTTTTTAAAAAAATGGAGAAATCTAAACCACTTATCTTAAGCTTACCATGTTCTTCTCTCCACCAAATCACTCACCCACTCACTCACTTTATCTTTCAGATTGATACTCACTCACTCACTCTCTCAATTCATTCACTTCTAATTAAAAAAACCCTAACTTCTTCTCCACAAAGGTGTTGCGCCTAACTATCCCTCCCCTCTTCACTTCTTCTTCTCCACCACACCGTTGTCCCCAACTCTCCCTCTTCTCTGTACTTCTTCTTCGCCAAGTCGCCATCACAACAGATCTCCCTTCCCTCTTCGCTTCTTCTTCGTCACGCCTCCACCACCATAGATCTCCCTCTCCACTTCACTTCTCCGCCACGCCGCTGCCACTACAGCTCTCCCTCCCCATCAAAGATTCAACCTTTCTCCTTGCATGTATTTTTCTTGGTTCAAAAGTGTATTTTCCTGGTATTTGATTTTTGCAATTTTTGAAATTTATTGTAAATTTCAGTTTCTGTTATTAATTCCATTGATTTATAATTTGTTGCAATTTTTGATTTCTTCGGTTGTAGTTTATGGTTGATTTTTTTGTTGTAGTTTATTTGTTGCAATTTCTATTTCTGTTTGTGTTATTATTTCTCCATTTTCATCTTCTCTCCTTTCATTTGGCGCTGGAATCTGTTGGTGTTGGCCCCACTGTTTTGTTAGATCCGGGTGCTTAAATTAGCAACCTTGGTTAGAACCCATGTCCAGGTCAGCAAACTCCAATGGGATATGGATTCTTAACTATGTGCTTAAAATCTAAGAACTCCAATAAGAACCACCATTGGAGATGGTCCTTCAAATCACTTTAATTTACTTAAAAAAATGAATTATTTTGTTGAATTTGTAATGAAAATAGCAGCGACGAGCAAAAACGAGGGAAGAAGCTCACAAGGAGATGCCGCCGAGCCGCAAAGGAAGGAGATGAAGGAGGCGACATCTTAGGATAATTGAGTCTTTGAAATGTAAAAAAATCTCACTCAACTAAGAGTGAGGGGGTAGAAATTTGCATGGAGTGAGGGGTAGAAATTTGCAAGGCCTAATCAAAGCTACTCCTCAATACATATCATGTAGATCCATCAAAACGAGCTAGCTCGACTCGATTGAGCCGGTTCAATGTGAGCTGGCCAAAAGCAAGCTAGCTCGACTTGACTCGCTTTGTTTTTGAGTTAAGAAATATATAACTCAACTCGAATCGCGCAAGCTAATGAGTTAAACGAGCCGACTTGCATTAATGTTAAAAAAAAACTATGTCAATTTCACCCTTATAAAATTATAATCTATTAAAAAAATTAAATCATTTATAATTCTCCACACATTATAATAACAATTCCATGTTTCTACGATCATTTAGTGAAATTAGAAGAATGAACATTTAGCGGAAACTATGAGAGAAAAATAGTGATCGGTGAACACTAAATAGCGCAAGCAGCAAGTGAGAAAAAAGGATTGAAATTCTAAGGTTGAACTTGCAAGTTTCAAGTGTAGACTAAAGCAATCACCCTCACTTTCTTTTTTGGGTTAGACAGTTTCAATGAGGATATTCTGTGAGATGGGAGTATAATCCATGTTCTCGTCCCCATACCTATCACGGGATAACTTTTGTCTCTATCTCCATTTTCATAAGAGAAAATTATCCAAATTCAGAGCCTTATTCGGGATAGGTGATGTGGGGTGGGAGGTGAGAATTTGTCTGGGCCTAATCAAAACTACTTCTCAATATCACGGGGTATTATTAATTTATTATAGTTTCAACAATTATCAAAATCACGACACATTGTGATTTCAACTCGTAATAATCTTATCCTATAATTTATTGTCACATCTAATGGTCAAGGCAATTAAATTGTGAACGCAATGCAATTTTGACTACAATTCAAACTTTTACTTGGTTGGTACTATATCTAGTTTTAACTATAAGCAAAAGTTAACATTTTTTTTATACATATAAGTAAAAGCTAATTACTTTTATTTTATTTAATGATTCAATGATAAAATTCTTCATTTTTCATAAATCATTTTGTTTTAATGGTAAAAAAGATAATACAATTGATTTTCAATTACTTAAGAGAGTAAGTTATTTATAAAAGATTTTTTAACCTATGTAAAATTATACAGATTAATAAATAACAAAGAAAATAAAACACAATATTTATTGTGTGTTATATATAGTTTCATTAAAGTTTTAGTTTTTCTCATAAAAATCTTCAACCTTTAGTTTTTATCATGTGCAACATTGTATATGTTAGAAAAATCCTTCTATAAAGGGTATTATGAATAGTTCAAAATTTATGTTAAAAAAATTATAATAATTATTACACTTTTTAATATATGTGATTTTTTCACTCCATAAAGTTAAATACTAGGAATAAAGAGAGTATATTCTATCATTATGTTTAATTAGGTATTAATTAATACTATACTTTTGAACTAATAAAATAATAAACAATAAAAAATAATATAAAAATCTTAAAAATCATTTTAATAAAATGAAAAAAATAATTATATTTGTTAATAAATGTGTTTTACTCCTATTCTCTAGATTTCTCTTTATTGTAATACGCGGTTGTCACATGGCCGATCATTATTATAAATTAATTCCGCGCAACTACTAGTAGTCTTCTACTTCTTTGACTTCATACATCAATTATTTTTTTCAAACTTTCATTCCATTCACGTGAGATTTTTCTAAGGATTTTTTTATCACGTCTAACTTTGAACAAGATAAGAGTTTTCAAATAGAAAGTTTGGATTGAAAAGATAAAAATTAAATATAGTTTACATTAATCATATAATAAATACTTTAAATTTTAATAAATAATTTTTAATTTGGATAATCTTAACTTTTGTAAAATTGTACATGATAGAAAAATTATTTTTTTAATTATTAGTATTGCATCCGCACATAACTTGATTTGTTATATTATTTATAAGAATTTTTTTTGACAAATCTACGTGCGTCTATTTTTAAACTCTAAACAAACACATCTATTTAAAATTAATTCTTAACGTCTTAAATTAAATTGTCACCATTAAGATTTAAATTTTGGTTCTCCAACTCTCAAGTGTTTAATAAAAATTCGTTTGCTTTTAAATTATTGAAAATTGAAAAACAAAATAGAATATCAATTTTTTTTATCGGCTAAACACACGCCCTGACACTACACTACTCCTAAATCTACTTTAGGAGAATTGAACCCCGCTTCTTGAACTCTAAAAACTCCTCCTTATGCCACTTGAGCTACAGGCTCTAAAAAAACACCAATAAAAAATCAGTTTAAGCATTAACTTAAATTAAGCATTTATTTAAAAAATAAAATAATAATTAAGATTAAAATTTAAAAATATTGCATGAATGGTGAAAAATTTGGCAGACAAATTTCAGTCCAAAATTATCGTGGACTTATTTGCTGTTAAATATAAGGATTATTATTAGTATGTTTACTGGTTAGATTATGTTCTCAATTGCATTTTTCCAAGTTTAAATTTTAATTGAATTTCTTTCTGGATCTCTGGTACGTACGGTTGCATAATATTACTTCACGAAACAAATTCTCTATAAATAAAATTCAATTTACGTACGCAAGATTCAAACCCCTACATGTAATTTCAAAATTGATCTTCATAATAATAATAAAAGTAACTTGCTTTTATTTCTTTCATCAAGGTATCTTTTAGTTGATAATCGAAGATTAATCTCTTCGAAGCGTAAAAATTACTAAATTGAGTTTTTGCCTATTGAAAGTTTTTTTTTTTTTAAAAAAAGTAGTACAACTTGAAATAGAACTCTGTACTCACACACACATATCTCCATGCACTGACTAGCTGAGCTACATGATTAATACAACTGAAAATTATTTTGATATTACAGAACTAAGTTAAAAGTTTGTTAACGTGAAATTTTTTTATGATATTAATTAATAGAGTTAGTATAAAATGACATAAAAAAGTGTCAAAATTTTGTATTCATATTAAATTTGATCAATTCAACTATTTGTGTTGTTGTACATGCTGATTGATGATGGGTAACTAACCCTAGCTAGCTACGTTGAATTAATTAATTAATTAGGTTAGGGATAATATAATATGTTCATCCAAATTTGTCAAACGCAAAATCCTGCAAGCTAAGCTACATCTTCTTTGATCGATACGAACTCGTTACATGTTCCCTTAGCTGTTTGAGTGATCGAGCTGTCAAATGTAGAGTTTTTTTTTTTTTTTAATATTAAGATTAATAGGAGAGAATGTTAAAGAAGATATTGATACAAATAGTAGTGTTAGAGTTTTACCAAAAAAAGATAGTATAGTAGTATTAGAGTTGAAGGAGAGTCTATTTTCTCTATGATCAATAAATAATGTCCATTGTGATCACTTTTATCGAAAAACCATAAATATGTCTATGTTCTTTTAATCTTTGGAACTATAAAGTTCTCTCTACTTAAAATTTTAAATCAACCAAAAAAATGAAGTCTAATACCCTTTGGAAAAAATTATTGATATCAGTGTAACTCCTCTGAGGTTGTCTTTTCTTCTTTACACTCAAAAAGGGTTTCAACATTAACAGTACAGTAATATTCAGGACAACAAGGAACACTAAACTAAATTATTGGTAGGTTCAAGTTTATTAAATGTAAAATAAACACCGATCTTCCACCATTAATATATGAATTTTTTTAACCTGTCCAATATTGTACAAGCTAAGAAATTAAAGATGAAAATTTTGTATGGAAAAATTTAAAACTTTAATGATATCATGTATAACATACAATAAATATTGTGTTTTCTTTTCTTTTATAGTTTCTTAATATGTGCAATATTGCACATGTTAAAAAAACCGTTAATATATATAGCTACCAAAATTAAACATGTTCCAATTGGGAATTGGGATTGAGATCCATATTAATTATTCTCTTCGTTTTATAATAAGTGTAATTTTAGAGAAATAGTAAATTTTTTTAAAATAATTGTTATTTTATATTTTCAATACATTATTAAATTTTTTTCTTCATTTTACTCCTATAAAATAATTAATGATTAACTAGGAATTATGTGAGATAGTTAATGTTTCAATCATTAATAAGAATATGTTAATAAAATTACTTTACTCGTTATGATATTATTTTATGGCAAATGATATGTAGTGCTCTAAGGACATTATTTAAGAACACAAATGTAATAAAAAGATAACATAACTTCTGTCGAAGAAACTGACTTTAAACAAATTTATTTTTTTGATATAATTACGGGTTTTTCCACCTGTAAGATGAGACTAATTCTGTTCGCGCTGCGTGGCTGGCACTGATCTTTAAGAATTTGACATAGATAAAATTTAAACACGGATAAATAAATTTACTTTAAAAGAAATTGTGAACGAAAATCCAAATACACAGTTATCTATGCATTGTAATATAAAGTCTACTTTTTAGGAGAAGTCTTTACCAAATTATCTATTCATAGTTACATTCATTGTCATAAATAAAATAAAATTTAAAGAAGAATAATTCTTATGTAAGTACAATGTCTATAAATACAATCAATCGGATATTCCTAATAACGTCTAAAATAATAATAGCAGATTTGTAAAGTTAATTTTATTATCAATGTTTTGATTTTAGTATCTTGTTAGGGCCCGCATTTGATTTTGTCTATAGAAGTTGTGGTCGGACAAGAATTAAATGGGTCACTCGCAATTAGAGTTGTCAAGACGGGTTATCAACTCTATATGGATTTGTCTGTTTAGATAGCGAATTTTTTTGATCCAAGCCAAAAAAACTCATGTTTATTCGAACATTTACTTTAGATATCTAACCTCGGCTTTATGTGGGTAGTGGCTTTTCTGGTAGCCCATTTTTTGTAATTTTAGATTTTTTTCTTTACAATAAAAATATTATTTTTATTATTATTACTTTTGTCTTTGAAAAAAAGTCTCTTCGTAAAAAATATCATTATTTTTTTATTATTAGATATATTAATTAAATATCTTTATTTTTTAAAAAAAAATTGTTCTAAATCTTCTTATGTTTAACGTTTATTATTGGCAAGCAAAAAAAATCTCATATTTAACTTCTTTTGTTTATTTATTTTCAATTTTTTTATCTTGTGTCTTGTGTGAGTTGTAGACTAATAAATAATTTTTTAAACTAGTGTACACTTGATAAGTTGCATTTTTCTTGTCAAAAAATTATTTGGGCGGGTAGCCCTAATTCGTGAGTTTTTTGAGCTTGAGCTCATTTTTTTTTTGAGCTTTTATAGGGTGGGCTAAAAAGATCCATTTCTATTCCGGTTTGAATTTGAAGTATCTATACCCGACCATTTTATTGATTATTTGGGCCAGCCTATTTTGTCGGCTTTACTCGCAATGCACCACTTCCAGCTGGACCAATAGAATTGTTTTGAAAAATGCTGACATGGCAGTCATAGCAATACAATTAGCATTCATGCCATATTACGTACCACAATTCCATAATTATAATTATAATAATAATAATAATAATAACAATAATAAAAAGAAGATAATCTCAACTTATGGAAACAAAATAAAATTGATGAAAGGAAGCAAAAAGTTTGGTGCTTGATCCATCTGTCTTTGTTGTTTTTTTGTTATGGGGCTTACGCTACAAAATGGGCCCATAGGATAGTGCTACCCAACCTGTTTTAGATAGCAGCAGCACCCTTCATAATTTTGACCACCCCTAAAAGTGAAAATTTGTTTGATGGAGTTAATGTGCATGGTAATTAAGTGTAACACATGGAGACCCAATGAGTGGTACAAGTGGGAAACACAGCATGTTACACCAAACACAATTACTGTTATTGGACCCCATTATATTCCTACAACAACACCAACACCAACACTAACACTAACACTTTCCTTTCATTTTTCAGCACGCTTCATCTTCTTGACTTCTTCTATTTTGCTTTACTATTTCACCATCAAGTCTCATCATCATTCCACGCTCGCTCAATAATCATTTCTTCTTACCTAGCCTTTTCCTTTTTCAACCACTAGCGTCTAGCTACCACCATTCATAAGCACATACACAACAGTTCTGGTCATTGAATTTCACTGTGCTACCACTTGTAATTTCATTACTACAAGAAGCAATCTTTTTGACAGGAACAACCTATGTGAAGGGAAAGGAACATCTCCAAGAAGCAGAACAAGTACATTTCCTACTACCCTTTTGCCTTTCTCGTCTATTACCTCCCTAAAAATTTCTTCTTCTTTTGAGACTCTCTATCCATAGAACAAGATTTTCTTTCTTTCTTTTTTTGGGTCTAGTTCGTAAATATATATATATATATATATATAATTCCAGCTTAGCTTCTTTGCTGAGCTGCTTCTCTACAGATCATGTTTTGATGAGCCATTTTATTGCATCTTAATCTCATTAATTCTCACCATGTTATCTTGAACCCACTCATTCTAGAATTAAAGAATTTTACTTTTTGATTCTTTAAAAGAAAAACTCCTCACCACTAGAGAATCCTTTCCTTTTTTATGTGTTAACCAGAGAATACCAACAAAAGGGAATTCAAGTTGGCTCCTTTTTGTCCTATGGACCCTGTTTTTTCCCTGATTTTCATCATACTTTCTTGGGTTTCATTCACATTTCCTGGATCTGAAGCTCAAACTCTTAAATCATCGCCTCATGTTCTTGACCTGTTCATAAGGGATCACACATTCAAGTCATTGGGAAAAAACTTGAAGACAGGGATACCACAATCAGTGAAGCTACCAGCAAATTTATCAGGCATCAAAGTTGACACATTGAGGTTGAGATGTGGTAGTTTGAGAAGGTATGGTGCAAAATTAAAGGAATTCCATCTGGGTATTGGTGTAACTGTTCATCCATGCATTGAGAGGGTAATGTTGATTAGACAAAACATGGGTTATAATTGGTCTTCTATTTATTATTCTAATTATGATGATTTATCTGGGTATCAACTTGTTTCTCCAATTTTGGGACTTCTAGCTTACAATGCTGATGAAGATTCAAACACTAGCAACCCTTTTCAGCTAGGGATTTCAGCTGGAGAAAATCCAATCACAATTGATTTCAAAAATTCCACAAGTTTCAACAAAGGGATTAAGCCATTTTGTGCAAGTTTTGAAGGAGATGGGAGAATGACACTAGCAAAGACAAGCCCATCAAGCCCACTTGTTTGTGTTGCTAAGAGGAATGGGCATTTTGGGCTTGTTGTGGAAGCCCAATTGGATCAGTACAACAGAAAGCCCATTAGCCAGTGGAAAGTAGCTGTTGGGAGTACTATTGGTGCTGCTTTGGGTGCTTTTCTTTTAGGGTTGCTTCTTGTGGCTATGCTTGTTAGGGTTAAGAAGAGATCAAGAATGGTGGAGATGGAAAGAAGGGCTTATGAAGAAGAAGCCCTTCAGGTTTCCATGGTTGGACATGTTAGGGCTCCTACTGCACCGGGCACTAGGACCACACCTGTAATTGAGCACGACTAAATTTGTGTTTGGTTTCACGTTGAACGTGGAACGTGGAAGGTCCGTTGAAATGGATTTATATGTTATCTCATTCAAACAAACGTCAGTATTAACTTCCATTGTGTTTCTCATCAATCAATTTTGCAACATTAAGATGACATTCAATCAAATTAATCATAGGCCAAAGGTAAAAAATGTTGTATTTTTAGTTCCCAAAAAAGTCTTCTAAATTGAGAGGACTTTGATTCCAACATTCTGCATATTCACAATTCTTTTTTGTCTCCTCCAAATTGAAATGCTTTGACTCTGAGTGTGGTGTTGTTCAATGTCTTTTGGGTGAAATTGTATTTGATTAATTCATTTGTGTCTATTTGTTTTCTAAAAGAACTTGCAGCTTTTTGTGACTTAGTGTGTCAGAAGAAATAATGAATCAGAGTTTGCTTGAAGCCACAGACATGCACTATCATTGTGTTGTTCAAAAGTCAAAACAAACTACTTATCTGTCACTGTGAGGCTCCTATGGAAGTAGAACTGTCCTATGATGATTTCTTATGCCCAAAAGCAATGATTCATGTTTCATACACATCATATTTTTAGGGTAGAGAGAGACAAATTTTTTTAAAAAAATGTTAATAAAAAGTAATGTGATCGAAAAAAAGATACACAAAAAAGAAAAAACAAGTGAGTTTATTATTATTTTTTCTTTTAAATTAACAAAGCAATCTTTTATATGCTTGGTTGTGTAGAAATAAAGTAGAAGAACATGTTGAAAAAAAAAATTATTTTATCGAGAAGTTAATTTATCTTTTTTTCAAATATCCCTTTAAAATTCCTTCCAATTTTTTTTATATAACCATGAGTTTTCCCATTCTTAGGATAAGACTATTTTTGTTTGCGTTCTGTGACTGGTGTTGGCCACTAGAATTTGACATAGGTGAGATTCGAACACGAGACCTCCTGCTATGGATCGTTTCACCCATGAACTTAGCGGGGCCTTACTAAGTCAACCCTTGAGTTAAATTCCTTCCAATTGAACATAGGCTTCACATGCCACTAATTTTTTTTTGTTGCGGATAAAATTAAATTTCAAGTCTCTTACTCTGTTTTTTAATAGGAAAGTAGTACAACTGGAGATCGAACCTCGTATTTACACACGTATGTCTCGATACACTCATCAACTGAACTATATGACTGGGACACTATGTTACTTTTGAACAGAAAGAAAATAAAAGAAAAATAGTAGTATTGTTTAATATTAAAGAATAAAACGAAGCCAAAAAAAAGTGTCAAAATAATAAATATCAAATTTCCCCCAATATCAATATAATATATAACTCTCTTTTAAAAAAAAATATAATATAACCACTGGTTTCCTTACATAGAAGAAGGGCAAACATGAGCATTCACTTTTTTTCTCAATTTTTTTTTTCCATTTTACGCCTTGGTCTCAATAAAAATAAAATGGGTCTTGTTGAAGAATGATCAAAAGAGCACTTGTTAAAAGACAATAAATATATTATTTTTAATGTTTTTACTATAAAAAGTAAAGTGAAAATATTATCACACCCTTAAGTTTATTTCACTCTTTTTAAATAATTTTTAATGTGTAATATATTTTTTAACCCATCAAAACAAAGTACTATTCCATAACCATTATCAAAATATTCTAGACAAGAACGACAATATGTCATCTCAAAAAAGTATCATTAAATATTTTTTTAATTTTCAAAACAATAAATTTTATTGATTTCAATAAAATATTACCATATTTATATCCTCAAAAATTGTCCTTTTAATATTTCCCAAATAAAATCTATATCTATATAACTAAATAAGGGAAGTTTTCTCTTTACCCAATTTTTTACCTTGTGTTACTATTCATACAAGGGAATTAATAAAATGTCATTGTATGTATTTCTTTGTAACAATTTTATTTGGGGTACATATTTTAGTCTTTTTGATTACATATTATCTTTAATTATAAAAAAGTTATGCACCTTTCCTTTTTTTTTTTTGCACATCACTCTAAAATTAAAAAGTAAAAAAAAAAAAAGTACTATGTGGCCGCAAGTCTACAACACTTATGTCTGCCTCGTTTTTTTCTTTCTATATATGCAAATATGCTATTCATCGAGTCAAAATAATTAAAAAATAATATTTTTCATTCAACTTAAAAATATATAAGTAAGCACACAATTAGTTAAATATAAAAAAAAATATGTGATCAAATCTGTATGATTAATTTACACAATTAGTCATATATGTTTAATCAAATAATATACAGATTTAACCATATATTTAATCAGTTATATGATGGGTTTTATTTTTGAGATGGTACAGAAAATCCACTTAGAATTAAGAAATTAAATAATTTTAACTTAACTTTTTAATAGACGTACAATAAATTATTTTTTTTATAATCGAGAATAATAAGAGAATAAGATTTCATAGAACAAATTTGATAGTGATTAATATAAAAGTCTTTACAATGTTAAAGTGGTAAATATTATTATTTTCATCTCTCTTTACAATTAATAAAGAGATAGATAATATGTTGGGATTACAAAAACATAACACATAATATTTTGCGTATTATATTATTTCTATTTTTTTTTTCTTTAACTTAGTGTCAGAATAAACCTGTGTAGTACACAAGTATCCAATAGTATTTATTTATAAATTTATCTTCAAAATCAAAATTTCGAGTTAGGCGTAAATATTTAAAGACAATAAAATAAATTAAGAAGATGATAGAAGAACATATTTATAGAAACAAAACCATTCATATTGAAAATGCAAAGATTACATGCTTGATTGTTCCGACACTGTCGCCACTTGAAACACTACCCATCCTAAAACCTTCTATGAAGGCATATTAGACTTAAATACCCTACATAAGGACATGTGTCCTATATTATTTTAATTGACTAGACTAGACTCGAATATAAAACACACCTATAGATAAGGGTAAATTACCTGTTTTCACTATCCTCCATCTTTTGCAACTAGACCCCTTTAGTTTGAATTTTGGCAACAATAAGGGCCTGTTTGGCACATATTGGAGTTTAGAAAAGAAAAATCAAAGGGGGCTTCTAGAAAAGAGAAGTGAAAGGTGAAAATTGGCCATTTATGATTTTACCCCATGTCAATTGAAATTCCAAGAGAAATCTGGGGTTGAGTTGAAGGCAGCAGGAACAGGAACAGCAGCAGCAGAGAAAGAAGTGATGGAATCATGTTCATTATTGGGCACCAATTCAGAAGGCATCATCATCCTGTAGCCATTGGCACTTACCCTTTGCAAATTCACGTTCATCTGAGGCTGAGGCTGAGGCTGAAGAGAGTTAGCTGCCGAAATTACATTCCAGCCCCCAGAACCACTTGCATTGTTGATGTTCTGTTGAACCCCATTATTGTAAATGCCAATCAAAGCATCATTTGCCTTTCTTTTTTTGCTAGCAGCAACTAATTCCTCAAATGGCACGACAAAGTTGTTCATTGGAATTGCAGGCAATCTGGCGGATCCAACACCCTCACCCTTTGGGGAACAAGTTAATTATTCAAAATGTTACAACTTATTATTATTATTGAAAACAAATTAAAAATGAAAGGAAATTGGCCAGCGATACTAACCTGCGGCTGAAAGATTGCATCAGTGTCAACATTATAATCAGTTGTGTCAGCATCGTTGTTCACTGCAGCAAGTGATGCGAAAATTTGAGGGTGTGATTGTTTAGCCAATAATTCCTCTCGATTCATCACGATAATCCAAATAGCATTTTCCTTTGCAGATAATTTATCTTGGAGGCTCCTAGATTGGCGCACAATGGCTCTTATCTTTCCAATATCAGGAGATAAGTGCTTGATAATTGCAGTCAGCACACAGAGCTTCCAAACTTTCTTCAAGTCATGAGGCTTCCTATATGGAGGTGGGCCTGGGTCGTTCGAAAGGCCCATTGAGGCCCACCACCATTCATTTCCTTTAGGCCACCACGGAGGAATCACACCCCTTTCCAAAGGGAATTTCCTCTGTGGTGGATCACAGTGTTGCATTAAACAGGACAAAAGTGACCCCAGTGTGGTGTCTGCGAGATCTCGCAATGTGTAGTTGGCAGATATTTCTCCGTTTGAGATCTCGTGGAGCCCATGAAGCCCCATTTCTTGATCGTACCTATCAAATAAAAGTGCAAGGTTTTGTATGAGCACATTGTTCTATTAAGCGATAATAAGAATGAATGAATTAGATGACTACTGACTTAGCAATTGCAGTAGGGGCGTTACGGTCGAACTTGACCCTTTCCTTCCACCAGCCGCGGAGGTTGTCGGAGGTTCCCACGATGGGTTTGGCGTTCTTGGGAATAATGCCATAGACAAAACCTTGAGCCTCACAAACCTCCATAAGCTTCAACATGTTCCTTAGGATGGTGTCTTGTGCACGAGTCATTGTCTTTTTCTTTAGCATTTCAATTGAGTCACCCTTCTCACTCTCTTTCCTCTCATCTTTGAGTTTCCTCAACAGCATTCTGTCCCTCCACATCCTTGTCTCAAGTTCCTCAATTGTTAAATTCTCGTCATCCACCTTTTCCCCTTCCTTCTTCTTCTTATTATTATTGTCAGTATTATTAATTGCTTCATCGCGGTCGTCATCGTCGTCGTCTTCTTCTTCTTCAACTTCTTCTTCTTCTTCTTTTTCTTTTTCGCCATACATGGAAGAAGACTCTAAGAAAGCAACCACATCATCAACCAAACTTGAACCCATAATTGCAATATCTGCAAATAGAAAAGAAAATGTTTCCTCAACATCAAGCAATCATATATTCATTAGACATGAAAAAAATCTCACACTTACGTATAATTCCAAATCTAGGAGCTAATTAACAATCCAAAGGCCTCATTTTTATATATTTTTATTTTAGAAAATATTTGAATATTTTATGACATAAAAAAATAAATTTATTCTTCATAAAACATCTATATCGCATATATTATCTATTATTAAAAAGGCCCAATCAAAAAAAGAATTCATTTAGGCCTCAAAATTGGTTGGGCCGGTCCAAATGTCTGCATTATATTGATTAGACAATATTAATTTAAATTTGGACAAAATTTAAAGAATATGCACAAGTAAATAAATGTATAGTGAAGACGGCAAATGAGAAAATAAAAATCATAATAGATTTGGATTCTCTCATATTTTTCGCGAAAAAAGTAGACATAACAAAATAATAATAAATTCACTATCATTCTTTAAAAATTTTATTGTTTATCTCAATTATGTAACGCAGTTGGTGAGTGTATAAGAATATACGTGTGTGAGTACGGAGTTCGATATCCGGTTGTACTACTTTTCTATGAAATTTTTTTTATTGGTTTTATTTGTCTCATAATACCGAAAACATAAAAAAGTATGACAGGATTCAAATCCAATCACAATGGCATCTCATTATTTGTGATTTACAAATAAAAAATTGACGCGACGCCGAAGCTCGGAAAATAAAATTGGGATTGGGATGGTAACTGTAAGTAGTGAGAGTGACCAGTGTTGAAACGCTTAGAGAAACAAATAAAAACAATACAAAATGACAAAACAAAATAAATAAGTTTAACACATATATTTGGACCACTTCAAACACGATACCCGTTTACAAATGAGAAACCGTACTTCATGTTTAGAGTATTGAAATTTGTAATCATAAATTTCAACCGGTGTCAATGAATATCGATCTAAACATATCCTAAAAATTCAGTTCAAAATGGCCATAGACACAATTTCAAGGATTATGACCTCTTACTAAAAATCGAGGCATATGATGACATGCATATCACCATGAGAAATTTTGTGATTCTTTCTAGTCAAACAAAATGAAAGGAAATAAGGAAAACGTACTAACAACAAATGAAAGACGCAAGAAAGGGAATAATCATGAAGGTCATAGGTTTGAATCATACCAGAAGTTATACTTTTCTCGATCGAGAATAAGACGTTGGACGAATAAATAGAGAGTTGTTCCGATAGAAGTGAGGGATTGAGAAAAACGAGAGAGAAAAAATATAGATAGAAATCGTTCAGTGAGACAAAAGGAATGATGAGAACGTCCGTCTTATATAGAAGTCTTTAAACTTACAATTATGATAATAATTAACTTCTAAATCATGGTTAAGAGATGAGTACCATAATTTGGATTGTGATAAGATGGGTTTAGGTAAAAAGAAACGCTTATAATCACTCGCCCTTAACTCAAAGGCTTAAATGCTGTCTAAGGCGTGATTTTTTTATTAGCGAAAACGTGTCTACATGTGTTTAAATCAGGAAGTTATTACTCAAAATTTTACTCTTCAATCTCTAAACCAACCTGTTGGATTTTTTTTTATATAAGCAAAAGGATTCTTAAAAAAAGATTAATAAAAATTATTCGTCACTCGAAAAAATATGAAAGCTACGTAGGTGTGTTTGGATAGACAGCTTAATTAAGTACTTTATACAATAAACTATTTTTAAATAAATTTTTATGGACAAAATTGTAAATTAAAACTTACTTGAATAAACTACTATTTCAATAAACTTATGAAAATAAATTGAAAACGACTTATAGAAATCTATAAGATATTTTCATAAGCTGCGAATAAACTCTTCCAAACAGGATGAAATAGTTGATATAGAAAATTAACAAAATTGAATCCACTGGGCAGATACATCTGTTCTTTTTGAAGTTGGGTTATTTTAGTAAAATAATTAAAAGTCAAATATAAAATTAGGAATTTATATATTATATGGAAAAACCTTATAAATTAATATTTTTCATTAATTTGGTTCCATATAAGGATGCAATTTAATTATATTCCAATTTGAAATTGAAGTTACTGTAATAGGTATAAATTTACTTTCCCAACCAGATCACTATCATTTTGGTAAATTTTAGTATTCATTGAAATTTTCCTTTTCAATACCCATATTTTAAAATTATTTTATCTAACAATTTTATTTATGTATTTAATGATGAAAAAGTAATTTATTTAAAAGAAACGTAAAACACTGCAAACATTAATGTAGCATAAGAAATTGTAATTAATTCAAACTTTAATTAATTATGACAGTGTTTATATATTGCCTCCTTATTTATAAACACCTAAATAAAAAAATTGGTATTCTTTTCAATACGCACCTACTACAAAAACTAGAAGTATTTATTGTATTTTTTAAATTTTACTCTTAATTAAATGAGAGTAGTTGAATTTAGTTTTAAACGATACGATAGTGGAGTTTGATTTAAATAAGAGTAAAATTGTAAAAAGATTATTATTTGTCAAAAAATTAATGCATTTTATTGAAGTTAACACTTTTTTTAGAGTGTGTTTAATAACCCGTGAAAAAGAATCGATTATCTGAGACATAAACAATTTTTATTTGGATATATTTGCGATTAGAAGCGATTTTTAAGATAACTTTAAGTTATAAAAAATGATTTTAAAGCTTTTTGAAACGATATCCAATTTTTAGCGAAAGGACTAATAACTTTTTCCTCTATTAAAAGAGTAATCAAAAGATTTTATAAATGTAAAATGCAATTATCCAACATATGTTAGAAAAAAATCTAATCTAAACACACGTTTAATACGTGTGATTTTTATTTTAAGTGTTTATAAATAAAAACTAAAATTACAATAAACAGGTTTATATATCATCTTAAGCATATTATAAAAATTTACTGTGCTATTCTCTTACATATCCTTTTTTTTAAAAGAAATTTTCTTACATATCCTTTTATTACTACTTCATAAAAAAAAAATATAATTATACCTTTTGTTGTTATTTTTACTCTCTTCAATTCAAAATAATAGTAGCTTTAGTATATTTTTTTTTAAAAAAAAATTACTACTACAAAATTCCAATGATAAATTAACTATTTTTTGAAGTAATTTTATCCTTAGATAATTATTGTAGAGTTTTTTAAATTTGGAAAACTTTTAGGTTTTTAAAGACCACTTAATTATCTATTGATCTTTCACCATTAATTTATTGCGCTAGTTAAATGGTATAATAAAAAAAATTCAATAATATTTTTCACAAAATAAGAATATTAAGAGCATGTTTTTTTTTAGTTTTGTTTTTGTTTTAAGTTTTCCATAATTTTATTATAAAATAATTTTCAAGAATAGTTTATTCAAAAAAGAGGAATTAATTTTCAATTCAAATTAGTATGTAAATTTAGAAAACTGAAATAAGTTTTATTAGATGTTTTAAAATTTTAGTTTTTAAAAACTAAAAAACACATGTAGTTCTTAAAACTATTTTCGAATACTAGCCTTGCCAAACATATTTTTTAGTTTTTTATTTTAAATACAATAAAATGTTTTTAGAAACAATATAATTAACAAACAGGCGCTTAATATTTTACTACCTCTGTCACACATTATTTGTCGTTTAAGGTAAAACACGTAGTTTAAGAAATATAATTAATTTTTTTGTTTTCATGAAAATATTTGTATAACTTCCTATCATACTCTTTATCACTCTTTTTAATTAGTGAGTCACATCTCTTATAACATTCTTTAAAAGCTCAACTATGGTATATTTAGTAAAATGATAACAAATGCTTTATCGGAATGTGACAAATAAAGTGAGACAAATTTTTTTCTCTAAAATGACACATAATATGCGACGAAGGGAGAAGTTCATAATCTTAAACGACTACTCGCTCCAATTTTGAATATAAGTAATTTTGACCAAGTTTGCACATATTAAGAAAATTTGTCATCTTCAATTAATACTTTAAATTTTATATTAAAAAAATACTACTCCCTCTATTCTAAAACTATAATCATTTTAAGGTTTTTCACATATATTAAAAAGTTATTAATTATAGTGAAGTTTTACAAAGAATTGACTAAATTATTCTTATTTAAAATTGGTAGGTAGAAGTGATGTGAGAGAAATAATTGTGATATACATTTATTAGATAAGGATATAATTAGAAAAAAAATATTAATTGCATCTTGAAACTTTAAAATGATAATTATTTTGAAACAAAATTTAAAACATAAAATGATTATAATTTTGGAATAGATGGAGTACTATATTTGCTGAATTGCCTTTTAAGCCTTCAAAGGTAGTAGAGACAAACATCACAAATGTTCATTTCTAAAATAAGCGTTTGATCGGTGAAACTTAATCCAATGAGAGAGAAAGTCTAATAATTAAAGAGCTTGGTGCTATTTGTAAGGAGAATAGTTTTTCTCTCTTGTTAGAAACACAAGAAAATTAAATGAGACATTGAAAATAAAAACTAAATTAAGTTAAGAGTAATTTAAGAATTTTATCATTAATTAAAATAAAATTAATTGTTTTTTCTTATATTTGAGACCAAGCTAATTTTGTGAAAGTTGTTTATACTGAAAATCGGAGGGAATATTATTTTGGACAGGAATAAATACTTTTTTATTTATCAAGGATCACATATAATGTGTAAAACAACTAACTAAACATTGAAAAATATTAACTAGTGCCCTTAGAGTATTTATTAAAGATAAAATAAAATATTTTTGTTTGGATGAAAAACGTTCGTAACACATACTTTTAAAATAATTTTAAATTATTAATAGAGGTGTATTAATTCCACCTTAATAAATACACTGAAAACAATGTTTAGTAAAATCCTTAAACATTGAAAAATGTTAAATCTTCTTATTAATCTTTCTATTCACTTAATTTTAATAATTGTTATTTATCTTTCACTAAGCATTTCCTCTTTAAAAGAATAAATTACAATTGTCAAAATTAAATTGATAAAAAAATTTGTAAGAAGATTTAGTAAAAAACTATAACATTTCTCTTGAAAATTAGGTGAGAGTAAGGGAATATAACTCACAATTAATTAAGCATTTGATGGAATACTAATAGCAGGAATTTAATGAATATATTCATTAATTATGTTATTTACTGCTTTTTGAATTTTTGTCAAAAAAATTATTAAATAATATTCATTATGCAACAAAAGGAGTAAATACTTCCATCATTTCACAATATACCAATCGTTTAAAGTTTGGTCATCATAATTGAGAAAAACGTTTACAAAATAAACTACTTAATTTTTTAATATATTATTCCTCTTTCATAATTAAATTTATCTCTCGTTACATTAATTTATCTCTCTATACTCAATATTAACTCTCTGTCTTCTAAGGACATAATTGAAAAAAAAAACAATTAATATCATCGTTGAAAAAAAAAATAATTACTTCTCTTACTGTTCATGTAATTGACTATTTTTGCTTATAAAAAAACAATTTTTTTAACGTGTGTAACATTGTACTACTTCCGATTCACTTATATATAAGCAAAAATTAACTAACTTATGCATATCAAGAAAATTAGTTAGTTGCATTTAATTTTCTCGATTTCATGTAAAAGATAAACTCCAATTACTAAAATTACCTCCATCATATTTATTACTCCATCCGTTCCTATTTATAAGTCACTTTTAACTAATTCACACATCTTAAGAAAATTAATTAAAATTAGTTAATAGTATTGGAGTTAAAAAATTTGTGTTGACTTTCCAAAGTTACCTTTATTTAATTTTTTTTGTTTCACCAATCTCTTTCATCACATACTCTATCTACTTTAATTAGAGCAAGGCTATTGGTTGATATAATTATTGAAAATTGTAAAGTTCTTAAATATCACAAGGGTATATGAGGAAAAAAATATTTAATGCTTCACATACTTTAAAAAGTGACTTATAAAAAGGAACATAAAAAGTTTCTTGAAGGTGACTTATAAATAGGAACGGAGGGAGTAAAAGATAGGGGTAATAACATTAAATGAAAGATAGATTAGGAATAATAGTATTAAATATAAGAGAAGTGGTTAAATTTTGCTTATATTTCGGACTAAGAAAAAATAAAACTTTTTTTTTTTGCTTATATTTGAGTCTAGAGGTAGTACATGTTAAGAAATTAAAAGTAGAAACATTTTATAGGGGAGTACAATATTTATTATAGTAGAGGACCAAAATCCATTAAATACTTAGGGGTTGTTTGGAACAATTTCGATTTTTAGATTTTAAAAATTATATTATAAAACAGTTTTTCGAAATAGTTTTTTAAAAAGAGTGAGAGGAGTTTTCAATACAAATTTGTGTGAAAATTCAGAAAATTAAAAACTGAAAAAAGTTTTAGATGTTTCCAAATTTTGGTTTTTAAATACTGAAAATCAAAAACCGTTCCCAAAAATTATTTCTAAAAACTTGTCTATCAAACGAGTATTTTAATTTTTTGTTTTTAAAAACAAAAAAATCTTTTCAAAAACAAAAATCAAATAAGCCCTTATTTTTTCTCATAAAATATTTCCACTTTTAATTTCTTAACATGTACAAAGTTACGCATATTAGAAAAACCATAAAAAAACAAGAAAAGTATAATCAAAAGGAATTAAGCATTATTGGAGCACTAATAGTGGTAATTTAGTTAAAAGAGTTTCGGTAACCATTGTCCTTAACTCTAAGGATAATTGATAAGAAATCCATAAGTAATTTTCTGGTCTTTTTTATAAGAAACATTAGACAAGTTTTATATTTATCAATAAAATATAATAAGTGATGTTCTATTCAATTAATTATGTGAGAAAATTATTAAAATATCCATGTAGTAATGCATCCATTTTTATGAAAAATTGTGAGTATTCATATTGAGGGTAACAAAGTACTTTTACTCTTCATTAGCTATTAATACGCCTGAAAAACTCACAAAGTCTCTTATAAAAAACACAATTTTTTTCTCTTTTTGTCTCTTATAGAAAGCACCAGAGGTAGTATTTTTTAGGATTTGGTTTCTCTAGAGGGAGTAAATGTGTATAGTGAAAAAGTAGGAGGTGTATTCACAATTCAATCAAAGTAAGTTAAAGTTATGTGATATTGTAATTCAAATCAATGATTGATATACTCTTACTTCTTGATTTTACATACACTCTTATTTTAGAGGAGTAAAATCCTATTTTTTATTACATGCAAACTTAACTATTTTTACTTCATTTAGAGTATATTTGGAAAATAAGCTGAAAACTTTTATATTTTAACTTTTAGTTGTAAAGTTGACAGTAAGATTATAACTGTGAGTTAGATCTGTTTGGCAAAATAAACTGTATGATTAAATAAAAATATGTTAAATAACTAAAAATGATAAATAATATAATATTATATTAATAAATGAGGATAGTGAAGCGAGAAAAATTGTAATTTATAAAAAGGAATAAAAATAATTTAGAAAGTAAATTATTAAAAGTTAAGAGCTATTTTGTGACACTAGAAAGGTGCTTATTATTTGGTTTGTTTGTTCAATTTGATATGATTTCAACGAGCCTTATTGATTGAAAACACTCTTCTTCTTTTTCTTTTATTTTTTCCTTTTTAAAGTATCTACCGTTAAAAATAGTAATTAAAATTTTCTTCCCAATTGAAAACACTCTTTAATTTATGTTTTCTTTATAAAAGGGCCTAATAATATATTATATAATTATATAGGTTTTTATTTTCTATTGCTCTAAGGGTAATGGTTAAACAATCTAAAAATTTAATGTTGAAAAGTGTAAAATATTTATTGCTACCAAATTATTTTCAATTTATTTTAAATGTAAAATTTTTATTCATAAATTATTTAATCATTATCCTTAGGACAATAGATAACAAAACTTGAATTATATATTATAACATTATAACATTATATAACAAATAAAGCCAGCCCAAGTGCCCAAGTCCCAACACAGAGCAGGGATAATCTAGCCAAAAATAATAATAAAAATGAAAGTCCTGCTTCTCTCACAAAGGTACAGCTAACGGCAAAATGGTGGGTTTGATGGAAAAGTTTTATTAATATCGTGACATCTATTTAATTTATTCATTGATAATATATTTAAACTCATATAATGAATAAAAAATAAATCAATGTTTAAAATAATATTTTAAAAAAAAGAAGCTCTCAGTAGCAACAAATTTCTGTCTTGAAAAAACAAGTCATTTTTAGAGTTGCCAATTGCTATAAAGAACAAGTCTATTTTATTCATGGCCTTCAAGAAACGGCGAGAGTTTCTCTTCAATGCATACAATTCACAAATACGTTTGTTTTTAACTTTGTAATGAAAATATTTAATTTTAAATATTAGGAGTAGTATAATGTGTGAGTGTGTGAGTTTGGCCGATCAAAAAAACCTTAGTATGTACTATGTGCTATATGTAGGGAGAAATTAAAGTTTATTTTATGTGAGAGTAAAAACAAATAATTTTGTTTTTTTTTTATACAGAACCTTAACTCTTACTATTTAGTTAAATATAATTTCCTTTAAAATTTTAAATTCTTTTATCTAAATTATATATTTTACTACAAATTAAAGTATTTAAATATTCCTTTATACAAAACGATAGAATTCCTCTTTATAAATTCTTTTATTTAAACAGTACATTTTTACTATTATTTATATGCAAGATAATAAAGTCCCCATTTGGAATTCCTCAGCCAGACACAGGGAAGGAAATGTAATATTAATTCAAGCAAACATATATTTACTTAGTATAAACAATATAATATTATAATTAAGAACCAAAGAATAAGAAGAAGAAAAAAATGAAACTGGTTAACCAATTAGGACTAACATGTCTAGCACTCCATTTAGACATGCAAATAATTATATAATTATATATAAGTGCCTTGCACGTAAAAAAGAAGTCGCGTGTTACTACCAAACTCTTAACACTATATATACATAATTCTTGTCAAATATGTAATTACTCATCACAATTATATTCCTACGTACAAGTTCGATCGATTAATTACATTTGACAATCCTTAATTAATCATGTCTGCCTTGATCAAATCCTACGGGAAAATCGATGAACACGATCAAATAATGTTGCTAGAAGAAGCCAAGAGAAAAACCCGAAAGAGAATCACAATCATAACTTTATCCTCAATAATCCTTATTGGTGTTACATTTGCTGCTGTATTTGGAATTATTAACAACAATAATAATAATTCAAAAATTGGTGGCAATTATTCTGTGCCTAATTCTTTGAAGGCTATTTGTGAAGTGACCCTTTACAAGGACTCATGTTACAAAAGCCTTAGCTCTGTTGTGGATAACTCTGGTAACCTTGAGCCTCAAGAATTGTTCAAGTTGTCACTAAAAGTGGCCTTAGAACAAGTTTCTAAAGTTTTTGAGTATTTCTCAAAGGTTGGAGTTTTTAAAGAGATCAGTGATGGAAGGAGTAAGGAAGCTTTGAGAAATTGTAGAGAGCTTTTGGATCTTGCTGTTGATCATTTGAATGGATGTTTGAGTGCTTATGGGGAAAATTCTTCCATTTTTGATGTTATTGAGGATCTTCAAACATGGTTAAGTGCTGCAGGTATATAATTATGTACTATTTGTTTTTATAAAATATGCTTATAGTCAAAATTCATCATAAATTGCTGTTTTAATTTGTTGTATGCTAAAATAGGTACATACCAGCAAACTTGCATTGAAGGGTTTGAGGATTCAAAAGCAAATATTATAAACCATCTTAAAAATTCTACAGAATTCACCAGTAACAGTCTTGCCATCATCACATGGATAAACAAAGCTACAACAACACTAAACTTAAGGCGCTTACTTACTTCGAAATCGGCACCAGAATGGATTCATTCTACGGAAAGGAAGCTTCTTGTTAGAACGGAGGATTTGAAGCGGAAAGCTGACATTGTTGTGGCCAAAGATGGAAGTGGGAAATATAAAACCATTTCTGAAGCACTCAAACATGTTCCTAATAAGAGCAATAAGAGGTTTGTGATATATGTGAAGAGAGGGGTTTATTATGAAAATGTGAGGGTAGAGAAGAACAAATGGAATGTGATGATGATTGGTGATGGTATGACTTCTACCATTGTCTCTGGAAGCCGTAACTTTGTTGATGGCACTCCAACATTTTCCACTGCAACATTTGGTATGTAACTATCTACATTTATTTGATCTCAGTAGTTTACTCTCATTTACAAATTAGTAGTGCAAACTGCACCTTATTTGGTTGAAAATGGGAAAGGAACCTCTCTAGTTTGCTTGGGAATTACACCAGCTGTAATTCATTGTTGAATTGCTAGAGACGGTAGGTGCAATTCTCAACGAGAGTGGAGTGGATCCGAGTCCGTTAAGAACATAGAGAGAACAAAAGTTACAATTTTTAGTGTCAAAACTAATCTATAAATGAGGATTAACTATAGGTAACAGTTTCAACCAGTTTTCTATGTTAAGAGTTCATACCCATGCATAGGATAGGAAAATCGTTACTTCTTTCTTACAATGTAATGTGTATCTTCTCATAAATACACTTTGAAAATATTTTCTTTTTATGTACTTTGGGTCCAAATTTAGCTGTTTTTGGAAGAAACTTCATTGGAAGAGACATGGGTTTTCGCAACACAGCAGGTCCACAGAAGCACCAAGCAGTAGCACTAATGACAAGTGCAGATCAAGCAGTTTACTACAGATGTCAAATTGATGCATATCAAGACACCCTCTATGCTCACACAAATCGCCAATTCTACAGAGAATGCAACATTTATGGAACAGTTGATTTCATTTTTGGCAATTCAGCAGTTGTGATTCAAAACAGCAACATTATGCCAAAGTTGCCTATGCATGGCCAGCAGAACACAATCACAGCACAGGGAAAAACTGACCCTAACATGAACACAGGAATCTCTATTCAAAATTGTAGCATTTCACCCTTTGGGAACTTGAGTTCTGTCCAAACATACCTTGGAAGGCCATGGAAGAATTACTCAACCACAGTTTACATGAGGTCAAGAATGGAAGGGTTTGTTAACCCAAGTGGTTGGTTACCTTGGGTTGGAAACTCAGCTCCTGACACCATTTTTTATGCTGAGTTTCAGAATTTTGGACCTGGTGCTTCTACTAAGAATAGGGTGAAGTGGAAGGGTTTGAGAAGTATTACTAGTCAACAAGCTAATAAGTTTACTGTTAAGGCTTTTCTTCAAGGAGATAGATGGATTCATGATTCAGGTGCTCCCTTTGAGTCTAGTCTGTGACAGCACCCATAAGATCCAGTTTGCAAACCTCCCTTTGTTGCAATTCTCTTTGAGTAAACCTCCACTTTAGTCCTTTAAGTTTGGTTATTTTAGTTTCTTGCTTTACACAAACTTCACTTTTGTCCTTCACTTTGTAAAATGCCATTTAAAATAGTTCTCTCCCCTAAAGATAGAAACTATGATTTTTGTGTCATGTCAAGGACTACAGTGGAGTTTTTATGAAGTTAAACACGCAAATGACCAACACATACGGTCTGAAGGGCTAAAGTGAAGATTTACTCTATTGTGTGTAATTTGTCCCTTCTTATGATCATCTTTCTTTGTATTTTTAGTTTGACACTGTATAATAATTCTTTCAATTTGATTCTTTACAACTCTGCTAATAGGCATTTTTAGCACTCCTTTTTTTCTTACTGTCGTCTCAACATTCTGTATCTCTCCCTCTGTAAAGTTTCTTTCGCTCTTGAAGTAAAATAATGATGCTGCATTGAGATAACAAAGTAATTGTGGACCAATAATCCTAATTGACTTTGAATATATTATTGCTGCAAACTTGTACATATTCTTATTAATTCATACTTTTGAGTTATCATCAGTACATTCATCACTTTGGATTCCTTTCCTTTAAAAGTAAAATTCATTTAGTTACATTACATCTATCAAAAAAATAAAAAAAAACTATTTTTTGAACACAAACTCAGTTGCCTAATTCAGCAACCCTTCAGCATAAGGTATATCAGTATCAGGAAGCCAAGTATTTCCCAAAGTAAAATTGAGCACAGTGAAGTTCCAAGCTTGAGTAGCATTCAACAAAAAGTAACCTGGCCATTGAACTCTATTGTTAGTATTAGAACCAGGTCCATAGTTATTAAACTCGCCATAAAATAAAGTGTCTAATCCAACTGTTCCATTCCACTCTAACCATCCAGAAGAATCAATCAAATCTCCAATATATGATTGAAGATAAACAGTTCTTGAATATTCTTTCCATGGCCTGCCCAAATAACTCAAGGTGGAATTCAAATCAGCAGCCAAATCTGGTCCTGCATCAATTGTGCAGTTTTGGATTGAGATTCCTGTGTTCTGGTTGGGATCAGTTCTTCCTTGTGCTGTGACTGCATTTTTCTGATTTGGCATAGGTTTTCTTGCATAGATGTTGCAGCCCTGGAAGACAACCGCCGCGTTGCCAAAGATAAAGTCAACCGTGCCATAGATGTCACATTCTCTGTAGAATTGTCGGAGAGAGTGGACGTAGAGTGTGTCTTGGTATCCTTCGAAGCTGCAGCGGTAGAATGTGGAGAGGTCGGCGTTGTTTCTTACTGCCACTGCTTGGTGCTTTGAAGGACCAGCTGTGTTTCTGAATGTAATGTCTACTGCTATGAACCTTTCTCCAGCAACAGCTGCATTCACCACAATAGGAGGAGTTAAGGCATTGATTCAGAATGTTACAAAAAAAAAGATAGCAAGTGATTAATTGTACTCTTGCACTATTTCAACATAAATAATAAGAGTGAAGAAATAAATTACTTACCAAAGGTGGAAGAGTTGAAAGTGGTCCAACCATCTACAACACTATGGTTTCCAGTGATGACAGTTTTGTTAATACCATCTCCAACAAGCAACACATTCTTCTTCTCTTTTGGAACAATTACATATTCCTCATAAAGTCCTTCTCTAACATAGATTAGGAAATAACCATCTTGTGGCTTGGTGTTATTTGGTGCAGCAGCAATGGCTTCTCCAATGGAAGTGAAGTTGTCTGAACCATAAGGGCTCACAATCACAAAGTCATATAATAGAATTCCTTCGCTATCACTTTCTTTCAGAATCCTTTCAGATCTAGTACTTGTACAGTTTGATTTCCATGATTTAGTGCAACTGTACTTTGTGCGAAGAAGCTGCAACAAAATTTATGTTTCAACTTTAATTTAGCCTTTCAATAAATATTTAATATATTGTCAAATCTGTGTGTGATTAAGTAACACTAAAGATAAAATTCATGCATAAATGAACATAACACTAGCACAATTGTTTCTAGGCAAATTCGGGATGAAAGTTAAGACAATAATTCAAAATGATCTTAGACGTTTTATGATTCTAGGACAATGTCATATGTATGAACACACTTTTTGGTCATTTGTGAAACTATGTAACAGCTAGAATCTTCGCTCATGAGATGATTAACAAAAAGCAGACAAGATTACGTTATTGCATAATAAGGATGATACATACATACATAATGGCAAGTAGGTGTCACGTGCGTGGTCTGCTGCCTCAAGCCATTCACATAAAAAAACCAGAGCTTCCTAGTTTGACCTCTGGTCAACCCACAAACCATGTGGTTCACTCGTCGTATCATTATTTTTTTAATTAACCAGTTCATCATAAATTTGAGTTAAAATTAGCCAAATCAAAAGTTTAAGTTTATGTAATTTGAATATTTATTCCATGTCATCATTAGATGCAAGATAAAGTATATTAGAACAGAGGTTTTTTAAATATATAAATATAAATAAACAAAAGGACATTGTACATTAGATGATGGTTGCTTTTATTTGAAGTATGTGTGAATTAGTTAGTAGTATTTTACGTCACAAGTTGGTACTTAACGAAACGTTTATAATAGGTGATTAGGTATTGAAATGTGTACATGGTGAAGGATTTTGTGTGACTATGAATAAGCCTGGAGTCTATCAAGAAGCACGTGGACAACATGTTATGATAATTTAAATCTAGAAAGCTTAATTAATAATGATTGTACTAGTACAGTTACCTTGATGAGCTTCTCAAGTGGCTGCCTAACCTTGAAAGCCTTAGTGGGAAGCCCATGTTTCCTTGTCTTATTCTTCTTCATGTTCTTAGTGAGTGCCTCAGTGACCAACCCAAGTGACACACTGTACAACTGTGTCACATCCTTCAACGGCACCGCCATTGCATTCCCTATGTTGCTCTTTGTCACCACCAACCCGTCGTAACACGTGTAGTGGTTGGTCGCCACCGCACTCAGGTAACTCTCTATCTTCTCAACCAGCTCTGCGTCCGAGGAAGTCGCCCACTTGAGATCCTCGAATATGGAGTCCAAGTAGTGGACGTTGAGCTGGTTGAGGTCTTTGCAGTCACCCAATGCTCCGAGCTCTGGGTGGCTGAGAGAGGAAGATTGGTGGCGTTTGAGGAAGTCGTCAAACACCTTGGATAGTTTTGTTGCCTGTTTTAGGCTTTGCTTTATGGAGAACTTTCCGTAGCCGTAGGGATCGGAGGGTGAGGATCGGATGGCGGAGAGAATGGAACGACATAGTTTTGGGTATAGTGTGGACTTGCAGGCGGCGGAAGGAGTGGGAGGAGTTTGAGCCAGGAGCAATGGAGCAAAGAGGAAAAAGAGGAAGAGAAGAGAAAATTGTGTGGGTGACATATTTTTAGTTTTTGGAGGATGCAAGTGCAATTAATTAATAATATTGTTTGGTTGTTGTGTGTTTTGGCATTACGAGAAGGAAGGATTTAATTTATAGGGAGAGGGAGAGGGGGTGCGAAGCATAAATAAGAATACGCGTAAAGAGAAAGAGAATAAAAAAGAATAGTACTAGTAGTGAGCAGTGAGTAGTGTGGGGTGTGTGTGTCGGTGTAGAATGAATTGAATGCGTTGCAGAACAGAGGAACGTGGAATGGAAGGGTTGAACTAATGCTATAAAGGTTGTTATTGCTGTTTGTTGGTTTCTAGTAACTTTACCCTTTCAATATGTAATCTAAACATTCATTCATTCAAGTCTCCAACCATTTTAATCTCACATTTCGGCTACTTGTTAGATTCTGTTTGGTAAAACTAGCTTATAAGTAGTTTATGACTTATGATTTATAATTAAGTAGAGATGTTTGGTAAAATTAACTTATCGGATAGCTTATATTTGTTAAATGACTTAAAAGGATAAGTAATAATTATATGTAATAAATTATTTAATAAAGTAAACATAATAAATGACTAGACGATAAAATAAAAAAGAATTATTAAAAGCTACTTTTCATAAGCTATAAGCTACTTGAAGTAACTTTTTATAAGCTGACTATAAGTTATAAACTAGTTGTTACCAAAAATCTCCACTTGATAATAAGCTACAAACTATAAATTATAAACTCCTAAATAAACTATAAGCTAATGTTACCAAGCACACACTTACACTCACAATCATCTTTTACTACATCTGTTTCAATAATATATATAATTACTCAATATCCAATCCTAATTATTATAATATTAATATAGTTATATTTCTTAGGGTAATTGTTAAAACTCTCAAGTCGGATACAAATATAGTTATTATTGAGCAACTCTAGATTTAAAGTATATATCATGAATGGTTTCAATAGTGATGGTGGTTACAATAGTATAAATAATAATAAAACGTGTAGGTGTAACACATCTAACAGATTCGTTAGTTGCTCTCTCATGATGAATATGTTCGCCAATTAATATTAATTAATCAACGATTCAATTAAAGGAAGTAGATGACTATATGTATCTTAATAAATGAGACAACAATTTCTCCAAATTCATAAACAAATACTAGTATAAAGGATATATATAGAGCATATACGATTTTAATAGGGGTTCATTTTCTCTTTAATTTATATGCAATTACAATAAAACACAAATAATGAGGAACATACAGTAAGCTAAGGCTGATGAGGGGAATCAATTATATATGGTTGGCAGATGCCAATTAGTGATCCATTTTATAGTACTTTATATTCAACGAAATAAATGTAAGAAAAATTATTCAAAAATGTTCTTTATATTAAGAAAAATTAAAGAAAATTCATGAAAGAATATTTTTATATGTAATTAAAAAATATATCGACGTATATTTAATAATAACACTTACTATATGATTTAAGGACTTAAATAGTGATAGTACGTAGTTATAATACTAGAGAAAATTAAATTTGTAATACATTTAAAAGATTTACCAGTTTCTTTCAATGCGCGTGCCTATCCAATGATGGTATGTTAAATAGTGATGGTATGTTCAATTTTTTTTTAATAGAAAAATACAATAAGCAAAAGATTAAATCCAGATATTTTTTAAAATGCTTGATGGTTGTGCAGGTGTACTCGTTTTTAATTTTTGCACACGGGATTAAAATATAATTTTAGTTCTGATTTTTTTTGGACAATTTGTTTTTAGTTTTTTATGTTTAAACAACATATTAGTCTCTTATCTTTAGAAACAAATGAAACATCATTTTAGTCTATAATTTTGTCAAGATAAGATGTTTTAGTTCTTGAATTTTACTAAAATTAATGTTCTTATAAGTCAATGACTAAAATAACAGATAAAAGTAAAAGTCACACTAAATTGATCGTTTTTATAAGTCATGAATTAAATTGATATATGCTCACAAAATTATGAACTAAAGTGACTATTAATTTAAAGCTAATATTCATCGATAATAATGGCTAAAGCAAAAGGTTTTTCTAGTGAAATTTTTCAGTGAAAGCTTAAGATAGAAATAAGCAATACACATATGCGTGTTGTTTATTGAGATTCCATTTATTTACCAAGGTTACGTTCTATAATTCACGTAATGACATAAGTACTTTGGTCATCATAATTTTAATACAATCATTTATATAAAATAATTATGTATACGAGTGTAATCCATGTTATAACTAATCAAATTTAGAATTTTAGTCTAACTCAATCTCAAAATTTAACTTATAAAATAAAGTTAATCACAGTGTATTGATTTGATTATGTTAAAGAATTAATCTTTATCCTATCTAAACATAGAATCCAATGCAAAATATATATATATATATATATATATATATATATATATATATATATATATATATGGTTGTATCCCACGCAAATAAAATTGATAGTGAAGTTTAATTGGTTGATGGAGGCAGTAGTAGACAGTATATAGTAGTGGGCTAGCATGCATGACAGCCAAAATTCCACAAAGTAGGATGGATCATATTGAGTCAAAGGCAGAATGATTTATAAGTTTGAGAATTAATTAAGTTTGTGCTTGCTTGCTTTCAGTACTGATCACTGTTCTTGTTTCTGTTTCTGGATCGATGTGGACTTTTGCTACTAATACTAATACTACTAGTAAAGAAGAAAGAAGCTTCCTCTGTTTTTGTTCACATTAAAGTTAGTTTCCCACCACACCACACCACAATCTCAATTTCAACCCTAATTAGCTGTACTCCTCTTCTCATCCCCAAGTACTAGTCAACCTACCTCACAAATCCAATTCAACCTTTTTTATTCATCTCATACTACTACTATGTCTTATGTCTTATTTATCGTTTAATTAAGACTCTTATACATAACTTAATCCAATTCAACCTTTTTCCCTACATATCATCATCATATGACACTCAATGGAATTAAATTAGCTTACCAAGTTACTAGTTATACTTATGTCAACTACAAGTGTCATGCTATCTTCGTGAAACTTTTTCTTTACACCATAATTTAGGTGAGATGGCAGAACAACTTGGTGTTTATTTATGTAAGGATGAAGACTAAACAGATTATGATGAAGCAAGCCCATGTGGGTTTTGCGGATTAGGGTTACAAGTTATATACGTGGGCCCAACAAAAACAGAGGACCTCCTCCCGGCCCCCACCAGGCTACTGGATTCAAATCATGTTCTACCAATAGAATATCGTCACGTTATTAAAAAATTCTATTAAGACATTAAAGATTGAAATTAAAGGAAATATTTTTAATGACGTGACAATATTCTATTGGTGAGACATAATTGGGTATATGATTTGGGGACACGTGATTTGAGTGTGGGTGGGAGGGATTGAGACCACCCAAATTTAAAAATCCCACCATCCCTTTATATATAAGAATTATAAATCTATAAATTGATGGTGTCACTCCCAATATGGATGATGCTAATCCCTTCCACCGAGAATGTGCTCCGTCAAGCCCCGAGTACATAAACGAGTGGATAAATAATCAGGCCCAAGTTGAAAAGAAATAAAGCCCAATAATTTTTTTCGTTCAAACACACACGTTTACGCTACACTACTCCTAAATTTATCCCACCATAGATAGAAGTTGAACCCCTTGAGCTCCGAGAGCTTCTCTTTATGCCATTTGAGCTACAAGCTCTCAACAATGACAATAATTAATTAAAACTATTTTAATATTATCTAAAATTATATTTTTAATTTTTTTACATGTGAAATCACTTATAAATTTAATGTATTTAATTTTTGTTGAGACGTGACATATATTAAGGTTAGAAAGTTTTTGTTTTGGTAACCATTTGAGAAACATGTTTTTGTTGAAGCACTTTAGTGAAATTGTTAGAAATAAAAGAGTTAATAGTGAGTCATTTGATTAAGTGAAAGAGTTATTTATTTTGGGTTGAAGATGAGATCAGAGGACGCCATTCACTCATATGGAGTATATAATAGTCTACTTAGCTTTGCAATATTAATGTTGGTTTTGCTTGTTACGTCGATGAAGAGTGACAGAGACAGACAGACTGACTTAAGTTTGAGTAAGAACAAAATTTATATGTACTAAATAAATAGTAACATTCTTCTTTTTCAGTTCTTAAAATACAATAAATTTGGTAATTTTAAATATTGACCAAATATCAAAACCGGCCCAGAGCTTTAATTTAAATTAATATGGAAAATTATGTACCAAAAAAAGTTATTATAGGAAATTGTTATTCAATTTTCTAAAAATACGAGTAGTAAAGAAAATAAAATTAAAATTAAAAAGACAAAACTTTAAAATTAGGAATTTACTAGGAGTAGAATTGAGAAAGAAGGAATTTACTACTCCCACCATGCATGTTTGTGTTATGGAAGTTGCAACTGCACGCGCCTTGTTTTATTAGTAAAACAGAGAGAGCGAAAAACGAGAAAAGAAAATAACCAAATAAAAGAAAATATTACTAACTACTTCAACTCCACCACATTTGGTGTCTGTTTGTATGTTTGGATAAAAGTGAATTCACGTTAACGTGAATCCACTTTAATATTATTTTTTTGTTTCGTTCATTGGATCTGCCTCGACTTATATGCTAAATTTATCTCGTGATTTGACGTGATTCGACACCAATCCAAACACACACACTTCATGTCTGTTTATTTTTTTTTAATAACCAAATAAATGAATTTTCTCTCAATTGCGTTTCAAACGTCTTTAAAAATTTATTTTAGTTTCAATTTAAAACTTAGTAGTCATATTAAATAAAATTCTAAAATTTTTACGATGTACATATACTATTCAATTCTAAAGTTCAATTCAAAATATATTAAAAAAATTGTTAAGCCCTCAAAATTTTCAATTTAGTACTATTACGTAACAAAATTCTAAATTCTATCTCTAAGTTATTACATATATTGTTAGATTTTCAAGTCCATTTTTAAATGAATTCTAGAATCTAATATATACACATTTTAAAATTTAGTGTTTATACTTCATAAACTTTTAATTTAGCTAAGTATATATATATATAGAATCAGTCTCTTTAAACTTAAAAATAAATGCTTTTAGAGATAAATAGGTAAGTGATTAATTTTTTATTTGATTATGATAAGAATTAAAAATTATTTATGTTAAGTTATGATTAGAATAATTACTTTTTTAATTTTTTCTTTTCTATTATAATTGATTATTATGAAAAGTAAGTCAAAGTAAATTCTCAAAATAAGTAAAAAAAACTTAATTATTTTGAGAAGCACAAACACATTAAAATCTGCAAAAATACTTTTATTTATTAAAATAAATACTTATTTTATAAAATAAACACAAATAAATAAGCTCACATTGTCATATTCTATAATTCAAATGAGGGGTGTTTTTGAAAAAATAGGGTGTGTGGTGAACTAAGAAAGGAAGTGATATAACAACAATTACAAATATTTATCGAATTAAATTGACTTAATTATATCCAGACAACCTAATCCAATTCAACTTATTTAATTTAATTTGGGTTTTATAATCAAGTCTAATCTCGAACAAACCCAACTAAACTTGACCTAAATAAGTTGAAGTATAAGATTTTTACATTTAAAACTTGCTGACCCAATGACCTGAGGACTTATATATGTTTTTCTAAAAAAAATTATATACTACTCTTAAAAGTAATATCAAAACAGTATTACATAATATCTAACAAAATATTGAGTTATAGTATTATAAATTTTAAATTAAGACTTGAAATATATATCTTATTTGATGATATTTTTTTAATATTTAATAATGTTATTCTTTAGTGGTAGTTTTAGGTAATTACACCATCCCAACAATTAAAACTAAAATGTAATTTGTAAAGTGATTTTAGATTTTGATTTAATTGTAGTTTTGATGATTGATTATGTGATTTTGATTTTTAAACTTTGCGTAATTTTGATTTTTCAATTTTGTTAATTGTACGATTTTGTTCCATGAACTTGTAATGTACAGTTTTGATTTCCCAATTTATTTTAATTACAAGATTTTGGTCATTTCGTCTATATTTTTTAAAAAGACAATGGTTAATGTTGTTGAAGTAATATCATTAAATGTGTGAGGGTACAAAAATTGCAAAACCAAAAATTTTTAGATCAAAATTGCATAATTAAAAAAAGTTATAACACAAAAATTGCGCAAATAAAATATGATTATATTATGAGTTTAATTGCGTTAACCGTTAGTTTCTTAACGAAAAATGGTCAGTAGAATAAAGATCGTACGTATTGAAAACGTTAAAAACTTAAATCTTACTATTAAAAGTGAAAGAACAAAAATTATACAATTAAATAAATTAAAGAACCAAATAAAACCCAATTAAGCTTAATAATTTCCAATTTCTTAATTTGATAGCCCGACGAGGTGAACAAAATTAACTCACTATTATTTAGATTTATTAGGCTCATACTTAATTTTTTTTCTTGAACTAAATCAAATCAATTTGATTTTTTTTTGTTTTTACTCCAGACTCAAACCAATTCTGGATCAGTCTAGGCTAGAGGCAAATGGCAACAATAGTGGCCTTAATTCAATTGATAGAAACTTTAAAATAAAATAGTAGAGTATGTTTATTACCACTTCAAAAAGTCAAGTGCAACTCCTTTTTAATATATTATTTTGTTTAAAATATATTTTTCAACCAATAAAATAAAAATATTATTAAGTTATTTATAAATGAGTGAAAATAGATATATAGGAGTTTCAACTCAATAATATCACCCAGAAAAAAAATAAATTAAATTGAATTATTAGAAGAGGAGTAGAAGGTACGCGACACGTGCGAGGCGAGTTGAGAGTTGGATTGGTAAACGAAGGAAACTGGGAGGATTTGGAAACCCTAGCTTCACGCATTCAGGGATCCTCCTTCCTCCACTCGCTCATGCTCCTCGCGTGACTTTCCCTTTCTTCCACTTCCCATTCTTCTCTTTCATCATCAATCTCCTCCTCCTTCCAGGTTCGTTCCCTCACTCCACATCTCACACCCCAATCTTTCTTCTTAATTTTACTATTTCATGATAACAAATCGATGTGTTCTTGTTTATCTATCGTTTATTCATTCAGCGTTTTCATTTTTGCTTTACAATCAGTATTAATAATGCTTCTCTGTTGGCTCGGTTCGGTTCGGTTCACTTACTAGGTTGATAGATGTGGCATAATATGCGCAATGAACTAGAATTTGGATTGGAAACTGTATGCTTTGGTGCTAGTTTGGTACTCTGTGAACTGTAGATTGAAAAGTTCGTGAGTCATGACAATGTTTTGTTAGAATTTTTTTATTTTTTTATTTTTTGATGTTTTTGTTTCATGTTTAATTTAACTGAATATTGAAATGAGAACTTTGTGGGTGCGTAGAATATTGCCAATTCTTGTGGATCATTGTGGAATAGTCTCTCTCGGTTAATCGTTGAGATGAATTCTCTATCCAATTTCCAAATTGAACTGCAATAGCAAGTACTACTAGTGCCTCAACTTTTGGCTGGACATGTACCTATATCAATGTTGCTGGTACAGCTTTTAAAGGGAGTCGTGACTTTGCTAGGAGTGTTTTTTCTTCTATTCAAGTTATGTGCTTAGCTTGAGCAGTTGCATTCTTATACTTCTTTCCTGTTTGCTTGCTTTGCTTTTTATAGCACCTAATGGCCTTGGAACTTAAGGCTTGTTTATCTATTGATCTATGCTCGTTGTTTTCCTTGAATTTGTTCTATGGCGTTTGATCCCAATAGCTAAATTTGTTGCAACATCTTGGCCTCTTGGAAGGTTTGCACTAATTTCTCGAAAAAAAATACTCCAGGATGAGGAACTTGAGGAGGCCAACAATAGCCAATGGCAATAACCCAAACTCACGATGCCATTCTTGGCAGGTGTATATTATATATCTATCCTTAAGTTCTTTGATTCTCTGTTTCTCAATTAACAATGTGGGATTCAGAATTTGCGTGATGACCAGGTTTGTTTGTTTGAAGGGTCTGGCATTCCGGTGCCAAAAATCCTTTATGTAGATATTCGTTGTTTTTCTTTCATTTCCTTTTTATATGGTGATCTGTTTGTTTTACTGCTAGAGTGCTAGTAATTGTATGCAAATGAGGTGGAATGTGTTAATACAACTTCCCCATAATATTTTACTTGGTGTTTGGTTGTAGTTGAATCGTGGTTGTACTTGCTTCATTCTTGTTTAGTAGTCCTTTAACGTCGGTCTGTGCAGAATACAGATAACAGTTGTATAGGGTCCTTCAATTTGGGAAAATGATATGCTTAAATATACTGTTTTCAATCAACAAGTTATGCATATATGCATGTGTTACTAATCAACAAAATTGCTAATGATGGTCTTTTTATGTTTTCTCTGTTGGAGAATATTGCACACCTCTCCATAAGTTGTTACACAACTCTGAATTTTGGAGCAGTGGTTACTGGTTGATATTGCAAATTCTGTATGAGTGCTTTATTTATCTAAGGTTGTCTACTGGCTATAAAATTTGTACTGTCAGTTCTCTTATACATGGGTTAACTGCCTTATGCCATGACACTACCAGAATTATATCCTTTTTGTTTTTCTCCTTTTGTTATTAAGCTTAAATTTCTTACAAGGTCCATGTTGTCTTCTTTTGTTCCTAGAAAACCCATAATGAGATAGGAAGACTATGCATATCTTAATGAAGTGTAGCTGATTTACTTGATGGCTTGAGTGCTGGACATAATTTCTGTTCTTTATAATTTTCAGCACCCTTGAAATCATCTTGCAGAAAACCTTTCTCATCATGGATATAGATCTTCGGTTACCTTCAGGTGAACATGATAAAGAGGATGAAGAAACAACTACAATTGATAACATGTTGGACAGTGAAGAAAAGTTGCATAATGGAAGTATTGAGGGCAGAAACATAGTTGATGCCGGTATTGAGGTACATGCTCTAAATGGTGGAGATTTGAATTCACCTACAGTTGACGTGGTAATGTTTAAGGAAGATACAAATCTTGAGCCACTTTCTGGCATGGAATTTGAGTCTCACGGGGAAGCTTATTCGTTCTATCAAGAATATGCTCGATCAATGGGATTCAACACTGCAATACAAAATAGTCGCCGTTCAAAAACATCAAGAGAATTTATAGATGCAAAGTTTGCTTGTTCGAGATATGGAACAAAACGAGAGTATGACAAATCATTCAATCGACCACGTGCACGTCAGAACAAACAAGATTCTGAAAATTCAACTGGCCGAAGATCTTGTTCCAAGACTGATTGTAAAGCTAGCATGCATGTAAAAAGAAGGCCAGATGGAAAATGGGTTATACATAGCTTTGTAAAGGAGCATAATCATGAGCTTTTACCAGCTCAAGCAGTCAGTGAACAAACAAGAAGGATGTATGCTGCAATGGCTAGGCAGTTTGCTGAATACAAAACTGTGGTTGGTCTCAAGAATGAGAAGAATCCATTTGATAAAGGCCGGAACTTGGGCCTGGAGTCCGTGGAGGCTAAACTTATGCTTGATTTTTTTATACAGATGCAAAATATGAATTCTAATTTCTTTTATGCAGTAGATATTGGTGAGGATCAACGTCTGAAAAGTCTGTTATGGATTGATGCTAAAAGTAGGCATGACTATGTCAACTTTTGTGATGTAGTGTCATTTGATACAACCTATGTCAGAAACAAATATAAGATGCCTCTTGCACTATTTGTTGGAGTGAATCAGCATTACCAATTTATATTACTTGGGTGTGCCTTGATATCAGATGAAAGTGCTGCCACTTTTTCTTGGTTATTAAGGACATGGCTGAAAGGAGTTGGTGGTCAAGCTCCGAAAGTGATAATTACTGACCATGACAAGACTTTGAAGTCAGTAATTCCAGATATCTTTCCTAATGCTTGTCATTGTGTTTGCTTATGGCATATATTGGGCAAGTTATCTGAAAATTTAGCTCCCGTAATTAAAAAACATGAGAATTTTATGTCAAAATTTGAAAAATGCATACACAGGTCATTGACCAGTGATGAATTTGAGAAGAGATGGTGGAAGATTGTTGATAAATTTGAACTTCGAGAGGATGAATGCATGCAGTCATTGTATGAAGATCGTAAATTGTGGGCACCGACATTCATGAAGGATGGTTTCTTAGGTGGAATGTCTACTGTCCAGCGACCTGAAAGTGTAAATTCCTTCGTTGACAAATATGTTCATAAGAAAACATCTGTGCAAGATTTTGTCAAGCAGTATGAAGCAATCTTGCAAGACAGGTATGAAGAGGAAGCAAAAGCAGATTCTGATACTTGGAATAAAGTGGCAACATTAAAAACTCCGTCACCCTTTGAGAAGAGTGTTGCAGGGGTTTACACGCATGCTGTATTCAAGAAGATTCAAGCTGAGATTATTGGTGCAGTTGCATGTCATCCTAAAGCTGACAGGCAGGATGAAACAACAGTTGTTCACAGAGTTCATGATATGGAAACAAATAAAGACTTCTTTGTTGTGGTGAATGAAGTAAAATCAGAGGTGTCCTGTATATGTCGGTTATTTGAATATAAAGGTTATCTTTGTCGGCATGCATTGGTTGTTCTTCAATATTCTGGCCATTCAGTGTTCCCATCTCAATATATTTTGAAGCGGTGGACAAAAGATGCAAAGGTCAGGAATATAGTGGGAGAAGAATCTGAACATATGCTGGCTAGGGTGCAAAGGTACAATGACTTGAGCCAGCGAGCACTAAAGCTGAGTGAAGAGGGATCATTGTCTCAAGAGAGTTATAGTATTGCATTCCACGCACTACTTGAAGCACACAAAAGTTGTGTGGGTGTTAACAATTCTAGTAAGAATCCTACAGAAGCTGGTATGTCAGGGGCTCATGGCCAGCTTTCCACTGAAGAAGATACCCAAAGTAGAAACATGGGCAAGTCAACCAAAAAGAAGAATCCAACTAAAAAGAAAAAGGTTTGTTGTTTTTAGTTTTTACGAACTTGATTTCTACACTTATCTGTTTTTGTTATCGTGACCTCCTCTTTGAATTTCAGGTGAACTCTGAAGCAGAAGTGATGACCGTTGGGGCACTAGATAACCTGCAACAAATGGTTTGTCCTCCTACTATTTGCTAACCCCTCAATTCTCAAAGACTGTTTGATCTTATAATCTCAGGGATAAAAAGCTTGTAGATGAAATACAGGTTTCATTTTGGGACTTTGAAATTTATGTTAACCTAGAGGGAAACAGTAATGACTAATGAAACATTTCTTGGGAATTCCAACTTAGTTAAATTGATAGATTTGTCTGCTTGCTTGAAGTAAACTGAGTCTCAATTAAAAAGGAATCTTCTTTTGTAGGACAAATTCAGCACGAGAGCTGCAGTAACTCTTGAAGGTTATTATGGCACGCAACAGAGTGTGCAGGGGATGGTATGAATATGATATGCTGCAGTTCTAATATTTTGTTATTTACGTTCAGCGAGTGAACTTCATCCATGTATTCCTTTCTTATTTGATGGTTTAGTTAAACCTAATGGGACCAACACGTGATGATTATTATGGGAATCAACAGACTCTTCAGGGCCTGGTGCGTAGTAAAACTATGATTAACTCTTGTTAAATACTTTTTGACAATGAATAATATAGAAACTCTGTTTTATGTGTAGGGGCCAATAAATTCTATACCGACCAGCCACGATGGTTATTATGGTGCACATCAGGGGATGCCTGGTCTGGTATGGTTCATTAAAAGCCAATGACAACTTGTCCCCTCTTAATGCTTGATGAATTCTTATATGGTGGTCTAAACTTGCAGGCACAATTGGATTTTCTTCGAACTGGTTTCACATATGGCATTCGGGTTAGTGTGGTAATTTAAAAGCCTCTAGGTAGTATTTTGTTTTCCTCAGAGCACTTTTGTTGTAATGCTTCTTCCTTGTGGCAGGATGATCCTAATGTGAGAGCAGCACAGTTGCATGAGGATCCATCAAGACATGCGTGAATGTCACTATCTTTTAAGGTAGTTAGATTTTTTAGTTATGTTTTGTTTAAATGAGTATTTCACTGAATATGAATTGTTGAAGCATTGATTCTTTTTCATAGGCTGGACAAACGAGGACTATGAGCTAGCTTATCTGGTTTTGAGAATGGAAAACCTCCAAAGTGCAGTGTTTGTAATATAAGATAGGATGAACTGTTATTTACGTCTATTATAAATATTAATTAATAGATGTTAAGGTTTTAGTTTGCAACCTTTCGTAGAGATTGTTGTATTATACTATAAGCTTATTCTTTAGGCTTCTTGAAATTGTAATTATGAAATGTTTATTTCTGTAACGAAGTATTCGCATGCTTTAAGAAGGTGGGAGTGGGATGAGACATGAGATGAGAGGGCAATGTCAATGCACATGAACATAACTAATGAGACAAATGTCAATGTCATGTTATGTCCACCGCCCAAGCCTCAACCTTACAATTAATAATATACATTATTAATTATAGCTTCCCAATATTATTCGTTTTACATTGCTCCTTCATTCCCTTTTATAGCATGCCAATCACTAATTTAATAATTAACCATATTTCGCAAACATGTCAAATATCCCATACTCATCTTTACAAAAGAAAACAAAAGTTGGAAATAGGCTCCTCAATCATGGTGCTATGCCAATTGCCAAATAATAAAATTTGAAATATAAATAAATAAATAAAATTATTTGTGATGATTATGTTGTTGAGCCAACAATGATCATAGAGTATACTCTACCAAAACAAAAATTTAGTGCGCTGGTAGACATCAATCAACACAAGGTCAGAATCATACTCACCCATAGTCATTGGAAACAGAGCTTATCCAATCTTCAACTACAAATTACAATTATCCCTTAGCATGAAAAAAAAAATATCCCTTCAAGTGTTGACCAAAAAAAAAAAAATATATCCCTTCAAGTTAAACTCTGCATGGGAGCTAATTTGCAGGGAGGAATGGACGGAGGGAGGGGTTCATAATATTTTTAATAATATATTAATTAAATATAACATGTTTTATATGTAAGTTTTTTTTTAATTTTTTTTAATCTTTATTATTAAAAAAATAGTAGTAGAAACTGAAACTAAAATAGTCTGTTTAGAGTAAATCAAACTATCAATAAAAAAATAATATAGTTTTCTTATTGTTAAGAGATTTTTTTAATTAAAAATGTAAAGATGATGATTAGGTTGTATTATAAGAATATGTTTTTTTTGTTATATAAGATAATTGAGATAAAACTTTATTACTAATACATAAATATTCATCATATTGAATAATTTTTTAAGATCTTTTAGATTTAAAACTAAACTTATGTAAACAATTCCATCATATTATTACATTATTCAAGTTAGTATTGATGATAACAATGAACAAATTATTACAATAGTTTAAAAAGAATTATATTTAAAGTATAAACCTCAATAATTATAGAATAGATTATCATTATCATTGGTGTAAAGTGAGGACAGAATTTGAAAAATGATGCTAAATATAATTATCTGCTACATAACATGTATTCTTTGTGAATAATAAAGGGAAGTCTAAAAAATTGGTTCCAAAAATGTTCCTTTATGTGACACCTAAGAACACCCGTGACTCTCTTCTGGTTATTTCTCTTCCATGTGTCAAAGTACGCCCCTCTTTAATTTCCAACACTTTTCAATGCATCTATAAAACTGCTCTCTATTTTATTCAACACAAAAATTGTTCAACACATAACTTTTTTCTAAAAAAATTTACTGATGTTTTTTTTAAAATGAAAAAATATTTTCATTATAAAATATAAATTAAAAGTCTAAATAAGAAAATTACTACAACATTATTATTGCTTAAAATATTTGTAGCCGTATTTTGGGTGTGAAAGCTGAATTGGGTAGATCAATAATAATAAATAGTAGTATTGAAAAAGTTGAAGTTGACTTGGGAGCAATAGTTACATGACATCATGTGGTTGTCCTGTAAATATTAAAGGGTGTTGATATTTAGTGTCTTTGTCTAAAGACACTAGATAAAATTATTAGAAATAGAAAAATAATTATAAGAGCACAAATATAAAAAATTACACATTTCAATATTTTTTTACTATACTCTTAAATAGTGCCTTTAAGACACAAAATATCATTTAGCAATATTAAAATCAATGACTTGTCTATGTTCAGAGATTCCTATATAAAGCTCCTCATCTTCAAAGGCTTCTCCTTAAAAAAATAACCTTTTTTTTTTCTTTTAATTTAATTTATTTATTAGTCAGCTTTTAATTTTGTTCATTCACCATGATTTCCAAAGCTCCTTTGAAATTCCTCATAATCCTTATGGTCTTCTCCTTTCTTCTCTCATCATCTGCTTTCCACACAAGTAAGAACAGAATAAATTAAAAAATCTCCTCATCAAGAAATTTACATGCATAAAACTGTTTCATCTCTCTCTCTCTCTTTTAATTTTAATGGTGATACTGAATTTTCTTTGCCTGCTGCAGGAAGACTTTTGCCAAACAGGGAAAAATCCTCAGCCCAAACTACTCTAGTTGTTCAGGTTATTTTTTATGTTTGATTATATTATATTATATTATATACCCACATGAACAGAGAAGAGAAAAGGGGGTGTAATTAATTGAATTAAATAATAATTATGTGGACGCAGGAGGAGCAGGGGTTTGGGGAAGAAATTGTTGATATGGAAGAAGAAGGAAGGATGGATTTGGAAAGTAATGATTATCCAGGGACAGGAGCAAACAACCGCCATGACCCTAAGACCCCAGGAAGATCAGACCACCTTAATTAATACTACTATATAATTCACCAATTATTATTTAATATTATTAGGAGTACAAGATATTAATGCTACAAATTATTCTTGCTTTTAGAAATTACAAGTAGAATATAATATTATTCCTTCATCCAATCCAATATTTTAATTTGTGAATTAAGATGCTACTTTGATTTGGATATGTTGGGGGTGAATATAATTAATTAAGCTCTTTTAATTTGCTTGCTTGATTATTCTGTAAACCTTATTACATATTATTTGAAATTTCAATTCTTGTTTTAGATGCAAACATGCATACCTCAAATTTACACCCAAAAATTGTCCTCCACTTATTTAAAAATCTCCCTTCACTAACAGAAATATTACACGTGTGACTTTCGCTTCACGTGTGGGTCCCGCTCACTCCCGCACATGTCATGTTTCCTTCAAGGGAATTGAATGGTGTTGGTTTGAGGAGGTATTCCCTCCGTTTTTAATTATTAATTATAAAAAAAAAAATCTACTTCACACCCTTTAAAAAAGTTAATTAGTTTTATTTAATTTTTTTGAAACTATTTAAAAAATAATAAATTTTCTTATAATGCCCTATGTCATATAATACTCTCTATACTTTATAATCACTACTGTAATAAATGAATAAATGAATTAAGTAGAGGATAATTTAGATAAACTTTTATTAAATGCAAGTGAAAGTAGTTAAATTTGTTTATAAAAAATAATATAAGAATTTAAAAAAATTGTTTATATTTGATGACGAAAGAAGTAATTAATACAAGGAATAAATAAGTTTTTCCCATTCAAAATTACTAATCAAATTAATTAGCTGAAATTGTTGCTTTCCAAATGCTAAACCACAATTTGAATTCAATTCACAATTTCTGATCTTTATTTTTGGTCAACAAATTAAATTATGGACATGTATGTAAGTAAGCTACTCCATTCAATTCAATTTGACTCAATAAAGTGAAATGAATCATTCCTATGGACTATGAGAAGTAGTAAACTATAATGGTTACTCCAACTATTTTATAATGAGTGTTGTTTTAGATAAATAATTCTTTTAAAAAATGATTGTCGCTTTATATTTTAATATATTATTAAATATTATTTTTTCTATTTTATTTTTATATAACAATTAATGTTCAAGTAGAAATAATGTAAACTAGTTAATATTTTAATCATTAATAGGGGTTATGTTAGTAAAATTGTTTTACTTATTATGACATTTATTCCATTTTTTAATCTCCGTAAAACAATCTTAAACTACTGTCATTTTGAAATGGATTGAGTAATTTATAAGCATTTAAACGGATTAGAATATCACTAATAATGTATACTCCTTCTGATCCTTTTTATAAGAAACAAAAAGTGATTTTTCTGTTGTAATATCAAGTGTTATTTCAAAGTTTAGGAAGTCCCACATTGAGTGGTTTGGTGCATTATAAAGTCTTTATATACTAAAGCAAACCTTAAGGGGTTAAAAGAGCTAGAAAGGGGATTGGGCTCATGCGCATGAGACTGGGCACCGAAAGCCCAGTGCAAATCTTTTGATTTCCCCCCTGCACGTGATATATAGGCTTCACCAATTTTTTGTAATCCAAATATTTTTTTGGCCTTACCGAAAAATCCATGTTTTAGGCATGTGTAAAATTGGTTTGGGTCAAAACCAATTTTCTCATATGTTTTATGTGCACCGGCCAAACTTTGGATTCATCACACCGGCCAAGCCTTGTGTTCTCCGCACCGTCCAAACCTCCTATTCCTATTGGACAGTCCAGTCTGGGTACTCACACGTAGCATCAACTGCTATGGGTAACCCAGTACTATATATACACATCTATTATTCCCTTTAAAACACACCAGCAAATTACTTTCATCTCTTTCTCTTCTGTTCAACAATTCTCTGGGTTACGAGTTATCGTTCTTGCTAGTTCTGCAGCCCAGTTCTTACTTACAATCGGAGGAGCTTGTTTAATCCTAGGGGAACTTCGGTGCCATACCGAATAATTCCTTGAGGACAGTGTCGTCAACACAACTCAGGCTTATTTAAATTCTTTCTCTGGTAACAACACCACCATCACACGGTTCTCATTGCAATATTTTACAACATTTTCTTAGTCTTAATTATAAGAAACTTAGCATATTTTTTAGGCGTATTAATTGTTAAGAAAGGGTAAAAATATTTTATGGGTCTTGATATACAGTGCCCTAAGGGCACTAGTTAAAGTTACTAGAAGTAGAAAAATAATCATAAGAGCATACTGTTCCGTCTCTCGGGAATTAAAAAAACTATACATTCCAATGTCTTTTTACTACATTTGGGTTCTTAAATAGTGTCCTTAGGACACTAAATATCATTTGCCATATTTTATTACCCTCAATTTATTATGAATAACTTATTCATTTCATACGTAAGTAAATGCATTAATTAGTTGGACAGTTCAAGAATGAAGTTTAAAATAACTATTTTATTAATTGATAAAAACATCATTAAATATGTTTTATTAGTCTGTATAAAATTAGGGTTTTGATTTACAGTGCCCTTAGGGCACTAGTTAAGGTTGCTAGAAGTAGAAAAATAATCATAAGAGCACATTGTTCCATCTCTCGGGAATACAAAAAACTACACATTCCAATATTTTTTTACTATATTTAAATTCTTAAATAGTGCCCTTAGGGTACTAAATATTATTTGCCATAAAATTAATCTTATATTTTTTATAAAAACGATCAAAAGGAGTAATTGATAGTGTAGTGATATTTTTAAAGCAAATGATATTTAGCGCCCTAAGGATACTATTTAAGAACCCAAATGTAGCAAAAAAATATTGGAATGTGTAATTTTTTGTATTCCCGAGAGACGGAACAATGTACTCTTGTAATTATTTTTCTACTTCTAATAACCTTAACTAATACTCTTAGGACATTGTATATCAAGGCCTTATTTTTAATAGTATAACTAGTAATAGACCCGTGCATCAAGGAGAGTGATTGTTTTTTTTTTCTAACTTCAATTTGACTTTTTTATTTTGAATATTTGAATGTGATTTAACTTGCATTCGAATTGACCAAAAGTAATAGTTTAGGATGGATTTGCCGTTTGGTTTACTGATTTTAAAAGGATGGTCAGTTTCACATTAAAATCATTAATAAGTTTGAAAGGTATTCAATGCTCGTACCAATAAAGCCCAGCATAATTGGCAGATAGTTGAGTCCTTTAAGTATGACAGAGGTTTGAATCATGACGGTGTATATAGAGAAGGCTTTCTTAAAAGAGACAAAACCCACTTCGGTGATCTCTACACCTCGGGAGGATTAGTTTTCAGCTACTGGCCGGGAATACTCTTGGTTCACCCAAAAAAAAATCCTCCTAATAATCCTCATATTACCATATAAAGTATGAAATTAAATATACTTTTAATCTTGAAATTATAAAAAAAATTTGAAAATATTCTTTAATGAGTAGGAGGATTTGTAGGAACATGGAGTAGGAGGATTAGAAACTATTCGTAAGAGTTTATTGTAATGCTATTTTCTCCTACGAGTTAACTATCAATTTGGTCAATTATCATGTCACCAATTTGGTCCTCTAAAGAATTTTGCTACCAACTTAGTCCTCCAAAGATTACATTGTCACCAATTTGATCCCCAAAGAACTTTGTCACCAAATTAGTCCCTCAAAGATTTAAAAGTCTACTAAATTAGTCCTTATCATGGACCAATTTGATATATTTAAATCTTTAAATGACTAATTTAGTATACTTACACATCTTTGGAGGACTAATTTGGAAACAAAGTTGGTGGACCAAATTGGTGACAAACATGATTTTTAGAGGATTAATTTGGTGACAAAAATATTTGGGAGACTAAATTGGTGACAAGATAATCTTTGGAGGACCAAATTGATAGTTAACTCTTCCTCGTAAATATCCTCCTACTTATCCTCCTAATACTATATAAAGTATGAAATTAAATGCACTTTCAATTTTAAAAATATAAAAAACATTGAAAATATTCTTTAATGAGTAAGTACGTTAACTTTTAAAAAGATGAAGTAAGATGATTAGAAATTACTCAATAGTTTATGGTAAGCAACATCAGTTTTTTAGCAAATTATAGTACTACATCCGTTTCAAAATATAATCACGATTGCTTTTTATACCGTTTAAAAAAATAATTATTAAATTAATTAATTATAAAAATATTTATCAGTCAATTATTATTTTAACTCTAATTAAATGTAAACTATTTTAAAAACTAACAATACTAGTATTATTAGGTTGCTTTAATAAATAAAGTTAAATTTGTAAAAAGACTAATAAACATATCTTGTATTTTATGTATGTTTATAATATAAAATATTGGCATTTTCTCTATATACTTATATTTTGAACGAAGTAGTATCATAAAATAGAAGTAGTAAATATGAGTTGATATCTTAGTTTTTTTCTCTACCTTTTACCTAATGACTTAGTGCACATTTGATCTTCAGTTGGAAAAATGTAACTAATATATTAATGGTTATAATTTTCTTGAACTTTGAACAAAAAATTTCAATTATCTTTAACGGACAGATTAATTTCTTACTTTATGAAAATATTAATTTTCAGTCAAAGGTAAATAAGGATGGTCAATAGATTTAGAGATCTAAAACAAATATTGTACATAAGACCTTTTAAAATTATAGTTAATAATAAGCTGAAATTATTTAATTTTATTTAAAGTTTATTTGCAAATTTTTAAGAAGTAAAATTACTTATAAATTACTATAATTAAATTTAATTTATATTCTGATAGTAATTTTTTAATACACCATAATGTTTATATATATCATACTATATCTCAATATTTTATATAATATTTTAATAATTTTTTTAACTAAAAACTAAGATTTTAATAGTATAAGTATAAGTCCAATTTGACTTTTTTAAATAAGAATTGACCAAAAGTTATAATTTGGGATGGATTTGCAGTGTGGTTTTGAAAGAATGGTCAGTTTCACATTAAAATCATTAATAAGTTTAATAGGTATTATATGCTTCAATATAAGTTAATAAATGCTTTAAGTTTTTTTGGTTGAGAGTTTGTGATAAGCAATATCAATTTGTTTAGCAAATTAGAGTATTTTGAAATAGAAGTACTAGTAAATATGGGTTGATATTTTCATTTTTTTTTCTCACTCTCTATTTATTATCTAACGAGTTATTATATACTTGATTTTTAGTTGATAAAACATGACTAATATAATAGTTATAATTTGATTGAACACAAATCTCTATCATACTTTTATTTTCAGTCAAATGTAACGCGAGTAGCCAACAGATTTTGAAGTCTAAAATAATTTTTTTACATAGGACCTTTTAAAATTATAGGTAATAATAAGCTAAAATTATTTTAATTTTATTTAAAATTTATTTGAAAATTTTTAAGATCTAAAATCACTTATAAATTACTATGATTAAATTTAAATTATATTCTGATAGTAATTTTTTTTAATACACCACAATGTTCAGATGTATCATACATCTCTATATTTTATATAATATTTTAATTCATTTATTTTATAAAAAAACTAAGATTTTAATGTACTATAGTTCTACCTCCAATTTGATTTTTTAAAGTAAGAATTGACCAAAAGTTATAGTTTTGGATGGATTTGCAGTGTGATTTTGAAAGGATGGACAGTTTCACATTAAAATCATTATTAAGTTTGAAAAGTATTAAATGCTTCAATTGAAGTTAATAAATGCTTTAAATTTTTTGCGTGAGAGTTTATGATAAGCAACATCAATTTGTTTAGCCAAATTTTTTACATCCCAAAATATAAGATCCCTTAATTAAAGTAATATTGCAAGAATTAAGTGGTTAAATGCATTAAATTTGTCTAACAAAAAATATTAGTTTCTAAATTTACCCTTTAAATTTTTTTCTATCACTTCATTATCTCTTAATTAATATTCAATAAAATTAGTTGAGTAGAAGGGTATAATTGTAAAAAAAATGTGCACAAAAATTCTCAAAGAGTCCTATAAAATGGGACAAGTAAAAACTCTCTAAAGGATGTTACATTTTGAGACGAAAGGAGTAGTATTAATTATACTTTTATTGGTATGGATAGAGAAATTTTTTTAAGACAGTATTAATTACTATCTTCGATTTAAAATATAAGTCCCTGATCAAGTTTCACACAATTTAAGAAAATTAGTTAAATTATTAATTTTAAAAGCATTAATTATTTTTATCTAGTTTTAACCTTACAAATTTCAAATTCTACCGTATCTTATTGGGAGTCTAACTTTAGAAACATCACATAGTTGGAAAAACATAATAAATATCCCTAAAATTATGTTAAGGGCTTATATTATGGACCGAAAGTAATATATTTTTATCTATTTTATTAGATAAAGAAAAAAATTTGTTCCTATTATCTACCCACTTATATTTCTAAAATAGTATTAATTACACTTTATTTATTTTATTCTTATATTTAATTAGACACTAATTAATATTTCACTCTTAAACAATGAAAGATAAAGAGTAATACAAAGACTTTAAAAATTATTTTGATAAAATCAATAGTAAATAAGTAATTATTACATTCCTTAATAAGCATATTTTATCATAAATAAACAAATAAATAGTAACCGGGTGAATAAATTATAGTATTTTGAAATAGAAGTAGTAAATATTGATTGATATCTTCATTTATTTTTTTATCTTTATTTATTATCTAATGACTTATTACATGCTTATTTTTATATTTTTATAATGGTGACACCTTTTTTTTTATATTTCGAGTATATAATTGCAATATTTTTTTAAAGATCATATATTATACACATAAATAATATTATGTTTTCAGAATTAAAAATTAAAATATAATTTTTAAATTACCTAAATTATTTGAAATATTTTGAAAACAATATCTCATTCATTTTTAAATTTTTAGCTTAATTTACATAATTTTTTAGATTTTTAAAATTTCAACAATTTTTCTAGAGATCGTGTACTATACACTCGAAGAATATGATATTTTTGAAAATAAAAAAGAAAATGCGATTTTTAAATTACATAAATTATTTAGAACTTTTTGAAAACAATCTCTTATTTATTTTGAAGTTTCTATATCAATTTACATAATTTTTTATATTTTTAAAATTGTAACAATTTTTTTTTTAGAGATTGTGTACAATACATTTGAAGAATATGGTATTTTTTGAAATAAAAATAAATAGCGTGTTTTTAAATTACCTGAATTATTTGAAGTTTTAAGAAAATATTGTATTATTCATTTTGAATTTTCTAACTCAATTTACTTTTTTTTTATATATTTTCAAAATTATAACAGTTTTTTTAGAGACCATGTACTCTCTCTGTTATCAAATATAAGGAAATTTTTAGACAATCTTATATTTTTAAATATAAGCAAATCTAACTACCTCCATTTGATGAAAATTTATCTAAAATATCTTCCACTCAATTCATTCCCTCATTTATTACAATGATTTTAAAGTGGAGAGAGATTAATTTAATTAAGGGTATCTAAGAAAAACTAAATATTTTTGGTATAGTTCTAACGAGATTAAACGAGACTAGGATATTTAGTAATGGAGAGAGTACTATACATTGAATAATAAGATATTTTTTGAAATAAAAATAAAAATGTATTTTTTGAATTATCTAAATTATTTCAAAATTTGAAAAAAATAATGTATTATTTACTTTAAAAATTCTACCTCAATTTAAAACTGTAATGGTTATTTTAAATACCATGTTCTATACACTTGAAATAAAAATGAATAGGTGTTTTTAAATTGCCTAAATTATTTGGAAGTTTATGAAGATAATGTATTATTTAATTTGAACTCTTTAGCTCAATTTACATAATTTTTTTATATTTTTTAAATTGTTACATTTTTTTAGAGATGATAATATGGTGTTTTTTTAAATAAAAATAAATAAGATATTTTTAAAATTATTTAAATTTTTGGAAGCTTTTTGAAAAAAATATATTATTTACTTTGAAGTTTTTACCTCAATTTATATAATTTTTATATTTTTGAAATTGCATCTTTTTTTTAAAATCATGTACTATTCACTTGAAAAATATTATATATTTTGAAATAAAAATAAATACGTAATTTTTAAATTACCTAATTTATTTGAAGTTTTTTTAAAATGTATTTTTCACAATGAAGTTTATAGTTCAGTTTACCTACTTTATTAGATTTTTAAAAATTATAACCGTCTTTTTAGAGATTATGTACAATACACTTGACTTTAAGACAAATTCAAAATTTATAATTTTGTAAAACCATTAACTTTTTATATTTACGGTATTAATCAATCATAATGAAGTAATATTTATTACACAAAAATACAAATAATAGATATTATAAACTATTTTATTCTTGATTATCAATTTAATCTATTAAAGAGTTTAAGGCCATATATACTAGTTACCTTCATTTTTTACTAGTGTCACCTATAACGGGTTTTAAAATCTAAAAGGCCTAAGACTGTCTCAATTTTATTTTATTTTTTTGAAAACGAGGAGGATCTCTATTCCCATAAATATACTCCCATTTTTTATTTAATCGTGCATCTATATATTTATTCGACACAAGAGCCAAATCAATTAAAATATGTTCACAAAAGCACCACTGGTGCTAGACTAATATATGAAAAATGTTATTTAAGTGTTGTTATGATAATTTTTAAGAAGTTAAATATAATAATAAATTATTAAAAATATAAATTTTATATTTTTGAGAGATAAAATAATATGTATTTATAATTATTTTTTTAATTTTAATAACTTAAACAAATATTCTATGGATATTGAATATATATATATATATATACACTTTTTTTATGAGAAAATAAAATAACATATGTTCACAATACAACATTTACCTTTTAAAGAAAAGAAAGAGCTCATGCAGACTGCCCTTACTCCAATGTGATTGCCCGTATGTTCACAAATTCTATGTTTGTCCCCAAAAAAAAGGTAAAAGAACTAAGAATTCTTTAACTTTGTATTAGTATTACACTTATAAAAAAAATGTACTTTTTTTTTCTTTTGCTTTTCTAACCTTTAATTTTTATTTTAAAAAAAATTATAATTTTAAAATTTTAAAATATTATTAATTTTACTTTTTTAATTTAACAAACACATATCTAAATTATTTCTCTTCTATTATTTTTTTTATCAATCATATTTTTTTATATATCTATTTTCATTATACCATATAATTAAAAAAGAGTAATTTAATTTCTTTATGATAAATTTTTGTCATAATTAACTATTTTTTATTATGTGCAAGAACTTTAAGGAAAAAAAAATGAGAAAGTATTTAGGAAATTGATATTGCCACTCATTTTTTTTTGATATTGTCACTCTTTTTATACATATATAAATTTAAAATATCTCTTATAATAAGAGTAATAATTAATTAAAGGAGTCACGATATGAACTCGATGAGTATTTAATATTTATTGTTATATTTATTATTACTATTTAATATTTAATTATTTATAGAAACAGAGCATTTGTAATCTGGTTTGGCTTCTTTCTCTCTCTCTCTCTCTTCCTTCACTAACACCTAACTGCGTATTGTCTTTCTCCGACCACAATTGTACATGCAGCACAACTCACATTTTCCTTCAATTTCGTTTTTCCAACACTCTTCACAAATTCCGTTCCTTTCTTCACTCCTCAGATCGTTGTTTCTCTCTCTTACAAGGTAATTTTTATCATTCTCTCTGTTTTTTTCGTGGAATAAAAAATAACAAAACTATTTCTTAGAGCACACTCTTTCTTCTGGTCATTACACATGAAAATTAGAGTTTTTCACTGGATTCGAGAAACAAATTACTGGGTATTGCTGGGTTTGATCTCACATTTGTTCAGATGTTTTCTCTAATTTTTAAATTGGTACTGAATTGGCTGCATGCAAAGGGGTCTTCTTCGTTTTTTCCTCCTCTGTTCTCCAATTTGTTCGTTGAATGGATTCTGGGTGTACTTTTTCTCGTTCTTATCTCAATTGATCCTCTTGTCTGAATTTGCCATTTTTATCGTTTAATTTTTCCCTTTTATAATTTTATGGGGGAAATGGGCCCTGAATTTTCTAGCCAGAGGGTTTTGGGGTGGAAGTTCCTAAGGTAATTTTGTGGTTTTGATAATGGGGTTTAGGGTTTCAATGGGAATTTAGTTGTGTGGTAACTCTCTGTTTTTGAGCCTGCATGCAACGGATCAGTGTTTTTAATTTTTTTTTTGTTTATATGGAGAGAAAAAAAAAGTTTTTTTAAGGGGCTGAGAATGAGAAGGGTTTTTATTTGATTCAATTTCTCAGTGCTTCTATGAAATGTTTTCTGATTTTCATTTTCCATTCTGATTTGTCCCTTGTTGAACTCTTGAAGTTGGTTATGTTACTCTCTGAGTTTGTTTATAATTCATTTTGTTAAAAAGGCATAGAAAAGGGACTTAATATTTTACTAATGTTGCCTTTTTTAAATAATACAAAGTTGATCAGGAAAATGAACTTCATCCTGTTGTTAACTGTTAAATTATGGGTTCTTCACTTTCTTTCTCCTCGGTTTCTTTCTTCTCCTACGTGTTTAAAGCATGTGGTTGTTTTTTTTTCTTCCTTCTTTGAACAGAAGGATGTGCTTGTTTGAATTAACTTATTTTGAAGAAATAATCGCTTATTTCCATAAGCTTTTGTGAGAGAGCTTTTAAAAATTAAGTCATTAATTCTCTAGAATTAAGCTTTCTCAAATATGTAGTAAATTTCAAATTATTTAGAAACTTCAATTTATGATCAAAGGATATTATTGCTCTAGCTCTGAATGCCTATGTACTCCGTTCTTCTGTCCCATTTTTCTGTTCTATCCCCCAATTACACCAGAAGTCCCCCCTTCGTTTTCATTAGGTGGAGTATGCTATATCAAAAACTAAGGAAAAGATCAAGTTATTGTCTTACAGTTTACTGTCTTCCTTGTCGGGCTATCCTTCTAATCTTCAACCTTTTTTTATTGGAGCTAGTACTTCACACATGGCCAAATTATTGTGGGCAAGACTGAATTTATGGATGTCTCTATTCAAAATTGAACTCCAAGGGTGGGAAAAAAAGGTCCACTAAGAAAGAAGTATTGGCAAATGAGACTTGTATTTCTCTGCTTAGTTGTTAGGTTGTGATTAGGTGGGGGCAGGATTGGTGAGAAAAGATTTGATTGGACAATTCTCGCTTCCCGTTAAATTGACTCTCCTATTCTACTTTTGAATTTTAATAGAATGCATGCAAGGCTTGTAAGTTACTGCAAATTATATGAAGTTAGATAACACAAATGCTGATTTCAAAATTTGTATTTGTCAGGTTCTGGGCACATGATTGAGGAATTGGATGGATCTGTTTCTTTGAGTCTTCTATCGGCATGAAATATGGAGTGAATTCTTAAGACTAATAGAGTAATTTGTTATCGGGGATCGAAACTATGGGGTCTCAAGGTGGTGGTGATAATAACGGGAAACATTCACCACTCCAGCCTTTGGTCCAGCAAAATTCAATGTACAATCTCACACTGGATGAAGTTCAGAATCAATTAGGTGACTTGGGAAAGCCGCTAAGTAGTATGAACCTGGACGAGCTTCTAAAAAATGTATGGACTGCTGAGGCAAACCAGTCCATGGGTATGGACATTGAGGGTACAGGTGAAGCTAGTGAAGCTACATTGCAGCGTCAGACTAGTCTGTCATTAACTAATGCACTAAGCAAGAAGACGGTGGATGAGGTTTGGAGAGATATCCAACAATGCAAAGATAACAAGGAAAACAAGGGTCAAGAGAGACAGTCTACTCTGGGAGAGATGACGTTGGAGGATTTCTTGGTAAAAGCAGGGGTTGTTGCCAAAGCTTGTTCTACTAAAAAGAATACAGGTTCTATAGCGGCACCACAGTTTCCTCAACATAGTTCGTGGGTACAGTATACACAACCACAATTTCAACATCCACAACAAAGTTTAATGGGGATTTATATGCCTAGCCAGAATATAGCACCGCCTATACACATGGGAGCCAGTGCTGCAGTGGATGTTCCTTATCCAGATGGTCAGTTGGCGTTGTCTTCACCTTTGATTGGAACATTGTCAGATGCAAAGAGATCTGGGAGAAAACGGGGCTCTCCTGAGGACATGGTAGAGAAGACCACCGTTGAGAGGAGGCAGAAGAGGATGATCAAGAATCGGGAATCTGCTGCCCGTTCGAGAGCACGGAAACAGGTGAGCAGTGAGCTTTCTTTTTTTCTTTTGAATGGCATGCTGCCTATTATATTAATGATAACTCATAACTATAAACAGGCTTACACCACTGAATTGGAGAACAAAGTCTCCCGTCTGGAAGAGGAAAATGAAAAGCTGAGGAAACACAAGGTTAAGTTCTGCTTTAGAGTTCCATTCAAACATAATGTATGCTTGGTATTAGACTTGTTTATTAACATTTCTGACCAAACTTGCAGGAGATAGAGAACATATTGTCGAGTGCTCCTCCTCCTGAAACTAGATATCAGATTCGGCGAACAACATCGGCTTCATTCTAACATCTGTCTGCTTAGAAAGAAGTGGAGGTTTTGTAGATATGAATGAGCCACAAGGGAATAGCTATTTGTATGTTTAATTGTAGTAAGTAGTAACACCTCAGTGAGATCCTTATGGTAAAAAAGTGCTGGGGAATATTGTAGTATCAGTATCACCATTCATTATATATCCTTTTTGATCGATGCATGCTTCTTTACTCTTTCCAGTTTATGAACAAGCTATGGGAAGTTTAAGCCTTTTCCATTTATGGACTAAATCAATCATTATGTTCCTTCACTTGTTTCCATCAATTTTTGTTTGATCACCATGTATTTTTTGTCAGTTTCCTATTATATAACATCCCTCATTTGGTGAAACGGCTTTTTTCTTCCAAGAACAGCCAGAGGATGTTAGATTTGATACCATCTCAATTTCGGACGGACTATTGTTCGTAAAATAAGTATTTTACAAACGAAGACATCATTAAGAAACACCATTTTGGACCAGAATATGATGGTTCCCACTCACGGTGAGAGAGATTAAGACTACTCAATTTTGAAAATTTCACCATTCCTTTATATGTAAGAATCATAAATTTATATACTAAAAAAATGGTGTCATTCTCAATAGGGATGGTGCTAATCTCATCCACCCCAGTGACTAGTATCAGAAGCTATAGAAAAATATAAAACTCCACGGAACCATTTGCAAGAAGCCCAAGCTGACATACTCAAATATTTTTTTTCAACAATAACATTAGAATATTTTTGGTCAAATGACATTCAAATTGTCTAGATTTTTTATTTGTTAAACAATTTGTGTAGATTCAATTGTCACGTAACAAAAAAAGATTATTGGCGTGCAATGCCATCATGGGCTAGAGATTATTGGCGTGCAATGCCATCATGGGCTAGCTAATAGGTTTGTAGATATAAGTCCTTGATTTTTTAATGGGAATAAGTCAAGTTGAGCCGAAAGTTAAATAGGTCTGACCTATTATACAAATTTAAAGTTTGAGTATAGGTCTATAACTTGATATAGGCTAATTTTTTAGGGTTGGTGTCTTGGTATGGCCTTGTTAAAAGCTTGACCTGACCCAATAGCCTATTTAACACTAATACCTCTTCAACCAGGAAAATTAATGCCTCTAAATAGATAAACTATTCTTCATTGACAGGGCTAGGAGGCCAATCTCAAATAGTACAATAATAACAAACACAAGAGATCTCAAATTGAAAATGAAAAAATATGGTTAGTAAATAATAATGCTTAGGAGAAGGAAAACTTTTTTTTAAAGATTAGGGAAAAGAGTGTTATTTGTTACTAATGTATTATAATGTAAAACTTAATTTTATATTTTAGTATTAGAGCATTTGATACTGTAATTATATTCACTAGTCCAACAAACGTTGTTTTAAAAGTTTAGATCTAACCTTTTATTTTAAAAAAGTTTTTTTAAATGCCTAAATAAACAAATTGGACCAAGTTAGACTCTAAACAAGCCCAGGCCATAGGCACCTAAACCAACGACCTAAAATAATGATTTGCTTGCAAATTATCTAAATTTATAGTTTTATAAACTGGCAGAACTTGGAACCGGAAAAATATTACCAAGACAATATTGTTTCATAAATTTAGGAGGTTTTATTGTAGGTTTGGAGCACTTCTATCACTCAGATTCAAAAGATATACAAGTTTTGAGAAAAGACTCGTATAAAGAAGCATCTGCATTTAAAATATCATTGCATCTAGTAAAATTCTAACAAAAATAGTTTCCAGAACTAGTGGAGTTATCATAAAAGTAGCGTAGAGAATTCCATTGGAAAATTTTGTTCATAATAGCTCACTACTAACAGATCACAGATGCAAATTCATTTCAGAGGAAAATATACAATTTTAAAAATAAAAAAGGAAGAGCGGTGCAATTTAAGAATCTAAATAAAATGAGAACAAGTAAACAAATTATCTTAAACTTGGTTTAGGGATAAATAAACAGTGAGTCGAATCCAATTAAACCAAAATTCACCCATATGAAGAAACTCACTCTATTATAAAGGATATCGGCACAGAGGTCGTCAAAAGTATTACCTGATATTGTTAGTCAAATTTTAACTTTTTACTTTCTGTCTCAAATCTAATATCAGAGTTTCTATCTTTAGAACAAAATCTTACACCCATGTGTAGAATAAGATACCGAAATGCAAAGTAATTAAATTTAACATATATAAAGAGTTTAACAAGGCAGCCAACAAAGTTTAGATACTAGTTCTGAGAAGCTGCTGGCTCCTATAATTCAACTAATAAGTTTGTGGGAGGAAGATAAAGTTAAAATGTCAACAGAAGAACATGGAATTGGTGACATCTTTGTGCAGGCGAGGCAATTGAGGTACTAGAGGTGCACCGACGGCCATGAGTCCACCGTGACTTGAAGAAGCGTCTGACATATCATCAAACTTCATGAATTGTCCCATTTGTGCAGCGGCTAAGTGAGCATAGCAAATAGGGGCAACTGCAACAATGCAAATAGTTGACATTATTCAGAATACATTTCATCCTCAGAATCATGTGTTATTGCAGACACAAATCATTTGAATACAAAACAGAAAAAAAAAAAAAAAACATATATAGTCTAAATGTTTAGTTAGAGAATCTACCAACTGATATGGCTGTTGTGCTCCTCTGATACCTGTAAAAGGTCAAAAGTATGCATTCATTAAAAACTCAGAATTGTTGCAGAATATCTATATGGGGGGATTCTTAGTATTTTGTGCATGTGAAGCTAAAATGTGTACTATTAATTTTGTACATTATATAAACTTACACATAAGACAGGGAATGCACTAGCTCTTGCAAATCATCTGCAGAGAATCCAATTTCATCATGTAAAACATTGTAATGAGTAGGTCGAGTTGTACCCTGTTGGAGCAAGGAACACATTGGTCAAGAAATTGCTAATTAGACTAATCCAAAAAAAAGAAAGAAAAAAGAAATTGCTTATTAGAAGTTAATGTGTTGGGAAATATTTGTATAAATGACTGACAGAAACAAAACTTGAAACTAAATTTTACAACGACACATACAATCATCCCAGCATGCGCACACATGTAGAAATCATTGTTTCTTGGATGACAAATATTGTTGTCAATGATGGTTCCTGCAGACAATAAAAGGCGTGGATTAGAGCAGTAAATCAACAGTTACTATTTTTTGTTAAATATTCTTTTTGCTGTTTAAGAGACAAACCAGGTGGAACATTGTCTGGTCCATTGCCCTGAAAGAACCGAGTGTGGTGATTCTTCTGTGCAACGATGAAAGTGAATTTTGGATCCCAGTTTTCATCAAGATGTTTGCATGCCTGAAAAGGGAATTTCAATACATATCAATAATTTTATGTATTAAATACGACAACAAGATTTGAAATGTGTATTTAATAAATATCAATACCTTGATGATTTCATCCAATTCAATGTTAAGGACCTGGTTGAACTGTGATTCACTCACTCCATCCCTAAAATAAAACATATCAACAATAATAAGAGATATATTAAGCTAAAATTCAAATCACCTCAATTCAATTTAACTATACCTGAAAATTATAATTTGCTGGGGCTTCCTTTTTCCCGAAGTTAAGTGAAAGTCCATAATAAGCTCCCTGAAAAAAAAAAGAAAAACAATATCGGACAAGAATTCAACCAGCTGCAATAATAGACATCCTTACGGGAGAATATGTACCTGATGATGCCATCATCCTCAGTATCAGAAACAGGCTTGAAAAGAGATTCAATCATCTCAACTTTGGGTGACTGCGTGCGAACCGCAGCTCTATAACGTGAAATTTGAGGCCAACATCTAGAGCTGACAACCTGAAAGTTCAACACGTAAATTTGATTAACAACGCAAGATCAATATTGTTCTTTTATGCTACCAATTGAAACTAAGGCAAATTTATATCAACAAAAAGCTGCAAGAATAAATATCATACCGCAGCAATAGATGGCAAATCTGATCTACCAGGAGATCCATGTGAAACATCCATACCAAGAATCAAGGTAGGTTCACTAGAAACAAAGGGAATGGCACGCGAATGCTCTACTGATAGAAAAGAATTAATCCCACCAAGCTGAAAAAAAAAATCAGTTATATGAAAATGAAACATGCATACAGGGAAAGCTTTCTTCAACCAGAGTCTATACAAGTGACGGCAACTTTATACTTATCTTTAATTATCTTTAATGTCACTATTTTTTATATTTATTTTATTATTATTAATTTGCTTTTGAATTTTAATCAATATATCAAAAGTAATAATTTTAATTGCAAAATCGTCCTTAAAGTAGATTTTTTACTTATAAATATAAATTAATATTTTGAAGTTTATATACAAAAATACCCAAAAAAAACCTATGTACCTTTGCATTGATTTTCAGGAGAACGTTGGTAATGTACTGGTCATTAATTCTTGTGGGCGCAATACACTGTGTTGCAACCCCTTCATCAGCAAGATTTCTCCTTTTCCATGGACCTACATATCACAGACAGCAGGATTTTATTATGAGTGAAATAAAGCAATAAACATCCAAGGCTAAAGAAATGCCATGATTGAACAGTTTAAAAATGGTAAATGAAACCAGAACAGAATCAAGCTTGTTGGTCCAACCATACCATAAATATCAGAATTCTTCCTCTCTGGAAGGATACACAACAGAAGCTGTGGGGGACCGGGCAGCTTGGCCTTGACCATAGAATACATCTTCTCTACCCTGACAGGTGCTGGATCTCGCCTATTGCGACCATCTTCTTCAAATACATGGGGGTATGGAGCATCTATGGGCTACAAAAGATGGCAAATGTAAAACAACTTGAAGCGAAATTCACACAATACTAAGATAGCAAGAGGTTCTATGAACATTCCTTTCTGTCAACTATCTCTCTTTTTTAAATGATTTTATTTAAAATACAGTTCTTCATCTAAGAAATTAAATTAATATATTTGAATGTTGTAAAAAAATAATTAAATACGAGTGATAATTATACATAATACAGGTTAAATTTGGTCCTGAATTCTTGGCAAAACTTACAATTCCTTTCATTTCAGCACATTTCTTCAGGGTACTCATAAGGTTTCTGGTATCACACCGAGCTGAGAAGTTTACAATGGCCCAACGCTCGATCCTCACAGGATCAACTAGTCTCTGAAAGATGATGTTCAGAGTTAGTAAAAAAACTAAGAATTTGGTTCAACTATAACATTTATAAAGGAAAAAGAAAAGAATAAAAGCTAATGTCAACCTTATTGTTGAAATTCCAACGCCCATTGTGGGGAAAGAAGTTCTCACCCCCTCCAGCTATAAGCTGCAAAACAGCATTGGCGTGAAAAAATAAAAAAAAAGTCAGCAATTCCTCAAAGTTAGAACACAGGTGTTAAGGGGGGAAAAAAATTCAAGGTAAGAAGCAGAGTACAATGTCATGTACCTTTGGAGCTGTCAGAACGCGGCCTTCAACCTGAGCAAAGTTAGGTTCAACGGTAATCCCAGAAGCACGAAGCATAGGATCATTAGCATATTTGCTGTTCCTTAAGGACTGCAAAAATGTTAACAACCATTACAAATTATCTATAAACCATGTAGACAGTTTAAAGAAAACTCAATTGATCAAATCATTCCAATTTTAAGGACAGTATATTCATTATCTGTGACACATAATCTACACTCTAACATAAATTCAATAAACAATATAAAGTACAAAAGATAATCCAAAATTAGAGTGTTTTCTTTTGGGTTACTGGACAAAACGTTAACAGTTTGATACATACATCAAGCAATGCATTTTTTCTTTCATGAGGCTTTTGCCTTGACTTCTCAACCAGCTGAGCCCTTTGCAAATTTGTGAGTGCCTTGGTGTAGCGCTGCAATGACACCAAAGTGCATAACTGCAAAGGAAAAGCAATATTAATTTTATTATAATATTTTCCCATACAGTAAAAAGATTTGAATATATATATATATGGTTGTTCGTTTTAGCACCTCCACTGGAAAAAAGGTTGGCCTTTTTGGTTTGCCAACTTTGATGCATGGCATATCAGCAGAAGTGCGCAGTTGAATCTTTTTTTGGTGCACGTAGTAGTCATAAACCGTGATTTCGCTTGTCTGCACTTCACCATTGGCATCCTTTCCAACTTTCAATAAAAATCTGTTAAGAAATAAATTATCAAAATAGTTCGATTAGAATGCGGTTATGCTTCATTCACTAACTACAAAGATTTAAAGAAACTAACATTCTTTACCAGTTACATCAAAACCAATGGAAACAAAATCCACAAAATATAAACTCAAATTTAGAAATTAGCAACACTTATTAATTTAAACCCGAATATTACTAAAAAATAAATTTGTCCTGACTTTGATAAATCAATCAATATTATCCTTAAAATTAATATCACCATCACTGTCAATGTAATTTCTAACGCTACCAAAAGAAGATTAGTCTATTATTTCAATCAAACTATCATTCAAATTAATTTCAAACACCATACACTAAGATAACTAATAGTTGAAAAAAGTGGAAACTAAATATACCAGTTAAAAATGATAAGAATCAAAGTAACGGATGGTGTTGATTTTAAGAATTAAGTTGAGATTTTTGCTATTTCGTCTAAACTAATTATTATTTGCTAATGCAAATATCATGTACCAATTTAATAATTTTTTTAAAAAAATAAACGCACAAGAAAACTTACGTCTGCGTCCTGCATGGGTTTTCACTCAGACCAGTGATTTTGTACTCAAGACCGTTAGCCTTAATCCTAAGGTTCTTGAGCATTCTTTTTGCCTGAAAATAGTTTTTAAGTTAAACAACAATTATCTAAAAACATTAAACAAGTAATCCTAGATAGAATGTAAATATCACCTTGTTCCAGTCAATGAAATTTGGTTGCTGAACACTCTGATTGACACAAAGGAAGTCCAGCACGGGACCAGGCTTTACCACCATTGTTGTTGACACATCTTCAAACAAACAAGAACAAACGAAAATTTTGTACCAAAATGAATAACAAAATAAACAATAAGACAGATATATAATTGTCTATTATTCTATGGAAACTGAAGATGGAAATATAAACAAAATAGCCCTTCACTAACCCATATTCAGAGTCAATCCCCCTTGAGTGGCTCGGAAACTCGAATGGAAACCCCGACAACCCTGCACACCGCCTCCAAGGTCAGCGTAGTTCCTTGGACTGTCATGAAAGAAGGATTGGCGAACAAGAAGACATCCCCTGCAGAGAAAGCAAGGTAAATGGATTTCAATCTAAGAAAAAAAATTCAAACAATGTCTTTTGTTTTAAGTTGACATACTGGTTTGCTGCATGCTGCCTCAGGATAATGTCAAGCACCCTCAACACTTCTTGGAAGTGTTCAGAATCCTGACCACGCAATGCATTTGCAATTGCTTGCAACGGGATTTTAGCCGCATAACTGATATTCACTTTGATGGATTTGGAATTTGATATACGCTTCATTCTCTTTTTATTGTCATCGTCAGGGCTGTGGGAACCTCCAACGCTTCCAACCCTGAAAATAACATTTGTGTAGTGTAAGTGCTTGTGAAGAACACAGGAAGGGAAAGAGTATAAATAAAGACAATCACACTATCATAGTGCTAATTACACAGTTTACCTCTTTGCTGAAACTTCCTCAAATACAACAATGAACTGCAGCTTGTTATCTTCAAGAGGTCCATAAGTGAATAAGCTTTTCTCACCGTCATATGCAAAATTCTTGTGCTTTAACTCATCATATGTTTCACAAACTCTATCCATCACTTTTCTCCCAATACCCTTTACTTCAACCGGGTGCCCATCTTCATAACTCATGGCAACCTAACCAAATGATTGATCAATGATGGTAAGTCAGTTATCTTGAATATGAATGCCTCATATGCCACACACAAACAATAACACACGAGACACATGAAAAAAAGATCACATACACTGTAATGGTAAAAGTAACCATCATTCTTGGCCACACCAACTTTGAAATGGTTCGCCATGAGCTGAATCTTTTGTCCTTTGGAACCAGTGCCTTGCCTAGCCATTGGCAGACGCTTCATTTCAACTGTCTTTTTCAATTGGTCGTATGTTCTTCCCGGTTCTGATTTCATAGGAACAACATTTGGAGGAATGATCGGCGGTGGAGGTGGCAGCGATTCAAACTCACCAGCTTCATAAGTGTTTGAAGAATCCATTTCTTAGAACACTGGTAAAGAAAACAAGATTAAAATAAAAGTCATATAACTATGCTTGTGGATCACAATAAAACAGTGAACTACAAGGTAACTACTCAAGACTAGAGCCAAGACTAGAGTTAGAGTTACTAAACACAATGCAGCCAGAACAGGGAAACCAGTTCGTTTTGAAGAGTCAAAAGGCTCATAACGCAATTTAAAAGCAATTAGAGTGTAAAGTAGTTTTCCTAACAAAATGTTCGGACAAGATGCATTTGCAGATGAAAACGCAGAAAATTAAAAAAAAAATGATATAACAAAAGTCCATAACAGAGAAACAAAGAATAAAAAGCCTTATAAGTCATAACCTGCGATTTAAAACAACTAGGGTATAAAATAACTTCCGTAAACAAAAAGGGAGAAGATGCATTATACATTTATATTATAAATTCATAGAATGAATATATACATAGATCGAAAGATAAAATAAAATAACAGAGAGAACTAACACCGAAAACAAAAAAAAACTGTTCAATATCCATTGAAGAAGAAACAAGTAACGTAAACACAATGAACAGGTAGAACATAATGTCGAAAACACACTAAAAAAACAGAGCATTCTAGTGGTAGAACTAACAAGGAAAAAGAAAGAGTGGAAAAAGAAGAAAACAGGAATGAAGAAAGAATGGAGAAGATGAAGAAGCAAAGGAAGGTTACCTGAAAGAAATTGTTAGGGAAAGGGAAAGAAGAAGATAGAGAGGATTTGAAAATACTTATTTGATAGTAGTATCAAGAGAAGAGAAGAGAAGAGAAGAGGAAACGTCGTCTCAGAGAGTTACTACTATTTATAATAACATAACAGTGATGCTGAAATTAGAAAAAAAGCCTCACCAATCCTCATGTGCTACTTTACAGTTTTTATCTTTTTCTTAATAACACTTTTATTATTTATGATTCAATTAAATCGGGCATTTATCTCAAATATTTATTGCTATTCATCTTTTTTGTTTTATAAATATAGTGTTACAGTTGATCTTTGAAGATTAAGTAAATTGAAAAAGTAGAATGGATATTGCCAATAATGAGATTGAGCTTATAAATTGGAGTAGTAGTATCAAATTTAAACTAATAATATTCATTCATTCCCTTCAATAAAAAGTGTGTGATAATTTTTTCTTGCTGTATTATATTATATGTGATCTTTTATTGATAAGTATTTTCTGCAGAATATTTGTTTTTAAAATAAGATAATATGTATAGTTTTAAAAGATTTGTTTTATCCCGAAAATAATTAGATTAAGAAGAGTATAATAAGAGTGCATCTCTTGAATATATTTATTTTCAAAATAAGATAATCAAATATATCACATATAAATCAATATATCAAAACGATAAAGTTTTTAATTTTGATCGATTTAGTTCAGATTAGGTTAGAATCAGAAATAAAAATCCGAGAACCAAACCAAACCATCTTGATTTCATTGAGTTTGATACATTATTGGTTCAAATTGGTTTGGGTTTGATCAAAATAGTGTTTGAATGGTTTGGATTGGACGGGTTATCAGATTGACCTAATCCAAAACCCACTCTAGATTAAAATTAAATTACAAAAAATAAAATATATTTAAACCAAAAAAATATATACACTTTGTTGGTTTTCTCTTTTGAAAAAAATTGGCAACTTATTCCAAATTGTTTTAAAAAAATGTTCGTGTGTAGACCCAGTGTATAACTCATCTACTCCTTTGGTTCATTAATTTTTTAATATTAAAAAATTGAAAAGTAAAAATAAAAAACTTAAGGCTTGCTTGAGAGAGTTTTAGTTTTTAGTTTTTAAAAATTATATTATAAAAAAATTTTTAGAAATAATTTTTAAAAAAAAAGTGGGAGGAGTTTTCAATACAAATTTGTGTGTAAATTTAAAAAACTAAAAACTGAAAACTAAAACAAGTTTTATGTTTTTATATTTTAGTTTTTAAATATTAAAAAAGAAACTGTTCTCAAAAATTATTTTTGGAAACTCGTGTGCCAAAAGAAGTTTTTAATTTTCTGACTTTAAAAACTGAAAATTATATTCAAAAAAAATAATTTTACTGGTGATAAGTGAGTCATAAATATGTTGCATGAGTTTATGGCTATTATTATTGATTGAGAAAAAGCAGAATGTGCGTTTGTACGTACTACTACTGGTACTGTGGTACACCATGACCATGACCAAGACCAAACCCAACAAAATAGTAACATCTTCTTCTTGTGAAGTGATTCATTATTCTCAATTTCTTTTTCCTTTCAAATTTTAACTGTTTTTCAGCGACCCTCACAATTCTGTTACGGTTATGGATGACACTGATGATATCCTTCTTTTTTATTTATTGATTTTCTTTTATTTTTTAGTTCAAGTGATTATGTTTAATTTGTTTTCGTTATACCCTGATAACATTTTTTAAATTTAGTAGTATGATAATCATAATGATATTAAGTGTTTATTGGATATATTTAATTGTAGAATAAGATAATCTAGATCCTTTTTAAAAAATTGTTTATCCCAAAAGTATACGATAAGAATTTATAATTTACGTGTTATTTCATTTATAATAACTGTTTTATTTTTTTAATGTTGAAATAAACATGGAAAAAGGCCAATGCGTGATGACAAAACAGAATCGTACCATGCATCTTGTGGAGACACTTTACATTCCAACGATCTATATATATATTCTCCCAACTCTCAATTTCTGATTTTCAACTATTTTCAGCTATTACATTACACTATTCTTCTAATACTAACAGGGGAGGGTGGGAACAGAGAGAAAGTTCTTTTTTTGTTTTTAAGAAAAAAAATACTGCTTTTATATTAAAAATATTAATAGGGTCTTCAATTTATTAATGATAATTAAAAATTGAGTAGTGACAAAATTTGCACAATCAAAAAATTAAGAATATATTTATGAGAAGCTATGGAAAGTGTAATTATATTTTCAACATCATCTAGTCTAGTAGTATAGTTCATTCTTGTTGTTTAATTAACTAGACACGCTGATTTGTAACTTACTAGTAACATTTTGTTTGAAATTTTTATTTATTTATTTATTTATATTCTTCTGTTTGAATTATTGATATTGAGAGTGATGAGAGACTCTAATTGAAATGATGAAGCATGCTTCATGCGTGTGGACAATTAACAAACTTGCTGTGACTGAGAGAGCGCGTGGTGCTGCTGAGTGTAACAGAAAGAAAAGCACAGCGCGCGTCAATCGTACGCGTTTAGCTGGAGATCAGATACGTACAGAGAGAGAGAGAAATAAATGTAGAGATGAAGAAAAGGAAAAGCATATATAGTGATATTAATTTTAATAGTTGCATTTCACAAAAACAAATAAACTTAATTAAAAAGTGAGTGACTCTTATTTTAAAATCTGATCGACAGGTGTCGTGTCTCCACTCTCCACTCTCCACTCTTATTTCATACTTCCATATTGAACTCATACAACTGATCATCAACAACTGACCATTCTAATTTCCATCATTACATGACATTTCCTTCAAATCCAACATGCAACATTTCTTTAAGTAAAGGCCTCTTCCTAATTTTTGTGATAGATATTATGATACAATTTTTTATTTAAAAAAAAAATGCAGTGTTTTCTCAGTGTTTTCTATACGATGCAAATGCAGCTTTCACTAGGAATGTCAAAATAGGTCCAGCCCTGCTGGTCCACCAAAAATAAGCAGATTGGGCTAGAATTTTTGGCCCGTCCACTTATGCAGTTCGCCCCGTCTAGCCCGCCAGCCTGCCGGGCTATAAAGGTGGCCCGCCGGACTAGTGACTCTTTTTTTTTTTGTTAAAAGTGGAGGGTGAGAGTTCTTTTATAAAAAAAAATTTGATAGGGCCAAACAAAAAATGTCTATACCAAACAAAAAAACATAGAAAAAGTTAAGCCCATAGTTAAAAATAATAAAAAATCAATTTTTTGTATGGTGCAAAAAGTAAAAAACAATAAAAAAAATCAATTTTTTTAATTGTTTTTTAATTAGTGCGGCGGGCTAGCCGGTCGGGTCGTGACTCGCCTAATTTTTAAAGCGACAAGCCCGTATTGTCTTGGCGGACCGGGCTGGCCTGCCCCACTTTTTGGCGGGCTAAGCGAGCCGCCTAGCTCTCACTTTCTTATATGCAATGCAAATGGGTTTCTCGTGTTAGTTCAGTGTTGAAGGTGTTTATTGGGGGTGTTCAAAATCAAAACAAACTAATTTAAACTGAACAAATTGCACCAAAAAATAAAAAATTGTAAATACCGAAAATTGAAATTTTTTTATTAGATGTTTGGATTTTAGATCCCTTAGTTAAACTGAATCAAACCAACTCAAACCAAATTTTACATACTCATACAATTTTTTTATTAAATTATAATACTACTCGTACTTGTACTTATAAATACCTAAATAAAATTAATACTATAGTTTTATAATATAAATATGATATCATCAATATTATATATATTTGTAATTTTATTACTTTTTGGCCAATTTCAAATCGAATTCCATCTCTTTTTACTCTATAGATATATTTTTAGGTGACATTTATTCTATATTTTTCTTTTTTTATTTTTTACATTTTATTCAATGCATAGTTTTATATTGATTTTTGTTTATAATTGATACAAAATTAAAAACCGAAAATCAATTCGATCTAAAGATTAGATCAGATCGGAACAGATAAGATTTCTTTTGGAAAACCAATCAAACTAAACCAAACCATAAAAGAGTAAGTTGATCAGATCGAATGGTCAAAAGATCATACCCCTCAAAACCGAACCAAACCAAACCAAATTGCAAACACTCCTAGTGTTAATAAAAATTCAATTTGACATGTTAAATGTCACGTTTAGACCCAAAACATGGTCGTTTTATATTAGACATGTCATTAACCCATTTCAAAAATGAGGATTTATAGGTTGTTGCTCTTCCCTAATTTTTAGAATTTTTAAAGTTAGATTTCCTATTTCTTCTTGTTCTTCCCCAGTATAATTCTCTATCCAAATCAAATATGACAAGTGATCAAAAATTTTGAAATATCATGATGTTGTGCATTGTGAGTATGGAAATTAGTGGGTTTTATGTATTTTTAAAACTATGTAATTTACTTATAGCTTGATGAAATTGATGTAAAGTTGTTATGGAATAAGAATTAAGTTGTAATGTGCCAGCTTTAAATGAGACTCTAGTCATAAACCTGTTCGAAACTTGATATAAAATTTTAAGAAAAGTCCCTCAAATTATAAATGACGATGCAAATAAATATTTTGGTTTGGAATAAAATGTTAATTAAGTTATTATGTTCTTCAATAAAGTTAAATATATCCCATGTAAATATGTTACAAATATTCAGGAAGATCCCTCAAATCATAAAGTTCAATAAATATTTTGGTTTGTTATAAAATGTTCAATTAAGACCCTATGTTATTTAATAAAGTTCAATATAGTTCCCATTGAAAAAATAAGTGATAATAATCGCGTAAAGTCTTTGAGAGAGCTATTAAAAAATAAATGATCGTTGACTTAAAAATGAACTTTCCAAACACATGCTAAAATGTATCGTTCCTTGAATGAGAATGGAGATGGAGAACAACCTGATGGTGGAAAAAAAAACCTGATCGATATGTGAATTTTGATCACCGATAAGTTAAAGAGATAACAATTTTAGCTGAAGTAAAAGTTTTGTCGATTAATAAAACACCGTTTCAAAGGTAGGTAAAAGTTAAAACAAACAAACGTATACCATTTCAATAAACGACACATAACACATTTAGAAGCTGGCATTCGTTCAAATTATTCCGATCAACAAGCATAGAAGGAATTAACATTAACATTATGCATAAACCACAATGATAATGTGGTAGGAAAATAAAAATACTGAAACATTTGCCTATTATTTTTATTAACAAAAGCCAAAATCTGAAACAAAAAACTAGTGTTTTATGTACATCTTTTCAAATTTCAATATATATACCTCTCTGGTAAGGCAATTTTGTGAAAAACTCACCAGAGCCACCAAAAATGTGTTGAAACAACCAACCTCCTAGCAGCTACTAAGCTAAAAAAAGGCAACGTTTCATCATGGAATTGGGAAAAAGGGGTTATTTGAAAAGATGCAGAATCCTCCTAAAGTCCTAAGACTATGATTAGGGTTATCTACTGCTTACTGGTCCCAAATTTCTCCGCCGCGATGATAGGACGAACATCATCCGTGTCAACCAGTTTCTCCAGAAAGGGGAGTAAAGAAATCAGAGCAGAGTCACAAGGGTCGTCATACCAACTTTTAATGGGAATCCCATTGTCAGCTTGCAAGCGGAACACCTATCATCATCATCATCATCAAATAAAATTCTATTAAAAAGGTATTTTTCCAGAACAAGCAAATAATCTACCCAAAAAAATAAAAAAAAACATGTAAATACCTCGGGGGTGTTGTCAACTATGGCTACTTTTGCCAGGTCAATCCCAAGAACAGTCAAATCTTTGGTGTAGGTGCCATCCAGAAAGACACATGATTCTCGGTACAGTCGCCGAGAAAAAAACTTCTTATCAGGATCAAGAATATCTAGCAATTGGTCAGCATATATGCTTTTACTAGCAGTGAAAACGATGATTTCAAACATCTCTGATACTTTCTCCAAAAATTCTTGAAGAAAGGGCCTCAGTCGTACATAAATAGGGTACTTAACATTTTCCAAGCGAATTTGAATTGTGAAGTCGGCATTATCACATTTATGCTTTGTAGAATGGACCAGAGTTTCTGTAGAGGTGAAACAACAATAAATATTGTTAGAAATAATTAAGAAGCTTCAAGTCGAACACCATCAAAGAGCACTAAAACAGTTCCGAAAATAAACTGAAGCGTTAAAGAAGGAATTTTCTTGTTGAATGACAACATATATTCTACACCTGTAAACCGGAAGAAGTAATACTGAAGACATGAAAATGAAGGCCATTGGCAATATAGTTTAACTTTTTGTTGATTCACCTTCAACCAAAATGAAGCCTATACTAAACCAAAGTTTATAACATTCCATATGAAACAGTCATGTTTAGATTCTCTAGTGGAGATGCTCGTTGAAAATGGTGTAATTCAAGAAATTTTCACCATTAAATGGGACAGAATCCATATGCATAAAAGAAAAAGGAAAATAATTACCATCCAAATCAAGAACGAGGGTAATATGCTTCCTTTTGCTTGTTTCCTCGCTTACTAGGGCAGGCAATGAGTTTGATTCATCAAGAAGTGTTCTAACGAATATCTCTGGATCAATATATTCTGAATCAAACTGCCTGGAGTGGACATCAAGTTCTTCCATGAACGGCATGGCTTGAGCTTGGGTCATGAGATGAAACCTTAAAGAGTCAGACATCTGCTGGTTTTCTTCACCGAGCCCTCCACAATAGTTTTCTTCACCAAACCCTCCATAAGAGTTTTCTTCGCTGAAGCCTCCATAATGGTAATCTGCTAATTCTATTGTGTTCTCAAGGGGGGGAAATAATGTAGTTCCCACAGGGACATCATATAACAAATTCGTCCCAGCATGGTCAAGATCGGGAAGGGTATTGTAGTTCCAATAATCACCAAATTCAGTTATCTCGTCACCAAAAAACTCAGCAAGACTGGAATCATATACATAGTTGTCAAATACAACATCAGGAATTTGGTAATTGGCGAAGTTATTGTCATCCAGTTGGGGTGCCCAGGTGATTTGCTCCCCACTAACTGCAATGAAATAAAATTGATAATGAAAAAAATATCAGTTATAGCAAGTAAATATCATTCTTGAAGAGAATAATGCTTTGAAGCGGCAAGGGACATGGTAGAATTAAATTAATCTAGCTATCAAATGTTTATATTGGTTGGGTTCCAAGTTCAATATAACCTCATAACTAAGCAGCCACATGTTGAAGTCCTCTAGTCCTGAATAATTGTAAGGACGATTATGGATCTAAGAAATTATCAGTGGAAGATTAAAAATCTTCCCTTTTTCCTAGTTATGGTGCTTCAGCTTTCGGTTCTTTCCAAGAAGCTTGTTTGTTCACAAAGGAAAGCATCAGACAGTTTTATCAGAAGGATGTCTTTAATTTGACCTTCAGCAGAATTATGTTATCTTTGGGTTTCACCTGGGAGATACCTCATCCTCAACTTTTCTATTGCACATTTGTTCCATTATTATCTCAAAAGAAAAACAACAAAAATATTTTAACTACAAAGCTTCAAGTCTGTACCTGCTTCAAATTGATGTAAATGGCCATTGTCAGGTCTATTAAAACATGAAAGCACTGCTTCTGAACTTGAGGAAAGAGAAAATGGCAAATCCTACAATAAACAAAACATCATAGTAATTAATGTCAAGCAAAGGAAACATTTGCATTGTGTTCTTTCTATTATAGGAGGTAGACGAATGATATTGCAATAGAAGAATCTTAGATTCGATATCCATGAAAAAAAGGATTTATGAATTGATAGAATTAGAATGTACTTATATCTAGCTATGCCAACTGCAACTCCCTAACTAAATATTGAGACAAAAGTGCAGGACTAGTAAATTTTTTATTACTTGCACATTGATAATCGTAAATTAAGGATATCAACTAAAGTTTTGAGCAACTGGAATTGGATGCAATACTCAGATAAACTCAGATGCATTACATAGAATCTTGGGTTACTCGATAAGGAAGATATAATCCAGAATAATAAATTTATAGATATCAAAAAAAGTAAAGATCAAAACTTGCATCAGAAGGTACACGTGAAATAAGCCCAAATCTCGATGTAGGGGCAATACTGTCAACCATTAGCCATATTCTTGTCGTGTTACTAGTAAAAAATTTTCCGACATGATGCTCTTGTCAACTTGCATGCACGCAAATTCTTAACGTACATAAAGACTGCTAATTTAATATGAAAATCAACTGCCATAAAGCTTTGACCAGGTTCCTGTTTCATATCAAACAGATAAAGACATGAGATGACACTGAGTCTTACCATTTCTTCTATTGGACCTGTAGAACCATCGGATGAAAGACACGTCTGCCCAACACTTGTATCTATATTAAATGACGTTTGGTTTTCTTCATTATCAAGTTCCATACATCCACTGGACGGGAGACATGTCTCCCTCGCAGTTGTATCTATGTTAGATGCTATTTGGTTTTCTCCATTGTCACGCTCCGTACATCCATTGGATGAAAGACATGCCAGCCCAAAATTTGTCTCCATGTCAGATGACAATTGGTTTTCTTCATTGTCGCACTCCATACATCCATTGCCATTGGATGAAAGACATGTCTGCCCCAGACTTGTATCCATGTCAGATGACATTTGGTTTTCTTCATTGTCACACTCCTTGGAGGAAAGGTCACCTCCATTAAAACCTACATCGATGATGTCCAATTAAATAACGAGTCACTTTCCTTTCACCACATATGTTCTAAATGAATATCAAAATTCAAAAGATTCCATGGAAGCAAGTACATAAATGCCATAAGCCATAATAGATTGCATTCTATTCTTTTTGGTTGTTTCAATTTGTTAAGGCATTAAAGCTTACTATTTTGAGATGTTTGGCTTGATATTGCAGAATTTTCCATTTCACGAGCTATAGGCCCTTCAATCTCAGAAAATCTGATGGAGCATGATACTTTAGATATTTTAGTTGACCTCCGAGACACATGGGGAGAACAACTTCTTTCTCTTTTGCAGGTTGTAGTTGACTTAGCCTTTGCATTAGGCGACGGCATTGAAACTAGGCTTTTGAATGAAAATCCAAAGCCAGTTCAAATAATTTACAGCTCTCAGTTTGCATCCAACTCTAAGAAACAAAACAAAACACAAATCATAAAAAGATATATGCGTAAAATGAATTACCAAATTACTCGAAGACAAACTATAGTATTTTGCACCAGGGTTTAGCTTTTATAGTAGCACTACATAAATAGGCATATTGAAGTATATTGAAAACAATAAAACATTTTGACCTTTACTCAGAATATCAAAAGCACATTCCACAACAGGAGATACATTCTAATCGAACCAAGGAAATTCCCATCCCCTTTCTTTTCAGTTTAGTAAAATATTTGAAAGCAGCAAGAATATGAATTTGACGCAGACTAGCTAAGCCAAAGTCCATTTCAATCTTGTTCAGTTGAATGTTGTAATGCCAAAAAAATAGTAAGTCTTTCCAAGAAATCACCCCAAAACGGAAATGCAAATCTATGATGTTGTCTTGTAAATCAGTTACAGAATAGGTTTAAGAAACTTAATCCAGCTTACAAGTTAAAACACAGAGATTGTCCACCTCCACCCCCCCCCCCCCCACTCTCTGTCAAACAATAACATAGGGCACAAAACCCTCAAATTCGAAAGGGAAAAAAAAAAAAAACAATAACTCAATTTTAAAGAGAAAAAGTGACAGGTTCGATTCACCGCAGGATAAAAGTTCCAGAATTCAATCAAACCTTTCCTTCATTCAGCTCTCCCTCTCTCCCTCACTGAGAACTCAAATCCAATTAACAGTAATTAAAACAACCAACTGAAAAACCAAAACCCAAAAACAATCGCAAACACAAGCAAAACACAGGAAACGATAAGAACAAAACCCAGTTCATACGAAAATCAAAATTCGGCCGATACCCAATTGAGCATACCAAATTGGGTATGTACCGAATAAAAAATACAAATATCAGAAAGCGAACAACTGAAAAGCGATAATCTTTATCTGTCACTATCTATAAAACCTCAAGCATTAAAAAAAAAAAAAAAAAAAAAAAAAAAACCCAAATTCACAGAGGAAGCAATTCACGTAAAACCACAACGAAGGACGCACCTGATTAAGTAAAGCAAAATTCAAAAGACTTCATAAAACGTACCTACGATTTTGTTTGTGTCTCTCTCAGCTCCTCCCTCTCTGTCTCTCTCTCTCTTACGCAATTTTCTCTCTCTAGAACTACATAACACAGAGAAGAGAAGAGAGTCAGAGAAGCGAAAAGGGGTCAATGGAATATTGGTGTGAGAGTGAGAATTTCCCTTTTTATATTTTCGAGTTTGAAAATAATACACGAGCTGATCATCAGCTTCGGCAGTTAGGATTCTACTTCGATTATCCAACGGTGAGGACCCTGACACGTGGATGGTTGGGACGTGCACACATTTGAAAGCTTTGGGCAGCGAACAACAGCGGCGACAAGTGTCACCTTGAAATATTTTTGGTGCCCGATCCGTGAAATATTTTTTATCTCTGAAATTAGTGTCTTTTAAATTTATCCTTTACAAAAATTTTGTTATTGAGTGTATCCTTTAAACTTAAAATTTATGGCTCAATTGAAATTTTGGTTCTTTTGTTTATATTTCGAACGATTTTGGTATCATTTATTTTTAAAACAGACAAAGTCTTTTTCTATTAGTTTTTCTTTCAGAACACAATTTTTAATCAATTTAATAATAGTTAATCTCAAAATTAATAACGGAAGAACAAAATCATTTAGAAATAGAAAAAAAAAATTAAAAAATATTAATTTAGTGATAATTTTCTTTCAAATTAGTGACAAGTTTCAAATTGTTTATTAAAAATAATTAAGAGAAAATTTGTTACTAATTAATAGTTTTTGAGAATACATTTCATCAATAAACAATTTTAGTCTAGTCTGACATTAAATTAATAAAAAAATTATAGCTAATTTGAAAGAAAAATTAATCAAGGGATCAAAATCGCTAGTTTTTTAAACAAACGGGACCAAAATCACCTATTTAAAACTCGGAAGATATAACACCCTAATTTTTTAAAAGAGTAGTTATTGAAAATATTAACTTTGAAAATCTGATACTTAAAATTTTTTCTTGAAAATACAAATCTAGCTATTTGGTTTCATTTAAAATACAGTGGAAACACTTATTTATTTAAATTACAATTTCCTATTCAGCTGAACCATATTATCTCTGAACAGAAGGCTTAGGTTCACCAGCTGTGATTATACCTAAGCAAAGCCTAAAGCTTTGTCTCATCCATTGCCTTAACTCCACAGTCTTCTAATACCTGCAATACTGCGACCGTCAGTTATATGTAAAACATATAACCGAGTAACCCCCGGTCTAATTAAAAATATTTTACAGTATTGCAGCCAATCTAACTGAAAAACTGCCCCAAATCCAATCCCTAGCAAACACACATAGGATGTATGCAATGACAATATAACATGTATGCATGCCATAATCATTTTCTATTTTCTTTATTTCCTCTTTTAACGGGAAACCTCGTGCACAGGGAATCCACCATAGGTGCATGATAGTGAATGCACAGTTGAGCTCATCATCATGGTCCTGGCAAGCGTCTCCCCAGGATCCTACTGCCGGGCTACCAACCCTCTTTAGGGCTAGCTCAGGGACTATCTACCCCTTTCGGGATAGCCTCTTTGCACTAGACTATCTACCCCACTTTCAGAATAGCCTAGCACTTCAGGTTATCTGCCCCTTTCGGGATAACCCTACATTCTCATAATCTTTTTATGCTTGTCCTCTTACCCAGTCTACTTCCGGTGGAACTTAACCCTCTTACTCAACCACTGTTGATGGGGAAAACATTTCCACATTTCCTTTCTGTTTGGTTTCACATTATAGGTTCTAATGCATCAAACATCATATTCATTTCATATCATTCAGACAAGAATTCCAGTAATCCCATATTTGAATATCAACATCTCGTATTCGAATATTATGTGACAAATATGATATATTCAAATATCTATTCGAACATGGCTTACCACATTCAAACACATATTTGAATATACTAACTCTTGGACTTATTTTCTAAAACTGTTTCAAATCCGTTCAAGTCAAAGTCCCAATTTTGTCACATTACAATCTGGAATCCTTCGTATCCTTCACCCTTATGAATTCATCATCATTCACATTTTTAATCCAATTTCCAATCATGCATCACACATTCATATCAAGCATATAGCATACAAACAAGGATTTCCAGTATATTCTTATCCGATTACAAACACTCCATACTCGGACACTACGTGCAGAAGTATTATATTCATATATCTATTTGAACACGACATTTCATATTCAAATACATATTTGAATATACTAATACTGGGACTTAATCGTTTTCAAATCTATTTTGGAACCATCTCAATATCAAATACCCAGTTAGCATCACATTTAATTCTGGAATACCTTATTTATGCAACTACATGCATTTATCATCTTTCACAATATCACATTCATAATCAACATAAAGCATGTCAAGTTCATCCGAATATCAATCATAGCATGCATAGTCAAAACATACACCAAATCCTAAACCAAAACAATGTCTAACCCATTAATTTGATTTCCTAACAGCATGTTCCTAGCATCCCCTAGTCACATGTTCCTAAATTCAAAGTATTATAGATTTGAGGTTTTCAGGGTTACCTGGAACTTCCCTTGAATCTTTTTCTCCTTCACTTACAAATCTAAATCTCCTACTTCGGTTTCTTTGCTGTAGTTGCCTCTGAATCTGAACCGAACCGTTTGGAACCGTAGTCTTAGATGAAGGTCTTAAGATGAATGAGTTGTGGCGTAGTTGGTTCGTGATAGAGTTTAAACGAAGTATGTTAAAGAAGAGTATAAAGTGAGGAGGTGGGAAATTGTCAAATGAGGAGGCCAAGTCCCCTATTTATAGATTTGGGGTACATATTCGAATGTACATTCATATAAGCTTATGTTCACTTTTATATTCGAATGTATATTCGAATATAAGCTTTTATATTCAAATGTATATACAAGTCTTTTTGTCCTTCTTTTAGTCTCTTTACTTGAAATTAGTCCCCCTTTTTTTTTTCTTTGTAATCCCTTAAGTTCTAAGTCTTCTTAGGGATTTCCGAGATGTTACAGGAGACAGTTTTGATTTTTAGTTTTTAAAAATTGTATTATAAAACAGTTTTCAGAAACAGATTTTAAAAAAAGTGATAGGAGTTTTCAATACAAATTTGTGTATAAATTCAGAAAACTAAAAACTGAAAACCAAAACATGTTTTAGATGTTTTCATATTTTGGTTTTTAAATACTGGAAAACAAAAACGGTTGCTGAAAACTGTTTTTGAAAACTCGACTGTCAAACAGATTTTTTAGTTTTCTGTTTTTAAAAATAGAAAACTGTTTTCAAAAAGAGAAATGAATAACTTTTCAAAAGCTTGTAAAGTTGTTTGGTAACTACAATATTAAAATTTTTACTTTTGAGATTATAGTTTTTATAATTAACTTTTAGAAAACTATATGAAATAACTTTTGGCTTTTAAAAGTTAGTTTCTAAAAATTTACTTCTAAAATTACCCTAATTTATTTTTATAAATTATAAGCTACCCACTTTCATTACCCTCATTTATTAATATAATATTATATTTCTGTTTTAGCCATTTAACATATTTCAACTAATCACACAGTTTATTTAACCAAACAATTTTAATTTACAAATTAATTATACAATTATAATCTCAAAGTCATAAGTTTACAACTTTCAATTAACTTAATAAATAAAAATTAAAAACTAAAAGCTTTCAACTTATTTCTAAAATATACTCTAAGTCGAAGTTTTCTTTCTAGTCAACTGCATGTAATTTCTTTTCTCTTTATATTGTTATTTACCATTTTATACGTTGATTAAATTTAACACTTTCTAACCAATTATATTGTTTATTTTTTCAATTTTTTTATTACCATCTATTATTTTACATTTTACATTTTCATCAAATTCAACCTCTTGTTTCAGTCAATCATATAGTAATAGTAGTATAATTCAATATTTTATTATTGTTTCTCTCTATCAATATTGTATTTTTTCGTTACAAACTATCAATATTGTATGAATACAAATACTTTCTTAAAAAAAAAGTACAAATTCTGTAGCATTTAAATTTTTTTCCCTCTTCTTAGGATATCTATCGCAAGAAATTGTGACTTTCTTTAAAGAGCAGCTGTCAAATTACAACAAATTATCTGTCCATTTATTTTTTATTTCTGTATTCCATACTAAAAATTCATAAAGTCGCCTGTTTTCTAAATTCAAATTTAGGTTTTTGACTTAAATCACTATAAAACGAATTGTTTTAATATTAAACATTTTTAATTCTTTTTTCTTTATTCACAGGTGATAAAATACATTTCAATTACAATCAACCCGAGCACGGCACAGTAAAATACACTAGATTTTTTTTTTATTCTAAAATATGAATTTCTCTTCAATATTTTTTGTTTGGTAACAAAGTTTCTCTCTTGTTTTTTTTTTTGGCCAACAACAAAATTTCTCTTCAATATTTAAACACTAAAACCCGTTAAACAGTAAACGTGCTGCGACCTTTTCCATGTATATGTATTTTTTTTGGTAATTACTATATGTGGACTAGTTTGTCACAAAAACTGTATTTTTGAAAGAAATGAAAAATCTTACAAAATATAACGAATATACGGTCAACAAAGACAAAAATAGGGTGAAGTTATTCATGTTTCATTAATAGAATATCGTCACGCCATTAAAGATATATACTTCAATTTTAATGTTTAATTTTCTAATAAAATTATTTTAATGACATGACGATATTTTATTCGTGCGATATGAATGAGGATATAAATTTAGGATACTGAATTTAAATCTAAGCAACTTTTGAATACAAAGACGGCTAAAACTAATGGAGTTCAGAATAGTAATTCTGAATTCATGTTTTTTATTGTGCGCTTATGAACACACAATTATAATTTTAATACGAAAATATTTTTATATGTATCACTTATTTTTTAAAATAAAAAATAATAATTGATATTTACATTTTGTGATAATTAAAGTATTTATGAAAGTATAATAAATGTGTTTTATATTCCTTTTATAGTTTCTATTTGCGCCTATGTCTAGTAAGTGCCCTATCCGGCCGACGTCTTTATCCTTTCCTTTTGCCTTCGAGCCTTACTTAGTGCATGTGCTAAGGAGTTTAATACAGATAATATTGTTCTTAAGCTCAATTTATTTTTAAAGTAATTAAACGAAAGTGTGATGATCTATGCGCCGCTCTGAGTATAGAGATCGAAAATAATATAGTATAAAAATTATAGTAAGATAAATCATTAAAAAGTATATTTTTGGCATAAAATATTGAAGTTAGAAAATAAATATTTTTTTTATAAACCAAAGAAATATTATAACGATGAGCATAAGAAATGCTTAAGAAATAATACAAAAAAACCTTAAGGATTAACAATGGATAAACACAATCAAACCAACAAACAAAGGAAAGAACAACAACGCTTTACTACTAGTTGCAGCACAAACCACCTAACCAGACATTACATCACAACAATAAAAAAGACCTCCAACACCAAATCAACAACCCAAGCATAAACAAGGATTAGTAGACTAACCCTTACATAGAAGCATGAAATTTAGGGCCCATTGCCTTAATTCGCAACCAAGAACGAGCCTTCACCATATCCCGCACATGATGAGTATTCTAGGATTCATTCTTGAATACGACGTTATTACGAGTTATCCAAATGGCCCATATCACACAAAAACCAAATCACAATCCACTTTTTCCTCTTCTTCTACATAAGAATGAGCATAGTACGAAATTAAAATAAAGTGATATAATATCATTGTGTAAAGTGGAGGCCGCACAAAACCAACGAAGAACATGTGACTATAAAAGAAAAACTCTATCACAGTTGATAAACAAGTGAGAAGGCGATTCAACGGGACTTTGGCGTGCCACACAAAATGCCACGTTACATTCTTTAGATCACTTTTAGCGCTACGATATCCTAAACTAACTGTGTATAACCCCGTGTCCGAATTTCTCCAATGCCACAAATCTTCTTCATCAACCAGCAAAGACACAAACTCAAACTCCACAAGAAGATCAAAAAGTAATATTTGTTCTTGTTCAACAAAATCTCTTCTCCAACCCCACTCCCACTCTCACACCCAATTCCCATCCACCTAAGAGCCACTCCCAAAGATGAAATGATTTTTGAGTCAAATAAAAAATAGGGTCATACTTCTCCTTTAGACTCACCTCATCTCCCAACCATTTATTATGTCAAAAAGAGTAATGTTATATTTTCCTAAAAATCCTCCAACTTATCCTCCTATTATCATATAAAGTATAAAATTAAGCGAACTTTCAATCTTGAAACCATAAAAAAACATTGAAAATATTATTTAATGAGTAGATAGGAAAATTTGTAAGAACATGAAGTAAGAGGATTAAGAATTACTCTATCAAAAAAGCATATAAACGACCGTTGCCAATTTTAATAGATAAATTATCATGTAACCATGCACATAAAGATAAATCATTCTCGAAAAAACTACACAAATCATTCTCAAAAAAGCTACACAAATCTTTTCACGGTGTAAAACCACCGCTTTAACTAGATAAATATAATGAATAGAATAGCCTTTCAAATATGCAGTCTATCGTTAGGTTTTAGTTTGCACACTAAACTATGATAGGCAAATAGAATCTTGCCCCTAAATGTGTTGCTTGACAAAATCACTGTTTAGTAATTTTTTCTTTTTGGTAGATAAGGAAAATAAAAGACGAAGAAAACTAGAAATCTATTGGGAAGCCCATCCCAAATTAGTCAGCTAATAAAGAAATCTTAACAATTGAAGGGCACTCTTTAACTGCTAAGAACCTCAACCTTTAGGGGGTATAAATGGCTTGATTTCATTTGATTAAATGCTTTGATTTGATTTAATTTAGTGCAGAAGAGAACATCATTAATAGCTTTGTTGAAATAAATTAAACCCATAATGACTCGATTTGATTTTATGAAATTCAATTCAAAATGTCAATTGATTCAACTGAATAAAAATAAAAAAACAAACGTATGTTGGGAGAGATTGCTACATAGTTTGCAATTGAATCAAATCTACAAATAATGAATCTGTGACATAATTATGCCATTTTGTTCAAAAAATCTACAAATTCTTGACTCAATTACAACATGAAGGTCACACTTGCCTCGGCTGAATTTCACCATATAAGATTAGATTCTCTAACAAATTCACGAAACAAATGAAGCCTAACCCCTTCATTACTGGGAGGCTGCAGCTCTCATGATGACAGCAAAACCCGAATTTAAGATCATTGACAGGAAAAGGGAATACTGCCCTATCAAATCTCACTGAGATTGGCAAAAACTTAACCAACCCATGGACGCCACTTACAGGCTCCGATAGTCTATCACAGTGACTTCGTCTTCTGGGGCATCCAGATCTTGATAACTGCACCACCATTGGAAAAATGAGTAAATATTCATGCAGTCACAAAGACACCATATACATAAGAGTGCATTTTCATTCATAAGTTGAAAGTCATAAACTTTATTCTTTTCTTACATGGATATTCAGAACTTTGATCAAATTTTCAGGGCATCATAGCTAGGCGAAGAATACAGGAACTTTTTGAAAGATGAACTTGCCTTTCAAAAGTTGGAAAAAAAAAGGAGGAAAAGACTACATAATGGATAAATGACCTGAGTACTGAATATACACTAAAGCATTCTTAGGCCATGTAAAAGATCATATATATATAAGCGAGGAATAGATAGCATGATTTGGAGATTCTGCAGAGTAATTACCTTCGCATCCGTCGAGGATCAGGTCTAAAGGTTGGAGGAACTGCAATTATTGGTGCTGGTCCACCCATGTGAGGACCAGATCGTAACTTCCTTCCGGAGGTATCATATGAGGACGGTCCCCCTTGCTCCCTAAACATCTGCATTGCAACTTCTGGTGGAGCAGGAACAAAAGGTCCCAAAGGCCTGTAGAGTTGCAGATTGTATTAGCACAAACAGATCTCAATAAAGCAATAATTTGTATCAGAGCCAGGAGTATAATGGGAAGGGCAACCAACCCGGCACCAGGTACAGGCATCAAAACTGGTGGAGGGGGCATATCTGAGGTAAATGGAGATACAGCAGGGCCCCCATATGCATCGTACATTTTTTCATCACGGTTTCCCATTCCAGGTGGGGAATGGTCAGGCCTATCTCCATTTATTCTGTCACTCTTATCCTGGTCTCGCCTATTACCACGATCATCTTTCAACCGGCCATCCAGCAGACCTCCTAATCTTCGCTTCAGAGGCTTGTCCTTCTACAGACAGAACAAAGATGGACAATGAGCATTTAGAAAATCAAACTATATTGACATGCAAAAATACATACCCACGCTAAAGCCATAAATCCCCAAAAGTGAAGACATCAGGCTACTTCCCGCATAAGGTAAAGCCACATGCATTAAGATACAAATTCAAAAAGTTCAGATAATTTAACAAGCTGACCCGTTTGCAATGTGGCTAAAATGCCATTTTGGGGACAAAAAAATGCCAAAACCTAGACATCATCAAAAAAATTTCTTGAGCAAATATAACAGCACGGTCAATCTATCAATAAAATCACAAGTTCACCTGAGGTTGCTGCATGACCGGCGTTCCACCAGGAGCATTGGGATCACTACAACAATAAAAAGGCCACTATAAGTAATATTCCCATAAGTCAACAACACTTGCAACACTAACAACTTAACAAAACAAGCCTCAATTGATACTTACTTCATATAATTTTGAAAATAAAGATCCTCACGCAATTTTGATGTTAGTTCCATCACAAGCTCTGGGTGTTTTAGCTTCAGATGTTTGTGCACAAACTCAGCCGCATGAAAAAGCTTTGTGCAGCCCTTTGCTCCACAACCATATTTCCATCCATATTTTTCATCCCTTATTTTTCTAACATATGGATCCAATACATCAGTTGCTGCAGCATCTATCTTCTCCTTAGCGGTCATTAATTCCAGGGGATCCTGACCATTCAATCTTCCCTGCCAAAATGAATCAAGTTTCTTCTCCCACTCAGACCCAGATTTACTTGTTTCTTCATGTCCTGCTCCTTCTGGTCTCACATGCCTAAAACCCTTAGCCTCATTAATCTCGATCATTCCATAATAATCTACACCATGAATCCGCCAAAGATATGTAATAAGTGTGTCTAGAAGCTCAACACCCTCTAAGCCCTTAACAGATGTTAAGCCCCGTATAATTATTATGGGGCCTACAGATCCACTGTGGGCCTTATCATCATTTCTATTGTGATCACTGGAGCATAAAATATTATCTTCAATCCCCTTTTCTATGTCAAGCTTACGAACAACAGCCTGAGCCTGTTGAATATCAACTTGTACCCGTCTAGGTTCAGAACTAACAGGGTGTGCCTTTGGAGCAGCCGAGAAATCATTATCTTTGTAAGATCCCCGACCATGTCTTCTTCGTTTACCACCAGTATCTGTTTCCTCCTCTGAATTTGGCTCACTGGCTTGCCCTGATTTACTGGATGAAGAGTTTGAACCAGGATTTCTGCATTAATTACAAGTATTCTCAACATACAAAGAATATTGAAATTCTCAACATACAAAGAATATTGAAATCTTGATTAGGAAGAACAGGCATGAAACAGTGTGTGAGAAGAGGACATACAGGTCTAATGTTCCACTTTGCAAATCGAGCAAAAAATCCTTCGCCAGCCGTCGGGCATTTTCATTCCTCCTAAAACATGATGTACCGGAAAGGATTGATTATAGTTATGTGTATTGATTTATGAAAATATTAATATAACTGCCTATCTAGCATCCACACAAGTAAAAGTACTAGGGTAAGGGTACAATCAATCAATATAAAGAGGATTCTAGGTTTGGTTCTTCATTAAACTACAAGATTTGTAAAACTCACCTTTCAATTATTGTAAGTAAATTTGTTGGATGGTATTTATCTTTCAACCTACATAAAAAAGTAAATCAAATATCAAATAAAGGAATAAAGACAAGATTGCTTGTACTCATAGCAATCTATACTTCACATAGTAAGCATTTGAAAAATTAATGAAACTTTAGCAGCGGAGAAAAAGAATACCATTCCTCATCCTTATGAGCATTAAAATAAGCTTGTTTCTGAGTAGAAATATACTCCGATTTGTACTCTTGATACCTAGAATAATAAATGAAACATATCATTTGTCTATGATGTCCATAAATTCTTCAATACTTACATCTTATGCACAATGAAAAGGATTTTATTTTTCCAAAACTCACCTACGCTCAGCTTCAGCAGGCAGTATATCATCCTCAAGCTCCTGAATGAATTGCTTATAGGACATTAACCCCTCCCTGGAATATGACACAAGCACCTCGATATTATTAGAGTCCCCTCAAAACATTATATTGTTAATTGTTAAACAGAATAAAATAAAGGCAACCCATCATGCTGTTCTGCACATAGATAGCAAAGTAAAATTTCTTCTATTGATAACAACAAAACATACATTCCATGTGTGCCAAAATGGCAACAGTGAATTGGAGACTTCAAATAACAAGGAAAAGTTATAGTTATACAAATTCTTTAAAAGCTCATTAAACAAACAACAGAATATAAGTTTGATTGAACTTTTAATCCAAGTCTGCCCAGAAAATTAGTTATATCAAAAGGGCTCAACTTAGGATAAGTACTATTTGCAGGCACAGCAAACAACTTAATTTTTCAAAATAGTGATATGACGAGTTGCTAAAGGAGCACAAATCCAAAAATAAAAAAATAAAAAAAATGAAAGAGAACGGGAACCAGGATGAGAATTTTAACAAGATCCAGTGAAAATAGAAACAACTGACCAAAAAAAAAAGAAAGAAAGAATCACATTTAATTTAATTCAAGATAAATTGAGAGAAGAGTTTAAGTTGGTTAACGTATGTTGTATTTAAGTCCGTAGCAGACTCAATAAAAGAGTAATAAGGATTTAAAAAGGAAAAATCAGAAGATTTTGGATATAGCCCATGACCTCCAGGTCACAACGCAAGGTTACCATTGACCTCTAGACAATATAACTGATGACGGCAGATTAGCCTTTTCAAAATCGTATACAAAAGATTGGTTCACAGATACATTATGTTTTCTCATGGCTACTTTCTTTGACATTTCCACTCAGCGTTCTTTTCATCAGTATCTTGTCCAAACTGATTGCTTGTCCAAATATCATTTAGTTTGTAAGTTCATAATGAAAATAAAATAGCAGTCATGCAGACGTGGATCTTCCTCAAAGTAAACAACCAAGGCAATAAAGCCCCACCACCAAAGAAGACTCAGGGCCTGTTTGAAAGAAGTGGAAAAGTGAGAATAGGGAGGTAAAGTGAACAACTTCCTGTAAGTTTTCCCCTCTTTACCACTTCTCCCAAATAGACCCTAAGCGTTCTTATCCGACAACTGTCCTCTGTTACTTTCCAGAAATTTACTTGCCATGACAGAATAACTTCTTAAATTTTATTTGAGAAAAGGCACCTTCCATTTGAATGCCAATTGCTCTTGCAGGTGATTTTAATCTAGTACTTCGGTCTTCACAGAGTGCATTTGGATCCAAATTATATATGCTCATTTATGGCTAAATGAGAATTGGGGTGCTGACAACACACATCCTTTTTACACACACACATACATATCAGATTCCTCCAAGGTGATTATTTCCTTGTAAAATGACTGTAATAAGGTGTATCTTCAATTGAAGCCGCATCCGCAAGATGTGAAGTAAACATTTACATCCTAGATTATTTGAAAATTCTTCAACAGCATAAACCTCTAAATCCCATGTTTCAGATCCTGCAATTTTATGAGAGTATATTGGCATGTTTGCCATAACTGAATCCTCAACTACCTTCCCATTGATAGATTCTCATGCCTATGTTGTGCAAGAAGTACATGATGAAAGACAGGTATATTCATTCGTTGATTTCATTCTTGGGATTTAAAATCAAGAAAAGTATAAGCTGACCTTTGTGCTCCTCCACTTGGCAAATCTGCATAACCACGGTTTGTATCCAAATCTGCAAAATAAATCCACAGCACAGGAACACACTAACAGTAAGCCAAAGAATCTGATATTTTTTTCCTGACAAACAAATGAAAATAACTTCTTAAAACGTTTCCTGCTGTAACAGCTAATGTTTGATAGTAGTACAAAAAGCACCGAATAAACTACAGACTACAGAGTAGATACAATAGGATGAGTTATGAATTGTAGGATTTTGATATTTATATTGGTTGTAAAGGAAAATTCTTTCAGACAGTATATTTGGCACACCATCTGCACTAGGCATACAATTAAACAGCACATCTACTGAATGTCTCCAAAACAGTCACATTGTCTGTACTAAGATATAACATTACCATTTTCAGTCTCATCACGAGCAGCAACATGCAATTCAGAAACTATGAAGTTGAAGAGTCCAAAAAGAAACACATTATGCAACGAGATTAATTTAGTTCAAATTGTTCAAGTCCATAAAAAGAATAAAATTCGAATGAAACATCATTTACAAGAGAAAAAACCTAGTGATTAGCACCTACTAACGTACCAGAAATCCCATTATGATATCCCCCAGCAGGTCGGCGACCAAACCTTCCATGAGACTTCTCATCTGCATAACCACTCCTTCCACTCACACCCCGTTCGTAGCCACCAAAATAATCATAGCCAAACCTGCTTTAATCAAATAATGGTGTAAATTAAGGGGAAAACAATAGCTTAACAAGTGACGCATAGCCAAAGGGAACAAGAATGTACAGAAACTAATTTCAAATGCAAGAGAGGAAATACAAACATGTTTAAACATACTCTTCTAAATATTTTTCCATTACAAATATAAATAACAAAAACTGTCAACGTATGTCCTGGAAACATTCATATAATGATACAACAGCCATCTTCTAAATCCATGATGTCGGAACAGTTTAATTAAGACTTCTTAAATCCTCATTTTTCATTTCGTTGAGTAAACTGTTTGATGATAAAATCAGAAATTCATGAGCTAGGGAGAAAAAAATAAAAAACAGAAGACAAGGAATCCTCCCAAAGAAAAGAGACATAAGCAGAAAGCAACAGGAAAAAAATGAAATTGTATGGAACAAAAGCTGCTCAGTCCCTCAACAACCGCTTAACAAGTGAACAAAAAGCAGACAAGTGCAATCTATAACTTTTAAGCCCGAAATTCCAAGTTAAAATGAGCTGTACAATCTAGAATCTAGATATACGAGTATAAGATTTATAAATAACCTAATACATAGATCATAACCGAAATTTCATGAACGATCTAAATCAATTGGATGCAAAAAAGCTCAAAAAATAGGGCAAAAGCTCCCATCACCTGTCGTCGTGTCCATAACCGCCGCCACGAGGGCTCCCCCTCCTAGATCGCTTATACGGTGGAGGTGAACGCCGGGACGGCGGAGGAGGAGAATAGCGCCGGTCACGGTCACGGTAGCCAGGGCTAGGGCTTCGGCGGCGCTTAAAGTCCCTGTCGCGATCGTAGTAATCGCGCTCACGGCCTCGGTTAAGGTGGCGGTCGAAGTCCCTGTCGTCCCTGCGATCCCGACGACGCGGAGGCGGAGGAAGAGGTGGCGGGGGAAGATCATCGTCGGCGGCGGGGGTGGGAGCTGGGGGAGGCGGAGGAGCTGAAGCGGAGGGTGATTGGTCGAGGGATTCGGCCGGCATGTTAATCACCTCGGCCATGGAAGGGAAGAGGATTGGAAAAGAAACAGAAAGCAAAACCCTAACGGAGATAAAGAAAGAATAAGAAATGAAAGGAGGAGTATGAAGATTGAAATGGTTTAGGTTTCTTCTCCTTTCCTGTTTCCTTCCTCTGTGAGTTTGGTTCAGATCAGTGTGGTGTTTGCTACTCGGAAGACACAGCCAAATCAAAATCTCATAAGTACTCCATGTTTTTCCTAAAATACCACTCCTAAGTATTTTTATTTTGGTTTAATTGTATTTTTTATCCTCATATTTTTAATTTTTACAAATATAGTCTTTTAAGTTTTAATTTTGTGAATTTGATCCCCAACATTAGAAAAAGTTATAAATATTGTCTTTCCATCCATCTCAATTAATTATTTAACAGTTAAAACGATCAACTCTTTTAAAAAAATCATTTAAGTTAATTTTAATTAAAAAAAAACAAAAGAAAAAAAATTTTCTATGTCAAGTTGAGGTAAAAATTTAAGAATGAATAATATATTATTTTTAAAAAAAACTTTAAATAATTTAAATAATTAAAAAATACATTTTTATTTTCTAAAAAATAACTTAAATGATTTTTTTTAAATGAGTTGACCGCTTTGACTATTAAATAATTATCAGAGATGGATCGAAGGATAACATTTGCAACTTTTGGTAACATTAGAGATCAAATTTACGAAATTAAAACTTAAGGGACTAAATTCGCGAAAATTAAAAATATGAGAAACCAAAAATATAATTAAATCTTTTATTTTACATTTTAGTCTAACATTTTTAAAATATAATTAATAATTAATTTAAGTCCTAAGTATTTTTTTTTATTTTAGTCTAACATTTTAAAAATATAATTATTTATTTTTTAATTTCTAAAATACATTAATAAGTTTTGTGACAAACTAGTTTTTATTAACTTTTTTTACCAAATAAAGCATAATATTTATTAATTTAATTAATAATTAATAATTTACTTAAGAAATGAATTAATTAAAAAAATTATTTTGATTCTGCCTTTACCACCACCACTCATCATGACTATCACAATCACTATCCCACATTTTAAGAATTCTAACCTATCACTATATTCAACATCTCAATTTCGAAAATCTCGCGTCTCATTCACCATCATCATTCAGTTTCAAGAACTTCTACCTACCCATCGCCACCATCTTCCATCATCTAAAAAACATACAACAATCTGCTCGTATCAAGTGGAAAGATTAAAAGTTTGCATCTATCGCATTCATCACCAAGCATTATCGTCTCATCTTCAAACCATTATGAGCTTAAGTTTTTTAAGTTTTAATATAGTAGGATCTCTTGCTTTGAAAGCGTGTTTGTTTTTGTGTCTACTTTGCACCATATGCGAGTTTGAGAGTGAGAATAAAGTCTTCCTGTTTGCAAACATGTTTGGCTAGATCTCTAGCTTTGCGTTCAATGCATTTTTCTGCATCCAAGCATTTCAAACGTGAACATGACTATTTGTAGCTTCTGGATCCAATTATTCCGCTTGGGTTTGATTGTAAAATAACTTTTTGGCCCTCAAATTATCTTATGTGAACGTTCATCTGAAGAGATTAGCTTCCCTCATTTATGGAGGTGGTGAGTTGCTACACTGAATCTCATTTATGGCGTTTTTCAATTTTAAAGCCCTCTACACTTAATCTTCTTCTAGAATAATCAGTTCGATTTGGTTGTTATAAGTTTATACTCTCTAAAAATGAATACTACCTTTGGTCCTATATATGAGGAATAAGGAGAATAAAAAAATTTATTCCAAATATAAGAAACATAGTACCACTTTCAAATGTTTTAATTACTAACAAAAAATAATTTTCATAGAGTATGACACTCACCAATTTCTAAACAAGTAAATATATTAATTATATGGACATAATAAAAAAATTATAATTAATACATAATTAACAGAAAAAATATCATTTAATAAGTCTTATTGGTAAGTATAAATTTAGTCTCATATTTCTTATATATATAATCGTAGGTAATACTTCACAAGATTCAATTCAATTTTATGCCCTCTACACTATAAGTTTCGATTTGGTTACCAAGTAATGTGCATGCACTTGTTCCATTTTCTTTTTTTGTTCTATTGATTTGGTAGCCTAGTTCTAATTATAGACAATCCAACATTAAGTTTCACAACCCATTTAATTTTCTTTGTAGCTACTATCACCAGCAAAGTGTGCATGGTTGCATGCATTTACTCCATTTTCTTCTTCTTCTTTTTTTTTCTAGTGATTTGATAGTCTAGTTCTAAATATTGACAATAGATCTAACTCTTTTTGGTGAAAAAAATTTGATGGATCTATTCTATTTTCTATAGATTTTATAGCATTACACAATAAATCTTACTCTTTTGGTGAAAAATATTTTCTCCAAAGATGATACACAAAGATAGTGTGTATCATTTCGTAAAAGGTAACAGGTATTTATTTTATTTATTTTTCATTATCCGTAAAGATTTTCTTTTTCTTAAATAAATGGTCACTAATTAGGAATTTATTAACTATACCTCTTTACGGATTCTCATGCTATTTATTCATGTATTGAACATATACTCTCTCCGTTTTCGTATATAAGCAAAAAAAAACTACCTCACACCCTTTAAGAAATATAGTTACCCTCATATAATTTTCTTAATCCTATCAAAATTATAATTGTTTTCCCTAAATTAACCCTTGATTAAAATTAAAAATAAAATGAAAAATAAAATAAAATCAAACATAATCTCTCTCTACTTTAAATGAGTTATTGGAAATAAGAGCACTATTAAATTGGGAGTATTTTAGACATATCATCATTAAATAAAACAAAGAATAATTAATTTTGCTTATAAATAAAAACATAGTACTCTCAAAATTTTTACTTATATATAAAAACAGAGGAAGTACAACTCTATTCTTGTGAAACTCTAATAACTCTATTTGCCTATTCTTTTGGAAGATGAGTGGTTCATTGCCTTTTAGTAGTAGTCTTTTTGGTCTCGGCCTCTATTGTCTCTTAGATATTTTGTTTTTTTTTTGTTTTCCCATGCTTTGCTTCTTGTGGTAAGTTTTCTTGTTTGTTTTGAGGTTTTCCCATATTGGCCTCTTATTTGAGACATCTGATTACCTCTAGTGTTGGATTGTGGAGCTATTTGAATTAGGGTTTTGCTATCCATTGTCTTTAGGGTAATGGTTAAGCACCCATAAATGAAAACTTAGAGTTATTTGAGGTTTTGAGTATTTAATGCTACAAAATTATTTTCAATTTATTTTAAATATAAAATTGTCATTCATTGGTTGCTTAACCATTGCCCTAAGGACAATGAATAGCAAAACCCTTTGAATTATGCTAAAACGTGCAAGTTGTTAGAGTTTTTGTAAAAAAAATAAAGAGTAATTAATTGTTTTGGTCCCTCATTTTGTAGTCACAGAATGTTTTAGTTCCTGACTTTTAAAAATGTTTGAAATAGTCCATGACTTACTTTATAAGTGACATTGATGAAATGTTTATGTGACATACTAAGTGCCTTATGACACATTATTAGTCACATATGAGTTCACGTAAATGACCTTACTTAATTTGCGAAGTTACAAAGCAATTTGGGAACTAAAATTGAATTATGTTATAAGTAATTTTAGGGACTAATTGAGTTATTAATTTCAAGATTAAGAAAAACAATGTCATTTTATCGCTCATATAGACTCTTAAATGTCAACTAATATACCATATTAGCACTTAACGTGTCACATAGACATTTTGTCAATTTTACGTAATATCAGGGACTAAACTAACCTATGCATTACAAAGTCAGAGACTAATGTAGACATTTTAGAAAGTTAAAAACTAAAATAACCTGTGATATGACTATAAACCGAAGGATCAAAATAGGAAATAATTCCTTAAGAATATGAAAAGTTATATTAAAAAGGTCATGATATTATTAATTTGTATAATAAACACTACTAGGTAATAATATCTACTCGATTTTAAGAAATTTTGTCTAGTACGTGCATAGCACACAGGCCACAAATAAGAACCCCATACTAGCGTGGCTTAGATTCAACAAGAAATGGTCTGTGAAACGGAACAAAACATTAAAACAAATTAACATAATACTTTGGTTATAGTGAAAACAGTGGAACTAAATAAAATATAATAGAACACATAAATTATTATTATTTTAAATGAGTCATTTTATATTGACAAGAAAAAATATATTTAAATTTCTTAAACTTTAAATTATTTTTTATTTGACAAAAAAAGAATTCTTGAAAAACATTTCTTGGGAAAAAATTGTATCATAAAAATATTTTCAACATAAATTATATTTAATAATTATTTTTAAAAGTGTACTTAATAATTATATATTTTTTAATAATTTTGTATTAAATAATTTTTAAATATTTTCATAAATATTAATATAAAATTAAAAAAAATTAGAATTTATTATTTAGTTTTGCTCATAAAATTTTTAAAAATATATTAAAAAATGTTCTATTTCATTTATATTTATTTTTTATGTTGTACAAAGTAAGGCAAAGTTATATATATCTATTTTTTTTTATAAAAAAAGTAGAGTTATATATGCATTATATATAATGTTTTAGACATGATTTTATTCTATTTTATGATCATTAAACAAAATACATACATAATATATTCTGTTGCATCCCATTCTATTTTATAAAACTACATTATGTTCAGTTATCAAACGTTACTATTATATATCTTAAATACAAACCCATCATTGACAACTTATCTTCCTTTACATTTTAAATTGAGAACAAAAGCAAGAAACTTAGAATTATGAATTCACTTTGAACGGATTATTTCTACCACTAAGAGGTTATTCTTATCAAAAAAATTGTAAAAAAAAAAACACTAGTCAGCATGAATAAAATGTATGTTGTATTTATTTTTTAACCACGAGTTTCTTTACTTTTAGGATGAGACTAATCTCATTCGCGTTGCATGACTAGTGCTAACCTCTAGGAATTTGACATAAGTGAGATTCGATCCCTCCTAAAATGTTGAGACTTGAGCCAAACAAAAATAGGTACTACCTTCGATCTTATATACAAGGAACAGAGAAAAAAAATTGTATGTCTTAAATATAAGAAATATAATACTGTTTTCAAGTGTATTAAAGGTTTGTGCTTATTTGTAAAATAAACATTTATTTTAATAAAAAAAGCACTTTTATAAATTGTTAGTATGTTTGTGCATAAAAGGGTATTAGACTCGTCCGAAATTATGGGTTAATAGGTAATTGGGTCAATTTGGATTAACTAGGGTTTCATTAATTAAACCGATATATATATTAAAAAATAAATTTATATTTAAATAAAAGATAAAAATATATTCTAATAGTATAAAGTGTTACTTACTATATCTTATATTATTAATATATCAATATATAATATAATAGTAAATAACTTATTAAAAATTAATCCTTTAAAATAAAATTTATTGTGGACAGTTAAATAATAATTAAAGTTAGTGAAATAAATAAAAGATATTTAATTCAAAATGATTTTTTTATAATGATATACATATTATAATTAGTTTAAGAAATATGCATAGCTCGGTGGTGTGCACGCGCAAGGTCTTACCTATCACTCAATTAATCAAATAATTTTAATTAAATATTTTTGTATAGTTCCAAAATAAATTAAACAAGACTAACTAGTATTTTTAAGGGATGTGGAGGTAAAAAAAAACTTATATTCAGAAACAGAGTAGTAGTCCTTAATTGCTGACAATTTTCTTTTTCTTATGTACCCTTAATGGAGTTTTTTAACATGCGCTATATATTGCACATGTTAAACATTTCAAAAGAGAAACTTTTTATTAGAAAAGACAAAAAATAATTAACTTATGTTTGAACATGTATTTATTACTTAAATTTTTTTCACTTTGAAATTTTTATCATGTACAATATTACACAGGTTAAAAAAAATCCTTTTTGTATGTAAGACACGAGGTAGTATAATTTTTTAACAGAACCCAACCCACCCCAATTCTCCATATACATTTCAAATGTTGAACAAGACATTTCAGTTTTAAATAGCAAACAGGAAATATACCATGGGCATGAATTCTCTATTAGTAATTGACACAACCGAAACTTCAGAAGTCAGAACAAGAGAAGTGATCCAAACAACCATCCATTTCCATCTAGCACAAAAGGTCTTATTTTTTGGTAATTATAAAAGTTCTTACAAGCGGATTTAATAAAATTCTGGATTTTTTTTTGGCATTTTAATATCAATTGTTTATGACAACAAAATTCCTGAACTGCATTTCGGGTATCTATCTACATTTCACTGGTTATAGACACACAGCAATATCTGTTAACTGGGCACTTGTACCTACCATTCACAGTAATGGTTGTGCTTGAATGTGAATCACAGTCAGTTTAACATAAAAATGAACTTGAAAAGAATCACTCGGCTTCAAGTGCAGCAATTTCATATCTAACTTCTTCTAGATGTTCATTTATGGCCATGACAGCATCCTGGACACCTCTAATAGCTTCCTTGAGGGCATTATCATACTCAGCATCAGCTTCTGCTTCTTCAGTTCCAGAAGCTTCAGTAATCTCTTGAACATGAACACACTCATGCTCTCTTGGCTTCCTATATTTGCAGTTCTCATGACTCACCAGACGTTCAGATGGTCGACCAGCTTTCTTTAACACCTGAATGGTAGCTGTCTTTAAAAGTAAAGAAATTGTCAGCAAAACATTTAAATGAATGACGCCTATATTTGAGTTGCAAGTAACAGAAAACTGCAATATAAGAGAATAAGGAGTTCCAAGTCATGAAGGTAATTAAGAACAAGCAGAACAATTAATTGATATCCGTCATCATATGATATTGCACAAATGTTCAAGGTTACACAACTGCAAGCAACACAACCTAAGGAGGGGGGAATACGTATAATGGTTCCATACTTCCATTCAATAAAATTACTATCTTTTACCTAATAGGCGATTCCGTTATTGATATGTATATGCATAATCAGCATAGAGCTAACGCATGTTGAGTCAAATGAGTCCCAACTCCCACATAGGACACTTACAAGAAGGGACGGAAGTAAGAGAAACTCAATATACAGTCATTTTATTAAAAAAAAAATTCTGAATACTGACAGTAGGGTATAGAAATACATGAAACAGTCTGTTCTTGGTGGCAACGCAAAAATAAGCTTAAGGAGGTGTTGTTTGATTTTGCATCATGATTCATGACAGAAGATTTATTTATTAAGTTGGAGAAACAAACCTAGTCCAACCAAGACTATTTACTGAGTACACAAGCTTTTATTTTTTTGAAACCGGCCGTATGAAGCCTACCCAACAATTGGTATGTTCCAAAACAAAATAAGAAATGAAGCCTAAATTTGAGTGCATACCATAATAGATAAGCGCATGTTTGGATTGTAGTTTGCATACCCCAAATCTTGGTTTCAAGTGTATAAATATTGAGTTTTGTCTACAAACATTATGTTTAGCAAATTATGGTTGAGTCATAGTTGAATGTGATCTTGGATCCCAAAGCACGATTTAGGTAAAAAAAAAAGAACTGTTTTTCTGTTAGTTGAAATCATGGTTTGCACAGTACAAACAAAATATAATATTAACTATTTAAGCTACTGAAGAAGCCCTAAAAGATTGAGCAACCTGGGGGTTAAATGCTCATACAGCTAGACACATTCAAAGAGGCATGAAACTTCAAAACACAGGTTGCGAATTCCAACAGGATCAATTTTCCATGCCACTACTCACAGTGAGTTAAGCAGGACTCCTGTGCTTACCACCTTAGTGAAACTGTTAGGACCCGGAGAATATTGAACAAGAATAGAAAGGTAGAAGCTTTCATTGATGAAGAAGATAGAAGAAAGTACAATTTGTAGGGTTAAACCCTCCCCAGAGCTAAGCTCCTAGCCTAGAATACTAATCTCTAGCCTAACACTTTTACAAAATATTCTCTTCCCTTTACTTTTTACTAATTGCTATGTATTTATACTAATCATACCCTAACTAGCTCAACAAACCTCCTAACTAACTATTACAACTCAGCATTAGTTAACTAAGATTCTAACTAACTGAGTACTAACTAATTCCTAACAGAAACACTTCAACAAATTATAACAATAGAAGAACAGCTGGATATCCAATGGTCAAAGAGTTCTCATTCGAAACACATGTAAAAAATTTCAAAAACTAAAGGATGGGGTAGCATGTTTGAACTAGATCATGAACACCACATAAAGAGAAGATATAAAAAGTAAAGTACGAGAAGTTAAATTCATGACCAAAGATATAAGTTTCATGCATCCATACAAGCACTACATTTGTTAATAAAAGAAGTATATCCTAGTTGGAAACTAATAAAGGGACATACCAGCTGCAGTTTCTGCTTTTCCTGATCTTGAACAGCTCTAAGGAGCTGTGCTAGATCGACTCGGCTGTAGTCAGGGCTCCGAAAGAGTGACTCCATTTCTAGGACCTATGCTAAAGCAGAAAAGGGAGAGAAAGATAAATAAAAATGAAGTAAAATTAAACAAAAGCAGTTTTTCTACTTTCTTTTTCAAAATGAAAGTTATTGTTGGGCTTATGTCATACTTTTTTTGAGCAATCATTAAACTCTGTTGTGATTTCGCTGCAAAGCTGCTGGTAAGCCAATTCACCTCCAGAAGTCATGTAGTCAGAAAAACCACTGCCAAGTTACACATTGAACCAAGTATCAATTTCCAATGTCATCAGGAAGCACTAGTAGTAGCATTAGGCAGATTTTGTATCAAACGATTCATGGATCGTTAACATTGACACACTATTACATGTTATGAAATCATAATGGGCCAACAAGAAAATGAAGTTATTCTTTTGGTTCATTTCCCTGAATCAATCATGAAATCAAGCTTTGCACATATTTTCATCAAAAGAGTTTTATTTATTTATTTCTTTATTTACTTGTCCCTCAATCAGTCATCTCAAATATGAACCCTAAAGCACACCAAAAAATATGAACCCTAAAGGATGGATCACTTAAGCTAGCATAACTGGGCCATAGATTCAAAGAAAATCGAAAAAAGAGATACAACCATAAAGGGAAAAGAACTCTAATTAATTTTGCGGAATCGAAACAAAGCGTTACATTCAAATTCAAATTCAATTCAAAGTAACTAATAAACTAATGAACCTTTTGAGCTTGGAATATGCTTCCGCTCTGCGTTGCTGAACTGCTAGAAAACCGCGAAGCAAAGGGACGATTTTGGTTGGATCAACCTCCATCTTGTCCTTTATCGAAACCTTCTTCTCAAAATCTAAAACTTCTTCCGTCATCGCTTGCTGCTAATTTTACCGGTACTTCTCTTCACTCTCCTCTTATTATTAGAACGACCAATTTATGCGATCCAAGTACTGTCGTTTCTTTGTTGCCGAAACACACCTACAATACACTAGGGCAACACGTCTCCCACACTTCTCGAGCGGTGTCTAATAAAAAAAATAATTTTTCATTAGCTCGACACTTTAAGTTGACAATTCTGTTTATCTCGACACTTTTTAACTGACACCTGCTCGATGCTTTCTAGTCACATTTCGTAATTATTTTTCTTAAAAAATTAATTTAAATGTCATATATTAAATAAAACAAAAGTATAATTTAATTATATAATTTAGAATAAAATGTGAAAAATAAAATTTAAATAAAAAATTTAATATTACAAAAAAAATTCAAATTTAAATTCAAAATAAAAAATAAAAATGACTAGTTTAGTTTGAGAATGAATACAGAATAGAATCAGTCAAATAATAAAAAATAGATAAATATTACACATTATTATATTATTTAGACTCTTTTAGTATTAAAAAAAAAAAAAGAAACCTCAAAAAGGGGAAAATCATGCTCATCCTTATGTTGTGAAAGGAATTGAAGTAGTTACTCCTTATCCATTCTTTAAAGAGGAATAAAATAACACCTTATAGGCAGAAGATCTAGTATTTGTTCACAATAATCTCTGTCTTCTTTCAATAAATAGTTCACAATACCATGAAGAGGAAATAAAAATATGAGATATAGCAGGAGATGAGTTTGGATCACTTGAAATTCTTAGACATAGCTCATTTGTCCCTTGATGAACCAGATTTAGAAACTATATTTTTCAATGATATGGTGATATGCCTTAAATTGAGAATTTTCTTTAAAGTTTTTTTTTTGTGATATTATTTATATTGTAATCATGTCTTTTAATATTTATTTTTGGGTGGGGCATATTATGAAGAAGATTAGAAAATGTGAAGCTTAGATAGTTAGAAAGACAAACTATTAACATTATTACGAAGCCTCTAAGTATTTTTTTTAGGCTTATTTATGAAATGAAATTATAAAGTTTAACAAGTTATTTTGGAAACATGAATAGTTTATTAACTTGTATTTTTTTATTTATCTCTTATAATTTTTTTATTTTCTAATTTTTAATATATATATATATATATATAAGCGGTGTCCCAGTGTACTGTTGTTTGGACATTCGCCATGTCGTAGTGTTTGTGTCGATACCAGTGCTTCATAGTTTGTAAATGTCGCGTAAAACGTGTACTAGTAGTCTAGTACTACTCTGTATTTTTTGTTTTTTTTATATATTAATACTACTATGTTTTAAAATGTAAGCATTTATACATTTTTATTATTGTATTGATTGTGAAAAAAATTAATCAATCTATTATAATTTTATAATTTTACCTTTGAATAAAAGTTATATTCTATTACTAATAACGAATTATTTTAATAAATAAGCATAAAATTAAAATTTTAATAAATATACATTATATTGTATGTTTGAAACATACACATTTTACTATATAATATAAACAAATACACATTTTGTTATAAGTGTTTATATTTTAAAATGGAGGTAGTAGCATGCCACTGGTATATCATGCCATTTTAGGTACACATCAAGACAATAATTTTTTCTCCATTTTATTTGGGCATTGTGCAAAAATACTAAAAAAAATAAAAAATTACAAACTAATTTGACTGGCAGATTAATTTTCAAAAATAGATTTTGAGAGTTGCATATATTTTTCAATTTTAAAAAACAAAAATTTACAAAATCTCAAACTTGTTTCAGTATTCAATCTTATAAATTTGCATATAAATTTACATAGAAAACTTTTCTTGTTTTTTGTTTTTTATAATAATTTTGTAAAATTATTTTATAATGCACATCTGAAAACCTAAAAAAAACAAAATTGACTCAAATAAACCCTAACATTTGAAGGAACCATTCATTGAGGTGATTCATATTTGCTGCAATATTAAGGAACCATACATTGAAAGGTGATGCATTCGCTCCTTCTGTTCTTATTGATAGAAAAAATTAATTTGTAACTTTTTTTTCACCCGATTTTTATGATCTAACCAAATACAAGGTTAGCTCTATACTTGCCCTTGTTTTTTTGCTTGAGTCCCTATTAAAAAAATAAAATAAAATTCTTTTTAGTTACTATATGTACTCCATTTGCTTTTTGGTCTCCACCAAGTGCCGTCGTGATGTAACTTTGAAGTATGGAAAAAAATACATATATAGAGACTCATACAAAAAATAAATATACATATAAGAACTACGAAAAATGAATACACATATAAGGACTATGAAAAATAAATACCCATATAAGGGTTAAGAAATTATTATATGCGTCTAAAGACTAATATGCACGTTGGTCTAGTGGTTAGGGAGTAAAGCTTTGAGTAGTATCTCTAAACTCCTTTGGCGCACTTTCGTTTAATAAAAAAACATAGGGACCAACATTTGCCAAATAAATGATGGGGCCTATCATTAAAAAAAAGACATCTAAAGACTAAAGGATTTTCAGTTTTGTCTATTTTGTTTTCGTTTTTGTATGGAATAAAACAAAAATTCAAATAGCAAACAGGATATTCTTCTTTCCAGAGGCTTCTAGTACTCTCTTTTCCCATAGGCTTCTAGTCCACTTTTTTGCTAGAGGTTCTCTCATCCTCTCACATCCAAAGGCTTCATCTTCTTCCTCGGACTATTTCATTTCTTTATCAAATCACTTAGCTTTTTCTGGTTTTTCTTGGGAGGAGGGGTTGAGGGGAGAGGGGAGTTTCCCTCTCCTTTTTATCTCTCTCCTTCTCTCTTCATGTAGATATTTGGTTTTGATTTATACAGTGTAGACCTCTTTTACCGTTTTTTGCAGCAGTAAAATCTATGCCAGTGTTAGAAGCTATTTTGTGATGATAAAGGTTAAATTTTTGGGGTCCTAGATGAAGCTACAAGGAATCGATATGCCAAGTTTCATCTAGAAGATCTAGAAATTTTATTTAGCTTTCGAGGAGGTTTATTAAGGTATGTATTGGCCACATTTGCGTTTAGAGTCATAGTGAGAGGCACTTATTGATCAGATCCTGTTGCAGAAAAAAGATTTGACCAGATCTAGATTTGGATGCTCAATCTTCGTTGATGTGCATGCTTCTAAGCGGCTATAAAAACTCCGATTTTCATCTCCCTCAGTGAGCAAATCTAATTTTCGTGATTGTATCTTTGATTCTGTTGTATCATTGGTTGATCTACATGCTTTTGCCTTTGTGCATGAATGAATAAATTCTCCAGTTGGCCAAAAAAAGATAGCAAACAAGCAATTATTCATGGATCATGAGTCTCTCCTATTAGTGAATAATAACATTATATTTTCTGTTCTTTCCATCCAACTTCCAAGGAGAGGATCCCGCTCTCATCTTCACCCTCTTTGTTTTCGGTTATTGTTCTTAGTCTCAATTATTTTATCTTAATTATTTTCAAACAAAAGTAACCATGAAGTTTAACTCTGAATAGAATTGATTATAAGCAGACAGTGATAGAATTGATTTTGAGTAAAATTAATTCTGTTAATTAATTCTGAATAGAATTGATTATAAGCAGAATTGATTTATGTTTAAAAGATTAAGATTAGAAAAATTGATTCTAAGAGTGAATGATCAAATATAATTTTTTGATCATTGCAAAAGTCAATCTAAACATGCTATTTATCTAAACATCAAACATCAAATTTCATAAAGCATTTTTTTTTTTGTTGGATGAAGAAGACGGTTCTCAGCAATCTTAATGCTAACAGCAATCATAGGTGAAAGAAAAGGGAGCACACTCAATTTTCTTTCCACGATACACGAGAAGAGATAAGCAAATAAGAACACAAAACGCCAAAAATACGTAACACTGAGATATGATCTTAAGACTCCTCTAAAATGAAACTGTGTAAAACAAGACAAGAATATTTGCTCGTAATTTGAGTTGAAGCTCTTCAGTAACATTATTTTAATTAAAGATATATAAATATGAATTTTTTAACATATACAATTTTTTATTTTATTTTAATTATATGTAAAATATAATCTCATTTAATTTTTATTTTTTTCAAAAAAAACATTTTATCTTTAATTTCTTAAAGGTCAATTTAGTTTGTGTTTTCATTTTCTGTTTCTATTTTCTATTTTTATTTTCAGAAAACTATTTCCATTTCCTAAATTTCTTCTATTTTTATTTTCAGAAAACTATTTCCATTTCCTAAATTTTGAAATTGTGAAAACTTGTTTGGTTTGACTACCTATTTTCTATTTATAGGAAATGAAAATACTGAAAATGCATTTGATTTGATTATTTTCATTATTAGTTGATATCTTTTTATATAGCTATTAAAAATAAAAAAAAAAGTTTCATTTAATGATTTTCAACTAATTCATATATTCACAGAAATATTATCTAGTATTTTTTGAAGACAATTTTTTTTATAGTTCATTTCTAATGGTTAACATGAATCTAATAAACTTGTGAATTTAGAGTGATGTACATTACAATGAATTTTGTTATATAATTGAACCTTCCTAATCAAATGAAAAAAATTATACAACGCATATTGCATGCCACTCATTAGTAATGAAAAATATCACATTCACATATATATACAAAAATAAAAACTGATAGCTACTCTTCAAATCGGTTTAATCTGCTCACTCCTTCAATTCAGTCCAATTTACACTGCTTCCAAAACCTAAGCTTTTGACGATGTCCAATAACAAAATTGAAATACTGCATATGTTTAAAAAAGAATCAATTCCAGTATCAACACATACCCTGATAACTTGGCAGTAGCAAATAAAAGTCATTCAACAGTGCAATAGATATTCTTAATTCAAGAAGTAAAGCAAATTTGTTGAAAACAATTCATATCAAATAATGCCTACTTCCTTTCTCTTGCTGTTGCCAACTTTGTAGACTCATAACTCTCATAAAAAATAAAATTTAATATCGACAAAGAAATAGACAAAATAATTGAAGAGTAGCTGAAACTGCATCCCAAATTGTGTTAAATGAAAGTCTCAATAATGACTGATCTGAATCCTTAAAACTTACCCAGAACTTCGCTGATTGTTCAAGGCATATCTGCAGAAGGCAAAATATGCCCAAAATATATGATCCAATGAAATTTATTTATCAGAATGTTTTCTCTTCCTTTTCAAGTAATTGAGACAAATAAATGAAAAAGAAACTAGACATGGAAATTGCCATATATTGTGCAAGAAAAGTCAAAGCCTCATCAACCAAGGCATTGGTAACTTTTGTATATCAAGTCTACATGTGTGTGCAGGATGATGTAAAAAAAAGCATGAAACAATTCACCTTTAAAGAATCCTGCATTTGTATCCCATGTTTGATCTCGCTATATATGCAACTTCATTGAGGGACTTTAATTTTCTAATCTATAGATCTATAGAAACAGAGGAAGGAAAAACATGTTCTTGGTAAAAAAAAAAGAAAAATTCAGAAATCTAAACCAAAAAATCTCAAATAGAACCCTAATCTGTCAATTTTTGCAATAGTAGAACCCACATGTGGTGACACCAAAACCCATTTTTCCACTTACACACACTTGCAATCGCTGGCCTATGTCTTAGATTTGAAAAAAAACCATTTTTCACTAAGAATAGAGATGAAGAATGTATACCTGGTAGTGCGAGATTGTGGGTCTTGTTTGTTATACAAGTGCGACGACAGTGGTAGCTGGCAGGGGAGCGATGATGTGAAAACAAAGAGAGACGACGGAGGAGGAGTGTATGGCGACACGAAACAGAGGGGATGGAGCGATATTGCGAAGAACTGTGAAAGAGAAAAGAGGGTGAGAGATAGAAAACAGTGTTAGGCATAAGTTATGGTTAAAATTACAATGTGTGCCACCGCATTTTCATCATTTCCGGTTTCTGTTTTCTCAGTTTCATTGAAACTAATGAAAACGAAATTTTTTCCTTTCCATTTTTGAGTTTATTTCCGGAAATGATTTCACGGAAAACATTTTCCAAAAGTCCAACAAACACATTTTCTGTATAATTTTCTGTTTTCAATAAAAATGAAAATAGGAAACGGGCGTACCAACCAGCCCCTTAACATGTGCAATGCACAAGTTAAAAAAATTCATATATATACCTTTATTTCTTTTAATTTTACAGGCCTTATTTTAGAGAAGGCAAATCTATGTGGTAGTGGAGTTAGAAGCCTTGTTCAAGACTTGTTGACTTCAAAGTTAGAGCTTCACAAAAGACAATGTTCACAAATGCTTTCACTATTTCTACTAAACACTTAATATTGGGGCTGTTTTGTAACTTTGATAGTGTTGGGGGCTATTTTGTATTTTTAGACATATTCAAGGGCTTTTCATTTTGGTCCTTATGTTCTAGATAGAAACTACATATACAATTTGTACAAACACATTTCACAAGTTTGATTGAATGAAATTTGGATTAAACCAATTTGAGAGGAGATTCTCTCTTGTTCATAGCTTAAGAGCTTTGAAGAACTAGATTCTTATCAATGGAGCTTAGCTCCCTTGTGGCGGATCAAAATAAGGTTTATCAAAAAAAGAAAAAAATGGTAGACACTAGTTAGATCTAAAGAATTGATAAACCCTATTTTGATCCGCCACAAGGGAGCTAAGCTCTATTGATAAGAATCTAGTTCTTCAAAGCTCTTAAGCCATGAACAAGAGAGAGAATCTCTTTTTCAAATTGGTTTAATCCAAATTTCATTCAATCAAACTTCTAAAATGTGTTTTAAAATGTGTTGTACAAATTGTATATGCAGTTTCTATCTACAAGGACCTAAGTGTAAAGAGGCTAGAACATCATGACCAAAATGAAAAGCCCTTGAATATGTCTAAAAATACAAAACAACCCCAACACTATCAAAGCTACAAAACAACCCCAATATTAAGTGTTTATCACATCACTTCTCTTCCCAAATAGATCTCATTTGTTGCTATTGCTGTAGTGTTTGGTCACTCATACCCAGATAACTGAACTACCATACATGTTGGGATTCTGCCCGGTAGAAGTAGAACCCTATTTTTTTAGAGTTTGGCTAACTATTGCACTTAAAGCAATAGATAAGCAACTTATAAATCAAAATTAGTTATTAAAATGTGTAAAATTTAATGCTAAAAGTACATCTTTATTAATTACAACTTTATCATTATTTTTATTTAGTGTGGATAGCTTATAGCTTATTTAAGAGTTTATAACTTATAGCTTGTAGCTTATTGTTAAATGAAGGTATTTGATGACAACAAATTTATAACTTATGAAAAAATTACTTCAAGTAACTTGTAGCTTATGAAAAGTAGCTTTCAATAATTCTTTTCTATTTTACACTCTAGTCATTTATTATATGTTTACTCTATCAAATAATTTATTACATGTAATTATTACTTGTCCTTTTAAATTATTTAACAAATATAAGCTACTTAATAAACTAATTTTACCAAACACCTCTACTCAATTACAAGCCACAAGCCACAAGCCACAAGCCAGTTTTACCAAACAGAACTTTATAGGTTGCTTATCCATTGCCCTAAGGGTTAGGACAATGGTTGGCAAAACCCTTTTTCATTACCCTAAGCACGTCCATAGTATGCACCACCATGGTTTGGATCTGGCTGAGCCTGGGAAGAAAAGCATCCAAAGTCAGCGAAATGAATCGGAAAGATATAGTGTATGTTTGGTTTTTCGTTGGTAAAATTTAGTTTGGTTAAAAGCAATGACGGACCTTGACTTAAATTTTAGGGGGTGCCAACTTTGGTTTCTGTTAAGAGTGTCATCCATATTAATCACCACACCATACTTTTTTTTTTTTTTCCAGATAAACGCATTTGAAAGTGAAAAAGGTGTTATTGAAATGGTTTATTCGTGACGCTATTAAGAGTGACCACTATGAGAAATGGGATGAAGATCAAAGATGTATATTTACAACAAGAAAAGTTCTCCGGAAATAGACGAAGCTGCTAGATATACATACCAATGGCCCATCTCTAAAAAATAGAGCAGAAACAAATGCCAATTCCCAAAAATAATCCAAAAACAAATAACACAAATAAAATAAAAGACTCAACAGCTGACTATTAATAGAACAACATGAACCAAAAAAATATCTCTAAAACAGCGATACTCTCTAAAACAACACTGAGTATATATATATATATATGTAAAATTTTCAAAATCTTTGGGGAGCCTCGGCTCCCCTGCCCCATGATGATCCACCCCTAGTTGAAAGTAAGTTTGATAGAATTAAGTTTAGTTAAAAGTTAGTTTAGTTTAACAGAACTTATGTTTGGATATTTTTAGCAAAAGTAAGTCTGAGATGAAAGTACTTTTATGAACTAAAAAAAGGTTAAAAGTACTTTTAGCAAACCGAAAAGTGACCCATGAGCTTCGTTGGCCAAACCACTTTCAACTCACTTTTGATGCCAAACCCAGTTTTGATAACTTGACTCAACTGAAAAACAAACACGATGACACATAATTCTATACAGTTGAAAGTACTTTTTTTCAACCAAACTCAAATCCAAACACACACATAAATCCCAAGTCAAAACAGAGCTACAAATCTCAGTACACATAATTATTACCGGTTGTTTGAAGGAAGGCGGCCCCATGAAAGACCAAAATCGTGTCCAGCCAACAGTGTTCTGCACAGCTCCTGACGCATGAAAAATCAAAGGCACAATCAGAGTGCTGCCAAGAGCCCTAGATTTTAAAAAAATGATTTTGGACAAGTTAAATATCCAATATAGAAGAGTTTATATTACTGTCTGCAAATTGGAAAACCCGCATCGCTTGCTTGCTGTGATATCCACAAGAACAATTTCTCCAAACTGATAAAAAGGTGAAAACGTCCTTCAAATGATCATTAGTGATATTAGGATCCGAATTGCCAACAAAAATCTGCAATAAGAGTCCGAGTCACAAACGAGTAGGAAATACAGAAGTGATGTAAAGAAGGAAAACAGTTGTATTTTGACATTTTCCTGATCATCTCATTGTGTGTGCATTGAGGACTCTGATATGAAGCTGGAGGTTCAATGTAGAAGTGGTGTAAAAAGATGAATTATGCAAACATGGAAGGGAGGAATTCATGAAAAAGAAACCACAAAGAAAACAAATAAACCGAGAAATTATATACACAAAAGAACCGGCATGCAAAGTGTAGTTTGTGGAAAACAAAGCAATAAAGTCTAGCACTCCACAAATGAATTTTCTCATGGATTGAAGATTGGAAAATGAAATTAATAGGATGTATCATCGAAGAACAAAAGAAACTATCAAAAGTAAGTAAGATCTGCTTTGCCTCAAGGAAACTGCAAAATAAGTTCAAAGATGTAGTTCTCGTGGTAAACTAATAGGAGTAAATTAAAGGAGAAAAAACTAATGTTGACCTGAACAAATATAAGTAACCGGATAATTCGCAGATGTAATTTGAGTAAAACTAAACCAATTACCAACAAAGGTAAGAAAAGAACAATTTGAAATTGAAGGCAAAAAAATTAAAAAAAAAAAATGCCACAAAAAGTAACGGTCTAATTCCCCCAAACCACTTTTATTCTGTGGACAAGTGGATATTCTGCTATTAACAAAATGGGTTCTAATCTTCTACCAAACCTCCTATTAACCTAGACCCTAACAAATGCTTATGAACATTAGTTGCTTAGGAACATCAATAACTCAAAAATATGTTAAGTTGATAAAGTTCAGAACATTACTTTAATGCTGAGCCCTTCCTTGCTCTGATTAGATGAACCGGCTGTCGTGCCCTACAAACTCATGAACAAAGTATCATCATCATGCAGCCGATCTCCTGCTTCCAAATCATCAGTCAATGACTGAGTGTTGCTAATTTGATATATAATTTTGCAAATCATCTGAGCCAGAGGATGAGAGAGGTCCCCTTGGTAGAATCTGTGAGCCCTTCCAGCAATAGTGATCCAACTAATACCTGGACTTTTAACCAAACCTAAACCCCTCATTTTTGCTCTAACAGTTGAATAGCTATCAACCATGCCATGAGATTGGTAGATACCACACAAAGCTATGTAGTTACTGGGGTTGTTTGGCTCCAGTTGGAAAAGATGATGAGCTGCAATTTCTCCAATTTCAACATTTTTGTGCATTACACAACCAGCGAGGAGCGCACCCCACATGCTTTCAGTCACCGATGATTTCAAGCTTTTCAATAACTGGAGTGCCTCCACAAGATGCCCACGGCGACCCAAAAGATCCACCATACAAGCATAGTGCTCAACAGTGGGCTCTAATCCATAATATGAGGTAATCGAGCTGAAAATTTGCTTGCCCTGATCTATGAGACCTGAGTGGCTACAACTGGCTAAGATTGCCGTAAGTGTAACAGAGTTTGGCTTAAACCCATCACCTATCATCTTCGCAAACAGCAAAAGCGAATCCTCCCCCTTCCCATGCATCCCATAACAAGATATCATGGTGGTCCACGTGACCAAATTCAAATGGCGCATGGTCCTGAAAACCTTTTCCGAATCTTTCAAGCATCCACACTTACCATACACATCAATCAATGCATTCCCAACAGGAGCATCGACGTCAAAGCCAAAGTTCCTAACAACATACCCATGTACTTCTTTCACCTTCAACAGGTCTCCTTCCTTTCCATAAGCATTCAAAATGCTAGTTAGAGTCATGACATCCACCCTCGTCCCATTCACATGCACCATTTCCCTGAAACAACACACTGCATCTGAACACAATCCAGCCCTTACAAACCCCGAGATCATGAAATTCCATGACGCAAAATCCCTGCAAAACATATCTGAAAACACGTGGCATGCCTGAGGCATAGCCTCGCATTTAACATAAAACTCAAGCACAGAATTAGTCACAATAACATATCCCTCATAGCCGCGCTTTATCACCCAACCATGACACGTGTTTCCTATAGAAGCATCACCCACTCCTATAGAAGCCTTGAACAATGGGGGCAAAGTATAATGATCAGGCCTAAGGCCACAACGCTTGAAGTCACGAAAAAGCATCAATAAATCAGAAAACATGCAATGCTGGGCGTAGGAGGCAATGATTATATTCCAGGAATGCATGTTTCTTCTGTCAAGCATTTTATCGAACACCTTGCGAGCATCGCTTAGAAGACCCAATCTGGAGTAGGCCAACAAGAGGTCAGTTTCAAGAGTTGCGTTGGGAAGTAAAGCTTGGCAGAAACTTTGGGCGTGGCATTGCACGGCACCAGAAATCGTCACGGAATTTCGAAGCAGAAAAGATAACTTTTTCCTACACATAGATTCGTATCAGCTAGTTTTCACAAAGGCATGAACATGATTCATGGTTTATAATATAATACTACCCTTGCTTCTGTTGCAGTGTTGTGACAGCATGGAAGAGAGAAAGAAAGGAGCAGCAAAAATTAGCGATAGAAGGAAGAGATGAAGTGAAGAGAGTGAATGGCACGAGGTTATGAATGCTGCGCAAGAAAAGAGAGAGAAAGAGTGACAAATAGGGCAAATGGCAAAATTGTAAATAATCAAAGGACAAATAACACACACATTCAAGTGCCATACAATTTCTCGGTTAGAGAGTGCGAGTTTCATTTTTTTAATCCGTACAATATTGCACATGTTAAAAAATTAAAAGTGAAATATCTATATAGGAAAAATCAAAACTTTAATGATATCATATATAACACACGATAAATATTATATTTTTTTTCTTTTATAATTTTTTAATCTGTGCAATATTGCACAAGTTAAAAAAACTCTTTTTAAATTTTAGCAAACAATAATTTAAGTGAAAAATTGTTTTCATCAGATCTAGTCACTTATTTAACATGGATGATAAAAAAAGGATAAATGCCTATTAGTACAATACATGCTAGTGCATTTGTGAAAAATTGTTGAGTCGAAAGAAAATTAATTTTAAAAAAATTAAAATTATTTTTATTGATAAATTAATTGTTTGGTTATAAGTCGAGAAAATATTAAAATTAATTGTAAATTGATAAAGATTTTATCAATTTTAGCTAAAATAAGATGGGGTTTACTTTTACATTGAATTAAAAAATTTGTACTCTAAATTTAATTTTAAGAAAATAATCTCTAAACGTAGATTACGTTATATTAAAATTAATTTTACGCAAAAGTCAACTTTATAAATTTATGTTTATTCAAAAACAATTTTATTGACACTAAACTAAACTTACACGTAGCGGCACGGTTATGCATATTTTTGTTTACCAAGCCACCCTCAACGGTTTCTTTCAAATTCAACTAATTATTTCATTTATTATGTTTACACTGATATTATTAACTTCATGACTTTTTCTTGCTCCTCCAAGCGTTCCTGCTATTTAACATTGCTAAAGTTTCATCTCAAAATTAATTAATTATAAAAAAATAATCCAATAAATATTTAAATTGTATTTTAAAGATTAAGACAACCCATACGAAACTTACTTTCAAGTCTCAACCAAGGTATCAATTAGAGCAAATGTCTGTCGTCAACCAACCAACCATATATATATATTTTTTTATATTAATTCTCAAACCATAATTGAAGATATAGTACTCCATAAAGTTAATTATATATATAATATGAATCGAATTATCAAACAACTACCAATAAAGAAATACTACAAAACAACATTGCACAACACAAAGAAATCGCACGTTGGGGCTGCTTCCAAAAAAAAGCCATCATCATCAATGACGGAGTACTATATATCATAGATGAATAATAAAAATAACTGTTCATAATTTTCTTTTTTTACATCATCTCATTCTATTATTCTATTATTAATTATTAAATGTAGTTAATTAGCTTGTCCTTTTATTTATTGCTATCTTTGAGTTCAAACTGTGATTCTCCTTTGTGCCTCTATCACTACAGTACTGTTCTTAATTATTGGTGTATGTGTTCTTTTATGTTTTTTTTCTATTCGTTGTTGCTGTTCATTAATTAACTTAATTTGAAAGGAAAATATTGTCTCTCAAATTTTGAATAAGCTTTGTAAATTAGCCATCATCAACAAAAAGAAAAAATCTATTTAAAAATTCTTTAACATGGATAATATTATAAAGATTTACATAATTTAATTATTTTTTTGGGATTTCTTTATAGTAGTAGTTTTTTATTTATAATTTTCTTCCTACTAACTCAAATATAATTGTCTCATGAAATATATTTATTGTATCACAAAAGTTTAGCTTGATATGCACTAAGTTAATTGTTACTAACTATTGTAATTCTGGGTAGGGTACAAATTCACTTAAATAATAATAATAAAAAAAAACTAGTCAAATAATGCTAATTCCATTTGTAAGATTATTATAATCATACTAGTCAAATTCTGACACCTCAAAATTGAATAATAAATCCTCTCATCAGCAGACTTTCTAGAAACATCCTACGAAACCTGCTTTGATTATTCTAATAACATTAGTTATAGTACTAATTACTAACACACATGCATACTAACATAAACTAACATGCTCTCTCTCTCTCTCATGAAAGGAAGACTTTTAATTCATTCCAATTCCGTAATTAATGGAGTATTCCGTAGAGAAAGATAATGGTAGTAACATTATCAAAGACTTTTTGTCACCTATAAAAAAGTCTTTTCAATTCTGAAAAATATTTTATAACAAAATTATAAAAAAACTTAAAAATAAAACTGTATTAAATATATCTAAATTTGATTTTCTCTTAAAATGATGATTCTTAAAACATATTATAGTATATTTTTGTAGTATAGTGATAGATTATTAAAATGTTGATTGATGTTATTTCTAGATACAAATGCTGTCGCCACCTATGACTTATTCTTCATACGTTTTCCTTGCACCTCCCGTCGTAGACTCACTCTTCTTCTTCTTCTTCTTCTTCTTCTTCCTCTTCCCTCTACAACGCCTTTGACCTCTAACCTCTCTCTCTCTCTCTCTCCAACACACTTCTTCTTCTTCTTCTTCATTTTCTTCCCGTTCAACAATCAACAATCAACACAACACCCTTTTCTTATATACAATACATACAAACCTCTCTCCACGCTTTCCTCGCTCGCTCTGCAACTACCCTCCTTCCTTTTCTGTTCATAACCACTAAAGTTCCCTTTTTGTCACGTCCATTCCCATTCAACTTCAATTTTCTTTTCTGGGTCGCTCTTGTTTCTTCAAGCTTCTCTTTCTAGTTTTGGAAACTCGAAAATCCCAACAATGAACAATATTTGAGCTGGTTTGCTTTTCTGGTCATCAAATCATGATGGAATCTATTAACAACCAACACGATCTTCCAACCATTTCACTTTGTCCTGAACTACCCAAATCAAAATCAAGTTCAAGCAACACCGTCAAGTTCCGCGTTGACAAGCACTCTTCAACTTCATCCTCAAGCAGAAGCGCCATGTCTATTCACTCTGCTAGCTCTGTTCGCGAAACAGAGTTTTTCAGCCGTTCAGGATCCAAACCTGTAAGGTACGGTTCAAAGGGTGCTGATTCCGATGGTCTAAGCATGTCACAGAAGGAACTAAGAGATGAAGATGCAAGATTGGTTTACATAAACGACCCTGAGAAGACAAATGAGAGGTTTGACTTTTCAGGGAATTCAATCAAAACGGCAAAATACTCTGTTCTCACTTTCATCCCAAGGAACTTATTTGAACAATTCCACAGAGTTGCATACATCTATTTCCTCATAATTGCCATTCTCAATCAGCTTCCACAGCTTGCAGTGTTTGGGAGAGGTGTTTCCATATTACCATTGGCTTTTGTTCTTCTAGTTACAGCTGTCAAAGATGCTTATGAGGACTGGAGGAGACACCAATCTGATAGAGTTGAGAACAACAGGTTAGCTTTTGTTTTTGTTAATGGTCAATTCATAGGAAAGAAATAGAAGGTTGTTAGAGTTGGTGATATTATAAAAATTCAAGCTAATGAAACCATTCCGTGTGACATTGTGTTGCATTTCATGTCTCCACAAATAAAAAGTTGACACCTCATTAAAATATATGCACGAGAGAGAAAATGATTTTTGAAATTTTTAATGATGAAGTTTCTACAAATAACTAAAATGCTAAATGACAAATACATTAAGTATTGAGGTGAATAATTTTTCTATACTAAAAATTTTATGTGTACAATTCGTTCTTATTCTATAAAATTTCTGGATTTGTCACTGTAGGTTAGCATTGGTTTTGGTTAATGGGGAATCTATAGAGAAGAAGTGGAAGGATGTGAGAGTTGGTGAGATCATAAAAATCAAAGCAAATGAAACAATTCCGTGTGACATTGTGTTGCTCTCAACTAGTGATCCAACTGGGGTTGCTTATGTGCAAACCATTAATCTTGATGGAGAGTCCAATTTGAAGACTAGATATGCTAAGCAAGAGACACACTCAAAGTTGAATGAGAAAGAAGGGTTTAGTGGGCTAATTAAGTGTGAGAAACCCAATAGGAACATATATGGATTTCAAGCAAACATGGAAATTGATGACAAAAAATTATCACTTGGATCATCCAACATTGTGCTTAGAGGTTGTGAACTTAAGAACACTAGTTGGGCACTTGGTGTTGCTGTGTATTGTGGAAGTGAGACAAAAGCCATGCTTAACAGCTCAGGAGCTCCATCAAAGAGAAGCAGGTTGGAGACAAGAATGAACTTTGAGATCATCTTGCTCTCCCTCTTTCTTGTAGCCTTGTGTACCGTTACCTCGGTTTGCGCCGCGGTTTGGTTGAAGCGCCACAAGGATGAGCTTAACCTCTTGCCTTATTATAGGAAGCTTGATGTTTCTGAAGGGGAAGAGGATAGCTATGAGTACTATGGATGGGGATTGGAAATCTTCTTCACTTTCCTCATGTCTGTGATAGTTTTCCAGGTCATGATTCCTATATCATTGTACATTTCAATGGAGCTTGTTAGAGTTGGGCAGGCCTATTTCATGATTAGAGATAATAGAATGTATGATGAGGCAACAAAGTCAAGGTTTCAGTGTAGGGCTTTGAATATTAATGAAGATTTGGGGCAGATTAAGTATGTGTTTTCTGATAAAACTGGTACACTTACTGAGAATAAGATGGAGTTTCAATGTGCTAGCATATGGGGAGTTGATTATAGTTCCACAAAGGACAATATGGAGCATCAGCAAGTTGAGTATTCAGTGCAAGGTGAGGTGTCTTTCTTCCTCAAGTTATACACTTTTTTAGCTGAGTAATTCTTACATAATCACGAACACTAAACCTCATTTTTAAACACAATCATTGAGAAGATCTTAGTAAATCAAAATAATAATAACACAAGTTTAAAGTAGAGTTTATTATTTCTTTAATAGTTTTTCAATCTTTTGCAATTTTGCAAATGTCAAGAATTTCAGAAAGAAAGCTTTTCACAAGGAAATACAAAAATGTAATGCTTGTGTATTTACTTTAACTTGTGCAAAATTGCATAATAAAAAAACCTTATTTTAATACGATCTTAACTTTTAATTGGTTGTGCTTATTAACATCGTGCTGTACAAGAATTTCTCATTTCAGTGTTGCCTTCAATGCATTGCATCCTGATCTTGTTTATGATTGAAATAGTTACATGTTTTCTTTCTTTCATTGTGTGTTCTCTCAGTGGATGGAAAGATCTTGAAACCAAAGATGAAGGTAAAGGTTAACCCAGAGCTCTTGCAATTATCAAGAAGTGGAGTTGAAAACAAAGAGGGAAAACGGATTCGCGACTTCTTTCTAGCACTTGCAACCTGCAATACCATTGTGCCTATTGTTGTTGACACACCTGATCCTGATGTGAAGCTGATAGATTACCAAGGAGAATCACCAGATGAACAAGCATTAGCATATGCTGCTGCTGCTTATGGTTTTATGCTCATAGAAAGAACCTCAGGCCACATAGTCATTGACATTCAGGGAGAAAGACAGACGTAAGTTGATTTTTCTGAGTTCAATATAAATTTCTTTTTATATTTGTATTTAAGTAACTTAATGTTTAGCCTATTAAATTACGGTACACATCACTTGAAATGGCCGAAATATTGCGGCTTTTGCTATCACTGGAACAACATCACACTGTGATTGCGGCCTAGAACTATTGAAAATTACCCTTATATAAGTTTTTCCTTCCATATCCCAACTATGTGGTTGTTAATAACATGAAACCTTCTATGTTGGGGAATAATGCTTAATTGCTTATCCTCTTTCTAATGAACGTTCTCATTATGGCATTGCAGGTTCAATGTGTTGGGTTTGCATGAATTTGACAGTGACAGGAAGAGGATGTCTGTAATCTTAGGTTACCCTGACAATTCAGTGAGGCTTTTTGTCAAAGGGGCAGACACATCCATGCTTAGTGTGGTAGACAAATCATTCAACATGGAGTTAATAAAAGCCACTGAATCCCATCTTCACTCTTATTCCTCACTTGGTCTAAGGACACTAGTCATTGGCATGAGGGAACTAAGCCCTTCAGAATTTGAGCAATGGCATGCTGCCTTTGAAGCAGCAAGCACTGCTGTGTTCGGCCGAGCTGCCATGCTTCGGAAGGTCTCGAGGAATGTAGAGAACAATCTAAGGATCTTAGGAGCATCTGCCATTGAAGATAAACTTCAGCAGGGTGTGCCTGAATCCATAGAGTCTCTAAGAACTGCAGGAATCAAAGTTTGGGTGTTAACTGGTGACAAACAAGAAACTGCTATATCTATTGGCTTCTCCTCAAAGCTATTAACAAGAAGCATGACTCAAATTATAATCAATAGCAACAATAGAGAGTCATGTAGAAAGAGTTTGCAAGATGCACTTGTCATGTCTAAGAAACTCATGCCAACATCTAGTGGAGGAAGTTCTGATGGGCTTATAACTCCAATAGCCTTGATTATTGATGGTACTAGCCTTGTGCATATTCTTGACAATGAACTTGAAGAACAGGTCAGTTTCATTGGATTGTGTTTATCTTTTCAAATTTACTTCATGTTGTTGTCTTGTTTGCTGAATTTTTTGGATACTTTTGTTCACACAGCTATTTCAACTTGCAAGTAAATGTTCTGTTGTTCTTTGCTGTCGTGTGGCTCCACTACAAAAGGCTGGGATTGTTGCACTTGTGAAGAATAGAACCTCTGATATGACACTAGCCATTGGAGATGGTACGAGATCTTCTATTGACTTGTTTGCACCTAGTGTGTGTTTGGATGAAAAACTTAATGAAGCACTTACACGATAGGTTCTTTTTAAACGAGAGCTTATTTATATATATATAAAGTTAAAAAACTTACTTGAATAATCTAAAAACAGTTTATTCTATTATGATAAACTTCTCAACGAACCTTACAAAACAACTTATAATGCTTGTGTTGTAGGTGCTAATGATGTGTCAATGATACAAATGGCTGATGTTGGAGTTGGAATAAGTGGACAAGAGGGTCGGCAAGCAGTTATGGCTTCAGATTTTGCAATGGGGCAGTTTAGGTTTTTAGTCCCTCTCTTACTGATACATGGTCACTGGAATTACCAAAGGCTGGGTTACATGATTCTCTACAATTTTTACAGAAATGCTGTCCTTGTTCTTGTCCTATTTTGGTAAGTCTATATTATTATATCCCAGCATATGTATGTGTAGCTTCTTTGGTTATACAACTTTTACATTTTGCCAAAAACCTCACCTTCAAAAGTTATTTGGGTGGCGTTTGATGTGTTCAATATTCTCATAAAGTACAATAATAACATGTTACTATCTTGCTGTGTGTTTATGTTTTCTAGGTATGTGCTCTATACTGCCTTCACATTAACAACTGCTATAAATGAATGGAGCACAATGTTATATTCTATTATCTACTGTTCACTACCAACTATTGTAGTTGGTATTCTGGACAAGGATCTTGGCAAAAGGACTCTCCTAAAGTATCCTCGGCTATATGGGGCAGGGCAGAGGCATGAGGCCTATAACAAAAAACTATTCTTTTTGACAATGGTTGATACTTTGTGGCAAAGCATGACTATTTTCTGGGCTCCCCTATTTGCATATTGGAGTAGTACAGTTGATGTAGCAAGTATTGGAGACCTTTGGACTTTTGCAGTTGTTATTTTGGTAAATTTGCATTTGGCCATGGATGTCATTAGGTGGTATTGGATCACTCATGTTGCCATTTGGGGATCTATTGTTGCAACTTTCATTTGTGTCATGATCATTGATGCTGTTCCTACACTTCCTGGTTACTGGTATGCATTATCCATCCCTTTCTCTCTTTTTTAGTTTTTATACAATAAATCTTCGGTAGCAGCATTCATCTTAGAGGTTAGCCATGGTCTTTTGTTATTGTTATTGTTGTGGTTTCAATCATGAGAAGGAAAAATGTCCAAGTTATTAGGATTCTTTGTTGCCATCTTAGATTTGTAAATATTTGCAATAACTAAGGACTAACTTTTACATGTCTACAACTTTGACAGGGCATTCTATCATGCTGCAGGAACTGAATTGTTCTGGTTATTGTTGCTTGGAATCATCATAGCAGCATTGCTTCCTCGTTTTGTTGTAAAATTCATTTACCAATATTATTTCCCTAATGATATTCAGATTTCCAGAGAAGCTGAGAAAGTGGGGTATGAAAGAATTGTTGAAAGTGGACACATAGAAATGCTTCCTATCTCGGAAAATCCACCAAGATGAGAGAAGTGATTTTCTGTCTCTTTTTCTTCTTCTTCTTTTTTTGTAAAGTTCCATGCATATTCTTTAGGCCACTTCAGATCAGAGTGTTTCTGTATGTTGCCGGATTTCACAAATCATAGGTTGCTATCCGAAGGATAGAGAGTTTTTTTGTTATCACACAGACAGCATAGGGTTTGTTGTATTTTCATTCTTTTGTTTGTTTTTTTATCCATAAATTTAGCCACTTGTATATTATTACAACAGAAAACGAAATTGCTAATTACACGTTACATATTGAATTATATACATGAAGGGTTGAATACCTTGCCTCCTTGATGTTGTTGAATTCTTGTTTGATTCAGTTCTGGTAGTTAGGGAATTTGTTGTTTTAGGTGAATTACACTTTATTATCTCCTGTTGAACATCTACACTTTGTTAACTTATCTCTATTTTTTTTTTCGTCCTAAATCTTGTTAATTTTGAGTCAAATTCAAAAAAGTAAAATAAAGAAGAGTTTCTTTAATATAGTCTCCAAAGATCATGATGGTTCCCTCACGTGGATCGTCCAATAAAAAATAATACTAAAAAAAGACATATTAAAAACAATAAGGCTAAAATATACATTTGGTGCTTTATATTTTGTCTAAGTCTTATTTTGGTCCTTTATGTTTTATTTGTCTCAATTTTGTCCTTTACGTTTGGTTTTTGGATCAACTTTGGACTTCTGTGAGAATCTGTTAGTGTCACTTAATGGAACTTCTGACGTGGCAATGACATGACATAACGGCGTTAAGTTCCATCCGAGTCATATACTAAATTGGTCCTTCATGTTTCATATAGGTCCTAAATTGGTCCTTCATGTTTTTTTTTATTAGGGGATCGGGAGAAAACTTGTTTGAGGTGAGGCACATAATTGCTATGGAGTATCGGTTTACTGTGAACATCAACAAGAAGGAATGTTCATGCAGAAGATGACAATTAAATGGAATACCTTGCTGCCATGCAATTTCTTGCATGAATAAAGTGAATTTAAGTCCTGAAGATTTCATCCCACCCTATTACAGGAAACAACACTATGAGGTTGTCTATGAGCCAATATTGTATCCTGTAAATGGTCCAAACTTATGGCAGACAACTGATACTCTAGACATATTGCCTCCACCCATTAAGAAGCAACTATGAAGACTCAAAAAGAGGAGAAACAAGGAGGCTGGAGAATTGACAAGGGATACAGATCTGATGCCCAAAAAAGGTATGCCACAAAAATGCAAAGCCTGTGGCAGTTCTGGTCATAACAGGCGTACTTGTCCTCTAGCCCCTCCACCTGCACAAGTTGAGACTCAATCTGGAGTAACTGAGCCCACTGAAGCCAGTCAAAGAGGAACCACTGAAGCTGCAGCAGCAAACTACCAATCTGTGCCTAGTCAAGGCTCAGCTGCAGCAGCAAGTACCACTCAATCAGCACCAACAGCTGGAACAAGCTAAGTTGTCCACCCAAGAAGAGCAACCCCTGCAGCCATGAGAGTGAAGCTGACACCAAGAAGAGCACCAACAGCACCAACTCCCCAGCAAAACTAGGACCTATATGAAACTTGAAGGACCAATTTAGGACCTATATGAAACATGAAGGACCAATTTAGTATATGACTTGGATGGAACTTAACGCCGTTATGCCATATCATTGTCACGTCAGAAGTTCCGTTAAGTGACACTAACAGATTCTCACAGAAGTCCAATGTTGGTTCAAAAACCAAACGTAAAGGACCAAAATGAGACAAATAAAACATAAAGGACCAAAATAGGACTTAGACAAAAAATAAAGTACCAAATGTATATTTTAGCCAAATAATAATTTAAGACCATAAAATGTAAACAAACTTTTCATAATCCCAAAATAAAAGGGACTATAGCTAGTATAACAGCCCAAGAATATCAAGTTTTGATCATGTACTAATAAAACCGATGTACATGAAGCAAGAGAAGTTAATAACAAAAGTTTCGTTATCTAAAATCCAAGGATGAGACAGTGACTCCATTGACGGAAGAAGTTGAAGATTCTCCTTCTTCAATAGGAACTCTTTCTATGATGAAGCCAGGTTCCTTTGGTTGATCTAAAACAATTTCATTGTTCTGCATCATCATCACCATAACCACTAATGCCATGTTTGGTCTATCATCTCGATTATGTTGTACACACAACAGACCAACTTGTATGCAAAGTAAGGCTTCACATACAATATATGAATCCCCCAAACATTCGTCTATCAATTCCTTTGGATTACCTTCTTTCCACAACCTCCATGCCTGCCAATTCAAACCGTTGTTATACACCAAAAGAGAAATTGCAAATGCTTAGAATAATATATTTTAACTTATTCAAATAAATTTCGTATTTATACTTTTAAATAGACTTTTAATTTGTAAAAACTTATTGTATTAATTAAGCTATGTCTAAAAAGCATAGTTTGTTTTTTCTTAACATAGAGCTTATTTATAGGTATAATTGTAAAATCTATTTGAATAAGTTAAAAAACAATATATTCTAATGAGATTTTTCTTGAAGCTTAAAATAATAAACGAAAAATAATTTATAAAGAGGTATAAATCATTTCTATATAAGTTGCACATAAAGTATAATTTGTGTTACTCACTTGTCTAATAAGATTATTGTTCTCGCTTAAATATGTAAGCCTTTTGTTTCTCTTGCCACTTATAATTTCTAACAATAATATGCCAAAGCTAAATACATCTGACCTTACGAAAAATAACTCATCAATAACATATTCAGGAACCATGTAACCACTAAAAAGAAATAAAAATGATCGTTAATTTATAAAATTCAATTTTTGCACAATTACTTTGATATAATTATAGACATACTTACTACGTGCAACTACTCTGTTTGTATTTCCTTCAATTTGATCTTTTCCACAAATTCTTGCAATGCCGAAGTCTGAAATTTTTGGATTCATATCATCATCTAACAAAATATTACTTGCTTTAAGGTCTCTATGTATGATCCTTAATCTAGAATCTTAGTGAAAATAAAGAAGTCCGCGAGCAATTGAACACATGATGCGGAAGCGCTTGGACCAATCTAAAAGTTTACTCTTAGCCTCTGATAACATTATGATATTCATTAAATGATTAGTGTTTCATTCAAAAATGAACTTTTACTAAGTAATTATCAAGCTGTGTAGATACCAACCAAAAATAAAATAATCTAGGCTTTTGTTGGGCATGTATTCATAGAATAGCATTTTCTCCTCTCCTTGAGTGCAAAACAACCAAGAACCTTAACAAGATTTCTGTGTTGAAGTTTGGTACACAATATAACTTCATTCTTGAACTCTTCCAATCCTTGTTTATAACTCTTTGAAAGCTTTTTGACTGCAATCTCTTTTCCATCTGATAGTGTACCCTAAATTTTATAGTTGGGATAATTAGTCATGTCAAAATCAATATGTGTTTCTATTCACTTGCTAACAAAATTGTTTCAAGTTTATTTAATCACCAACAAGGAAAATTGTTTCAAGTTTAATCACAAAAAAGAAAAAAGAAGAAATGATGGAAGTTTAATTACCTTATATACTGGCCCAAAACCTCCTTCTCCAAGCTTGTTGGCATCTGAGAAGCCATTGGTGGCAATAACTATTGTAGCAAGATCAAAGAAAGGAAGCTCAAAATCTTGTTCTGATGTGTCTTCATTTTTATTTTTCTTTCCTAAACGAGATCACATCATTGATAGATCATAAGAATCAAAACTTTGATTTAAAAGTTATACTAAATAGTCATATTTAGCCATGCAATTCAAACCCAATCTACAGTGCTATTTATCCTCAGATGGAATGGTATGACAGAAGTAATGAAATGTATCTGGGTTTCTAATTGAACTATCAAATGATATATTAATGACATAAAAATTACTCACGTTGGTCCTAAAAATATATAGCAGTAGAAAGTAGTAATATGAATAACATTTCAAGGTTTTAAATAGTAGTTGTGATCGTATTGTGTAATCTGTTATAATTTTGGTGGCGGTCAAAACCATAATATTATAAGGTAATGTTATAAAGAAAATCACAATTTAAAAAACCTTAAAAATTGTAAAATTCAAGTAATTAAGCAGAGTTTTTATAAAGTTAAAAGATTAAAATAATCAATATACACAATTTGAAGAACCTAAATGTGAGTTTAACTCTACAACCATTTCAAATAAAACAAATCTGAAGAAGTTTGTGACACTGAGATATACCTTTTCTTCTAATTTTGTAAATGTAATAGACTGTGAGAAGCATAACAATAGTAACTAAAAGCAGTTTTTTTATTTTTTTTTGATAGGCTAAAATGTGAGTAATGATGTCCGTTGTAGAAGAAATTTTAGAGAAGAGTATTAATAGATTGGTAGTAGTGATAATTAAAACAAGTGTTGCAGGAAGAATGGCCATTTTTGCCATTTTATTCTGATGATGGAATGAATAAATAGTTGTTGCTAAGGAGAGGGGTCACTATTAACGTTTTTCATGACATTGCAATTTGTGGGTTGACTTGATCAATTGGAAAGAGAGATGTTTCCCTACATAGCAACTGCATCGTGGTCCACACGCTACAACCACTATACTTCAAATTTCAAGTTTCAAACCTTAATTAATGTGTCTTCACTCATACCACCTCCAAACATGAAACATTCATCCTTCTAATTTTTTTCAAATGATATTAAGTGTCTTAAGAGCACTATTTAAGATTTTAAATATAATAAAAAATATTGAAATGTGTAATTTTTTATATTTTCGAGAGACGAAAGAATATGCTCTTATGATTATTTTTCTACTTCTAGTAATCTTAACTGGTGTCTTAAAGACACTGTATATCAAGACCCTTAATTTTATTCAAATAATGATTACTATATTGATCATTGTCTCTCTCATTAGGAACTAATATTAATGTTAACTATACGAAGGTCCACTTATGTACAACCGTCTAATATTAATGATTACTAGTATTTATTGACAAGTAATATACCGTTTTAGTTCCTTACTTTATAGTCTCCCTGCAATTTAGTTTAGTCCCTCACTTTTAAAAATAACTGATTTAGTCCCTCACTTTGTAGGCCGTCATGCAGTTTAGTCTCTACAGTTAACTCTTACTAACATCGTGATGATGTGACTCGTTCAATTTGAACACTTGTATTATAACTTACGGAAATAACGATAGGGACCAAATTGAATCTAAAATAAAAGTTAAGGGACCAAAATGAATAAAAAAAAGTTAAAAGACCAAAATGAATTGGCATAAAGAGTTAAAGAATTAAAATTGTGACCAAAAATATATTATAAAAGTAAAATTATACCTTTAAAATTGTTTAGAGTATAAACATTACCTTCTTATAGATTACTTATGTTTTGAAGTTATAATTAATTTTGTTTTCTCATTATTAGAGATAGAAAGAGTTTCTTGTCTAAGAGTTTATTAAAAGTTAAAGTTAGTCTTAACCATGAAAAATAAAAATATTTGACCATATAAAAAAATTAGTTTATGTTATATCTCTTAGGGTGATTTTATTGTTACTCTTTTTTTATTTATTGTCACAAATTTTAAATTTTTTTAATTTAAAATCTTTTTCAATCAGTATAATTAAAGTATTAATATATAAATATTATTAAAATAATTAAATAAGAGTAACAATAGATTAAAAAAAAAGTGCCAATAGACAACCCACCTATTTCTCATTAATTGTTTTTTATCGTTTAAGTGTAACAATCTTTTAGATTTATCAAAAAAAAGTTCTATTTTATTCATATTATTATAAATAAATTAGTTACACTAAGAATTTAGTTATGTGTAACTTATCATTGCGTTTGCACCCTATATTAAGAAACTCTTCATTTTAGTTCGTACCAACATAATGTTTTGATCCTTACTATTTAACTTGTTTCATATACCTCAGAAAGTTTTTTGTTTCGTTCTATAAACGTGACATTGTTGTTCACTTTATTCTTTAAACAATGCCAAATATAAGAATATATGGTCATGCATCCATCTTAATTTAGGGATTGAAATAAAAAATTATTCCATCTATTTCATAATATAAGCATCTAGTAATTTTTCATACAATTTAAAAGAAGTAGTTATTGTATTGATTTTAAAAAAGTTAATTCCTGTATTTTAATTTTACCCCTTAATAAATGTAAACCCACTATCTCAGGAATTAGCAACAATAGAAATGAGTTACTTTAATAAATAAATATAAAGCTAGAAAAAACATAATAAATACTTCTTGTATTTTGTGCAAATGTTTATATTATAACACAGAGGGAGTATTGGCAAATATAAGGACTTAAATCAAATAAGGATAAATTCCTTTTTTTTTACGTTATTTTTCCATTTCCTTATGGTTTTTCATGTCACTTGGTATTATATCTAGTATATAAGTATAAAGTTATTAGTTATATTATTTTGAAACTATAATATTTAGTTTTTATGATAAATCTCAAATAATATCAAAAAACATTTTACTAAAAAATTCTTTATGCTAATTATCATAAATACTTTCTATGCTTAATATTTGTTTCTTGTTTTTTTTTTTATTGTGTATTTTCTTGTTTCTTGTTTTTTTATCCTAACTTTCTTATACATATGATTAGTTAGAATTTAATTTTATAAGTATAATATTTTTATTTTTATTCTGTAAGTATTTATTTGCTTAAACTATCAAACACATTTTTTTTATATCTTTTTATATTATATTATTCATAATTTGATTATTAATTTTTTTGCCCCCCTAACATCATTCCTGGATTTTACACACAAAAAAAAAAAATAAAAAAATAGGAAGAGATAAAATATATTACTCTAAGCTCTCAGTCCACAAACTCTAGCCCATTGCCGAAATGTAATTTTTTTCCAAATCATTAACAAATTTGCAATGCCAAAAACAATTCATGTAAAGAAATTTGCGAGGGCCTACAATTCCCATTATCTTTTCTACTTCATGTAATTTTAAGCCACTTGACTCTATAATGATACAATTAAACACAATCTCAAAGCAATTCTTGCATAGAAAGTTAGAAACAGATCTCCAATTTCAATCTTTATAAAGCAAATTAAGTGTTCATGAAAGAGAGCTTCTAAGTAGTGCATTTCAAATAGATGTGAAGAGCATATACAGATATCAGTTCAACACAATGACCAAAACAGTCAAAATTTAGCCTTTTTTTTTTTTTTTTCCAAAGTTGCCAGAGGGGAATTTGAACTTTGTACTAGCAAATGATTGAACGCAAAAAGAGTCAACTTGCAAACCCCATGAGATGAATCTAGATCCTGGAATGTCATAAATCTTATAGTAAGTTTGTCTCATCAAAATCCTATTTATAACTCTCAGTCTCAGAGTCTAACATTAACAAGGAATACATCCAGAGTTGAATATTTAAGCCTTAGGACTAATCTCCCTTCGAGAACTAGCATTTGTGCTTGAGTTAGGTCAAAATATTCCTAATAAACTAACATGCAAACAAAATTTTGATTTTCAAGAGGCAAAGCAATGATGATATTGATTGACTTTTCATTGATGTTGCTTGGCAACATGAGAAATCCCTTTTCATGTACAGAACTAAATGGCAGATTTTATATAGAACTTCCTAAAATGCAGAATCAATAAACTCATTCAAAGCATTCCAAAAGCACGTTTGGCTGAATCAAGGGTATTGGAGAGGAGCATTGATATTGTGACGGGTCCCACACCGCCGGGAACAGGGGTTATGGCTGATGCCACCTTCACTGCCTCTTCAAAGCACACATCTCCGACGACTCGGAAGCCTTCCCTCCGTGGATCCTGCAAAAATTATATTCATATATATCAACATAAAAAAAGAAAAAAGAAGAAAGAAAGAAAGAAAGAGTAAATCTGATAATAACAAGAAAACAAGGTTTCAATTGAAGTCGCGGTTGCAATGCATTAGATATGGTCAAATATGAATGAAAGTGACCACTGCAACCCACAACTACGGTCTGATGTGGTTTTGGTGACATTGAAAACCGTGATAACCTTGCAAAGAAACTATAAAGACTAAAAGGGAATTAACATCAATGAAACAACTGTAAACGGTGATTGTAAAAATTAATTTTGAGATGACTTTGAATGTAACACTTGGCTAAGAAGCTCAGTTAAAAATTCAGTTATTGAATCATGTGGAGTCATATACATTTTTTCACTAATGAAATAATATAATTGGTGAGTAGTCTGAACTCTGAAATGTTCTATCTTTGTCTCATCCACACTCATTTATTTACCTGATGCCAATAACAAAAGCTTGACCACTCAGAAACCATCCAAGGAGTTTGTAAGAAATTTCTCAAGAAGTGACCATAGGAGTATAATTTGCCACATAAACACTAATACCATAACTTATTTCTTCATAAATTCTAAGGACAGTTTCTCGAATGAACTTTCATGGCTTAGCTTTTCCAAGAACTACCCGAGAATTGAAAGAGCTTCACAAAGACTTGTACTTAGTTTCATAATTGGTTTTCTAAAGATCATAACCAACCACCACTTCTACTTAAGTGTTGAAGAAGAAAAGCTCCCATAAACTTATCCAACAAAAAAAACTCAGGTCAAATTAGTGAAATTCTAGAACGAGGGCCACGATAGTAAATGAAATTTTTATCAAATCCACAAATCAAACAATCTCATAATAAGAATACAACAAACAATATCCTATCCCATAAAATCTATAAAAAAAAAAAAAAAAAAAAAAAAATCTGTGCCATCACTCTTCTTACTTCCGCATTATTATAAAATCACACTTTTCATGTTGAAAACCACTTGGCAAAGTGATTAGAGGAGGAATTTCTTGATCATGTGAAAAGATTCACAACTTGCAGCCATACAAATTGCAAGTTCTTGAAATAACAATAAAAAGTTTTAATTCAGAGAAGTATTACCTTAACTTGATTTGTTCCCATGTCGATCACCACAGCGTCTTTCTTTATCCAATTTCCGCGGACGAAATTGGGAATTCCAACATCTGCTACCACAATATCTGCTTCAGAAGTTATGTGTTCAGGGTTCTTGGTAAATGCATGTAACAAGCTGACAGTTGCGTGGTGCCTCTACTAAAAAGATGAGGAAATCAGCAATTTTTAGCAATGGAAACATTTCTTCTCAGCTCAACAACTTTTTATGTAATACCTGCAACAGCAAGGAGGTTGGTAACCCTGCGATTTTACTTCTTCCAATTACTACTGCTCTTTTACCTTTGATTTCCACAGCATTCCTATGTAACAACTCAATGCAGCTTTTGGTGGCACAAGGAACAAAGAAGGGTTTCCTTCCTCTTAAGGCAAGATTTCCCATGTTTAAGGGATGAAAGCCATCCACATCCTTCTCAGGAGTCATAACATCAAATATCTTTTCCTCGTCCAAATGCTGCATCAAATAATTCATAATAACTAAGGTATTAATAGCAGCATCGCCACACACACACATAGAGGAGTTAAATCATCAAACAATGCTAAGAATGTTATGATTGAAACTTTCAGACTAAACTTCCTAAATCTCCACTATATGAATCTATCAAAACATTTTAAATTGTGGTATGCTCTGTGACATCAAGCTGTAATATCCTGATTTCGGTACTCACTGAAATGCATCAGACCATGATTGTGGTTCGCAATGGCTACATCTGACCACTTCTAGCCAATTCACCATGACGCCATAGTGACCACAACCACAATTTAAAACCTTAATATTTAGAATCAAATTTTGTCAGTCTTACTCAATGAACATTAACTTTATAATCTACATCAAGTGAAGCCTTCAACTTGTCTATGCTATATGGTTTGTTTAGTAATAAGCAAGATTTCAAATCAAGGTCCGCTTTGTGACATCACATTGCAATATTATGGTTTTAATCGTCATCTAAACTGTATCGGACCATGATTGCAATCCATCATAGCCACATTTACCAGATTTACCACAATGCGACTATAACCACAACTGCAATTTGAAACCTTGGTAATAAGAATTAAGCAATCAAAATGGTGAACAAATTACTTGAGGCAGGGGAAGTTGCACAATGATTCCATGTACATCCTGGTCCTCGTTGAAACTAGAAACAACATGAAGCAGTTCATTTTCAGCACATTTTTCTGGCAACTGGGCAACCACAGTTTGAATGCCAACTTGATCACATGCTTTCAACTTAATGTGAATGAAAATGTGAGAGTCCCTCCTATCACCCACCAAAACCACAGCTAATCTAGGAAACTTCCCAATGCTACTCTTCATCCTGTTTATCTCATCAGCTACTCTCAGTTTTATTTGTTTAGCAATTGATTTACCCTCAAGAATCACAGCATTATGACCATTAGCCCCTAAAAACAAACACAAAAACAACCAAAACCCATTAACATTTAGCGGCCAAAGCAGAGGCTTCAGTGTATGTTTGGATTTTTGTTCACTAAACTAGAGTTTGAATTAAACTGGCATTTGCCCAACTGAATGAATCTGATACGTTGGCTGAAGTGCTGAACGCTAGTTTGAGTCCCTTTATTTCTCTTTGAGCCAACTGACTTTCATATGATAACATAAACATCATGCACATTGATATTGTTATATATATAGAATATAGAAATAAAAGTCAGTTTGGTTGGTTAAACAAAAATCCAAACAATCATTGAGAGAATCATGGAACTTGAAATTCAGATAATGAAACTTACATTGGGGAATTTCTGGGAAAAGGGTATGAGGGAAAGTGTTATCTCTGGGTACCCAAACATCAGGAAGATTTGGGCCAAGGTAAGAACAAGAAGGTGAAGAAGCAGAAGAAGAAGAAAAAGAAGAATGCAATGGTTTTCTTCTCAGAGTTCTATGCCAAGCCACTACCCAAGCAGTGGCAAAAGCTCTCATTTTTATGATGGGTTTGTGAATAGAAACGGAAATTGGAGAGATTGAATTGAAGCCACAACACTATGAATGTCGATTTTGGCGATTTCTTTTCTTTCCGAGTTTCTCTTTCTTATTTTTTTTTTTTTTTACCAAAATGTTTCCGAGTTTTGAGATGGGATTCCTTTGACTTCATCGCCACTTGTTTAGTATTCTGCCACGCCACCTATTATGTAAGGCATCTTGGTAAAATGGAAATAACTATTTTGAAAAAAAATTAAAATCTATCTTAAATCTTAAATATACATAAAATAAAAGAATTGCATCTATCCATAAATTTTTTTTTTTTTTTTGTATTTTAATGCTAAGAGTGTCTCAAACCGAGTCTATCCTAATTTCTTCGAGGTATAGTTAAGTTAAATTTTGTCACTTGCAAAAAGATTTCTTTATAAAACTCTTTTATTTCTTTTTATTTACTATATGATTTATAAGTAATTTAGGTTTATATTTAGAACTTAGATATTTATATTATGAATTTTGTATAAACTTGTGTCAATTATCTTTTATAATTTAACTTAGATTTTTGTGTGATGTATTTAATGAAGATATATTCTCAAATTTGAATAAATTTGTTTAATTACAAAAGATAAAATCATATTCTATCTAAATTGATTTAAAGTAAATTATACTCCTCTTTCCTCTGTATTCCAAAAAAAAAATTATACTCCCTTTATTTCTTTATGTAAACACCAAAAAAATTACATGAATTGAAAAAAAGTATTAACATAAAAAAATTAATGATTAGTACTTTCACTTTTAAAAATATTATTTTTATTACTATTGACTACGAGTTGGATACATATTCTCTCAATTTTTCTTGTATTTATTTTCTTTTCATTTTCTTATGTAATACTTAATATTACCTCTTACCAAATATAAATTTAATGACTAAGATCTTATTTCATTTCTTATTAAAAATCGAGAAGATCCCTGATTTTTGTATTGTATAGTTGTACGCTAATATTTTTCTTATAATAATGCATTAATATTTTTAAAATATCATAATATCTTTTCATTGTTAACTTTATTAAAAAACAATTATCCATGTTTGTTATATTTAAAATTAAATTCAACCACTCTCATTAATTGAAGATAAAATTAAAAAAAAAGTTTAATAATATTTTCTATTTTTGAGGTGAAAACTTATAAAAAAGCTAAAGAATACCAACTTTTGGTAGTTTAGGTGTTTATATATTGAAATTGAAGGAACTTTAAGTAAAACGTATTTTTTTAAAAAAAAAAAAAACAAATTGATTTGGTTGAGTATTTTTACAATTATTTTACAAACACCTTGTTTAGATATATGTGTATTCTCAAAATTGGAACGGCATGGTTACCAAATTACTCATAGTCTCTATACACACCACTAACCACTAAGTTAACTGGCACACACAAATTAGTAAATTTATTTGAGATTTGAGAATGAGGGCAAGACAAAATCATGGATGAAATGCATTAATTATTAATTAATTATTAATGATAAAAACATAAACCACGGCTTTGCCCCTTCATTTTGGAAATTTAATTAGTGTATGAGCCAAACAAAGAATTTCCACTTTTTTTATTAAACAAGTTATACCTCACAGAGATGACTATGGAAAATTCATGAAGCTCAATCACGTAGGAGAATACTAAAGCAAACAAAAAGGGATGGTTTCATTTCTAAGAAACCTCAAAACACATCCCATTATTCATCTTTTCACTATAAATATTGGAACCAATTAACAAATTCAATTCAAGGTCATATCTGTTCTAAGAATTACATAGTTTCCTGAAATTGAAAACAAATTAATAAGAGAAAATCAACTATTGAAAAATGCTCATGCAATCTTATACTCCACCTACCTATGAAGATTTATCAGTGAAATCTGAAACAGAGGAAACTCCTGAATCACACATTCTGCATGTTCACATTCCTGATGGTCTGTTTGGTTTACTATTAATAATTAACTTATCAATTTCATGCTCTTGCTTTTGTTTTTTATTACTTTAATATTTTCTTGCCTGCACTCACACTTAAATATTGTCGTCTTTTAATTTTTTATTCTATTATTACATTTTAAAACATTAATAAACATAACGTTATTATTTTCACACAAAGCATTTCCATTCAAGTTTGGAAGGCATTAGCTTTGTAGTAACATTAATAATTCATGTTGCTAATTAAATTGAGCATGATATTAATTATGTACAGGTTTTTCTCGAGATCAAATTGGCGCCAAAGTGGAGTATGATTTCGAAAGGGTGAGAATTTACGGTGAACGACCTCTTGGAAATAACAGACGCAGTCGTTTCAATGAAGTGTATCAAGTTCCAGCATACTGTGATATCAGTAAAATTAGAGGAAAATTTGATGGAAGAATTGTTACCATTACAATGATTAAGATTCCAGAATTATTCCAAAAATTTCAACAAGAAGAAACTCAAGCAACTCAACAAAAGGAAAACACTCCTCCACAACCTGCAATTAAACCAGAGGATTCAAAGGCCACACAAGAGAATCCTCAGAAAGATACTATTACAAAAGTTGAAAGCGAAAAACGAACTTCACATGAGACTTCAACCACACCAGAAGAGAAGTCAATTCCTCCTCAAAAGGCTACAGTTACAGCAGATGCCAAACTTCAGACAGAAGAGAAGTTTACAGGGAAAGATAATGAAAACAAGGAAAAGGAAAGTATTGCAAAGGAAGAAACTAAAGACCAACCGAAGGAGGCCGCAGAATCAGGAAAGCCACCAGAAAAGGCAGCAGCGGTCAATGATTCCCCTGCCACCAAAGAGTCTCGCAAGGAAGAAAGTAAAGGGCCTGCCACAGTTGGAAGTTTTTCCCCCGAGAAAGATAAAGGAAAGGAAATAAATGGTAAATTTATTGGTAATGATGCTGCTGACAAGAAGATTGATAAATCGTCTGTGTCTGTGCCAGAATCAACGACAATTAGGACAAGAATCAAGGAGATAGCAGATTCTACTTCTCAAGTTGTAACTAGTCTTGTGAAGAGAATCAATGAAGAAGATAAACAGAAGCTAATATACATGGGTGCAGCAGTTGTTGTGGTGACACTAGGTGTTTATGCCTCCTACAAGTTTCGCTCCTCACGCAGAACATAGGCATATGGAATTTCTATTTCCTTTCGCATGGTTTATTGCACAAGTTTCTTGTCAATAATGGCATAAACAGATATTGTAGAACAACCATGCCAAACTCTACTTTACTGACTTCATGATCATGTCAATAGACAGACATAAAAACATGCTTTTATAACACAACTGTGAAGTTGAAATATATTGGAAAAATAAATCAAAATTTCATTGTGAATTGCACTGTTTGCTTTCTTTCTTTCTTTCTTTCTTTCTTCCTATGCAAATATTCTCCCAAAAAATAATCACAAAGGAAAGGAGGAAAAGAACAGAACACTGACAATCTAACATACATTCAGATAATTAAAAACGATATGTTACTTAATCAACTACTATATTCTTCTCTAAGATCATGTGACTTTTGCTCAATTGAAAATGATACATTCTTGGTGAATACAAAGACAAGCCTTATTCCACTAAGAATACATGTAAGAAATTGATGACATGAAGCATAAAAATGAATAAATCTCAAAGGCCTCTTGCTCATCAACATTGTAAAACTCAAAGGGTCTCGTCAACTATATAAGCCTCAACAATAGGACTTTCTGGCAAATGTTTAAATTCTATGCAAGCATTAGCTCAATGTAATTTATCTAGTTTTCCCATGCTTGCACGGATGTTCCAAGATTACTATAAATACCTACTCACCTAGATTCATCATCGAGGAACATAGTCGAATGAAAAATTATCCCTTACAGTAAAAAAGTTGTACCATATACCTTCTTTCAAGTGTCCTGGATCTCATTGGTTTGTTTCACTGAGGGATGAACTCTCTGCAGACTCAATGAACCCAACTCAATCTAAATTACCCAAACTAAATTATTAAATTGATAATTTTCTATAATTTGGTAGTAAAATTAGACTTGTTTTATATTCTTATCTTGTTACTATTAATTTTTATATTATGATTAATTGACTATTTTATTTATATTAAGACTGTTATATTGTATTATTATATTATTAACGTTACATTTTATTTTAGCAAATAAAATCACTAAACATATGTAAAGTTAATATTATTTCAATATAAATTTTACAATTTTTTTTATTTAATTAGGTAAACCCGATCACCCAATTTTGTTTTGTTGACTGGTGTTGTGAAATTATTTTCATTAACAATATAAAATCGTTCTTTTTGCAGAGCGTGGTTGAAATATGTATTCTAACAAATCATTATCGTCTATATGTAATCAAAATGATTGACGGCTTATGAAACACATAATCAATCATGCACATTGACGTGTCTTTGCCATATGAATTCTTTGACTTGCGTTGTTTAAGTGCTTTGTGAAACAGTCATATTCTGAATGGAACTGAAATTTTGTTCTGAACAATTACTACCCCTTTTTCTTTAGTTTGTTCTGTGAGAGTTTACCCTTAAAGAAATTGTTCTTCCACTAATCTTATCAAGTCACACTTAATAACAACTATAAAAAGGTGATTATTCCAATTGTACGTTAGTTCAGAATCACGTCCACAGTAATTATTCTAATCCAAGAAAAAATGAAAATATATTCAATCCAATAACTGTTTTGGTTTTAAGAATACTGGGAAAAAATGTAAATATTAGCATCATTGCCTATCCGAGGACAATATTCCTCTACTACCAAGGGATGAGGACCAGAAAAACTATGTACAAAAGGACACACCATCGTTCACTGGACCAACTTAAAAACATAGGCCACGAACAGAGCAGGAGGAGAAATAAAGCTATGCAAAGGCAACAATTATCAGAAGTGAAAAAGAATAAAAACAACAATTTATGATGAAACTATTCTTTTTTTTTTAAAAAAAAAAAAAAGGATAATTTTGTATTCAACTGTTATTCATCACAAAGCCCATCACCATAAAAACCATTACCATTATCCTGATCAACCAAAAATTTGCTCTTAGATTTTGCAGATTTGCTGGATTTTGAGGGTTTCTTAACTTTTTCTGCCTGCAACTCCAACACCTTTTCTGAAGGCTTCCGCTTTCTTTTTATGCGCCCTCCAGCATCATCTTCAAAAAAGAAGAAAAAGAGAATATTACTATGAATACTAAATGAATGCCTCATAAGTGTCATGTCACAGACCCATATCACTATATCAGAAGAAAATGCATACACAATTTTACCTTCGAGAGGACTTGACGCATGATTCGCCATATGTCCATTTGGTCCAGCTTCTTCTGAAAGAGGAGATCCGGTGTTATTGCTGTCCAACAACTTGGAAGAACTTTCTACGCCCTTTTCTTGCTGCTCAGGAGCATCACGACTAGGAGTTGCTGGCAAGAAACATAGCTCTTCTTGCGACATATCAGAATCACTGAAAGCAGTATCATTCTCCACTCCTACAATGTCAACTTCCTCATCTTCATTAACATCAGATCCTTTCACCTGCAATAGCGTGCCGTTAAAAAAGGAGGCGCAAGAAGAAAACAGCACATGCATGAACAAAATCTAGTAGTACTACCATTTTACCTTTTCAGTCTCAGGAACCAGATCAAATTCATCTTCGCGCTCTACATACTCCTCGTTTTCCTCTAGCTCTTTGAAATCAGGAGCAAATGCACTCCAGTTTTCGGTATAGTCTTTTGCCCATATATAAACTATGCCATTCAGAGAAACAGATGCAACAATAGGATGTACAGGATGCCATGCTAAATCTATAAGAGCTTCCTTAGGTCCTTCAAGGATTTTCACGAGATGCCCAGCTCTATCCCATATATAAATCTTGTGCTCTCCTTTGCTAGCAGAACCACCAACTACCCACTCACCATCCCCGCTGAAACAAGGTGCTTTCCAGTGCATCTTTGTGATGGAATCTTGAAATTCCCGGAACAAAGTTAAACATTTTGATCCAACAGCCTTCAACTTCTCAATACTGTTTAGATCACTGAGGTTCTCACCCAGGTCATCAAGGGCTCTGACTTCATTTTTCAGCGGCAGAAGGTTTTCGTAGATTCTTATTATTCGATCATTTGAATTCGTGAGCAGATACTGCCCATTCCTGCTGAACACAATGTTCTTTACCACAGAACCACCAGGGATCGGAACTACAGCACGCACCTCGCCAACTATGTAATCGATGACAAGAATTTCCCCTTTTGAGTTTCCAACATAAACCAGATCCCCATACTTGTTGAAACAAGCAGCAGTAGGTGTGAATGAGGTAATTCCATCAGAACACTTATTGCGTGAAGGAGGGGTTGGTCCATTGCATGTCTCTGAGACAGAAACTTTAAGCAAAGTCGTGTCTCCTGTGTGCAGGTCAACAATCATTGGAGCACATGAGAGAGGACAGGCTAAGCAGAGAGATGGGGTAGAGGAACCTGGATGAAGACGAGCTTGTAGAGGGGTTTGTTGCAAAACTATTCGCGTAATCTTGTTACCACTCATGACATCCCACAATGTTAATGACTTGTCAGCAGCAGAGACAAGAATTCGATGACCATACTTTGACCAACAGATACTGGTTATTGGAGAAGCACATTCATCATCTTGGAGAACTTTAGCAATGCCCCTGGTTTCAAAGTCCCAAATAACACAACTTCCATCGTTGCACCCAGCTGGTTCAATTCAGCAAATCAAGAACAAAATTTGAAAGTGAGAGAATGGATATCATAGAATCAGTCCTATGACCATTTCATAACAGTTCATCACTTGCTATAATATTTACTACCAATATCTGAACGAATAGGCACACAGCATGAACAAAGTTCAAGCTACATAAAATAAATGAGAAGGAAATCCACTGATCAACTTTCTCTTGAAATCTCACCCCAAAAGAAAAATGTTCTGTAAAATAAAATCAATTCATAATGCTTTCTCAAAATACATAAACTCAGCATGCTTTTCCATGCTGGCAATTGGAATATAAAATAGAATAAACCAAGTATATAATTGAAGTAGATACTTAATATTAACTTCACAAAAGTCACTTTATCATAAAGGGCAAAGGTGGAAACAAAAGCTAGAACATAGAAGGTTAGAAAAGAGTTTGACACAAGTTTCCTACTCCTATCCACACAATCCAGAACTTGAAGCAACAAATTTGCTGCTAGCTATCACCTGCAATCGTATTCTACTTTAAGTCTTTGAAGTTGAACAATTCATATGATGATTTTTATATATGCAATAATTTTAAAAGGCAATTTAACCATCAACCATAACACTGAGCAGGACCTGCATAGAAAGTTAGCCAATTTTTTCCATATGAAGTTTAGAGATTCACGAGGAAAACAATAGAATTAATTGAAATGGTTATAAAATGATAACATCACTATCAGCCATGTTATTCGGTATTGCACACAAAATCAGCTTAAAGTTTCTCCAGATTGAAGAACTGCAACAAAAAAAGACAAGTATACACTAGCTGCTCTCTTTGTACACATTACTACCTCATAAAATTTCTCCAGCATAATGGTGAGGTCAAGATCAACCAATCAACCACATTATTCAGCAACATGCTTATCAGAGCATAGAGCCATTACAATGGAAAAGCAACCATCTTCCATGTATTCATTACTACATATTAAAGCTAAAGACAAAATGTATTCATTCCCATATTACAAAATTACAACAGTATCAAACCAAACCTGTGAAAATAAAAAATAAACTCCACCCTTGACACTAGAATCCTAACATTCAAAATAAACCCCAAATGGAAAAACTGTCAAAAAACACCCTTATATATACCAGCTGAGTAAAACCTAACGCCCTTGTCTTTTCTGAGTCATCAGGAAAAACGATTTACTCACCAGAGTTTGTAATTTTGACCTTAAAATCGAACTTATAAACAGACAAATTAGATTGTTTGCATAAATACAGGCCACAGAAAAGGCAGAAAATTCTAAAGCAAACGAGATGAAAATGCATCAAAAGAGGATACCCAGAAAAGAGCACAGCTTCAGGTGAATAAGAAATATAAGAAACAAGAGAGAAAGAGAGAAGTTACCAGCAAGTAGGGTACCGCGACGATTGAAGGCAATACATTTCATACATCCATGTTCCAAATACTCCTCTATCACTTCTGGGAAATCACCCTGCAACGGATCTTCAAATTGGGCACACGAGAATGTCAGAAAAAACGGAAATTGCAAAAGAAAAACAAGGAACAATTGCGGTGAAAATAGAGAAAAGAGTACAGGAAGAAGAAGAAAACAAACCAATGATGGAAGCATTCATGGTTCGTAGAGGCTGAAGGTGCCAAGGTGAAGTGGAAGAAATAGAGTATCGCGAAACTGAAATTGGGAAAACAAGAGGGAACAAACAAAAAATAAAAAAACAAATAATTGTTGTGAATTTAATTTCGATTAGAAATCCCCTTTTTTGGGTCAAAAAGAACCTCAAACAATGGACCTTTAAAACCCGGATCCGACCCGACCACTCACACGGGTTGGAATCCAACCGTTGGATGATCATTTCATAATGGCTTTTGGTGTGATTAAAGTTAGTTAAATTTTCCCTCATCACTGTTGTCATGAATAGAGTTGGGCTAAAATAGGATAGGTTCAAAGTTATTAGAATTATGGTTAGATTTAGAATACTCTATTGGTTCTATAAATATATGTAATAATGGATCAAAGGATTATCAATAAAAAAATATGAAGTTTTATTTTATTTTTTAAGAGGGATCTTCCACTCTAATGAGAAATTTATCTTTTCTAATTTTGATTCATTACAACTGTCCCTCGTTATCTCGTGTCGTCGTTTGCAAAGTGAGTTTGAGGGTTGAAATTTCGGGCTTAGACTTTGTTTCGATATTTAATAGTTAACGGAGTGAAATTTTATGAAACGGAATGAAATCTAAATCAACGGAATAGAATAAAATTTATAGGATCTTTGGATTATCTCTGAAAATAAGATATGAAAAAAATTGATTGTCTTATACATAATCAATTTTTATTTTTGATATATTTGCTATTAGAATCGATTTTTAAGATAATTTTAAGTTGTAAAAAGCAATTTTAAAGTTTATTGAAATAATGTCCAAATTTTAGCTGAATAATAAAAACTTTTTTTTTTGTTAAATATAAAAGCTTTTTTAAGATTTTTTGAATGCAAAATCTAAATGTGCTCTTACATTAGTATTTGAGTATTTTATGATGGAATAGAATAAATTTCTTATTTTATTTTTAAAAAATTGAATAGAGTGAAATAAATTATAATATTGATATTCTTATTTTACTTTTTTGATTAAATTATAATTTTAATCCTCTATATTTAGAAATGAATTCAATTTAGTCTTTAAATTTTTAAAAGTTTAATTTGACCCTCTATATATTAATTTTGATTCACATTAATTCTTAACCTTAATAATCTATTTTAGAGCAGTGCTAATCATGGGTGGGTTTGTATAATTAGTCAGAAATAAATAAAAAGTTTCTTTGACGAGAAGAGGGTCTGATGGGAAGCTATGAACTTGTGGACTATGGTTGAAGACCCTTTTTAAGAATTTGAAGATTGTTGTGGGAATGGAAAGTGTTACCAGTGATGAATTAAGTCCAAGTATCAAAGCATAGTTACCTAGACCCTTGACCTTGACCATGTTAATTCCTCTTTATCTATTTATTTTTTTAATTTAACAATATATATCGAGGAGTGGTGATCTGTGACTCGAGGTTTAGAGGTTTCGTTTTAGGATATCAATTTTACAGTTTTATTTAAGAATATTAGTGTTTAAGATTCATGGTTTTAGATTTATGATTTATGGTTTAAAATTTGGGATTTAGTTTTAGGGGTTAGCTTTAAAATTTGTTTTCTTTTTTGGGTTATCTTTTGAATAGTAAATTTTAATTTTAAATTTATTTGTGAGTTTCTAAGACTTATTGAGATTTTAAGTCTAATTTTATTTATTCAATTATTTAATTAGTTAGATTAATATTATTTATCTGTTAGTTCAAAGTGTAATTTTATTTTAAATTAATAAATTTCAATTTTCGCTTTTCGGTTTATTAGTGAAGGGTTAAGGGTTGATGTTTGGGATTTGGATATCGAATTTGGGATTTATAGTCTGCAGACTAGATTCTAGGGTTTAGCAAGTCATTTTCAATAATATATTTTTTGAATTATTTTTTATCAAAAAGTATTATGCTTAATATTATCTATTTATTTATTCATATCCCAACAAGTAATTTAAATTTTTGAATTTGAGTTTTATCTATTTGATGTGTTTTTATTAACCCGTTTCAATAACATATATATTTACTATTAAAACCTCATAATTTTTTAATTAATTTTTTACCCATTCAATTATTTGGAATTAAGGTTCTTTTAATATTCATGGTTTTGAGTTTAGATTTTTGGATTTAGGTTTAGAGCTTATGTTTTGATTTTTGAGGTTCAGTGACATGATAATTCAGATTTAAATTTAAGCTTTTTTTAAAATAAAAAAAATACTTGAACTCCTATATCCATGCATTTGGTGGACATGATAGGATAAAGATGGACATGATGAGAAAGTTGGATAAGAGCATGATTGAATAAGAATCAGATAAGCTTTTATTTTATCTAGTGTTTGATGTCTACCATTCTTTTACACTATCCATTCGTTTACACTTTTTATATAGATAAGAGTGGAAACAGGTCAGATTTTGACTAAACAGGAATACATATACTAGAAATATTTAAATGATTATCTACTAAATGATTATCGTAAAATTTATTTTATATATATATATATATATATATATATATATATATATTCATTTATTTATTTATATAAGTCGAGTTCAAATGACACCAAACTGTTAAAGTTCTTAAATGACACCGCACATAACATTTTATAAAAAACGAATTTCGCCGATCCAACCAATATATAATATAGATCAACTAGGAAAAAATTCATACAATTTAAAAAGACACTGTAACCAAAAAAATATTAAGATTCTATATTTTTATACTTGCTCTCTAACTTATTAGTACAAGCCATCGTTAATAAATTAAATTGCGGATATATATGAGTACACTTATATAAATTTGTTTTTAACCCTAACTTTTTTGAAAAATTGTATAATAGTGATTTTTCAATTTTAGAATTTCTTATTGAGAAAAATAAATATTTAATGATTTTGTGTTATTTCATACTTTGCTTTTCAATCTATTTTTGAAAAAAAAAATATAAATACTATTGTATATGTTAAAAAAAGTGGCATTACCCCACGAGATGGAGAATGGATATTATCTACCATTCCCAACTTGGATATTATTGTGTAGAATGATTTTATGGATAGGGATTTTGTTAGAATGTCTGCTAGTTGGTGTTCAGAACTTTTGGGTAACTAATGTATAAGTTAGGGATGACAATGGGACGACATAAGGACGAGTAATAGTCTCTGTTATTGGAATGGAGGGAATCATATCTTCCTAGATAAAGCAAAATAGTAGTAGTGTGTTGTGGGGATTAGAATCTTTCTATTTCCTAAAAAAATGAAAAAGATCTTAGCCAAGGAAATAATTTTTTTATGGTTTTTAATTATGTAATGAAATGTTTTGTAATGATAGTTTAATTAGATTATTAGATGAGAAAATTGAGAGAAAATGGATAAAAGAAAACGTAGAGGATACTAACCCATATTGTGGTATGTAGGGGTGTTTGTGGTCCGGTTTGAATCGGTTTTGAGGGGTTAAGTCATCCGATTTGATCAATTTATTTACTCGCGGTTTAGTTTGGTTCAGTTTAGTCTACGAAACAAATCCGAACCAATCTGATCCGATAAATTTCGGTTTGAATTGGATCGGTTTTCGGTTTTAAGATTGTGTCAATTATAAGTTAAATTAAATATAAAATTAGACATTTGAATAAAACGTTAAAGATATAACACAAAATATATATTATAAATTTCACCAATATAAAACTAAAAATTTTAAATTCAACTTTAAATTGATTAAGAAATGATAAACTTATAAATATATAATATAAAGATGATGTTATATTATAAAATTATGAAAAAGTAAGCTAGGGTATTATTTTTGTTAAATATTTAGTAGTATAAATATGAATAATATTATAATTTTGTAAAAAATTTGTATGTATATATAAAAGTTTGGTTTGATTTGGGTTGGTTCGGTTTGATTAAAGGATTTGAAATCCAAACCAATCCAATAAAAAATTTCGATTTTCAATTTTTTCAATTTTTGACTCATTCAATTTTTGATTACGTCTGTTTAGATCGGTTTATTTTTGTTTTGAACACCCTGATGGTACGAGTGACAAAAGATTAATGTCCTTGTTGATAATCAATCACTTTTTAAAAGTTTATGATTGTAAATATAGAATTATGAGGACCAAACATTATTAAGGGTAATATAGAAAAAAAATTATTAAAGTAAAATCATTTTTTAAGTTTTATTGTCCCGTTAAATATAAAAAAGAAAATATAAAACTCATTTTTAATGTAAAACACAGAACTATATAATAAAAATGAGATGACATTGTAATCCAAGCTAATTGACAATCAATGAGGTTTGTTTAAGAAAATATAATATTAATACAATATTTGTTTTTGTAACAATATTAATACAACATTTAAATAATAAAACATGTAAAATATCAAAAAAAGAAAAAGAAAAAGAAAAGATTCATATATATTGAATTAAAGGACGGAATATTTCAATCCATTCTCTCCCATGCAACCCACAAAAATTTAGGACAGCAGTATCTCCTCTTTTTTTCTTGGCCAACTGAAAATTTCATTGAAAGAAGCATGATAACAACCAACAGAACAGAAGTCCAATCTGTTACCTATTCTTTACACCCAAAACCTGTACAACACAAAACTCGTAGGAACAATAATTAAAATACAAAAATAAGCTCAGACCTGTCATTGGTAAAACCTACCTGCAACTAGAAATTACAAATATCTAACTATTAACTATCTAGCACATCTAAGAAAACAAGATTTTACCACCAGTACTATGCAAACTGTAGGCATTATTCACAAAAGATTAGGAATTGATTTTGCTATGCAATGAGCCTCCAAATTAGCTTTTCTACATGTCCATAAAAAACCAAGATCGTAATTGTTGAAAATATCCTTTGATTTCTTCTGGTAGCTTCAATTAACTCGAGACAATTAGATTGAAAAAGACTCCTAGAAGAATCCAAATTTGTTGTTGTAATTATAGCTTCACGCATGGCTAAGAATTCAGCCATCAAAGGTGAAGAAGCTTATATTTGTTTGCCAAAGGATAGGAGGCATAAGCCGGTACGATCACGAGCAACAACTCCAATAAAAGCTTTAGGCCCATCACGACTGAACAAGGCATCTATATTCCACTTGATCTCACCTACCTGTCTCCTCTTATGAATTTGTATTTGTACATCATGGGTCTACTCAATTGCGTTTTCTCACAGTAATTATCAGAACCCAACATACAAATACCATCAAATGTCAAGTAGATAAACTTAATGTCTTCAAACTTCTTCTTAAGTCATTTTTCAGCATTTTGTTTAAAAAAACACTTTTTGTTCTACAAATAAAAGATATAGTCCATATGGTCCTTTTTATTCAATATCATCTAAAAACCTTGGATGGTTACTTAAAAACCTTGCAAAACACTTAGGCTAAATATGAGACAAAATAGCTAGGTCACAAAGATCATAAGCTCTGGTCTTGCAAAAGAAATCTACATGAACAGATGACTCAATAGAGGTCAGTTTTCTTCAGTACAAAGCAACTAAACAGATGGATATATCAAGTTATACTTGTTTTAATTAACCTCTTTAAAGACAAATCCTCATATTGCCTGCACCCAGTAACTATGAAGGAGGGCAGAAAATTTCTCACTACTAGTTTGAGCAAACAGAACAGAATTACACACACCATTCATTCACTTCCACCGGCAGGTCCCACAAGAACTCCCTGAGCAGAACCTTCCTTCCTGCCAGATTCATCCTTCACCTCAGCATCAGCCTTCCTTATCCTGATTTTAAATTTAGCCTCAAACTCAGTAATTTCCTTTTTCTTCTTTTCCAATGCCTCGTTAAGCCTCGCAACCACCTCTTCGAGTCCCTCTTTATTTCGCTGCACGGCAGGCAAGACCTCTTTGATGGTTCTCTCCACCAGAACCCCACCAATCATTCGATAGCATCGTCTAGATTGGTCAAGTGGCTGAATGGCGTTAAGAACCAAAGAGTGCTCACTAACTTCCATTTCCAGTTCAGTTATTTTGGAGTAGATTTGGTTGAGTTCAGACCTCATAGCTGCATACATATTTGCAACTGCTTGCTCATTTATTTGTTCTTTTCCTTCAGCTTTACTGGTCATGATTCTGTGTAGAGAAAGAGAAGTAAAATAAGAATGAAAAGTAGTATATTGTGCAAATATTTGAAAGACTTCCATCTTTTTCTTTCTTTTAACTCGGTATAAAGCATTTCTAATTTCTTACTGCATCTTTTGATTCTATGAACGGCTGCAGAGAAAGATGCACTAACATCTACATTCATCATCCAACAAAGAATATGAAAGCAAATAAAAAAGATAGCAAAACTCCATACATTTTTTTCCTAATCAGTGCCAAAACTCCATACAATTTACCCCTACTTACTTCCTTATAAAACTGTATATAAGAAGCTCAGATAGGAGTTCTTAGTTCTTTTATTTCTCTGTGTTCAATAAAATTGTACGCCGAAGACAAAAATCGTCTATTACTTAGATGCATATGCCAAAAAGGTCTGCGATTACAATTTTGTAGTGGCTAGAAGCCACGTCACGACGCTCAGCCCTGATAGCGGCACAATAGCACACAATTAAAGAGAAGGGGAGGGGACGGATTTTGATTAATTTTCTCTTTCCTCCAAATGTGGAGGAATTTGGAGGGGAAGGGAGGGAAAGGGTTTTTTAACACTTAAAATCCCTTCCCTCCCCTCCAACCAAACACAAAAACACTACTTTTCCTCCCCACCCCTCCATTTGAACCAATCACACTACAAACTTTTTTATTTTTCCTTCCTTCCCTTCCCCTCCTTTGAACCAATCAGACCCAGTAACTATGATTTTAGCTAACATTCTAGGACACAATGCACAAAAAGGGGAAACCAAACAACTCAATAGAATTTATAGTAAACTACTTTAGACCCTACATTACAGCAACAACAAGCCCTATTCCACTAGGTGTTAGATCCTACATTGATAAAAAAAGAAAAAGAAATAAATAAATAGGGAGGTAAGGAAAATCATAAAATCAATCAGTTTTCATTATAATATTATCACATTACCATGATCAACTTGGTAATCTCTACCCAATGAAAAATTATCCTGATTTTAGAGCCCAGCTACATATATAATAATTACATCATTCAAACACAAGCTAGTACAAGATTTAGAACTCATCAATTCAAAGTTCACATAAAGGCATGACAGGTTATCAAAGACCATTTAGAGACCAAAGATGTACATTAAAAAAAAAGGTAGAATAGCAGAATGCAGCTCTTGGAAGGAGGCTAGCTACCCCAAAATCCAAATACACTATCACATTATAGCAGATCGTGGAGCAGTTGCTACAGCAACGATTGTGACCGCAACTAAAAACTTCATGAATTTGTGAAAACCACACAATATATAATCCTTTAAGTGTTAAAACTTAAAACTTTGATTTTATACCACACAAATAAAAATAAAATAAAAAATTAACGTACATGATGGAAGAGACAAATCTATTAAATTATATAATGCTAGAGTGTTTATGTCCGCAATTCTTAGTTATGCAACTAGTGTTCAAAACGTGAATTTACTTATTTAACCTTATCAGTTAAGTTTTTTTTTTTTTTACTGAAATTCCATTTTCTCCCTCACCCAGCCACTCAAATTTCTTTCTTCCCTATCTTCTTTTTCTCAGGCTATGATTTATGAATAACTCCATGTTCATATCCTTTTTAATTTCTATTAGTCAATTATCAACTTGAATCTCACCCTGTCCTGTCCTAAGAGTCTAAGACCATCTCAAAAACAAGAGAACCGAATTTCAGTGGGAATGAAGAGGAAAAGAAGAGGAGAAGGTACCAAAAACAATAAAATCTACTTCGATGTCAACGATTCTGTGAGCGGCGGTGGGAGGAGCTTGCTTCGGGTGTGGGATCCGGTTAGAGGGATGACGGTGGGCGTCGCAGATCGTTCAAAAAGGAAAGAAGGAAGGAAGCATGAGGAGAGTTTGGGAGATGAGAAAGAAAACGAACGAAGGAGGGAGAGAAAGCCTAGGGTTTCAATTCCTTCTTCTAAATATTTTTCAAAGAAAAAAAATTAAGGCAGTGAATTGGACCTTTAGCCCTTAATTTTACGGTAATAAAAAATGAAGGCTACACTGTGTTTTAATTTTATGTTTTGGGATTGAAAAAAAATAAAGAGCATTTTGGGTTTGTTTTTTTTTTTTTTTTCTCTTATCAAATCAAATGGAAATCGTAGCAAAGCATACAAAAAATATTATTTTTAATTAGAAAATCATTTTATGATTGAAAAAATAAAATTAAAATATAGTTTTGAAATGAAATTTAAAGTACTAATTTTAAAATTTTGATTGGAAATTTAGTCTTTATATATTATCTTTAAGTTTTTAATTTTAACTCTTATAATTAAAATTATAATATAGAAAATATTCCCTCCGTTTTCATATATAAGCCAAAATTTTGAGAGTACTATGTTTTTATTAATAACCAAAACCAACTACTTTTTGTTCTATTTAATGATGATATATCTAAAATACCCCTAATTTAATAGTGTTCTTATTTTCAATAACTCATTTAAAATATAGAGAGATTATCTCCAAGTCCAATAGTTAAAGTGGTTCACACCTTTTTATGTTTGATTTTATTTTATTTTTCATTTTATTTTTAATTCTAATCAAGGGTAATTTAGGAAAAACAATTATAATTTTGGTAAGATTAAGAAACTTAAAAGGTGTGAAGTAGTTTTTTTTTGTTTATATACGAAAATGGAGGGAGTAAAATTCAAAAATAAAAAAAAAATCATCACCAAACAAATTGTGTTTAATATTTCGTGAGGTTGCAAACTTCATTAACTATCATAACTATGTTGCTATCAGTAGATTTTTTATCCAACGTGCACAAATAATACTTTATCAATCATAAAAAAATAATCATATGTATAAAATAATTTTAAAATTTATAAATTAATTATCAAAAATAATTTTCAATTAATTAAATTAATATTTAATAAAATTAAATTTATAATAAGTTATTTAATATTAAACTTTTATATATTAATATAAAACAATACATAATATTTTATGCGATAATTATATTTTTATACTGGAGTATTACGTTAACAAGGTCAACCAGACCAGAGACCTGAATCTACAAAAACAAACTTAAGAACACATGACCTGATTTTAATTACAAAAATAAGCATCCGATCAACTCAAAATCAACGAACACAAAAACCCAATAGGTTGAATTATTTTCATTTAGCAAAATGTCTAATCATCAACAAGGAATCGAGACTAAATGTGAACAAATTGTTGAATTGAAAAAACTAGAAATATAACTTTAAGAATAAAAAATGGAAGATACCTGAAATTTAATGTAGTTGCATAAACAGAACTCAAACATAAAATTATTAGATAAAATAAAACAATTTTATGCCAATTGATATACACACCTTATACAGGATAAACTCTTTAAATTAATATTCGGTAAATTAACAAACTCTCTAAAATAATAAATTTGTTCGGTCCCGACTTGAGTCAATGTAAAAAATTGAAAAACTCGATAAAATAATAAGATAATAATTTTTCGGGAGATCCCTTTATAATTTTCGGTCCCAAGAAAATCATCAATTAATAATTCATAGAAACTGAAAAAAATATATTACACTCTATTGAAATATGATTCAATAGTTGTCTGTTTTCCTTTAAAGTTCAAGTCTATTTGGAGCTCATTTCTAATTTTTCTTATTGCATTCAATAACTCAGTTGTATTTTTGTATTGTATCATAAAGTTGTGAAGAGTGTTCGACGCCATAAGTGCTTCCTTTCGCATAACAGACTCCAAAGACACTGTATCATCTTCGCCGTCATCTTCTGCATTGTTCTCAATGATAGTACCCACAATATCTTCTAAACTCTGAACCTCCGAACATGCTTCATTTTCACCTGGGTAGTTCATTAGATTGTCGATATCCATCTTATTACGATAACCACATTGATTGATCATAGTCTCGAGGTCTTGAGTTTCTTCATCAAAAGTGGATTCATCCAAATTTCTTGCAACGTCACTAGCTGAATGAATTTTATAGTGTCGGAAGCAATTTGCTATTGTTTCTTTTTGAACATCTATCGTCCAAGCTGGGATTGCCAAATTGATAGCATCAAGGACATTTATCTTCCCTGGATCAGATTGTCCCACCTCATAACCTTCCAATATTTTGCGGTAAAACCTTCTACGGTAATGCATCTTGAAAGCTCTTATTATCCCAACATCGCAAGGTTGAATCTTTGATGTCATGTTGGGTGGCAAGAAGAACAACTCAACGTTTCTTAGCCCTTCAATATTTCTTGGATGTGCTGGACAATTATCCACCACAAGTAGAACTCTTCTACCATGCATCATTTAATCAAATGAACAAACATATTCATCAAAAAGCACACTAGTCATCCATGCTTTTTTTGTTAGCTCGATACTGACAACTCAAGCTATTCATGTTGACATTCTTGAAGCAACGAGGCTTTGCATATTTCCCAATAATCCATAGAGGAATTTTTTCAGAGTCATCTTCATTGCAACAAATAACTATCGTCAGCCTTTCTTTATCTTGTTTTCTTCCTTCAAGTTGTTTTGTTGCCAGTGAATGATCAGCTTGTAGCCTATAAAACAACCCAGTTTCATCCATATTGAAAACATCTTTCATAGGGAACTGATCAATTTTCTCTCGAATCGATACCAATTTCTGCTCCATGTCTTGTACATCAACAGACCCACTCTCGCCAAAACGACGAAATAACTTTATGCTATGTCGGTGCTTGAATTTCCCAAGCCATCCTATAGAGAAGTTAAAATCTGAATCATCATGAGGGTACACGAGTTTCATTGTATCTCTTGCCTTCTGCAAAATTAATTCTCCTGTGATATTCACACGTTCTTGATGCTGGAGAAACCACTCATAAACAACCTTCTCCATGTCAAGATATTTTGCTGGTTTGTGTCTTTTGATCTCTACTCTTCCCTTTTCTATTTCAGCAGAGAGATAGTCATCTGACCGCTTAAGTGTGTTTGATATTGTTCCTTGACTAACTTTCAACTGAAATTTTCCCTCAAGTCATCTCTACAAGTCTTTTTGTGTGCTTGCAGGATTATCTCTCTTATACTCACACAACTCCTTACGTATTTGATCTGACATAGTTGATTTTGCAACACCTTTTAGATGAGAAGCCATCTTGTGAGATATGGTTTGAATACTCTAACACATTCATGTAATTTATATATGCCAAACTTGCTTAAGAATACATTGAACACATTTGTTCCTGTTGTTTACATTTAGTGTACTTCAAAAGTTATTATTGATTTCCAATGCATATGTATACTTCAAAAGTCATTATTGATTTCCAATGCATATGTAGTTACTAATTTACGTTGAGTCCCAAGGTTCGCTGCAACGTAATTCTAAGAGGCATAGATTAATTTGCATTTTTGTTTGGTATGTACAGTATGTAATTACTTAAAAACTCTTTAAATTAATAATTATTAATTTATCGATAAATTAATAACTCTCTAAATTAATAAATTTCTCCGATCCTGACATTATTAATTTAAAGAGTTTCTACTGTAGTTAACAACTATTGAGTTTAAAATTTTTAATTTTTATTTTAAAATTTTTAAGCTTTATTATGTTGTCGACTATATATTATGTATTGTTTATTTAGGGTTTGTTTGATATCTCTTTTTGAAAACAGTTTTCTGTTTTTAAAAACAGAAAACTAAAAAACTCGTTTGGCAGTCGAGTTTTCAAAAACAGCTTTCGGGAACCATTTTTGTTTTTCAGTATTTAAAAACTAAAATATAAAAACATCTAGGGCTTGTTTGATATCTCTTTTTAAAAATAATTTTCTACTTTTAAAAACATTTGTAAATTCTTTTTGAACGTTCCTTTGAAAACTAAAATGTTTTTAAAGAATTTACACACAAAGTGTTCTTGTATTATTTCGTGTTAATTAACTCAGTTGTAATTCTTTTTGAATGTTCGTTTGAACTATAATGATATTCATGGATAATAAAATAAAATGTTGTTAGCTTACTTAAATTGAGGAGAAAAAACATTAAACAAATCAGAACACTAAAAGTGCATTACAGACAATACATTATGATCAAAGCTACAACATGACTACAACAACATGCTCCAACTTATAAGTCAAGAACGAACTGAACAATATAAGAAAAGTCCCTCCATGGATACCAGCCAAATATTAAATAGAGGCGTTATATACAGGGCCTTCCATGCAAACTATCGGTATAAACTCCCAGCAAAAAAAGACATATAAGAATTCCGGTGCCTTGACTTTCAACCAGAACCAAGTCATTAATTTAATTTCATATCAGGTTAATTCAAGAAAAATATCTTTGATATCGAATAATTTTCTATTCATGTTGTTCCAAATCTTCCAAATTGCTAGAATTGAAAAAAATAAAACGAACTATCAAGACTAACTCGAGGTGATTATTTAACTTATATGCATGATTGTCTTGCTCTAAAAATGTGTCTCATCCTATATTGAGTAGCCTAAGTGATTAAAATTTAGAGACAAAGTAAATTAATTAATCCAACAAATAGAAGGTCTCAATGTTTTGCTCAATATCATAAAAATAAAAATCATGGTATCAAATTATATATATATATTAATAAGGTGGGGATTCATTTACTCTATGAGTAAGTCTTAGAACACTTATTCTGCATAATATCTCTTCACTCACAATGAATTTCATCAATCCAACCGTAAAATATAAAGTTCTTAATAGATAGATCAACTATACAAAATTTCACATAATTTCAATACTTGTTGATATTTCATCAATCTACATCATTTTAACGAATAAAACACTTTTAAAAACGTAAGTAAATCTTGTGTATAAGATAACATATCTAGAAATGTTAAATTTTACTAAAACTTGATATACACAATTATCGTGATAGAATCATGTAATTCAATGGTCAGATTGGCAAACTGCATTATGGGTGAAAAGATATGAAGCGGAATAAGTATCTAAGACTTACTCTTGGAATAAGTGGATCCTCGCCCATATTAATATAATTGACGGATATGCTTCTTTTCTTCTCTTTTTGTTTCAAATATTGTCGCATATGCTGCATGTACATACCATTATGCAAGATTCCAGTTACACATTTTAAGATTATACTGAAAATGGTTGAAAGGATTAGATCATTGATTTTTTTTAGTACACATAGATTTGAGCTAGTTAGGTTCTACCGGAAGAAGAGGTAAACTTATAGGTAACATAAGCTCCAACTGCTACAATAACAAGAACTGCAGCACCCATATTTGCCACTAAAGACTTGTCTTTTTCATCCAATTTTCCTTCTCCTATTTTTGTTACTACCTCCGAAGCTGAAGCAGCTATTTCTTTTATTCCCTTCCCAATGGTAGAAATTTTATCCTCATCATTTATCTTTCCTTTGTGTATTTTTTCTGTTGCTTTTGGTGACACTTTTCTAGTCTTGATTTCTTTTTCTTTCAAAACCACGTTTGGATCAATGTATTTATTCTCTTGCTTCTTCTTGATTGATTCATCATTAGCCTTATTCCCATGATTAATTTCTTCTTTAACTTCCTTCTCATGATCATGTAATTGCTTTTTGACAGTTTCTAAAATTTTCTTTTGCCTAATTTCCTCTTGACGCTTTTCCTCTATTTGCTTGATAGGATCCATTGTTAACGGGCGTTTTGGCTCAATTACCTTTTCACCCCTTTCAGGCTTATTCAATATTTCTCCTTGAAAATTATTTTGAGGTATTTTCTTGTCTTTGTCTCCAATAATAGGAGTTGTGGGTTTTGGAGAAATGGGTTCTTGGGCTTTCATTGAAGGAGGGGTTTGAGACTTTTCTTTGGTTGATTTTTCTTCCACTTGGGCTTGGGCTTGGGCTTTGGGAGTTTTTGGTGTAGTGACTTTTGAAATGAACTTTTTTGGCATTAAAATAATGAGAGTTCCACGTTCAAATCTAGCCTCAAGTTTTTCAACTTGGCAATCTGCAGGAACAGGATATGTTTGCTCAAAACGGCTCCATTTAATATTGGCAGTACCATCAATTGGTCTTTCCCCTATAACTCTCACTACTCTTGTTGAGTTCACAAAATTAATCCTTATCCTCTCCTTAACAAAACCTGCTTAACACAAAAAAATAATAATTAATGATATATTAATTCAATGAGACCTAAACTTGTTTTGGAAGGTTTTATGGAAAGGTAAGGGAAGGGGGATGCATCTTTTGCCCCTTTTCCACCCACTTGAAGATTTGAGCAAAAATTATGTGGAATCATTCCTTGGTTCCTTTATATGATTAGTAACATATGTATTTATAACAATGAACCTTTTTCCATTATTCTTCAAAACCAATCCTAGGTATAATAACTAGATAAAACGCCTAGAAAACTTATTCAAATTTATGAAATTGATTTATCATTTTTTTAACAATTTTTTAGATTATATTTTGATAAGTTTAATTAAAAGAATCACCAGAATAAGCTACTTTATTTTATCTTATTTCAGTAAATTTAGTTATCAAAGTTATGAAAAAATATTTCTTCTTTGTAACTATTGCATATATGATTATAAATGTTTTATTTGATATAAATACATATTGAATGTTTGCAATAGTTTTCTATTGAGTTAACAGAAAAATTAATGAACAATTCTCTAAATTTATTTTAAATAAGTTTTTTGAATATAGATAAAGAAATGTAACAATAATAAAGAATTATAAAAAAAATAAAAATAAAAATTGAGAGTTGTATAGGACTCCACTTAAATCTATTTGTTGTTGGTGACAAATATTTAGAGATACAGCTAATAACAATAAAGAGTGATATTAATACAGACCAGGAAGGTAAATATGAAGTAAGTATGCTTGGTCGTTTTCCTTCATGTCTGAGTTGGGCTGGAACTTTTCATAAACAGGACGAAGTGAAGGTTGTGGCCTAGAGCCAGAGGTAGGAGTTCTCGGCTTCATAGCCATATGTATATATAATTATATCACTTTAGTTTTGTAAATTATTGGTTTGGATGTATGTTTGTATATATATATATGTAGCTAAGCTAGTAGCCCTGCATGCAATTGCATGGTTTTCTTGTTGAAGAGACTATTCCTTTTTGTCTAGTTTGGTTTGTTAATTGTTAATGTAATTGGGTTCGTTGGGGTATAACTTCCCTTTCACATAAAGTGATTGTTCTTTGTTTTTCTTGCAAAACTAAAATTAATTAGAAACGAAGAAAAATATAGATTAATACAGATAACAAAGGTTTGTCACAAAACAATCAGCAGATATATTCCTACTCTTATCTAAGACTACTACTGTATTGAAGCTTATCTTATCTGTAAATTAATTAATACACATATTTCGAAGGGGTTTGTGATGTCTAAGGAACCTAGCCTAGAGTCTAAATACACAAGTTACATCATAGTATTTCTTTGATGAAAATCAACTTTGTTCCTTATAAGGAGTCCAGATCAATTTGCTAACATCAACCTCCAGACCTCCCCTCCCAGCTGCTTTAAGATGGCGATCCAAAACTTTTGGATCAGCACAAATAACATGTTGTCCTTTCCTGTATTGAATCAATTCTAGACTCTGAAGAGTGGCCAATATATCTTCAGCTCTAATGGCAGTCATATCACTCAGTTCCTGCACAAAAAGTAAATAAATAAATAAACGGCTTTCTCAATGGCAGAGAGTAGACAAGGTGAAAAGTGTATTATTGGCGGAAGATCAATAAACGAGTCAACAACCAAGTGAAAATATATTCAGTTTTTCAATTTATTTCAATACAAATCAAAATTAGTATGTAATCAATGTTTATTTGTTTCAATATTTTTTAATATAAAAATCCTCATAACTCCCATCTTTAACGACAAACTTAACAAGAGAAAGCGATCATACGACACTGTTTTAAAAGAAAAGTGAATCTGTCATTGTTTCTCTTGTTTGGCACCATCCGATAAAATAGAAGGGAAGGCCCCCTTCCTTAAGGAAAACAATGGAAATGTAGGCAAATAAATGTCAAGTTACATTTTACTTGAAAGATTACAAAATGGACAGTGAAGAAAAATGTGAGATCCACCACTAAAATTCACTTCCTATACAAAAAATAAGGTATTAGTCCAATCGTTCACATATTCTCTTCTAAGACCTTTTTGAGGTGTTTGGACTCTTAATCAAGGTAAGTTTCTTATTACTAACTTCAGGGATTTTGCTAACAGTGAAGAGGGAAAGTCTATTGAAGAACACTACTTACGCCATTCTTTGGAATATTTTGCTCTAGCAAAATGCACGTATTTAAAAAAAAAAAACACCAACAAATCTGCCTCGGGCTAAGATTATTATTTGTCAGTCAGCCACCCCTATGTGCACAATTTCTAAGTGGGTGTATATGCAGAGGAATTTTAGAGAGCACTTTAGCATGAGTCAATCTTTTATTATTCTTATCTTTTGTGCATCTTACAAGGAGGATTTATATATATTGAGGACCCTAGACGATAAACAATTCCCAAATAACCAGAATCCTAGCAATAATCAAATTCTACATCAATCCATACAAGAATAAAGTCAGCACAGATTAAATAACCTAATGCAGTTTAGTTGTAAACAGATAAACTTGAATCTTCATTGCCTTCTAAACAAAAGAAACAAGGAAGACACTTACTTTGATAGAAATGTTGCCCTTATGCTTTTTCAGAATGTCTAAGAGAACCCTAGTCCAATATCCTCGGTAGCTCAGCAGTCCAAGGTCTGAAAGGGGCCTTTCGGGTGTGCCAACTTTACCCTCCTTCTTGGACAGTTCATATGCTGTTCAATGTTTAAAGTTATAATGAATTAAACTCACATAAAACTAACAAATACGAAGAGGCCTACTCCCCACAGAGAGACAGAGAGAGAGCGAGAGAGAGCTTACAGAAAGCAATCAGAAATTTTCCGTAGCCTTTCCTTTGGTAAGGTGGAAGCGTGAGGATACATGCCAAATTGTAAGATTCCTCGGAATGTTTTTCCTTCATTATAAAAAAAATAAGTAATCAATACTAATAAGGTTATCCATAAGATAAAGAAAACAATGAGTAAATATATATAATATATAATAAGAAATAAAACACTGAAGAGAGTTAAATTAGAAAAAGTTCGTTTTTCATATTACAAGTTACAACCAACATTAAGGTTTGTTAACGAATATCATGAAGTTAACTCCTCCCAAATAGAACCTCATTCTACTAATAATAGTACTAGTAATAATAACAACAAGAAATATGTAGAAACTACAGCATAATTGTTCTTGCTCATTTACAGGCAGTTTTTTGTAGGCCTTTCAGAGCCATTTGTTAAATGCGCATGTTAGCAGTAAACATGAAAATTTTAAATGACTCGGGCTAAGCTAAAAAAACAACAACGTGATATTACCTTGGAGAAATAGCCAACCATATGGCATCCTCGATCATCACATTCACACAGAACATAAAACAGAAACAGGTCAACATCATAATAGAGGGTCTTGTGGTCAAGAAATAACTTTGCCAAATAACAAAGATTCTGCCCATAAACCTTGTTCTTTTTGCCATCAACCTGTTTCCAGACATATAATATAATAATAATTAAAAGTAATCACAAATTCAAACTATCATAACAATAAGTAAAGCAACTGTATACATACAACATTCTTGAAGCTTAGTTGTAACTTATCACTCAACTTTCATAATTTCAAAAAATAAAAATAATTTTGAATATTTGAGACTGTAGCAAAGCTTTGGTGTTATCAGAAGCAAATAAAGTCATGAACAAGTGAAAAAACAAATTTATTCTTTTCATTTATAGGCATTTCACAACTGATGACAAAGAACGAGTGAACAAATAAAAGAGGAACTAGTAAGAACAAGAACAGCATTAGGGTTAACTAGGTACCTCAAACATTGACAGAGTACCATTTCTGTATATCTCATCGCCAGGGGGATGCTTAAGGTCACATTTCAAACTATCATAAAAATAAGTAAAGCAACTGTATACATACAACATTCTTGAAACTAAGTTATAACTTATCACTCAACTTTCATAATTTCAAAAAATGAAAATAATTTTGAATATTTGAGACTGTAGCAAAGCTTTGGTGTTATCAGAAGCAAATAAAGTCACGAACAAGTGAAAAAACAAATTTCTTCTTTTCATTTATAGGCATTTCACAACTGATGACAAAGAACGAGTGAACAAATAAAAGAGGAACTAGTAAGATCAAGAACAGCATTAGGGCTAACTAGGTACCTCAAACATTGACAGAGTACCACTTCTGTATATCTCATCGCCAGGGGGATGCTTAAGGTCACATTTCCTCTGCATGAACAGGGAGCCAACGTTGGTATAAGGGCTGAAAATGGTATCTTGTATTGGGTATATAAAATTATGAAATCTTACAACTTTTCATTTTTGGCTACCAGGGTTGGAGAAGAAATGCTAACAGAGGCATTCAAAAAACTAATTCATAAGACTTTGTGCCCTTTTATCAACTTCCAAGGGTTTGAGTTGAGCAAATAATGAATTCATTTAAACCAGAAAGATTCACTTAGTTTCAAATAAATAAAAGCACCAAGAAATCTTTAAGAAGACTAAATGATTATAAAAAGACAATCTTAAGTAAATTCCAATGGCAAACAACAAAACGGCAGCAGTACGTTAGCTTGTCGGTACTTCCAAACCCAAAGAATGCTCCGGCAGATAGTATGACAGACACAGATTATGATCAATATACAGAGAGAGAAAATATATGGAGGACAACTGCAATAAAATTGGTAATGGTAAAATTTATAGAGAAAAACAAAAAAAAATTTCCATTCATGTTTACTGCATTAGCTTTGATATAAAAAAAAAATTACTTGAAAAAAAAAACAGTAGATCCAAACCTTTCACAGCAAAATCAAGGGTCAGTAGACAGAAAAATTGACAATGAACATACAAAACAAAAAAATAGGGAAAAAGGATTATTTCAGGCATAGCTCACCATATGCCTCTGAAGCTGTTCTTTGCGTTTCATGAAATTGAGGCAAAATTCACAAAAGTACAGCTTCAAACAGTCATTGTATTCTGGTGGGAATGGTGAGAAGTACCATGTCTCAATCTCATATCTTCCAAGTTCAATAGTAGCTATATTTTTCACTTTTGTAAATTCCTCATGTTCTCGCAAACTAGCAGCATCAAGCTCTTCGTGGCCCTATTATTTAACAAGAGGTATATAAATTTATGATATAACAAACAATCTGCAGTTTGAAGCACGTATAAAATAATTTGAGCAGTCCATAAAGCATTCTGGAGGGGTTTCACATACAATAAAGCGATTGTTAAGATAAAGCTTCAATTAAATTATATGATAATCACGTTTCATGTGACTTCAATCTTATGAGAAAAGTCACTGGCAGGTGAACCATGTGGGATTGATCAGAGAATATAACAAAAGCTCCTAAGATGAGGCATCATTTTAAAGTAGCACTTAAATAAATATTAACCTATAACATCCAATTTATTTTCATGCAAAATGCTAATAACATTAGTATCAACCTACTCACGCTTGATTCCTTGAAGCACACTTAGAAAGAGAGATTAAAATTTTCAAAGTCTAGTATTTTTTAGGGTATATTTGTCTAACACCCATGTCCAAGTTATAATTGAAAAGTAACCAATCAATACCTCTACGTGTGTCTCATCAATCTTCCTCTTTTGGTGGCGCGTCATCTTCAAACCTGTAGCCCCCTGAAAATCCAAGTATTTAAGCACTGCTAATCATATCAAATAGAAGAACAACCATTCCAAGTAAGACGACATAGTATTTTTCACTCCAGCCAACAAAAAGAAAGGACTACAGTCTACAATGCTATTATGAGATAATAGCATCGTTCAATCTACTATCACCTGATAGAGAAACCAACAGGAGAAAAAAAATGATTATTTTAGAATAGTTAAGATCCCATATCAGCCAGAAATAAGGCCGAAGTACTCCGTATAATACTTGGGCAATCCTTCCCCTCTCAACTAGCTTTTGAGTTAGATTTAGGCTCAACCCATTCCTAATAGTAATAAAACAATAAGAAAACTTGGTTTTAACATTACACAACAGCGTCATTTATCTATATAGCCAACATTACTAGTGGTAGAAGGCTTTGGTTGTATTTGCCAACACTACTAGCAGTAGAAGGCTTTGGTTGGTTGCAATTTTAAACATTACCTTCTCCTCCACTTTCTCATCAACAACAGCCTCCACTGAATCAAGATCGAGCTGTTCAAGCTTCACCCACTCATCAAGCCTCCTATTGACTGCCCAAAAAATAGAAAGAAAAATAAAATCAAGATTAAGCAGTTAGCATTTTAATATCCCTGTCAACAGTGAACAGATCAACATAGCAAGAATAGTTGTAAAAACATTGACATCAACTGACAACTATAGAAAAAAGGTAATATCAACAACTAGTTTATTCAAATAATCAAATATAAAGTTGTTTACGAACAAAATGAAAGATTCAAAAGTCTAAAAATGAAAAACATTAAATAAATACTATACAGTCGCGCAACCCCAAAAGGTTAGTTTTTTTAGTTTCAATGAGAGCAGCCGTAGCTGTCCTGGCCTGATCCTGAAAATAAAAACCGCACACCAGAGTTCCCAATTTTATTCTTTTCTCTCTAAATTATTGGCTGTTTACAAAATCAATCGAATCCTATTTTGCTACTTCTCTATCTATAAAGCAATCTGCAAAGCCATAAACATAATTGACAGTTTGCTGCTATATTCACAAATAATGCTTCACAACAATCGTAGCTCTCGCCAAACATCACTAGTATTACCAGTGTTCCTGCAACAAATTCACAGTGAATCCTAATCCTATAACGTTCACCATGAACAGGGGTTTTGTTTTCCCTGCCCTCCTTTGAACCAAGCACTCCGGAAAGAAAACATTTAACGAAATCAATTGCATTCTAACAAACCCTGAATCAATTCAAAGTCAAACCTTTTTCAAAACTATACACCATATCTCCACCTCACAACCAAAACCCTAACAATTAATTCATTCATTCGAATTGAGCACGAACAAAGGAAGAAGAAGATCGACGAATGTTCTTACACTCGGTGTAATGGACGTAATACTCGTAATCGTTGGGGCTACCGGCGTGGACCTTGCGGCGTTCGATGACTTTGACAGGGTGGTACTTACCGTCCCTCCAACGGCACATGACGCGCGTCCCAACCTCCAGGGGGAGCACAGAAGATCTCCGCCGCTTGGAGGCGTCGGGTTCCGGCGCCGTCTCAGGCGGAGGAGCGCGTGAAACTCCATCGACGGAGAGAGATTTGCCGTTACCGGTGGGGGGAGCGGAACCGTTATCCGTAGTAGTGGGTGCTTCGAGCGAACCCATGGAGGGTTTGTGAGAAACAGCGAGAGAGTGGGCGTGTGAGGGTGTATCACTGAACCGGATGAGAGGGTTGTCTGTGTCACGTGTGGACTGGACTACCGATCGTGCCCCCAAGTAAATAAAAGTAGGCTTTACCGGCTTACCGCTTGGTTTCACGAAAGGGCTTTAAAATAATTTTAATTTTAAGTTTCTTTAAATTGTATTATAAAATAATTTTTAAAACTGTTTTAAAAAAGAGTGACAAAAGTTTTTAATATAAATTTATGTGTAAATTTAAAAAATTAAAAATCGAAACAAATTTTAGCTATTTTCAAATTTTAGTTCTTAAATATTAAAAAACAAAAATTATTCTCAAAAACTATTTTTAAAAAATCGTCTATCAAACGGATATTTTAGTTTTATATTTTTAAAAACAGAAAATTGTTTTCAAAAATAAAACTCAAATAAACCCTTAATTCTCAGTTAAAATGAAAATAAAAAGGGGTGAAGAAAATAGCTAAGATTTTGAGAAGAAGATGTGATTGATTTTATGAGTAATAAAAAGAAATACTGAAATTTCGAGTGATGAAGTTAAAACAATTATTTTGAAGTAATAAAGAAGACAAAAACAATGATCGAAGTAGGAGAGATGGAGCCAAAAAGAAGATTCTTTATTGTCTTTTCTCATTCAAAACCGTGCATGAGATTTTCATTTCACATGGATGTTTGCTTTATTTGCTTTTAGTATAAATTTTAGAACGAGTAAATGAAAACTTGAAAATTTGGTGGTATATGTTGTACTTTTAATCTCTTCCTCTTAATCTCTCTCACACACATGTTTTCCTTTGTTTCCTCAACGTCGTCTCCTTCTTCTGTTGATTTCCCATCCCACCCCCTCTCATTCTCTACTTTATCAGTTGTCATTACACGAAAGGGATCTGGTGTCGCTGAAAAGAGACTTACCATCTTCCATCCATACCAACATCACACTTTCACACCACACGTCAAAACTTATATTTTCGTTCTCCTTCTGATTTCTCTTAAACGAATGAACTAATCTTAAAATTGATTGAGGTTTTTGGACGCCTCTTTGCATTGATTAAAGCATGTACAAGATTGCCATATTTAGTCGTTGATAATAGGAGAATTTAGTGCATTTCATTCATAGTCAAAAAAATCTATTGCACGATGTTTCCTTTTTTTTGTTGCACTGCATTTTTTGTGTTTTTTTTTTCTAACGTGATGTTACTTTACGGATTAACTAGTATTTATTTGTCTTTTTTTTAAAAAAAAAAGTGATTAGTGCATGAATTTATTATTTGAAAATATATATGTGAACTTGTATTGAAAATGGTTAAATCAACACATATTTTGTGTATTTTTCAGTTTGGTGTCGTCTAAAAAGACCCTGGAACATGATGGTCAACTCAATATAAACCGTTGGATTTAAATAAATGGACGCAACATACGAGATTCAACAAGAATGAGAATTGTTTATTGATCCTAAACCACAACTCTGTATTGCTTTATAACCCCTGAACTACGTAATCTTCATCTTTGATTTTGTTCTCATGAGACATGCCATATTCCTTTGTTGATTTAAACATGCACAATGTGGTTTTGTTTATTATCGTTCACTATGGTCTACCCATTGACTCATGAAATTGCCATTTGGGGTGAATTTAGGATTTGAAAACCTTCCCATTTCTTCTTCATACAAATCTAAAAAATTAGAGATGAACCAACATCTTTGATTTCTCTTGTTCTCAACAATTCACAGCAATTGAATAATTTAAAGGAATTGGAGTTGTAAGTGTTTCTGACCATCGCATGCTCCACTAGAAATGTGCCCTATCTAAGCGTCATGGAAACCACAGCGGCAAACTCAACCGGTTGAGGGGACTGCTCGAAGGCGTTGCTAGGAAATGAAAGGCAGCAGCTGTTTCCTTGGATGATTAACGATATAGATGGTTTTTTGATGATTCTGACGACGCCGACTTCTTTTAGCACCAAGACATGCTCTACGGTAGAGTATCGATACAAAGAGCTCTGTAATTTAGAAAGAGGAAACCCTTGGCAATCAAATCCGGCAAAACAACAACGTAGTATTTGTCTGAGCAGCACCAATTCTTGTCGATAAATAGATCGGCGAGCATCTGCATGAAATTGGAGGTCTTAAATATATGCCATAGAGTCATCATAATTAGGGTCATATTCGAAAGAATATTTTCCTATAACACACATGCTTCTTCAGGACTGTTAGTTTCCTTAATAACAAAATACCTTAAAATATATTAAATATTACTAATATCTAATATTATCTGATTGATAAAAAAAATCTAATAACTAAAATAAGGGGCGTTTCAATAATTTAAAACATTACAAAAAGTACTGGATGAGAATATTTGTATGTGACAAAAATAGCTTAAAAACTAGTCCACCATACTCCACTAAATAAACAAGACCATCGTAAAAGTCATATTTCAGTTTATGAAAATAGAAAACAAGAAGTGAAAACAAACATTTTCATAATTCCAAACTTTTAAAAATAAAAACAATTTTCGAGAAATGGACATAGAAAATGAAAACTCAAACCAAACACGCCTTAATAATTATATTCTACAATTAAAAAAAACTTAATTGGACTTTTGATCTCTTTTTTGAGTTAATTTTGGGATTTTGGTCCCAGTTTTTTTTTTAATTCTGTGATTTTGGTTTCCTAACTTTTAATTACGCAATTTTGATTCATCAACTTTTCTAATTGTGCGATTTTAATCCTTTTGACTATTTTCCGTTGAGAAGCTAACCGTCAACGCAATCAAACTCATATAATCAACTTTCATTTATGCAATTTTAGTCTCTTAACTTTTCTAACTGCATGATTTTGGTTCTAAATTTTTTTATTACGCAATTTTATTGCCTTCACACACTTATTTATATTGATTTGACTGCGTTAACCATTAATTTATTAACAGAAGATGGACGAAATCACCGAAATCGCACAATTGAAAAAGTTGGGGAACCAAAATCGCACAATGAAAAGTTAAAAGACTAACATCGTTGTAACATCCCAAATTTAATGAGTTTAGGGTGACTTTTAATTGGAGTGAATAAACTCTTACCCAATTAAGAGGATGTTGTATTTTAGTCCCTAGCCCCAAGATGCAATATTAAAGACTTATTTTGGGGGCCAAAGTGCAAATGCCCAAACATTATTTAGGGAGAAGGAATTATAAGAAATTATAAAGGTGAAGTTATTAGGGAAAAAAAGATGAGAATGGGGTTAAGTTTTAGATCCTGGAGTGTGAATATTGCAATTTAGTCCTTGGGAGCATATTGAAATATTTAAAGAGTTGGGCAGGGACTAAACTATAATTTCAAAAAAAAATCCCTTTCCCTCATATGAGGTTTAGCAACAAACTCCCTCTCCATTCCTAGTTCAGACTCCACCTCTCTCCATCTCTCTGAACTCCCTCAAACCCTCCAATCCTTCTTTCTACAAGAATACAACCCCCAAGCACCCATTTCCACATGCAAGTTGCAAATTCTATCACCATTCCTCCTCTCAACCTTATGGTCATAATCATGGTGGTTGGGAAGTCAAATAACAGGCAGAGAGCAAAGGGAAATCGTGAAAATGATGAGAGGAGAAGTGAGGAGAAAAAAGCAATGGAGGTAATTGTAGACTAAAAGGATTAGAAGAAGGATTAGAAAAAAGAGATGAGTATAAGATCATAAGGTAACTCCAATCTCATGTTCAATCTAAAAATCGGATTCTGTTTGTTGATAATTATCTGAATTTCAGGCCCAAAACATAGATAAAAATCGTAATTAGCAACACTAAGCTTGAGTTGTGGGCAATCTTAGTTTCTGTCTTGGTTTGTTCATAACTGTGATATTGCATGCAAAATTTGGATACGTACATGGTAGAATTTGACTTCATGTCCTTCATAAAAGTTGTAGAGAAACATTTTAGCTTTTTTATGACTTTGATTTCACTCCATTTGGGTATTTACAGCTCTAGTTATGGCTCAAATACTGAGACAGAGTCAATGTTTATGAGTTAGGTTTGTTTAAGTGTTCCTTTATGTTCGAGGAACCATTTTGACAATCATATTTTTAGAAATAGGTTTTGATGTCTCATCAAAATTATAGAAAATCCTTTTATCTTCAATATGTCTCTGACTTCATAGCTCAAGATATACTTTGATTATTGAAGTATGAACAAGGTAGAATAGCTTCAGGTCCATAATTAGTAATGCATCTTTATCTGTAGTTATGGCCTCTGAAACGTTTACTTCTTCCTTCGAGCCCTTCATAAAAGTTATAGAGAACTTTATTATCTTTGAAATTCTACTAGTTTCATGTCAATCTAGTAACCATAGCCCAAGTTATGGTCAAAAGAATGAAGTAAGTTCATAAATTCAGCTTTTGTCATGTAATCAACTTACAACCAGAAGTCCACCCTCTAGATGTTGGATTCGAACTATGACTCTTGCATATGAATTGTAAATAACCGTGTTAGGTTTTATCTCCAATTGGTTTCACTAACAAATCGTATCTACAACTCCAGATATTGCGAGTTGATGAAGCATTGCCAGGATTGAAGGCTGCTGGAACTGGTTAAAGTGAAAGAGGAAGAAGAAGAAGAAGCATTTGTGAAAGACTTAGCTTGAGGTTAAGTCCTAAAAGGTAACCTCCAATCCAAATCCTATGTTGAATTGAGTGAGGAATTGAGTGTTGTGAGGAGTAATTCCTAATCATCCTATTCCACGTTCTTATAAATTCTCCTATTTACTCATTAAAGAATATTTTCAATGCTTTTTATGGTTTCAAGATTGAAACTCCGTTTAATTTCATATTTTATATGGTAATAGGAAGGTAAGTAGAAGGATTTTTGGAGGATTTAGCATTACTCGTGTTGTGAGTGTAGTGAGTTGAAGGATGCTCATGATTGAGTGATAATGAATGTTTATGATTGAATGATAATGAATGCTTAGGATTGAATGGTGATGGATATTTATGATTGAGTAAAAATGAATGTATGATGATATCTTATATGAAATTATGAGATTATGAATATGAATGTATATTGATGATTTGTTTGTGAAATTGAAGTTTGAAAAAAACTATTGATACACTTTTGTTGATGTAGTTGGAACTGGAATATGAATGGAATTAAATTTCCATGAGGGTGAATGTAAACATTTGGTTGTTGTGTGACGATAAAAATACAGGTTGAAGTGAAAATCTGTATTTTAGTGATTTCGCCGTAGCGAAATTGAACCAGAATCTAGAGGCTTGAATCTGTGCTCAATTTGCTGCAGCGAAATTAGCTTAGATCACACAAAACCAAACTTGCAATTCAATTCCAAGACCCTACAATATGGTAACAAAAATTAATGTTAAATTAAGAATAAACCTTGTTTATGTTTACATTGAATATGACTAGATGTGGAGGGACGCCTTCATGGGGTTAGTGAGCTTACTAGCAGGTGCCTTGTCAGCACAAAGAAAAGGTGAAGAACCCATGGGGGTGAAGCCTAAGAGAGCCCAGAAGGGATGAAAAAGGTGAAGAACCCCAAGGGTGAAGCCTAAGAGAGCCCAGGAGGGACGATAACGGTGAAGAGCCCATGAGGGACAAAACCGAAAATGTAAAGAGCCCTTTGAGGGACATAAAATAGACAAGGTTAAGTTCTATAGAATGACATAATGAATGTGAATGATAATCTTGAATATTGATAATGATTGTATGACATTAATGTGAATGCTCTGAATAAAAGTGAGTGTATGCAATGTAAAGTTAGATATGATAAACTAATATAGGATTTGACTGCAATACTGTGTTGTCGATTGTTGAGACCCGGAGATTACTGAGTTGTATGTGCACGGTGGCAGTATTGCAGATACCGAAGATTAAGAAGCCGGATGCAATTAGACATGGATAAAGTCATGCCATGTTTAATTGCAATGGTAGGTTTCGTTCTTGATACACGTGTCAAGACAGATTGCTACCCTCTATATATGAATGTCCCCTCTTTTGTAAACTCAACGATAAATGATGTATTTTGATAAGTCCCTAGTGAGGAAAATTATGTATCATGTTTTATTAACTGATTTGTATTATGAAATGTTATGCCCTGTACTTATACACTGTGAGGCCTATTCTGAGCGATGATATATATGTATATATATTTTATAAACTTGATGTACATGTCATGTATAAAATGAATTTCAAAAGGGAAAAAAAAAATTCCACGTTTTCACAACCGCTATGTTTTCTAAGATAAGGTGTTACAATATTGATAAAATTAATAGATTAAAACCGCAATTAAGCCATAAAAAAATATTGCAACAATATTTACTTTGAGGGCCTTTTAGTTACACTTTCACTATGAATAAAAGTATTTTTAAAGACTTACCAAGTGCGACACAATTGATAGATAGCTGAGACTTTTAAACATGTTGACGCCTCGAAGAGATTAGTCTTCAACTATCGGCTGGATGATACTCTTGGTACACAATTTTTTTGAAAAGAATTTTATTTATTTTTTATTTCCAACAAATCTGCATTAAATTCAAAATCACACCATCTATAAAAGTATTTTTTCCATTCTTCCATAGTAAAAACAAACATACTCTTAAACCTTTCTTCTTCTTCTTTCTTTTTTTTCAAGTTTTAACTTTTCTTTTTGTGTTTGTTGTTATTGTTAAAGTTTATTGAGTGAGTTTTTCTAATTAGGCTTTAAGTCTCTTGTTATTTCAATTTTTGGATTTAAAAGTATTAAAATACACTTTTAATTTTTTGACAAAATCTTCTTTTACATTTTTGTGGAAAAAAGGCATTTTTTAAAAATAATTCTATATTAGTTATTTGTTTAAAAAATTGAATACCATAACCCGAAAAGCTAAAATAGTCTTATACAATATTATTTATGATATAATTAGTTTATAAAGTAATGAATTTAGTTTAAAAAATTAAATTTTAAAAATAATAATATTTTTTTAACAATTTATATTCCAACAACACTTATAAGATTTATTAAATATTTTTAACTAATAATAGTATTTCATATATTTGTTTAATGGTTTTATATTTTTTTAACAATTATCTTACTTTTTAAAATTGTAATATAATATAACATAGTCAATTCTTTTCACATAAAAATAATAAGAAAAATTTGATTATATTATATTGTAAATTAAATATTACGTATATTAAATATTAAATAAACTAAATATCTTGAAGTCAAATTTTTCTTATTATTTTTATGTGAAAAGAATTGACTATGTGGAATAACACCTAATACACGTAAAAAGAACGTAAATCAATACACCAATAATAATAATAAAAAGAATAGACCCTTTCTATATTAATTATCGTATGTGATATTTTATTTTATGTGAAAACTTTTATCTATCTTTTTAATCCTTATCTTACTATATTTATTTTTATTAATTTTATTTTATCTTACTAAATTAACCATAACCAAATGAAGGCTAAGTTCCTTTAAAATATTTAAATTCAAGAACTGAATTGAAAATAAAAATTGTAAAAAATAAAGTAAATAAACGAACATGATCAGTATTAATAAAAAATTATTTATGTTTTCTTGGTACAATTTTTTTAAAAATTTATGTACCAAAAAAAGTAACCATTTATTTTTTATTTTACAAAGTAGTATATAACCTAAATTAAATTCCCAGAACAAATATTAACTCAATATATAGTCTGTTTCTCTTTCTACCTAATTCCTCTCTCTCTGTCTCTCTCTTTCTCTCTTTTCTGTCTTCGTCTTGATTCTGATGCGAATGGTAATTTCAGAAACCCCAACCCTCGCTTCCCCACCTTCCTCCTAGATCGACTCAGGTTCTTTTCAGTTTTCGTTCTCATTTTTTTTATTAATTTTGCCTTTGCATTGTTCATTTCGATTAAAAAAAAAATGTTCTTTTCTTCCCCAGTTACCCTTTGAATTTTATAATTGATTTCGGTTTGCTGGGTTTTCTCGTTTCATTGCAAATTTTCAATCTTTTTAGGTGTACAATTCTAGGGTTTTCTACAATTAGGAGCTGGGTGAGTGGATATCTCGTTGTGGGTGGGTGGATTTGGTGTGCGGAAGATGAAATTGTGTCAATTTCGTTTCCCATGCGGGTATTGATCTGGAAATGGAATTAAAGTTATTTTTGAATTTTGGTTATTGATAATTCTCTAGGAAAAATGCACATTTGCTGCAATTGATTTAGCGGTTGCAAATTTGAAATGACCTCTTCCTTTTAGTTTTGTAAAGTGTCTTTCTGGAAGTGAGTTGTGGGATGACCTCGTATGGGTTCCAAGTTTTATAGTCGGAAATTCTTTTGACGTATTTTTTTTCTCTGCAGCATTTTAACTGATCAGTTCTTCATTCTTTCTCTGTTAGGGTATCCTATTGCATGTGGAGACCTGAGATGGTAGATTTGTAGCAAACTGATGGTAGCATTTTAAGCTGATTTCTATACTTTGCCCTCTGGTTCCACTAGATTTTGAACCATATTAATGATGGGCAAAGGATGGCAATAATTGAAGTCAGATGAAAATTCAGGAGGCTGGTGTTCGCAGAGAGGCTGAAGTTATTATTAATGGCTTTGAGGTTTATAGCGATTTCAGCGGTTTCTACGGTGTTAAGCTTTGTGGGTCTGCAGTTTTGCACAGACTTATCTTTAGATAAAATTAAATCAGATGGACTAATAGGTTGGAATTTAATTCGCTTGGAGAACGCGAATGATGACGTTGAGTTGCCCTTGGGTCTTTACACAACCATAGGGCTACTGTTGAATTGTATGATCAATGTATTTATCCTTCTCAATCTTTGTCTCAAGGTGAGTCTGTTTATTACAGTAGTCACTACGTGGATTGTGCAAACATATGATATTGATCTGTAGTGGTTTGTATGTTCTGGCCTTACTACACACTAGATAGAGGCCGAGGTAAGTAATTTTCGAGTAGAACGGCATGGTTTTGGTTTTTTTTTTTTTGGGGGGGGGGTTGGTGCTAATGGTTTGGTATAAGAATTAGATAATAAAGTTCCTAAAAAGTTTAGTGGTCAATTATCATCACCTTGTTTTTACTGCCCTGGAACTTTCTATTTATTAGAAATGGGTAACAACGATGCTTTACTCATTGTTCAGTTTGTGCTCCATTTGCTCTCTTTCTTTACTTTCTATGTATTCTTGTAGGCAAGGATATCAATAATTTTGTCTAATATGGGACAGATTATTTTTCCTCCTTTATCAATCAATACTGATCTTACTGTTTATGGGCCTTTTTATTACTTGCAGGCGGTGTTCTTCACAGATTTGTATCCTTCTGAAACTCGTAAGCTAATTGAACGTCTCATCAATTATGTCATTTACAAGGTTGGTGCTTTTCTATTTGTGGTTTGGTATAAGATAATTGATGTGTTGTGTGGCTTTGTTCTAATTATTTATTGGCAGTGAAGCTAACTGTTGAATAAGAGGGAAAACAAGGGACATGGGCTAAATTCCATGCTTTATGCATAGCAGAAAGATTGCATATATATACTGACATTTCGATAAATACAAAGATTACAATTACCCTAACTATCATTAACAACAACTACGATTAATGTATATTATGTCTTCTTTGAAAAGTTTAAATGTAATTTAGGAACTTATTCATGCTGATAAGTCATGATCAACACTGCCTAATTGTTATTCTTATGTGATGGTGGATGAACAGGGGACATTTCTGCCATTGATTGTGCCGCCAACAATTTATCAGGCAGGTCTTTGGTCAACTTGGTTGACTGTGCTTTGCTCGTTGAAGGTATCTAATATAGTAAAAGAGAGCATACGGAAATTATTCTGTTGAATTTTCATATTTACCTATAAAACCGATGTTCATTAACTTTTTCCGGCACCCATTTTACATATTGCTTAGATGTTTCAAGCTTTGGCCAGAGATCGTTTGGAGCGGCTGAATGCATCTCCATCTGCTACACCCTGGACTTATCTTCGTGTATATTCAGCATTGTTATTTGTTTTCTTGGTTGATGTTCTCTGGTACTGCTAACTATATATACGTACATTTTACTTCTTTCTGAAACATTATTGCTGTTCATATTATTATCATTTCTACTATCATTATTGCAATTGTGGAGATTCATCTGATACACTTAGCAATTAGTGGTCAATTTTTTAGTCAGGTTTCTAATTTTTTTAATGCATAAATGTTGCTTTATTTTGTATTTTGTGCAAGTAAAACTGCAGAACACATTGCCAAATATTGGCAGTTGATAAAAAAATAAAAATGAATGCTGGTGAAACCTACTACACTAAGTGTGATTGGCTGTATGAATAAATTGATGCCATAGGGATCTATCAAAAGCCTAATTGAAATATCTAGAGCAAGGTCTTTTGCATTGGTTTCTCCTAAGATTTTCTCAACTTTTCTTCCTCTACCCATTTTAATTGGACCATTTTAAATTTTTTGGCATAAGAGTGGGAAAAAAAAGCCTTTTGAATGAAAGAGAAGAAAAAGAGAGAAAATTTGTTTGAAAGTTTTCAAATATTATCGGCAATAATGGCAAACTAATCTTTTTGGTAGTAGATCGATGAAATCAATTTCTTTAGAATTTTAACAGATTTTTTCTTCCCACGTTTCCTATGTTGATTTTATAGAAAGACCTATAGGCCTTCCTCTAGAGAAAATAAAATGTTGCAAACAATATATAAAAATGATGAATGGGTTTGTAAGCCTTTTGAACACTGTAAAGCTATATAGTATATAATATATATATAAAATATACAATAACAAATTAAATGCCTAATTTTTATATTATATCAGATATCAGATAATAGATATTTAGATTCAACATAAAATTTGTCGTGATTGGCCCAAGATAAGAGTTTCAATTAGTTTTGCATTGGCTATTGAGGGCCTAACTGAAAATGTTCTCAGTTTAATGAATATTATTATATTATTATATTATTATATTATTAAATTATTAAACGTGTGATTTTTGTTCTTCCTAATTTCTGTGCAATAAGATGATATGTCAACTTTCAAGGGCATTCAGTAATGTGAGTGAACCATGCTAGACAAGATTGGTTTTCATTCTTCTTAATGGCTGTTGCATTGTGCGAGTGAACCATACTAAACAAGATAGGATAAGGAATAAATACATTAGAAAGTTGGTGGCGCACCTACTGTTAAAAAGACGGTAAAACCTTGCCTTTGGTGGTTTGCATGCACGTGGGGATGATTTGTAGAAGCCCTTGTAAGGAGACAAGATTAGATGGAGGGTAGCCCAATCACTATAGGCTGAGGCAGACTAAGAAAATCCACAAGTGATGCCACTAAGAAGGATTTGGAGGTCAATTGTTTATATATAGACATGTTTTGCAATAAACATTGTGGTGTTGTTTGATCCATGTGGCTGACCCTGACTAGTGGGAAAAGGCTTAGTTGTTGTTAACTTGTTATTGTTCCCCAAATATGAAACACTTGAGAAATCCAAAAGATTGTCTAACTTTTACCATTCCCCCATTTTTTGGGCGATTAACCAAGTCCCACATCCAAGCAAAGAGAAAAACAAAATCTCATCATCATGCCAATTTGACATATTGAAGTAACCCATCAAACATGTTCTGTGCATGTGTTTGAGAAGTAACTTAACGGGCCTTTTTTAAATAAGTTTTTGGGTAAGCCCACTAGTACCTTGCTCCATGTTTCAGGTGTGGGAATAATCTGTGCTCAGATGAAGGCTTTTGCCCTGAACACTATGTGCTTCAATTGGATTGAAATCCCTGCACTGTGGGTAAAATGTGACAACCCACAACTGATGGTTAAATAGACCCCTTCTTTACTCAAGAGATGCTACTGAACTTGTTTGATAAGCTAGCTTCCATTGATGCTCTGCTTTTGTTACTTCCTTTTACACTTCTCTGAAAGCTGGATTCTTTTTAAAAGCTGTTGATTAACAATTTAAGATTTATTAACTTCGATACTATTTTCATAATGGGTCCTATTAGATTAATTTGTGGTGTATTGATGTCTGTCACTACCTCTAGTGTTCAAAAGTAGGAAACCATTTTATATGTGCATAAAGACAATTAAGTGTGCTTCTGTAAGTTAAGGCTCTAGAAATAATGAATCTGCTTTGAATCTGTTCAGATTCAATTTTCATGATGCTGGATCAGTTGCTATTACTACTCTAATTTTACAGTTTTGGGATTTTTCTGATGCTTAATTTTTTTTATGCTTCTAGGATGAGGCTTTGTCTGGCAATATACAGAACACATGGATCTTCTATGTTTCTGCTACTATTCTTTGAGCCTTTCAGTATTGCTTTTGAGACCCTACAGGTATTAGAATGCCTTTGCATATTTGAGGTCCATGCATACAATATGGTTAGCTTCCAATGGGGTACTGATGCATGGTTTAGTGATATTGTTTTGTCGGTGAAATGATTTGTAGGCCATTTTGGTGCATGGATTTCAGTTGCTTGACATATGGCTTCATCATTCAGCTTGCAACAGCAGTGATTGTCGAACATCTAAAATCCTTGATACATTAACTGCAGGTAGTTTGGATAGAAATATGATTTTAAATTTGTAACTACTCATCAACACGATTAGGTTTTTAGAAGTATGCATCTTTCTGTTTTACATATAAATATATAATCATATTTTGGCTCTTCCAGTCTACCCTCCCCGGCACCCCTTAAATGTTATCTTTGCTGAAGTGGTTTGAAATATTGATAAATTGCTATCTTCTGAATTATAAACCTTTTCTTTCGTTTGAAGTAAAAGAGCACTAATTCACTCCGCATGTTATCTTTAATGTAGTGGTTTGAAATATTGATAAATTGCTATCTTCTGAATTATAAATTCTTTCTTTCAGTGTAAAAGAGCACTAATTCACTGTGTTTGTCTGCATGAGAACATAAAGCTTAGTTTCTCAAAAATGATTTGATGGCATAAAAACAGAAAAGCTTGGTCTCATTATTATAGTTTCCTGGGGACATCTATTTGCTATTGGTGGTTTTGGCATGTTAAAATGATGGCCGTTTAACACGTGTATATCGGAGAGGAAAAAAGAGGAAAGAAAAAGACATGGGCTGGTATGTATGAGAGGAGGGGAAGGAATACTGTCACAGGTAAGGAGTGTTAATATAAAAAGATTTTACATGTTGCAGCTAAGGGTGGACTTTGGTTTCGGTGTAACCGCGAACCCGAACCAAACCAGAAAATATGGGTTGGTTCAGGTTATCAGCTCGATTTAGGTTTAATTTTTTAAACCCGATCACTATTGGTTTGGGTATCAGACTGAGGGATTCCATACTCAAACAAACCCAACCCAACCCGAACACTATGTCAACTATTTTTTTTAACATTTTATTAAATACAATTGATATTCATTTAAAAATAAAATGAAATGAATGATATTATATAGTAGACAAAACTTGGTTCATTAATTATTACTTGTTATTATAAAATAGTAAAATCATTATTCAACTATAACAAGTTTATTGCATTAAGTGTAATTATGAAGGTTACAAAAATAACTTCTAATATCTAATATGTTATAATCTATAATTTTATTTAATATTTTTTTTATATTATAATTTTAATTAGTATTATAGAACATTGAACAAACAATATTATAAGTTGTTACAAGTCAACATTTTCCTTTTTTTTTTTTTGCCAATTCTAGTTTTAAGAATCTTTTTCCTAAAAAAATGTTAACCCTAGTACATAACTCAACCCAACCCGAACAACCTTGGGTTGCTCCGGTTCGGATTTCATTTTGAAAAATGCACAATCCAAACCATTCGGACATAAAATCTCTCTAAATCCGAACCAATCTAACCCGAATCCACTCCTAGTTGCAGAAGGGAACTCGAGAAGGAAAATTCTGTAATGACGAGAAAGAATAATGAAAATGGGAATAAGGTGGGGGAAGAGAGCAGGGAAAAGGCTAACTGAATTGTGTGAGGGTTTGATGGCATATGCCAGGGATGGAAGAATCTGTGGATTTTTATTCTTCATTTCCTTTTCTTATTTTTCATCCTCCTCTATTTTTTTGTTACTGAGCAGAACTCAGTCTCTAGAGGGGAGTTTATCCTTTGAGTTTGTTATATTTCCAATGTAACTCCAGTATCTATCAGAGAATATGCTTTGTCATCGCTTTCTTCAGATTCATATTGCCAAAGTTCTTTCTATAGCTGTACTTGTAGCTTTCCATATTTATTGTTAATATATAGATATTGATATACCACTGAAATAATCTGATTACTGTGAATGGGCCTTTTTTGGCTTCTCAATAGGTGTTTACTAACCTTTACGTATTTGTCTGTATGCACTTAATTCTGGCTTCCTAATTAAGTCGTGTAACTGCAGGTTCGTTATTAGAATGGAAGGGGATTCTTATTCGGAACTTGGGATTTTTCCTAGACATGGCAACATTTTTTATGGCACTTGGCCATTACTTGTACATATGGCGGCTTCATGGCATGGCTTTCCATCTCGTAGATGCAGTGCTATTTCTAAATATACGTGTAAATATTTTTGTGATTATTTCACTCATTGTTCTGTGTAAATTTGACTACCCATAGAATTTTAAATGACTTTCATATGATGTTACTTGTATTCATTGATGTTTCTTTGAGCAGGCATTGCTTAGTGCAATTATAAATCGCATAAAAGGCTTTATCAGGCTAAGGATAGCTCTAGGTGCACTTCATGCAGCTCTTCCTGATGCAACAAGCGAGGAGCTAAGAGCATATGATGATGAATGTGCTATTTGTAGAGTATGCTTGTTTGCTATCCCCTGTCTTTCTGGTTGATCTTTGTCTTTATTGGATATACTTTTGAGTAATATTATGAATTATGAATGCGCTTATGACAGGAGCCCATGGCTAAGGCTAAAAAGCTAAACTGCAATCACCTCTTCCATCTTGCATGTTTGAGATCTTGGTATGGTTTATTGATGGACTTTTATCCGTTTTTTTCTATTTGGGTTAGTTTTTGAGAGATACTATTGGTTGCCCAATGGATTCTAGGTTGGACCAAGGCTTGACTGAGATGTATACTTGTCCAACATGCCGAAAGCCACTTTTTGCAGGCAGGCCTGAAAATGAAACAAACTCCAATACAGGGGAAATTTCTAGTGATGAGCAACTTGCTCGCCAAATAAGTGCAGGATTTGATAGGCCAAACTCTGCTAGACATACCATGCCTGCTGGATTGTATCAGAATCAGACACTGAACGCTGCCGACGGTGTTCCTTGGAGGTTAATCTTCACACTAAATGCTACATGGGCTTCTATCTTTCATTTGCTCAAGGATTTTGTTACATTGCATGTATTGATGCATTTTTTTTTTCTCTCATTTTACCTTTTCTTATCCAGGGGTGCAGGACTGGACTCAGGTTGGTTGCATTCATGGCCAAATCAAGGTGTTGATGGAGCTGGTCCATCAACTGCTATGAGAACTGTCGGATTGGGAAGGGTTCAAATGATGATGAGGCATCTTGCATCTGTTGGAGAAACCTATGCTCAGACCTCCTTTGAAGATGCTGCTTGGAACCTTTGGCCTATTAATCCCTCTCAGGCTTCTGGAAGTGGTCCAACCATTCCCTCTCCCGGCGAAAGATTACCAGGAAGAACTGGTAGTCTGCATATAAGGTCTGCTTCAAATTCTGCGAATGATAATGTGGCGAACATACTTGCTATGGCTGAGACTGTTCGGGAGGTTCTACCTCATATTCCAGATGATGTAATATTCCAGGTATGTTTTGGGCTTTTTTATTTTCCAAATACTTTACTTGATGGGATGTAGTTGCAAACTTGCAATCAGCCTATTGTTGAAGGGCTTTACTTTTTTTTTGTATATATATATTTTTTTAATTTTATCTTTGGTCATTTATTTTAATATCTATGTTGCTTCCTTGATGTAATTTATTTTTAGATAAGAATCTAAAGCTGTTGGATACTGCAGGACTTGCAGCGGACAAATTCAGTCACAGTTACTGTGAATAATCTTCTCCAAATGTGATGTATTTAATTAAGTATTATTTTGCTCATCAAGGATTATGAAGAATGAAGGACGTAGAGCTACTATGTCCTTGGAAAGGCATAGGCTTCATTTTATGTATATAGAGTCAGCACATTTAATCTGTTGTACTCATGAAAGATAGCAGAAAATATAGCCTTTTTTTCTTCTCCTTCAATCTGTAGCAAAATAATAAATGTATTGTATGTTCTCAAGTTGGGCAAGTCATTGTTCATCCCTCAATTGTAATTTTTAAGTTTGAATCTGCTGATACCTCAAATATTGTGTAATTTTCTTTCCAACCCACTTCCCTGCAAAGCTTTTTGTTGGGGTTGGGAGAAAGAGCTGAGATACCCCTGACCCTATCCTATGTAGGTGAGGCTTATCAGTTATCTTCAAATGTCTCAAATTGGGCATCCATAAGCATAACTCACTTGAATGTGTTCTAAACTGCATGCAAGACGTGTTTGGTTTGGTCTAATAGAACACAAAGTTCATTCGATGCTTACTTTTTCTAATTAGAATGTAATATGTTGCGGTTATCATTGATATTTATGTTATAATGAAAATTTAGTTAAGTAACTAACAGCACAAGGGAAACCAAATTCGTTATCACTCAAACTAATATGGATTGGTTTAAAAATGTTAATTCATCATGAATCTTTTATCACTTAAGAGAAAACTAATGAGACAATAATTACGTTTGTCTGATTTCATCATTACCTTTTTGCATTTACGCCAAGTAAGAGGACATTAACTCAATGTGAGAGTAGTACATACAGTGCAGTATTAATATTTTTTTAAAGGAAAATGCTTGTTAGTACGAAGCAATATTTAACGAATCATGCATGAAAACTGTCACGTACTCAACCCACCGATGAATTGTTGTCAAATAACTAATTTCCCACACACATTTTTATATGTTGCATCCACTAATTGTGAGACAGCTGGTTCGTGCAACTATTCGTGCGATAATTTTCGTAACATTTAGCAATGCTCTTTTTTAAATTAGGAATACTAAAGAAGTGTTTTGTAAATTTAAAATTGCAATACACATTCCAAGCAAAGAATCAAATGATCACTAGTCTTTTGTCCAAAAACTCTTCCAAAATCAAGATTTGACAAAACCAAAACAATAATCAGTTGTTAAAAGTGACAACACCAAATTCCCACAACCCAAAACAAAACAATCTTCTTCTACAATTCCTTTCTAAAACTAAAACCATATGCAAGTATGTTAGCCACATTAGTTGGCAATTTTGTAGCTAATTGCAATCCAATCCACATTCTTCCAGAATTGGCCCATCTGACTTGGGCAAAAATGGATCAATTTTCACCCACAAGACAGAGAAGAAAGATGCAAGCAAAATTGACCATACAAGAACAATAGTGGGTGTCCTATTGTTCCTACCCATCATGCCTTTGAGAAATGGATATAAATGAAGAATTACCCACATGGAAAAAAAGAGTTTTCCAAGTAGAGCTCCCCACGATTCAAACCCATTGTTTATTGCATGTGAGACCCCAGCAACCATAGCAATTATGTTCAATATGAGCAATGTGGTTGGTATGATTAGCAAAGTGGTCCAGTTCAAAGCAAAAATAGCAGAATGGTCCTTGTCGTCTGTTGCTTTGGATGTCACTTTGAAGTTTGTGTTCACACCTGCTAGGACCTTGAACAGTCCTAAGAACACAGCAAATAAGTGTGATGAAACACCTCCAATCACCCAGAACTGCTCATTTCTCCACCACTCATCAACTGTAACTCCACTCCATCTCATCTCGAGCACACTCGTTGAGAAGATGCAGATGAAGAGAGACATAAACCACATGCCAGCTGCATTGCTCAGCTGCAATTGACAAGAAGAATGATGATTACCATAGGACATTTTGTACAATGCCATCACCAAGGTTTCAAATTGTAAACTGCATCACGCGATGCAAAGCAATATCATGGTTTCGACAATCATTGAATTCCCAATAGACTACGATTGCAGTTGGAAATGATCACATTAGACAACGTTAGACTGCATCCCAATATGATGCGACTGGCTGCAACTTGAAACCTGAAGACTTAAGAGATGTTCAGTTTATGTTTTCATTTCCTACAAAATTGTCACGTTTGTTTTTTATTTTGTTTATCATTTCCTGAAATTTGTGTTGTGTAGGAAGCACTGAAACAACTGGAAACAAGATCTATTTTCTATACAAACTTTAGGAAATAGAAACCAAAAGAAAACGATGTGATATTTTTGTAATTATTTATAGAAACGTGATATGGAAATACAAATCAAACAAACCCTGAAGAGAATCTTTGGATTTTTGTTGAACTAAGCAAACCAACACATCATTTTCATTCTGTTGGACAAAGTTTGATTCAAACTCTAGTTTAGTTAACAAAAATCCACACAAATACTAAGTCTTATTGCAGTGGAAACTGTGTTGCTCTAAGTCACTAATCATGAGTCATGACTCTAACCAAGTCTAAGGTTGCAAACTTGCAATCATAATAAGAATCTAGAAAAATTGAAAAGTTATTTAGGATTAAAAATAACTTAATACCTCAGGCATGATAAATTTTCCAGTTAGTAAGCAAACAGCAGGAAGAGTGCAATATGCCACCAAAGGTATTGAAGTCCATGGATATACTGTAGCATTTATGTAAGAAACCCTCTCTAGCCACTTTAGTCCTCCTCCATATCCATACCAAAGAGGGCAATGTTTACTCATGAAAATTTCAATGGATCCCAAGGCCCATTCAAAAACTTGTTGTAGACCATTAGAGAGGTTTCTTGGGGCAGATACTTTGAATGCAGGTTTTAGAGGATTGCAATATATGGATCTCCATCCATGGCAGTGCATTTTGAAACCTGTCAATATATCTTCTGTAACTGAACCATAGATCCACCCAACCTGTATGATTAAAAGAATTCTTGAAGAGGTGAATAATTGGTTACTTGCAACTTGAACAAGGGGATCCAAAGACCTTTTGTGACTTACAATACAAAACTGCTACTTTGTTTTCATTTCATTTCCTATTTCCTAAAGTTTGTACAGAAAACACTGGAAACAAGAAAATCATCCTTAGATTCCTATAAATTTCAAGAAACAAGAAACATAATGAAAACTAGAGAGCGGTTTTGTATTGTAATTACTTATCAAAAGAGGAAATAGAAATGCAAACCACACAGGTCACAGGCCCTCAGAAGAACATAGTAAAGGAAAGGATTTTGTTACCTCTTTTCCCCATTCTGTTTTCTCTTCATAGCCACAACTAATGACATGTATGGCTTCTGTAATTTGAGAAGCTAAGCTTCCATTTCTTAGTGTCTCACCATCCACCAACTGCGTAGATGCTATGAAAACAGGAGATTGTCCAAATTTTTTGACAAACTTCTGATTTGACATTGGAGCCAAAATTTCATCTTCAACTGTTAAATTCAATGTTTTACTAGTCTAGATGAGTGATGTATTTACAAAATCACCTAGATTCCTACCTTATAAGCTAATTGTAGACATCTTTGTCCACAAAAGGACATATGAGATATCATTAAAGAGTTTTTTTTAATAAGGATTTGATAAAAATCATAGAACCTAACATTTTCTTCCAGGGCAAGGAGAACAAAATGATTCTTTAGAAATGAAGTGAAGTGTTTCTCCTCCAATTGGCACCTTCTAAAAACCATTAGGCTTAAACATGTTTTCAGCCATCATTTTTCGAGAAAATCTGTTTTTAATCTCTCATTTTAGTCCAAACTTTTGGAAATGCACACATTTTAGTTCCTCAATTTTCAGTAAAATCCGATTTTAGTCCCTCATTTTTGAAAGTCAAGGACTAAAACTTATATATTTCCAAAAGTTAGTGACTTGAAGGCATGCATTTCAAAAATTAGGGTAAAAACATAATTTTGCGAAAAATGAGGGATTGAAAACCTGAAGTTAGATATGGGCAATGCTTAAGAGAGTTGAATATAAGATGTTGGAAAATACTAAAAGTCTACCTTTAGTGCCATGTTCAATGCGCTTCAAAGAACTCTCAGCTATAGATGCTTCAGAATGTACTTTTCTGTGACTCATTTCCATTATGTCAAACTTATTTTTCTTCAACTTCTTCTCCTTCCTCTTTCCCATGCAACACAATCCACAGCAGCAAAAACTTGGCCAGCAATTGCATGTTTTGTTTGGAAGCTTCTTTTTTCTCTGAGCATCAAAGCCATAAAGTGCTTGCCTTCTAAAGACACATCCTGTCCCAACATATGTAGGTCCTTGGATACCATCCAAACCTTTCATGTTAATCTAAAAGGAAAGACAGTTAGTTTATTATTATTGCCATTTAGAAGCGAAATTCAAAAAGAAAATGAAAATGCAAACCAAAGGTTTTCTGTTTATTAAAATAGAAAACTAAACTATGAGAAGACTAGAAGAGTATTCTTTCATACATCAAAGAATGCATTTGTTTGACTGGCAAATTGGTCATTGGTGTCAATTCCATCAAATCTCAGTGAGAATTGAACAAAACAGACCCTTTTTCCTAACAATGGATCCATCATGAAACACATTGCCTCCCTTACAGCCTTGCTGTTGTTGATATAATGATCATAGTCCAAATTCAATATAAATGGTGCATTGGAAAGCACAGCAGAAACTCTTGCCTGTTTGACATAATTGTCAACAAAGAAATATATCAGAAATTCTACACTCAAAACAAACAGAGTTCAAATGTAATCAATACTATCCTTAGGAATTTCAGTGTAATTAACCTTTTTATAGCATTGCTTACCAAAGCATTCAGTGCTCCTGCTTTTCTTTGGTGATTGAATTTAGGCCTTTTTTCTCTAGAAACATATACCAGGAGTGGTAATTCAACTCCATCCATATCATCCTCCCCACTTTTCCCAAGAAAAATCTGAGAAAGGATCAAAATTGATAATAATATTCTGAAGGTTACATATAACACATGATTTGTTCTTTATTAATTATTACTAACCTGAATCATTCCAGGGTTATCACGGACATTATTTCCAGGCCATGGTGTTCCATCTTGCATTATCCACCCTTCTTCTGGCACCTTCCTTGCCTTTGCTACCAAAGAATTAATTCTAACTCTAAACTCTTCATATTCTCTCTGCAACACAATGATTTTTTTTATTTTTATTTTTTTTAACACAAAATGTGAAGGTGAATTTATACACCTAGAGTATTTCCATATAGTTCCCTCCATCTGTATTCCGTTACCTATGTCAATTAATTTAAATGGTGACGTGGCAACTAACATAATGTATTAGTCATAGTCATAGATGCCATATCATATCATTCCTTAATGGACAAAATAACATAATACTAATAGAGGGATTAAAAGGGAACGTTTCAACTTCTGCAACGACCAATCTAGAGTTTTTTAAAATGAATCAATAAAAAAGATCATGATATTAATTTATCCTCTAAACCAAGAGATAGAGATATCCTTATTACCTTCATTTCTCTTCTTTCTTTGACAAATGAGGGGTGCACCTTATCTTTCAGATAGTTTATTTTCTCAGCAAAGTACCATTCAGGAGCCCTAGGCTCAATGCTGAACTTCTTGCAGAAAGGAACCCATTTCCTTGCAAACTCACAGGTTTCCGATATGACCTCAAACGTTAGCATCGCGGCGCCATCATCGGAGACATAGCATGACACCTTCTCTGCAGGGTAATCCACAGCTACAATGGAAAGAACTGTGTTTGCAGTCACCAGAGGAGGCTCTTTCAGTGGATCAACTGTGGTCACAAATATGTCTATTGGAGAAAGTTGTAAAGGCTGCCCTTCTTTTTCATACCTATAATTCTCAATAAGTAATATGTTATCAACTTGTCAAGGAAACACAAAAAGTTAGCACAAGGGTAAACCATGACTTTGTTCCTGATTTTGCAATGTCGTTTCACTTGAGTTTTTATCTTTTAAAGAATTTAATTTTAGTCCACAAATTTGTTTCAAGTCATTGACAATGAAAATTGTTCATATTAATCATTGACGTACAAAAGTCATTCACATTAGGGTTTCGTATTTTCCATAATCATATACACCACTATAGTCAACTGACTTGAACGGTCTAATCTTGGTGGTATGGTTGAAACTTGATGACTCAAAAGAATTATTTTTTAATATTTTGTAAAATCTCAACTAACTCATTAAATTTCAACCTAATCAGAAGGTCCAAGTCCTCTATTGTAGTATTTGAGTAGTGCATCCGTATGAAATCCGATCCCCATATTTGTTCTTGAATTTATGTAAAAGAAAAAAGCATTAATATAAAGTTCAACAAGGACTAATGTGAAAATGAATGAGAGTTAGGGACCGAAGTAAAATTTCTTGAAAGATACAAACTAAAATAAAATGATCTTTGAGAGTCCGAAACCAAAGTAATGGTTTACCCCGAACAAACTAATAATTTTTAGATTACTTGCCTCAAGGAGAGTCTCTCTAGATAGGTTTCTCTCGTGACAGGAAGCAACTTTGGGAACTGGTCTAGAATCCATGAAAGAGTGAACCAAATCTCACATATTACAGACACAAGCCACAAAGCATAGGCATTGTCCACTGGGTGCATAACTCTGTAATGGAAGAAAAATCCAACAACAACTAGTCTAACTATTATGATCATACGGTAGGGATTAATTTGACTGGATCCAACAGGTAACTTCCTTGACAATGGTTGTCTTGCTTCATCCATTCTGATTAACATTAAAAAAAAAAAAATATTATATCACAGTCGAATAATAAAGCAATCCTAATTATGCATATTTATTTGGCTTAATTACAGTTTTAGTTCTCTAAATATGATTAATGTGTAATTTTAGTCGGTTTGATTTTTTTTTGGAACGCTATTAGTCTCAATTTTTCGAAAAAACAATTAAAGTTGACTGTTATAAAAAGATAGTCTGATATCCCTCGAAAAAAAGGAAAAATCAAGCAGATTGATATTTTTTATGGTGAAGAATTTGTACTAGAGAAACACTTACATAGGAAGTTCAGTGTCATGATCATCTAGAACGTTGTTCTTGTCCACAACATGATTGTCATCATTTTCATTTCTGATATGACTAAGTGTGGCCCTTCTTAGCTTCCAGAACTGCATCCTCTCCTTCCAAGCAACACTGCCATATCCATAGGCAGCAAGGTCCTTGGAAGGATCCATTGGTCTTGCTTGCATTTCAATTAATTCTTTGCTCATTATTAATGCTGAACTTGAAGGAACTATAGCTTGACATTGCTCTTTAGATTTTTCCTCATCCTTTTCCTACAGGGTTGTTGCATGCCATGCATGCAAAAGATCGATTAATTAACAACTTAGATGATAGAACACCCCCTCAACACTAACAAAACTCTGTTTATCAAAGCTATATGTCCTGAATTTTACTTATTGCGCATATTATTTTGTGCTAAATTAAATCAAACGTGAATTTAAAATATGAAAACTATTCTTAATTACTTTGAAATATATTTTAATTTTATCTCATCTTATCACACATTAACCAAGAGGAGGGCTCTAATCTGCACACCAAAAATTCATAATTGCTTGATTTATAAAGAAAGTGGCTCCAAATTAAAACTACCTAATTAAATATATTAATTAACTCAAATATGGTGGAGATTGGAGTGTATGATTATGAGAACTATGCCATATTTGGAAACTTTAATTTGCATTTTGCATCATAGAGTAGGGAAGCGGTAGATTTCTGGATAGGGATGATGAGAACTCAAATTACAATCAATTGTAACTGATGCTTTGACAAATAAATTCACTTGCTGATATTTTTGGACACAAATTTTAAAGTGGATCTCTGTACAAAGTAGCTTCATTTTAAATTTTGCAAAAGGTCTTACTTTTTTTTTTCATTATCTGTGTCATAAATTCAATCAATCCAAAAAAAAAAGGAAAATAAATTTTATATATATATATATATATTTTTATCAGGTGTTAAAGTTATAATAAAATCATTAATGCGTGCATGTCTTCGCCATATGAAGTTTAGAATTACGTTGGTTAAGATATTATACACTTTTTTTTTTATTACATATATATTATACAGTTTTTTTTGCATTTAAGTTTCTAGTTCAAATAATTATTATTATTAATGCTAAAATTTTTTTTTTGTCCAAAATGAAAAAATATTAAGACTTTTTTTTTGGTTTAGTCCTTATTGTTTGAATACTTTGTATTTGGTCACAGCAAAAATTTAAATATTTTGGTTTAATTTTGTCAATATTTTGTTTTTTTTATACTCATTTAGTAATTGTGTGACATGTGATCTAGTATGTCATATTATCCGTCATGTAATTAGTTAATGGTATTTTGAAAAACAAGATTCAGATTTTACTAACTTTATATAAAGCTAAACTTACATGTTTTTTTAAAAAGGTTTTTACATTTTAAAGTTATAAAATAATCATGTTGAGTAGTTTATAGGTCAGCACAATTTGCTCTAATTATCTTGTATGAGATTATCTTCAGTTTGTTTAAATTTAAAAAATAATTTATTCTGAAAATAGACAAAAAATTAATTATTTTTTAATGGATCATTATAAAAAGTAAACGTTATTTATATTTAGTTGAAATAAAAATACTTAACTTTAATCTTCTTTTTCTTTTATTGTTGATTATTTTTTATTTATGATTATTTTGAGAAACACAAATAAATATATTAAAAATTTATATAAATAATATTTTTATTAAAATAAATACTTATTTTACAAAATAAACACAAACAAACTAACTTTATTCTAATAGGTATGCCAGAATTAGAAGAGAGAAGGATTAGTTTAATTACCTGATTAGGAGACATGGACATATGAATTTCTTGTTTATCAAAATCAAATTCATTTTCCAAGTCATCAACATCATCCTCTTCTTCATCCCCCTCCACTCTAGCACATCCTGCCCACACATACAATTAGAATCAATAAAATGGTGAGAGCATTGTCATTTTTCTTTGTCTATTGTTATTATTTTAATATTGTTTAATTTAAAATATATTTTTATAATCATAAATGTTATTTTAATTAAGAATGATAAAAGACTAAGGGTTTTTTTATTTTTGTTTATGAAAATAATTTTCTTTTTTTAAAAACAAAAAACTAAACAACCTGTTTGAACATAAGAGTTTTCAAAGATAGTTTTTGAGAACCTTTTTATTTCCAGTATTTAAAAATTAAAATTTGAAAACATCTTAAACTTGTTTCAATTTTCAATTGTCAGTTTTCTTAAATCGAAAACTTGTCTTATTTTTCTAAAAGCTATATCTAAATAATATAATTTTTAAAAACTAAACAACCAAAAATATTTCAAAAAAAAAAAAGACAATAATCCCTCCCTCCCCAATAAAATAGTAAGAAAAATGTCAGTAGAAACCACCACAATGTTTCTTCGAAAGTCGCCAAAAAAAAACGCTTACCAATCTTAGCTGTGTTGTTATAAAAGAAAGCTAATTATTTACATTTTTACACTGTTATCACAAACAACCTCGTTGGTTGTTTTCAAATAAAGGTGCTGTATTGTTTTTTAATCTCACTGAATTTAAATAAACTAAAAAAAAATCAAAATTGAACGTTACACAAAGTGAAACTAACACTAAAAGAATTACGGGAGACTCAAATCACATATATTAATTTTTAACTTTAAAAAAAAAAAAAAAGTATGGAATTAATTTGCAGATATACCCTTGAGACGCTTGAATCTGGTTTTGCATTGAGGGCAGACCTGATTTCCTTCTTTGCGTTCATAGTCATAACAATTTCTACAAACTGGAAACGCACACTCATTGCAAGCAACAAAGAGATCATCATTCTCTGCATTAATCCCTATCTCTATCTCATCTCCACATAGCTGGCATCTTTGACCAATTATATCTCTTCTTTGCTGCAAAAACACACCAAAACCATCCCCCCTTGAATTCCTCTCTACTGTTTGAATTTTGATAAGAAACAAACAAAACATTTTGTTTGTTTGTAAGAAAGAGATGATGAAAGGAGGGTTTCAAATTGGAAACATTACCCCGCAATATCATGGTGTGTCAGGATGTAAATGTAATTACAATTCCCAATAATCTCATTTGAACACTTGTAGATGCACCATAGCATGTGACACAACCATGACTGCAATGTGAGAGCAACCAGAAGTGTGCCCTGGTCACGCTTGCATTTCACCATATTTGGTTGTGCCGAAACAAACGATGCAACCATGATTGTAACATCACAGAAACTGTGGTTTTCAATTTGTAATATTCGTGTGTGACTACATTTAGTTGTACCACAACACAACATAACCATGAAGGCAAAGGGACAAAAACTGCAATTTGAGTTTGCAGTTGTAGCTTCTAATTACATTACTGCAAACTGCAAAATTGTGATATGACCATGACTACAACGTAACAACAATGGTAAATTGAGTTTGTAATGGTCATATCTGACCATATTTAGTTGTAATTTAACATGCCCTAACACGACCACAACGTAACAACAATGCCTTGAACGAGATAGAGTTATTCTCCCACCCAAAAATTATGTATGCCAAAAAAGTTAAAACCTTAATTAGAGTTGTTAATTACTTACAGAAAAGTTTCCATCTTGAGCACGGATGATAATGAACTCATTGGCATTGTGAGATCCAGCAACTAGCCCCAGATTTGTTTCCATGGAGTTTGGAAGATGGAACAAACAAGCACAAGCACACTAGCTATAAATTAAATTAATTAACTTACCGATTGTAATCACTGTTAATTACTCTAATTAGCAGTGTTACCTGTTATGTTTCTGGGATCTTCACCATGCATATATATATATATATATATATATATATATATATATATATATTTATAAATCCAAAATCCTTTACCTTTCAACTCAAGGAAGATATAAATCCACTTTACTTGATCAAGAGAGAAAAGCACCGATTGTTATCCTTTTCATCCAAAATGAATGAGCAAAAGTTGTATACAACTAATTATTATTCATTTCAATCTTTATAATATTATTCTTTTCTTCTCTTTTGTTTCAGCTCTTCCTCTCTTTCTCCGCCCCTTTTTGTTGCATTTGACACATTTGCTTCTTTTTTGTATTTCTTTTTTTTTTGAGTCCACTCCAGGATCCACTTCAACACAATCAATTTTGAGAGCTATCCAATAAAGATCGAACACTTATAATTTTAAGTATAATATTTTTTATTTTATCAATATTATAACTGATGACATGTTAAATTTTTATTTTCCGTTCTTAATCTAATCACTCATATCTTATGAATTTAGTGACTTCTATTAGTTATTTCACATTTTAAGAAATCCAAATTATTATTTTTTTAGGGTTCAATTAAGTATCTCTCCATCATCAATAATTAACAATGCTTGCTTTTAGCGTCATCATCAAACCATAAAAAAGAAAAAGCATAATTTCCACATGTCTTGGTGCTATAGCTAGTTAGTTTAGTGTGTCATTTTCTATATGTAACTTGGTAATGATCCTTAGAGAAAAAATTAGCATTAGAGACATTATTGTGAGGCCTTTGCTTGTAACATGAAGAAATATTCATTAACATTAGGCCACGCTGAAATCAAAATCGCACTTCAATTAATTTGGCTTTTTAAATTAATTAGTTAATTCCAATATTGTGGGTGTTCAAATTAAAGAAATTATTATTAGCATCTTAGTGATCAATCAATCTAATAATAATAATAACTTTCCAAAGCAACAGGCACAAAATTTTTGTGTTGGCTTCAATGTACTGCCAATGAATCACACGTATCATCTAATTTTCTACAAGCTAAGTGATTAGTTGTCAGGTAAATAATTCATGATTGGTTAATAAATCCAAGTTGTACGTCATATATTGTATATTCATTGTTGTATATTTACCACACAAAAAATCATTGTTGTATATATTAAAATATAGAAGAAAAATAACTAAAGTAAAAATTTTGTTAAACATAAAAAAACTAAAGTTGTATTTTATTCTATATAAAAACTAAAGCACGTGATGAGACAGTGACATTTTTTTTTTTAATGAAAATGAGACGGTGACATTTTAGCAACTTCATCACGTATATGTATTTGTTATGTCAACATTTTATCTTATGAATTACTAGTAAAAGAAAACAAAATTACATATCATTTGCTAATTAACTCTTTTGGCGTTGGGTTAACTTTTTTTGGTATAAATTTTGTCTACTAAAAGTAATTTATTAGTATATGTATAGAACATTTATATTAATGAATTAATAGATAATTATTATCAAATAAATTTGTAATTGACCCAACAGGTTGGTATACCTATATATGAGTACACATTTGCTCATAAAAAAAATATTATTATTATAAATATTTGATATTTGATATATATTGTTAATTTAAATATTTTTTTGGCAACTATTAATTTAAGTATATATATATATATATATATATAATATATATATATACTTCTATTAAAGATCGGCTATATACTAATATAGACAACTTTAATTTGTTGAATAAAGTTTATACTAACTATAAGTAATTCAATGGAAACCAGAAAAAAAATGTATAAAAAAGCTTTAAAAAAATGTTAGTAAATGAAGTTTTATAAAAATGTTATATATTTAGTTCAATCCCTTACTACAAGAGTTTAGCCACTTATTCTTAACTTATATATTCATTCCATTCGTATTCATTTCAATTTTTATACGACATATAAGTTTCAAAATGAAGAATAAACGTTAAGAAGTTAATTATTATTAATTATTAACTAAATAAACGAGCAAAAATGTTAAATAATAACAAGTAAATATTTCCCTTTTTCTCCTCTCACCTTTTGTATGATTTTTTTTTTCTAACATCAATAATTGTAACATTCATCATTTTAATTACATAATTTCAATTCTCAATCACATTGCACCATATCACTCCAGTCTTTTTTCTTCCTATCAACTTATATTTGTGAAGGCAATTGCACCACTATTTCTAGTTTGATGAAATAATTTAGAACAAATCTTTTTTGAAAGGAATTTATCCCAAATTAAATGTTAACTATTGAGAAGCTAATTAAGTATGTGATTTCATCATCTAAATAATTCATTATTATACATGTTCACCTTTTAATTCGACAATAATGTAGCCAGTTTGGTGAATATACATACAAGATCAGTGATGGATCTAGGACCTCAATCAAAAATAGGGATGCAATTTAATATTTTAAAAAAAGTGAAAAATAAACACTTTTAAAAGAATTTAAGATACAGTGCAGTATATATATTTGAAATTATAAAATTTAAAAGTCAATTATATAAAAATTTAAGTTTATGGAATTCAAAAATATAAGAGTATAAAATTGAAAAATACAAAAATTTAGTACTATTACTTATATATAAAATTTCAAAATTAAAAGAGTATAGTTGTACCCCTCAACTCTACATAGATCCACATACACCTTAATATGAGACTGAGCATAAATAATTAAATATAACGAAAAATACCCAATCACCTTCAAAAAATGGGTCATCACTTACATAGTTACATTAAGGTATACACACTATATTTGATCTTGTAATATTCGTTTTGATCCTTAGTTACACGTATTAATTAACTTTTATGTTTTAATTCCTACCATTTAATTTTGATCTACATGATTTTTCATTATAGTCCTAAACTATGATGAATACTGTTTGACTATCTATCTTATAGTTGGGTTATTTAGAAGACTAAAAAAGAAATTCTTAATTTAGAGACCAAAATCAAATTGCAGAGACTAAAATATAATTTTTGTACCTATATGAAACAAAAATGAAGAGTCTTTTTAGTGTAAATACTAATCAAAATAAGAATGAGTGAAATATATAAAGACATCATAATTACTTGAACCTATGCAAATTTTGTTCACTTGCATGGAAGGATTGAAATACTCATCAGATCATCAAAATCAAGTTTGTAAATTTGTTTTATTTTTATATATGCTTTATGCATCCATCATGTTGATTGATGATTAAAAAGTTAAGTTAAAAATAAAAGGTTTATTTTGAAATAGGGTCGGCAAAATAGATCGACCCACTAGAGTCAATTCAAATATACCGATAAAATAGACAAATTTTGATACTTATTAAAATTTAGACTCGAATAGAATAGAGTCTTTTAATTTTAGCCCATCCCACAAAATAAAATACAGACTTATGCTAAAAAAGCCCGCAGATTAGGATTACTCACCCGAATAACTTTTTTTTTAAAAGAAAAAAAACTACTAATCAAATGTACTCTAGGAATTGATAAACAACATAAGTTAATTAGCAGGTTTATTTTTTAGGAAAAGTTAAATAGAGGCAGGCAAACTTAGTACAAATTTTCTTTAAAAAATTATTGTTATAAAATAAAGATAGATTTAAACAATTTGTCTAGTAATAGGAAAATAATGTAATTTTTACTGATACGTTTTTTTAAAAGCAAAAGTAGTAACAATAAAATAGTTTTTTTAATGGTGTTAGGGCAAATTTTTGATTTTTTTTAAAAAATGAGCCACCCAACAAGCTCACTACGGCTAAGTTGGGTAATTAAAATAAAGGCCAAAATATGTGTGAGTGTGGGGGGGGACCAATGAGCCGGCCAGTATAGTGTAAGGTAACCTATTTTATGGTGGGAGGGATTGAGACCACCTAATTTTAGAAATTCTACCATCTCTTTATATATAAGAATCATAAATCTATATATTAAAAATGATGGTATCACTCCCAATAGGGATGGTGTTAATCTCTTCCACCTATTTTGCCAACTTTAGTTCGAACTTTTACAGATACATTTTGCTTGCAATAAAAATAAAACTTTATATTGTTTATTTTTTTCATAATGTATAATTGATTAAAATGGTTTTGAAATTCAAATTACGGATATGATTTTATTTTATTTTTTCCCTTAAGAATTTCTTGCATTGTTCCTTTACGGGTTAAAATGCATGAATCCCAAAGACCTCAGCTTGTTGGTTGTAGCTATATATAGTGTAGTTTTTATGGAACTTTTGAGAATGGATTTTGTTACTTTAAGAATAAGTCTTAGACATTTATTTTACTTAAAAACTTTATTAATTCAACTATTGAATCAATAAAATATATTTTATCATGATTATTATGCATATCAAATTTTAGAAAAATTAAACATTTTTAGAAAATATATTTTATTTTTTACTGCTTTTTTTTCTTAAAGAAAAATTATTTGTTAATTGAAGACTTGAAGTTGATTGAGGAAATATATATCAATTAGTTTTTCAAATTATATGAAATTTTGTGTAATATGTATGTGTAAATGTGTATAATATAAACTTTCGATTTAGCATTTGTATTAGGGAAATTTGATATCCACGTAAAATTATAAAGAGGAGTAAAAGCCCATTTGTTTGCGCTTATTTTGAAAAATAAGAACTTATTATAACAAAAATAACACTTTTATAAGTTTTCAGTATTTTTGTACTTCTCAAAATAATCTGAAATAAAAAAATAATTATATTTCTGCTTGTTTTGAAAACCACTTTGAACTGCTTCTCAAAATAATCAACTGCAATATATAAGAGAGAAAAGATTAAAAAAGTAATTATTCTTATTCAACCAAACATAAACAACTTCTAATTTTCATCATAATCAATTAAAAAAATAATCACTTCTATATTTTTCTTCAAAATCAATTACTTTTAAGATTAATCAAATTAGCCCTAAGTCTCATAATACTTACACTTATTAAAGTAACTATAACGATTTAAAAATGGGTTTGGATTTATAACTTTTATGTATGTACTTAATAATGTTATCATTGAATGCTTGTGTTCTCCCTTTAAAATTTCTATTTAAAACTTTTAACATAGATGCATGTGAACATATTTAGATTGCATGGAATTGAAATTTTGTTATATTATTTTAGAATAATTTTTTATTAGGTATAAATATTAGTAATTATTATTACTATATATATCATTAAATAATTTTTATACTTTACTTTCCTCTGTATTTTAAAAAAAAATTATACTTATTAATGTATATTTTGATTTCATATATATAAAAAAGTTATTTATTGCACAATTAGTATTTTTTTTTTGGTACATACACAATTAGTATTTTAATTAATATTACATAATTTTTGAAAAGGAATTGTAATTATTGCAGCTTTGAATGGAAAATCAATAAAATAATCCAGGATTTTTTAGGGAGTAAATTAGTTTTGTTTTCAATAAAAAGAAAAAAAAATTGTTCACAACTTCACATGGGTAGGGTGAGCTGGGTTTGACCAAAGTACAGTAACAGACTGCTATCAATGAGTCAATATATATTACAAGAAAAATAATAAAACTCATTAAAACATTACAGCATAGTTGATCTTTAAATTATTAAAAAAATATTATCAAATTATTAAAATACTGTTTTTATGCATTTATAACTTTATTTTGGACAAATATAGTATAAAAATTATGTTGTTGAAGGATTTTAACAACATATAAAAAATATTATTAAATTATTATTGTATATTTATTATAATATTTATATAATAAAATTATGTTACTAAAGGATTTTAGAAACATATAAAATATTGCTCAATTTATTATAAATATTGTATAAACATCACGTTACTAATAGTCAATTGTGTTGTAGTGAAAATATGTAGTTCATTTGTAATTAGAAAAATATGATAAAAAAAAAAGTATTTGTTTACTAATGTTAAAGTAATCAAGTATAACTTTTAATGCATTAATACTACAAAGAAGTTTAATTTAATACCATTTCAAGACTCTCGATTTTATAAAGCATTTTAGTAACAGACAATTAAAAGATGTCCTATTAAAATATATTTATATGGAAATATTTTTTTTTATTCCACATTAATTTTGGATTTATTAAAGCTATTTTATGTGGTAAATATAAAGTAAATTAATGCATTTCCTTTTATTAATTTTTTAACATCTATATAAACCCTTCTCTCACCTTTTCTTTTTCATCTCATATTCTATACCCATGGCTAGTCCTTCAAAAAGCATAATTCCTAGAATGTTGTCTTTGGAGGATCTCCCAGACGAGATTATGTTAGATATCCTACGAAGGTTATCAGCGGAGGATATTGCGAGAACAATTTGTTTATCTAAATCACTCCGACAAAATATCATCGTCAATTTCCTACCTATGATCCAACTTGATGAGCCACTCGATTACCATGGGATCCTTATGAAGTTTAAAAAATCTTGTCACTTAAATATCACTCTCGGTAACCATCACTTGTCGTCTTTGGGTTACTACTCATGCCTTAGAACCTGTGGAATAGTAATGCAATGTGAGACAGTTGAACCAAAGATGTTGATAGACTCTTGTAACGGTCTAATGTTGTTTTGTAACATTGCTTCGAAGAAGAGTGAGTCCCTATTAGGTCGGTTTTACTACTATTTTGTGATTAACCATGCAACAAAACAAAATGTTGCAGTGTTGAAACCATACCCTAAAAATCGTATACCAATTCATGTCGCTTTGGTGTATGACCCATCCGAGTCTAGTTACTTCAAAATTGTCCAGTTTCAAGGACATGGTCAAATGAGTGTGTTTCATTCTGGAACGGGTAAATGGATGGACGTGAAATATAAATTGCCACAACATGTTACAACAGCGACTTGGGATACCAGATCAGTTTACAACAAAGGAGCCTTGTATAAGGTCTCTCATTTAGGACATCTAATCAAATTTCTACTCAACACTCATCCGGATCAAGCTCAAGGTATATATTTTATATTATTGTAGATTTTTTTATTTTTTTATAATAATAATAATAATAATAATAATAACAACAATAATAATAATAATATGAACAATATATAAACGTCTAAACTGCAAAAATAAACGTCTAAACCCTAAATTATGTATGTGTGAAGGACTAAGTCAATATTTAATTATTAAATAATCAAGAGATCAATTATATTAATAAATTAATTGACGGTTATTAATTTTAAGAACTAAAATTATTATTATTTTATTGTTGATGGGCTGTAATTTTAAGAACTAATAAATTGATTGATTTTACATTTATTATTTTTTCTTGGGAGTATATATATTTGATCTGTACTATTTTAATTATATATATATATATATTGTCTGCTAATTAAAAATAATAATAATTGTAGGTTGTGAGGCATTGGTTAAAAACCTGCCTGCGTTATCACTAGGTTTTTTCAACAAGTTCAATCTTGGTATAAGGAACTTGAAGATAATATTAGTTTCATCACCAAAACAAATATCGCTTATATGGGAGCTTAAGGAGGATGATGATGATAGAGGAGAAAACAATAATAATAATGGTTTTGCTAGAAACTGGTGGCATTTCTTGAACGATATAAGGTGCATTGATATTGTTAGAGGACGAGTTTGTGCAATTCATCCTTACCTTGATATTGTTTATTTAGTGAAATCACATTATATCTATTCTTTTGATTATTCAAATAAACAATTGATTAAGAATCAAAGAGATTTAAAGATGCCTGAACAAGGTTCCATCCTTGCTTATCCCATACTTGAATGCTCTATGCCTTTCAATTGCTGCTTCAACAATAACAACAATAAGGTAATATTTATTAATATATTATTTAATTTTTTTGTTCATAATAAAAAAAATTAGCTTATTATTTATGTATCATTATTATATATATTTTGCAGGCCAAAAAGAGCACCTTTCATCATCTTGATTTTGAAAGGTAATTAATCAAATTAAGATGTATACATATTATTGAATAATTTACTTGTTTTATTTTATATGTGTCTAAATGAATTTACATTATTGTAAATGGCAGGATCAAGGAATTATCTGGGTATGAACCATCAATAATGAATCGTTCTCCATCCTGGGTTATTCGCCCTTAGGTGAATGTTGAAACTGTGTTAGGATTCAGATTATCTTCCGTACTTACTAGCATATCAAGTATGAAAAAAAATGGTGCTTCATAGCGAAAAGTTTCAAGGTTCGAGATCTGCATCCAACTTTTAATTTGTGTAGCTTATTTGGAGGTTCGGTTCGGTTCTCGTAGTGCTGAATTGGAAGATACATGTTGAAGGAAGGAAGCTTGTAACGAACATAGCAAATGTGTGGAGTCAATGTGTTTTTATTTGTGGTTTTCAGTTCGATTGATTATGTTTAGGGTTATTAGATGTAGTATTTGCTTACAGTTTGTTTGTTGCTAGATCTTAGATATATATGATGATGGGCCGTTGTACTCTTTATGGCCTTGGGCCTTTTATAATGGAAATCATTTTGGCCAAAAAATATATCTAGATGAAATTCATAAATTATTGTGCATTTGTTTTTTTTCTCATACTTGACCCATATAAGCACTCGATCGAGAGAATATGAGTTGCACAAGTAGGAATTGAATGGATAGGATGTGAAGAATAAGTGCAGCAAACTCTTTTTATACATTCTGCTTTCAATGTCATATAAAGTATATTTGGAAACACAACTTAATTAATTATTTATATAATAAATTTATATTGAAAAGAGTTTATTCATAAATATAATTATAAAACTCATTTAAATAAATTAATTTTTTATTATATTGTTCTTAGATTTTAAATTTGAGCCTAATTAATTAATCATATCTTAAAGCTAATTTATAATAAAAGAATTATCACATAACTTATATACTCTATAGTATTCATATACTAAATCAATGTGTGACTTATAACAATTTTTTATCCATGAGAAAATAAGGAAACATTGTTTTAACTTTTAAATAGACACTGAACAATGGACACTTTAGCCTATAAAAAAATAATAGACACTCAACACTAGGTGTAAAAAGAAAAAAAAACTTTAAGAGGTTTGCAAATAGACACTATATATTCTCCTAGGGTGATAGTTCTCACAATTTGAATGGTCATGATTTCTCACAATTTGAATTAGCGGTCCAAATTGAATCACACTTAATTAATCACGCAACATATGTATATGTATTCCATTTTTTTAAAAAATAAGTTACCATTCTTTCATTTATAAGTTTTGTCATTTTAGTTTATAATTTTTTCAACATTTTATTTAATATTTTACAATTAAAGAGTAATAAGAAACAAAAAAGAACAAATAAAAAAGTCAAGGATAAAATATGTTATTACCTAAAAAAATCAAAATAAAATTGAAAGAAATTATTGAAAGTAACTTTTTATAAGTGATAAGGTTGTACTTCAAATAATTTTTTTATAAACTAGCTTATAAACTGGTTATAAGCCATAAGCTTGTAATCGTCAAATACCTCTACATGATTATAAGTTATCAGCTCTTAAATAAGTTATAAGTTATTCTTGATGGACATGGTCTAACTTTTAGAAAGTTATTTGAAATAACTTTTGAAATAACTTTTAGCTTTCAAAAGTTAGCTTTCAATAATTTACTTTTTAAATTATCCTCACTTATTTAATAAATCACAATTTTTTTACTCCACTATCCTTATTTATTTTATAAATCACAAACTTTTTATTCTACTATCATCGTTTATTAATATAATATTATATTATTGATCATTTTAGTCATTTAACATAATTCAACAAATCATATAGCTCATTTCGCTAAACAATTATAATTAATAAATTAACTACACAACTATAATCTCACGGTCATAATATCACAACTTATTTTTTAACAATATCCTAAGGGGTGTTTGATATAAGAATGAATTTTAACTACTCTTTTAGATAAGTATTTCCTGAGCAAATAATACCTACCTTTAATGAAAAAACAATCCCAAAAAAATTACTTAAACTTTCATTCAAACCTAAATAAATTATAATTTTAAATAATTTCCTAACAATAAAAAAAAATTATCGATAACAAACGCTTTCTAAATATCATCCGTCAAAATGATAATGGACGGAAATGAATAACACTCTAGTCTCTAGTCTCTAGGTAGTGTTTGACCTAGGTTTTTTTTTGCTTCTCTTCCTCTTATAAGTAAAAGTTAGGCCAAACAGTATTTATGATAAAGCTCTTAAATTTAAACTGGCTTGCTAGAAGCTAGAAATATGGGTTTTTCATAAAAAAGTTGGCTTAATTGTGGGCCCAGTATAATTAATATCTAAATATTCTAATTAACACTTAAAATCTTGAATATCTATGAGTTTTATTGTTATTTAAAATTTTTCATATTCAAAATTATTTAATGTTATATTATTATTTTAATAAATTTATATTGCATTTATTTTTTTAAAAAAATAAAAATATTGAGTTTTATCAAGGAATTTTTTTTATTACAACTTTATTTTTAACAAATAAAGAAATGTTACAATTAATGATAAGTAACTTTTAGTACAAAATACTTTTAATAAACAATCAGTTTTTTACTTATAAGTAGCTTATAACGTACAACATAATGAAATTGTCAAATAGGTTTTAACTTTTTATTTAAAGCTCTTATTTCCAACTTTTATTTAAAAGCGGCTTATAAACAAAAAATAAGCCGGACCAAACGAACCCTAATATCTAATATCTAGTAGCCAGTTGAGGTGATCCAAATTCCAAACTGTAGACTTTAGAGAGAATGGAGATGATCTAACACAAGTCACGAGGAAGAATTACGACTCACGAGTCACGAGGTAGAAAGCTGACAAGTTGGAACGATGACGTGGCATCACAAGAATGAAATATGAGACGCAACCACAAACCAAAACCAAAGGCTCTATAATTTCACTCCTTCCATTTCTCTGTACTACTCAACCCAACAGGGAAGAAACAATGGACACATCATGTTGGGACAACTGGGTCGGAGAGGCACTTGCTACCCTTGATTCTCTCAGAGTCCTTCGATCTCTCAGACCCATTTGCCTCCGCACCCACAAACACCAAATGCCCCTCTCACAAACACTCGGCGACGACCATGGATTCGAGGTGTTCGATGAAATGCACCAATGGGACCGCTCCTCTGTGGAAGTCCAGATTGGTCAAAATACTTTTAATAGATGGATGCATGACATCCCAAGTTCTGGTATTCCCTTTTCTTCTCACTAACTTTGTGTTATTTTATTAAATGCTAAACATCCCATTTTTTGCAGTGTGTATGAATGCTTGCAAATTGTTATGTCTTTTCATTCTTGTTGTTGTTAAAGGGATAATGTATTTGTTTTTTGATTTTACTTATAAGTGATAAAGATCAACATGTCCTGTTATTCTCACTTGATTTATTATTTTGTTTGATGATTTATAGTGAAAACCAAAAAAAAAAAAAAAAGGAGAAGAAGAAAGAAAGTAAAAACTGAGATGTTTGCAGTTATGTGTGAAAATAAATCCTAAAATAACGGAACAAACCTTTGAGATTTCACTGCATTGTTGGGTTTTGAATAAATGGGGGTCTACTTTGTCTTCTGAAGTGTATTGATCACATTGTGTTTTGTTTTGATTGCTGCGTTGCTGTCGGGTTAGGTGATGATGATATGGTTCATATTGTGGTTGCCCGTGACGATGAATCAGGGACATCTTCTGAGAAGTTTAAAAAGTTAATTTTGTTTTCAAGTAATGATTATCTAGGTTTGAGTTCTCATCCCACTATCAGAAAGGCTGCTGCAAAGGTGTGCTTGTGAATTCTAGTCTCTCTTTGCTTCTTCAGTTTCCTTAGTTTGCGCTCATTGTCATTTCTATCATTGTTCTAAATCAGGCAGCACAAGAACATGGAATGGGACCAAGGGGTTCTGCTCTTATTTGTGGATATACCAATTATCATAGGTTGCTAGAGTCAAGCCTGGCAGATTTGAAAAAGAAAGAGGTAATGACTAGTTTGCAAGAACTCCCTACTGTTATGGTTTTGCTTTTAGTTCTGCTTTGTGGCTTAACTGAAGAATAATTAATTGATGGCTATGATTAAGTTTGAGAATCTAGAATTTCATGCCCTTACTTTATCTTGGATCATTGGATCACTGAATGCTTTTAGATGATGCCCAGTAGACAATACGAGGCATACTTGTGATTCGTCTTTTGTCCTAGTTTGAACATATCTTAATGTTTGTGATTACTGATTATTAGTGAAGACTGAGGGAAAAATGTGGTTTTTATTAATGAGGAAGATACGTAGTGTTAGCGCAACTGTTGTTTTTTATCAATGCCCCTGATTATTGATTAATCTGTCTTTTTGGAATCGACACTTCATATGGTCTACCTAAAGTTGAAATAATAAATAATAATTGTTTATTTTGTACTTTAATTTTATTACTATTTTAATTATGATTTGTTATTACGATTTTGGTGGCCATGATTGAATCTACTTATGATTTGCAAAGTACTATAAATTAATCCTACTGGAGTCACCTGTACTTTCTTTATCCACCTTCTCTTGATTCTTAGGAACTTATGGGTCACATTCTTCTGAGACCATCCTGTTGGGTAATGAATTGAAGAAAGGACCCAAATGTGAAAAATTTTCTGGATTGTATAAAATGCTGACCCATTTTGGCTTAAAATCCATGCTATAGGATTGCCTTCTTTGTCCCACAGGGTTTGCAGCCAATATGGCCTTGATGACGGCAATAGGAAGTATTGGTTCCCTCCTAGCTGGGAATAGCATACCTTCAGAGGATGAAAAGATTGCTATTTTTACTGATGCACTAAACCATGCATCAATAATTGATGGTATTCATCTTGCTGAAAGAAAAAAGAGTGTAAAGGTGTACATATATAAACATTGTGACATGTCCCACCTTAGTACTCTCTTGTAGGTTTTACCTTATCCTGAAATTTGCTTATCGTTCTCCTTTTCCCTTCTGGTACAGTGTCCCAATATATTGAAATTTTTGTGACATCTCTGATGTTAACAGATCTTGTTGCAGAATGAGGAGAAAAGTTGTGGTGACTGACAGGTTAGTCATTCGGCTACTAGTTAAATATATCTGGAAAAATGGTCCAAGGTTTAAAATAACAAGAGAATCATATTTCCTCACTCAACCTAACAATATTTGCATGTTGTGGGCTTGACTAAATAAATTTCTCCTACTTTGGGGTTGAAAAAGTTTTAGAAGTATGTAAAGAATATAAAGAATTATCATATGTTTATGGTTTATATGCTTCTTGAATTTTCTCCAAAGTTGCTGTTTATGCTTGCTGTTGTCAGCAGTTTGTCTATAATAACAATGGGGACAAGTAACATTGGCAACATTCTTGCTGTTGTCTCTTCAGCGGTGATTTTCCATATTCAGGGAGCAAGCGTTGGTTAATTGGTGTATTTATCTGTCTCTGTGAATGCAGTAATATTGATCATCTTATTGACTGAATTAATTCCCATAAAATATTACGCCACAAATCTACAGTTCAATTTTATGACATTTTTTCTTCATACACTTCAAATTAATTAGCTATTTGTAATATAGTTTTCACTTTTATTTCCTGATGTAAATATGGTATTTGTAGATGTAACATAATCTTACCCCAAGACATCTAATTGCTTTCCTAGAGAATAGACAATGCGTGACAAACATTGTACCCTTTTCACTGTACATGAAGACTTTTGTCCCCCAGAATAAGCCCATTGTGAAATGCTTCTTCAATGCTTTCATAAAATCATAAAAGGCATATTTATTGCTACCTAAAACATACATTCAAGTGCCTTATCGATTAATTTCAATGAGTCATCATGCTACAGGCATCTGTATCCAGTTTTTGCTCAGGATTTCATCTTTCACCATAACTTACATTATCCTTGCTGAAGTGCTGCATAATTGATCATTTGGAGATATTTTTGATATCTAGATCTCTTATCTACTTGTGGGTGTTGACTGAGATATACAATACCATGTTATCAGTTATTGACTTATTTCTTCATATTTCTGATGACAATGACGTTTACCTCATTCTTTACCTACAATTTTCCGTATTCATTATTGTTCATCTGATTTTTTGCAGCTTGTTTAGCATGGACGGAGACTATGCACCGATGGTTGAGCTTGCAAACCTTCGCAAGAAGCATGGCTTTCTGTTAGTCATTGATGATGTAAGACCTCTTACATAGATGGTTCTGATTCTAGGACTGTAAAAAAAGCTTAAGATAATGGTCGTAAGACAGCTATAGCATAACATTAATTTTCCTTGAAAGGAATCACCGACTCACTCTGCCATGAATTCTCTTCCTGATTGAATATTGTTGATACAAGAAAAAATGGGGATTCTCATATCTGCGTAATCTAGTGCAACTATAAACAATCAAAATAAAACTTGTGTATATCCAGGCTCATGGAACATTTGTATGTGGCAAAAGTGGTGGTGGTGTTGCAGAGGAGTTCAACTGTGAGAAAGATGTGGACATTTGCATTGGTACACTAAGTAAAGCTGCCGGCTGCCATGGAGGATTTATAGCATGCAGGTAACCATTTGAGAGTGCTTGCTCTTAAAACCGACAGTCAGGGTGGTTGATTTCAGGCTTTTCTTAAGTTTCTCCACAACATCGGCATTACACATTCTTTAATTGACAGTCCACCAATGACTTTTTATTTATTTATTTATTTATTTTTTTTATGAATTCTTATAGCAAAAGGTGGAAGCTATTAATACAGTCAAGAGGCCGTTCATTTATATTTTCAACTGCTGCACCAGTTCCAGTTGCAGCTGCTGCTCATGGTGAGCTCCAATTTTGTACTTGAAATGATATGCTCAAATATTGAGGCTTTCCCGCAAACAGAAAAAAAAAAGAATTTGTGCTTTATGCATTTGTTATTACTTCCTGCTACTGCATGGCCTGGTCCTTCATAGTTATCAAATTATAACCTTATATGGTGTAGTGTTGTGATAGATTTCTTTTCTAATCTGTCATCCTCATCTATAACACCATCTTATAAATTAATGAAGTGATGCTATTTACCTGTCAGTTGCATTCTCAGTATTGCTCTGCCTTATATCATCTAATTTTAACAGAAAAATGTTAAATTATTTGGGACTATCTGAAGTCAGATGGAACAATCGATACAGTTGCACATATTTTTCCAATACAAATAGCCATTTATATAAGATCTGTTAATTTTAATCTAATGCAGGGGAAGAACTGTTTGGTATACCTTGGTTGAATTGATTGTCTTTTGCATTCGTTGGAGTATTTGTTCAGTGATTAAAAATATATTATCACTATTGTTTAGCATGCCATGACTTGTGGGAATTACTTATTTTTTATGATACTATTCTCCAGCTGCTGTTAGAGTGGCAAAACTTGAGACGTGGCGTAGAAAAGCTATCTGGAACAGGGTCAAAGAATTTCAATTGCTTACTGGAATCCCTGTTACAAGTCCCATTATTTCCCTAATCGTAGGCACCGAAGACAAAGCACTGCAAGCAAGCCGGTAAATTCCCCTCTCTCACTTTGTCTCCCATCATATTTTGCTTATAATTAAAGGGTTTTTTTAACCTGTGCAATATTGCACAGGTTAAGAAACTATAAGTAGTAAAAAATTGATGGAAAACACAAATTTAATGTGATTAAGTTTATTATGCAATTAATACTGTGTTTTATTTCTAATTATGGTTTCTTAATCTGTGCAATATTGCACAGTTTAGACAAACCCATAATTAAAACCGTAGTCCACATATTAATAAGATTATCATGCAGGCATTTTATCACTAAGCATTTTGGTTTTCTGGAACAGGCATTTATTGCAATCTGGCTTCCACGTCACTGCAATTAGACCACCAACTGTACCTCCTAACTCATGCAGGTTTATATCCTATATTTACTTGCGTCCTCTAGGGTTACGTGCATTACCACATTAATCCTTTCATGCATTTTAGTTACCAAATTAGTTCTTCCAATATTTAAATTATCACCATTTCATGTCATACAAATATTTTTGTAAGAAAATTAGTTCCTGATATAATTTAACTTATCACTAAATTAATCTCTTAAAGATCTTCTGGTCACCAATTTAGTCTTCCATATTGACTAATTTAACTTATCATTAATTTATAAGATTTTTGAGGGATTAATGTCTGACCAAAATAATGTGACTAAAATTTTTAGAGGATTAATTTTATGATACAATACTAGTAACTTTAAAGGATCAATTTGACTATTTTCTCTTAAATTACAATTTGAGAGTTAAACAGAACTTGTTATCGATGTTGAAAGTAACTCACCGTAATTTGATTATATATTGTTTTCATGTATGCATCTTGAACTTTTCTCTTCATTTCGATTATTTAGGCTGCGGGTGGCCTTGAGCGCAGTCCATACAAGGGAAGACATGGAAAACCTCGCAGCTGCACTCTCCAGTTGCATCAATTTCCAAGACACTAACATATATAGCAGCAATGGCTATGCAAGGCTTTAGCTCCTTAGGTTCTTCAAGGATGAACTGCATCAATGTGACTATGATGGAATTAAGTACGCCCATTAATGCATTTATTCGAAGTTATAGTCAACTAAATTCTGGTTAGAGTTATGTATTCCTGTTATATCAAAATGGCGAGCTATATTAATTTGTCAACATTTTGATAAATATTGTTGTTAATAACTGATATCTGTAAGATCAAACATCCAGAGTAGAAAATATCTCACAGTAACTCAGATTGCTTATGAAATCAATCATAAAATCATTAATGCACAAAGTAGAAGCAAGTACCAAAGTGTCTGCATACATAGAAATATATAATTCAACATGATGGTTCTTAGTAAGAGTAAGTGAAGTTCTTCTTCTACTTCTTCATAATAGATACACTACCTTATTTAGATGCCATATTTGTACCAAAGATTGGAGTTAAATCTTAGGATTACACAGAGATATTATAATCTATGATATATCATATCCATCATACACAAGCATAATGTATTTTATGCTAGTTTCATTCAAAAGCAGCAGATGCAGAGGCCGGAGGGTCAACGAGAAATATATCAAGGAGTTGGTCAACTGAAGTGTAACTATAATTAGGATATAGCAGTGAAGCCTCAAGTTCTTGATTTTCCCTCAGTTCGAAGTTCACGAGATCTCCTCTTACAAATACACTATGCAGTATCGAAACTGGTATATTGTCTGGTGGAGGTAAGGCTGCAATATCGTAGAAAAAAATAATAAATTTAGGTAAATACTAATATAATACACTATTTTTTACATTTATTAAGTGAATTTTATATTAGTGAAACAAAAAATTGATGACACTTACTCTGCGATAATTTGACTATTTCTTCCTCCGTAACGAAAGTCTTGTGGAAATTGTGACCACTTTTTTGCTCCCACAATGAAATCAATTCATTTTGTGTTATGATGTTGTTGGGAGGCCGGTACACAACAATGTGGTTGCATGTTCTTGGATCATTTGCAACCTTTATTGTGTACATTGCGATATCCTCTTCATAATTTAGTATGGCTGGTCAATACAAATTTCACATTAGATTTTTAAAATATGACATCATTGTACTTATATATTTTAGAAAATAAAAAAATGAAAAGGAAAAGAATGACGGAATACCCTATGGGAGAACTTATATGTTGTTAAACATTCTTCATGCTCATGATTATGAGCCAAAATTCAAAATGAGTCTACGCGAGAGTCTTTGAGATTGTAAGGATCGAACAATTTAATCATTATTATTTTAAAACCTAATTAGTATTTTACGCAATGGTTATCATTATGGTGCTTTTAATTATTAAACGAAATTAAAATATTAAAATATTAAAATATCAAATAAATAATGACTAAAATTACTTTATTTTATGAAGTTACGTACTAATTTAGAATTTTAAAATTTTCATGATTAAAATATTTAATCTACAATCTAGAATAATAATTAGAAGACTTAGTATTTAGTCTTCTATTAATTTGTATAAATAATAAAATGGTACCTTTTGTTTCACCGTTTCCATAGACAATACTATCTCTGGCATTTGCATATGGACGAAGTAAATAATTTACAAAGTAAGCACCACAACAATTTGCGGAGACAAAAGTGTAAGGAATCCTAGCTACTTCAATTTCTCTTCTAATTTTTCTCTTCTTATCAAGGAACGCTTGAAATGGAGGAAGAGGGTTTATCCTGTCTTCTTCCACACCAAAATCTGATGGAATGAATCTCTGTCAAAGTCATTATATAATATGTTCATATATTTGTGGCTAAAAATTGAAAAATATTATGAAAAATACAAAATAAGTATACTGGATAATCTAGATAAACATTTTGCTAGCAGGGAGAAGCGAGGATTTGTCCATTTTAATCTTGGAAATTTTATCATTTGTTTGAAAAATTTTCTAAATATTATGAACCTCAATTGGTTTAAATTGAGTTGTCTTTTATTTGAATTGAAATACGCTTACATATGTCAATAATGTCATGACAATTAGGTTTAACCACATTATTAATAAATTAGATGTGTAATCTAATTTAAATTTTAATTATTTTTTTAATGACGTAATCAAGATGAATCGAATGTAAACTTAGACATATATTCAACACCTTAATGTTACCAGCAACTTTAACGGCATCTATGATTTTGAGTTGATCTAGCACTTGTGGGTATGCCAAAGTGCTTATCACAATGTCTACTTCTTTAATCACTGATATAATCTTCTCATACTCATCGAGTTCTCCCTGTATTTGTAATTCACACGCATCGAATTAGAAAAATTAACACACTAGACCTTTTACTTTTCGGAGAGAAATTAACAGGGAGAGGGAGGAAAAAAATAATCAAGAAGAGTAATTAATAGTAATTAATTAACCTGGACAAGAGTGACTCCCAAAGATTTGAACTCGTTGCAAAGTTGAATCTTAGAGAGAGAAGTTTGTGAAGTAATGGGACGTGTGTACACCAAAGTTGGATAACCCAAAGAAACACTTGCTTTTACAATATACTTTCCTAAATAACCTGTTCCTCCAAAAACAATAATCCTATTCTTCTTCTCCATTTTTTTTTCTCAATGGCTTGTTCTTGCAGATGCTTATCTTCCTGTTTTAAATGTTTGTAGTATTATACCCTTTTAAGTACCTAGCCCAAGTATTTGAAAGATAAAACAAGTGAACCTAGTTGCATGACTATTCCTACACTAATGCTTTAACGTTGATTTATATAGACTTTACATGAAAGAATGCTCTTTTCGTAGACTTTAAAAGTTTATTTGGTTTGTATTTTTATTTACTCTTTTTAAATATTATTATAAAACTATACACCCTTATTTTCATTCTGTTTTTTGTTTTTTAAAATTTATATAAAAAACAAGGGAAACAAGAAAATTTTATTTCAGTTATTGTCTACGAAAAAGCAAAATAATAACAAGAGGCTAATGTTTATGCTTTAGAAAGAAAAAAAAGCGAAATGAAGTGGGCTTTAATTAGAAGGCATATAAGACGCGAAGGTGGGAGCAAAGGCATGTATATATGGACACAAATGGATCTATATGAGTTTTGTAGGCCAATGGGGAATCTTAATTAATTAATTAACTAATTTTCCATATGAAAAACGTGTAAAATGCATCAACATCCATCTAGAAGATCCCAGATCATTATTGAACTTAGTTGATACAAAATACTTAAGATTTCAAGTGGTGTACGATGAACCACTCAATGATACGCATATTTTAGCCATTAAGATTAAGATATAATAATAAAATAATGAATGGCTACTAGTTTTTACCTGCTACCTTATGTTACCGTGTTGTTATAACATTTTGTAATTTGCAATTTAATCCTCTTTGTTATTTACAATGATAGTAGGGTCGCAAGAATTTACACCACACAAATTGGTATGCGCATCATGTAATTTTCTGGACTGAGTTTGAAATACTCTTTTTAACTTAAAGATTCGTAATCAGAAAAATAAAAAATAATACATACTCCCTTCGTCTCATATTAAGTGTCGTTTAAAAGAAAAAAATTTGTCCCACTTTATTTGTCATTTTATAGTTTCAATGAAGCATTTTTGAATATTAAATAAATGTTTTGAGAGATGTAATTCATTAATTAATAAGAGTGATAAGGGGTATAATAGGGAGTTGGATAATTATTTGTATAAAAACAAAAAAATTAATGACATTTCTTAAACTGTGTGTAACAATCTTAAACGACACTTAAAATGGGACATATTACTAAGGCGCTGCAGCCCAAATCACAATGCTGCAAAAAGACCCAAAAGGATCACTGCGAATCGGGTGACACTATTGTCATCACACGTCTTTCAAACTATACCACATGCATTTTTTTTTAATTTTACCCTTTAACCAAAAGTTTTTTTTCGAGGCGAAATCGGATATGGGTTTCAGTTTTAAATACATGCCACTACACTTGTTGTTAAATCTATACGGATTTGAAAGTTCGATTAAAATCGGATTTGAAAGTATGATTACAACCGGATTTGAGAATTTGGTTTCAACCATAATCTCAAATCCATTTACAACACAGATCTATATATTTATCATTATTCAACAATTTAACAAGCATTGAAATGCATAAATAACATGGAAATAAAATGAAAAGCTTATCTATTATAGATTCAATGGAACAAAGATAGTAAAACACCAATATGTTGTGGTTGAAAATGAGATGATTATTTGTGAATGTGAATGGAATGTTATAAAATAAAATATGGTTAGTTGACCGTGGCTTTTATTAATTTATCTTCCGACCGAAAATTATAATTTGGTTACTTAATCTGATGTGTGGTGCTAGTCTCAACCGGATATTCAAATCTGGATGCGCCGGGAAATTATTATCCGGATTGGTCCATAAATTATATTCTGGTTACGTTTAACAACAAGTGTGGTGGCATATATTTAAAATCGGAAACCTATATGCGGTTTTGCCTGGAGAAAATATCTGGTTTCACCTGAGAAAAAAATCAGTTAAAGGGTAAAATTAAAAAAAAAAAAAAAACGTGTGGTACTATTTATGAAAGAGAGAAGAGAAATTCAAATTAAATTTATTTATTTTTAAATAATTTATCGACTAAATCAATCAAGAAAATTAAATTGATATGCAAGTGAAAATTTTAATCGTTAATTTTTTATTTTTTGCGTAATTTTAAGTATAAAATAATTTTAAGTTATAATTTCAAATTGATATTACACTCATTTCTTATCATCATGAGCACCTGGAACAAAATGATCATTCCTAAGCTGTTAGGATTGGGTTATTAGTGAAAGATTTGGTGGATAGAAATAATTAATATGCACAAGCTCTTATGTTCAAATTTTTGTACTACTATATGTAAAAAATAAAAATGAAAATAAACATACCATTCCTTAATATTGTAATTTCATACATAAAAATTCAAATAGTACAATATTTTTTTTATACAAAAACAATATAATGCAAACTTATTGTGTATTCACTTTTCTTATTAAGTAGTCTACAACCAACTTATACAAGAGAGCATAATGCTATATATGCGATTTCGCCTGGAAAAAAATATTTGGTTTCACCCAAGAAAAAAAATCGGTTAAAAGGTAAAATAAAAAAAAATGTGTGGTATAATTTGAAAGACTTGTGGTGACCATAATGCCACCTCTTGGTATCCTTAATATTTAGAAGATTATAAATTGAGAACTAGAGTTATTTATGAAAGAGAGAAGAGAGAGTGACATATACTTCAAATTAAATTGATTTATTTTTAAATAAATTATGGACTAAATCCATAAAAAAAATTAAATTGATATGCAAGGGAAAATTTTAATTGTTAACTTTTTTATTTTTGCGTAATTTTAAGTATAAAATAGTTTGAAGTTATAATTTCAAATTGATATTGTACTCATTTCTTATCATAAGCACCTAAAACAAAAAGACCATTCCTAAGCTATTAAGATTGGACTATTAGTGAGAGGTTTGGTGGATAGAAATAATTAGGGGCGTTTGATTTGTATTTTTATTTTTTATTTTCATTTTCTGTTTTCATTTTGTTTTTTGTTTTATGAAATTTTACAAAGAAAAAACTGAAAATGTTGAAAACATGTCTGCTCTCCGCATTTTCAATTTTTCCTTTGTAAAATTCTAAAAAACAAGAAATGAAAACGCAAACCAAACAGCCCCTAAGTATGCACAAAGTCTTATATTCAAACTTTTATGCTACTATTTGTAAAAGAAAGTAAATAAAAATAAGCATACCATTTCTCAATATTGTAATTTGGTACATAAAAATTCAAATTGTATATTTTTTTTTAAATAAAAAACTATATAATGCATGAACTTATTGTACTCACTTTTCTTGTTAAATAGTCTACAACCAACTTACACAAGCAAGCATAATGCTATATACTTTTTTATAGCTCAAAGTGTGTCCACATATTCGAATTAAGGAGCTACTACTCAAAACATTATTCCTCAATCATCCAACCAATCTACCAATAGTAGCACAAAATGAAACTGAAAAGGAAGAAATCCTTCCTTTCACGTTCACACTCTTGGAAAGCTAAATTTGACTTTCCAATGCAACCAAACTGGATTTAAAACTACATTCCAACTTAAATCCAAACATACAACGTGTTTGTATACAAATTTTCATTAAAAAGCTGCAGAAGCAGGAGCAGGAGGGTCCACGAGAAAAATATCAAGAAGTTGATCAATGGAAGTGAACTTATAATTTGGATACAACTGTGAAGCTTCAAGTTCTTGATTTTCTCTTAGTTCGAAGTTCACGAGATCCCCTCTTACAAATACACTATGCAGAATTGAAATTGGTATATTTTCTGGTGGAGGTAAGGCTACAAGTGCAACATTTATACATTAATCAATAATATAATTAATTTGTCAATTTTAATTATTGGTTATGATACAGAAGATACTTACTCTGTGATAACTTAACCATTTCTTCCTCTGGAACAAAAGTCTGTTTAAGTTGTGACCAATTTTTTGTTCCCACAATGAAATCAATTCATTTTGTGTTATGATATTGTTGGGAGGCCGGTACACAACAATGTGGTTGCATGTTCTTGGATCATCTGCAATCTTTATTGTGTACATTTCGATATCTTCTTCATAATTTAGTATGGCTGGTCAATACAAATTTTACATTAGATTTTTAAAATATGATTTCATTGTACTTATATATTCTAGAAATTAAAAAAAAAATAATGAAAAGGAAAAGAACAACCAAATACCCTATGGGAGAACTTATATGTTATTAAACCACTTTTGTACTCATGATTATGCGTCAAGATTATTTTTTTATACTTAAGTAAACATCCAAATGAGTCTACGAGAGAGTCTTTGAAATCGTAAGAACTCCAACAATTTAGTCCTTAGTATTTTAAAAAACACAATTAGTATATGACAAAATTGACTTTCATTCTAGTCTTTTAGCTATTAAAATACATTAAAAAAATTGAATAAAAAAAGACTAAAATGACTTATGTTTTAGGAGGCCATATATTAATTTAAAATTTCATGATTAAAATATTTAATCCCTACAATCTCGAAACTAATTAGAAAACTTAGTTATTTGGTCTTGCATTAATTTGTATAAATAAGAAAATGTAGTACCTTTTGTTTCACCGTTTCCATAGACAACAATATCTTTGTCATTTGCATAATGGCGAAGTAAATAATTTACAAAATAAGCACCACAACAATTAGTAGAGATAAAAGTGTAAGGAATTTCAGCTGCTTCAATTTCCCTTCTAATATTTTTCTTCTTATCAAGAACTGCTTGGAATAGAGGAAAAGGATTTATCCTATCTTCTTCCGCACCAAAATCTGATGGATGAATCTCTGTCAAAGCCATTATATAATATGTTCATATATTTGTCGCTAAAAATTGAAAAATACTATAAAAAAAAGTATAATGGATAATCTAGGTAAATATTTTGCTAGCAAGGAGAGGCAAAGATTTGTCCATATTAATCTTCGAAAATTTATCATTTGTTTGAATTATTTTCTAAATATTATGAACCTCAATTGGTTTAAATTGAGCTGTCTTTTATTTGAAATGAAATACACTTACATATGTCAATAATGTCATGACAATTAGGTTTAACTACATTATTGAAAAATCAGAGGTGTAATCTAAATTTTAATTATTTTTTTTAATGGGGTAATCAAATCTGGTTAATCAAACGTAAATATAGACATATGTGCAGCACCTTAATGTACCAGCAACTTTGGCGGCATTTATAATTTTGAGTTGATCTAGCACTTGTGGGTATGCCAACGCGCTTATCACAATGTCTACTTCTTTAATTACCGATACAATCTTCTCATGCTCATCGAGTTCTCCCTGTATTTACGCAATTCACACTCGATGAATTAAAAAAATTAATACACTAGACCTTCTATTTTTCTCTGAGAGAAATTAATAGGCAGAGAGATCGAAAAAAATAATTAAGAAAACTAATTAATAGTAATTAATTAACCTGGACAAGAGTGACTCCCAAAGATTTGAACTTGTTGCAAAGTTGAATCTTAGAAGGAGAAGTTTGTGAAGTAATGGGACGTGTGTACACCAAAATTGGATAACCTAAAGAGATGCTTGCTTTCACAATATACTTCCCTAAGTAACCTGTTCCTCCAAACACAATAATCCTATTCTTCATCTCCATTTTTTTTTTTTTCTCAATGGCTTGTTCTTGCAAATGCTTATCTTCCTGTTTTAAATGTTTGTAGTACTATACCCTTTTAAGTACCTAGCCAAAGCCAAGTATTTGAAAGAAATTAAAATCAAAACAAGTGAACCTAGTTGCATGACTATTCATTACCAAAAATAATTCCCCACACTAATGCTTTACCGTTGTTTTATATATATAGACTTTACTTGAAAGAATGCTCTTTTAGTAGTATAGACTTTAAAACTTTTTTTGGTGTGTAATGTTATTTACTCTTTTCATATATTATTACAAAACTATATATATACCCTTGTTTCCATTCTGATTTTTATTTTTAAAAAATTGTATGAAAAACAAGAGATTGCTAATTGTTTACCTTCTTTCTTTTGTATACGAATTTTTAAAAAATTGAATGAAAACAAGGTTGAATGTTTTATAATTATTCATAAAAATAAAAATTACAGTATGATAAATCAATGGCAAAATGACACTTTTGGTCACTTAACTCTTTGCGCAAATTTACTTGGTCCCTTTAACTTTTTTTTATTCATTTTGGTCCCTTAACTTTTATTTTGGATTCAATTTGGTCCCTACCGTTCAATTTGGACACTTGTATTATGTCTTGACGGAAGTAACGTTAGGGACTAAATTGAATCCAAAATAAAAGTTAAGGGACCAAAATGAATAAAAAAAAGTTAAGGGACCAAAGTGAATTGGCGCAAAAAGTTAAGGGACCAAAAGTGTCATTTTTCCTACATCAATTGTATAGATAAATTGTCTGTTATTATAAACCATAAAACGAAAAATAATTAGTATTTCTCCCATTTTATTTTATTTGTCAGTTTGATGTTATTACACTTTTAAAAGAAATGGTTAGGTATTATGGTAATTATTAACATAAGAAATTTTTTATTTTGCTAAAGTTTTCTTATTAATGGAGTTAAAACATTAATATTTCAACTAAGAAGGTAGACTAGACACTCTATTAAAGAAAGATATTTTGTAAGAAATAAGTTATAGCCGTTAAGGTTCCATCTCAAAATTAATTGATAATTAAAAGAGTAATTTAATAAATATTTAAATTGCACTTTGAAGACTAAGGCAAATAATATGGGATTTAGTGATTTTCTTCAAACAACAGTGACCTCTCCTAAAACTGAGGGAGTATGTTATCAAAGGGAAAATGACGGCAACCTCTCTTAAAATTTGTGCACATTATACATAAATTCAACGTGTTTTTAAAATTACACTCATATTTATTGAACTCGTGTAATGTATGCAAATATGAAGAATCTAGGTAAAACTGAAAACAAATCTCATGGGGATAGTATAAGAGAAAACAAACATAAAAGAAAATGGGTGTAATATAAATAAATTTTAAGTATAATATAGACAAAACTTAAGGAAAGTGGGTTAGTTTTTGAATATATTAAGCTTGTATGAGTTGGTTAAAGAATATTTGAGAAAAGTGATATTATATAGTGGTAGTCTGGTACAGTATAATATATGTATATATGGTCTACACAAAAGCAAAATAACATGGTGGGAGCAAAAGCATGAATATATGGTGATCACATTTCAGAAATGGATCGATGAGTTTTTGTAGGCCAATGAGAAATTGAATTATTAAATTTTACATATGAAAAATTAAAAACTGTGTAACGTCAACATCCATCTAGCAGATCCCAGATAATTATTAAAGTTAGTAGATATAAAATAGGTTCCGTACAAGGTTATAAGTGGTGTATGATCGATGAATTACTATCACTTATTGTATGGTTGGTTGAGTAATTGTAGCATTGATTTTAATTTAATGTGATTTTTTATAATTAATTTTACATAAAACTAATTTTAAAGTAACGTGATTTATATTTGATTTTTTTAAAAGTATATTTATAATAAAAATAAGTTTGAACTTACTTTAGTCAAAATCGATTTTAGATTTGGCAACCCAAAATTTATTTTGGCTTTTCTCCTACTCATAATGATAGGATGTTTAGAAGTAATAGAAAAAGTATGAAAAATAAATATATTTAGTCATTAGTATTTTGATAGTTAGTATTTTATATTTAGTATTGATATTTAAGATTTTAATATTTATCCTATTTTATGTAATGGGCTAGGCCCAATTAGAATTAGGGTTCTTCTCTCATTTCCTATAAATATATAGTCTCTATTCATGATTAAATAAGAAATTAAAAATATCAATTTATCTTCTTTTATCCTTATTATTCTAGTATAATTTTAAAGTAATTTCTTAGTAGAAATTATATCTTCCTATCGTAATAAAACAACTGCTTTGTTAATCAAAATTAATTTTTGCTCTTTAAAATCAATTTTCCATCCATGCAACAATTTTTCAAACATGGACTCAATGATCGGCATATCGTAACAATTCGATATAATAATAAAATAATGAACGGCTACTAGTTTTGAGCTGCTACCTAATGTTATGGTGTTGTTATAACATTTTGTGGAGTAATTTGCAATTTAATAGACCTTTGGGCACTCTAGTAGGGTAATAAGAATTAGCACCATATTATTTGATATGTGCACCATTTCTGTTTTTGGACTATTAATCTGAAATGCTTTTTTTAAATTTTAAAAAGATAATTTAAAAATAAATAAATAATGCACATTTTAATTTGTGTCGTGTGAATTCCAATAATTGTGGATGGATCCATGGAAGTTGTGGAGCAGCCCAACACTAAGGTGCTGCAGCCCAAATCCCAATGCTGCAAAAAGACTCAAAGGGATCACTTTGTATTTTTAATATTTGGAGTGGGTGGGAGGGATTGAGACCACTCAATTTTGGAAATCTCACTATTTTTTATATATAAAAATCATAAATTTATATATTAAAATAGATTGTGCCACTCTCAATAAAAATGATAATTCCTTGAAATTATAAAAATAAATCACTTTAGTTATCTGAGAATATATTTATGGATATGGACTGATAATTTTTTAAATAATTTATGGATTAAATAAAAAAAAATAGATTGATTGACAAGTGTAAATTTTAATTATTAAAGTTTTTTTTCCATAACTTTAAGTACTAAATTTATTAAATTAATAATTTGAAATTGATGGTGTACTCATTTGTATGATAAGCACATGAGATAAAGATGACCATTCCTTAATATTGTATTTTCTTACAAGAAAATTCAAATAGTACAATAATTTAAATTAAAAGCCAAAAAACAATGCATCAACTTATTGTAGTAAGCTCACTTTTGTTATTAAATAGTCTTGTAAAACAAACTTATACAAGCAAGCATAATGTTGTATTTGTATACTTATTTTCATTCAAAAGCAGCAGAAGCAGGGGCAGGAGGATCAACGAGAAATATATCAAGAAGTTGATGGATAGAAGTGTAATTATAATCTGGATACAGCTCTGAAACTTCAAGTTCTTGGTTTTTCTTTAGTTGGAAGTTTACGAGATCTCCTCTTACAAATACACTATGTAGAATTGAAATAGGTATATTATCTGGTGGAGATAAGGCTGCAGCAAGTGCAACATTTATACATCAATCAATAATATGTATAATCAATTTAATTTGTCAATTTCAATTATTATAGTATTATATTGGTGATACTTACTTTGTGATAATTTGACCAGTTGTTCCTCTGTAACAAAAGTCTTGTGGAAACTTTTACCAATTTTTTGCTCCCACAATGAAATCAGTTCATTTTGTGTTATGAAATTGTTGGAAAGGCGATAGACAACAATGCGATTCTCTATTCTTGAATCATTTGTCACTTTTATTGTATACATTGCGATGTCTTGCTCATAATTAAGTATGGCTAATTATCAATACAATACAACATCATCAATCAAATTGTTAATATATATATATATATATATATATATATATATATATACATATATATATACGCACAACTTATTTTATAGAAATAATAACTAGCTAATTGCATTTTTATATATACCTTTAGTTTCACCGTTTCCATAGATAGTAATATCCTTATTATCATTGCCATATGGACGAAGCAAATAATTGATAAAGTAAGAAGCATAACAATTTGCAGAGATAAAAGTGTATGTAAGGAATCTCAGCTGCTTCAATTTCTCTTCTAATTCTTCTCTTCTTATCAAGAAATGCTTGGAATGGAGGAGGAGGGTTTATCCTATTTTCTTCCACTCCAAAATTTGATGGAATGAATCTCTGTAACAATAATATATAAATGATTAATTCCAGAATATGATATACAACGTGATTATGGCACGCAGTGAGATAAAATAATTGTTGTCGTTATTGCAAAAACAAAATAATTAAGTATATTCCATACTGTTAAAAAAAAAGTAGTAATTCCTAACACTTTTTCTCCTATCCCCTGTTGTCTTCCGCCTAATACTCCCCTCTTGAGCCGTTATGGGCCATTAAGACCATGAAACCTTATAAAAAAAAAATGTTGTTTTTGTTTGTTATGTGTACTACTTAAACAAACATGCTATGCTCCCATCTGTATTACTTATTTATAAGTATAGTAAGTTTCATTCAACTGTCTTTTATATGGATTTCAATAAAAAAAAAAAAAAAACATATAATGAAAATTATATATATACATCACCTTAATGTTACCAGCAAGTTTGATAGCGTCTATAATTTTGAGTTAGGTGGAACACTTGTGGGAATGCCCACGTGCATATCACAACATCTACTTCTTTAATTACTGTTACAATCTTCTCATACTCATTAACTTCTCCCTCAACAAGGGTAACTCCTAAAGATTTGAAGTCATTGCAAAGTTGAATCTTAGAAAGAGAAGATTGTGAAGTAAGAGGACGTGTATAGACCAAAGTTGGATGACCCAAAGCAATACTTGCCTTCACAATATACTTTCCTATGTATCCTGTTCCTCCAAATACAACAATCCTATTCTTTCCCTCCATTCTTTTTTTTTTTTTTTATCTCACAATGCAACACTACTCTAATCTCACAACTATATATATATATATTATATTATATTGTTGTTGTGATGGGTCCATACCAGGCACGTGAAATACAATTCAATTTTGGGTAGTGCTGCGCTGCATTCTTTGACAAGAGAGAAAGAAAAAAAGAGAGAGAGAGAAAAGAGAGCGAAAGTAAAGAGATGAGTGTGATCAATTAGTATGAGAGAAAATAAAGAGAAAAGAAGAGAAATTTTCTCTTCTCTTATATATATATATGAAATGATAGAAAAGCAAAAAGATAGAAATATCATTTGCAGGATAAATGACCAATTTACCCTTATATATTTCTATTTTAAATTTTATATTTATTTAATTACATATTTATAAATTTATAAATTTTATATTTATGTTTGTTTAATAATTTTTTATATTTTATATAAAATTATTTTTCTTATATTTTCCATAAAAAAATTTTATAGTCCGAGTAAAAATAAATTTTGTTTTATCTTCTTAATTTTATATATACTAACTTAAGTATAATAAGTTTTCAATAATATATTTTTTTAGTTCCTCACTTTGTAATCAAATGATATTTTAGTCCCGACTTTAAAAAATCTAAATTAGTATTTGACTGTTCATTTTAAAGTCACTTTAATCCATAACATTAAGTTACACTGACGGAGTGCCTATATGGCACGTTATTTAACACGTAAAAGTCAACGTAAGCGACCAAACAACATTTTGGAGCAAAAAAACACAATTTTGAAGCCAAAATTGAGTATTGTTTTAAGTTATAAGTCATTTTAGTCCCTCCAATCACCTATAGTAACACTTAATTTTAACCCTAAAACAATGTGTTTTGACCTAAAAACATCGTTTGATTTCTTACATAAACTCTTATAAATTATCACATAAACACTTAACCTGCCAAATAGATATTTCATCAGTATTACTTAGACTAAAGTAACATACAAAATGTAAAATTAAGAACTAATACAAGCATTTTATAAAATTTGAGAGTACAAAGTGAAGGACTAAAGTAATAGATTACTCAATAAGTATTAGAGATTTAAAAAAAGAGAGGGTGTACTCACGTTACTCACTAACTCATCCTCATTTTAGATGCATTTTCTCATCTATCCGGTGATTAAAACTTTCAACAATGATGGATGTACTCACTAACGTGAGTATAGCTCATTTATAACTCATTTAAAATCAGTTAAATTATATTTTTCATTTATTTTTTAAAATTATTTATATTCAAAACAATAATTAAACGTAAAAAAAAATGAGTTGTATATAAATAATATGAATATACAAAACTTTTTCCTAAAATTTTACATGCGATACCCACATTTTTTTTCTCTTTCATTCCCCTTTCTATTCATACTAAACAAGAGAAATTTTTTCTCCTCCATCACTTTTCTCCTCTCTTATTTTCTTTTCTCTTAGTTTTCCATTTATCCAAACAATGGATTAATGTAAAAAATGGATACAATGCAATATGATAGAGAGTAGGGGTGGCAAAACGGGTCTGGCCTGACGGGTCGGCCCGCATAACCCGCCATTTATATGCGGGGCGAGCTATATAGAAGCGGCCCACTGGCCCGCATAACCCGCACTTTTGACGGGCCAACAGTTGTGCGGGACATGCTGACCCGCGGGCTCATTTGTAAAAAGAAAAAACTTAAATTTTGAATAAGTTGTAGACAAAAAAAAATTGAATCAAGCCTTTTTTGCTTTTTGGTGTCAGGCCTGCTTTGTTCCATTTAAAAAAATAAACACACAAAGACAAAGAGGTAAGTGAGACATCTAGTTCTACATTTGTTTACTATAAAGTTAACATAAATTTCTTATATTATTGTGAAAACAATACATTGTAAAATTTTTAGATCTTTGAATAATTAATATTCTTATTTTTATATTGTGTTGGAATAAATATAGTTTTTTAAAGTTTTTTTAGAAAATTGTTTTATGCTTTTTTAAAGAAATAATGAAATTTATGAATTTTTAATATGTTTAGCTTTTTTTTTTTAAATTTAATTGGCGGGCTATGTGGGCTAGCCCACAACTTGCATAACCCTTCATAAAGCGGACTGGGCTGAATAAATGAGCCCGTTTTTCTCCGGGGGCTGGCCCATCCCACCCCGCATTTTGTGGGATGGCCCGCATTGCCACCCCCTAATAGAGAGGGATGAGAAAATTTTCATCTTTATTGTTTGGAAGGATAAAAAAGTGAAGAAAAGAAAGAAAATAAATTGATGATAAAATGACTAATTTACTTATGTTTTTTTTTATATATCACAATTATAATTACTTTCATGTTTTCCAATATATTTTATGTTGTAAGTCCCACTTTTCTCTCTTATCATGTTAAGAAAGTTTTTAACTCTCAGCATTTCTTTTTCCTATCATTTTTACTGGTTCAAATGGTAGAAAATTCACAAAAATTTGTATTTTTTTTATGGACATTTTCTTTCACCTTATTTTTTAATGTTCCAAACAGGTGTTACAGGTGAGTAATTTTTTGGCCGCATTTTCTTAATCACATTCTTTTACTTTTTTAAAAAAATTATCCATTGCTAGAAGTTTATAATTTAGTATATAATAAATGCATAATTTCAATCTCAGTCATGTAACTCAGTAAGTGCACAGAGACATGCGCGTGAAGCTACGGAGTTCGATCCAAACATAATTTCAAGAATATATAATTTTTTTCAAGTATTAAGTAATACTAATAAATTTTAGAATTAAAAAAAAAATTGGATTCTAAAATATATAGCCCCGTTTGTTTTAGCTTTTTTGTTAAAATAAGTAGTTATTTTAATAAAAAAATAATTATAAAAATTTTTAGTCTGTTTGTTTGTATTTTTTAAAATAATCAAAATAAAAAATAATTAGTTTTTATGCTTATTTTCATAAGCAAATACCAAATTGCTTCTCAAAATAAGACAAAAATCTGATTATTCTTATTTTAACCAAATGTACATTATTCTCATGATAATCACTTTAAAAAATAATTAATTCTTCACTTATAAAAATATTTAATTATTTTTATGTTTAAACAAACGGACTCATAATATGAACTAGACTTTAAAATTTTATTGTAGACATATAACTTACAAAATATAAGAATTTATTAAGTATATTTAAAATTTTAATAGATTCTACAATTCATTTTGAATTGAATTTTGAAATTGGTTTTGAACTAGACTTTAAAATTTAATAGTAATAAAAAATTAATAAAATAACTAACAGATTTTAAAATCCAAACACAATTATTATTTTTTTTTTAAAAAAAAAAGGCGTAGGATTATTGTTTTTTTTTATCGCGAGGATTATTGGTTCAAACTACATGTTCTAACTTCTAATTACATATAAAAAATTGCATATAAAAAAAATACAATTTTGTCAAAAAAAAAAAAAGTCCAATCGCACGTCTATAATTTGTAGGTTAGGCCTCCCGAAAGGTTACATCTATCATACACCACTTTTTTAAGTGGTATATGATACACCATCAAATAAAAAATGCATAAAAACAAATTGAATAAATATAATAATAGATTATGTTTATTATGCACACGTATATTTATTATTTTTTAAAGCAAAACTTATACATGGAAGCTGTATTTGTGAGAAAAAACTCAATTTTTTAAAAATATTTTTTCTTAAATCAAATTTGCTCTTAAATTGTATTTTCTCTCATCCTCTTTCCTTCAATCTGAACACAACACTGAGCTTTCCCGACCCAATAATCATGAAACACAGCAAATAATTTTTGTATTCCAATATTATTCTTATACAAATTTAAAGAAACAATTTAAAAAAATTTATAATATTAGTTTTACAATAATTGACAAAAACAAAAAAATTAAACAAAAATAAAAACGAATTACAGAGAGGTAAATATATTGCGATACACAAGACAAGTGTATGGTCTTATTTTTGTGCATGATAATATATATATATATATAATTAAGAAATTAAGTTTAATTAATAGTGTAATTTGATTTGGTTAACCAAAAGCAGCAGAAGTAGGGGTAGGAGGGTCAACGAGAAAAATATCGAGAAGTTGGTCAATGGAAGTGTAATTATAATCTGGATATAATTGCGAAGCTTCTAGTTCCTTTTCACCAACTTCAAAGCTCACCAGATCTCCTCTTACGAATGCACTGTGCAATATTGAAATTGGTATATCTTGCGGTGGTGGTAACGCTGCACCATGCCAAAAATTAGTCAACATTTTAAATTATAGTATTATTTGAGAATTACTAATCGATCCAAAAATTAATACATACTTTATGATAACTTGATCATTTGTTTCTTTGGAATAAAAACCTTGTGCAAATTGTCACCAGTTTTTTGTTCCCACATTGAAATCAAATCATTTTGTGTTATGATATTATTTGGAGGTCGATAAACAACAATGCGATTCTTTGTTCTTGGATCATTTGCCACTTTTACTATGTACATTCCAATATCTTCCTCATAATTCAGTACCGCTACAAATTCATTCATTCAATTTCACATATAAGATTAAAAAATATAATAAATAAATAATTAAGAAAATGATTGAATTAATTTACCTTTGATTTCTCCGTTTCCATAGACAGAAGTATCTCTGGTGGCATTTTTATCATATGGATGAAGTAAATAGTTGACGAAATAAGCACCACAAAAATTAGCAGAGATAAAAGTGAAAGGGATTCCAACAGCTTCAATTTCTCTTCTAATTCTTCTCTTTTTATCCAGAAATGCTTGGAATGGTGGAAGTGGGTTTATCCTATCTTCTTCTGCTCTAAAATCTGATGGAAGGAATCTCTGTATATATCAAATATAATTCAAATTATCATGAAAAAAGAAAATCAATATCATTAAAAAGTAGTTTAGAAAATATTAAAAAGTATTAAAAAAAATTGGGAATAATTTTTTTCCTTATATATTTAGTATTTTCTATATAAATTTCATGAAACATGAAATAAAATAAAAATAAAATGAACAATAATTTTATAATTATTTATAGAAGGATACCTTAATGTTACCAACAACTTTGATAGCTTCTATAATTTTGAGTTGTTTCAACACCTGTGGGAATGGCAAAGTACATATCACAATATCTACTTGTTTCAGCACTGACACAAGCTTCTCATGATCATCAAGTTCTCCCTGCACCATTTCCAATCACACTAGTTAAATTACCAAAATTAACACAACTAGGAGTACTTCTATTTTTTTTTATCAAATAGAAAATATAAATTTAAGAGTTAGTTATTATAATTTAAACCGTTATACTTTACTCAAAATGTGTGTTAGAATTTGTTATAAAAAGTTACGTTTAACGCTAATTTTTATTCAAAATAATAATAAATTTTTAAATTCGAAAAAGAATAATAATAAATACATAATGGCGGCTAAATACAATTTTGTAGTAAATAATAATAATAATTAATTAATTAATTAACCTGGACAAGAGTGACTCCCAAAGAATTGAAGTCATTAAAAAGTTGAATCTTAGAAGGAGAAGAATGTGAAGTAAGAGGACGTGTATAGACCAAAGTTGAATGACCCAAAGAGATGCTTGCTTTCACAATATGCTTCCCTATATAACCTGTTCCTCCAATTACAATAATTCTATTCTTCTCAGCTTCCATTTTTCTATTTAATTGCTTTTCTTTTTCTTTTTCTTTTATCTCGTTAATCTTGCTCTATCAATGTTCTGCTCTGAATATTTGTAGTATCATACCCTAATAATGTGTTGACCATTCGATAGTTAGCACAACTTTTTTCATTAGCACATTTTTGTTGAACTTCTTCCCTTCAAACGGGTTATATTAAGAAAATCATTTTTATTTATTTATTTATGTGTATTGTCTACAAATTGTACCCAATTTCCTTTTGAAAAATAATGGAAATAATTAAGGTGGGCTAGCTTGAATGTATTTTAAATTTTATGGTCTAAGGTGAGCTTGAATTCAAAGCCATTTAATTTAGGCTAAGGTTGGTGTTGGTGGCTAAGGGTAACACTACTATATATTGGCGAGATAACATTACACTTTTTTTTTAAAAAAAAAGAATAAATAAATAAATAAATTCTTCAGGTCATAACTATTATAACTTAAAACTCTGGTTTTGATTGGTGTTCACGTTCAAGTTATGTTATTTGTGTTAGAGAAATTTTATTAAAATTTATTAGTCATAACTACCACATATATACCTTTGATTTAATTACTCTATTAATTTAATTTATAATTATGGTGATGAGTTATAAATTTATAGTTTCAGAAATGGTAGGCGTCGTATTGCAATTTGCATCGTCTTAAAATATTTATAATTTGATGGCTGCAAAACCCTCAGTCACATGCATGAATCTTCAAATTCAATTTTTAATTTTTAATTTCAAACATACAATTATGAACATCCAAATTAAGTCCAATCACACGGCTATGGAACTTGGAAATATGGTTACAATCTGGCAGGCAGTACAGTTACCTTTGTTTGGTTATATCTTATATGGAGAGGAACTAGAAAGAAAAAAAACCAATGAATGTACTAGGACCTAGGTCATCCCTAAGAGTGACAAAGACTATGTTTGGAAGGAGAGAAAAAAGAGAAGAGGGAAAATTAAAGAGAGAGAAAATGAGAACAGAGAAATTTTTGAATTTCTTTTTTCTATAAAGTCTCTTTTTTTTCTTCAATAAAAAAAATATTGTTATTCGTATTTTCTCTTCTATTTTATTTTCTTTCCTCTGTTCTAAACAAAGGATAATAGTAATATTTAATAGTGGATGTATTTTTAGTTTCGGGTGTATATTTTTTAGGGTGATTTTAAGGTGGAGTAAAAAATAGAGGATCATGTGGTCTCTTTACTAAAAATTGAAAAATATAGGATATTTTTAGAAAGTATGGAATATTTCTAAAAAATTTAGAACATGTTTGGTTTGCATTTTTATTTTCTGTTTTCTGAAATTTTATAAAGAAAAAAATGAAAAACAGAACGGTTCTGTTTTCAACATTTTCAATTTTTCCTTTGTAAATTATAAAATTTCAGAAAACAAAAAATAGACTGAAAACAGGAAATTAAAATAGAAAATGAAAATGCAAAACCAAACAGCCCTAACTCTTTCTAAAAATATCTCATACTTTTTGGTCAAATAACCTCGTGATCTCAAAAAAAAATTTGTCCTACCTTAAAACTACCCTGTTAATATTGAGGTCACCTTCTTAGTTTTTAACCATCCTTTGGGCTTTGACGTCTTCCTTTTGGGCCAGGAGTTAAAGGCTAGGGTTGAAGTAAATTGGGCTTGCAACAAGAATAGTGCCAACTCCAAGTGGGCCGAGCCCAATTATAAAGCCCAAAACTTTGGTATCAGCAATACGGAGGATGAGATTAGTACCATCTCTATTGGAAGTGGTACCATCTTTTTTAAATGTAACAATCATAAATTTATATACTAAATAGGATGGTACCACTCCCAATAAGGATGGTGCTAATCTCATCCACTAGTAATACAGCAAGGGAAAAAACACAGGCTGAATTTATTTTAAGGGCCTTTACAACACTTTTACACCTTTATTTTTCTTTCCATTTATTTTCAGTTGTCTGCTCTTAAGATGTTGATTTTGTCATTAAGCTTAAGCAGATGGTTAGAGGCACATCTCTATCACTGTGCATTTAAAATGATTCCTCTCCAATAATAGAGGCATTACAGGTATGCATCTTTGACTTTACTACGTACCAAGTCGGTCCCACTTCGATATTTTTTAAAAAACATTATTACAGTCATAATGTGTTATTGAATTATATTTTCTAGCTTCAGACACTCTCCTCATTGGTTATAGTGTATTAATAATTAATTAATGGTTGAAATTTTACTTGATATTTACTAGATAAATACTTTGTTGAAGAGGATATCCGTAATGTCATAAAAATTAAATGATAATGAACTAAATAAAATATGATATTGTTATAATAACAACTATTCACAGTCATTAGAAATATGATTTGTGACCTAATACAACCAATTATAATCACAAATGATTATTATCATAAATATATCTTAAGAAAACCAATATATTATCCAGAAATTCGCACATACTCCACTTGGACTCATGTATAGTTCTGCCACTTGACTGTGCAAGCAAGTCAAGAAACTTTGGTTTCTCATCTTACTCACATATATCTACAACCTCAAACTCTGCTACTAAGCTTCTTCCATCTTTGTAAGTCAAAACAAGAAAAAAAAACTAATCAATGGCAGGTGGGTTAGCAATAACAAGTGAAAGTGTTGAAAGCAATGGAAGAATAACAGTATATGTAATATTTTCTTGCATGATGGCTGCCATGGGAGGAGTGATATTTGGATATGACATAGGGATCTCGGGAGGGGTGACTTCAATGGAGCCATTTCTGAAGAAGTTCTTCCACAAAGTGTTCCTTAAGATGAAGAAAGCAGATGATGAAGTTAGCAACTACTGCATATTTGACAGCCAGCTATTGACTTCTTTCACATCATCTCTGTATGTTGCTGGTCTTCTTACTTCCTTTCTAGCTTCTTATGTTACCAGAGAATTTGGACGAAAGCCGTCGATTGTTGCTGGAGGAGCTGCATTCCTTGCTGGTACGGCTCTTGGAGGTGCAGCTGTTAATGTTTACATGCTTATAGTTGGTAGGCTCTTGCTTGGAGTTGGAGTTGGTTTTGCAAACCAGGTAGCTACCTAGTCTCTCTCTCATACCCTTTACTTCTTCTTTCATTAGTATCTTAAGATCCAATAGCACGCTTTGGAGAATGAGCTAAGTTCATCTAGTAGGATTGCAATTTCTTTCAAATTGCGTGCTTCTTTTGCAGGCAGTTCCTCTATATCTCTCTGAAATGGCACTACCAAGACTAAGAGGTGCTATAAACAATGGCTTCCAATTAAGCATTGGCATAGGAGCTTTATCGGCAAATCTAATAAACTATGGAACTGAGAAGATTGAAGGCGGTTGGGGTTGGCGCGTGTCCTTAGCCATGGCAGCAGTTCCAGCCTCAGTCCTAACACTAGGTGCACTTTTCCTCCCAGAAACTCCCAACAGCATAATCCAACGCAGCCAAAACCACCAAAAGGCAAAGCTAACGCTTCAACACATCCGAGGCGTGGAAGATGTTCAAGCAGAACTTGATGACCTCATCAAAGCAAGTTCTTCTGCTAACACAACCAACAAACCAATGAACATCATCAGAAGAAGAAGATATAGACCTCAACTTGTAATGGCAATAGCTATACCATTTTTTCAGCAACTCACAGGAATCAATGTCATTGCTTTCTATGCTCCTTTGCTTTTTAGGACTATTGGGTTAGGAGAAAGTGCATCACTTCTCTCAGCTGTCATGACAGGTGTGGTAGGAACAGGGTCAACCTTCATATCAATGCTCATAGTGGATAAACTTGGAAGAAGAACATTGTTTATATTAGGGGGAATTCAAATGTTTGCATCACAATGTATAGTTGGAGGAATAATGGCATTTCACCTCAAAGATCATAGAGGATTAAGCAAAGGGTATGCTTATGTGGTTTTGGTTATGATATGCATATATGTTGCTGGTTTTGGATGGTCATGGGGTCCATTAGGATGGTTAGTACCAAGTGAGATTTTTCCATTGGAGATTAGATCAGTTGGGCAAAGCATCACAGTGGCTGTGAGCTTTGTTTTCACTTTTGCTGTTGCTCAGGGTTTTCTGGCCATGCTTTGCCACTTCAAATCTGGGATTTTCTTCTTCTTTGGTGGTTGGGTGGTGGTGATGACTTTGTTTGTGTACTATTTGTTGCCAGAGACAAAGAATGTGCCTCTTGAACAGATGGAGAAAGTGTGGAAGGAACATTGGTTTTGGAGAAGTGTAGTGGGAGAAATGAGTAATGGAGGGCATAAAGGTGATGCATGATGCTTCATGGAAGATCTATAAACTCAATGCTCTAAGGATGTCATCACAAACATTTGACTTAATATCATTGTCTTGACCATAGTAGCATGAAACTGTTTTCTACTTGAAAAAACAAGGTTCAAATATCTAAGCAGTATTTGGAGAGAGAGATTTGACCACCCAAAAACCGAGAATCAAGTTTCTCTACCGAACATAACACTTGCGAAACTAGAAAGAAATACACAAAGAAACTCCTAAGTTTTATCTTTGGAATAATTCCTCCAATTTTTTATATGCTCAGCAAGTGACTGCACAATAAAGAAGTGGAGCTCAAAAACAAGAGTTAATGAAGGAGTTGCCAAGTAGTAAGACTTCAAAATTCGTCTCTTAATCATGTTGACCAAAAAATATATATATCATAGTGATTTTGGCTGAGAGCAGATTAATTCCTTATTTTACTTTCTTGTTTTACTGTTATGTGGGAACAATTCAAGTAAAATAAGAAAGGCATGGCAGTCAATTAAACAGAGCCATGATCCCTAGAAAAAGCTTTTAACAACTTCTAAAAATTAATTGATTATTCATTTAAAGGCAATTTTTTTACTCAACATATTGCTACTAGAATGCTAGTCATTAAAGTTAAATTAAATAGCATTGCTCAAAAGGAAAGCCTATAAGTGGCTCACAAGACTCAGACTTCAAATTAGTCAAGGCCCAAAGTAGGTTCTGAACATCGGGAGATTTTCATATCAAAAGAACATATTTAATTAGACCAGTGCAGTGATATATGAATTTTACTCAACGAGGATCATATTACATAGTTGTATGCCATCAATTTTCCTCAACCAAAAAAATTAGCAAACTGATCTGAATTTGATTGTTACTAATTTCTTGAACAGTCTTTCAGGGTAGCACAGTAAAGACTTCCACATCATTCATTGCAGGGTTCCTAACTGAGTATTTGAATGTCCAACCATGACAGGCACCAGCATGTTCCCCCTTTTTATTAAGGGCAACAACCGCTCCCACAAAATCTGGAAATTTTCTAGCTATTCGTGCTATTGCATCCTTCGCAGCAAGTTTGGGTTCGATTCCCAACCTCATACTTTCCACAACTTGATAACTGAAATTGAATGAGTGTTAATATTGGTATTCATAAGAGAAAACACATAAAAATAGGTAATTAAAGCTGTAAGTATACTGGAACAAAATTTCTTAAAACTACCAAGAATGTGTCTTTTCACTGTTTTCAGGTTAATGCTGAAAAAAGAAAGTTTCCACATATTATACTTCCAAAATGATTACTATTTACTTACCATTTAGCTACTACCAAAAAACATTACATGATTGATAAAGTACGTTCACCCAAAACAGTAGTTGTTCTCTAACGAGGTTGTCAAACTCGAGATCCCACCTAGAATTGGGAGGGGGATGAACAAGCTTTATGTGGCAAAAGTAGTGAATGATTAGACACTAATATCGTGGTGTATGCAGTTATGCCTGATGACTTTATTCTTTCTCATGTTCTTTTATGTCATTAGAGACAATTGGGTCATAGGTGACTTGCCCAACTTTATTTTTTATTATACAGTTTATCTGCCTGCTATAGTTGTCGACTTGTTGGTGACATTTTATTACACCCAATAGCTAATAACAACATACATTTTGATAACGAAAGGTCAAAATAATCAAAGCAAAAGCAACTCAGAATCTAAACTAGAGAAACTATAGAGTTTCGGTGCTACCATGGAAGGAAGCGCATCATGATGTCACCATCGCCAGTTGCACAACAAGCACCAACTTCATCAACAGCATATGCTGAGGATCCAGCTATGGGACCATCACCTACCCTGTAATCAAAGAAATTTTGTTAAGAAAACTCAATTTAAAAAAAAAAAAATCTAGAGATCAAATTAAGGGTGTTCAATATCTGTTGCATTGACAGTGTAAGCTTGTATATATCTTTCACCATATGTAGTTGAGAATTGATAGAAGCAATTTCCCCATGGCCTAAATGGAATAAAGACTGGACATTCTTATTGCTAAAGCCATCCCATCCCAAGCTAAGTAAAACAGATATGAGAATTAATGTGCATTTGCTTACAAAAGTGAAGATACAAAAAACTGCAAGTGACTTTAAAAAATTAGAGACAAAATAAAGCTTGAAAGGAAAGATAATTAAAGGCATGCAAGAAAAATAGAAGATCTGCCTGTTTTTAATACTGGCGGCCACAAGTTACCTGCCAGGAATCTTGAATGTTGCACCGTTAGTTGATGTGCCAACAGCAATGTGTCCCATCTGTGCCAAATAAATAAGCCTCATTCACATTGATAATATGATCTACACAAATCAATTTTTATGTCAATGATAAACTTACTTTATCAATAACAGCCATTGATATAGTATCATGGCTGTGAAGACCAACACGAGGTAATCTTGAATTACTAGCTAGCATCTCATCAGTATAGGAGCATGTTTCACCAGTTAACTCCATATAATTTGTTGGATGATAAGGACCACAACTATTTTCAGGTAATACATTTTTCCTGAAATTTGGTTGGCAATTACTATCTTTCCATTTAGCCCACTTCGCCATAGATTCTGATGAACTCAGGTTTGCCGGTCCTGGAAGACCCATTGAAATTGCAAATTCTGATGCTTTCTCTCCTACCAGCAAAGTGTGTTGAGAATGTCGCATCACCAACCTAGCAGCCTTGATTCCATCTTTTACATACCTCATGGCAGCCACAGCTCCTACTTCCATAGTCACCTACTTTATCCCCTTAGCAGAAGATAGGACCAAAAATCACGCCGATGCATGAAAAAGTTGAATGCAAGATGCAAAAAAAAAAAAAAAAAACTAAAGAACATGGTAATTGGTAGTTACCCCATCCATGACAAGAGCATCCATTGTAGTTTCTCCATTCTCATCTGGACTTCCACCCGGACCAACTAGATAGAATAGGATACTCAGAAGGGAAGCCTAAGTGTTCTTATCACAAATAAATAACCCAAGAAAGACCAAATCTCAAGATATTTAAGGTCTACAAATATAGAAAATAGAAGCAGCACCAAAACTCCTTCTGAAAAAATCTTATAGGCGGGTGTAAAGAAAGAAATTTTCAGAACTATCCTCTTCCTAGTTCCTACCTGACTAACAAGCAAACTTTATTATTACCAATATCAATCTTCCAAGTTATTTTCCTTAACCACAAGTCCACAACAAAACAGGTCATACTAGAATAGGAATTTTGTTGAGCTGTGAAATACAAATAAACTAAAGCATATCAATATAACAAGCTACTTGGGGCTATGAAATCTTGAAAATGATATTTTGTGAACCCAGGTTTATATAAATCGTTGCAATCAAGCACTCAGCAAGAATGGAAAAAGCTGTTGGTCAAAATCAACTATCCAATATTTTTAAAGCACCATATGGAGAGGTAAGTTCACATTTGTTTCTAACACATTCTTAGTTCCTTACATTCTAGAACTAGCATTTTTCCGATCAAGCACTCAACAAAACACACACATATTACACTTTCCATTCAATAAAAACAAAATAAATCATATGAAAAGAATCCATGTTATCTTCCAAGTTCGAACCTGTTCCATCACACCTCAGTTCCTCACAAGCAGAGCAACCTTGAACCACGGAATCCACAGCTGAAGAGCCAGCATCAACAGCCCTCCATGCAGCTCTGACAGCCTCCACAAACGGCCACGTGCTCACAACCAAAGGGTACTGCTTCGATTCCACAGTTTCACGCCCGAGCACCTGATCAGAAACAAGACCCATCACATGAAAATTTACGCGCAGTGAGAAAAAGATAGAGGGATCATCACCGAATAACAAGAAACCCAATTAAGAGGTTGGCCCAAGTTGCTAAATTTGAGCATTGGAGAATCCAAAATTGTTCATTTTCCAATACGATTTTCTCAGCAGCCAATCAGAAGAGAGAAAGAGAAGGGTATGTACCAGAGAATGTACAGTGAGAAGGAATATGAAGGTGAAGATTGGGGTGGTGTTAGGAGCTACCATGAAGAGGGCTTTTGCAGCCATGGACATTGAGAAGGAGATTTCTAGTATTTTTGGTGAATACTCTTCTTCCCTGTGATTGTCTTTGAAGAGGCCTCTGAAATATCGAATTATCGATACATCATACAACAACTATGGGAGGGATTGAGACCACTCAATTTTACAAATCCCACAGTCTCATCCACCTACAACAACCTACATAGCAAAGCCTGGGGTGGCACTAGTGCAGCGGTAACCTTCTCGAACCGCACCACACGTCCTTTTTTATTTTAAAAAAAATTTGTCTTCGCTTTATAAAATAATTTTTAGGTGTAACTAAATAATAATATTTAGTTCCAACTAAAAAATATTATTTCAGTGATTTCGGATTTAATTATCCATATATGACTTAAACTTTTGAAAAAGAGCTTATTATACTAATTTTGTTCTAACTAGATTTAAGAATTCTGTTGGAACCAAATTTTATTATCGGGTTAGAACCAAATTTTATAATCTGGTTGAAATCCAATTTTATAATCTGGTTAGATACTAAATCCTGCGTATTTATACCAACCGAAATTTTTTATCTGGATTCACCTAGAAATTATTTTCTAGATCGAGGGTAGATTTAGAAAAAAAAAAAAAAGAAAGAAACTTATAGTATAGTTTGAAAAGGGTGTGGTGACAATAGTGTCACCCCAAAGCATGTCTCTGTGTGACTGTGAGTGAGTGGGTGTGACTCTCAAAAAGTTTAATCACCATAAGGAATTAATTATTTTTAATTAGGTAAGATAAAAATTAAAAGTGATTTATATTTAATTATAATAATAATGTCTCAATTATGTAATTTAATTGATAAACGCATAGGAATATGTGTATGTGGCTACGAAATTCAATCCTATGTGGTACTATTTTCTTATGAACCAACAAAATTATAATAATAATTAGTTTTAAATTATTTCTTTTTTTATTATAGTTAGTTATTTTTCAAAAATAATTTAAAATAGTTTTTAAAAAAAAGTAAAAATTTGATTATTTTTAAGTTCTGATTTCTAAAAACTTAGACAAACATCTTAGTTTTTTTAAATTATCATTTTTATTAAAAAAAATTATTTTACAAAATAAACAATAAAAAAATGAGCTATAAATGACTTGTCAAATTCTTATTGGTAGAACAGGGGAGGGGACATAAACCGGACCACAACATATTTGAGTCGATCACAAGTAGTGTTGTTTGTAACCCAATTTGAGTTTGGATCTTATCTGGTGTTAGACAATCCAGCAATTGGATCGATAAATTTTGACAATTTTCTTTCTCTTTCTTACTTGATAAATGTGCTGAAAAAAAATTTGGGATGCGTGCATGCTTGTGAGAGTTGCTTACGTCTCGTCCAAAGTGCTTACAATTGGTGGAGATAAAAACTCTAAGGCCCTCTCCAATGAAGAGATGCTTAACTAAATCTTTATGAATTAATTTATTATATTTTGTTGGGTCTCAAATTTACACATCAATTTATTAATTTAAGCACTCGAAATACTCCAATGCAAGTTCTTAAATAAGCACTCCGGATGGAACCCACATTTACTCACAAATTAACTATCTCATATTTAATTTTTTATTTTTAATATAAATTGGACCCACTTTTTCTATAAGAATCAGGTGCTAATTTAAGCAATTTTGCTAAGCACCCCGTTCCCTGTCACCATGCTCCAAAGAATATAGGGTGCTTAAATGATAAGAACTCATTTAAGCACCTCCATTAGAGATGATCTAAGAAATGCGTAAAAATGCTCTAAAAGTATTTAATATTTAATATATAATAAATTCAAAACAAATAAAGATTATTAAAATCAAAATTTCTATAACATTAAGGCGGTGTTATATACAAGCTTCTTTTTTTTCTCCTTTTTCATTTCATCAAGCATTAATGTTATTATACTTTCATATTATTTAATATTTTTACCATCAAAAGTTAGCATCTAATCAAAAATTTTATCTAACATTAATTTGATGTCATATCAAAAGTCCTTTTTTTCTTTTCTACTCTCAATCACATCAAGCAATTCAATGTCAAAATTAAAAATTGGACCTCAAGACCAAAATTTCTCATATTAAATGTTATACATATTAAAATCGCTTAATTGAAATTATGATAATCAAATTACACAACTGACAAATTATAAAAATTGAAATTACAATTACATCTATATTTAAATAAATGTGTATAATTTTCTATTAAAATCAAATATCTTTAACAATAAATCACAATTACGTAACTAAAAATTTTAGGATAGCAAGTGTGTTATGATAAAATTTTCTATATAATCTTAATATTTAAGTTGTAATAAAATCTTCTTAATATTCAAATAATAGCGTATAATGTATTTTTCTTGAATGAAAAGTGATTTAAATAATGCTACCCTTTTGACTTATTAAAAAAAATGCTTTTGAATACACAACTTAATCAAGTATTTATATATTACCAAAAGTTTGTAGTTCAAATGACATAAAGAAAAATTCATTGAGTTGAAAGTAGAGTATAATTAAGAGTAGATCTAAAAGTAGTGTAGTATGAGAGTGTGTGTTTGACCAATAAAAAAAAATCAAGTATTTATATAATAAATATTTATTTAAAACAAAATTTAGTTATAAATAAAATTATTAAACTTATTTAAATAAATTAAAAATAACTCACTCCAATAAGAGGAAGATTATAAAAACAAACTGAAAAACAGCATCAATCTTAATTTATCAATGACTCAATTTAAAATTAACATTCGTGTTTATTTAATTTTATTAAAAAAAGCTATCTTATCTTAGGCAAATTAATTAATTAATAGCTTAAACAAGGAACTATCTGTGTAGGGTATTCTACTAACATTACGTTGACTGACTTTTTCGCAAAAAAAAAAGAATAATAATGATAATAATAATACTATTCACAATATTGATAATCTGATTTGCATGCAAATATGGCCAAATTTACCCACAAAATTGAACCAAATGCGCTGGATGTGATAAAATCATGAAACACACAAGCAAGAATCTAATTTCATCTCTAATCTTCTTATATACTTGCATATAGGAGTAGTTCTTATTGTGCAACTAAAAACACCCATTTAATCAGGAGAAATCATGAGAAAAGAAGGTCCGAAATCAATTTTAACTTTTTTTCCTTTTCAAAAATATTATGAAATTGTTCTCAGATGAGATACGGTCTACAGAGTAAAATAACAAGAAACTTCTTCCCAGCATGCAATGTCGCCACACACGACCACACCATTGAGACCTGAAATGAAAGATGGAAATAGGTTACCAAATGTAGCAACGGCAAAATACTTTTGGATCAAACCTACAGAACGTCACAGGACCTTAATAAGCCTTAACATCCATGCGATATGCGAGAGGATCACTGGAAAAAAACAGCTTATACATTCAGGGTTTTTTTTTTTGTGTCTTTTCATAAGAAGAAGATGGGTGACATATTACCAAAATCACAACGCAGTTGCATAAAGAGTTAGTCTGATAATCATCCAAGAATCACATCATAATAAAATAAAAGAGATTTAGTTTACTAACTTCACAAGCAGCTACTTAATGAAACTTGCAGAGATATGGCAAATAAGAAAGGGTAAAACAGACATAGACATGGATTCAAATACGTAGGGGTGGCTGGGTTGGGTAAGTGCATGCAGATGTGGGAGTCTGTGTAACAGTGTATCAACGTGTAAGGACAGTAGCTGTGACAGCTTTGTTTTGAAAGGCTAAAGTTCCTGCTAAGGTTAAGAACTCTGTTTGGACTATGATGCTTAACAGAATTTGCAGTAGGTGCTCAGACACATAGTACCTCCACCTCTCGGACAGAGTATTAGCACGGAAGAAGTGCATAAAGTCGTTTGGGCATTTAGACATGTTTTTTAGTCAAAGATTTTACAGAGTAAAGGCAAGAACAAGGTTTATTGGAGTGTGCTTTTAGCCGGTGACCGGCCATACCATCTTGAAGACAAATGGTCCGCTTGTTTAATAAGTAAAATGAATCCTATTGTAGTAATATGTGTATAATTAATCTCAACCACTAATACAATTTTTTTGCTTCCAATGAATTGCTTTTACTTGTAGAGTAATTTTAAACAAAGAGGCTCAATGTCATTTTCTTAAAAAAAGAGACTTATTAGCTCTTTATAGTTGATATTTACCTGCCTTTGGAGAATTTTTTATCATCCATCCTTGTATTTGTTTCCCCTCCCAGAAAGAAAAAACTACGGACAACTGAGCAACCTATCACTGATAATTTAAACCATCAATTGAACTACTTCCACACTACGATGAGAAAATTGCAAGGCAGCTAACAATAAGAGAAATTTGTCCCCTTCCATTACAATGACCCTAGCATACTTTCAACCTACCTCTAACGGACACATGAAAAATTAGAAGCTCCCACAAGAGTTGTTAATCACAAGTGTCTTAACAAAATTCCTCATCAAACTGTTCTTAACACAAACACAAACACAAACATTTGATTCAAAATTCAAATTCAAGTACAATAAATTCAGTTTACAAAACATGGTCAGATTACCAGCATCAACGCGAAGCATTAAGAGCCATGAGCAAGTTCTGTCCACCAGGCAGGTAAGCCACATTGGGAGACTTCGCCAACGTGGCAGCCACTTCCCTGGAAGCCTCGATCCTCCTGAGCTCAATCAATCCCATACCGGCAGAAGCAGTAGCATCGGAAATAAGCTTGGCGGCGTCACTCTCTCCCTCGGCACGGATGATGGCGGCGCGTCGCTCCTGCTCAGCCTTCATAACAACGAATTTTGACCTCTCAGCCTCCTGTTGAGCAACCTGCTTCTGCTCAACGGCGCGGGAGAATTCAGCACCGTAAGATAGGTGAGTGATAGCGACATCATCAAGAAGAATGTTGAAATCTTTTGCCCTTCGAATGAGGCTCTCGCGGACGAGGGCAGAGACGTGAGGACGATCGGTTAGGAGCTGATCAGCGTTAAATTGAGCAACGACGGCTTTGAGAACCTCGTTGCCAATGGAAGGGAGGACCTTCTCATCGTACTCGAGACCTAGGTTTTGGACGATGAGAGGGAGGCGATTGGTGTCGGGACGAGAGAGGAGACGGAGGGTGAGGTTAACCATTTGGAGATCTTTTGTGCCGGAAACGGAGGAGAAGGTGTGAGGGCGAGTGCGGATGTCGAAGATGTAAGGTTTTTGGACCCATGGGATGAGGAAGTGAGTGCCTTCACCGACGGTCTCGTCGAGGATGCCGCGGAAACGGTCGAAGAGGACGGCGCGCTGGCCGCCGTCGACGGTGTAAAGGGAGGAGTTGAGGATGGCTGCGCCGACGCCGAGGCCAAAGGCGGCGCGAGCCACATTGGTGAGGAATGAGACTGCTGCTTGGCTGCTTCCCATTTTGCGAATGAGCAGAGAGAGGGAAGAAGGTTTAGGGTTCTAAGGAAATGAGGGTTTAGGGTTCTAAGGAAATGAGGGTTTTGTTACTTTCATAAATACTAAATGCTTGAATTTTTGGGATGGACTTGTGTGACGCATGTGTCTAGTAACTTATATTATTATTATTTTATTATTAATATTACAATTTCATTGGTTGTGTCTAGTAGATATATTTCATACAAGTTTTACTCTAAATTTTTTAGGCTTCGTTTCCTGGGATAAGGGGCAATTTTTTTTTCTAAAAAAATGAATATTTTTTTAAGAAATTGTTAATATTTTTAATGTGTGTACTTCATCATGATTTGCTACAATTTGAAATATTTGGCTCGGTCGTAATAACATCGTGTTCAACAATAAAATTTGGGACTCACACCAAAATTTTGACCAGATAGTCATATACTCATGGTTATAGTTGAAAGCTATTAAGATGAAGTCTCACATCGACTAGAAAAACAGCCACCATAGAGTATATAAGTGGTGTGACAATCCTCCTCCTATGAGCTATCTTTTTGGAGTGAGATATGTCAAAAACCCAGATTTCAATATAGTATCAAGAGCCAAGTTAGTCGTGAGCCACCCGCATATGTCTAGTCCAAAGAGGGCCACCAAAAAGTATATAAGTGATGTGACAATCCTCTTTCCTATGAGCTACCAAATATTGTGTTGTGTTCATGTTACAATACTGGTGTTTTAGTTTTGTTTAATAGTATTTGTGATGTGTTCATGTTACCGTGCTGGTGTTTTAGTTTTGTTTTGGTTTTTCATTATTATTGACTCTCTCAGAAGTATACCTCGTTGCTTTTGTAATTTTGTGAGTATCTATAATACTTTTTCTTAATTAATTTGACTTATTCAAAAAAATAATTAATAACCACTCTCATAGATACTTGAAGGCAATTTTCATAAAGCTTTTTTTGTTTTTATCCTTTAGTGCTCTACCATGATATATTAGCATTTTTTTTATCGGATTTGTTATTTTAAAAATGTAGAATTTATTTTTACATATAATTTTATTAAGTTATTTAAGTGACATATTTCTGGTTTTTTTGAGTTTTATTATTACAAGAACGTCAGAAAATAATTTTAAATATTTAATCACGAGGTGTGGTATAATGATAACTCACATCGTCTCTTAATCACATGTGCAAAGATTTGATATCGTGTTAATGAAAATTGAACAATATTTTGTAGTCATTCGACAATCGTTCGTGCGAATTTAGTTTTAGAGAGAAAATTAGTCACTGCTTCTAACAATGGATATTCTAAGGAAAAAAACAATTACAAATGCTAAGATTGGTAGTTGATATTAGGAAGTTCACCACTTTTTTTTTTCAAATAACTAAGGAAAAAGAAAGAAGAAAAGAAAATAGTATAATTCACTTTTCTTGCTTTTTTTTTGTGTGTATAGTGCTAATTAGGGATGACAACCGGGTGAGATGGGGGTAGAGGAGGAGTAGCTATTCATGTAGACCATATTTTAGCTCTGATTGTAAGAATGCATTTTCTTGATATATCTTTTAGGTTAGTTTTGTCATTTCTAAATATGTTTCATGACTTTTTCTTGATTATGCCTAGGTGGATTTGTGATTTTATAACCCGTAATATTTGGCATGAGACAATTAAAGTATGATTTGTTGAGAAGTCATATTATGTAAAATTATTGAATAAATTATCAATAGAGGTCGGATCATGAGTAAATTTACTTGAGATTCCAAAGAGCGCAGAGAAATTTATCGCACATGTCAAAATAGTATAACAATGTTTGTCAAACACATGTGCTATAAAATGCTGAAAATATTTTCATGTTTATTAATACTTATACTTGTTATTCAACTTGGTGATTGTCCATTGAGTTAACGTTAGATTCTAAGAGCCATAGACAAGTTTTTTGAATATATTTCATACTCAAATTTATTGTGTTTACTATTCTACGGATCAATATGTTGTTGTCTACTATCTATTATGGCTGGTTCTATGGTGCACCACTCATGTTTTGGCGCACTTGTGCGCCATAGAATATATAATCGTTAGATACACGACTTAAATCTGAATTGCCTGGATTCTTTACCTGGTAATGGGTGAATATTCATTACATAAAATTTTATAGTATTGCAAATATGTCCTACTAATGTATAAGTTTATGTAGAAGGAAAAGTCAAGACAATCACATGTTGTCCTGGTCGTCATGGATTACGATACGAGAGGATTTCTATTTTTCGTTTTTGGGGGTCACCGTGGTGTGAGGACTTCAAATTGTTACTTTTTATTTTCGTCTACATGTGTCACACTTGAGGCAGAAATTTTAGTTGGGTTGAAGGATTTTTCGTTGGGTATTTTGATTTTAGTATTGTTGAACAATATTGTTAAGGTATTTATTAAAAGGTTTTGCTAACCATTATCTTTAAGGTAATGAATAAGCAATTTATAGATAGAAATTGATAATAAAAATTATAATTAATGAAGATGTGTTTATAGTATTAAATACTACACTTTTTAATAACTAATTTTTATTTATGATTAGCAAAACACTTATTAAAATTATTAAAATTTAAAAAATTATTATAAATACATATTATTTTGTCTTTAAAAATTACAAAAAAAAAATTATAATTTTTAACAACTTTTTAATATATTTGACTTTCTAAAAAGTTCCCTCAAAGCACCGTTTAACCTTTGTCTTTGATTTTTGATACATTCATTTGTTCATTGCAGATAAGGAGAGTTTACTATTTTCTCCGTCCCATTATAGAGACTCTCTAAAATATTTTTGTTTGTCTCATATTAAAAGACACTTTATAAATTTGTGTGTATATTTAGTTTTTATTTACCAATTACTTTTGAGTAATTCAAAACACAATAAATATAATAAGTTCATGATAAAACATTTATCTCTTTAATATAATTGGTCAACAAATGGAATTATGTTTCCACAATAATCTAATCATACTTTGATGCTTCTAATAACTTGAAGGGTTAATTTGAAAATTAATAAGATTTATTAGACAAATTTAATGTATAAAACTAAATTAACCAACTTTTTTAATTTTCAAAAAAATGGTTTAGAGGTCTATATATTGAGACAAAGAGAGTATTTAGGATTAGCATAAGTGAGACGAGTTGAATAGAACTTGTGTCAACTCGGTTGAATAAGATTTTATTTAAGTCCAACTTCATAGTCCAGTTATATGAATCAATCTTTCGAGCTTAAAATTGACTAGTTTAAAGTTCACAAATTATTTTGTTTAGTTTCTAAACTCAAGATCTGGAGTTGGCAACTTTTCAAAATTGTAATTTACAGTAAAACAAGAATTGTAAAGATTAAAAATTAATAAAAATGAATTACTTTTACAAATTGAGACTAAAATGAAAATTTTTAAAGGTTAAAGCTTAGATTAATTGATATAATGTTCTTAAAAAAATAAAATAAATTTCACTCAAAAATATATATGTATTCAAAAATTTTATTTGAACCAATTCATAAGCCAAACCAACCGAATTATCACAATTTAAGTTTAACTTATTTATTTAATGAGTTTATATTTTGATTTGAGTTCAATTTATTTGGTTTTAAATTTAGTTTGTTTAGTTCGTTAATCAAACTGATCAAGCTAATAAACGAGTTGAATATTAAACTTAACACGAGTTGACTCAATTCAGTTCTAACCCTACATAAATAGAATAAACTAAAAAATAAATTAAAAAATAAATCACCAACTAAGATTTTTTTTTGATAAAATAGGTAAATAAATGAATAATGACTAAAATAATGAAGTGTATAGTTAACTAAAGACTTTATTAAATCAATAAAAACAGAACGATACGAAAAAATGGTACAAATAAAAAAGGAAAATGATAAATAGTGCCTTAAGGGCACTGGTTAAGATTATAAAAATAGTAATATTTTATTGAAAATAATAAATTTTAATTTTTCGAAACTTAAAAACTACTTAATAAATGTGGTTTATAATAACTCCAATCATTTAAAAAAGTGTATTTATTACACCTTAACAAGTGCCCTTATGACACTGTTAGCGTAACCCAATAAAAATGAATAATATTTAAAGGCTCTGCAATTTATGGTACTGACTTCAAATGTAGATAAAATATGGGCAAAAACATAAATATCATACATAGGCACTTTTTACGGGAAAACTTTTTATTACAAGTTACCAAGTCATGGCGCATGGGTGCGCCAAAACATAGGAGGCGCACCCTTATAATCATTCGGTGTTTTCACTTTTATCAAGATTTTTTAATTTTAAGGAATTCTAATGATTTTTAGTAATTTATTGGATACAATATTTTTTCTTTAGTTTTAATGTTTATTTAAAATGATTATTTAATCAATCAAAATGTTTCAACGACAATTTGAGCATAAATTTAAAACATTAATAAATTAAAAATTGAATACCCGATAATTAAAATTAAAAAATTAATGATTCATTATCAAATTTTACATTACATGTATTAAATTAACAAATGTAAGATAAAATAATTCGTTAGTAAGTACTCCATTCGTTCCTAATTATAAGCTCATAAAAAAAATCACGTAGATTAAGAAAAATATTGATTTTTAGAAAATGCATTAGAATTTTAAAAAGTTATCATAAATTTTTAATTTTATCCTTATTTAAAATTCAATTTCATTCTAAAATCAATCTTCTATATTTTTATTAATTAGGTAAAAAAAATACAATAAATATCTCAATTTCCTATGTTAAAAACTTATAAAAAGGAACAATAACTTTATTTTAGGTGTTTATATTTAAGAACAGAGGGAGTAATGAATTGAAGTCATGAACAAAATAATAGCTGCTACTACTCCTATAATGTTATTATCTTTGTTTTTAATTATAAGGTTTTAAGAAAATATTACTCTCTCCGTTCCTATTTATAAGTCACCTTCAAGAAATATTTAGTGTTCCTATTTATAAGTCATTTTTTAAAGTATGTGAAGCATTAAATACTTTTTTCCTTATATACCCTTGTTGTATTTAATGAGTTTACAATTTACAACAATAGTATCAACCAATAAAATAACTCTATTAAAAGTGGGTAGAGAATGTGAGGAGAGAGATTTGTAAAATCAAAAAGATTAAATAAGGGTAATGTTAGAAAGTCAACATGAATTTTGCTAAATTAAATACCACCAATTAGTTTTAAGTACTTTTCTTAATACGTGTGAATTAGTTAGAAGTGACTTATAAATAGGAACGGAGGGAGTACATAAATTAAGAGAAGTATTGAATCTATGAAATGTATTGGTATTTTAAAAAGTTATCATAAATGTTCAATTTTACCTCTATTTAAAATTCACTTTCATTTTAAAATTAATCTCCTTCATGTTAATTAATTAGGGATAAAAAAAGTCATAATAAATACCTCGAGTTTTTATGTTAGGAACTTATAAAAAAGAACACTAATTTTTTTTAATTTATTTTTAGGAAGGGAGATAATATTTTATTTGCATATTTTTGAGTGATGTGTTATAAATATACTTTGGTGTTTTGCAATTCAAATATATTGTTTGGTTATATTAAACGGTCTTGATATACCGTGCCCTAAGGGCACTAGTTAAGGTTACTAAAAATAAAAAAATAATTATAAGAGCACATTGTTCCATCTCTCGGAAATATAAAAAGCTACACATTCTAATACTTTTTTACTATATTTAGGCTCTTAAATAGTGCCCTTAGGACACTAAATATCATTTGCCTATATTAAATACTACCCAATCTTATATTAAATGTCGTTTTAGAGAAAAAATTTGTCCTATTGTATTTGTCATTTTATAATTTTAATGAAGTATTAATTATATTTTATCAAATATATTCTTGAGTAGTTGAATTGTAAATATATCTTTTGAGTGATGTGACTAATTATGAAGAGTGATAAAAAGTATAATAAAAAACTAGACATTTATTTGTATAAAAACAAAAAAAATAATAACATAAAAAATTGTATATATAACAAGGAGTTTTTTAACCTGTGCAATATTGCACAAGTTAAGCTTCTCAAATGAGAAGTTTTTTTTATAGAAAAACACAAAAATTAATTGAGATATGTTTGAACATGCATTTATTATTTACTGTTATTTTCACTTTGAGATTCTTATCGTGTGCAATATTGCACAGATTAGAAAAACTCATATAACAATATTAAACTACACTTAATACGAGAGAGAAGAGTGTTGTCAAATTCATTAGAAAAATGCTAAAACCTCTTACAAATCTTCTTAGAGTTAATTATCAATTTAGTCCTCTAAAGATTATCTTGTCACCAATTTAGTCCCCCAAAGAATTTTGTCACCAAATTAGTCCTCTAAAGATAATCTTTGTCACCAATTTGGTCCTCCAAAGAATTTTGTCAGCAAATTAGTCCTCCAAAGATGTGTAAGTATACTAAATTAGTCCTTAGAAGATTTAAATATATCAAATTGGTCTATGATGGAGGATTAATTTGAGGACTAATTTAGTTGACTTTTAAATCTTTGGAAGATTAATTTGGTGACAAAGTTGTTTGAGGGATCAAATTGGTGACAAAATAATCTTTGAAGGACTAATTTGGTGACAAAATTTTTTGAAGGACCAAATTGATGACATGATAATTTTTGGAGGATCAAATTGATAATTAACTCAATCTTCTTATCCATTTAATTTTACTATCCAATTAAATGAGTTCGGAAATTTTTATGAAAGTTTAGGAACATTTATCATTACTGAATTCATTAATATGTGATATTGTATATGATGGCGAATTAGTTGGTGTTAAAAAAAATAATATTTTATCTTTTTAAATATTCTCCTGAGAGTATAAAATACATTTTTCACTTAATAATTAAGAAGATATTTAAGAAGATGTTTTAGGAGGATATAACATTGGTAAAAAAAAAAGGAGAAAGGAGAATTCTCAAAATCAATAATCAATGTGATTTTCACTAAGAAAGAAAAAATAATAACCATCCACGTTTCAAAGCAATCTTTGGCAAAAGAGCTTGGGCTAAATCGAGTCAATGGTTCTGCCCCAAAATACTTTTCCTAACACCTTTGATCCGTTTTTCAAAGGTGGGTGTTTCATGTCTGCTTGAAACTTTAACCTTTCTCCTGGTTGGTACCACTTTCGATCGTAACAGAACTTGAATTTTTTTGGGTTAACATATAATCTCGTTTCCTTGACTCTTCCATTGTGAATGGAGAGAGAAGGAAACGATTGCGTTATGGGAGACCAATCTCTCCCAGCTGCACCTTTCGATGGTGAAGCATTCATTTTGAGGTCAACTCTGTTGTTGGATCATGTTGGGGAGGTCACCCTCACCTTCAATTCAGATGGGCTGTCTTGGAAATTATTGGAACCATTGGATAATGTAAGTCTCTCGTATGCTTGCTTTTAACATGTTCGTGAAATATCCTGGCTTATCATGTGATGTTGTCAAATTGGGTGGATTATTGATTTGACCCCAAGTTGAGATTATTGAGGTGGTAGTTGAATTGAATATTAGGCATGTTTGTGAATATTTCTGGCTTTAGTGGCTTATCTTGTGATATTGAGGTCAAATGAGGTGGAGGATTGATTCGACCCCAAGTTTAGATTATGGTGGTTTCATTTGAATTGGCTATTGCTTTTCCCTCGGAATTTGCCTGCAACTGTTTTCGGTGTAGTTCTTATTTTACCATTGTGTGCTTTATGAACGTAATCCTGTTCATGTTTCATAAAAGGCAATCATGTGTGGGATATGATCTTTGAAGCTAGAGCTCCAGTGAGGAGCCAAATCCATGGGTAAGGGCTGGATCGTGGGCTGTTTTCATGGAACATAAATTTGAGTTTTAGCTTCCATGTTGATGTAGCTTGCTGGAGCCACTAAGGACATCATTGCATGCAACTGAGAATTCTATTGAACTTTTGGATTGGCGTTATGTTAACGTGGACCCACTGGATTCATTAGTTAAAAAAAGTTGTGTTCACATTTGGCCTGTTTGAACGTGAAAAATTGCCTTCAAAAGTGATTTTGATTTCTACCCAAACATGTTTCAACGTGATTTTTCCCATTTGAACGTGATTTTGAGGCTGAAATCACGTTCGAAGCCCCAGTCCAAACACACCCATAGTATGGGGGTCTATGGGATATTTATTAAACTGATAATTTACTAAACTGAACATATAGTTTTGGATTCATCTCGTTCTATTTTTTTTCCTAAATGTTCATTGGAACAGGATGTTTCTACTTGTTTAGGCATCAAACATGTTTCCAAGGTTCCTACAGAGATCAAACTTTCTGACATATATGCTGTTGAGCTTGCCGATTTTGGTTTGATTCACATAACAAATCTCCCTCATGCTACTGAATGTCTACTTCTCGGTCATGACTTAAAGGTTTGTTCTTGTTCTGGTTCTTGATGATGCAGTCCTGTTCCTTATAGGTTTATCATGTTTCATAGAATTTTTCTTACAATTATGCAGGTGCACCGCTTTACTGTGCATGGTTTTGTACGGAGCAAAAATCAACCTTCTCAATGGATCCCAACTGAATATACTTTTGGTCATAATAATTTGCAAACATGTCAGACGTGGGTGAATCAACTTAATGGTTCCTTGGAACATGAAGTTGGAAGACCAAAGAATCTTCTGGTATGCTCTACCATTGGCCAAACACCTGCTTTATTGCTTTTTACTTTCATTGATTAATATAATGAACTTTTCCCAGAGATTATTTCTGATTCACTAGGTTTTTGTTCATCCAAGGAGTGGGAAAGGTACTGGCTGTAGAACCTGGGAAGCTGTGGCTCCTATTTTCTCCCGTGCTAAAGTGAAAACAAAGGTGAAATATTAATAGCTGGAAATTTATCTTTATGATAGTACGAGGTGGTAACTGATAATCAAATAAGATTGTTGGTCAGCATCCTGATAATCATTTTTGCTTCTCTTCAACAGGTCATTGTGACAGAGAGAGCAGGGCAGGCATTTGATATGATGTCATCTATAACAAATAAAGAGCTTAACTCTTATGATGGTGTTCTAGCAGTTGTAAGAACTTAACTCCCTTCTTTTACATTCCGATAGATCTGGATCAGAAATAGCTGAATAATACAATATTATACTGAGATTTCACTACTGATATTACTATTAGTCAGCATAATGTCAGTAATGCTCTATTATGGCAAACATTGTTTTGTAATAATGATAAGGGATGCTTCTCCAAAAGCATAGTAAACTGAATTCCTGTCTGGTTCCATGTTAATATAGCATGCTATTGATATTAGTTGCTTTATGCTGCCAATAAATTGAATTTTAGAATATCGAGTTTCTAGAATATTGAGTTTCTTTTCTCCCCCTTAACTTTACCGATACCTAAATAACCATAATTTCAATAGATGCAGTATAATAAGGTTATCTTTGAGCATGTGCAACAGTAAGATTGGCATTTGGATTTGATATTTATTATATTGTCCTGCATGACATTGCAATTTCCGAGAACAATATTTGCATATCCATGTTATGAATCTAATTCTTTAATCTCTTAATCATGTTTTTGATATGTTTACGAGTCTTTATTTTAGTCTAGTTTTAAACCTTGATAAATTAGATGCATCGATTTAATCTCTTTTCAAGTTCCCTTGTTGATTTGAAATTGTTTTCATCCGTTCTTTTTATTCATTGTATTCTAATTGAGGTGGTTCCAGGGTGGTGATGGATTTTTCAATGAAATCCTTAATGGGTTTCTTTCTCCCAGGCTTAAAGCTCCCTACCCACCAACTCCATCAGATTTTGGTAATTTGGTTAAAGAAAATGGTGATTCCTTAGTTCTTGACGAAAATGAAATAGTCGAAGAGACTTCGGGTCAAAGTGAAGACCAGTTTCCTCTGATTTCAAGTCCAAAACAATCTGAGCCTAGAATCTCAAATTCTAGTAAGTTTGATTTATCTATACTTCATTACGTTTCCAAGGAATGCTTTCTACCTGTCATCCCTATCTAGCTTATCCATTTGTTTATTTCTTGGCTGTTGGATGTCTCTGAAATTGCAGTAACTGAATTGAGTTGTAAAACTTGATAAAAGCTTGAGAGAAACTTGATGATAAATTAGGAAATTAATTTGTGAATCTCTTGACGCTTCATGTTGATATTTATGTACAGGAAAAAATAGATACCATACCACTTGTAATTACAATAACAAATAAATAAGGATCGAGCTATCTTCTTACAGACATGTTCCCAATGTCACAATATTTCCGGTGCCCCTAATGTTTTCAATGCTGCATTAGTTCCTAGTATTTGTAATGATAAGTTAATACTTGATTATTACATGGCTTTTGAAGATTCAGAAGATAAGGCTGCTGAGTTTCCTGTTCCCAATGAATGGTTTAGATTTGGAATCATTCCTGCAGGTTCAACTGATGCCATTGTGATCTGGTAACTATTTTTCCTTCCTACTTTCCATTCTGCACATTGGATGAGTTGTGTTTCATATCAATTTAAAGAAATTGTATTTATGCTGCTTAATCTGTTTTTGATTTTCATGGGTTAAAAGCGGTAACATTTCTTGGATATGTTCTGTCAGCCTTGTGCTGCATAAAATACATTTTATAGTTATAATTATTACTGGTACAAGGCCTTAATAAGACTACTAACAGCCTAATTAAATAAGGTAATGAATAAAAAATAATAATAAAATTGGGAAATGAATAAGAAAACATAATAATATCAGGAAACAATATCTAAGATGCTTCCTCATTTTAAAACTAATGTTATTCATCAATATATTTTAAACTCTAATGACATTTTAAGATAATTTAAAATAGTCTATGATTGCTAAGAATATTCTAAGATATTATGTAGATATTTTAATACATACTTTTGCAATTTATATGTTATTTTAGTTTTTGTGGTGTATCCTATAGGTTTTTAATACAATTTTTGTGGGTTATGTGAAATTCTGAATACAAAACTGTCTTTTGTAGTACGACTGGAACTCGAGATCCTATAACTTCTGCGTTGCATATAGTCCTCGGTAAAAGGGTGCACCTTGACATTGCTCAAGTTGTACGGTGGAAAAAAACTCTTGGATCTAAGGTTGAACCTAATGTGCGCTATGCAGCTTCCTTTTCAGGGTAATTTCTGTCTTCAATGTTACCTAATGAAAAGAAATTGTGATTTTGATTATCAACAGATTGCAATCCACACAATTGCATTTTCAAGCATAATGTAGATACAATTCTTTTTCTTTTAAGCATTTTGTTTTGGCTTCACTTCCAAACATTTGTCAATGTCATAAGCTCCTTTTGGTTGGTGTCTGTGTTTTTGTAGGTTCACCAAATGATTTTGTTTTGATGCTTTGATTTTGTCAATATTATTTTTCAGCTATAGAAAAATATCACTATCTGGAAACTCGTTCCCTCTCTTTCTCTTATACTAAAAAAAGTTAATAAGAACCTTGGGAGATCCACACCACAGAAGCTAGCCATTGTAGTTGGAGAGCCCATGGCCTTATAAACCCTACACTGGGACTTGAGTCCCATGCCTTGCAATTGGATCTTAAGTCTTAACATCCCACAGTTCCAATGCTAGCATTGTCATTCTGCATATATTAATCCTTAATTATGAAGATTTCTTTGGTAATCTTATATTCTATATTAATGACCTCAGGTATGGATTTTATGGCGATGTCATCACAGAAAGTGAGAAGTATCGCTGGATGGGTCCCAAACGTTATGATTATGCTGGAACAATGGTTTTTTTAAGGCACAGGTATTCTCTAGGTGGATATGATATTGTGCTTTGATCTGTCTAACACAGTTTGTAGTTTGATATCTTGCTTTTACATACTAACAGTAGTGTCTTTGCATAAAAATCATTCCATAGCAATTATTAATAACGAGCTTTCTGTTACTTATTTTAACTATTGACACTTGTTGACATCTTGCTTATTTACCTTTGACTTTCTGTCGCGTGTATCATTCAGGTCATATGAGGCAGAAATAGCATATCTGGATGCTGAATCAGATGAAGTCAATTCGTGTTCCAAAAGAAATCGTGAGGGTGATCTATTACGTGCACTGAGAGCTCCAAACACGTCAGAAAGATGTATCTGCCGAGTTAATTGCAAGGTTTGTAATGAAAAGGCTAATGATGCATCTGCTGGAGTTTGCAGCCTAACACCTCATTTGTATTCGGAAGAAAAAAGATGGGTGAAATCCAAAGGACGGTTTCTTAGTGTAGGAGCTGCTGTCATCTCTTGCAGAAACGATAAAGCACCAGATGGATTGGTGGCTGATGCACACCTTTCAGATGGTTTCCTTCATCTTATATTGATTAGAGACTGTCCTCATGCTTATTATTTATGGTAAACACTGCCTGTCTTCCTTTCCTCATTGTCCTTGTAAAAATCAAATAAGTCTGAAAATCTTGCAGATCTTCTGTGGCATAAAAAACTGATTCTTTATCTAGCTTACGTTGGAAAGTAAATTACTATGCTACATAGCAATGCAGGATCATATCCATCTGTTAGATACTGATTCACATTTAATGTCTGGTTAGTTGCGCTGGTGAAAATTTTGAAATGAAAGTTGCTTCACAGTTAGTCAGCTGTAACAAAAAACATAAGGATGAAAATAATATGCTATTCATTTTCATTCTAGGAAGTAGCGTCGAGCCAACCATGAATTCAATTACCACTGTATCCTGCTTATGTGATGAAAATCTGAAATGATTTTTTCTTTCTTATGTAACTTTACCTGGTTGCATGTTCAATGGTAAAGTGGTCATTACATTTTCTCAGCTTTTCTACTTTCATTCTTACCGAGCAAGTGGGAAGAATACAAATAGATCTTCCTCTTTCTATGGTTTCATTGCCAAACCAAACAACTAAGAGTGAAAACCAAAACCTCTAGAATCTCACTCCATTTTCAACCTGTCCAGTATTTTCTGGCTACATAAACCAGCATGCACTAAAATGTGTCCATGGAATTTAAGGTCTTGCATCTGGCTTTATAGTGGGATTTTTTCCCTCAGTAGGATGTTTCAGTTCTTCGAAAATCCTCTGGAAGTCTATCATTGGCAATCTTCCTCAAATAGAATAATGATTTGTTGCACAACCATGTGAATTTCCCACACAGCTTGATTTGTTGCGCTCCACTATGTTTGTCTCATTATTTCATAGGAATCTAATGTAACTTACACAATTAATAACAAGGTCTTTTCTTTGTTTGCTTACTGGTTGACACAGGCACCTGACTCAACTTACAAGAAGAGGTGGTAGCCCCTTAAATTTCAAGTTTGTTGAACACCATAAGGTTAGTTTTTTTTTTTTTTTTGTCCCTAATCCACACCACCTTATCCCATTGATAATTTACTAATTTTATTTAGCATTTTTGCAGACTCCTGCATTTACTTTTACGTCTTCGGGTGATGAGAGTGTATGGAATTTGGATGGTGAGATGTTTCAGGCACACCAACTCTCAGCTCAAGTGTTTAGAGGCCTTGTATGCTTATTTGCATCTGGTCCTGAAGTTTGATTGAAGACATAAATAACCTAACTGCTTTTTGGTCAAAGATTTCGAATTTCGATGATCTCTAAAGCAATGTTAGGCTTGGAGGGAAAATTTTGCTACATTTGAGTACATTTTTTTTTTTTCTAATTCTTTGTTCATGATTTTCTGTATTTATAATGGCAAAATTTATGCCTGCCAGGAATATTAAATACAGGTTACCCATAGCAAGAGGATACGTTCTTGTTCTTGTATGGAAGTTGTAGTTATTTTATGCATGCAGCAAACTCATTAATTATGTCACGAATGTTGAGTTTTCCATGAATAAATATAGATGGCCATTGGAACATGAATAGTAAATCATGGAAAGAATTGTATTTTCAGCCTTTCTCGACCAATTATTTTGGATATTTTACTCGTAACAAGTACACTCCCCACCAGTCACAAGCCATGCAATCTATTGGCCTCAATCCAAAACCACCATGTGCATTGCTGCTATTCAATGTCTTCATTTAGCAGCCATGTATTGACCCAAAAAAATAAAATAAAAAATCAGCTGTCATGGCTTTGCAAACTAAAACTGTATCACATGTATTTTGAACTAAGTTAAAAAAAATAAGTATCCACTGGCTAATTATACGTATATATTTGACTCAGCTTTCCTTGAATGTCCAATAAAAAGAAAAAAAAAATTCATATTAGGCATATCAGGTAGTCTGAGTCCAAACTCAGATTAAGATTTATCTACACTTAAAAATCAATCTCCCTAAATTAACCAAAAAGCAGGCTTGGGATGGAACAAACAAAATCTGCATCCAAGACACTCTCACATGTCACACACCCACTGAGCTTTTTACCCAATATCAACCCAGAAATATATTGCTGATATGTATATCATATTTCTCTGGACTTCCACTCCAAAATTGCTGACAGAAGTGTGTAATTAGGAATCAGATGCTTATGAGGTAAAGCCATATTTGTCATTGGCGAGTTGTCATTCTCTTGAAGCCACTTTTCAATTGCTTTCCGATCATATGTGTATCCATCCGCAGCAACACAAGGATCATCCATCACATCCTGCATCAAAGATAGTATAATAAACATCTTTAAGAACATTAACAAGATTGTTGGATACGGCATGTATGTAACAAACATTTTGCAAACGTAAGCTTAGGTACATGTGTGACTATCATGTGTGTTTGGGTTAGCTCATTTTGAAGAAATAATCGCTTATTTTCATAAGCTTTACGAGAGAACTTTTAAAAAATAAGCAATTATTTCTCCAGAATTAAGCTTTCCCAAACATACCTGACTTTATTGGAATAAGCTAAGAACAACTTATTCTGATAGGATTCTCCATGATGTCTATAAAAATAAGCTGAAAGTAGCTTATATGAAGACACAAGCTATTTCATAAGCTTAGTATAAGCTCTTTTGAATGCCCCCCAAAATCCTAATATGGACGAAATGTTCCTTATGTTTTTACCAAATCCGTTTCCAGAATCTAAAATATCTTTTTTTTTTAACCCAAAATGGTAGCTGATCCTTTTTTTTTTTTTTCTTTTCGCAGCATAGAAAATCAATACATTCTCATCATGGAATATTTAATTACCTGAAGTATTGGACAGATAAAGTGATTAGGAGGTTTTGACTTAACAGTAATGCTTGGAGTAGAATGCTGGAACCTATCAGAAACTTCTTTCAATCTCTCTAGTGTTGGAAGCACGTGATCTTGTAAATCCGGCCGGTCTCTTCGTCGAAGTTCGGCACAGCTAAGTCCTAACCGAGCCAAGTCCAGTGTCTCTTGAAATGGCCAAGTCCCTGCCTCTGGATCCAATATATCACTTAAATTCCCATCATCAATTGCTGTTTCAACCTTATGAGCAAGTGCTATTGCTGGTTTTGCTGTCAGCAACTGTAAGATCACCATTCCAAAAGCATAAACATCAGATTTTGGAGATATTAACCCTGTCCTTTGATACTCAGGATCTATATAGCACAGTGTCCCAACAGGTTCTGAATCCTTATACATGGTAGACAAGTTATCCGAATCGAGCATCATAGAAAGGCCAATATCACCAATCTTGCTGACAAGGTTTCGACCAAGCAAGATGTTTGCCGGTTTCAAGTCACGATGGATGATAGGTTCTGGTTTAGAGCTGTGAAGAAAGGAAAGAGCCGATGCAACTTCCCAAGCTATTCGGAACCTATCAAACCATGGGATCGGGGCAGTACTGTCTTTTCGGAGTAGTCTGTCCTCCAAGCTACCATTCTCCATGTATTCATACACGAGGCATCCCTGATTAGGACATGCGCCGAGAAGAAGAAGCAAGTTTGGATGACGAATTCTGCTCAATATCTCTAACTGGAAGCAAAAAGAAGACACAAATAAATCCTTTTGTGTGGTTCAATTCTAGTTATATACGCATTATTAATGTACTTTTCTGTTGACCACTGTCAATATTATTATTATTTGAAAGTGTTATTATTGAAGTTTGTTTAAGTGAAAGGAAAAAGCATGAAAACCACCAACTTCTTTGAATTGGTGGTATCTTGTAAAGAAGAATGAAAGAAAACAAGTATCTACACCAACTTTTTTATGACAGGGAAATGGAAGTAGTGCAGAATGGTTAATCTTAAGAACACTAAATTAGTCAATTTGACCAAAAAAAAATCATATTTAAAATAGGATTATAAACATGGATATATTAACAAGAAAATAAGCAACTTGCCATCTAAAATGAAAGAAATATTTTCAGCAAATTAAAGCATTCTATACTGTCTTATATGAGGAAAAAATATTTTGGATATCAATTTTATTAATATAAGTTCCATAATCCATAGTCCATACCTCCTGCTGGAATTGCTTGGTTTTGCGGTTTCCATTGGAGTTGAGAACTTTAACAGCAACAGTTGTATGATACAAAGTGCACTTATACACCGTTCCATACGCTCCCATCCCGATTTTCAGATCTTCAGAGAATGATGAAGTGGCTGAGACTATTTCATCCCATGTAAACTTCCGGTACTGGGGCGTGGAACCAGTTAGAGCATCCTCCAGTTTTTCTTTCTCTTTAGCAGCACGAATAGCTTTCAACTCGGTTTCTTTTCTTTCTGCAGCTTCTCTTTCAGCACACTCTTTCAGATAAGCAGCTTCTCTTACTGCAGCTTGATATTTCTCTATTTCTTGTCTTGCTAATTCTTTGGCCTTCTCCTCCTTAGCAATAATTTCCTTCATTTTCACGAATTCCTCTGATCGCCTAATGCTTAAGTCCTTTAGCTGCTTAACGCAATAAAGGGTGTTACACCATTCAACAATGTAAGACAATACAATGGAATTCAATTCCAGGAATATGGAAGGAGAATTCATTCTCAAATTGCTATTATACGGTATTACATCTTGATGAGAACTAAAGAAAAAAAAAATGATAAAAAAAGGAAGAAACTAGGGGGATGAAACAGGACTAGGATTCCTTAAAAATGTTGTACTCATTAGATAGCAGAAATGGTAGAGAAGAGAAGCTAGAAAATGTTTTGGCCATAAGAAAATATAATATATTTACCTTTCGCGATGCATCAATATTCTCACTTTGAGCTAATGCGTGCATTCCTTGGGCATGTCTTAGTTCAATTCTCAACTTTTCCAACTCAAGGTTAAAATCAGCCTGATCAAACAAATGACATAAAAGAAATGTAGTGAAAAGCAGAGAAGATATGAATTATTTACCCCAATTTAAATTTAAATCATAATTCATAAATATATATATAAGTTGGAGATAAGTAACATTTCATCAAGTCAAAAGAAAGATTTTCAGTTACCTGCCTATTAGGTGACAAAAGTTCAGTTGCTTGTGGCACATCTTTGCCAGAATTTTGATCATAAATCCAAGATTCAGGATCTGAAATAATGCTTTTGCAGCTGGAGGCCCGACTCAGAGCACGATCAAAATCCGAGTTTCTAGCAGAACTAGTAGTGACATTTTCTCTCCCAAGATCTAAAGACTGGCCTCTAGAATGCATATTGTCAATCATACTAGAAGTCGTGTTTAAAAGGGTCTGATTTATACTTGAAAGAGCTTGAAATCGCTGCGTTGCTAGGGAAGAGGAATGTAAACCAGTGTATGACGAAACTGAGCCAGATTCTGTATACATAAAAAAATTTGTAGTTATTCTATTACAGGGAAGTAAATTTTGATGTTTTTCCATGATACACCACAACCTTAAATTTCACAAGAAAAGGATAGCACATCTTTGTACCAGTCCGAGAGGTTGAAGTGTAGTTTGATGAGCTGCTGGAGGAGAAACTGGTTTCACTAGCATCGTCTATAATGCTTTCACCAACTTGCATTTCTGATGGATGTATGGATAGTTTTCCTTTCGAAACAGCATATACAGTACAAAATCTTGGAGTGCATGCTGAGATTTTTGCAGACGTGCCCTTGTGTTTACTGAAACAAGACATCATTAAGATAATTATAAGATTTTTGAATGATTTGTTCTTGAAAATCGCTAAAATGCATAACAATGAATGCAAGAATAAAGTGTAACAATTGCTACATTATAGATAAGAACATAAGATGATAATGTTGCTCCATGTTTCCTTTAACAAAGACCATATACTCAACCTACTTGCTAGATCAGTGGCTAGTGAAATCAGTAATTCAAGGTCCAAATGATGCCTGCTTCCAGAAAACTTCTGTAAATCACTTAAATTTTGCAATTACAAAAGTTATGTTACTTCAGACTGCAGAAATTAAATACCTTTTAAATATGCCACGAGATGAAGCTCCAACAACGAGTTTTGTTACAGCACCCTTAGCTACTTCCTCTGCTATTGCAGTGGCTACATCGTCTGATTCAATCACCACAACTTCCACATGCACCTGCTCCAACAATATAAGAATGTAAAGATCCTATATTGCATTGATTATTGTTCTAATCAATCTTCATGAACAATAATATTTGACCTTTCTCTGCTCACACATTTTCTTGAAAGGTAGAAGCATTTGATCTGTTTGCCACTCGACTTCCCTTCTGAAAGCAGTTGCTACATCATCACGCACTTGTGAAATAGGGATCATATTTCCCACTGGCAGTACAAAAGTGTTGAATTATTATACTGAAATAATCTTATAAAGTCCTCCGTAGATAATTTATAACAATCACTTGTAGTCATTTACACAGTCAAATTACTTGTTATTGAAAACCTCATACTCATAGTATGCCACATAAATCACTAATCTTCTCATGCTGAAAAATGTATGCAACACCCTGAACTTTTGGTCATTTGTAAATAAGCACCAGGAACTATCTTTTCTTCCTAGGTAGACCTTAACTTTCATCTATTTGCAATCAAGCACCTCAAACATTCATTTCTTCCCAGTTAAGCCCTAAATTTTCATTCATTTGCTAATAGACATCTCATACTTTTCATTTCTTCCTCATCGAACCTTGAGGGTTTGTTTACTTTGTATTTTCATTTTTTATTTTTTATAGATGTTTGGTCTAAAGGAGGAGAGAAGATGGAAAGAAAAGTAGTGTTTTGTGTTAAGTTTGTAAGGGAAGAAGAAAGATTTTATAAAATGCTCAAAATATATTTTAGTTGTTTTTACTTGTTTTCATTGCTTGCTATACTCAAACAACAGAAAATAAAATGAAAACAAGATGATAGTTTTGTATTGTAATTGTTCATAAAAACAAAAAAAATAAAAATGCAAAGTAAACATGGCCTAAATTTCTCGTCTTTGCATGTTTAACATAAGGACAAATTTTACCAACATGACAAATTTAAGTTTCATGAAAAAGTATGGGCCTATGGAGTACCTGTTTGCAAAAAGTAGAAGTTTAAGGTATAATCAGGAAAACATGAAAGTATGAGATGCTTGAACGTAAAAGGATGAAAGTTTAAGCCTTAAGGTCTAACGAGAATAGTCCTTGAAAGTTTTGAGAATAGATCAAACCTCATAAACCAAATTCCTCAGAATACAAGCATAATTGTTGCAGATATGGATGACAGTTAGAAGTATTTAAATGTCATAAGAAAATATTTTCAAATTTATTTAAATGTACAAAAGTGTTACTTTCTTGAGCATAATATAAACGCATATATTACTTGGCGTTGGAACTCCTTTTATACCAGCATGAACGTGTATGAGTTTGAAGATAATCATTCCCTCGGGAACAAACTTATTAAGTGCCCACTGCACCACATATTTGCTTTTCTTGTTACCCTTGATTGCGAGAGCGACAACCGAAGATGACAAACGCCGTGATTTATTATTTTCATCTGCCTCTCGAATTCTATCCATCTCTCTTCCCTTGTGAAGAAGAGAGTCAATTATCTATGAAACTGGAAAAATAAAAATATGAAGAATAGCATGTTACTGGCAGGCACTAAAAAAAGGATATCCAACAAACAAAACAAAAATACTTAAATTTCTAATGAAAACACTTGCAGCATAAATTTCTCAAATCAAACCTAACCAATCCACAAATGTAGTGAAAACTTAGACACACATGAAGAAATGAGAACTGTATACATGTTTTTTTTATTTTTGGGAAAAAAAAGAAAAGGGGGAAAAAGTTTCCAGCTGATTGGATAAATAGCCAGTTAAATCAAGGACAAGGGTTTCAACTTTCAAGCTTCAAATTCAAATAATTGAATTCCTGAATTTTACGAGGACAACTTTCTTTTTTTTCTTCCATGTAGTGAACAGGGGAACTAATCCCAGAAAGAGAGACAAAGTTTTTTTTTTTTTTCAATTTCCATGGTTGAACTTGAATACCAAGCCCCAGAAAGAACCAAGGGCATATTATTGTCCAATTTCAAAGAGAGTGAGGAAGATTCAGAGACCCATATGCTAAAAAATAAAAAATTAAAAGAAATAAATAACTCACCTTAACTAACAGGTTTTAAACTAAGCAGCCAAACCAGTTGAGTTGAAAGTTGAAACTATGAAGAAGCGTCTCAATTTTTGGGTGAAAAAGATTGTATTGTCATCACTGTTCTTCTCCCAATTGAAACTGGTTTCCAAAATTCAAACTTTGGCAGAAACTTAAAAGAGGAAGGAACAGAGTGAAACATAACAACTCATCTCAATGGCAATGGCCCCATAAAGCCTTCTTAGTATTAAATTAGAAACATGAACTTCGCCATGCCTTCAGACAATGCCCATCTCCCGAAGGAAACTGTCACTGTCTCATTGAGTTGAGGTTTTTAATTATCAAAATTGTAAATAATTCAACAACTTCCAATTAAACAAACTTAGCTTAGCTAATTTTATTTTATTTTATTTTATTTTTTAACATATGGACAAGTTTTTTTAATTTTAATAGAAATTTAGATAAGAAAATAATGTCATAATTCAAGACAGAGAAAGCTTTAGAAAAGTACTTATAGAAATATATCTTATTAAAAAGAGACAAATGAAAATTTAATCTTAATCTGATTTGAAACTATATCTTACTTTACTTAACTAACACTTTTAAATTTAAATACTTTTCTCATATAAAATAATTATGCTTGAAACAGGTAAAATTACAATACATGAACAAAATTTTCACTTCAATTATTTAATACAATTGAGTATCAGAAAAAATCACTATTATAATAAAACTCTCACTTCAATTATTTAATGCACTTGAATATCAATTTAAAGAAATTGGTCAAGTGAATTAGATAAGATCTCACGTATCACAAGTGAGAATCAGGATTTGACCTGAAAATTGTTTATTAGTCTAAACAATTTTGGAGAAATTATAATCATATCATTTTTATTCCTCTTCATTTATTTTTACCTTTTTTTCTTTTTCATTATATTACTTATTACATTTCTTACTTTTATATCTTGTAATTTTATTTTATTTTTGTCTCCCTTTTTATCCCTAATAAAATACCGGTTGATAAGCGGTTGGTGGTTGTTGAGGTTTTCATTTTTGATCTTTTTTGTGTTTGGATTCAAATTTTCAAAGGAGCTATGTGGACATGTCTACTTAGTCAATGCAGCAGCCGCCAGAGGCAAGCTGTTTTAGTTTTTTTCGTTGATGACAATAAATAATCATAATAATGATAATAAATTAAGAATTATTTTATCATTTTAATCATGTTGCCAACAAAATAGTACATGTAAATTATGATTAACAACTAATTAAATTGTATGTGAAGAGAAATTATTATGTAGTGAGTAAATGAGAGGTTTAATAATATACATAAGATATAATAAAAAAAATATCAATTCAATTATTGTTAATATATGTTTATGTCACGAGTTAAAAAAATTCATAAATTAATAATATATAATGTATAATAGTAATTTATAGTTATTAGGGATTTATGGTGTAGTAGTTATACATGTCACTAGAATAAGTGCGTTTGAGTTTTATAAATTTGATGTTGGCAAAAATCAATGCAAATATGATTTGATGTTGACAAAAATTAATCCAAACATGCATGATCGCGAGTGCTACTTTTGGCACCATAAGACATGCTGGGCGCACTATAGTTGCCTTTTTTTCGAAAATTGTCCCCGAAACGGTTTACAGACATCGTTTCCCTGAGGGGCTGCGATACAGTAACCACTGTATTGCTATTTTTAAATTTTTTTTTTGAATTTTAAAACCGATACAACAATTTGATAAGCAATTTGACGGGGGATATGAGGACAGTTTCACACGGGAAGAAGATACATGACGTTGAACTAAATTTTCAAATTATGTGTTCAGTGACATAGTGTTGTCCATAATCAACTAAATTGGGTAAAACATCATGGTCTTCATATTCCTCAACATTTTCCATTTTTTCATCTACATTCTTCAATTCTTCTTCAAAATTATCCATTTATGCATAATTAATACATTTATAAAATTATAATTCTAAATTTTAAACAATGCAAAATAAGTGCTATGTAAAATATGTTTTTTTTTAAAAAAGTAAGATTTCTGGAAACCGTTTACAAACGATTTCTAGATACTATTTCAAAACGGTTTCTAGAAACCGTATAATTTTTAAATTAAAAAAAAAGTAGCGATACGGTTTTTGGTTACCGTATCGCAACCCTCAGCAAAACGGTTTCTGGAAACTATTTCGAGAGCAAATTTGAAAAGAAAAAAAAAACAACTATGATGCGCCCAACATGTCCAATGATGTCAAAAGTAGCACTCCACAGTTACTTTAGTTGAGTTTTTTTTCCGTGTGACCTATTGTAAGACTTCTCATCACTTTTTAAGATGGTAGCTTTTATAAGGAGAATTTGTATTTGTATTTACATGTAAAATATATGGAAAAATATTTTATTTTTTAGAAAAAAAATTCTTGAAAACTCCAATTCAAAAAGTAACAAAAATTACATACTACAAATAATATTTGCGAAATTTTTATAAGTTTATAAATTTTCATAAGATCATTAAAAACAAAATCTGATTCCGACATAAATAATGCTTATAACTTCGAAAACGAAATACATATTTAATAATTTATGAGTGCCTGTGTAGGTTTTGGAATTCAATTATAATGAAGAAATTGTAACAACCTGGTCTGGTTCTAGAAAAGATTATTTTTTACATTTTGTTTTCTTATTGGTGGTGGGATCTATCCTTGTTCAACTTAACTTCATGGCTTTTTCTCCCTTAAGTAATTGTCGTTTGACAATGGAAAATTAAGATTTAAAAAGAATCAGAAAATGTTAGAGAAGAAGGCCCACAGAACCCCACTTGAAAAGATCTTAGTAGTTTAAAATTCCAATTGGATAATAAATTTTTCTTGCGTAACTGTGGAACTTTAAAAAAAAAAGAAGCTTTTCATAATCAAAAGAAGAAGAAATCAGTTTTTCATAATGAGAATCAAAAGTTCTTGCGTAACTGTGGAACTTTTCAAAAAAAAAAGTTTTGTTAATAAGTACGAGTTTGATTTCTGTTGTTAAAAACAGTTTTCCGTTTTTAAAAATAAGATATTTTTACTAAAATAAAAAATAAGATAATTACATCAATTCCTTCTGAGATTTGTCTATATTATATTTATCCTATCAAGTTTTTAAAATTACATTTATCCTTCTGAAATTTCTACCTTCATTACAAAAATAGTAAAATCAAGTAAAAGTAATAAATGGTAAAATAATTTTTTTTTAAAAAAAATAAAATATGTATAGTAACACCATTTAAAAAATTAATATTAGGGGAGTTTGTGTAATTTTAAAAATTGGAGGAAGATAAATATAATATAGATAAATTTTAGGGGAGGTTAGTGTAATTATCCCTAAAAAATATATATTAACTCTATACCACACAATCAAAATGTCACACACATATCTTTCCACTTGGGCAAGAAGCTGATGATGTTAATTGTTATACCCTTGGTTCCATGACCACCCTGTTGATCGGGGGTATTCCTGTCATTTCGGTCTGTGTTTCTTCTAGTTGTTGTTCTGGAAATTTCAAACTACTGTGGGTTTCAATAAAGTTACGTTGAAGGGATGCTTTTGCAATATCTTCATTTTAAGCTTTATTACAAAGATACCCTTATTCTTTTTTCATTTTGGTAAATGATACCCTTTCTACAGCTCTCCAAATGTATCTTCTCTTCTTCTCATATTACATATTTTCTTTTCCTCATTAGTGATTAAGTAAAATATTGAAGAATTAACTAATATTCTAAGGACTAGTTTGACGGTAAAATCTGACAATAAATATATTTGGATAGTTGTTAAAATGAGGTTTGAGTATTAAAAGATCTAAAAACGCATATTACAATGAGAAACACATATTGCTGTTTTAAACCAAGGAGTGATCACTAGGGCACTAACCCTGGAACTAACGGACTCAGTTGAATCCGCCTAAACCGATCTATCACACCAAACGCAGAAAACGAAACGCAAAATAAAGTAAGTTGCAAAAAAAGCCCATAAACGTAAAAGGACGAGCTTTCATTTTCCGCTGACTCCAATATCGGTTGACTCCTCCAGGCGCTTGGTCCCACCGAAGGAAGGTGACCCACCCCACAATCCACATCCCCATCCCTAATTTTTTTCTTCTTCAGATCTGTCTCTTGAAACGAAACTGCACTCTTCTCTTTTCTCTCCATCCACACACAATTCTTCATGTTCTTACTTTGCTTTGGTTTCTCAGATTAGATGGAGGAAAGGAATCAATCGCGTTACGTTAAGCTGACCAAGGACCATGTTCCTCTCGAAGATATCAAGCCCGGTGAACTCAATCAGCCAATTGAGGTTCCCCAGGTCTGGCTTCCCTTCTTCCATTCAGATTCGCGTTGCTTTTCCTTCAATTCCATTTTCGTCAATTTACTCTTGTCATTAGGTTTTGTTGAATAGGCACGATTCATTGATTCTTTAGTATTCTTCTGTGTGTGGGGAGAAAACCTGTTGAGGGGTTTCTGGCTGCAATTCTAAACCTAATTTTACACGATCACGAAATTCAATTCTAGTTCTCTAAGTGAAAGGAGCAATCGAGAGTGGCTCAATTTTTTTTGCATTTGCAATTGTGGAGATGGGGAAGTGTCGATTGTGTCAAATGGCGACATGGGGTATTATCTGGATTGGGTATGATTTATATGCAAAAGATACTTCACCTTGAGCTTGAGGCCTAGATAGAGCAATGAGGTCTTTCCTGAAAATGAATTTGATGATTAATAGGTTGTAGATTGTGGTGAGATGGTTCACTAATCTTGTTTCGGTATGAAAATAGAAGAGGAAAAAGAAAGATTCTGACATTTTGTTAAAAATACTAGTGGAAGTTCCTCCTAGAAACAGCTATAAACTTGCAGAACCTTGTAGATCTGCACCTCCCTGCCCCAAACGCCCCAATTTCCTCCCAAATGACAAATAATCTTTCTCTCAACCCGTCAGTTCTTCTTTTTATCCCAGTCCAACTAACTCACTCCCCCAATCCCCTTTTCTTGTGAGTACAAGAATGCAGAAAATCATTAAGAATGCATGATTTAATGATGAAAAAGGGTCAGTGAATTCATACTTAAAATATCATCCATTTCCTCCACTTTATAATAAACACTCTGGGAATTCCCAAATAGTAGATATTTTGTTTAGTTTTTAGAATCAGTTCCCATTTGTTTAATTGGTTTTGAATGGTAAACTAACACATGGTGTTGGGGTTACTAATAACTTGCACATAACTTAGGGTAACATATTGGGATAGATATTTCAAGAATGAATTGGGATTAAGTTTCTATTATTCCTTTGAAGTTGACAGCCAGCATATAGCTTTGTTGAATCTTTGATGATATTGTAAGTGAAAGCAAAATGAAAATCTAAGATAGATGTTCCTGTGCTTCTTTTGTGTGAGTTTAATTTAAGTTGGTATTTGCTCATGGTTTTAAAAACTTTGCAGTTGGCCGTTCGCAAGTGCATGGAGTGTGGCCAGCCGTTACCTGAAAGCTATGCACCTCCTGCTGATGAACCTTGGATGACTGGGATCTTTGGTTGTGCTGAAGATAGGGAAAGTTGTAAGTTAATGCATAACAAGTTGTCAATTTTTACTGGAATCACGGTGTTATTTATGATCTATATTGAACAAGTCAATTGAGTCCCGGGACTAATACTAATCTAACTTCATATGCTTCTGTTGACCAATGATCCTGACTATCAAAATATGTTAAATTATGGTTGGCTATAACGTATGCTGGAATATGAAGGATTTGTTTATACAGCTGTATAGCAGTATTCACAATTGCAATGAGTAAGAAAGTTTCTTGTTTTTATAATATCTCACCTTACTTGCAGGTTTGACAGGACTGTTTTGTCCTTGTGTATTATTTGGGCGAAATGTTGAAAACTTGACTGATGACACTCCTTGGACTGGGCCTTGCGTTTGTCATGGCATTTTTGTTGAGGGTGGAATTGCTCTGGCTGTGGCAACTGCTATCTTTAATGGTATGATTGACCCAGGGACACAATTCCTCATTTATGAAGGTCTATTTTTCACTTGGTGGATGTGTGGCATTTACACTGGTCAGGTTCGGCAGAACTTACAGAAGAAATATCACTTGAAGGTATGTGTTGAAATTATTTTTCTCTTGGACTAGTAGTGAACTTTAACGATGGAATAGCATATATCAAATATTCCTCTACTGAGAAATATTGCTTCTGCTTATTGCATATATGTAATGTAAACTTCATTAGATGCTAAAATAATGTTTCTTTTGTCTGAGTCTGTTCTTTTTTGTGTAGCCTTGCCTTATGTGAAAAAAATTATGTGATGACATGTGACCTTTTTTCTTTAACTGGAACAATAAGTTTGAACTACTTAATTGGTAAGGATACAAATATTTACTTGCGTACATGATTCTAGTGTTATCCTTGTTGAATTGTAATAGAAACTTCAACAAGTGGTGTCAACGGTCAAGTGTCAACAATTTCTTACCTACTACGGCATTTGAGAAATGATGTTTTTCTTACAAAATATTTTTTAATGACATTGTCACTCGTTTTATTATGATTGTAAAGTTAAATTTGTTTTAGAATATACCTCACCCACAGTCTGTCAGAGCAGAGAGGCGCCAAGAGGCTGGTCCCTTGCCGTAGTGTCTTAGGTTTGGTGCCTTTTGCTGCACAGCATCATTTTGCATCTCATCTTTACTCTTATCTGTTGTCACTGAGAGCATCTGAAGTATAAATCCTTGATAATCTCTAACTGTATGAACAATTATTTTTTTTCACCCGTTTCTATTATGTCTTCTTTTACATTGTTTTTCTTTCGCATGTCTCTGTTCCTTCCCCATCACATCAATTATTTGCTTACCTCTCTCTCTCTCTTCCCTAGTCTCTTTTACACACTATTTTGGGGGTGTTACACGATTTTCTTCCATAGATAATTTCGTAATCCACATCAGTTTGTGGGAACAGAGCCATCTATTATTTTCTAGAGGTTATTAACTTATTATCACCCAAAAGGAGGAGGAGTTGGGTTCTAAGACTCAACATGGGGGATGGCGGAAGAACCCTGCTCAATTCAATGTCACCAAAAGGACAAAGGCTTAATGGCTGCCTTATTATTTCATAAAGGGGGTCAAATTCTGTATATAGAAAGCATTTGTTTTACTCGTGTCACCTAGCAGCATATACTTGCACAATATTTTGAGTTTTGACAATCATTTCCTATAGCGTTATGGTTCAGTCAGAACATGAACTTGTTTTGGCTTTCAACATTTTCTTACTTTATTTATTTGATGAGTGCAGAACTCACCGTGTGATCCGTGTTGTGTACACTGCTGCATGCACTCGTGTGCCCTGTGTCAAGAGTACAGGGAGATGAAGGGAAGGCTCTCTGACAATGGTTTCTCAGAAATGACCGTTGTAAATGCACCTCCCATTCAACAGATGAAGTCCACTGATGATGACAAGGAGACTCCTGAAACCTCTTCTACGTCTGCTAACAAAAATGAGCATATTGACATGGAAATTCAGGCTCTATAGGATATTAGCGTTTTTAATATATATAAAAAACATGACATTTGTTTTCAAATTTTGGTTGATAAGTTTATAGGGAATTATTTTCTTCGAGCATCGGGTTGAATTCCCATTGTTTCATAGGACATGTAGATCACAGTCACATGTAGGCAAACACACTTGCTTTCAAGGGACAACTTATACTGAAACTGAATCCATATTTTGATTTGATTTTTCTTTTCTTTTCAATAAATAACCAATCCGATGTGATGCAAACGAGGGATGTCAACAAGAGTCTTCTAAGAAACAGATATTGGGTCTGTTTGGATAGTAATTTGGTAGAATAAAGTTTGGTAAAATGAAGTTTAGTAAAATGAAGTTTGGTAGAATGAATTTATGTTTTGGAATGATATTGTAAAAGTGAGTTTGATACAATGAAGTTTGTTTGGATAGATAAAGATAGAAATACTTTTGCATATAAAATTACTAAAAAAGACATGATTTATAATTAAAAAAAGGACATGGAAAAAGTAATGAGAGTAATAAGGGATAGAGTTGTAAATTGCCTTTTTACTTTTGCAAAATGAGAATGAAAAGTAGGTAAATATTACTTGAGTTAAACATCCTTTTGTTCAACTGAAAACAAAAAATTCCAAGTGAAAAAATTATCCAAATAAGTTTTTATTTTTTTAAACTTTCTTTTGGTGCTCTAAATTCTTTTGCCCAACTAATCCAAACGGGCACATTGATGGTGGATGGAACCTCTCTATTGATGGGTGTTGCCTTAAACTCAAAACTGTGGAAGAACTTGAGTAGCCGGAGTATAAACTTGAAAGAGGAACCGCTCGAATCAGATATAAGAAAGAAGATTAAATTAATTATGGTTCATGGAAGTATCATGTAATTATTCAACTAATTTCAGTTGTTAGACATGGCATATTAACTTATAAAGTTGGTATCTCTGAAACTTACTAGGTTAAATTGAAGATGTGAAACATGGTGTGTTTGGTACAACTTGCTTATAGTTTATTTAGAAGCTTATAGTTTATAAGTAAGTAGAGGTATTTGGTAACAACTAGCTTATAGCTTATATAAGCTATAAACTAGCTTATATGAAAAACTACTTCAAGTAGCTTATAGCTTATGAAAAGTAGCTTTCAATAATTCTTTCCTATTTTACCCTCTAGTCATTTATTACATGTTTACTCTATCAAATAATTTATTACATGTAATTATTACTTATCCTTTTAAGTCATTTAACAAATATAAACTACTTAATAAGCTAATTTTACCAAACATCTATATTCAATTATAAGTCACAAGTCATAAGCTATAAGCTACAAACTATAAGTCATAAATTACAAGCTATAAGTCATAAGCTATAAACTATAAGCTAATTTTATCAAAATGAGCCTAAGAAAGAATCCATAAAGAGAAGTATTTGGTGTGCTATTTATTAATCATCATCCTCTAAGGCTTTTCCTACTTCGTGGGGCTTGGTATTCTATTTATTTTTGCTCAAAATTTGATAACTATGCAAGTGATGCTATTTATGGTAGAGTGGGCAGACTAACGCTTGCCAATTTGAAAAGACGTTTTTATTGGGATTTGGGGATGTGGAGGACAACCTAGAAACAGGACGAAAGTCAAAGAAATGGAAAACCTCATCAAACACTTCCCAAAATTCTAAAAATCGAAAATTGTCAAAGAATCAAAGGTCTGAAATTCTGTTCACAAGGCACATAAAGATCAGAAATAATAGTTGCAAAATTATGCTGCTCTCAACACAGAAAAGCATTTGTTGAACTCGAATTCACGATGTACAGCACCAAAGCATCTGATCATAAAATGTCCCAAAAAAAAAAAAAAAAAGGAGAGAATGTCATTTTAATGGACAATTAATAAATTGGTTCCTTTTGTTGCATTTTTTTGAATCATTTTACTCCCTCGTGTTGTAATTTTTTCTTTTATCACTTTGGTCTATTTTATAACACTTTTTAGACCTATATCGAGGGATAAAATGTCATTTTAGTCTTTGTGATAATTCAAATAGACAAAGTTAATGTAATCACTAAATTGGTCTAAAAAAGTAACATAAAAAACCAAAGTAAATCAAAATAAACATAGGGGATAGCAGTAAAACTTTCTTATAATGCAAAGACCAAACATGTAATTTAACTGGATAAAAATGAACCAGGTATTTTGTCCCAAATTTCTCCATTATGGATAAATTGAAGATAGACACCCGGATAAATTTCCGTCTAAATACCATCAACTAGATAACTGCATTTGTGAATCCACTCATCTGCAGATACAAGTGGAAAATTTGACCATACATCTGCCCATGTTCTAAATGATCTACAGGCTTAACTTCTGCACCATATCTCTTGCTGAGTCTTTGATAATCCTACACACTTACTAGCTTTATAATTTAAATCACAACTTAAAACATAAATTTCAGCTTCTTCAACAAAACAAAAGACTAAATATGATGGGTGGATCGATAAGAAGGTGAGTTAATGAATGAAAATTCAATCATCTGCATCTGCTGCAGAGGAATGGTGTGGAAAGGTTGAACACACATCTGCCCATGTCGTCTGGCCTTCAGTTAGCTCCTTAACAACATATGCTACCTTTTCCACATCAACACGCACTTGATCCTTGCTGTCCCTCTCTCGAATAGTCACTGATGAGGTTGAATCTACAGTGATAGCAAATGGCACACCAACTTCATCTGCCCTTGCATATCGTTTTCCTATTGATGTACCTATTATCAATTTCAACAGATATAAACAAAAATATCTATCATTAGTCTTCTCTTCACTTATTATCAAAACAAAATCCGTATAAACTTGATCATCCATCAGTATACTTTATTATATATTAATGGGAACTTGTTAAGTTTTTTTTTTTTACTTACTTGAAGTGTCAGTCTCAAGAAAAATTCCAGCAGTTTTCAATGACTTTTCAATTAATTTAGCAACCTCTTCATATTTCGGGTTCTGAACCAGAGGTAAAACTATGCACTTAAAAGGAGCCACAAGTGGAGGGAAGCGAAATACATTCAACTGTTCATCCCCAGCTTTACTTGACCTCTTGTAGAAAGTGTGTTCAAAGAGACAATAAATTATCCGTCCAATTCCAAAGGATGGTTCAATCACAGATGGTGTAAAAACTCGCACGTGCTCTTTCTTTCTTTCCTTGTGAATAGACACCATATTCTTCTTAATAGTGACGGTTTTGCCAAGTGTACACACTTCAAACTCCACTTCCCCTTTAGATTCTAGAGCAGCCTTCATATCCAAAGCTTCCTTCTCAGGCATTGCCTGCAAGAGAAGACTCCATAAGTCAAAAGAAATGCAAATAGCTCTACAGAGCGAGCCATGGTAGTATGGTACTAAACCCTATAAAATTACGCTTTCAATTACCTCGAGTGCTTCAACCACCATCCTCTGATTCCCCTTGAACGCCAGACCCAATTCTTTCTTTACTGGAGTTATAATCAGTTTCTGAAACAATTTGCAAACTAAGTCAATCAGTGACGAGCAAAGAAGACTTTTAGGGAATGTGCATGACGGCCCAGATATGTACATCCATCAATAAATAACATCTTCAGCATTAAACAATACCTCCACTTCCTTTGGTTCTGAATATCTCTCACGAGCAACTAGAGAAACACCGCTTTTCTCCTGAGGTATCATCAGGTAGAAAACCATTAGAAAGAGGGACATCTTTGCAGTTTAAATGAAATGAAATGAAGTTAAGCTAGTTTTTACGGAGTGAGCACGCAAATCATAAGTAGATCTATCAGCAATGCCGACAGATTCAATCCAACCATAGGAGCACTCGATCTCAGCATCCCAGCAGTCAACAGCATAATGAGCCATCTCATTGGCAAGATGTTGTCTAAATCTCAAGCGCTCTTTGTCAATGCCAAGACACGTCAAGAAAAGATAGATTCTCCCAATAAAATAACCCAGAGTCTCATTGTTGACAATTCCCTGGCACCATAGAAGAAAACAAGAATCACCAAAACAAGTCATAATCAATAACTCAGGAAACAGACAGAGTATGGTTGAATAACTTGAAGCCAACACACCTTAGAAACAGCATTCCCTAGACGAATTTTCTTGGCAGACTGACCAGATAATTGCTCCTCCCTTGGGAACATGAGAAACTCCAAGTCAGCAACTTCGGAGTACTTTGCATGAGACTTGTCTTCCGGGTCAACGAAGTGCTCAATCTCCGCCATAGTGAATTCACGGACCCTGAGAAGGCCCTGTCTGGGAGATATCTACGTACACATATAGAAATCAACAAAATAAAATCCAATCAAACAACACAAACATGCACAGAGACTTCACATTCTAAAGAAACTACCACCATATTATTCGTTACTTTTTTAAAAGCAAAATTTGGAAAAAAGAGATTCGTGAATGGGGCTTTAACAATTACTATAAAATGAAAAGTATTACACTACAATAGAGTTTGTCAAAATGATTCATCAGGAGTCTCTAACACTGCCGCCCCCATCAAGAAACGTGTTTTCCTCAAGGAATGTATCAGTAAACTTCCACTTGATTACCTCCATACATTCCCATGTAGCTTCTTCAAGAGGCTTGATCTCTCGATGAATCAACCACTGCTAAACAGCCACCTCCTTGTTCTGGTCTCATGAAGAGCTAGTCTCAGTTGCTTTCATCAATAATATCAGTTCCTTACAAAGAGATACTCAATTATTATTACTGATTTCTTCTTTCTCTTTCTTGATTGTACATTCACACTGATTTGGAGGAGAGAGGAGCAATATTCCATAAACATTTTATTGTCTCCCCTGTTCTTCATACTTTCTGATTCTGTTTCTACTAGTATGCCGCCCAAAACTCCTAAACTGTAGCAACGAATTGTTTTACTGTATGATTTTTTTTTTATTTCATTTTAAGTTGTTCTCAGTTCTCATATTATATTTCTTTCAGGTACAAAAATGAGCTGCAGAAGCAAGATAAGGATAACTTAAGGATTCTGCTAGAAAAGCAAAAAACATAAATTAGCGAGAAGTGAGAAAACTATCTGAATGGCTGCTTCTCTTGAGTTTAGAATTTCTGGTTGTAATTGATATTAATTTTTCATACTGCAGGTTACACCAGAAATTAGTAGAGAGCTAAACCACAGCAGCAACGGAGGTGAGAATAAGCAAGATCTTATGTCAATATATATCCTTTTCTTTTTCTTCTTTTTACCATGCTTTTCTTTCATAATGTTAATGACGAAAGGTAGTTTCTCCTTCTTTTTTTTTTTAATTTAAATTTTCAGAGTTATGCAATTCTTTGTTGTTGAAATCATGTGAGATTAAGTATTGGAAAAGGAAAAGAATAGAAATCCAAATTGGTATAAACTTGAATCATTATTGCATTGCTGGTTTAGTACTATATTTATTAGGATAACAGAATCAATCTTAAAACCATGCAACAGTAAATTGCAAAGGAACGTACCTCATTTCGAAAAGCCTGGCCAATTTGTGCAGCAGCAAAGGGAAGTTTGTTTCCATTGCGATAATACAAGTCCTTAAACTTGACAAATATCCCTTGGGCAGTCTCAGGGCGCAAGAAGGCAGGGCTAGAGAGACCGATGGAGGTTCCGAACATCAAATTGAAAGGGTAAGGATCAGATAGCGGATTCTCCGTGTCCGGTGCGGTGATTCCATACTCCTTAATCTTCGCAGCCAGTTGGTCCGCAGAGAAATCACCGAGCGTTGCCAGCACGAGCTTCAACTCTTCAGCTTTATCAGAAGACAGAGAGAGGTCACGTTGGAGCTTCTCGTTGCAAAAGTCCTTTAGAATGTGATCGGCGCGGTAACAAGTGCCGGTTTTCTCACTTCACCATCAGATCAGTGAACTTGTCTACGTGACCAGAAGCCTTCAGAACGATTTCGGGAGTGAGGCTTGTGCACTTCACTTCCATCATATTCTCTTCCAACACGAAATGCCGGCGCCAGAATCCGAGCACGTTAGACTCTAACTTCACGCCGGGATCGCCATAATAGTAGAGCCCGCCGACGCCTCCGTAAATTTTGAAGGACTGGTCATAGAACTGACACCGTTCCAGAAATTTCTGAAATGCTTCTCGGCTGTCTGCGCCGGAGACGGCGCTGGAGACGGCGGATTTCTGGTCTTTGCGGCGAGAATCCTCGGCGGCCATGAGGGAAGAGGATAGAGAGAGCGGAGGAAAATGAAAAAATTTAGGTCGTGTAGTATTACTTACTTCGGGCGCAAGAAACTAATAAACAAAAACACACATAATGTTCAAATCTGATGGGCCCGACAATAATATAATAATAAAAATAAAACACCTGAATTTGATTTTTTTTTTTTTGGGTTTTTTTTTTCTAGATACCCCTATAGTTAACCCTACTAAAATAGAAGATTCAACTGAGTGTGAAAAGGCTTGTTTTCCATATTAAAATCCTTTACAGACTCAAACTCTATTTTTTTTTTATGATTCCATTTTTCTATTGAATGGTAGTGTCTCTGCCCTTATAATAAGAGTTCTTTTATCTTGATAATATTACGCAAGTTAAAATTTCTTAATTAAATCTTTTTATAAAAATGGTTAAAGTTTTTTTTTTTTTTTTTTTTGTGGAAAAGAGGGGCAATGGTTAAAGATAGTAATAAGATAATATAAAAAAAAGTTTATAATAGGATAAATTACACCTACCTTTCCGAAACTTTTGGAGTATTACGGTGTCCCTCTGTATGTTTCCAAACATAATACAGACTTCTCCTACGTGTTTCTAAAACTACGTAGCTCTCCCTTAAATGATATCGACATTAACTTTGTAGGTCTTATTTATGAATTGACGATTTTATCCTTTATTAATAACAAGAACAACTCCACACCTCATCCCAAACCTTCTCAGCCTAATGAAACCCTTACATCCTTGTGCCCCTTCTTCAACCCGTGACCTCTTCAACGTTGCTTCCATTCTTCAAACCACAACCTCGTCACCGTTTTTAAAAGCTCGTGACCCTTCTTGAACTCTGCGATCTTCAAAATACTTCCTCAATCGCGCGACCTTCCCAAAACCTCGCGATCTTCTCAAACCGCAAATTGTTCTTCTTCCTCGTGAACTCTTCCTTCGATTTTCTTCATCTTTATCACTTAGGATTTCTAATTTGAGACCACTTCATCTTTACCTTCCAAAAGACATTTTTTAAGTGAACTTTCGAGATTTTAGTATGTTTTACTAATTAAACATTTTTTACTTTTAAGCCCCAATCACTTATTTTTAAAGTGAAAGTCTTTGATTTAGTATAGCTTTCTCAATTAAGGGTCAAATTGTCTTTTCATAACTATAAGGCCGTATGTAAGTCACATGTATGTTAAAAATCTAAAAAATTTTAGTCTGTTTATTTGTGCTTATCAAAATAATTAGAATAAAAAATAATAAGATTTTCTGCTTATTTTGAGAAGTAGCTACCAAGTTGCTTCTCAAAATAAGTAAAAAATCCGATTACTCTTACTATAGCCAAACATACATAGCTTCTGATTCTTATCATAATCACTTAAAAAAAATAATCAATTCTTTACGTAACTTCTGATTCTTATGATAATCACTTAAAAAAATCAATTCATTACTTATAAAAATAATAAATTATTTTAAAGTTTAAACGAACGGGCTATTAATCTACTTTCTTCTTTTATCATTCATATTTCTATTATAAAAAGTATTTTTTATACCATCCAAATATAAAAGATCAAAAATTGATTATGCTATGATCGATTATCAAAATAATATATTTTTTACAGCTAATTCAAACACGCTTTTTGTTTTTGTTTTGGGTTGCTTTTCAACTTGATTTTGAAAACCAAAATCAATTTTGGTAGAAGCAACTTTTGAATTAAAAATTTTATACTGATATTTTATTATAAACATGTTTTCGAGAAAAAAAATTCAAACCTAAATCATGTTATTTATTTTTTTTATCGGCCGAACACACTGTCAGTGATTATTTCAGAACATAAAGATTGAAAAATATATGCTGACAATTATGTTACTGATCAAAAGTAAAAAATAAAAAATAAAAAAATTATATTGTATAAAGTAACAAAGTATATCTGTGATTTTATTCGTGGGATATGAATAAGGACATAATTTGAATTTGAAGAGAGTAAATTTGAATCTCGAGCTTGGATATTCCTATGCCTTGAAAGATCCTGCTTGCAATGTAACTAGGGAAAATTGTATGAAGTTGTCTCAGCTAGTCAATTTTTGGGAATACCTCATTTCAAATATATTCATTGCTGAATCGCATCTTTGTCTGAATAAGATGCACTTGAATGCTTTTTTCATTCTCCTGTGTGTACATATCAAAACCGGGAAAATTATTAATTAGCTTCTCAACCAAAATAATTAGAGTCATTTTGACAAGCTAAGGTAACTTGGGGAGAAAAAATTAAAAAAATTGTTTGATAGCTAAAATGAGAAGAAATATATAATTCTGAATTCGTTTGAGCATTGTTTAAATTCTCAAATTTGTAACTAAAGAAATTAAACTTTCTTTTGCAATTTCCTTTATTTATTAATATTAAGAAGAAAAAGAGGTTTATGGCTGACCAATAAAGTAGTAATAACTGGAACAATGTCGAGAAGTTGTTGTAAGTACTCTTCTTCCTGTTTTGATGTGGTGGTTAGTTCTGTAACTTGATAAAGAATCCTTTCAATCTGCTAAAAAGTTTATAATCCCACAATTAATTTCTTGTAACATTTTGATTTTCGCATTACTAATACTTGATTTTTAACACTAACATTTCCATTCCAATATTGATGTGCCACGACGAATAATTCTATTACTTATTTTATTTCTGATTATTATTACAAATTGATTTGTTCGTTTAATTTATTTGAGTAAAAACTAATTAGCCGAAATAAACGGGAACGTAACCTGTGTTTGGAATTTCGTGATTAATGGTTCAATATTCTCCATTACTTTAATTGCTGTGTTTAAGGCTTCAGAGACGGACTCTGTGTCTGCCTGGAATGAGAAAAAGTATATCAAAGGTTAGTAATAATATAATAGGAATGGGAACTCTTTTTATTGGGGTCAATGAAACTCTTATTTGAGTCTTGAATGAATCAGTGTGTGATCCATTCCAAAACATACCTTAAGACCTTGAGTTAAAGGCATTGTGTTGGACAATGCTGACAACTTCCTTGTCAATCTGCCTATTGATTCTTCATTTCTTGTCTCCAATTTTCCCCATTCAATCAGAAGCCATAGTTCTCCATTCAGAATTTCATAAAGCTTCATCACATCTTTCACTTTCCTCAATTCAATTCTATTTTCTATTCTTATCTTTCTTAGCATCACCACTCTAACCCATACACTAAACAATTGTATCTGAAATTATCATACCAAATCTCCATTAATTTGAATTTGATGTGAAAATTAATTAAAATATATATATTAATTAATTAATACCTCTGCCGTATTTTTGACATTAGCCATGGCAACCTCAGCTCTTGCATTAATAAATCTCCATTGCAATAGTCTATTATGCAAAATCCTTAATCTATGGTACTCTTCTGACAACGCTACTTTCCTCTGCTTGAAATACTTGCACAATTTCGTTACGCTGCTGCTGCCTCCAACCGCTTTAGCCGGCGGCTCAGGAGCCACCGGAGAGCCGAGGGGTCGCCTTCCGGGTGACAGTGCCCATGCAGAAGGACTAAGACCACGCTGTAAGAATTTACCAAAGCCGTGATCTCTACTCTTTATATTCTCTTGAAACTTGTTTGTTGTACCAATAGTTGACGTGGGACTTATTAATTGATTGTTGTGAGCTCTCAATTTGGAAGTTGATTTTGAACGGTGGCCGTTGGTGAATCTTTCACTAGAGCTGAATGTTTGTGAACATCTCTCCGGGGTGGTTATAGCCGCTAGGTTGGTCCCACTTCGGCTGCGGACTAGGCGCTGCGGTGGTGGCACCACCTGCAGTTGGGTGCGGGTGGAAAGAGTAGTTGGAGCACTAGTTTTCTCCATGTGTGTGAGAGAGAGAGAGGGGAAGAAGCTAATAATAATAAGACAAAGAGGTGTTTGTTTAATTAGAAGTTGAAAGCACGTTGATGTTGATGTTGATGTTGACACTCACACAGCACAGCATACAGAAATGTTTGCACCGCACGTCCAGGTATTATATGAAATTCAAAGGGACATAACACCCATACTGCACGGCGCAGCCAAACATCACCATATTCGGACATAATCACATAGGAGTAATATATTCCTCTTTTATTCTTAAACAGTTTGTTTTAAGGTTTAAAAATATATTTTTAGATATCTTATTTAGTTTTTAGTTTTTGTTTTTAGAAATTTTTTAAAAATAATTTAATAAAATTTAAAATTTATTTGATTTATCATAATATTACGTGTAATAATATGAAAATATTTTTGTTGTATATAATATTATTTTTTATTTTAATTAGTTAATCAATAAAAAAGTAAAAAGATAACTAGTAGAATGACAACAATGTAATGCATTTATATAGATTAAGCAAAATATATATATGTGCAATGATTTAGATACATAATATTGACAACTTAAAGGGCGTTAGTTTCGAGCAATAAAAAATATTTTTAGACATCTTATTTTTGATAATTTGTATATTTCTAAAAATGTGTATTTTGAGCATTTTATAAGAGAGTGTTAGATAAAATTAACATAATTAGGAATACTTTTTGAATATCAAATGAAAAGTCCAAAAAAGAAAAAAATAAAAAAAATGGTAGTTACAAGTAAAATATAAAATAACTACATATATTCCCATGAGAAAGTAATTTACCCACCTTTTACCGTGGGAATAGAGATTATAGGAAATACAAAGAAAAAATATTCCCGAAAATAAATGATGCCGAAGAATCTTTTATTTAAACCTTGAAACAAACATGAAAATCTCATATTCTCAAAAATAGTTTTTTAAATCTTGAAACAAACGTTCCCTCAATTACTTGAACCTAACCCTAAACTTAAATAATAAACATCAATTTAAAGAGTTATTCGGTCATATAAATTTTTAAATATTATTAAATTAGTCTCCTAAAATTCACAAAATTTTTTAAAAGATTTACTTGGTGACACATATTTTTTAACTGATTAAATTAGTGACAAAGAAATTGAAAATTTTTAGGGTGCCATGGCTCCCCTGCCACAATAAAGGTGTGCCTCGGTTTAAAATAGTATTTGGCCTAAGTTTTATTTTTATTTATAATTATAATTATAATAAAAGGAAGAGAGAGAAAAGCCAAAAATAAGTTATGCAATACATGAGTTTTACTCTTATTTTTAATTAACTTATACGTATCAAATCGTTTGCGATCTAGAGTTGAACTCCAAATAATCAATACAAATAAATTTTAAGAAAAAAAGTATATTTTGTCTTCACCGGTATCCAAACATGTATTATCGTATGGGGGAAAAATAGATAAAATAAGCAAAAGGTTGGATATAAAGAGGCATCGTTAAAATTTTGTCTTTATACTATATAGTGATTTGGGACCGAATCCGTTCAAAACTAAAATCCCCGAAAAAAAAAACAAAAAAGGAAATAAAATGATTGGAAAATAAATAAATAATCAAAATTACAAACCACAATTTCGTAGATAGAGAAATAGATTGAAATTGAAACGAATGCGGAAGAAAGCACGAGACCCTCACAACACAACACTGCTTCTTCTTCACTCCACCACTACTTCTCATTCAGATTCAGATTCGGAATGCCATTCTCACAACAACCTCACTTCAAACGATGTCGTTTCCACCCCACCACCACCACCACCACCACCACCACAACAGTAACCCTAACCTTTCCCCGCCATTGAAAACCTGGCTCAAGATCAACTCCACCACCGAACCCCTCAACCTCAACCATATGCTTCTCTCCATGCACCTTCACTCCCTCTCCGACCCTAAATCACAAACCCTAACCCCCAATTTCACCTCAATGCACGACCTCACCCTCCTCTTATCCGACCAGCTTCTTCTCAAAATCCTCTCCAAGCTTCCCGATTCCCAGACTAACTCCAACTCTCTCGTTTGCAAGCGCTGGCTGAATCTCCAAGGACGCTTGCTTCGCTCCCTCAAAGTCTTCGATTGGACCTTCGTTTCTTCGGCTCGCTTGATTCACCGATTCCCCAACCTCAACCACGTCGATTTAGTTCCTGCCACTTTCGCTTCCGTTCGAAATTCCGGTATTTCGTTAACCCACCGGGTTGCCTCGATTCCGGTTCAACCTGCTTGCTGCTTCGGCGAGGAGAATCTTCTACCGGTTGAATCGGTGGACTCCGGACTAAAATCCCTCGCTTCCGGTTGCCCCAATCTAAGGAAGCTCTCCGTTGCCGGTGCCAGCGAGAAGGGGCTATTACGTGTCGGCGAGGAGTGTCCAACGTTGATGGAACTCGAGCTTCAGAAGTGCGACGATGCCGTTTTGCACGGCGTGGCTGCGTGTAGGAATTTACAAATTCTGAGACTCGTTGGAAGTGTTTATGGGTTTTACGAATCGGTGGTTTCAGATATTGGGCTTACGATTTTAGCGCAGGGTTGTAAGAGATTGGTGAAGTTGGAGCTAAGTGGGTGCGAGGGAAGCTTCGATGGGATTAAAGCGATTGGAAAGTGTTGTATCATGTTGGAGGAATTGACGATAGTTGATCATAGGATGGATGATGGGTGGTTGGCGGCGGTTTCGTTCTGTGAGAATTTGAAGACGCTGAAGATTCAGTCGTGTAAGGTGATTGATCGGAACCCGGGATTGGAGGAGCATTTGGGGTGCTGTTTGGCGCTTGAAAGGTTGCATTTGCATAAGTGTCAGTTAAGGGATAAAAATAGTGTTGGAGCTCTGTTTTCAGTTTGCAAGGTTGCTAGGGAGATTGTTCTTCAGGACTGTTGGGGATTGGATGATAGCACCTTCAGTTTAGCAGTTATTTGCAGGTAATGTGATTTTCATTTTTTGCGGGGTTTAATAATCCGTTTGTCCTTTAGATAGTTCGTTTTTTTTTTTTTCTGTTACAAACTTACAATTGTCACTTTGAATTTGAGTTTCTAATCGAGGGATATAAAAAAAATTAACAAGCTTATTTGAGTAATGACAATTTTTTTTTGTCATTTTAGAATTTTATCTAGCTTGTTTTAATAAGTTTTACGAAATATATCATCGATATGTGTTTTTAATTTCATTAGATTTCATAATCACTTACAAATAATTTCTTATGTAAATTTTCTTCCGTTATAAATGTTCATTGGATAAGAATTAAGAACTTAAATGCTTAAGTATAAAATCAGGTACGCGTTTGGTCTATGTGAAAATCGTTTAATAGCATCACTTTACGCGCAAACTGTTTGCAGGTGTAGTTTGATGAAATTCTAAATTGAGTAACAATAGCTTTTGGGTTTAATGTGGTCCCGAGTGCTTGTGTGAGTTTGTTATGAAACGCCTTTTGGATTGAATCAGGGATCACTTTATGTTGAAACTTAATAGTTTCTTGTAGCATTGAAAGCCACACTTTTGATATGTTAATTACTACTTTGTCATGTTTAAAGGAAGGTGTCTACAATTTGGTGGGGTTATTTCTGAGTTAATATAGTACATCATAATGGTAGTTGTTGTTGTTGTTGTATTTCAGGCGCGTAAAATTGTTTTACTTGGAAGGATGCTCGTTGCTTACAACAGAAGGTTTGGAGTCCGTAATTGAATCATGGAAGGAGCTTGAGTGTCTTAGAGTTGTCTCTTGTAAAAGTATAAAGGATAGTGATATTTCTCCTGAACTTGCAACCTTATTTTCCATTCTGAAAGAGTTGAGATGGAGACCAGATACAAAATCTCTTCTGCCATCAAGTGTGGGGTTAAGCATAGGAAAGAAAGGTGGTAAATTTTTCAGGACATAATACACTGACTGTATAAGCATTCACTATGTACTCGCTAGTCAGGATATATAGACCATGATCTTAGAAACAGATACTCTCACTGACATAGTGACATTTGTACCATTATGTAATCACGCAGCTAGATTGTTTATATTGGCAGTGGAAGAATACTAGACAGATGTAACTTTGTATACCTAGAGATGTATTTAGGTGTAAGCTTAACCCGCTTTTATTGGGTACTCCTCTGCATAGCTTTTATTGTTCTTTTGTTACTGCTATCTGAATAAGGAACCAGTGTACTACAGATGTACTGTAATTTGGTGTAAGCATAGCTCATTTGACTCCCAAGTAACAATTGGGTAGCTTTGTTCCATAGCTTTTTCTGTTTGCTACTGTTGATTTTTTATTTTTATTTTTTTTGCCAAAGCCCTTGTAAGCACCATTGTATCGTTCTTTGTGGGCCTATGGCATATTGTGATGCCATTAACATGATTACGTCACATAAACATTGGTTAGTGATCAATGTCAAACGTCGGAACTAAATTTTTTATGTTTACTACCATTAAATGAAGAGTAGATCTACAAAGTTGGGCCCTTGAAATCGACCAATGTATAACTTTTCAAAATATATTGACAACTGATCTAATTTAAGCATTTAGAATTTTAATTATGGTAGATAAACAATTAGAATTTTAATTAATTGATATAACAAAAAAGATACATTTTACATTATATTACTAATCTACAATCAAAATTTTGTTTTGATACCTTTTCATTTAAATTCATTTTCTTAAAACATTAGTATTCTTATACTTGTAATTTCTAATTTTTGCTATCTAAATTCCAGCATAATAAATTTTACATGCCTCATTAATAATATTCTATTTTCTAAAAATACAATTTTTTAATTTATACATTTTATATTCTAGCACAAATTTAAAATTATCAGAACAATAATCGGGAGTTTTCATAGTGTTAGAATCTAAACATACAGATTTGTATCCCAAAACTTCAATATGTAATTTGTCTGTCCTCTCTTTGTCGAAACGGACTTCTTTGAAGGGGAATCACAGAATTAAAGATTCAAACAAGCTACCCACAACATCAGGCTAAAGGCATACAGCATGTATCATGGCCAGATCAATGTGATGTAAATATTTCCAAAGTTAAACAACAAAGCAAATTGACCAAGCTCCTGTTACCAATACACATAGATATACCTACCATGATATGAAGGACTGCAAATCGGAGACAGCGTAGAATATGAGCATGAATCTACCAATACACATAGAAAAAACTATATTAAGATATCATGGAATCAGGGTTGCATCAACAAAAGAAAAAATGGAAAAAAAAAATGACCATCATCCGACAATCATAAAACCTAAAATCTGTAAAATTATTAAATTCACAGGTAATAAAATCAGATATCCAGCATCCTTCAATTAGGCTATGTTGCTCATACCTTACATCAATCATAAGCATCACCGCAATCAAAAAGAGGAAAAGAGCAAGACATTAAGCATCTCACACTCAATACTGCTAATACTACATACATACATTAAAACACAATCAACTCAACCATCACACCATTACTCATTCTTAAAGTAATGATGATGATGATAACACGGAAGAGACAACTCTGCAAGTACCTACTAATACAACCTATTCAATATGAGTTAATGGAGAATCCAGTTGTTGCAGCAGGGAGCTTTGATATCTTGCTTTAGAATGCCTTCATGCAACAAGCCAGATAATCAGACTTTCCTCATTTTTGAATGCCTCCTTTTCATTGGATGCTTCCTCTTTCAGCTCATCCAACTTCATGCTAACCCAAGAAATGCCGAAATTTCTTCGTCGCTGTAACTGACTCCTCTTTCTCTTATGATATGACTCTACCAGCCCCTAGTTCTGATCTGCTCAAAGATCCTCCTTATTCCTCTCCAAATTCTCAACATATTCTCATTTTTATTTTCTCTCAATGAGTTTTATAGCCTGTGCCAAGGTGAGTGCATTAAAGTTGGCTGCAGGGGATGATCTGATGAGTGAGGGTGAGCCGTGCGGAGAGCAAGCTTTGTTCCTGCAGCTGTGACTGTTGGTTTCTGGAATGGCAGGGCAGGGGAGCCTAGTAACTAGTGAGGCCATCTTTTGTACCATGTAGTGCAAGTGATATAGCGACAAAGAGCAATGTGAGGATGAGCGCAGTGCCTAGCAGTAGGCACAGTGGGTCAATTGCTGTGAAATTGTTAAATGAAACAAAAGGCAATGTGAATGTGTTGCTGAGGCAAAAGCACCATGAACTTTAGTTTTGACAACAGATAGAATCAATATTTATTAAACACTATATGACTACATCTAACTGCTGAAGGGTCGATATTCAACCTTCACGGTTTATTGGGATATATAGCTATTTTGTATCTCTAAAGAAAATTTATACAGCCCACTTAACAGTAAACTAGGACAAGCTGATAAAAAGAAAAAAACAGTAAACTGGGACAAAGAAACTAATAACACAATGGGAAAAATTAAACTCCAGATGTGGTAGAAGTCTCAAAAGTACCTTATGTGTAAGAGCTCATCTCCTATACGGCTTTAATTGATAATTTTGAAACTCTGAACCAAATGTTATGGATTCTTCATCAAGCTTCTTCTTCAATCTCCTCCAAGTTCTCAACATATCAGACTGAATTAGGCCCCTGTAAAGGGTCTCAAAGGTAACTTTCTGAGGAAGAATCCCGTTCTCTATCATCTCAACAAAATAATGGCAGGCCTCCTTCCACTTTTGTTTCTGACACAATCCATGTATCAAGACAGTATACAAATCTAAATCCGGTCCCACACCAGTCTCCTTCATATCATTCCATATTTCTTTCACAGCCCCAATTCTATCCATCTTCAAAAACATCCCAATCAAAATGCCATACGTATGCGAGGTCGGTGAGCACAAGCCATCCTCCTTCATCTTCTTAAACAACTTCAAAGCACTGTTAGCATCCTTTCTCCCTCTATACTCCTTAAAGAAGCAATTGTATGTCGCGGCACATGGACTCACTCCATTCCTCGCCATCTCATCAAGCAAATCCTCAGCATCTTTAAGCCAACCGCATGAACAGAGACACTTAATAACCGAAGTATAGGTCACCACATTGGGACAGATCCCTCTCTCCTTCATGGATCTCATCTTATCAAGTGTAAGCTGTGGCTTATGTGCGCGACTATAAACATGAAGCACAATAGAAAAACTAGTCACATCCGGCTCAATTCCACTCTGGCGCATTTTATCGAACACCTCCTCTGCATTCCTCACAGTCCTCTCAAACCTCTCCTCCGGGTGGAGACTCGCCCTCCTGCAAATCCCATTCAACAACACATTATAGGTAACAAGATTAGGCTCAATCCCTCGCTCCACCATCTCATTCAAGAACGCCTGAGCCATTTTGATTCTTCCTAACTTGCACCAACCATATATCAAAACGGTGTACATCTTAACATCAGGCTTAAACCTATGGTGCTTGTGTCTGTTGAAAACCTCAACGGCGAGTTTCACGTGACCATACTTACATAGCGTGTCGAGCAAAAGGCAGAAGTCTTGAGACGTTGTTTTGTTCTCTCCGGCGAAGGCGTCGATGTCGTCGAAAGCCCTAACGGCTTGTCGAGTGAGTCCAGCGGAGACGAGCCGGCGAATGAGGATCAAGAACGTAGAAGGCGTCGGAGGAATGGTTCGCTGGTCCATTTCTACGATGAGTTGCCAGGCGACGTCGAATTGGCGAACCTTGGCCATAATGTCTATGAGGAGGTTGTAGGAAGAGAGGGTGAGAGGGGGGTTGGGGAGGGATTTGGAGTAATTGAAAAGTGAGAGTGCGATTTTGGAGTGGTGTTTGAGGCGGAGGAGGGTTTGGAAGAGGAGGTTAGGGGTGAGGGTGATGCCGTGGAGTTGGAGAGAGGATTCCATGGCGTGGAATGGGTTATGGTGCGAGAGGAGGATGTTTGAAATCGAATCGGCGTCGTTTTCGTCAGAGGAAGAGAAGCGGCGGAGGAATGATGGAAGGAGTGGCGGAGAGAGGATAGAGGCGTAGGTCTGACGAATTTTCAGAAACACCGTCGCCATGGAGTTAGGTAAGTGATGTGTTAAATTCATATCCACATTTGTGAATTATGAGGCAGATGTTCGTCGGGAAACTCCCTCGCCGTCGTACTTTCTGAACTTCATTCCTTCATGCATTTGTAGTAGTCAGGTTATTTTACTGATTAGAGTTCAATGCGTACAAGAAATTTTTAAATGAATTTTAGTCAATATTTAATAGTATAGTAAACATAAAATTAAAAAATTAAATATAAAAATTAAGTTTAGAAACACAATAATATAAATTAAGAGAATGCAAAAATTTAAAAACTCATAATATTACTTTTAAATTTGTCAGATTGAGGTATAGAGGAGGTGCAGTTTCAACCCTAACTTCTTAATTGGTTAGGATAAATGTTATTGTACACCACTAGTATATTTTAATATTTTATGCTAAAAATGAGATTCTTTCTTCTTGTTTTTCCTTGTTTTTGAACAAAAATATTAAAAAATTTGATGTACAATTTGAATATAATTTGTATGCTAAAAGTTGTGTCATGTAAAAGTTATAATTAACTACTTTTATTTTGGAAAAGTATTTTATGAGCACGTGAATTTCTTAATATGAGAATATTATTTTATTTATATTAGGATCTGTTCGGTTCAATGAATGAAAGAGAAAATGAGAGATTTTAACGAAAAGGAAGAGAGAAGAGAAAAAAATAAGAAATTTTTTTATTGTGTTCGATTTAAATAATGTTTTGTGTTTGATTAAAGAGGAAGAGAGAAATTTTAAGTGTTAATAGATTTGTAAGGACTATAAAACCCTTTTATTTCCTTTCTTTTTTTAGTTTCTTAGACCATATAGGATAAAAAAATCTCTCCTCCTCCCAAACAAAAAGACCCTTAAAAAACATTTTTATTATAAAACAGTAGATATAATACTATATCTCTTAGTGATTTTTTTTACGGAGTTATAATTATTTAAGCAACTTGCTAAGGACTTAAGTCTCATTGAAGTTTGTTCACATGAACAAAGGTTCTTAGCAAAGTTGCCAATTTAAATAACGGGTTCTTAGCTAAAAAGTGGGACAAAGAAAATAGATTTTGCGAAAATGAAAGGAGAGAGAAGAGGATTTCTAAACTGAAGATTGAATGTCACGCTTAATTTTTAACTATTTTTATTATTTTTTAATTATTTTTAAAATTGTGTTATTTATTTAATGTTAGGTGGAATTTGATTTTTAATTATAAAACTATGGTTTTTATTTTTTACATTTTAATTTAATATTTTGCTATTATAATTAAATTTATATATCGAGTTTAACATAAATATAAAATTTTAAATTGAAATTGAAAATAGAAAAGATAAGATAATTAATTTGTGAGATATATATATGATTTATGTGTCAATTTCTTCTTATTAAGAATTTTGCGTTTAGAATTAATGAGTTACTTAAATTGAGAATAATATATATATACGGAATCCACTAAAAAATGTTAAGTAGTAGTAATACTTAAAAAACTTGTTAAGAAATCCACATTAAAATTAATGGTCTAACATCACCACTTTTATGTCATTCCTCTTTATAGACTGCATACTCAAAGTGGTGTTTATAATGAGAGTTTCACTACTACTTGAGAGTTGTTTCACTAAAAATTTCTACGTTTCAAAATTAAGTTTATAATCATAAAATGAGTTTTTTAGTAAGTATATTTATTTTCTTTTAATCATGTCAACAGATACCTTGTTTATATTTTACTATAATTAAAAGTATTTTTGAAAGTCTCAGTCACGTAATTCAGTTAGTGAACATACGAGAATATACGTGTGCGAGTATCTATGTTTAATTCCTGATTAATGGACTTTTCTATAAGATTTTTTTTTTTAAAGAAAACAAAATTTCTTATTTTCATAATATCTCCATTTAATATGAACTTCAAAGAAAAATATAAAAGTATCCAAAAAGTACTTACTTATTAATTGTAAACCATATCTCTTAGAATTTTATCTTATCTCCTCTAAACAAGTCAAAATTTTAAACCAACTTTTATAGTGTCGTTCCCAAACATAAACATAATATTGCCAAAATTAGGTTTTTTTTTTTTTAAAAAAAAAGTCAACTTTATAATTATTAATTTTTTCTCTATCTTAAACAAATCGTTAATGTCCCAGTTATGTAGCTTAGTTACTAAGTGCATTGGGATATGCGTGTGTGGATACGAGATTCAATCCCTAGTTGTACTACTTTTCTATGAAAAAAAAATTATTAGTGTTTTAAAGAGCTTCAGTTTAGTTATTAAATTCTATTTATGTCATTCTATTCCATCTTTTATTAATAAGTTTAATTTTAATTCTTGTATTTTTAATGACAACTTTAAATATTATTTTTTAATAATTTCAATTTAGTCTTTAAAATTTCTTTGACAATTTAATTTGATATAATTAAGTGTGACTCTCACAATTTATTTTGATCCAAAGATGGGAACTGGGAACTGGGAAGGATTCAAATTGATCATATGCGAGGAGTGAGGAGAAGAACGAACATTATACTAGTTTTTTAATAATTTTTTGGAAATTTTATTTTTTTTATAAAATTAAATATCCTTTTCAGTATTATTATTATTATTATATTTTAAAAAATGGGTATGGAAAGAAAGGCACAGTGAAGAAATGCCAAATGGCTAAGAACATAACCTCAAATTTCCCATCAACGGTTCTGAATCACAATCCTAAGAGTACAAGAGACAAACCTTCTAATAATAAATAGGAGTACTGTATAATGTATAATGTTGCACCAGTCACAATTCAGTGAAATCACAATCACATTCCCTTGTCACACATGGGACCTGAAAATCAAATCTTCAGAACTCACCGGACCCCACCCCTCGCAATCTCTGCGCGTCCACACCACGCGCGATCCCTAAACCTAGCGAGCCAATTGGGAAATTCACACGCCAAATCAGTACAACAAGAATATGACCAATTCACACTCACAAGGTTTCGTTACACTCACAAAACCTGGAACCATCTTCAAACCTCCCTGTCTCACCCACATATCAAATTCTGCTTCCTTAATCCTTATCGTTAATTTTTTAATAACTTAATCTCGCAAAACCCCAAATACACTCTTCTAGATCCCTCTTTAGTTACCCCTTCCCTCTTCTATCGTATATATTCTCTCTTCTTCATCGCGCCTTCATTCTCTACTACTCTATCCGTAACTTTAGTCTAGTACTCCATAACACAATGTTTCTTCCTTAAATTTTTATTTTTTTTTCTCTGCCCTTCTTCTCAGATTGAATCGTTAATCTAGAAACCATGATTTGCCCTGCAATTTCTTCTCAAAATCCATTCTTGGGTAACATGCCAAGGTTCCAAAGACCTAGCAGAAGGCCGTGTTTGTCGTCGAAGGGAATACCCAGTCCCATAATTTGCTTACAACAGCAGAATCCAAACAATGCCATCAACAAACCCACATTCGTGGTGAGGACGGTGACGGGCGAAATTGTGGTTAGGGAGAAGAAGAAGCAGAGGAAGTTTGAGGAACAGAAGGGGTCTTCAGAAGATGGAAGCAAACAAATGCTGTTGTTGTGTGGAATTGGGTATTGGGTGCAAGGTTTTAGGTGTTTTCCTTGGCTTGCTCTGAATTTTCACATGGCTAGCAATCTCAACTTGTACCCTTCAACGTTGCAACTTGTTCAGAACTCTGCTAACCTCCCCATGGTGGCCAAACCACTCTATGGAATCCTTTCTGATGCTATCTATATTGGTGGTGCTCACAGAATCCCTTACGTTGTCATAGGAGGTAACCAATTATCCCTTATCACAGCAAGCGCGCTTTAAAATTGAAAGCAAGTTAAAAAAATATGTTTCTGTTAAATAACTGCAATAAAAAATCATAACCACTAATTTTGCTTCATAATGGTTGTCACTTTGAATGGAAGCTTAAAGCCTTAAACAAATGTGCCCTTGAACGTTTCAAAGTGCAGTCTGCAATGCAATATTGTGGTTTCAACGTTTAATGCTATGTTGTAACGTGATTGCAACTTTAATTCGAAATCTAGCTTCTGTTTTGGGCTTTTTGGTTCCTTTCAATGGGATAATTTTATGTATATATTTTTTCAAGCGTTTTTGTCTTATACTTTCACTGAGTGTGTCAATTGTTTTTAGACTAGTTCAGCATCAGAGACTTGGACTAGGAGAATCTGACCTTTCTCTGCAGCTATTTATTGCAATAAATATTTACATTTCAATATCATTCACTTCTGTATCTTTAATTATCTTTTGAATGATATCTAACTTTTCTGTAGATTGAGATAGAAAAGAAAGATTTGACATTTATATCGATGCAATGCATCACTTCTTCCAAGTTCCAATTTTACTCAATTATTTTGTTGGTTTTTGGTTTTATCTACAGTTAGATGGATTGCTAATGAGAGTACATAAGGGCAAAGCAAAGAGTAGGATCAGAATTTTAAACTAAGTCTCTATAAAGCTGATAAGGTCACAGGAATTGAAAAGTGAATCAGAAAATTTTATAGAATGAGATATACCAAGCTGACATCACTAGAACTGAAATTTCAAGACGACTCAATCCTTCTAATTCATTAGGTTTAAGAAAATCTCCTAGTTTGTTTTGTTTTTTGGCATAAAGCAAGATCCTAATCCTCAATCTATCTGTGGTTTACACTTTAAAATTCTTTTGTTTGGACCGGTTTGATCTGATGTTAAGGGTTTTTGGTTCAGCTACTCAATTTTTAGGTTGTCCCTTTCCTTTATATTTAGGATAGATATTCCTTTCTCTATGTTACCGGATCTTATTTTCAATTTTCTTCTTTCTGTATCAACAAATTCTATCGAGTCAAATAAAAGATCAGTTTCCTTTTAAAGTAAAATTCAATTCAATTTGGTTGAATATAAATTATGACAGATCATGAAATTACAAGAGGGTCTCTGTCAGAAGGACATTAAAAGGAAGGTGGGACTATTTTATCTAAAATTTTCTACCATGAGTTTCAGTCAGAGCTAAATGTTTTTGTAATTGTGCAGTAACTTCTGTCTTATAAGAATTTGGTTGAATATATACTGTATACTAAATATTAAGAAAAGCACGGCGGGATTCCTTTATGTAATTTTTTTTTTTTTACCATCAGTTTCAGTCAAAGTTATATGGTTTTGTAATAGTTCAGTAACTTCTGCCTCATAAGAATTTGACAAACTCAATGCAACTGCTAAGTGCTAAAACTCATGAGTTTTGTTGTGTATATGTAGCAATTTGATTAGAGCTTTAAAAATAATCATGTGTAAATTACTATCAGATGATTTGAAAATGGGAAAAACAAGAAGTTCACATTATGTGTAAGAATAAAACGTTAATACAACATTTAAGGGGGCTTCCCTGCTAATAGACACTGAGGTGTTGAATACCTTTGCTCCATTGATGTTTCTTTGTTTTTTATAATAGGTTGTCTGTGTCTTCCTTTTAGAAGCCCCTTCCCCCCGAAAAAAAAGTTACTTATTAGGTTCAATCTTCAGTTCTTTTGCAGGTCGTTTCTTGGAGTCTTTTGGCATTAGTTCCTGTTGCGCGTGACGTGCTTCCCAACTTAGTTGCATCTGTCCTTCTCAGTAACTTGGGAGCATCCATTACAGAAGTAGCACAGGATGCTCTTGTAGCAGAGTATGGCAAGAAGCACAAAATCAGCGGCTTACAGTCATACGCGTTCATGGCATTAGCTGCGGGTGGAATCTTAGGCAACTTGGTCGGTGGTTATTTCTTACAGAAAATGCCTCCCAGAACCATGTTTGTTATATTTTCATCCTTACTGTGTCTGCAGTTAGCAATTTCTTTTTCAACAAGAGAGGAATCTTTAGGCATACCACAACTTTCGGATCAAAAACTCGCTAGGAAATCCATCTCAGGAAGTATCAGAAAACAAGCCTCTGATCTTTTCATGGCTATAAGTGATAAAAACATTTCCAGACCCCTTGTTTGGATTGTTGGATCAATTGCCATGGTCCCGATGCTTTCAGGCTCTATATTTTGCTATCAGACGCAATGTCTAAATCTTGATCCTATAGTAATTGGATGGTCTCGCGTGATTGGCCAGTTGGTGCTTCTTTCAGGATCCGTGCTTTATGACCGTTATTGGAAAAAGTTTCCGATGAGAAAGCTGATAGGCATGGTGCAGATCCTATATGCTTCATCTCTACTTCTTGATCTCGTTTTGGTAAAACAGATAAATCTCAAATTGGGAATCCCCAACGAGGCATTTGCTCTTTGCTTTTCTGGCTTGGCAGAAATTCTAGCGCAATTTAAGCTCCTTCCTTTCTCAGTTTTGTTCGCAACTTTATGTCCAAAGGGTTGTGAAGGATCTCTCATCTCTTTCCTCGCGTCGGCTTTGTGTCTGTCATCCATAACCAGTGGCTTTTTAGGTGTTGGATTGGCATCTTTGCTCGGTATTACATCTGGTGATTATTCAGGCTTGACCGTGGGAATTCTTATTCAGTTTGTTGCAGCTTTAGTACTTTCGAGATGGATTGATTCTCTACCTATGTCACAACCTGTTATCGAGAAGCGAAGGAGGAGAAGCGTCAGCAGACGAACTCGTAGAAACAGAAGAGTCGGAAAGGTTGTGCTAGGTTCTGTTCACGTGTATCGGCGCGAGCGAGAATACGAGTCACATTGATGAAAACAATCTGTTGTCAACTTTGCAGCTTCAATGATAAGGCAGGATGAATGGCACATTTGGCACTTGCGATCTGTGGTTTTGGTCTTCATCCTGCAGAATTGATTTCTCCCACAAAGTGGAGGCAGTTTGGTTTGTGTTTAAATTTCCTGTTTTCTATCTTCTGAAATTCTTATAGTAAATACTGGGAACAGTTAAAAAAACAAGATTTGTTTGTTTTCAGTGTTTTCTATACGAATTCTAGAGAATAGGAAACAATATATTTATGAAAACAGGAAATAAAAATATAAACCAAAGTAAGCCTATGAGTTTTGCTTCATGTTGAATCCTTTACTTGGGGCCAGGCTAACAGCATGTCACAGGTGGTTTTTGAGCATAGAGTGGTTCTGTATATTTTTTTAGGAAAGTTATAAATGTTTTGCCTCTTGATATGCACTCACTGGTATGTACTCTAATTACCTTGGTTAATGATATGTTCTTTTGTTCATAGCAACAACAATGACAGATTGGTTATACGCAGCGTTTAATTGAATCACAAGTATATAAGAATCAACGATTCCTTTTGGGGGCTTGAATCAAGTTGTTAAGGAACAGTTGGTGTTCTTTTTCCATCAAAGTTGGAGTATGAGTTTCATACTGATAATATGTGGCAACACCTCAACTTTGACTATTGAAACATTGATCGTGAAATCAATTACTCCAAAAATATTAGTATTTTGTTAAAAATGCAACTTATAGACTTTGAATCATTATTTGGGTTTTATGATTTGTATCTATGTGGTTGATCGGATTTGGTTTGGAAGTGGGTGGCTTGTTCTTGTATCCCGTTTAGACTAGACCCTAGTATTACTATTAATGCTTTAATTGACATTATTATTTTAGATTTAAAAAAATTAAAATTAGAGGCCAGAATTCGTGCCATTCAACTTTGAACTCCCTCATTTTCTTTATGGAAGGAAGAATAATTTAGTTTTAATTTTCTCAACACAACTAATTCAACCGAACTAAATACTATATAAAATTAAATGCATTTACCAAGAAAAACACGCAACCATGAGGTGGATGGATGAATGCATGTATATAGTGAATCATACTTGTTAAAATAGTATAATACTAACACGTGTATTATAATATTATTATCTTCATTATTTAATTATTACATTTCTGTCTAAATTTCACTTTATGCTCTTTTTTTGATTTAATAATTAATAATAAGTAGTATTCCTATTTGACATCTTACTTCTAAATAGCTTAACACGCTTGTCATGACTCATGCATGACTCATTAGCTAGGTAAATAATCATTATTAAAGTTATGTTTAACAACGTTTGCTTATAACTTTTATTTATTGTGTTATAGATGTGTTTAATAATTACAAGTTTATAATATTATAAATTATAAATTAATAACTTATTAAAAATTATTTAAAATAATTTATAGTTTATAAACAATGAGTTTATCATAATTTATTTGTATTTTTATCTTTTAGTTATTTATTGTATTATTTTTTTCATAGAAAAATATATTAACAAGAGATTGAACTCGAATACTCACATGCAAATTTTCATGTGTTCATCAACTGAATTACTGAGAAAGTTATTTATTATATTATATTATAAAATAAAATTATATATTATTATATTATATGTGGTTTTAAATGATTTAAGAAGCCTAAATATTAGTAGTTGAGAAAAGGGTGATTTTATATAATTGATTTGGTATAAAATTGATTTTAAAGTAACTTGATTTATATTTGGAAATTTTTTTTCTTAAAAGCAAGTTAGAAATAAAAACACAGAGTAAATTTTTTAATCCACACAAAAACAAGTTTTACCTTACTTTTTACAAAATTGATTTTAAAAAATTAAAATTAAGTTTAATAAAATCCAACACAAAAACAAGCAAGTATTTTATCACTTAAAATGAATTTTAAAACTTAAAAATTGAACTAAACACACACTAAAAATGAGATGTAGAAATGTATGTGGAGTAGTAATTTTTGTTTGTCTCCTATGTATTCTGTAACGCACGTTACCGACGCGCTTAAATAATAAATATCTCCCTCCTCGGTTCCTACCATTCTTTCTTCTTCTCTTCTTCTGATTCTGATTCTGATTCTGAATTCTCTTCATCTTCATCTTCATCTTCATCTTCATCTTCGTGGCATCTCAACGCACCCATTTACCTTTCTAACCTTAATTTGCTCAACTATTACTTTCAACCTGGTATGTATCTATTACTATTACTATTACTATTACTATTAATTAATGCAAATTCTCATCCATTTCATCTCATTGTTGATTCACGCACATTTCCTGCTTTGGTTCCTAACAAATTACTGCAAATTAAATTTAAAGGAAACTGTTTGTGCTGAAATTTCGGAACAAACACTTTTCATTGTTATTTTTGTGTCTTTTCATGTTGGCATATACTGAATTCTAATGGAACGGTTCTTCTTCTGGTTTTTATCACACTTTTGCTCTGTTGCCTTTTTCTTTCACTCTGATGTTAACCCTAATTGTAATGTTGTTTGCTTTGTTTTCTGTTTTGAACAAGAAATACTATTATTCATCTGCAACTAATTGCATTTTCTGAAACTGAAGCTCCTATACTAATTAGCTACCCTACCCTAACATAATTGGGATTATTATATTCTGAACTAACATTGGCTTCCAATTTGTTAATTTGCTTATTATTCTTACTATTAAATGGAGGAGAAGGGGTGAATATGTTGACATTGAATGGTTACTTTGGTAACACTTTTGACTCGATAATCTTGTGGCATTTTTTATTTTTTTTTATTTTGACCTGGTCAGACAGACACTTTTTATTTTATATATTTATTTGCAAAATCTCTAGTTCTTCTTCTTATTCTTCTTGGGAATAACTTTATATATATATATATATATATATATCACATATCATTGTTTTGTTAGAGCTAGAGGGTTCGTTGCATGAATGGTTGATTAATTCAGTTTGTTCAATTTTTCCAACTCCCCAATTTGCATCCAAAAGTGATTCCGATTAGTCTGCCTTAGCTTTTGACTGTAATAAAACTGTTCTTAATCAAACCGTTGTTCTTTATAACACATTTACACTTGTCATGAACATCATATGATGTAAACTATTCTCAACCATTTGATAAATACAAGTGTAAGAAAAAAAAGATCAAAAAGTCAAATTATGAACTTGCATAGAACCATCTTATACTTTACTCAACACCGTTAGTTATTTATTGCATAAACTCAAGTTAGTTAGGGTAGTTAGTTAATTAGTTTGTTGCTAAGTACTATTTTAGTATAATTTTGGATCAATAAATCTAAATTTAGGGATGATCTTTGTCATTTCAAAACCATTATGTGTTGGCTCCACGTGTATTATTTAGCTGTTTGCCTCCTCCTTTTTTTTTTCCTGTTTTGATTAATTTTTTTGTTTTTTAGCTCCAATAGTTTATAGGATGAATGGATGATGCAAGGGTGGATTTTAGACTTGTCATTTGTTTCAATTACTAGGTCACTTGATATTCATTGACTGTTGACTTCAAACTAATGATTTACATCATTTCAGTGACAAGAAAACATTGAAGCTGGAAATCTAATAGTTCATTAGGTAGAATTTTTCTCAACAAGCTAAGTTTTTTTACATTGTTGCTGCAGTGTAAGATTAATTGTCCATAGACCTAGAACCAATGGAGCTGAAACCAAATCATGCTACTGTCCTAACTGATATGGCACCATTAACAAGGTCAAGGCTTGGTGTGGCTTCTACTTTGTTACCATGCTCTCCAACAAGTGCAACCATTCCCCATGGTCCCTTGCTTTTAATTCCGATGAAGAAGACCGGAATTCTCGACGATGTTCGCTCTAGTGGTTGGCTTGATGCCATGAAATCTTCTTCTCCTACTCACAATAAAGTATCCAAGGACATTAGCCTTGGGATCGCGTCATCTGATGCTGATGCTGCTTATTTTACCTGGCTGGTATTACTTACAAATACTATCCTATATGTCTTTCTTTGTGTTTGATCATTCTGGAAATTTTTGTTTATGCAATTTCCTTTTCAATTTCACAGCTAAAGTATCCGTCAGCACTTGCATCATTTGAGCAAATTGCTAACTGCACAAAAGGCAAGCGAATAGCGTTGTTTCTTGATTACGATGGCACTCTTTCGCCAATTGTGGACAATCCTGATTGTGCTTTCATGTCCGAAAATGTATGTTTCAGTTTGTTGCTTATCTTCTCTTGTTCTTATTTATTGTGATGATTCTGATTCTGATGCAGATGCTGTAACTTGTGCAGATGCGTGCTGCTGTTAAGAAAGTGGCAGAGCATTTTCCAACAGCAATAATTAGTGGAAGAAGTCGTGACAAGGTATATGGAGAATTATATAAAACACAAGTTTTTTTTTTTTCCCTTTAGTTAATTTCCATTTCTATTTACTAACACCCCAATATACAAATTGAAATAATATTTGGTCAGGTATATGAATTTGTTGGAGTAACAGAACTCTATTATGCTGGGAGTCATGGGATGGACATTATTGGTCCTCCTAGACAATCTGTATCTGATAATCACCGTAACTGCATTACTAATAAGAAGCAGGTACTTGTTTTCAAAGTTTCTATCTGGATTCATAAGCTTCTGAATTCGCTTTATCTCTCTGGAAGTAGCTTTTTGAAGGGTTTCTATTATGATTTATAATTTCTAAAATTACAGGGTAAGGAAGCTAATTTATTCCAACCTGCTGCTGAATTCTTACCCATGATTGATGAGGTATTTATATTTGAAAGATGAAAAATGCTATAATTTGAATCACATTTCAGTTCTTAAGCTTATTCTGATCTACTGATATTTGCTCAGGTACTTAGGTTGCTCAAAGAGTGTACAGAAGACATTAAAGGAGCAACAATTGAGAACAACAAATTTTGCGTCTCTGTACATTACCGTAATGTAGATGAGGAGGTATTAACTTCTTGTGTGATGCTTATTTGTTTATACTTTTAAACACAAAAATTGAGATTTTCTTCATAAGATGATTCCCTCGTTTCACCAACTTAAGTCATATTTCATAATGTTTGTAGGCTTTTATTTTCTCTTATTTTGTTCCATTTTGATATACAGAGTTGGGATATGGTAGGACAACGTGTATATGATGTTTTAAAGGGCTATCCACATTTACGATTAACTCATGGTCGTAAGGTACTATTTATAGATCCAAATTTTTTTACTCATGTTTATGAGATTTAACTATTATAGTAGTACTTAATTTATGTTTACCAATATTAAGGTTTTAGAGGTGCGACCAGTGATTGATTGGGATAAGGGAAAAGCGGTGACATTTTTACTCGAGTCACTTGGTGAGTTCATTTGTTGCTTATAGAATAATAAATTAAATCCCCGTTTTAATCCAAGAGATTGTAAGTTTTTCATTTTAGCTTAAGCTATAATTTAGTCTTTGACTTTTAGTAGATGACAGGTAATAAAGACTAAGAATTAAAATTACAGACTCATACAACGTGGACTAATTATGAAGTTTTACTCGTTTATTTAGTGGTTACTTTCTTTAAAGATCAGAACTTTGTTATGCAAGTAAATGACACAAGACAACTTTGTTTAATTAGGACTTAACAATGGTGATGACGTGCTAGCTATATATGTTGGAGATGATAGAACAGATGAAGATGCATTTAAGGTAATAAATAACACATAATGTTATATATGCCTCTTAATATAGATTTCTGAACATTACGACTAATAATATAAAAAATGGACTGAAACAGGTTTTGAGAGAAATGAATAAAGGTTGTGGCATCTTAGTGTCCTCTGCTCCAAAGGAAAGCAATGCAGTTTACTCACTTCGTGATCCTCCTGAGGTATTTATATTTCCTTGTTCATACTGATATTGTTTACTGATTAAATAATTAATTAATTTTATCCTAATGTTCTGCTTCTGCAGGTCATGGAATTTCTCATGTCACTTGCCGCATGGAAATCAAGCTTCTGAAAGCTTTATAGGGTTTAGCAGTAAATTCCATGCTGATAATAGCTATACTTTGTGTGAAGATAAAAAAAAAAAAAAAAAAAAAGATAATTACACCAACCTCGAGGTTTGTCTATATTACACTTACCCCCTCCAGTTTTTAAAATTATATTTACCCCCTGAAATTTCAACTTTCATTACACAAACCTCCCTAATGTTAATTTTTTTTAATGGTATTATTGTGCAAATTTTTCATTTTTCTATGAAAAATTAATTTTACTATTTATTACTTTTTTTTATTTTACCATTTTTCTAATAAAAGTATAAATTTCAGGGGGGTAAATATAATTTTGAAAATTAGAGGGGGTATGTGTAATTTCAGCAAACCTCAGGAGAGGTTGGCGTAATTATCCTAAAAAAAAAACTACTCAGAGGGTTTTTTTCTTCCTCCATTTTTTTTGTATTTAATTCATATTATTTCTTCACTTTCGGTTACTGCCCTTACCCAGCAAATTGAGGGTTACATATTACCTTTGTTTTTTAGTGTGAGAGAATTTCATGTGTTCATTTCTTTATATGTATATTTAATTTAATTGAATTGATATCATTATTTATGTTAATCAGCAATTTTATATCAGTTTTTTTTTTTTTTTATAATCACGGGTTTTCTCATCTTTAGGATGAGACTAATCTCATTCGTGCTAGCTAATGCTGGCTCCCGAAAATTTGACATAGGTGGAATTCAACCACGATGCCTCCCGCTATGGATCGTCCATGTATCATCCCTCCTATGAGATTGATATTTGATAATGTCCCTGCTTCCTCATTGCTTACTACTTCTGTCACGTGCGTAACTCTTGACTTCAAGTCATTCTTTGAAGTGATCACGTGAATTGTGATGCACTATTTTTGGGACTTCACTTTCCTCTTCAACATTTATTTAATTTATATTTTTTTGCTGCTATTTATTTAATTTATATCATTGTATGACAGATATCACAAAACAGCAAAAAGATATGTGATTTTGTATATAAAAAAAAACCTTACGCTACCGTCAACTCACATAGGTTGAAAATAGTCAAGTAACAAACTCATAGATAGAGATACAAATTATGACTGTGTGTATAAAAATAGTTTGGATATGATAATTAAAAGTTAAAACTTATTTCAATGATCTTTATGTTTTGAATGGTATCAGTTAGAATATGTCATTTTTATTTAACAGAAAAAAATTAATAATTAAAGTTTTTTATATCAAAGTGAATGATAATAGTAATTGTAAGAATTCAAATATAAACCTTATTTTTAAACATTTCAAAATACAATTCTTAAAATTATTTAATAAATTATTTTAAATTAAAGTGTCAGAGTATTTAAAATGAAGAGTACGTTTATTTAAACTTAAAAATAATTGACTACTTTTATTAGTAAAGAATTAATTTTTTTAAATGATTATCATAATAATAAGAAGTTAGGTATGATTTTCTATTTCTTTTGAGATGCACAAACAAACAGATTAAAATTTTTGATAATTATTTTTTTTATTAAAATAAGTACTTATTTTATTAAATAAGCTTAAACAAACAGACTCTAAAATTCCTATAAATGTTTCAACAAATAACTTAAAAATATACAAACATTAACATTTATGTTTAGAACATTTTAAAAAGTAAACATTAAATACTTTCATTATATGATGAAATAAATATTAAGTACTTGGTATATTTCTATAAATATGTTTCTTTTATTTTATTTTTATTGTCTTATCCATGTACACATGAGATCACAAAGCTTTATATCCATCCACCTGAACATGCATATTTATTTCCTTCCTCCAATAATTAAGGAACTACCATTCATATCCAACTTCCACAAACTTCCTCATTGATTCTACCCATCTCTCAACATCTTCCATTCTCCCTCTCTTCCTAAACCCTAATAGTATTACATTACCCTTTGCATTTAAATGAAAGTCTCCAAATTGATCCTCTCTAGCTAGGAACCTTGAACAACAAAACTAATGGAGGCCAATTCCTCTTGTACTATCATAACCCATGATCTTGATCATGCTCTTCATAGCCCATTTCTAAACCTTCATCACTCCAATGTGAACAATAGCCATAGACCTTCAAAGGGTATCATTGTGATTTTTTTCTCCATTGTTTTCTTAGTGTCATTGGTTGCATTGGTCATTAAACAAGGTCATAATTACTTGGAGAAGAACATTATAGAAATTACCACTTTTTCTAACATCACATATTCTAGGGCAGAATTACCTAGAGGGGTTGCTCAAGGGGTTTCAGCTAAGTCAAACCCATCTTTTCAACAGGAAGTTTCTTATAATTGGACAAATGCCATGTTTTCTTGGCAAAGAACAGCTTTCCATTTTCAACCAGAAAAAAATTGGATGAATGGTAAGTGTACCTTAGCTTCAAATTTTCTTTTTTTATTCACATGTCAAGCTTACATTTATGACTTTTTTTTTTCTCCATAACACTACTGCTTCAATGAAATAGTAGGTGACATTAGGGGACGTCCTTGAATCATTAATTAATTAACTCACCAAATTCCACCTAGTTCCAATTTTTATTTTTATTTTTATTTTTATTTTTCCTATGTTTTATTTGATTGCTTATTGTTAAGAGGCTAATTAACATTTTGTGTAATTGACCGGTTGGTGTTCTGCTTCGAACCGATGTTTGGTTGAATTGGCTTCAGATCCTGACGGTACGTTTATCTTTTTTAAAAGCTGATCTTTAATTTTCTTTATTTCCTTGATTTAATTCAGATATACTTGATGTTTGCTGTCCATAAATCATAAATGTGTTATTCTACCGATCATCATTGCTTTAAGATGTGGTACTACATTATTTTCAAAATAACATGTATATTGATTTTTTTTTCTTTTTAAAATGGGGTGTTTTATTTAATAGATGGGTTTTTTTTGTTCAACAATAATGTGGTTAAAGTGAGAGTGCTTTTAAAGTGATAGACCAATAAAGTTCGGTGTAGTCCAATGGGCCTGGGGCTGGATGATTCCTAAATTTTCCTGTAGGGATCCACTTAAGCCATGTCTCATTATCATTAATTAAAGTTTTTTTTTCAGTTCAAAAACATAATTAAAGTTATTTTTTTGGGTCAGCTCTCTTTAACTAAATAATCTTGTTTGATTAGCTGGTTTGTTATGGTTTATTTTACAAAATATATTTTTTAATAAAAAATAAAAGTAATTCTGAAAATTTTAAGATATTTGTGCGTGCTTTTTAAAATAATCAGAAATAGAAAATAATCAGATTTCTACCATTTTTTAAAAAATTACTTTGAACTTTACTCAAAATTATCAACTATAGTAAAAAAAAGAATTTTTTTTTAAAAATGATTCTTCTCATTTTAATCAAACATAAATAACTTCTATTTTTCATAATAATAAATTCTCTATCTACCTTTAAAATCAATTATTTAAATCAAAAAGTTTCTTATAATTAAAAAATAAGATTATACATTCATTTTTTTTTTTTGATGACCGGGGATCAAACCCCTCTTCTTCAGCTCAAAGAGCTCCCTCCTCCTTATGCCACTTGAGCTACAAGCTTTCAGCATTATACATTCATATCGTAAAGAAATTAATATTTTTGACCCATCTTCATACATATATACATATATATATATATATAAACTTTTGACTTTAGAAGAGTTTGATGTAACTTGTATAATTGTAGGTCCATTGTTTTACATGGGGTGGTACCATCTATTTTACCAATACAATCCAGATTCAGCTGTATGGGGTAACATTACATGGGGTCATGCTGTATCAACGGATATGATTCATTGGCTCTATCTTCCAATTGCCATGAAACCTGACAAGTGGTTTGATATAAATGGTGTATGGACAGGATCTGCCACAACTTTACCAGGTGGCAAAATCGTGATCCTTTACACCGGTGATACCAATAACTATGTTCAAGTGCAAAATCTTGCATATCCTGCCAATCTATCAGATCCTCTTCTACTTGATTGGATCAAGTATTCGGGCAACCCGGTAATGTTACCCCCACCCGGCATTGGCTCGAACTATTTCCGTGACCCGACCACGGGTTGGATCGGGCCAGACGGGAAATGGAGGATCACAATTGGGTCCAGAAAGGGAAAGAAGGGCCTTTCATTCGTTTATAAGACCACAGATTTCATCAACTTTGAGCCCAATGATCATTACTTGCATTCGGTTCCAGGTACGGGTATGTGGGAATGTGTGGACTTTTACCCGGTTTTGATAAACGGGTCAAAGGGTTTGAATACATCAGTTGATGGGCCACAAGTTAAGCATGTGTTAAAGGCTAGCTTGGATGATACAAAGGTGGATCATTATGCAATTGGAACTTATTATGCTAAAAATGACACGTGGGTACCCGATAACCCGAATGAGGATGTGGGTATTGGGTTGCTTTATGACTATGGGAGATACTATGCTTCAAAGAGTTTCTATGATGAAAAAAAAGAGAGAAGGATCCTTTGGGGTTGGATTAATGAAACTGATATAGCAGGTGATGACTTGAGAAAGGGTTGGGCATCTCTTCAGGTATATTATATGACATGGGCAGCTTTATTAATGAATGAATGAATGAATGAATGAATTTATTAAAACTGTTGCACTGATGCATATTTTTTTTGTATCAGACAATTCCAAGAACAGTGTTGTTTGACAATAAGACAGGATCCAATTTGGTTCAGTGGCCAATAGAAGAAATAGAGAGTTTAAGACTAAACAGTACTCAATTTGAAGGAGTGCTTGTTCAACCTGCCTCTGTTGTCCCATTGAACATAAGCCAGGCAACACAGGTACGTAATCTTGTCTATAATATTAATTAATAGACTGACCTCATTAAATCTAATCAACAATTGTTTTATTGCACAAAAATTTTACAGTTGGACATATTTGCTGAATTTGAGGTTGAGCCATTGACATCAAAAGGGATTGGAAAGAAAAATGTTAGTTGTGGAAGAGGTTCTACAGACACAAGTGCTTTTGGACCATTTGGCCTTCTAGCTATTGCAGATGATACACTTTCTGAACTAACTTCAATTTATTTTCACCCTTCTAATGCTACTACCCTTGCCACTTCAACCACTTTCTTCTGTGTTGATGAAACAAGGTAACAATTTTGGATTTAGATTTGATGCTATCAACAAATATTGTAGAAACTGCAGTATTTGTTTGAAAAGAATTATTGGATGATGAATGCAGATCATCCAAGGCTCCTGATGTTGAAAAGCCAATTTATGGATGCAAAGTTCCAGTCCTTAGTGATGAAAAATTATCAATGAGGGTATTGGTAAGTGTGAATATAATGTGACAAGTTATTACAATTTTGCATGTATCTGACAAGTTATTACATTTCCTATTATGAAGTTGAGCAGTTAGAGATAGAGTGAGACTAAAGAAAATGATTGACTTTGCAAAGTGAATAATTAATTAGGTTGATCATTCAATTATTGAGAGCTTTGCACAAGGAGGGAGAAGTGTAATCTCAGCTAGAGTTTATCCAACAGAAGCAATATATGGAGCTGCAAGATTATTTCTATTCAACAATGCAACTGCCATTAACATCAAAGTTTCCCTAAAGATTTGGCAGTTGAACTCTGCTTTTATACGTCCCTTTCCCTTCGATCAAAGTCAATGAACTAAACTGTAAAACTTAATATTTTTCATACATTAAGTTTAACTGGATGAATCATGGAGCACTTAACCTAGTTGGTGTCATTATGGTAATGAGATATCTTATTTGATAAAAAGGTTCATCCACAGACCAATGTTGCAAAAATAATAATTGAATATACACTCAAATGTCAAGTTTCCAAATTCTTGATAGTCTGCAGGTTTTTAATTGCTATATAATTTCTGCTATTTTTTTTTTTTCGCTATTATTTCTGCTAGTATTTTATACACATATTTGTCGGTCAGAGTAATATAAATCATCAACTAACATCAATGACTAATTTTCACTTAGTTTTTTTTACAATTTTAAATGATTCAATTAATGATAAAGTAAAAAAGATAATAAAACAAGAAAAAAGATGTTTGCTAACTTTTGATCAGTGAAAAAAATTGATACTTTTAGACAAATTTAATAAATTAATTACTACTTAAAGTCCAATGATTTGGCTAAAAAGTGAAGGAAAAAAAAAATACAGGACAGAGTATATATTTAAGGGAATCTATCAATAAAGAGTTCCATTATTGTTCACAGCCACTCTCTACAGTAGTAATTAACGAGTTGAACCATAGGACAACCCGCTTCAATGCATCCAAATGATTGATTGAACATGTTAAACGAGTCAAAAAAAAATCGGTACTTCATTGAAGTTGGATAGAAAAATATAGATTAGGAAATCACAACAAAATTATCATATTTCATAATTTAATATAAATGCACTCGTCACCACAGTTTATTTCAAGAGTATCCAAATCTAAACAATTTAAATATATTGAAAGAATATATATATACTACACGTGATACCAAATTACCAACATCATGCAGAAGAAAGCTATCTCCTGGACAAGATCCAGAATAACGTATCAATTTTTTGGAAGGGGAATCTTGAACTTGAAGATATTGATTAGGAATTCACGCATGCAAACTCGGTTTGGTTTTATCCCGTATGAAGAATGTTGCAACCACAATCTCCTATAGATCTGCAAAGAAGTTGTTCGAAGCACTACTTGTGGCATTTTTTGTCTTGTTCCCTGCAAAGGTATCAACACAAAATTAAGTGCGACGATGTGTTTTCCATTAACCCTATACCATGTCTTTGGTGATAAGCAATGCATGACATTTTACATTTTACATCTATAGACGCAAATCATATCCTACCTTTACTAGTCTTAGAAGGAGCATCATCCAGATCCATTTCATCATCCTCGTTGTCATTAACCCCAGTTTGATTTCTCTGTGTGCTTCTTGAACTTTCAAGTATGTTATCCAAGTCCCATAGCTGGACAAAAAAAGGAAAATTTTGGATGTTCAGATAACTAATTTGCAGTATAACTTGTAGAAAGTTGTTAAAATACCAGATATAGCACACATCGAACCAATGGTTTTCACCATTTAACACTAACCCACCAACATTATTATGGTGGACAACACCTCAACGGATTGAAAACGTTTTAGGAAAAACAGATGCAAACCCATCCTAAATGCATCTTTATTTTTTTCTTTTAAACCATTTGATGAATCAATTTAACCTCTATATTTATATAACTAGTTGTGTTTTGCCCAGCATTTGTAATAAGTAATCGATAACTCATGCACACCCCAGCAAAACATATTAATACAAATAATTAACATGTAGATGCAAACCATTATAAGCACCAAATTCTATGTCTTACACGTAAGCCAACTAGTGTGTTTATGGCTAACATCATTTATCTCCTTTCAGAATCAAATATCCATCCCAATTAAGACACACTACTAGACACATCAATTAATGTTTGCTAAATCACGCCTTCCATTTGAGCATTTTGGTTAAAGTTATTTATTACTAATCAAAATCCTAACCAGAGTCAACTTCATAATTAAGGCAATTGCTATTGAGACCAAGACCATGAAGCCTTGATAAAATGACCTGATATTGGTTTACAGTTGCAATAATGATATAATGAATGCCAGTAGAGGAAACAATTGTTACAAAATTTGGAAGAATTAAGAAAGGAGTAATTCCTAATCATCCTACTCCATATTCTTACAAACCCTCCTACTTACTCATTAAAGAATGTTTTCAATACTTTTTTATGGTTTCAAGATTGAAAGTACATTTAGTTCCATACCTTATAGGGTAATAGGAGGATTTAGCGTTACTCTTAAGAAAGTACCTTTAACATTTGATCATGTGCAATACTTCCAAGGAACTTTCTGTCATGGGAGAATGCTACGAGACCAAACAAAACCACAAGTCAAACTTACTCAAAGCCGGAAATAAGAAAAAATAGAACATACAAAATGAGGGATAATTCCAAGCACACAATGCTGGGCTGAAAATAGTACTCCTTCCGTTTCATAATATAAACTAGTGTAAAATGTTGATATTTCATATTACGATTTTTCTAACATGCGCAACATTGCACATGTTAAGCACCTACACAAGACGCAAAATGCATTTATTATGTTTTTTCAACGTTACCTTTATTTATTAAAGTAACCCACTATTAAAGTAATTAAATTTTTTAAAATCAATGCAATTATTACTTTTTTAAAATTATGTTGAAAGCGGTGCTTATATTATGAAATGGAGGGAGTAACAAAAATATAGATAAGACCCAAAAATAAGCAGACACAAAAACTAGATATCCAATGACGAAGAAATATCTGGATGTTTACTGTATATATAGCACTTTGGTGCTTTATTATTCATATAGAATCTTTATTATCCGATAAAAAAAATGAAATTCAGGTTTAAAAGTTAAAACAATAGGTTCTTTCTTCTGACTAAAACCACCAAACTAAATGCTAATAGGATAATGAGACTATATGTTACCAAGACGCTCAACAGGATATTCGGAGTGCTCTGCAATTGGCTGGATAACTCTGTTCGGTAATATCTCCACCAGGCTAATGGAATAGAAAACAAAAGAAATGAGAGATTGAAATATGATTGAAACAAGACTTACAATGCTACGAAACTGCAAAAGACTCACTTGATCATCCCATTCTCTGATCCAGTAATAATCCTATCTTCATCAAGCTAGAAGAAAAAAAAGGAAGGAAAAAAAATTATTGAAAGGCCTAGAGATGGCACAAAAAAAAAAAGCCTACTATGCTGACATAATCATGTTATTTTATAGATTCACCTTCACCATAGTATCAACAGAGTTTGAAGAGAGATCAACAAATCGATCACTGGAATTGAAGCCATTAGTAGGAACATCAGTCAAAGTTGTAGAATAAGAAACGCAAGAGAAAAAGAAAATAACAATTAATGCCTCTCCTCTAAAAACAGAATCATTCCAAACATGTACCTGCAATCCTTGAAGCATCCCCATGAATACAATAGGAGGATTCCAGTTTGTGACCCGCATACAACTTTCCTACCATTCTGATCCCCAGCCAATAAATCAAAACATCATTCAAGTGACTAGTTTTGATGATAGTGTGCCAAACAAGTACATCTTTTGGTATACAAAGGTAACAAAGAATGACAATGAATACTAGCCAGTTTAATCATTCTGTAAAAAAAATGACGAGGTATGATAGTTACTTTTTTGTTTGGAAAAACAATTCTTTAGTTTTTATTTTAAGTATTTGGCCAAAATTTAAATTACTTTTAAGAGGCCATTTTTGTGTGTGCTTATTTCACTAAAAAAAAGTGTTTTTAAAAAAATTTAGGTTGTTTAAACTTCTAAAGATAAAAATATTAGAAGCAGAGAAGAATAACAAAATAAGCTAGGTTAAGCTGCTTCTCAGTAAAATCAGTTGAAAAAGATAGAGAAAATGTTAAATAAAGCACTTATTATTATTGTAACCAAACACAAATTGCTTCTTATTTTCATGATAATCACTAAAAATTTAATCACTTTTCAATACAACTTAAGAATGACTTGTAAGTTTAAATAAACGGGTCCTGAGTGATAATAGAATTAGATAATATAAAGTTAATAAAAAGAAAGAGATTAGTTCTTCACCTAAGAAGCAAGAACAAAAGCAGAAAATACATTTTCTAAAAGATTCTATTAAATAGGACATTTTGATAGGAACATTTCCAACAGTAAAGCCATGGGCATAAATTATGTACCTTCATTAAAACAATAGACAGTAGCTCATCTTCAGAAAATTCAGATTGGGCTTGGACCTGGTCAACAAATCACGAAACGGTAGGTCAAAATTCAAATGCAATAGATGCAAACGTTCATGTTTCAGAAGGAACCAGAAACACGATATACAACTTACTTTATTTCTTCGGAGATTGCAAACAGATAGAGTCCCATCTCCACTTAACAACAGAAAAAAAAAGGAATTTTACAATGCATCATGAAGCATATAGCAAGGGAACTTATCAGTTGACCGAGGTGCACACAACATTGGAAGTTTAAACTTTAAACATTAACAAAATTGCAGCAGATAACATCATAGCAGATTCCATGATCTCCCAAAAGCCATGCCAAATTTCCAAACCAGCTCAATAATGAATAATCTACATAAAAGGTCCCTCTTTGATCTACTGTAAATTTACTTTTTATCAACAAGGAAAACACCACTATTTAAAAAAAGGGAAAAAAAATTATCTGTCAGCACCAAGGAGATTACTGTGGAATATAAATGGGAAAATACAGGATAAAAATTGAAGCATAGTTAGTGTTTTCTTTAGTTCAGTGATTTCCAAGAGCAAGATGATTGACTCCTACATTACGCTATTAATGATTATCGAATTTTTTCAAATAAGGAATAAACAAAGGGATTGGCAATTTGATAAAGCTTTGCCAATAATAAGCCTTGGTCTAGCCGTAAGAAGGAAAATTTATTCCTATAGCAGTAGCGGCCACAATTTTATATTTGGCTAAATCAATATGAAAACAACTTGAGACTTGAGAGAAGAAAACATTAGTATAGGAAATTTAAGGCTAAAATATGTGATTAACTTGAATCTATGGTTTCTTTTAAATACAAATGTGAATTTGCAGGAAGACACAGACACCCACCTCAAGAGTTTATAAATATAAACCAATAAATCAATACAGGTCCTCTCCAGTCTCAACCATGAAGTTTAGAAAAGATCTCTATAATCAGTACCTAGTTTAAAGTTCCAAATACATAGATTGCCCTTTTAGGCCAGGTGAATAAGTTACTGAATTACCTACCTTGTCGCCAACAATTTCATTGCATCAGATGCAAAAGTCATGTCTGAAATGTAATCTTCATGAGCATCAAATGAATTGCAACAAGAACGTTCTCTGGTATCCCATACCTACAAGAAGGAAGAGCTAAATGAAAAGCACTGAGGTAACACAGAACACCTAAACCTTTATATAACTCTAAAAGATCAAAATATTGAAACCATTTTCAGAAGTCAGTACAATAACAGGTGGCTTTAAGTAGAACGAACTGTTATCATTTGCACATTCAGCTGAGTTTTGAAACATAAGCAATTGTATTTGAGATCACCAAGATAAATGTCCTCTTAGGCTCTTACTATGTGCTTATTGTAAAAATAACAGAATGGGGGGGTGAAATAAGTAAAGGGATTATAGATGATGGGATTGCAACAATTACTGGGGGCACTGGGACCATTGTATCCAGATCTTTGCATGGCAATGACCAATGAGGAACTGATGGTTTGGCACTGTATTATTTTGTGCTTGCTAGGAGCATAGTGTGCTTCAAACTAGTTGAGAAAGACTAATCAAGCCTCAGTAATTTATATGCGGGCGAAGACTGAGAAAGTTGAGAATTAGTATTTTAATGTCTACCACTATCATAAAAATTAATGAATATCCAAGTCGAGTATTATATCAATGCACACAGTCTGGATTTCATAGCAAACACAAATCCTAAGAATGTGAAATGAAAATAACAAGTTACCTTTATACAACCTTCATCATCTCCAGAGGCAATGGTTGACTCAGTCAAGTTTATCAATCTATTGACCGAAGCCCTGCAACACAGCAAAAAACAACATACGAATTCTGAATCAATAAGCATACTGGTGACTCCATTAGTCAAATCACAATAAATGTGTAATTGCAGCATATCTACTGACTCATGGGCATTGTCGAGGCGAACTATGGTAGATCCAGTTTCCACATCAGTAGCCAGTATTGAACAATCTGGAGAACCTGTCAAAAGGGCTAAAACACAAACACAACGATAAGCATTCAAAAGTACAAGTGATCCAAACGAAATCATCATTCGAATAACCCCAAAATATGGAAAGGACAAACAACTTATATGAAACATTACCGCGTCCACCATTGATGAATCGAGCTGCCCTGCAAGACTCAGTGTGAGCATGAACTTCCAACAGCCTGAAACAATAAAAAAGAAGATAACTGCAATGTAGGATTACATAGCAACAGCATATAAACAGGAAAAAACAAGACAACCAAACAACATTCATGTGGGTTTGCCTTTTACATATACAACAATTAAGTAAAAGGTTCAAAATTGATACCTCACAGGGGTGCTATCAGGCGTATAACGGTACCTGAGATACAACCCAATACAATCATTACCCCAAATGCCAAACAATATAAATAATGATGACGATGATTAAGGTGGTGATGATGATGATAATAATAATAATAATATAATAATAATAATAATAGTGAAAATATTGGTTAACAAGGTTAACTATGGAAGGTGAAGCTCCAATCAAATCGAACATACAGGTGAAGGTCACCATCAATGAGTCCCGCAGCAATGAGATTGTCAGATGGATGGAAATCGATGTCAAAAGCGAGTTTCCCCAAATTTATTTCCATTCCTGTTAAACATTGCATAGATTACATAGATTAGACGAAAATCAAGCAAACAGCAAGAGCTAGGTGCCAGGCCAGGCAACGGGGGAGGTTGGTGTAGTTGAATGGATAATGAGTCTAAGCGCAGCTGTGCTGATAGTGTTAGGACTTAAGAAAGATACTGTAAGATATTTGAGATTGAGTTTGTTTGGCACAACTAGCTAATGAGTGTGTTAGAGCTTGAGGGGAGGGGTTCAATCCCCGGTGGGGTATATTAGGAGTAGATTTAGGAGTAGTGTAGTGGGAGGTGTGTGAGTTTGGCCGATCAAAAAAAAAGCTTATGAGTGTGTTTGGCACAACTAGCTTATGAGTGTGTTTGGGTACACAGCTTAATTAAACACTTATGCCATAAGCTATTTTTAAATGAGTTTTTTCATAGACAAAACTGCAAAACTTACTTGAATAAGCTAAAAACAGCTTATTCTGATAAGCTACTCCATGAAACTTATGAAAATAAGCTGAAAACAACTTATAGCATAAGCTGTACATAAGCTCTTCCAAACGGTGCTTATAGCTTATTTAGGAGCTTATAGCTTATGGGTAATTATCTCCTCAAAAACCCATCATTTTTTTTCTAAAAACAGATATTGAAAGAAGCTAAGTAGACAGAGCATGTGAAACTATTATTGCTATACTATTGATTCAAGATGCAAAATCTAAACCAAAAATCAATCCCAAAGCAGCTAGCTGGTAATTGTCAATAAGAGGTCCCAACATGAGTAGCTAACTAAAATAGTTGTGAAACAGACTTTGGGACACCAACGTGAGTTGCTAACCAAAAACAAATAACTCAAGTCAAGCAAGCGTGAAGAGAGTTCGTAAACATGTCTACACGAATAACTCAGTCGAAAATAAAAAAGAAATTGATATACAGACTGAAAAATACAATATCAATTTATTTAAGTTGTCATCCATCCTTGCATGTTATTCCAATCTCCGTCAATTATTCTACACAAAATTAACAAATTAAAAAGGGATTGGGGATATCTGAGATACCTGATTCAGAAACACACTTCAGATTATCGAGTAAGAAGCACTAGGCAGAGACTGGTAACTAACAAAGAGTCAGCTTCAGGAGTCAGAACTAGATGCTTGCCGGCGTGAGTGAGAGGAAGATAGCCGTCAAGCCGGTCCTAGTCGGAGCCTTCGTCGTCGGCGGCGGCGAAGCGGAAGAAGAGAATGACGAGGTGGAGGGTGCAAGTGGAAAGTGAAGTGGCAGAATAGCACAGTGAATACGTCGTCAGTGAGAGTGAGAGGAAGACCTTAAAACCCTAAACCCTCCGAAACGCAGTTCCGCAACTCATTCTCTCTCTCTTTTTCTTTTTTTTTTTTTGGCTCAATACTTTTCCTTTTCTCGGGTCAAGGCTCAATCCTCCAACTTATTTTTATTCTGGTTATTCAGAATTTTCTTTTTTTTTTTTTGGTCCAATCAGAAACCTGAAGATTGCAGATTTCCAAACAGGCCACAACGCATACGATGATAGGGATTGGGAACCACCCCATTTGTTATAATTATAAATTATAAATAATAATAATAAATGACCAAATTCTTTCCAAGAAAAATAAAATTACCAAATTGACACCATTTTCAATATTTCTAGAACTAAAGTGGGGATAAAAGTCTTTTAAAAACTAAGTTAATGAAATTTATAATTTGATTAATTTCATACGACAAAAAAAAATTTATCTCAAAAATAACCACAGGACACCAATTTATTTTCTCTATAGATCCTTTGAAAATAAGTAGAATAGAAATAGAGTAGAAATGCATATTACGTGGTAAAAATAATTGATTTTATAGAGAATAATTTTTGAACCATTTTTTTCACCTCACTTCTTTCCTTTTCACTTCTTTTATACCAAACAAAAGGATTAGTCTAGTCCTGATTGTTTATTTTGGTTCTATCACATTTTCTTTTTACCTTTATCATTGTGTAAGATAAATCAATTATCTTACAAGCAAAGAGATGGTGAGTTTAGATATACAACTAACTTAATTAAGTATTTAGATAATAAGTTATTTTTAAATAAAAGTTTTTTATATACAACATTATAAAACTTACTTAAATAAGCCAAAAACAACTTAGTCTGATAAGCTAATATACAAAGTTTATGAAAATAAGCTGAAAACGCAACTTATAGAAATTTATAAATTATTTTCATAAGTTACACATAAGCTCTTCCAAATAGGGCCGATATCCCATATGGCGCAAGAGTTTATGATGTTGCTCGATTTTGTTTCGGTTAGTCTTAGGCTTTGTTTGATCCAATTTTTTTTTTAGCTTAAAAGTTGCTCTTAAACAAAAAATGCAAATAAGAACTTTAAAGAAAAAGTTGAAAATCGTTTAAAATTGTTATTATTTTTTAACTTAAAAACTGCTTATAAATAAAAAATTATTTATTTGATAAATTGTTTTACGTAAAAGTGTGAATGTGTCACGAGAAATAATCTGGCTTTTGTTTTTTTTAAAAAAAACTCCTCATTCTAACTTTTAGTTTAAAAGCTATTTTCATATTTTGTTAAGAAAATAGATTTTAATTTAAGAGCTTCTTTTTACAATTGTATTTGGTTTCAAGAAAAAAAGAAGCCAAAAAATTAGGGAAAAACTACCTTAATAAAAATTATTGTGATTATATTTTTATTTTTTTCCATTCTTTCCAAAAAAAATATCAATATGATGTTATTTATAGTAGTTATTTTAAGTTTTTTTTAAAATAAATTCCAAAAAAAAGAAAGTGGGACGCAAACTAAACAGGGGCAAGAAAGTCCAAAACAGAATTGTTGCAATGACCTCCCAAAAACAAAATGCAAAATCTTACATATGTTTAATGTTTAATTTAAGTAAATAAAAAGGTAGAGGGATAAATGGAAGTCAGTTTATTGATACTATAAGCTAATAAGCTAAAGCATAACTCGTTCCACTTTCTAGATGGGCTAAAACATATTATATCAAATCACTAATATTGTTAATTAACTTTGTCTTCCAGAAACAAAATCATACGTGTATAATTTTTTTTAGTAAATATACATGGATTATTTTTTCTTTGTAAAAGATATAAGATACATTCCTTCCGTTCTATTTATAACACCTAAGTAAATAAAAAAAAAATAGATATTTATTTTTATAAACATCTATCCTAAAAATTAATATATTTTCTTGATATTACAATAATATTTTTCTTAAATAAATAAAAATAAAAACTAAAAAAAATTAAGAAGGAAGGAATCTAAAGTGAACAACTAATAACAAACTAGACAGCTGAAAAACAGGAGAGTGGATCACTGTGAGAGGAAAAATATCACCAAATGTAAGGTTCGCGAGGGCAAATGCAAAAATTACCCAGTAACCCCTTTTAGTTGCAGATTTTCTTATTTTAGTGGAAAAAATTGCTGATAATTTCTTTTTTTTTTTCAAAGTGTCAATAATAAGGGAATGAAAACGATCTTCATTATTTAAAAGTCAAGGTAGTAAATGATGAAATAAGTAGATGAGATTAGATTATACAATTTCAACTAGTTCTATCATTAAATCCTTGTTGTGGTCCACTTGATGACTACTTCACTTCACCTATTGATATTCTCTTACAACAATTTTTTTAGAATAATCAATATCAATATTTTTTAATGTAAACAACAAATTAAAAACCTTATACTAATACCAATATAATATTTTTTAAAAGTAGAGATATAATTTGGTTGTCTGGTTGGTGATATGGTTGAGATATACTAAATACTTCTAGGAATTAATACCCAAAATATAATTGTTCATGTTATTTTACTGTAATCCATAATCATTATGGTGACATTTATTTTTGGTGGAATAAATATACTTCCATTGCCATAAAAAAGATAGAATTTGTTTCTATTGAAAAAATATTGATTTTTTAAAAAGTAGATTGATTTAATACATATTTAATTTTCTTACAAAAACATTTTAACTTTTAATTTTCGTTCTAAGTTTTAAATGTCAAAGGTCAACAAAACTCTTAATTCAAAACTAAAGACATAAGTTCAAATATTCATATTAAAAGTTAATACTCTAAGTTAACATAACGAATCATAAAATAAACAACTATTTTTTTAAAATTTTAATTGGTCAAGTGAGTAATAGAAAGGAAATTAGAGAGCTTGTTTGAAACAGTTTTGATTTTTAGTTTTTAAAAATTATATTATAAAACAGTTTTTAGAAATCGTTTTAAAAAAAAGCGAGAGGAGTTTTCAATATAAATTTATGTGTAAATTCAAAAAACTAAAAACTGAAAATCAAAACAAGTTTGAGATGTTTTCAAATTTTGGTTTTTAAATACTGAAAAATAAAAATTGTTTCCGAAAATTATTTTTAAAAACTCGTCTGTCAATCGGAAATTTTAGTTTTCTATTTTTAAAAACAGAAATATATTTTCAAAAACAGAAATCAAACAAGTCCGTTATAATATTTTTATGAGTTTTCTTGCTCTAATTCTAAATAATATTTTATAATTGAAGGTTGTCTTGTTCAACAACAGATTTGAATGATTTTTTCCTTGTATTATCAAAGAGTATAAATTTTTTGCCGATTAAAAAAAAGTATAAATTATTTAATTATTTACACATACATTTATAATTTTAAATACTTAAATTATATAACAATTTAGGACTTGTTTGATTCCTATTTTAAAACTAGTTTTTTGTTTTTAAAAATAAAAAATTACTTGTTTGAAATATTTTTGATTTTTGATTTTTAAAAATTCTATTATAAAATAGTTTTCAGAAATAGTTTTTGAAAAAAGTAAGAGGAGTTTTTAATATAAATTTGGTGTAAATTCAGAAAACTAAAAACTAAAAACTAAAACAAGTTTCAATATTTAAAAATTAAAATTTAGAAACATCTAGGGCTTGTTTGAAACCGTTTTAATTTTTTGTTTTTAAAAATTGTATTATAAAATAGTTTTCAGAAACACTTTTTAAAAAAAGTGAAAGGAGTTTTCAATACAAATTTGTGTGTTAATTCATAAAACTAAAAACTGAAAACTAAAACATGTTTTACATGTTTTCATATTTTGATTTTTAAATACTGAAAAACAAAAACTATTCCTGAAAACTGTTTTTAAAAATTCGACCGCCAAACAAGTTTTTTAATTTTCTATTTTTAGAACCAGAAAACTGTTTTCTAAGAGAGAAATCAAACAAGCCCCTAAAAATTTGTTTTTATTTTCAATTTTTTGAATTTATATATAAATTTATATTAATAATATAATTTTAAAAAATTAAAAATTAAAACTGTTTCAAAAAAGTTGAATCTGACTTCTTTCAGCGCGTTCTTTTTCTTTTCGTTGGGAAATGAATTATGTTGTATTTTACTGTAAAAATAGTGCTTTAGATTAAATCAAAAATTAAAAATCTTCCTTTAAAAGCAATCCAAAAATGAATAAACCAATCAATTATTGTTTTGACCCGAAAATGAACGAAGGATTTGAAAATGAAAATGTAGAAACGTGACAAAAACCTGCCGTTTCGGATGCAGTGGTACAACGGGAAATGATTCTCCTCAATTTTAAAAATAACATGATATATCATATTAATGTGTTTGTGTCAGAAATAGATCTAAAAAATCAACATGATACATCATGATATTTTTGAACATGAGAGGATCAATTCTCGTAATACAACTGTACAAGTATAAAAGGGGATGTTTGGCTTTGGCGTGAGAAATATTTTTAAGATTTTTGGGAATATTATTTAAGAAAATAGTAAATAATATTTTTAGAATACTTTTTAATAAATTAAATATAGTAAAAGAGTATTAAAAATTGTAATTTTTTATATTTGTGAGACAGGAAATAATGTACATATATAATTAATTTTTTTGTTCTAGTAACCTTAAGAAATATCTTTAAGGCATTGTTTAGGAAGTGTATATATTGGAAAAATGTTATAGTTGAAGTAAAATTCATTTAGAAGTGCCAAAATTAATTTTGGTTGATAAATTAGTTGTTTGGTTTTGAGTTAGAGAAATGTCAAAATTGATTTTGGGTTGTCAAAATCGATTTTGACTGAAGCAAGGTGAGACTTGCTTTAACGTTGAATTGAAAAATTTATATTGTGTTTTTACTCTAAACTTGATTTTTTTAAAAAAATACCAAACATCAATCACATTACATTAAAATTAATTTTACGCAAAATCAATTCTATAAAATTACTTTGATTCAAAATCAATTCTATCACCGTTAAACTAAACACACATTAAGACTCTATTACTTAATATAAAGTATATTTTATATTTAGTAGAAGATAAAAAAATATTTTTCCAGGTAAGTAAGATTTCAAAAATCTTTGAATGTGAAGAAATTTTTCTTTTAATATTTTCACTTAAATAGATAAATATTTTAAATTTTTTCAAGAATTATTTATTCCGAACAGATAATTTTTAAAAAGTCACTAAAAAATATACTTTATATCAAACACATCCTAGAGGGAAAAAAAACCCTGATGCATTGCTCTTTAAGTCGTAGGCTTCCTCTCCTTTGAATTTTCACACCATTATTTCACCCTAAATTTTACTTCATCAAAGAAAAAAAAAAACTTAAAACATTTTTGGTCTAGAATAAGAAATTAGTATCAGTATTAACAATAAAAAAATAAATTAGCACTTTTATTATACTATTTAGTATTCTATTAGTTCCTTTTTATATTTCTCTTAATGTTAATTCTCATTTATTAAAAAAATTAATTTATATTTTTGTTGTTGTAAAAACTATGAAGTAATTATCTACTATATTCTTATTGGAATTTGAAAATCATTAATTTTTTATTAATTAATATACAAAATAATAAATACAAATAATATATTAAAAAAATAACTATAAATACTTCATTAAATTCTTAAAAAGACCCATAAAAAAAATTAAAAAAAACGGATACTGATAAAAGAAAAAGTGGAGTATTTATTTTTGAAAAAAACATGAACAGGTTCAACCAATAGCAGGTCACTTGAAGAATGTATGTACACCCTGTAGTAGCATATTTTTCTCTCTTTTCTCTTACACACGCACAAACCATGTTTCGGAAATGCAAATAGCCGTTTTCTCTTTCTCTCTCTGCATTTCTCTGTGCGTAAAAATACCCAGAAACTTTCATTTTCATATCAGACTCCTGAATAGGTTGTAAAATCCATGAGAATGGTTCTCTCTCTGTCATCTCTCCGTTCATTCTTGCTTCTTCACATTGCTCTGTTTTCAAGCCTCTGTTTTGGTGGTGACCCTACTATTTTCACTGAGCTTCACGTCTCCTACACCACCGCTTCCCCTCTCGGTGTTCCTCAAAGGGTTTGTTCTTCGCTTTTCTTCTTCTCTTCTAATTTTCTCGTTTGATTTTCCCATCTGGGTCACTCTGCTTGTGTTCTAAACCTTCAAAACCACTTCTTTTTCTCAAAACGGTTTTTCTGGGTTACTGTCGTTTTCATTTGTTATTCTGTTTTTCGCTTCCCTTTTCGCATGTGGTCCTAAATCCTAATGTTATGCACCTTCTCTCTCTCTCTCTCTTTTTTTTTTTTTAATTTCTCACTCGTTTTCCTTTTTTTTAGTGTTCTTATTTCAATTTCAATTTTTATGTAAGTAAATGTTGAGAATGCATTTGAAACCATTACATGGAATTGGACTACCGCTCTGGTAGAAAATGGGTCAAGCTCTTTCTCTGCGTAATCGTTTTTTTTTTATATATAATTTTTGGTTTACTATAATCCCTTTTGAGTATATTTCAAATGATCTAGATTGAAAAAGTTATTAGCTTGTTTAATTTCCTGCTTTTCACTATCTGCTTGACACTGAAAGTGGAGTTGAGGTCTGATCCTTGTGGGATTCTAATAGAGATTAGTGAGACTTTTCATTTTATTTTTGTCCCCTTTTTTTCTCATTTCCTTGTAGTCCAATGTGCCCAAATTTATTTATTTATTTATTTTTTTGGTTTCTTATTGAAGTTAACTTCTCTTTAAGTATAATTTTCTCTGAAGTTTGAAAGATACCAGTAAGTAAATGATGATTTAGGTCAGAATTTGGCTGACTTCATTATTCAATAAAATCTGATTTTGCAGGTCATAGCTATCAACGATAAGTTTCCGGGACCTTTCATCAACGTTACAACCAATAACCATGTAGTTGTGAATGTCTACAATGAATTGGATGAAGATCTTCTCATTACATGGTAAGTTTGTTCCACTGTCACATTACATTGTTTTCCTCTTTGTTTTTCTTCTGTTTATCGAAAAATTTGGTATTTAAATAATTTTTCAAAATGGTTCTGGCAGGCCGGGGGTTCAAATGCGACGTAATTCGTGGCAAGACGGAGTTCTTGGCACGAATTGTCCAATTCCTCCTAAATGGAATTGGACATATCAGTTCCAAGTGAAGGATCAAATAGGGAGTTTCTTTTACTTCCCTTCTCTTAATTTCCAAAGAGCTTCTGGTGGCTTTGGCCCCTTTGTTATTAACAATAGGGAAATTATCCCAATTCCCTTTGCACAGCCTGATGGGGGGGATATTTTCATTATGATTGGTGATTGGTATAATCAGAACCACACGGTTGGTGAATGTTGTGTTAATGTTTATTTTGTAAATATTGGAGATAGAGCGTGTTGTGATTGATTTTAAATTTTCTGTTATACTTGTATATTTGAAAATATAGGCACTAAGATCAGCACTTAGTGGTGGAAAAGACCTTGGAATACCAGATGGCGTTCTTATCAATGGGAAGGGACCTTACCAATACAACACCACTCTTGTTCCTAGTGGCATCCAGCACGAAGAAATCACTGTTGATCCGGGTATTATTATAGCCTCTTTTACAAAGGGAGTAAATTTTTCTTTTACATTATTCAAGTAATATGTCTGGAAATTTGTTTTTTGATCAAGTACAACTGTGGTCCATGTAGCCGACCTCACTTAGTGAGATAAGGTTTCTTGTTGTTGTTGTATCCACTCTTCTAAGGTTTCATTATTTCATTGATGAAGCTTAGCTTGTGTGCTTTATTCCCTCATTTTAATGGAGATGTTTTCAGTTTGCCATCATCGCGTTTTCACGCAAACGTCTTGTTTGGTATATTGATGCCTTCCATTGTTTCCGCTGGTTTCCTTAGCTGATTGTTTGATTAGTCCTTCCCACTTGGCAAAATAATCTCTTGTTTTTGTTTCACTGTCTTAAAGGACCATATATAAATTTGCAGTTGATTTATGTTGTTGTATGGATTTTTAACTGTAACTAAAAATGTATTTGGCAGGCAAGACTTATCGACTTCGTGTCCACAATGTCGGGATTTCAACTACTTTAAACTTCCGAATTCAAAATCACAATTTGCTGCTGGTAGAAACAGAGGGGCACTACACTATTCAAACAAATTACACCCAATTTGATATTCATGCTGGCCAGTCCTACTCTTTTCTGCTTTCTACAGACCAGAATGCAAGTACAGATTACTATATTGTTGCGAGTGCCAGGTTCGTGAATGAATCATTGTGGGAGCATGTTACTGGTGTTGCAGTTTTACACTATACAAATTCTAAGGGAGCAGCAACCGGTCCTCTGCCTCCGCCACCGAATGATTTTTATGACAAGGGGGCGTCAATGAACCAGGCAAGAAGTATCAGGTTTGTTTCTGAGAATTTGTTACCATAGTGGATTATATATCACAGCCACACGGATTGCTATTTGATTCTTTGTTGTACTGAATTGATTTACCTACTATATACAATCGGAAGCATGATTAGTTTTTTCCGTCTTATTTTTGGATTACTTCATACACCAGTTGACTCCTTGTTTTGCTTCTGAAATTGATGGCAACTTTGTAAATAAGAGATGTAAGATTTAAAGTGGAAGAGTTATGCTGAAAATATCTGAAATCATCTATTATGAAAGATCTTATAATAACTTAAAGAATTTAGGACACAAGGAGCTTCTGTTTTTCTTTTCCATTTAACTTTGATGATTTCGGATTGAATTCTCCATATGTTGTTGAGCAGGCAAAATACATCTGCTAGTGGAGCTCGTCCTAATCCGCAAGGATCCTTTCACTATGGCTCCATCAATGTGACTGATACTTATGTATTAAAGGTTACGCCACCGGTGACAATCAACGGTTCTACTCGAGCTACTATTAACGGGATCTCGTTTCTTAAGCCTGACGTTCCGTTCCGGCTTGCTGACAAGAAACAATTAAGAGGAATTTACAAGGTTGATTTTCCTAGTATGCCAATGAACAGAACACCACTAATAGACAGATCAATGATTAATGCTACATATAAGGGATTCATTGAGATTGTATTGCAAAACAATGACACCACAGTACAAAACTTTCATTTTGATGGCTACTCCTTTTTTGTAGTTGGGTAAGAATCTCTTTTCTTTCCTTGTTTTTTTTTTTTTCTAAAGTACAATATTGTTTGTAATCAGTAATCACAATCAAGAAATTGGTTTTTTGATTTCAGGATGGACTATGGTGATTGGTCGGAAAATTCTAGAAGTAGTTATAATAAGTGGGATGCAATTTCTCGCTGCACTACTCAGGTGTGTTCCTCAGGCATAATAAGAATTGATGTGAAAATTTATGAGGTACTAAAAATAAAGTTGGTTTTTATATGTACAGGTTTTTCCCGGAGGATGGACGGCGATCCTTGTGTCTCTTGACAACGTTGGATCATGGAACCTGAGATCGGAAAACCTGGACAGGTGGTACTTAGGCCAAGAAACTTATCTGAGGATCGTTAATCCTGAAGAAAATGGTGAAACTGAGATGGATGCACCAGATAATGTTCTATATTGTGGTCCCCTCCATGCCTTGCAGAAGTAACATCATTGATTTTGTTTGTTACTAGTATTTTATTTGGTTAATCTTCATCATCTCACTTTTGTTAAATTGCTTTCTTTCTTTTATACCTGCAGGCCGCAGCGAGGTTCTTCTGCAGCTTCTGTTTTTGGATGTTGCTTCATGAACATTTTCACATTGTTCCTGGGAATATTTTTATATGTAATTTTCACATCTGGCTAAGCTTCTATTCTGCTGCTAACTTTCTTTCTTCTTATTTTTTAATAGTTCCCATTAGGGACGGCTCAAGGGTTTACGTGGCTTAAAGCAAACTTAAGAATGAGGCCTTTTTTTATTAATAATTTTTTTTAAAAAAACATAATTTTATTTAAAATTTATTTTTGCGCTTTTTGTGACGCAAAATTATCTATTTTTAATCTTTGTTGATTGTAAGTAATTCTTTATTAATTTTAGCTTTGAAAAAAATTCATTCAGCTGAAGTAACTTATACTAAAATTCCAAATTCTCTAGGCCAGCATTAGACATGCAGCGCGAATGAGATTAGTCTCATTCTAGGGGTAGGGAAATTCGTGGTTATAGAAAAAAAAAACTTAATACTAAAATTGTTAGGGTTTTTCTAACTTGTGCCATGAGGCAAAGTTAACAATGATTAATAGCCAATGAAATTTTAAGAAAAAAGAAGTTACTAAGTAGTGGGTGGTTAGGAGTTTAGTGGTTGCACTCAGGTATAGTAAAAAATATAAATTCAACTATTAGAAAATTTAAATTAATCATTGTTAACTTGTACCAATTGGCACAAGTTAGAAAAATCCAAATTGTTATATATGCATTTGAAAAAGAATTTATTCTTTTTATAATTAGGAATGTCAATTGGTTTATCATTTTTCAATGCTATAATTTCTTTTATGATGTTTAATTTTTAAAATAAGTCTAATCCATCAATATCCAAGAAATTATCACGTTTCAATGATTAGGCATTTTTCTTTCAAAATTATATTATCTAGTTACTTTAATTTCTTAACAATAAATAAAAAACCATAAATATTTCCATATATTTAAATTGTTCAATCTAGTTTAGAGTGTGGTAATTGCTTTATTTACGATGTATAAAAAGTAATCAATTCTAAATTATTTTTGAAGAGATTTTATAATTTCATTCTCAACGCTTTTATCAAATTGTTTCTTTTTACAACTAATATGTTTTCCACGGAACTTAGGCTCTCCGATTTAATGACACGCTGAAGCAAGATTCAAGAAGAAGCCAAAAAGTAAAGAGAAGTCAAAGTTTCACAAAAAGAAAGAAGGAAGATTGACATAGGAATTGAATAAGAGATAAAAACGATTCACTTTCTTTTTTACTCTTCTTTTTAAAAAATAAAAATAAAAATTAAAAAAGACTATAATTTATTGGGAGAAAGTTATTACTCATTAAATATTATTTGTAATATAATAAAAGTTAACGATCACTTTTTTATTTTTTTAAAATTTTTTAAAAGTATACTAGTATTAATTTTTTTTGGACCTAAAACTCTTGCTTTAACTTTTTGGGCCCTAGACTGGCACTAGTTCCATTATAGGCCTCTCTAAAAGTGGGTGAAGGGATTGACACCACCCAAATTGAGAATGACATCCCCCATTTCTGGACAGCAGCATCCGGAAGTGTAAAATACACTTGCAGATGCTACTATCCAGGAATATAAAGGTAGTTTACTTTCCATTTTACTATTTTATGAATTTCGGATGCTAATGTCCGAAAATTGTAGTGTCATTCCCAAATCTCAAATAGAGTGGTGTCAATTCCTTCACCCCCTAAAGGTTGATTACTTCTTTATTGGTCTAAAATGTAAGGGCACCAAATTAGATGTTTGTGACCAAAAGTTCTTTAAGACTAGTTCATTTTGGTCATTCTTGGTCCATATTTTTTAGTTTACAAAATTATGAGTTACTCAATTTTATACAATTCAATTATATTGCACTTAAATTTGGATGTATCCTTTGTTAATAGTTTCACGTGACTTACTACTACTATTACGAACTTTTTAGTGCCATCAGGTGTCAAATTTGAAAAAGATATTTTTAAAAATTATTTTTAAATAACGAATGTGATCAACCCTACAATTGACTTGAAATTTTTTATAAAGCAGACTAACTATACAAAACACTACTTGTGAGTGGATTAGTATTAGGCATACACAACTTGCAAAGATGGAAAAACTAGTTTGAATTTTCAAAGTATAGGCTATGTTTGTTTATGAGTTGTCCACATACTTTATCCGTGGAATTATAAATTACTTATTCCAAATCACAGACGTTAAAGTAAAAAAAATTCCACTTGCGTTGCGTTGGAAGGGAAACTCTCACACAAACACACATATACATACTTGTTGAGAGAAATGAGAATAGCAATGAGCCATTAAATTAAATGCTGCTCTTGGTTATAAGTTTTGGTTGTCACGTTTTAGTAAAATGTTTTTGTTAGTTTATTTTCAATAAAAAATTCATATAATTCACGAAAAAAGTATATTTAAATTCTATTCTATCACATAAATAATTGTTACTTTTTATTTATTAATTCACTATTAATATTATGTTTTATTTATTTATGAAATTTATATTTATACTATAATTTTGTTTTTCAAAAAATTAATATATATCTATAATATTTGTTAATATAAATCGCATCTCCAAAATAATCACTTAGACGTAACACGGGTTAAATTCATTAATTTACATATACATTGCCTTAACTAGTTTAACCCATAATTCACTATTAGTCTAGTATCAAGTATTAACCATAAATTTTAATTCATGTAACAAATTTTTAAGGCAGATTAAAGGTTAAGGTAAGGTTAGTTGATAACTGCTCAAAATTTTAGAATATAATTCCCAAGAGGTGGAAATAAAATAAAACTGAAAACAAATGTACAATCACAGTATAATTCACTTTTAATTATAATTCGACAGATTTGATGACATCTTATCCAAATTGAGGGGATTGGATTAAAGGACTGTCACCTCAAACCGATAAAATAATAATAATTAAATCTCTAACTAAATAATTTTATTATTAATTACTTAAATATTATTTTTAACAGTTATGTTAGGTTGTTCTATTCCTTTCTTTTTCATTCTATTTGATTCTGTTTTTTGTGGTTAGTATTATCGTTCCTTCTCAAAATGAGTAGGGAAAATATAAGAAGCATAATTTTTTTACTTAATTACTACAGATTTTGCTCCAAATTTTCCTCCTTTTTAACTTCACTTGCTTAGTTTTATATTATAAAAATAAGATAAGATTAAGATAATAATTATTTCAATACTATTTTATTCTTATTTTATTTTTCTTAATAAATTCTCGAAGATCTGTATATTCTCAAGAAGTAAAACAAAATAAAACTTATAACAAGATAAAGTTGGATTTGAATTTCTACTCTTGTGGCATGAAATAATTTGAGTGTTATATAATTTTTTATGGCAAAAATAATATTATTCGAGAATCAAAGAGAATTTCAACTTATAGTATTTTATTATGTAAGGCTAAATAAGTGGTTTCATCCTAATCTAGATATAATTTATATTATCATACTTTTATCCATCTCTCTTGTTCTATCTATCTTTATCATATCTTACTAACAAATTTGTTGGTCTAGAAACATTATCTTTTAGATTTGGATGTAGAGATTTTTATAGATAAACATGTTTATAAATATATGGTAAATCATAAGTCTCACCACACCATTTCATTCATTGTTTAATTTGCTATAGATCATACCTTTCACGTTAATTTTCACTGCACTAATTCATTCATTCATAATATTCAATCATGTCGTTCATGCCACCACCAGTTTTCTCATGGGAATTGTTTGGAGATACGTGTGATAAATTCGACGATTTTAATGGTAGGATTAAAAGGAAGTATTTGGGAGATTATATTTATATTTTTGTCAAAGTTACGCAACAACTATGCCCTATTAATATTCACGAGGCCCAAGAACAACAAACACAACCAGCCTCCTCATCGAGATCTTATGGGTATTTATGTGAGAGATTCATGTTGCTACCTACTCATAAATTCTTTGAACATGCTTCTTCTTCCATGCGAATGTCCTTTGATCATGTCATACCTAAAGAGTTTTTAGACTCTATGATTCCAAAAGTGATAAAATCCGTAAAAGAAGCGATTCAAAATTCACAATCGTCTTGCTATTATGAAAGTTCACACTTTCGTTTGGATATTAATATTCTAGAGTATTTTGATGATGATGAAGATGATGAGGAGGATGACGACGATGAGGACGAAATCATAAACATGATCACAATGGAGTCCATGGAGGAGTTTGAAATGGTTCCCGCATCGGAGGTCGCCATTGAAACACTCGTTGAAAAAATAAAGCTAGAAGGTGATGCTACAATGGAAAACTGTACGATTTATTTAACCGAGTTTCATCACAACGAGAAGGTTTCGTCAATGCCACGTAAACACATGTTTCATCAAGAATGTCTAGTCAAATGGTTAAAAACAAGTCATGTGTGCCCTTTATGTCGCTACCTCTTACCCACTTCAAGTATTAGACAATGATTAATTATATTCGTTTGTCAAATCTATCGAATTGCTAGAGTTTTTATTTTATTTTTTAAATTTCTTGTAAAAAGGGGAGAGAAATTAATTTTCTTAATTGATTTTTAACTAGTGTTCATTGCTCAAATGCATCCAATTAACCTTTTCAATCAGCTATATTATCTTTTCTTTTCCTTCTAAATTAAGCTCCTATACAATTCAACAATTGTGTTGATTTTCTTAAGATTTAAGAATTAAGTTTCACATCCGTTAATAATGGTCATTATAGAGTATATAAATTGTGTGAATACTATATTACCATATGAATTAGTTTTTAAGAATGAGTTAGACTCTAACTAAAATTTAAAATGGTATGAAAACTTAACCAGTTTCGACTCTTGATGTGGATCAACCACAAATGTATGTCTAATCCTCGACTTCTATAAACTAAATTTTGAAAGTAAATTAAGCTCAATTTAAACTTTAAGACCTTTATTTAAATTAAAGGTTATGAAATATTTTAGATTGTTAACAAATTATTCCATAACCTTTAATTTTGCAAAAATATTCATAAATTTTTGTCTGTCCTTCAAGCGAAGATGATGAACAATATATATAGAGAATAAATATGGTTATATATTAATCTAAAGAAATCTCTGTTTTAATACTCTGTCACAAATTTTCTGTGTGTTAACCCTTCTTTTGTTGTCAGGCACAAACACCTCTTCTTTAATTTAATTTCTTTCAGTTCATATAGGATATAGCACAAAAGAAAAAGAAACATAATATTATTTCTCATCATAGTGCGTAAAATCCTTTTGTCTAATCAAATAACCCAACGTAATTTAATTTGTAAAACAAATACTCAGAAATCAACAAACAAAAAATAAAAAAGAATCATCTATTATAAAACTAATTGTTTAATTTTGAATGGAACGTACAAACATAGAAGTTATAATGTACCGAGAGAGTATAGTTTTTCATGTTTCTTGTTAATTTACGTTTTTTCAAAGGAAATTATTATTTCGTACAAAAATATTTGTACTTTTATCATAATTTAGATATATATTTTTTATAATTTATATTATCTTGTTTTTATCTGACTCTCTTGTCATATCTTGCTAACAAAATTATTGTGCATTTTGTTTGTTCTAAAAATTAAACATTATCTTTTGAATTTGGATGCAGATATTTTTAAAGATAAATATGATTATCTATGTGATTATGTCTATAAATATAGATCATCATATAAGAATCACAATACTCCATCAAATAATCCCTTGGGTCTTTCACGTTTAATTGTAAAGAATTCATTATTAATTGATTCATATTCAATAATGTTGTCTTTCAAGCCGCCACCAATTTTCTTTTGGGAAGTGACTATTCATACGTTCGATAAATTCGACGAAGAATTTTATTGTAAATTTGAAAGAGAGTTTGTGGGAGATTATATTAACATTTTTGTCAAAATTAAGCATCAACTATGCCCTACTCATGAGACCCAAGAACAACATCAACAGCAACAAGCCTCAACCTCTTCATCGATAATTGATTGATTGGTATACGTGTGAGAGAGTCATGTTGGTATCTACTCAAAAAATTTTAGAAGACAATTCTTTTCTCATACAAATGTTCTTTGACTCAATCATACCCGAAGAGTTTTTTGACTCTATAATTCCAAAGCTTATAACATTCATTAAAGAATCCTTCTATTATGAAAGTCCACGTACCTACTTTCGTTTGTTTTCTTTTGATTTGGATGTTAACATTCTAGAGTACTTTGATGATGATGAGGATGAGGATGATGACGATGACGGCGAAGAAGAAGATGAAATCATGAACACAATCACCATGGAAGAGATTAAAATGGTTCCCCCATTGCCATTGAATCGCTAGTTGAAAAATTAAAGCTAGAAGGCGACGTTACAACGAAAAAGTGTATGATTTGTTTGACCGAATTTTAACATGATGACTTGGAGGTTTCCTCCATGCCATGTAAGCATATGTATCATCAAGAATGTCTTGTTAAATGGTTGAAATTAAAATACGTCACGTTTATTTTTTGTGTCGTTATCTTTTACCCACTTCAAGAATTCAATGATGATTAATTATACTTTTGTCAAATCTATCGAACTACTAGAGTCGGAAGCTACATGCATGATTAGCATTCCTTTGAAAATTTAATAGAATTAAGACGGAGATTAACGTAGATATAGAATTTTAGTTTTTATTTTATTTTTCTGACTTTTGAGCTTCAATTTTTTTATTAAAGTTTTATAGCTCAATAGGTAATCAATCTGTTTAATATGTCTAGTAGATCTTAAGTATCATTTAACTACTTTTAATTTTTAAAAGTTTCCTAAAATAATTGCAACAATTACTGATCATGTTAATAATATTCTATAAGAAATATATACATTCAAGAAAAATTCAAATCTTTTTATATAATTTAATATTTTTAATAATGTATTAATTTCATTTGTTAATATATACTTCTTTCAATTTTTTTTAATTCTAAAAATAAATCAAGATCATACATGGTAGAATGCACATCAAAACTAAAATCTTTATAAGATTGACACAACATCTTTTCAATTTATCTTTGCTTAATACTTAAATTTATTTAAATCAAACATGTCCTTGTACTCTTAAAATTCTTCAGCTAATTAAGTTATAAGAGTGTAATTATGCTCACTTGTACCGCTTGAGAAAAATGAGAGAAAGTAAAAAGATAAAAAGAGATATAAAACATATCCGATTGAACCTTATAAAATATTTGGTCTTATATTAAATTACTGTGTCCATGAGTTGGATTGTATCTTTTAAATTTAAATTTGGGTATTTAAATTCTGTTTTAATCTTTTGTTATCAGTTTTAATATTTTTTAAATATTATCTTTATTTAAAAATTCTGTAATACTCTATAAATATATAGTCATGGTGTGTTATATATGTAATCTGGCATAGAGCAAGTAAATCCAGTATTCGTTCAATACACAATGGAGATTGTTTAAATGAAGTAGTTAGTTTTTATTTACTTTCCATACTATTTTCCAAAATTATCAGTAAAAATAATTCATACAGAATTCTTTCTATAAATAGGTAATTAATTTAGCTTTTTTGGAGGAGTAATCCGAGCAAAAGTCGTCGACAAGGATTCAGTCCTATAATTTTTCTTCGGTTTATGTTTTTAGATTTTTTAATTTATTTTTCAGTTAATTTTGACACATTTTAAGATGTGAAGCCAATATAATTATCTTATTTGAAGTCTTTATTCCAGTTATTGAAATCACATTTTTTTGTTATCATTTTATAATCTATTTTATTTACACACAATTTCGCAACACAAAGATAAGAAATAGATTTTTTTTTTTTAAAAGATACAATCTAAAATGCTTAATTTTTATCATTTATCAGAAATATGAATATAATATAAATTAAATATTTAAACTTTAACTAATGAAAATTCTCTAACTCACTATCTACTCATTGTTATCTTTTCACCTAATTCATTTATGAAATTTAATTTTTTTTATTGATTTACAAGAAAATTAACAACACCAGAGATTGAATCATGTACTACACACCCATACACATATCTTTGTTAGCTATGCTGACCTTATAGGACTAATGAAATTTAAATTGATAGAAATAATTTTTTATATAATTTGAAAAATCACTAAAAACTTATTTATTTAACTTCTTATCGTTAATTTTTAAATTTAAAATTAACCTATTCAAATTTTCACACTCACAATCTTTATCATGATATAGATATATAGCCTATCAAAAAAAATAAAAATAGACTGTTTAATTTTAAAAGAGACGTACAAACATAAAAGTATAGAACAACTCGAGTAGCTGGGAGAGTATAGTTACTAATTTGGAAGTTGAATGTATTGAGAGAGTATAATTTCTCATCGTTCTTGTTAATTTACCTTTTTCCTAGCTCAATTATTAATGAATTCTGTAAAAAACTATATCCCTTTGATCTTGAGTTCGAATTTGCAAAAGATTCTTAAAGAGAATATAAATCAATTAAGGGATGACAAATGTTTAATTAAGTACACAAGGGTGGCCCAATACCAAAAGTGCTGGGACCGACTGTTACAAAATTCGAAATATAATGTATATTATCTTATTTTTATCCAATCCAACTCTCTTGTCCTATTATCCTATCTATCTTTATTATATATTGCTAACAAAGTTGTTGTGCACTTTGTTTGTTCTAGAAACATTATTTTTTAGATTTGAATGTAAATATTTTTATAGATAAATATGATTATCTGTAACTATAAATATAGATCATAGATAAATTCGATGAAGATTTTTATTGTAGGCTTGAAAAAAAGTATTTTGGAGATTATATTAATATTTTTATCAAAATTAAACATGAACTATGACCGATTCATGAGATCTAAAAACACCAACAACCCTCTAATACAGTCCTTCTGAAGAGTTTTTAGACTCTATGATTCTAAAATTTATAACATTCGTTAAAAAATCTATTCAATTTCACGACCGCCCTTCTGTTATCAAAGTCAACTCTTTCGTTTGCTTTCTTTTAATTTGGATATTAACATTTTAAATTACTTTAAGGAGTATGATGAGGAGGAGGAAGATGATGATTAAATCATGAACATGATCATAATGGAGTCCATGGAAGAGATTAAAATGGTTCCCACATTAGAGATTGTCTTGAAAAATTAGAGCTAGAAGACGATGCTATAATTTGTGCGACCGAGTTTCATCATGATGACATGGAGGTTTTGTTCATGCCATGTAAACACGTGTATCATCAAGAATGTCTCGTCAAATGGTTGAAAACAAGTCACATATGCTCTTTGTGTCGCTGTTCTTTACTCATTTTAAGTATTCAATGATGATTAATTATACTTTATTCAAACTTATCAAATTATTAGGGTTTTTTTTTCTTGTAAAAAGGAGGTGAGAGATTATTATTTTTTTCATCGTCAACTAGTGTTCGCTAATCAAGTACACAAATCTATGGAATTAATGTTCCTCTTGAAGCTACATGATCGCTTCTTTAAAGAAAAATTATTATATTATATGAAAGTTATAATTTCAATCAAGCTCTTTTTTATGTGTATTTATAGTTGAAACTTGGTAGCAAAGTTAGCCTTCCTTTAAAAAAAATTAAAGATTATGGCAGGGCCATATTTAGCAATTTTAGGGTCTTAAATAAAATTAAAATGAAGACCAATATAGATATAGAGTTTTGATTTTTATTTTATTTTTATGATTTTTTTATCTGCAAAATTTTTTATTAAGGTTTTATCTCTCAATAGGTAGGTAATGAATCCATTTAATATATTGTAGCCTAGTTGATCTTAAGTATCATTCAATTAGTTTTAAGTTTCAAAAGCTTCTTTAAACAATTACTAACAGTGACTTTTAATCTTAATAATATTTTATAAGAAATATTTACATAAAAAAAATCAAATCGTTGTATATAATTTAATATTTTTAATGGTATAAAACCTAACAACCAAAAAATAAAATCTTAATCTTATCTTAATCTTAATAACATAAAAGAAAGTAAGTGAGACAACAAAAAAGAGAAAATTTGAGTCAAATGTGTAGTAATTAGGTAAAAAATATGCAAATCTGAGCCTTCTATTTTCAGTCAAATAAATATAAATAAAATATATTAAAAGAGCACCGAATTAAAAGAGTCTCAAAAGTGCCCAATAACATAGTACAAATGGATAATGAAGAATAAAAAACGGAAAGATAAGACTAATTACGGAAAACAGAACTAGATAGAATAAAAAAGAAGAAAAAAACAACATAACAGAACTAAATAACAGAAATATAAGGCTAACTAAAACAACTACATCCTTATTAGATTTTACTTTTACCAACGTGTGTAAAGTTGATGAGTAAGAAAAAAAAATTCAACTATATTTTTCAACTAATTTTTTTATTTATTTCACCCTTATTTTTTTTATTTAAAATATCTTTATCCGTATTTAAATGATTCTTATTAGTTTTTAAAACAACATTATTATTATTATTATATCCATGTTTTTATGTTTTTATTATATCAGTGTTAAAAAAAATTCAACTATTTTTTTAATTATTATTTTTATTTATTTCACGCTTATTTATTTTATTTGTTATTAGTATTTAAATCATTTTTATAGGTAGTTAATAAACTTTTCAAATTTTTATTTATTTATTTCAAGTTTATTTTTTGATTTTTATTTAAAACATCATTTTCAATATTTAAATTATCCTTATCCGTAGTTAATTCTTCTCTTATAAATACTGAGACATTTAGGAGAACATGTCTATCAATATTGAAATAAATCTTCAATACTTATGATTTTCAATACGGTAACCCAATATATATTTATTTCAATAATTCGTTCCGTGCATTGCACGGGTGCACGTCTAGTTAGATTAAACTGCAACTAAAAAAAGACAATCGAAAGGAAAAAATTTTAAACCTGTCTTTCTTAGGCTTTCGATCAGATTTAAAATATTTAAATAAAATTGTAACAAAAAAGTTATATGGAAATTTAATTCAGTTATTTAAAAAAAGTTAAAAAGATAAATATGGTGGGGAAAAATTACATAAAATACTTATTCAATTATTCAATTACTCGGAATTCAAAAGACTAAGAAAAATTGAATATGAACAGAATTGAAAAGTTAAAAACAAACTAAATTTAAAACTATGAACCAAAAACATAACTAAATTTAAAACTGAAAAATGGAGGAAACAAATTCACGTCGTGACAAATTAGGATTAGTAAAACTCTATATATTACTTTTATATATAAATATAATAAAGATATATATAAAAAAAATTGGCTAATATATACTCACTCATTTTATTGAAGCAGTATGTTAATTAGTATCTAAATAGGTGTATTTTAAAATATTAAATTATACCATACTAATGTATTCTTTTTGAAAAATAAGTAACTAATATATTAGTGACCTCCAAAAATTTGGCATAGATGAGATTCGAGTTCTCATGCTGTAAATCGTCCCTCCTATAAACTTAACGGAGCCTTGAAGAATAGCATTAATCTTTGCTAAACCGTTCCAAATTAATTTTTAAGTTTTTGATGTTAAAAAAAAATTCTATCCAAATTAATTTTGCAAGACAATTTAAGTTTTCTTTGATAAAAATTCAATACTGGAACAATTTTACTCGGGACAATAAAATAAAATAGACAAATTAATTTATTAATATTCTTAGCCCTTACGTATACACGTATCCAAGGGGCTCAGTCTTGTGCAGTTGCAGTACACAAAATAAACAACAATACTAGTACTCTTGACAACACGGGACAAATAGTTCCCAATAACTTCGGAACATTCATTAAAAAATTATACAAAACTCAATCAAATGTACGAAAATTATATAAATTTATATATATAATTAAAATTAAAATATGTATTGTTGAGCATTCTTACTTGTCAATCAAAAGAGTCCTTCAAAGAATGGAACGCCGGTGGCCGGTAACCACAAATGACCAGCAATAAAATTTTTAATGGTGAATCTAGAAGCTTCAACATCACTTGTAATGACACGATAGCCATGCCATTTAACTCTATTGCGAGTGGAAGCTTTTGGACCAAGATTCTTATACTCTCCATAATACAAAGTATTTAGTGCAAAATTACCATTCCACCCCAACCATCCTGCAGGGTCCACCAAATCGTCAAGGTAAGTTTGCAAGTACACAGTCCTCGAATACTTTTTCCAAGGTCTCCCAAGGAACGTTTTGAAGGAGGGCAAAACAGGAATAAGGTCAGTAGCAGCCAAAATGCGACAATTTTGTATGGCAATGCCGGTGTTTTGGTTTGGGTCAGTTCGGCCTTGGGCCGTGATGGCAATTTTCTGTTTGGCCATGGGCCTTCGGGCATAAATAAGGCAGTCTTGGAAGACGACAGCAGCGTTACCAAATATGAAGTCGACGGTGCCAAAAATGGAGCATTGTTTAAAGAACTGTCGTTGGGAGTGAACATAGAGAGTGTCTTGATAGCCTTCAAATGAGCAGCGGTAGAAGACGGAGAGGTCAGCACCGGAACGTAATGCAACTGCTTGGTGGTTTTTTGGGCCTGCCGTGTTGCGGAATGTGATGTCACGTGCGATGAATCCATCGCCTGTCACTGCTGCATGTAATTAACCAATGTCATTTCACTATTTTAGACTACTTATTGGTGGTTGGTTAAGTACCTCAAAGATAATCGCTTATTATTTGAAAATAACTTAATTGAAACACACACTAAATATAGTTTTAGTCTTGACAAAGTATGTACTAGAAATATTTTATTCAATCTAGTGTGTGTGTGTTTATTTTTCATTATAAATCGAATTTGTTTACTTCAAAAGCATTTCTTTATGGAAGAAAATTAGCACTCTCAAATATTTTTTAAAAGTTGATACTCTCAATTTTATGAAAAATCTTGTGGATGAAGGCTAGAGATCGAAGAAGCTCCTAACCATGAAGGTTCGTGCATGTATTTTTGAAGTTTGTTTAACACCGATCACTTGAATCAAATGCGTTTATTTTATGACTCTAATGTTCCAAGGGTTGTTATATCACCATGGTCCTCTTTAATTTGGGTTCATTGTTAGTAGTAGGCTTAAGAGACATGTTTTATGGTTATTAAATCATTTTTATTTTCTCTTTCATCTTAAATTTTCTCGAGAGCACCATACCATTTTAAACAAACCCTTGTGCCAAATGAAAGTGAAATTTTGTTATTATTTTTATATCAAAATTACAAAGTTAAAAAGTTTTCATTTTCTTCTTCTTTTATTATACTCGAGGTTAGATATGATCCTAAAAGAAAAATAAAAATAAAAAAAGCAGACATGCACTTACCAACGGTTGCGGAATTGAAAGTAGTAAAACCTTTGGCTACGCTCCGGCTACCCGATATGACTGTAAGCCTCATACTTTCCCCACACAACATCACATCCTTTAAACTCTTCCCAATCTCAACATTCTCATTATAAACCCCTCTCTTCACATATATCACAATCCTCTTCCTCATCCCTCTTCTCCTCTTCCAAACCGCCCCCAAAGCTTCTCCAATATTCTTAAAATCCCCTGAACCATCTTTTGCCACCACAAAATCCGGACTAACTGACGATGCATCCAAAAGAAGCTTCCTATCACTAGGCGAAAACCAACTCGGAAAACCGTTTTTATCCCTACTCTTTGGAGTAATTAAGGATAATGAGGCATTATCGTTAATACTCAAAGCCAAAGTATTACTTATGATGTCAGAAATATTCTTGTTGGAAATTAAGGGTAAAATGTGGTTACCAACATCGAGCTCTTCGAACCCAGTTTGGCACGTGTCAAGGTTAGTTAGAGCAGTGCTGAGCCACGTATGGAGGTCGTGGCTTGCGATGGTTGGGTTTAGTGTTTGGTTGAGAAGAGTGATGGTGTCGTGGTAGAGGTTTAAGCAGTCTCTCCAAGCGGCCTTTTCTTGCTTGGACTTGCATTTTGAGCCCAACCACATGTTTTTGGTTTGGGCCCAAACCGATAGATCCATAGCGATTTTGAGAATGAAATTCTTGAATTGAGTTGGAGTTTTAGGGATGCTTTGATCTTGAAGATGGTGGTAGTAGTTTCTGGCAAAATGCTTACATGTTTGTGGGTGTGGGGTTTTGTTGCACCAAAATTCAATGGCATTATTTGAGGAAAAATTATTAGTAGAGCTTGAAAGAGAAAAGAAGGATAGTATGAAGAGTGTGATTAGCCCAAGAACTTTGGCCATTAATTGTTAATGAGCTTTTTCTTTAATTTTATTTGGTTATCTAGTCGATGATATATATATATATATATATAGCTAGAATGATGGAGGAATTAATAATATGCTCATATATGACACTGTTAAATATGAACTAAGTGAAACAGCCGGCAAGATTTGAATATGTGAAATGAAAGTGATTGTTAACATCCACAATTCCGCCATTAATTTGTTTGAATGAAGAGGATTTTAAAAAATACTAGTACACTAATTGTCTACAGTTTTTGGATATTAATTTATATAGACATTTAATTTAATTGATTAGTCAATTTATTTTTTTGTTCATCTCATGAATAATATTAATTGAAGGCTGTGTGTATGATTTCTTGGGTTGCCAAGGGACAACAATTAACCTCTATGTCTATGATTGATTGAGAGAAGAAAGGAAAGAATCATGAGAAGAGAATATTTGTGAACAATTCCTAAGAGAATTGTAATTAAATAAGGCCGGTAATAGGGAGTCTAAAAAACATCTACAAATTAGTAACCTTTTGAAGATATTTCAAATTAATTTTGACAATGAATTTGAAGGAAAAAAAAAAAAACTTTTTTGAAGTTAGTGTCTCTAGGTGATGTCTATGTTCACCACCTTCTTTTTATCATGTAACTTTTTTTCAAAAAAAAAAATTAAAAGTTTCTTTTTATTGTATCCAAAAACGAAAAGTTTCTTTTATCACTTTCAAAATTTGATTTAAAAAATGTTAAATAATTACTTTCTTTTGGGTCGAATAATTAGTGTGTAGTTAGAAAAAAACTCAGTGCAAAAAGCAATCCCAAAAGTTATATGGAATTGGGCCTTCTTGCTGTTATACCACTAATAAGCCCATTCCAGTGTCTCATCAGTCGCAGCTCACCGTTGCAGAAATCTCACCGTTTCTCCTCTCCCTCTGATCCCCCCCCTCGGCACTCGTCGCCGTCGCCGAACTGTGATTTATGAATCCGTAAGGTTTCCGGCAAGGTGTGAACGCTAAAGGAAGCTCCACTACGGCGGCAACTCCGGTCACTTCTTACAGCGGAGGAAGCTCGACTCACGGTAGACCGTGCTTCCTTTTATGTTTAGAGTCGTGTATATCCATATCGTTCTCTGCTTTTTGCTCTTTCTGGAGCTAGTTTTTTTTTTTTGGTAGTATAGACTCATAGATGGATAAAGTTAATGCCTATTGATTTACTTCGAATTGATTTATTCAATATTTTTGCAATCGCAGCAAGTAAACTCCATGCGGTGGATTTCAATCTGTGATTCAGTTTGCCTATTGTAGTGATTCATTTTCTGTTAGTTATTGATTGATAATTGCGCTATTTCCAATCTTAGAAGTTGTCTTTGTCTTGGTGGCGCTAAATGAGATGCTGTGATTTGTGAATGCGAAGCGAAGAGTAGGCAATGGGCGAAACTGAGAGCAACAGCGCGAAACTGCGAGTTCGCCCGATTGTACGTTTAGGCCTCTTTCTTATCTCTCACAGTAACTTCGTCAGGTACTCTTGAAACCTCTATTCTTTTTTTCTTCTTCTTCTTCTTATCCTTTCATTGAATGATTCGAATATGATCAAAACGTTCTTCTTCTTCCCAGCGTGGTTTGCTTCGCGGCAGGGGTGGTGGCTCTTCTCCTTCTCCCTCTCCTCGCCAAGAACACCTACATTTCCGAAAATGCTCTCATGCCAGGTTCTGCTAACAACATGCTCTCCACTCACCACGCTTCCCTTGCAAGTAAATTCCTCAATGACATAACTGATTCCGAGTTCAGATCCAACACGCCACCCATGTAATTCCTAACCTAAGGTTATCTATTTTATTTCACACAACAAAATAGAAAAATGTAAAATAAAATATTCGCTCTATGTTTGTTTCAATGCAGTGAAAGTCACAAACTCATTGCGCAGTACATGTCAGCCCTGGATGCAGAAATTACATTCCACAAATTCTCCCCTCAATTTAATCGGTTACATCCACTGCACTTTTTCACCGGTCCCGATTCAATAGTAGTCTCAGAAAACGTTACTTGTTCTTCGCTCGGAATCAACACCGTTGGTATTATCAGAGCACCGCGCGGGGATGGAAAGGAAGCTATTGTCTTGGTAACACCTTTCGATCCAGAGAAAGTTGGAATTGGTGAGGCTCTGTCTTTAAGCATTGCATACTCTGTGTTTTCTCTGCTTTCACGGGTTACGTGGCTGGCTAAGGACATTGTATGGCTTGCTGCGGATTCGCGGTATGGGGAGTATTCTGCAGTGGCTGCTTGGCTTAGGGAATATTATCAGGCCCCTGTTAGTGGTGAAGTGTGCAATGAGAGTGTTAATTTGGATGGAAAGTTATATGGTGGTTTTAGGCGTGCTGGAACTATGGCTGCAGCTCTGGTGATTAAAGTTGCAGAGCAAGGTAACCTTTTCGAAGACAGTCTTAATGTTTATGCCGAGGCGTCGAATGGCCAGATGCCGAATCTTGACCTCATCAATATTGTGAATTATCTAGCAGTGCATAAACAAGGTTTGCGGATAAAAGTAAAGAAGGTGTGGTCATTAATTGGCTCCAGGTGGCTCAGTACTTTGGGTGTTGTATTTGAATCCTTGGGGAAAATAGTTAGAAGCTTGAATCCTCAGTGGAAGTTTGGTATTCCTGCTGGAGAGTATGTTGAGGGCACTGCCACGCTAGCAAGTTCGCTGTACTACCAGGGCTTGGGTGTTCCCACTGGTTCTCACGGAGCTTTCCGTGATTATCAAGTTGATGCAATCACTCTGGAAATTTCACCGAAAGTTTCTCTTGATAAGATGATCAGGAGAAATGAATTCATTCTCCGTGGGGGAAGGTTAATTGAAGGAGTCGTACGGTCGATAAACAACCTTCTTGAGAAGTTTCATCAGTCATTCTTTTTGTACCTCATGACATCCCCTAGTAAGTTTGTTTCAGTTGGAGTTTACATGATTCCATTTGCGCTGCTTGTTGCACCACTTCCGTTAGTTGCGGCTTATCTCCATGCTGAAGCTAGTAAATCTGCTACTCAAGCCACATCTGCCTCTGAAGTTGATGTCAGTCGCAAATCTTGGAAATGGTTGAACTCAGCCAAGAAGGTTCTGGTCTTTCATTTGTGGGGTCTTGTTGTCTCCTTACTCCCATATTTCCTATCTCAAATACCTGATACCACCCCAACAACAAACTTTTTATTGTGGGGTTTTCTATCAGCTCTTAGCCTCCTAATGTTGTACTTGATATTGGGTTCTCCTATTTTTGAAGTTGCTGCATCTCAACTGGAGAAAAGAGAATGGGCTAGCTTAAAGTCTGTAACTCTATCAACTGCTTTTATTGGCTTATCTGTGATGTCAGTCATTAACTTTGCTACAGCAGAAATTGGAGCTTTACTTATTGTCCCGATTTGTCTGTTGACTAGACCATTGAAGCTTGATGCTCAAGCTAGGAGCTGGAGTACCTTACTAAGGGCCACCTGTAATCTTGCTTTGGGTTTTATTGGGTTTCCTCCTGTTGCATTTATTTTACTGAAAGGTGCATTTGAAGATTTTAATCATGTTAATGTTGGTGATTATTGGAACTGGGTAGAATCCCTTTGGTCATGGAACAGTGCGACTTACCTCTATGTGGGCATTGTTCACTTACCATGCTGGTCACTTTGCATGCACGTTTTATTTCATCCATGTTGACATGTACTATTAGTTGGACAAGCAATCAATGAAAGAAATTTGTTGTCTTGATGTTTATGTTTTCCTTTTCAATGCACATCATTCTTCTCCAATAGTAATATAATAAGGCCATGAAGAATTTTGGAAATTAAGGAAGGTGAAACGGTTAAGTGGCGACTGCAAAATTTTTAGCAGGCTTTCTTCAGAAATGGTTTGTGATGCATTTTTTCAGGCACTTTCTTGTTTTTTTAGTTATTATTGATGTCCATATCATTGCATATGTGGACCTTGTAATCGGTAGGAGACTAGGATGCTAAAGTGCGCCAATTGTCGTTAGTTTCAACTTTTAACGATTAATTTGAACCTACATGTTTCTTTTTTCCGATATAGAACTTGGGACACATAGAATTACTATTGGATTCTTGGGAGGTGTTTATTCCTGCAATCTAATATGATATTACTTGAATGTATTGTTGAAAATAGCAGATGATATTTTTTTACTTAGAGATTTTGAACTTCGGAACGTTGCAAGTGTCATCAATTTAGTCCTTGAAAGTTTTTTTTCATTATTTTAGTTCTCAGAATATTTAAAACTTCACCAAATTGAACTTTCATTTTATAACGAAGGACCAATTTGGTGACATTTCAATCTTTCTAGGACCAAATTGGTGACGTTTCAATTTTTCGAGGACAGTTACAAAAATTCTTATTTTGATTCTCCAAAGATGCTTGGATCACCAATCTTGTTTCCAAAAGATTAAAATGTCACTAAATTGGTTCTCTATTATAAACGAAGGACCAATTTGGTGATGTTTTCAATATTTTAAAGACTAAAATGGTGATATAAATATCTGAAGGACTAGATTGGTGACACAACACCTTGGGAAGGCCAAAATGATGTTTATCTGTTTTAGTAACTTGAATATCTGTTTTGAATCACGATGTGCGTTGCATTCATTGATTTGTGTAGGGGTAATCGCTTATGGTGAGATGGTGATTTTTGTTTTCGGCATGGACTTACTTACACCTTAATGTTTGAGAAGCTTATGAAAATATTGTTAAACCAAACCAAATAGTAATTTTAAAGCCCCGAGGGTTTCTGAGATGCAGTAACCTGTGTGGGGCCCATAGGGAATTGTACTTTGCCTTTGATGATCACATTTTCTCTAGTATGAGTATGCATCGCGTAGAAAACAGGGTAAATCAATAGTATTTTGGTTGCATTGGCTGGTGGTCTGGTTGCTTGTTTTCGTTCAGAACTTCTGATATTGTTATAACTTACAACATACAACCTCCATTACTAGTTTGCATATGGGGTGGGGGCAGCTTTCTGTTTTTATACTCTTTTTTCTAAATACCAGAGTGTAACTATTCAGAAAAGATCTATTTCATTGCTGTAGTGGTCTGGTTCATAGGTGAGCTAGATCTAGTTTATTTTATAGGTTGGGTCAAATCAACCATGTTTTGTTTTTGGCCCGTGGACATTCTTAATGAATGATATTAGTATATTTCTCTCGCAGTGTACAAAAGAATATAAATTCCAAAGACTGAAGCATGATTGACGGTACAAATAAAATGAGGGTAGAACAGAAATTGAGATCAAAGGCCAGAGGTAAATGGCACAGTTGTGGTGGGCAACCAGGTACGGCCAGCAAGAAGTGCAGTGACTGTAAACTTAGAAGCCTCAACTGGGCTTGTTATCACATGATAACCAGGCCATTTTACTCTGTCGGTTGTAGATGCACCAGGCCCATAATTCTCATACTCTCCATAATACAGTGTATCTTGAGCAAAATCAGAATTACCCCATGGTGACCAACCCAATGGGCTCACCAAGTTGTCTATGTAACTTTTCATGACAACTACTCTTGAGTATTGTTGCCAAGGCCTGCCCAAGAAAGTGTTGTATTTGTCAACAACTGGCTTAAGGTCAGGTGCAGCCATGATCCGACAGTTGTGAATAGAAATTCCGCTGTTTTGGAATGGGTCACCTCGACCTTGAGCCGTGATCATGTTTGCTTGCCCATCTAAAGGCTTTCTTGCGTAAATGTTGCAGTTCTGGAAAACCACCGCAGCGTTGCCGAAGATGAAGTCTACAGTGCCATAGATGTAACATTGTCTATAGAATTGACGCTGTGCGTGAGCCATGAGGGTGTCTTGGTAGCCGGCTATGATGCATCGGTAGAACACAGAGAGGTCCGAAGCAGACCGGAGTGCCACGGCTTGGCCCTTTTGAGGGCCGGCAGTGTTCTGGAAGGTAATGTCACGTGCAATGAAGTGAAGTCCATCTATGCCTGAATTTCAAGAGTAATATTAGATTTATAAGACTAAGTCTAGTATGAAATATACTAAATGAAAATGAATAATCACTTACCGGCTGTTGCAGAGCTATAAGTGGTAAATCCTCCTTGAACACTTCTACTACTGGTGATGATGGTGTTTCTCATGCCATCACCAACGAGCATGATGTTATCATTGCCAACAGCAACCTCAATGTTCTCTCTGTAAACCCCTTTCTTCACATATATCACAAACCTCGTCTTGTTCCTTCTCTTCGCAGCTGCGTTTAACGCATCTTGAACTCTCCTGAAATTCCCCGAACCATCTTTCGCCACCACTAGGTGCGCCTTTATCGGAGACGGCCCCAACAGTTTCCTCTCGTGCTTTGAAAACCAACTTGGAAATGCCTCCACACTTTCTACCCTGCATTCATTCATATTCAAATACTTCAAAATTATTATGATGGAAATCGGATCAAGGATGTGTTTGCTTTGTTTTCATTTTGTGATTTTTAAAATAATTACAGATGGCATTTTTCTGTGTTGAAGAGAAATAACAATAATGCTAGTGCCTATTAGGCATACCTGTGATTCTTAGCTTTATTCAGTTTCACGAAATCCATGTTGATGGCTAAGGCGTCTCTTATCATCTCGGTCACATTATTCCTCGCAATTGGCACCATGAAATCTTGAGCATCAAGCTCCAAAACACCACTTCCACACGTTTCGATGTTCGTAAGAGCAGTGCTAAGCCATGTTTGTACATCCACTGCTAAACGCCCACTCTTCACATTAATCCCTTCAAGTGTCCGATTGAGATGGAATATGGTATTCTCATACAGCTTCAAACAATCGTTGTGAATAGTTTTATGCTTCTGGGTCACCATTTTTTGCTCGAATTCTCGCGCTTCCTTTTGCATGGTAAGTGTTTGGTTTAATGCCAATTGAACCAGAATTCCCCTGAATTCGGCTCTGTGTTTGATTGTTGTTGAATGTTTGGAATTCATTTGTGTAATGTAGTGTTTGCATGGACTAGGATGTGGGGTTAGGTTGCACCACCATTCTATGTTGTTGCTTGATGAGGAGGCTATTGAGAAAATTGAACATAACAATAAGAATGTGACGATTTTCGTTATTCCAAAGATTGCCATTTCTAGTGAATTGAATGAGAAGACTTAGAAACACTAAAAGTTGATGTTTTCTGGTTTGATGGTTTTCGGGTTTGATTGTGAAGTTATATATATGTGTGTGTGTGTGTTTGCTGATTAATTTCTTAGATGGAGTGTGGTAGTCAAAAACGTGTGGGCTTAATTGGAAGTGATAATCAAGAATGACACAGATACAAACTGTGAATGCCATTGCAAGAAAGAATGAAAGAGGAATAAAATCTTGTCAATAATCCTTGTTTTTTTTTATGTGCAGCACAGGTTATCCTTTGGTCGACGGCCAAAAACTAATTTCTTCGAAGCATACAGATAATCAAATTGGATTTTGTCTCTTCTATCAAGGTATTTTCTATACATACGGTCAAGATTGAAACTCCTAACAATATACTTAAAAAGTTCAACTATCTATGAATCGGGTCACTTGAACAATGCTTGAATTTGTTATTAATTGCCAGAGAAACAAGTGTCCTGTGGTCTTGACAGAGCAACATTTTGTGAAGGTTACTTAATTTTGAATGCAGTTTGTGACGGCTATGACTAGAGAAATTAGATACAGTACACGTACACACAATTAAACTAATTAAGAATTTGTGAAAAATGGCATGAGTGAGCCTCAAGTAATTGTACTTATATGCATGTATAATGCTGCAAAAGAAAATTGTATATATTATCTTTCATTGAGCAGACTTCTTCAAGAATAGGTGAAGGAAGAGTTTCTTTGAACGTAGTAACCATTTTCACTTGTGGCCTTCTATTCGTAAGCGTTCTGTTCAAGCATTATCTGAAATTTGAGGGTAACCCATGTGCTTTTAGTTTGCAGAGTAAGCAAAACATAAAACCATTTTGACAAAACATTATCTAGAATATCATTGCTAACCTAACATTGATGATGTATCAACGCGTTCATTATATGTATATCATATATAACTGGTTTTGTTTCTTTCTTTTATTTTATTTTTTATGATATTTGTTGCTGCTTTCTTTCTTTTTACTTCTTGCCTCATAAACATTGATAGCAGAGCAAAAGGGCATAATTTAATTGGATGTTTCAAATTTTTTTGAACTGACAATCATAAAATGGTAATAACATATCCACATTGCACACTCTATATTCCCATGTGTTTGACACTTTATAACACATGGCACAATTACAGGTAGTTTCCACGTTTTGAATTTATACTGCACCCATATTAATTTACATTGCATGAGATTCTCTCAAATCATTAGTTTTTTACTCAAATGAGTTATATTGTGAATCATGCTTGCATTATTGATGATAGAAAAGTACACGACGTGTATTTATAGTTTACAAGGGATAACCAAATAACCATGCTTAAGGTGTGAAAGAAATCTTCTATTTCCATAGTATTGGATATGAATTCCAGATATAAAATCATTATAAAAAATGGTGAGATTTTGAAGAATTTCATAAAACTAAGTTGCTCTTTGATAGTCTACACATATAATAGTTATGTATCATTTCGGTCCTTAACTTTGTGAGAATAAGTCACTTTAGTCGGATGGTTGAGGAGTACTACTATAAAAAAAATCACTTTAGTTCCTGACTTTGTGCGGATAAACCACTTTAGTCACTTTGTGAGATTATGTGACCTTAACCGTTTGGGAGAGTGAAAATATATAAAAAAAATTTTAAAAAAAAGAAGCAAAAGTGGCTGATTGGAATTGACAACGGATGAAATGAAATATGTGAATGATAATTGATAATCATACATTTGATTTGGTTTAAAGTTGTCTAAGGATAATAATATGGCCATGAAAAACAGGTGGATATATATATTGGTAGTGAAAGTCTTTGGTTTGAGAAAGAGTGTTATTTCAATGGCCATATTCAAAACCATCAAGATGCATGCTCTTCAACATCATCAGTTGGAGCATTTAAACCATCTTCAAATTGCTCATAATTATAACTAGGATTTTTTAACATGTTACACAGGTTAAGAAATCAAATGTAAAAATTTTTTGTTTAAAAAGATAAAAATTTAATGGGATTGTGTTTAACATATAATTAATAATTAATAATATGCTTTCTTTTCATTTTTAGTTTCTTAATCTGTGTAATATATTGCACAGATTAAAAAAATCCTTATAATTATATCAAGAAATGTATACTTAAATAGTCCTTCACTTTGTATTTTATAAGTCATTTTAGTCCTTCGTGGAATCGGTCCTTTTAGTCTCTGACTTTCACTATCATCGGTCATTTTAGTTTCAGACTTCATTATTATCGGTCATTTTAGTCTCTGAAAGTTCTGGATTAAAATGAATATTCGTATAATTCAGGGACTAAAGTGACTTATCTGCAGAAAGGCTTTGTTTGGTACAATTAGCTTATAGCTTATGACTTATAGCTTATAGCTTGTAGTTTATAGCTTATGACTTGTGATTTATAATTGAGTAGATGTGTTTGGTAAAATTAGTTTATTTGTTAGTTTATATTTGTTAAATGACTTAAAATGACAAGTAATAATTACATGTAATAAATTATTTGATAGAGTAAATATATAATAAATGACTAGAGGGTAAAATAAGAAAGAATTATTGAAAGTTATTTTTCATAAGCTCTAAGCTACTTGAAGTAACTTTTCATAAGTTAACTTATAGTTATAAGCTAGTTGTCACCAAATACCTCTACTTGACAATAAGCTAGTGTTACCAAATACAGCCAAAGTAAAGTAACTTATCCTCACAAAGTTAGGGACCGAAATGGTACATCAATCTTATATCAACGGAGGAGAGCTAAATTAAAGGAGGGGTTAATTAGCAGCAAGCACCGGTTGACTTTTTTTTTCTTTTCTTTTCTACTTAAAAGTTTATTGGGCAAACTATATCATATTAGATCCTTAGCGGATAGGGCTGATTAGGCTAAATCATAGATGGAATTCTTTTTTCATCCCTTCAATTAATTTGCAATCGTACAGCCTCCAAAAACAAAATATTTGATAGAAATAATTAAATAAAGTCCATTTTAGTGATTTTTATATCTCGAAATATATCGACCTTTCATGGGCTCAAATATATCACTAACTTCACAGACATAAAAAATTTCTTGATAAAGAGACATTATACTCTTATTTACACAGTTATTCGGCAGTTTTATGTTGAATTTTATTTTATTGTAGTTTTAAAAGTAGTACATATTTTGATATTTAATTTAATTTAATTTGTTATATTTAATATATTTGTGTTATACAATAGAAAGAATTAAAAAGGAGTTGACTCACGTATAGAGTGGTAGCTAGCTAGAAGTACAACTTATATCAGTTAGCAGCACATGATCACCCTCAAATCTCAATAATATGTTGCTGCCATATATATATATATTGATATTGCAATGCAATAGTCAAAATTAATTAATTAACTAATTAATAACCATTAAATATTGTTAATCACTATGGCTTTCCTAATTTCGTGCAGCGTTCTACGCATGTGAATGTGCAATATAATGCCTGCACGTTCAATCTTCGTTCATTCAGATTATAGCCTTAGGTTTAAATTTTTATTAAGAGTAATACAGTAAAATTGTCCATGACTTTGTCAGTCACGCGGTGATGTTTTCATCTTTAATTTTGTAAAAATATCCTGCTAGTTTCTGATTTAATGTCATTTTAATTTCCAACACTCTTAATGAAATGTATATATAATACGTTAAATGACCCATTTGAATCCACGTAATCATCTGAAAGCAATATTTTATATTTAGTTGAAAAAATTAGTCACTTTTGTTCCTGAGAAGTTAGAAAGTGAGTCATCTCCAAAAGTTTACAGTTATTTTTATGGACTAATTTTTTAATTTTGAAGGGATAAGAATAATTGATTGTTTCTTAATAAATCAAACGATGGTGATTAGTTCAACTTTAACGAATCACTTAACATGTTACATATACATTTTATCAATAGTTGTTAATTTTATGAATCAAAGCTGATGACTAAATTAAAAACTAAAACATATAATAAAGAGTCAAGGATTAGAACATAAATATAAAATCATGCACTATTTTAGTTATTTATTGATTTTGATTTCGAATCCTATCTGTCCCAATCAAATGCCGGCCTACAAAATTTTCCAATTATGTATTAAATTGAGTTATTATGTAACCATTTATATAATGAATTTTTGTTAATTTTAAAATTGGTTTCGCAAACTTTTGTACGTACAAGTTAAAGTAACCGAAAAAAAAAGTAAATAACTAATTATTGATAAGTACTTTATCTACAAAAGAATATAAATTTTGACCCTTATTTAATTTGAAAATATATTAATGAATAATTGAAGAGGAGCTTATAGTTCGAATGACATAAACAAAAGTCATTGGAATTCAAAGAAAAGAATTCAATCCCAATGGGATGATTTAAGTATAGTGTAGAGTGTATGTTTGGCCAATAAAAAAAATTATAATAAATAATTGAGATATTATTAACAATGACAACAATGAGATATTCCCTTTTGTTGAATAGAAAAGTACGTGGTGCTTGCAAACTTAGCTAATTATTTTGATATTGACAACAAAGTAATGCATCTATATGAATATCTTATAAATTTCAGATGATTGTCAATATACCATGAAGGATCGCTCATTCAGAGTGTGTAAGCATTGACAGAATTTGATTTCGTATTAATATGATTTTATATAATTGATTTTATCTCAAATTAATTTTAAAGTAACGTGATTTATATTTAAATTTTTTTTTATAAAAATAAATTTAGAATAAAAATATAGTGTAAAATTTTTAACTCAACACAAAAATAACATCTTTTTGCTTTCTACAAAATTAATTTTAAAGGATAAAAATCACTTTTATAAAAATTCGAAAATAAAACCAAATAACAATTTTATCGCCTAAAATCAATTTTGAATCAATAGAATCAACTATGCACATCAAACACACACTTAGATATATTGTAGTTCCGATATGTTTCAAAAATTACGTAGTATAACAATATTTTATGGAAGAGTAATCTAAAATTTTATAAAAAATGCTGATACTTTGAAAAATTCTTGAAATATTATTTTTTTTTAAAAAATTGTATAAATGATTCCAACTAAATTTTATGACAAAAAAATTTTAACCATAGAAAAGATATAAAAAAAATTATTATCATTCCTGGGTGTCTATTTCCATTTTAAAAATAATATTGATTTAAATCATTATTTTTCTTCTTAGCTAATAAACTCACTCATTTGAAAGTATTATATAAAATTGGCGAAAATACAGTTTCTGTCCTTTAGGTTGTCAAAAAGTGTTCTTTATGTTTTAAAAGTTTCAATTTGGTCCCTTATGTTTAAAAAGCTTCATTTTGATTCTTTATGTTGTATTTTTCGAATTACTTTGTTCTCATATATTATATGTTTGAATGATTTTTTCCTCATTTTGGATCCTTACTTGATAAAGAAATATAACATAAGGGACCAAAGTGATTCATAAATATAACATAAAAGTTTAAATTAAAACTTTTAAAACATAAAGGACCAAACTAAAATTTTTGGACAACTCAAAGGAAAAAAAAACTATATTTTAGCGAATAAAATTGAATGAAACATGAGGGATAATAGGTAGATATATAGGCCATTGCACATGTTCCTCATCAAGTTGAATTTTTACTCTGGCTAGGTCAGGTCAGAGGAGGAACGTGGGTTAAAATATTGAATGAAGAAGCCTATAAATTCCGAAAATTGAAGTGTAGAGAACATTATTAATTAACATACACCAATAGAAGATCAATGGAAGCCAAAACTTTCCACCATTTTCTCCCAATTATTATCTTCATCCTTCTTCCTCTATCTAAAAATTCTTCAGCTTGTGACAATTCCATCCAAACCCAAACACAAACCTTAACCTTTAGAAACTACATTAAAACCTCATGCAATTCCACCACATATCCATCAATATGTTACCAATCTTTATCTCCCTATGCTTCTAAAATTGAGGCAGATCCTTACAAGCTTTGCAACATCTCCCTCTCTCTCGCGTTGAAGGCGGCTCGCGATGCTTCTGCCTCCATTTCGAAGCTTCTCAACAGCAACAATTTGACATCCAGTGCTGAACAAGTTGTTGAAGATTGCTTTAGAGATGTTAAGGATTCCATAGGACAACTTAAGGATTCTATTGATGCATTAGGTAATTTGGATGGTAGTTATGATAGAGAGTTTGAGATTAGCAACATTCAAACTTGGGTAAGTGCTTCAATTACTAATGAGAATACTTGCTACGATGAATTTGATGAGATAAATGTGGATGGAACTTTTAGGGACAAAATCAGAAAGAGTGTGTTGGAAGTTGCAAGGTTGACTAGCAATGCTTTGTATTTCATCAATAATTATAATCTCATCTAGAAATTATTATTCTTTTTGGGATTTGATGCATGGGGTCATTTTGCTCTCAAGTCTAAACCATGCATTAAGAAAGGGATTTTGATGTTCAAAATTCAAATAAATGGCTATATATGTATGTTTCTTCAGTGACTATCTGCAAGTTTTAATTGATTTTGTAACATTTTGATATATGAAAGTCAACTATGATCACATTCTAATATTGAATTCATGTGGTAACTATAGATGAAGCTACTCTTTTTTATTCGATACTATTTTTTTACTGTAAGAAATATCATTTTTTGAACAATTTTCTAGAAAATAATATTTCGAGTAGTTCTACTGAAGAATTTTTAGATGAGTTTTTTTTTTTAAAAAAAAAAAGAAATTAAGATGCATTTCTAGATCAATTTTTCCATGAGTTCTTTCGGATAAGAGATCATGCTCTTTTTTTTTTATCTGAAATAACTCTTGTGAAAATTTTTTTGATAAGTGTAAAGGATAATCTATCCAGTCCTAATTTTAAGGCATGTTGTAATGGTTTTTTTATAAGATATAGTGCAATTTTTAATAAGTTTTCATGTTTACTCCTTTGTTTATTGGTATTATTATTATAAAATACTAAACACGTTTTTTTAACAAAGTTAAAATAAATATATGATATAACTTTTTGATAAAATTAATATAACTAAGTATTTTTATTGATATGCATAACGTGATTAGCTATGCCTTATGATTATGACCGAAGGGAGTAGTTTAGCAATTTTGCCTCTGAAAAATGGAGAGGGATGGTGCCAAATCGGTGTGGTGCGATTAACAACGGTCTCCTTTTCTTGTATTGGTTTACTAGCATGAATGTCCAAATTCAAAGGTCGCTGGGATTAGCACCATCCCATTTAGAAATGACAGTATCATTTTCGGACGGTAGCATCCGGAATTCATAAAATAATAAAAATGAAAAGCAAATCACCTTTGTTTTTCCAGACAGCAACGTCTGAAAACACATTTTTTTGGATAGAATGAATGGAGACCGTTGTTAATCGCACCACACCGATTTGGAATCCATTCATGTTATTGGAATTTGGATTTTTTGGGTCGAAAATAAATTATTGGATAGAATGGCAATTTTTGGTCAAGGATATAGAAGGCCCTGATGCTAGTCGTGGCCCAACTGTTTTGTTGGCTTCTCTCTTCTGTCTTGCTATCCAAAAAGCCATTTTTGTTACATCACTTTTATATTATTATTATTATTATTATTATTATTATTATTATTATTATTATTATTATTATTATTTATTACATTACTTATTGTCTTTACATGATCTGGAGATGTACTTAAAATTTGACAACATGCAAGCAAAACCCTGTGGATGAGATAAGAAGGAACGTAAATAAGGGAGTAAAATAAAATGTAAATAATCATAACAGAAAGTATGAATAAATAATAAATTAGTTTACAATAATGAGAAGTAAAATGCGTAAAGCAAGAATCTCTCACAAGTCACAACCTCCATTTATTTAATTTGTGTTTTGGTTTATTATTTTAAATTAAAAGTCTGAAAGGTCAATCTGTTCATTTTTGTTTATCAAACAATGTTGTAAGCCGACCCACATCATTATAATAGGAAGATTAGACAAAATTAATAAAATATATATTAGAGAGATTACCTAATTATTTTCCTATGTAACAAAAAAAAAATAGAGAGATTACGTAATGTTATTCTGCTATATATATTATTGATCGGTGTATCATTTGTATGTCTAGATCATCAAAGTATGTTAATCATATCACTACCTTACAAACGCTTTTAAATAATTTAATAAAGTATTACTCATAAAAAAATATTAAAACTACAAATAATAAGTGTTCGTTTGAATGTGCTTTTCTTCATAAAAAGACATTTCCTTTATTTTTTTTTTAAAAAACACGTACACATTTCTTTCATTTTTTTTATGTTTGTGTGGATAAGTTTCTTTATCTATATTTTTGTAAGCTTAAGAAGTGCTTAAAGTTTTTCCAAAAAAAACAAACATATCTAATTGTTATTAAATCATAGAGTACTTGACTATTTTTTTTGGTAACAAGAGTACATTAGGATTTTAAAGAATAAAGATACATTGCATTCGTGATGGACATAAGCAAAATTTTGAAGAAATTTTAAAGAATAAAGATACATTGCATTTTCATGGTCTTTAACTTTGAAAGAGTCTTTGTAAATACTAAATATACTACTAGCTACCAAAGAAATAGAAAGAAAATGCATTAGGATTTTCGACAATATTAATAAAAGAAGTACAATGCAAATTAGGTGTATATATCATCAAAAATCAAAAGGGAGTGATTAATTGATTAATGATATGGACGTATTCTTAATTCTTAATATAATAAAATGAGTAAGGGCAGGTGTATGACCAACATGCATTGGGATTTGGGAATTTCGACTCTAACCTAAAAATTTAGAGTTAGGGTAGGGTTTGATCATCAAAAGGGACGATGGAAGTTTTTAAATTAAATTGTATTGTATTGCATATATAATGATGAGTTTATTAATAATTTTGCATTTTATTTTTAGTTGGCTCAATGAAAAGACATTTCAATTGAAAACGAAAAATTATTCAATCCATTAAATATAGTTAAAATTTATGTTTAAATAAATAATAACTATTGTGATAAATAATTCTAATGTTGTGAACTAACCTGTCGGTAAGGGAGAAAATGATTAAGGTCAGACTTTGGCTAAATTGGTCAAGTCTATTTTATAATTGATGGAGTTAAGTCTACCCTATTAGTTTATCATAGACTTATTTTTCAGGTAACTCTAGCCTATTTGAAAGTCTATAAAGTCTAAAAGCCTATTTATTAGCCTACTTTGTCCTAAGGCTAACAATTCTATGTTAAATATGCCAACAAATCAAAAAATAGGCTAATAGGATTTTTTAATAAGCCTCTAAATAAACCTAATTTATAAACATATTATAAAATTTATTGTATTTACATTTATAAAATTTATTATATATATTAAAATTCAATAGAACGGACTATTAGGCTTAATAGGCTTTTTTAAAGGTATGTACCTAGCCTTTTTATTAAACATGCTAGGCCATGCCAGGCTTTAAATGGGTCAGGACATAGACTCATATTAGGCCGACTAGCCTTTTTCCACCCCTGTTGGGTTGGAGAGTGATTACGATCATATGTTCATCTAGATAATTGGATGACCAAAGCTCCGACGTCCTGGTTCTGAAGGTGGTGTTGGTGCACCTACAAGGACTCTGACGCTCAAGTTAGTTGATGAATTAGGTTATGTGTGGTAATAAAATGTTACGTACTTTGCATTGTGCATTTAAGTATGTATTTATAAGAGGAACATTAAAGTTGATTGCGAGTCTTATTGGGCCTTGAATTTGATGTCTTGACCCAGCTCATTATTAATAAAGTCTCATGTGGATCAATGGTCATCTTGGGTGTATCCCGTGATGCCTTCGAATACCGAATTACCTTGACCAAACATATTTCGACATATGTATAAAAAATTGAAATACTTTAATTCTACTTCACAACAACTAACTAACTTTAATATTTATCTAAAACACACATATTGGCAAGAATTTTTCTCTCAATATATTTCACTCCAACTAATTTAGAAACAAGACCTTGTTTTTTATGATTTGTGGGTTTGTGCCTGAAATTAGTGGTGGATGGACACAACTATTATTGATGTTAAAAACTTCCAATTACATCAACAGTCACAGTAGTAGGACCCACGACCCACAATTATTTATTATTTATTTAGTCATAAGAAAAGGGCCACAAAAAATATAGTAATATACATGGTAGGGGATAATAATTATTGAAGTAGAACTATATATTATTTATATATACTTACTTTTTTACGTCTCTTAGCTTTTTTATTTATCTCATCACTTCTAATACAGTACGTAGTACTTTTTTATTTTTCTCTTGTTTGTTTTATATTTTTCCAAACACTTTTTCAATACAAGTCTAGAATTAATCAAACATAAAAAATATTAAATTTTTTATTAAATCTTTTTATCTACTCAATTTTAATAATTATATGTAATCTATTTTTTATTAAATATTTATTTTCTAAAATAATATATAATAACTATAAAAATTAAATGATTAAAAAATTCATAAGAAAATTGAATACAAAGATATAATATTTTTTATTTAATATTATTGCATTGCGTAACAAAAAAAAAAAGATGAAGTAGCCAAACAAAAAACGTTATTGTAGTATGTATGGCAGGAGCCGTATAAGTTTGAAATTTGGGCATCCCTATCTTCACAACTCTCCTTTTCTGTTCTCGCGCCATATAAATTAACAATTTTAAAATTAAAATCAATTGCAATATAAAACACAATTTTACATTATACTACTTCGGAAAGATTTATAAGAAAAAAAAAAAAACTTACATGTATAAAAAAAATTAGTTAAATATATATAATTTTCTTGTTTTCAAATAAATATTTAATTTTACTTAATAATCTATTATATTTATTTTCTCTCAACTTAAAAAGTCAAATAGCCAGTTGATTTATTTATCAATGGATCGTCTCGAGCATTAATAATCTTAGTTATTGATTTTTTTCTCAGTTTACGTGATTTTCACTTCTCATTTTACTTCCATTGAATTGCCTTGTTTTTTTGCATCATTAATCTCAAACATTAATTTTTATCCGAGTTTGTGTGTTTTTCACTTTTTATTCTACTAAAATATAAACAAAACAAACATACAAGTTTTTTTTCACATATAAATACAAATTTTAAAAATATATTAAAATGAGAATTTTATCTTATCTATTCCACTATGCCCAGCCATCATTAGTTCATTACACAGGATATAAATATTAATGTTATTATTTTTTTCTCTTTTCTAAATAACAAAAAACTCTCCGATGTACCAAAAAATTTAATTAAAAAGGATTTATTTTTATTTTAGTTTAGTTTTTCTACTAAAATAATATCGAGCCTTTTTTCCTTCAGAGTGTGAACAGTGAAAATCTTTTTATTGTTCTAAACTTTCATTTATCGTCCTCGTGATTACTTCCAAGTTTCACATAGGAAACGAACAGGCCAAACTATAAGTTAAAATATGAATAAAGATTTATATATTGTTGTTATTTAATTCACTTATTTTATTAATAATTATGATTGTTTTTATTTTTTTATCAAATTGTTTTTTTATATCTTTTTTATCATTTCTCGATTTGTTCTTTTTTTCTTTTCTAGTACATTTTTATACTCCAAAATTAAAACATACAGCTATAATTTCTCCTAAAAAGTATTCACGTGAGGTATATATACTTTCAATAAAATAAATGGATTTCATTTTTGTCATCATGATCACTCAACTCGTCTGAACATTATTTATCAGGTGTAAAAGATATTTTATATAATTATTATAAATTTGTTTCTTTAATTTTATCACGTACATAATTATAATAAAACAGTATTTCCTCAATAATCATCATTGTGATATGACTGCAAATATCAATCTCAAGTCTCAAGAGTTGTTTAGGCTCTGGCTGCGGCCGACTTTGATAAGCTACACATTGCTTTGATCATCAATAAATTGGGTATCAAACCTCAACAATTCAAAGCTTCCAAAATTTTAGTATTAAAAAATCATTTCCAAAATTTTATTTTTTAAAAAGAAACAAGAATCCAAAATTTTCTTCCCTTGGATGCCACTAAAAGGCACCCACTTGGCTAATTGGCTTAGGGTCTGTTTGCTTCAATGAATGGGAGGGATTTTAACGAAGGGAAAAAGAGTAGGGTAAAATAAAAAATTTGAGTGTGTTTGATTTAAATGGAATGTATGGAAGTGGAGAAGAGGAAAAATAATATTTTTTTATTTGGTTGGAGGAAAGAGAAGGAATTTTAAGTGATTTTATGTGTTAAATTTATCCTCCTTTAAAAATATCCAACCAAACGGACTCTTAGTATATTTTTAAATACTTGTTGAGATTTTGTTGAGACCTTTTGAATTATTTTACATTTTCGTCCAAACATATTTTTAGCCGTCCAAACTTCTAGAAAAATAGGAAAAAAAATCGAATCAGTGGCAATAACTCAGAATGAGAATGTTTAAAAAATAATTTTGAAATATTAGCAGTAAAATTACGTTATAAAAATTTTAATTCTTTTATAATTTCGAAATTAAAATAATGACTTTTTGATGCATTTATCATACCTTCCCGTTGACAATAAAAAGTAATTTCTTAAAAACGGAGACATAATTAAATGGATACAACTTTTTTGATAAAGACTTTTTTATAACACAATAATGATTTTCATCGTACATAAAAAAATGAATGATTTTTCATCTAGCACATATATTTTTTGGTTTAGTCATATATATAGCTTCCCGGAAGATAATATCTATATCATGGTGGTGCTAGCTCTCTCAACGTGAATATGTTTTTGTATCCACAAGAACTCAAACATTAGATCTCTTACATAATCAAAACAAATATGTACTACTTGAACCAACCACTTATTAGTCATTTATGCACTTATGTAAATAGTGAATTTTCAACCAAATTAATTACAATAATTATAAGTCATTTTGTTGATCCAACAAAATTCAAACCCAACATTTTAAGCTAAATTATAGAGTGGTCAATACATTAATTAGTAACATCGATTAATATAGAGTTCAAAATTTAGGTCGTATATATATATATTGAGATAAAAATCATTTTGATACCTTGTGCTATGAAAAAACTATAGTTTTGAGCTGCCTGCTATTAGAAACTTTTATAAATTACCTATATGTGCATATCAGCTCTAGTCTTAAGTGGAATTAGTTCTGCAGTTGTACGTTGGCTCAATCTGTTAGAAGGTTGGGTGAAGTTTGATACTAATGGCTCGGTTGATTAGGGTGATAGCCGAGCTTCTTGTAATGAGATTTTTCGTGATTACTGGAATACTCATATATTTTCTTATGCGACTAATTTGGGGTCGAGTAATATTCAATCTGTTAAGTTATTGGGTATTTATTATGGTATGTTTATTGCTCAGACTAGAGGCTTTAACTGTATTTGGGTTGAAGCTGTTGTTATACCTTGTAGATCGACGATGGCGTCCCCTTAATCCTTGTGGGGCTTTGGTAAGATCTATTTAGCAACTAGCTTTCAATATGGAGTTTGTTAAATGGTCTCATATTCATCGCAAAAGAAAATTCCACAGCGAATGTGCTTGCGAAGTTTGATCATGATATAGCTATGGTTGTTATAGTTTTTTTTTGTTTTACCATATTTTATGTATAATATCGCTTCCTCCATCTTTATGAGGTTTAGTTTTAGTGTTGTTTTATCTTTTGGGCTCTAGCCCATTTTCTTCATAAAAAAGAAACTCTTATGAAAAAAAATAGTAGATACTCTCTTCGGTTCTAAATATAAATCACCAACTAACTTATAATAGATTATTTTCATTTTTATCTTTTTTATAATTTTCAAATATTAAATTAAATATGAAAAGAGGAGAATTGTGGAATTAGACAGAAAGAGTTATTAATTTAATTGAAACATTTATAACACATTTATTTAGGGATATAGTTGAAAAAATCATATTTTTTAAGACAAATTTAATAATCTAACTTCTATTCTTTAATTTTAGTGATTCGATTAAAAATGAATTATCTTTAAGACAAGAGGTAGCAACTGTTGTGCCGAGAGCTTGTAGTTCAAGTGACATAAGGAAAAGCTCTTTGAGCTGAATGAGAGGAGTTCGATCTTCGGTGGGGTAGAATTATGAGTAGATTTAAAAAAAATGTAGTGTGAATGTGTGTATTTAACCGATAAAAAAAAAGAGGTAGCAACTACTATCTTTAGCTACGTAAAGCTAACTGAATTTTATAATTTAGTTGTAATTAGTAACTAGATTCTAGAATCCAGTTTCACCCTAGTTTTAAGTATATGTTTGTATATACGTAAGATTTGGGATGAGGTGGAGAGTTATTCTCTTTATTAAAAAAAGATAAAATCGTCAATTCATACATAAGACTTACATGGTTAATGTCGTTATCATTTAAGAGAGAGTTACATAGTTTTGAAAATATGTAAGGGAGGTCTGTATTTCGTTTGGAAACATGATGAAAACAGTGTAATATTCCAAAAAAGTTCAGGGGAGATCAGTGTAACTTATTCTTAATTTTATCATTTTTACTCCACTTTAACCATGAATTAATAATTAGTTTTATTTTTTAAAAAAAATTCAGATCGCCATCTTTCACTCTCATCATCCCCAATTCTGATTTCTGAACCCTAAATAAACTATGGTACTTCTTCCTCTGATTGCAGTGCTGAGGGGCAGCAGTGAGAAGAGAGAACGAGATGCTATAGGGCGTAGTAGCAACGGCGGATGGGCGACGTGATGGGGTGGTTGCACGGGGGTGGAGCTTCGACCGACTACAACAACAACGCTTCAATTGGGTTGCTTGATTTCAGGAAATTTTCCGGTGCAAATCCAGCGGCAGGGGTGGCAAGAGTGTTCAGAGGATCTGGGAAAGCATTTTTTCCGGCGACAAACACCATTTGGAGAAGCGCTTGGGTTGCTGTTTTGCAGAGTTTCCGGCAAAACGAAAGTGGGGTTGCTGGTTTTCAGGTTTCTAGTTTCGATTGAGTAGCTGTTTGCAGTGTTACAAAAGTGTGATTTTGGGTTGGGTTGCTCTTTTCCTCATCGCCGTCGCACTCATTGTCGGTGTGGTGGTCGTTGATGTTGCGGTCGCTGCTCACGCCTTCATTGTCGTTGCAGAGTTCATTCTTTAAGGTGACATTGAAGAGTTAATGTATTAGAGTTCGTGCCTGTTTGGATAGAATTGTTGTTTGGATAGAAGTGGATTCCATTCTCTCCCAAACAAAGCATGAATGAGGCTTTAAAAACAGTTACCCTCCCGACCACCCCCAACGAAACCCGTGACTTCTTTCATATAAGATTTTGAACAACAGACCCACCCACCGCGCGCCTGCTCATTCATTTCATACTTTCTTCCACTTTTTTCAATTTCCTACTGCTTTTAATCCATTTTCTTAGCCGTAAATTCCGCTTTCTTTTTTATTTTTAATTATCAGTTTTCCATAATTTCCGAGTCACTATGGTCAAACATATTGTGTCTTGGACTTAGTAAGAGAAAAATTTATTATTTTAAATATTTATTATAACATAAATAATAATTATTAAAATTAAATGAGTAAAAAAATTTAGTAAGAGAAAAATTATATCGCTATTGACGTGTGTTATTTGAAATTCCAAATTCAGCCATGCTTGGAATAAAACCTAAACTAGTACTAGTAGTAATAATATAACTGTTCATACACAATTAATCCAAATTACATGTGGTAGTTGAGTTGAATTGAGATGAGTACTGTAATTAACACACACAAAAGGGGAACTCTGTTTCTATTTCACACTTGAAAAGCATCACAAAAATCCACATTCTATCTTATAGATTTAACCTTGTGTTCTTAGACTGATCTATAGATATAATTATACTATATCACATGACATGACATGACATGACATAAAACAGAAAAGCAACTCCATAAGCATAAGCATAAGCATAAGCATAAGGAATCACTTGTCCCTCAAAGAAAAACATATTTGATGGAAGAGTTGTTTGCTAGTGGTAATTAGCAGCATAGTGGTTAATTAGAGAAAGAGCATTACTAGTAACCTGAGCAACATTAACCATTCTAGCCCTAATTGCACCCTTAATCTTTCCATTCAAAGCATTTCCAGCGAATCCATCACTGCAAGTCGATTCATCCGTCAAAGCAGAACTCACCCATGTTTCAACATTACTGATATGCCAGTTGAAATCCTCACCCTTGACCTTGCACAATTTCAGTTCCTTTAAGGAACGGCTTAGACGATCGACGCTGTCGGTGATTTCTTCGGCACAGTCTTTGAGAGCGGCGTATTCCCTGGGCTTGAGGCCTCTGAACTTGTTGCATCTGGCGACGAAGGATTTGGTGGATTGGGTTGTGTTTAGGGTTAGAGATAGGGCTGTTTGGACCAATTGGTGAGGGTCTTGTTGGATGGTGGAGGCGTAGACAGAGAGGGATTGTACGCACAGCGTTGGGTACTGAGTTGTGCTGCAGGAGGATTGGATGAAATTTTTGGGAGTTGAGGTTGCCAAGTTAGAAATGGCGAGAAAGATGCAGAAGAAGAGGGAAAGGAAAACAGGGGAAGGGTTTGCCATTTTTGGATTAGGATTAGGTTTAGGGTTTAGGGTTAGGGGTGAGAGAACAAGTGTCAAGAATCCAATGGATTGCCTCTGTATTTATAGACACAGTGAGTGATAGAAGCACGTGAAAACTCAGATAAAGAGAGCTAAGGGCTTGTAGTTTAAGTGATATAATAAGAAGTTTATTGAGTTGAAGGTGTGAGGTTCAATCTCCGATAGAATATAGTTAGATATAAATTTAGAAATAATATAGTATGGGGTGTGTGCTTAACCGATAAAAAAAAAACTTGGATAAAGAGAATAAGGTTTGGTTGTAGCTACTAAGTAAATAGAAAATGGTGGGATCCACGTAACAAAAATATAAGGAATTATTAAATGGGAATGCCATTAACACTCTCACCAATCAAGCAAGAACATGTGCAACTGTACTGTACCTATCTCATCTCATCTCTTCCTTTTTTTGTTACTATTTAATTTCTACCGACATGACAAATAAATATGAGATTTTGTTAGCATAATGGTAAGGGATTAGTGGTTTAATTTGTTTGTTAGTAATGAATCAAAATTGGGCCTACACATTTAATTAATTTGAAATATGTTTTCACACGCGATCTGGCGTCTTGTGTTGTGGTGTGAACTGCAGCAGGCAGCCCATGTGACTAACACAGTCACATTCTCGGTTACTACAACTTGGACCAATCTACAACACCACCAGATCTACGTATTGCTATATAACCAATTTTTATTTGACTTTGTACTTACAATTATTTTAATTGCGCAATTTTGATCTCAAAGTTTTTTGACAGTGCGATTTTGAAGCCCTCCAACACTTCATTATATTAGTTTGACTGTATTAATCATTAGTTTCTTAATAAAATATGGACGAAAAGAATAAAATTGCATAATTGACAAAACTTGATAGAACAAAATTGCATAATTAAAAGTTGAGGAATAAAAATCGCACAATGCCTAGGCTGGAAAACTAAAATTGCGCAATTAATAGTTGAGGGACCAAAATTGCACACAGGACTTGGCCAAGTGTAAGGTCGAGCAACTCCGTGGTTTAAGCTCCCAAAAAAATATACACTTGTAATATATTTAGGCCTAACTTTATATTTATTTTTTTTAAAATATTAAAATATTTTATGACAATAAATATTATATTTTTTAAATAAAATATGCATATCCCTTAAATAAAATGCAAATGTACTTTATAGGATAATGTTAATAATTTTAAAATATTTATTATTTTAAAAAAATCTCATCACAAAATTTTGCTTTAGACTTCATAATTAGTTGGGTGGGCCCTGATTGCACAATTAAAAATTAGAAGACTAAAATCGTGTAACTAAAAATTAGAGATTAAAATTGCATAGTTAACAAAATTGGTAAACAAAACTACAATTTGGGTGTTTATCGAAATTGTAAGATGGTATCAGAGTCTATCCTAGACCTGTTTGTTGGGTCCCCATGTTGTTGAGTGTATTATTGGATGTTTATTTGTCACGTATTGTTGGGCCACTTGTTTGTTTGTCCACCCGTGTTTGTCCACGCTCCAGCTGTGTAGTGCTGGGTGTGAAGGGGTGTGTTAGAAGTCCCACATCGACTAGTGATATGACGATTGTTGAGTTTATAAGGGTGTGATAATTCTCATCCTATAAACTAATTTTTGAGATTGAGTTAGGCACAAACTCAAATTGCAAGAAAATATTAAATATTCCTTTTTTGCGACTATTAATGTTAATATTTTGAAAAGTATTTACTCATTAAAAAAGTTTGAGATAAAAAATCAAGACGTACAAGAATAAGATTTACTCATTGTTAACCATGACTTCACAAGACGTGGCTTGGTGGTAGTTCCTTCAACTTTTGATTACATGTACATAAATTCGATTTTGCGGTGATACCCCGAGAAAAAAAATCTTATGTTAGTATGTTATAAAGTTCAATTTGTTATTATATATATAAATTTCTTATTACCTACCCAAAATAATAGTAGTAGTTCAATTCATCATTAAAAAAAAAAGTTCAAATCCTTATTTGTCGCTATAAAAACAAGTATAGCCGAGTTATTAGATGATGTGTATTAAATGTAGTATTTGTGACTTATAACTGTTTGTGGCAGTTATGTGACTAATAACTGTTTCTTTTAAGAACTGTTACAATAATGTAAGATAAGGAAAGAAGATTTTACTTGGTCTAAAAAGTCATTACGTTAAATACATGTTATGTTTATATTTATTTTATTTTCTGTCCAATTTTTTGATTTTTTTTATAAATAATAACACATGTCATGCTCATATTTATTTGGTTTTTTATTTTTATGTCTCATATTCTCTCTCTTCCTCCCTTATTTTTTTCTTTTATATTTTTCTTTTATTTCTTCTATTATTTACTTCGGATGACGATGATAATAATAATAATTTTATTATAAAGATAATAATATGAATATTCATATAAATTATAATAGTAAAAAAAATATCTATTTTTTTTTTCATAGAAAATGAAGATTTGTTATTAACTCTATTTTTATAACGAGTCACTTAAAATATAGTCACGAGAATTTCCATGACTCATGTGACAGATTTCCTTACCCTTTTTTTTTTAATTATTATGCTACATGAAGATTTTCTGCTCATTCTTGTTGGGACTGTTGTAAAATATTTTGTTGCTCACTTTCTTTTTTTTAATCAACGGGACATGGAGATTTGTTGCTTTTTCCTTCTTTTTCTATAACTATGCATGATCTTGTTGTGAACTATTTTACTACCCAACTTTTTTTTTTTGTTGTTGTTGCCTACTCCATTTTTATTTGATTATATTTACTTTGTGACAAACTTTTAGTGTTTAATATTGTAAACTTATTGCAATAAATGAACGTAATTGCAAACGCGTAAACGAAAAGCCGTACATAGGCACGGGTCACATGCTTCTGAGATATAGATAGAAGGCTCTACTTGGGCAAGGGGACATGTGTCATGTCCCAATGAATTCTCTTTTTCTCTCATTTCGTTTTGGTTGCTTTTAAAAGTTGAAATTTCCTATCACTCCCTTTTTTTTTTTTGTTGCTTTTAAAATTTGAAAATTATATTTTGAATTTGATTATAACAAATTATTGTTGGTATATTTTTCTCATTTTCTTTTTTTTCTCTTTCGATTTTCCATTATATTTCACGTTTCTCGGGCCCAACCATGAAATATCCTGCTACCCTATCCATTTTTTCAAAAACTAGAAACTTTAAACATTGTCATGAAATTTTCATAGCTCAGCAATTAAAGGTTTTGTTGCTTAATTTTCTTTTTTGCAACATTTTTCTCATTTCTCATTGCCCATTTTTCTCTTTCTCTTTCTTCGTGCACTATTTTTTATTTCTGAAAATATGGCCATGAAAATATTTCATGATCCAATTATAAAAGATTTTGTTGCTCATTCTTGTTTTTATCTATAGGACATGAAGGTTTGTTGCTCACTTTTTTTTTATCCATGGGAATTTTCATGACTCCGTAAGATTTTTGCCTACTTTTTTTTATCCATTGACATAGAGTTTTGTTGTTCATTCATTCTTTTTCTATAATTAGTCATGACCCTAATGTGAAATATTTTGGTGTCTACTTTTTTTATTTCAAGGAACACAGAAATTTTCATGTTTAACCATAAAAAGTCTGCTATATATTCATCTTTCTTTTTTTTTAATCAAGCATTCAAAATACGACTATAAAAATTTTGATGGTCCAATTTTGGGGATTTTGCTGCTCACTATTTTTTCTATAGTTGAACAATAAAAATATAATCATTGATGTTTTTAATGCCTTTAACTAGCCATAAAAAATTTCATTGTCGGTTGCTTTTTATTTGATTATAAAATTAAATTTTAGAAAACTTTAAATAATTTCATTGAAAATAATGAAAATAATTAGCGTGACTTATAATAAAAATCTAAAAATTTGGAGGTATTACTTGTTTTAGATCTAAAATTTCATTGAGCACTCCCACGCGTAATTAATAAATTGATTCGGATAACAACAAAATTATTAGCACACTGGATTCTGTAGAACTGAAAGTAATATACTACTTTCGTTCCTTGTTATAAGTTAAAAAAATATATAATTTACACATATTAAGAAAATTTGTTATTTGTATTTAATTCTCTTGATTTTATTTAAAAAGATAAGTTTTAATTACAAAAAAGTATTCTCTCTTCCATTTAGATAGGTTAAATGACATTGAATATGAGAAAAATGCTTAAAATTAGCATTAAATAAGGATAGAGAAATTAAGATTTGCTTATATTGTAAACCAAAAAGTTTTAATTTTTTTTTGTTTATAACTAAGACCGGAGGTAGTAATAGACTAAACTTGTAAAAATTATACAAAAGAAAAATGCATTAACATGTCCATTGAATATTTGAATTTGAGTGCATTTGCATATTTAGTCATCATGAAAATAATATTCTTCATAGGTAACAAAAAAAAAGGGTTGTTCACGCAAGAGAAATTAGTATACCTTAGATTAGAGGATTTTAGATTGAGTACCAATAGTAGGGTTGGTTTAAATTAGTGACATGCCTATCTTGCTAAAGGCTTTGAGCATATATGCATGCAGACAAGCAATTGTGAGTGGCAGTTATAAGTGGTTGGGGTTGAAAATTATCAACTTCTTTTGGGGTGGGTTAGCAGATTTTTTTATGAGTAGTCCAAGTTCTAAGAGTTCAAGTCTTGCACAATAGTGATGAATGAGACAACTAGGCTTTTGAGTAGGTGGACTGTCTAGCCGAAACGGTACATAAGCCCCGTAAGTTTTGAAGCTGTCAATTGAGAAGACTTGAAATGGGTGATTCTATCAATATTACTAGATCAAAGTGAAGAATATGATAGGCCAGTTATTGAGGATAGACGGGCTGCCCAACCAAAACGATACAAGTTAAGGGTAACAAAATATATATATATATATATATATATATATATATATATATACACATTTATCTTTTAGTTTAAATTGAAATGCTTGTTAAGTTATTACTTTTTTTTACAACACTTTAGTAAGTTATAGTGAGGATTTCAGTTAATCTTTTTTAGGTTTTAAGTTGTTTTTTAATCAGGTAAAGCACATAATTCATTAATCATTAAACATAAGAATTGATCGGTTCAGAAAACATAATGCTGTAAGAGAATTCTAACATAAATTCAATGTTTTCTCGCTTGTACGCGACATAAGTTAGTTAGAAATAAATCAGCTAAAAAAACACAAAATCCCAACACACACACAAAAATGTCTTGTTAGATTAACAATTATTAGTGTAGTTTTGTCTAATGCAATTGTTTGTTATAATATAATTATTAAACCTCTTTCATGTTAGTATATGTTGTGGACCGATACTTCGCTCTCACACTCATATAGGGATATGTTAGAGCTGGAGGCAATGTGTGTATTTCAAACTAAGGTCTTCACAATCGACATAAACCAATTCGATCGCATGCTAGACCCAATACACTTACAATGCCCAATTACATGCACAAAACTCTAGAAATGACATTATAAATACAACCTTAACGAAATATGCAGAGGCACGCTCCCAACCTTCATGGGCCTACCATATTTGGAGAGGAGATCACAAGTTTTCAATCCTTTGGTCTATCCTGATCACCAAGTATCTAAATCAAAACATCTATTAAATATTTATACTAATAAATTTTATTAATAATTATATATTTATCTGTTAGTATAAATATTTTAGGAATATATTGACGGATTAATTTCATTATTATTAGCTAAAGTTTATATCAAAAGAGCTAATAATCTAATGCTAAAAGTATTAATAAATAGTTATTTTTTAGTGTAACTATACTTGATCTTATATTTTATTTTCTTGGATCGTCTTTAATTTACACCTCATTTTTTAATATTCTATCTATTTCTTAATTTTTTTTTTCTATCTATCTGTTCCGAATTTCCGATCCTTCCTATTTCCTACATCTAAATATCTAATAGAAAGTGTAGAATTATTATGAATTATCATCAAAACGAAAACGCAACGTATCTTTGGAAAGCGAAATAATGGAAGCAGCAAATGAGAATGAGAGTAATGAAACGTGTGAGTTTAGATTTCGTTTTTGGGAATAATGTATGTATGTCCAACACTCCAACTATTACTGCTTCTCCTTTTCAATTCCTTCCTCAATAATTAGATATCTATCAGTTCAATTAGTGTAACAGGGAAAAAAAATAATAGGAGGAAAAATATTTAAAAAATGTGATAATTGAAGTGGACCAATTCAAGTAAAGTTCATTTTCATAAAAGAGGAAAACGAATATCCCTCATATTTGAGATTATAGTACCGTGAATATAATGGTTGCTAGTTTGCTACTAGAGATTTCTCAAATGGTTTATGACAATAGGTCCTTGGATAACTCTAAAGCTTAAATTATTATATACTCTAGAAAATAGAGGTGGAATTAATAATACTTACTTGAATGAAATACGTAATGTCTTTTTGTTAATGTGGTTTGTCTCCTAGGGTTTGGCATTGTTTCTCATTTATGGCCCAAAGCTCAATCAAATATCAAGATAACAAACCTTAATAGAGAAGTGATGAGATATCCTCTAAGGATACGTCGCACTAGCGCTATGATTTGCATTAGCAGAATACACTCTACATATATTGTGTATCTGATAAATCTGATTTCATGTGAGATGCATTATGCTTCTTAATTTTAAATCTTGGGATATAGGTCTCTTAACCAAAATGTTTGTCTATTATAATAAATAAAAGATAAGGCATGAAATTTAATATGTAAAATTAAATATGAGAATATAGTTGTTAGTATTTTTTTCTTCACAAAATATAAAACTATCCTTGCCGTTTTAAGAACGAAGAAACATATACCAGATCAAGTTATTAAGGTTATATATATATATATATATATATTTTTTTTTCAAGAACTTGGAGCTCAAATGGTATAAGGGGAAGCTCTTACAGCTTGAGGGGAAGGGTTTGATTCCCGATAGAATATATTTAGGACTAGATTAGTGTGGGGTGTGTGTTTGAACAATAAAAAAAATGGTTATATATTTTTTTCTCCGTTATTTTTTTTTTTTACTATATCATTAGAGTAGAAGATTAGTGATTCAAGTAGATAGATTTATCTTCTTAATTGTTATTCTTTGTGATAGTTATTAATTATCGTTATATATTATTAAACCACTTGTATTTTTATTTTTTTTTTAAAAAAAAGATATTTTCATTTAAGGACCACTTGACGATGATTGGGTGTGAGGATAATTGATAAGTCAATTCCATTTTCTTTTGGGAGAATTGCCTAAAATATGTAATTTTAACGAAGACAATAATGAAAGAAAATATCTGAATCACAATTAAAGAGCATACCAATGAAGATATGAAATGTGTTCCCCACCCTCATTCACATAACATAATCTACTATTTTGGGTATGGTGGGGACTAACCTAAACTCTCACCTCATTTTCCAGCGTTGCATTAATCAATCAATCAATTTTTCATCAATTATAAACTCTCACCTCATCTTCCAGTACATATAAACCATTTTCCACCTCTAATTAAACCTTCAATTCCTTTTCGTTATTATTAATTATTTCAATTTCAAATTACATTCTGCCCATAAAAAACAACTACGAAAACGTAACTAATTTTCATATATATTATTAGATTATTCATTTGTTTCATATATCATCCATTTTATTATTAGATTATTTTCAACACAACTTATTTTCATCCCTGTTATTAGATTATTCATTTCTTTCATTATTTCTATTTTTGCCTTGAATGACCAAAACCAGTACACTTACCAGCTTGGCTCCAGTAAGACACTATAATGTCCACCACTGAGGAGTGATGGGAGATAGCTAGGAAGTGAGCAAGAGAATAGGAAATCAAACAAAATGCATTTACATGTTAAGACGTTGATGAGTGCTCATTCTCATTAATAAATCTAGACTCTTATGCTTTATTTTATTTATTTATTTATTTTGGACAACTCTTATGCTTTATTTTGATCATCCACTTGAGGCTCGAATGGTCATAAATTGTAGGTCCAATAGGCCCATCCAAATGTTGCATCTAGAAAATTTGTGCTTGTGCATCCTTTGGTACTCTTCGTTTGAGAAAAAAAAAGGGTGTTAAAATACAACCCCTTCTTTTTAGACACAATTAGTAAGAAGATTTTATTGATATTAAAATAGTTATAAAACATTTTGGTTGGTTGTCTTGTCTGTAAACCATTTTGGGTGATGAAAGCTAATTCCTTGGGCCTGAACAGATGAAGTTGTGTTTTGGGCAATTTGTTGGGTCTGTGTAGAATGGAGATCAAGTTTATCAGAAACCGTTTTCGTTTATGAAACCTTGTTGGACTCTGCTGTTTTACAATCTGATAAATATTGATACAAAATTTGAGAGTATAGTTAGTTCCCAGATAACATTCATGAAAGGTGTAAGTGCTTGAAGCGAATCAAGGAGGAAGGAACGTCGTCTTCGTTACATGTACTTACTGTAATAAAAAAGGCAATCATAACAGCAAACCCCAATCAGGAAAGTAGTAATACTTAAGTAGCCATGAAAAGTTCAAAACTACATATCCAATTAAATTAAAATGTGGAATGCAATTTTGTCGAAAAGAAGAATAGAGAAGGTTAATGAAGATTAGTGAAGTATCATTATACTATATCATCTGGTGCAATCCAGCGTCATATTTATTTAAACCTTTAAATTCAGCAGATTAGCAGAAATCTCCACATCCTTCATTCAACAATACTGCTTTCACATACCTGAAAAAGGCATGCCTCCTTGGAGCATTCAACAAAAAAGATAACAAACCTTTTCCTTCAAGCATTTCCAGCCTACCAATTTCATCAGCAACTTTTCCTGTCAAACTATTTCTTGACAGATTCAGTTCAGAAAAATCAAGCCCGCAAACTCAATTTCTATGCCTTTCAATATCAACTTCACAAACTCAATGATCTTCATGTCTAGCAAGTTCAAAGTGGTACCAGAGTAAAACAGATTATAGTCTTATGACTTATGATTCTTATCCTAGAATAATAATTATGTGCGGATATTATATTAGGAGTAGGACTGTAGGAGTATTAATTAAACTCGAACAAATTTCTTTCCTTTACGGGCAAACCCAGGAACTCATAAACAACTCGACGAAGACAACCAAAAAAATTAAAAATGAGCTTGATAACAAACATAGCATGGCTCAAAACAATTCCAAATCTGAAGCTCTTGCTTTTTGCCATTTGGATAGCACATATCAGTTCAGTTCATTACCTGAACCTCAAACACTTACGTTTTGTGATTACCTCAAATGATTGCATGCATGTTTAGTAGGCACAATCCTAACTCTCAGGGGTAAGGATCACTTAAAAACACTTATTTCTTAGCTTAAAATGATAACAAAATTACCCATACATTGCACAACAGCTAAATTAACTAATTTAACTAATAACTATAACAACCAAGCTCAGTAATCACTTTGCTTTGCAGGGTTGCAAAGGAGAACCACAGAGACAATCATTACCCACAAATGCACTCGCCGGAAACTTATTCTTCGGAATTTGACCACAAAGATGGTTATAACTCACATTCAACTTCTCTATCCCAACGACGCCGTTTAGAACCTTCCCAAACAGCGAATTGTGGGACAAATCCAAATACTTTAACCTCTTCCCAATTCTCAAATCCCCCAAATCAAATTTCAATTTGTTCCCCGAAGCCCAAAACCCTACCAAATACTCCGTCCTATTCAACACCCCAATCGCGCTTCCCCAAATCTCGTTCCCCGAAAGATCGATGAAATCGTAGAAGTACGTCTCCGATGGCTTCCAATCGTCCAGTTTCATCTTTATCCCGCAGTTCGCAAGCTTCAGAGAGAATATGATAGGAGACGAAGTGACCCATTTTGGAATTTTCCCCAAATGGAACTTGTTGTGTGACAAATCCAGCGACTCGATTCCTTTTACGTTCATTTCGGGGAATGGATCCACGAGGAAGTTGTTGGAGAGGTCCAGGTTGAAGATCTTCGTCAGGTTTCCGAAACTCTTCGGCACCGTTCCTGTGAATCGGTTCCAAGATAGATCCAGCGTGTCCAGCGCTCTGAATTTTCCAAGAAAATCAGGGATTTTCCCGGAAAGTGAGTTGTGCCCTAGTTCGAGGTAGTTTAGTTTCGGCGCTAGCGTGGAAATCGAAGGCGGGATTTTCCCGGAAAATTTGTTCCGAGAAAGTTCGAGAATCCTGAGATCTTTAAGCGATGAGAAAAAATCTGGTATGTTACCTCCCAGCTGGTTCCCTTTGAGACTCAGAAACGTGAGATTCTCGAGTTTTCTAATTCCTTCTGGTATTACTCCAGTGAGAAAATTGTCACCGAGTTTCAACTGAGTCAACCGAGTCAATTGAGATACCGAACTCGGTATTGTACCGGTGAACTGGTTTCCCGCCAAACTAAAAGCATCTAGCCGGGCCAAATCACCAATGTTTTCGGGTATTCGACCAGATAGTTTGTTGTTTTCGATGTAAACGAATTGGAGATTGGGTAACTTGAAAAGGAAACCGGGGAATGGACCCGAAATGTTTCGGAGGCCCATGAGGTAAAGCCCATCAAGGAATTTGAGTTTTGAGAGCGCGGGCGAGAGGGTACCCGATAAGAAGGCTCTGGGCATGTCAGGTGAACCGTTTAGGGACAGAGTTGTGACCCGTTTGCTGTCAAGTTGGCATTGGACGCCGGCCCAAGTACAACAATCCGTACCCGGGATCCATGACTTGAGTAAGCCCGATGGGTCGGACTTGATGCCGGATTTGAAGCCCAATAGGCCCGCTTCATCATCCGAATTGCATGCTGCACCGTTGGCCTTATGGTGGAGTAGTGTAAAGATAACGAAGAAGATGAATAATGTTGTGATAGTGAAAGTTGAATGAGTGAGGGAGTGAGAGAGATTCATTTTCTCTTTCAAGAAAAATCTGAGAATGGGGAGAGAAATAGAGAAAGTTGAGTGTGAAATAATAAGTGCTTGTGTGATTGAGATGATAAGATTTTTGGAAGCTTCATTTTTTTTTTTAAGGTTGAGCAATTGAGCAAGTTTTGCCTAGACATTAATGGCATGTGATGTGAATGTGATCTCTTGTTATAGAGAATATTGTAAATTCTATGTTTATTTAAACAAAATTTAATGCTGATGCATTTGCACTTATAGCAACTCGCACTTCTAATTTATATTAATTATTAATGAATAAATATTAAAAAAAATATTAAATAGATTTAATTCATTCCTTATCTTAAAAAATTATATACGTCTATATAATAAAAAAAAATTAACCTTATAATATTATACATATTAATAAACTAAATATAAAAAGTTATTCTTAAAGAAAAAAAAGACAAAATATCAATGTAATTATTTTTAACATACGATTAATAATATGTTTTCTTTTTATTTTAAATTCTTTATTTGTGCAACTTTACAATGAAGGTGATTCTTGAGTGTGGCAAGCATATAACTCTGGCCTTTGATCTGTGCAGTCAGCATATAAAGTAGTTACAAACTCCATTATAGATCTATTCTATAAGCAGTGTTGGATCAAGAACGTCGCTCTATGCCATGAAGTCATAGAAACTCTCTGATCAAGAATTTTAGCATGATTAAGCATTCATTCAATGCTGCCTATAAATTGTATGAGCTCATTTTTGCAATTCTGCAGGTTACCATCTTGTTCTTTTTTGATTGGTCATGGTGGTCTGTTGTTTGGTTTGCTATTATTTGAAAAATCTGATTAAGAAAAAATATGTTTCATCTATCATACACCACTTTTTAAGTGGTGTAAGATACACCATTAAATAAAAAATATACAAAAATAAATAAAAAGTATTTAATATAATAATAGATTATGTTTATTGTATACACGTATATTTATTTTGTTTTTTAATTTTTTTAATTAGTTATAATCGATTAGATTATTTTACGGAAAAAAATTTGATATGTTATAATTGATTAAAAAAACTTAAAAAATAATGAATAGAAATAAATAAATGATACATAAAGTAATACAGTTAACACAAAACCGTCTTTAACTCGTTTTGATTTATTTGTGTATAATACACAACTTCAAAGTTGTGTATGCTAAAATTCACCTTATATCATTATATTTAAAAATAAAGTTTGGAATTTCAACTACATTTTTGAAGGCGAATGTTGGGACGTTCTTACATCCGTTTGTGCAATGGCGACAATGGCCATATACAGTCTTGGACTTTTAGTTTTATTTTGTTGTGTGGTTATATTTGATTGGTGTTTACTTAGATTGAGTTGTATTTTTATTTTTCTTTTTGTACTATTTGATTCTTAATTTCTGAACACTAGACTGACTTTTGATTTTTGAACACCTCTAATACTTCTGTTTAATAATATTTTTTGTTTATGAAAAGTCCATATAATAATAAAGTATATTGAGGGGTTGATAATTATTAATTAGTCGGTGATAATTATCTGGAAGTAGCCACCAGAATTGACTCACAGTGAAGGGTGATTGCAAGTTGATGTGTTGTCCATTTCCATGTGCAACAGTGCAAGGTGGTTCTAGTTCCACTTTGCCTCCAAATAAGGAAAGGATTTCATCGACACGTTTCTTAAATTCACATGCACTCAATCGACACGTTTCTTCAACAAATATTACATAGAAAATTACAAAAATTACTACTTTAATTTTTGTGGAATGAAGAGAATTAATTACTGAGTTCGAATTCAAAAATCTTGCAAGTCCTACCAACAATAAAATTTAATAGACAATTTAAAGTTTGTATAATTTGTATAGCTTGTTCATTTTATTATTTAGATTTTTTTAACTTCAACAATATTGTATAAATTAAAAAATTAAAGCTAAATTTTTTTATTAAAATTACTACTTTTTGTAGAATGAAGAGTATTAACGTTTTACATATAATTAATGTTGTAATTTTTTTTCAATTGTGATTTATTATCATATACAGTATTACATATATTAAAAAAATCCTTATTATTTTTATTAAGAGAAAAAAATGAGTTACTTAATTTTTATTGGAATATATAATAAAAAAAATTGAGTTATATAAGTTGTATAAGTTTCAGATTGCACCCCGAACATTACCTTCTTACTAATATGTAGGCATCCCTCATTTAAACATGATTATCATTTATTTCATAATAGATAGAGTAATACTAAATTCTTCAATAAATTGTTATACATACTCAATTTTCTATTTTTTAAAAATTAAATATTTAGTAGAAGATAAAAAATAAAAAACATTTATTAAAATCAAGTGAGTAGGATGATTTAGTATGTAGGAGGATTTAGCATTTTTTTCATAGATATACTATCTCTATGTTATGTGTCATTTATTAAAAGTTTAACTATTCAAATGATATATTTGGTAAAAAGATAATTAATGTTTAATTGAAATTATAAAGTGACAAATAAAATAAATAATTTTTTTTCTAAAACGACACATAATATGAAACATAATATATTTTAAAATAAAGGGTAAAATGCACAAAGTACCATTGAGGTTTTGCAAAATAATAACAAATCACCAAACTTAAAATAAATAAGCATCTCACGCTATTTTCTATAATAGATACCAACAATAATAGAATATTCCATTAGAATATTCTTATTACTGACCATAGTTAAATATTTTCACTTTTTTTTGTAAAATAATTGATTTTCCTACAATAAATTTTATTTTGTGCAAAATTTATCAACTAAATTTTCTCAAAGACGCTCATTAAAGAAATTTTTTGATAAAATAAAAAAAAATTATGGAGCATTGAGGTACATTTACAGCTATCTAATGTTAACCTTTGGGTTATTGAAGACTTTATACTTTTTACATGCTTCCGTGTAAGTAAAATTATTTTGGTCTTTTGTAGCCTTTTGCTTTTTCTATTTGTAGTAGTGGTTTGATTTTATTTTTGAAAGCTAAGGTGATTATTTCCTATTTTATGGTGTCAGTTTGGTAACATAAAGAATTTCTTAGGTGCTATAACAATGGTTTTAACTAATACTAATACTAATATTACATATTTTAGACTATTGGAATTAAATTTTAGGAGATGCTCTATATATTTTGTATAAATCTTGTCCTCCAAATATGATAGCAAAGTAGTATCTTATCTTGTGAAACAATAATAAATGTTGAACTTGACTTGTTTAGCTCATTTGTAAATTATTTTATTTTTTATTCGCAAAAAAATATTTTTTTGTTTTATGAAAAAGATTCAACGAGCGTCTTTGAGAAAATTCAGTAAATGAATTTTGCATGAAAATTAAATGACAAGAAAATTATTTTTGTTTAACTTGCATTAAAAATGAGGACAACTTTTTTTTTTATTTGCAAAAGAAGGAATATATTTCAACAAGAGCAAAAAAAAAATACTCAAAGTATTACCACTACAGGTGCATATTAATGGAGAGAGATTTAATTATGGTTAGTAATAAGAATATTCTAATTAACGGAGTATTCCTTTGTTATTAGTGTATGTTATAGAAAAAAAATTGGTGTAAAATGCTTATTTATTTTAAGTTTGGTATTTTATGTTTTTTTAATAGTACTTTGTGCATTTTACCCTAAAATAAATAATTTTCACTAAAATTTAATTGTTACAAGTGTTTTTATTTGATTTTTATTTTTTTCACTCAACTCGATTGATGGATGAATTTCATCCAATAAAATTTTTGTAATATTAAGCATTTTCAAACTTTTTCTCCTTTTACAGTGTGGTGCAAACAACAGATGACCTAGAGCCCAATAAGAAAATCACACTATGAAAACCTTTTTTTTATAACTGAACTTCAACAACAAAAAGAAAGGTGATTGAGGTTCAGCGCCGGCCCTAGAACATTGTAGCAGGAAACCTGAAAACTTGAGTGAAGTAAGAGATTAGAAAGACGAACCGCAAGAGAGCAAACCCGGTAAAGTCTTGTTTTCAACCGGGTCGCGCAAAACCCGACCCGCATGAGCTTCCAGCAAAGTCGAAACGGTCGGCGATTCTACCGCGTCCCACATATTTACGATTAAGCGCTGAATAGAGCACGGAGAGGCTGCCAAAGATCATAAAATCGTTCAATCTTACGAGTCAACTCGCGATTTTACCATGGATCACTTTGCAGCAGCTGAAGAGCAAATGGCTTCACAGAGACTGAGGCAGAAACTCGATGAAGTGAATGTAGCTGCTCAAACTAATCTTGCCCCTGTCCAAGACCATGTCAATTTTACTCTTCAGGTTCTTTCCGATCCTTTTCTGTCATAACTACTTCCATTGTTGTTTTGGTGTTTCGTGGCTTGATGATGAGAAATTCTATGGGAATTAGGACCTACATAATTGTTCCTATTTGGCTTGCTGAGTTTTTGTCCCATATTTTTTCTTCATTTCTGGTTTTAGTTGGAATTATTGTACTTCTAGTACTCTTCTGTTCTTATAAATCATCAATGCAAACTATTACACGACATGGAATTTCTATTTCTTGTTATTAAAGGTTTTGACTTTCTATACCACTTGTTTTGGTCTACCAAATGGATTTATTGTAGATTGCTATTAGGTTTGCATACAATGGGAATATGTTGTAATTTATCTCCTTGAAGAAGCAGAATTTCAATTTTATGTGGTTGATTGTTTGATTGAATGGTTGCAGAAAGCTTATTTTAGATGTGCATATGAGTGCTTTGATAGAAGCAAAAGGCAGGAAGAGATAAGCCACTGTGTTGAAAATTGCAGTATTCCTCTTTCAAATGTGCAACAGACGTTTGATAATGAGATGGCAAAGTTTCAGGTAAGCTAGCATGTAATTCTGTGATCACACTGTTTCTCTTTCTCTCGCTTATATTACTATATTACTATATGTTCTCACTTCTTTGAGTTTGTTATAAAATTATAAAGGAAAGTCTTATGAGTTAAAGAATTCTTGAACCTTGAATGAAGGATGGTTAATTTGGGATTGATTCTAATTGATTGATTGCAACTCGATTCAGGGTTGACTGATTGTATACTCTACCCTTTAGTTCCTTTATGCTTTGGCCAACAACCCTTTCTATTCTTTCTCTTTCATTGTCTCTCTTGTGCTTTTTATTTTCTCCGAACACTTCAAAAACATTTTTGATTAAGAGTTTACCTGGCTTAGAAGAAGTAAAGAGGTCAAGATGCTTGGTTTTTTTTTTCTGTGGTGTGTTTGGTATTCTCTGGTATCTAGTTGGAGAGGAATGCTCGGTTTTTTAGCTGTTTGATGTATTTAGAAATGTTGTGGAAAAGAATACGGTCTGTGGCTCCCTGTTGGTCCTCAACTACCGGTCTTTTTGAGGGTGTTGTCATTTCAGAGTCTCAGAGTTTGGCTGCTATTATGGATTTAATATATTCAATTCTGTTTCTTTGGTTTCCATGTAATTTTTCTATATCTTTAGCCTACTTGTGAAGGATATCTAGTACTCCTCGCTTTTTATCTCTTTTCTTTGCTATTCATTTTTTATCGCAAATTTTTTCAGTAGCTTGTTTAAAACGGACAAAGATAATAACTCCCTCATAATTTTATTCATTCTATGCAACGACAAGGGTTCAAGTTCCTGTCCCCTCAGAATTTTGGGCCATGTACTGCCACTATCCATACTACTTCATACTCCTATTTTGTTATACTTGCCACAGCACGGGGGCTTTTTACTCTTTCTTTTCTTGAACTACAATTCTGTCCTTGTCACCAATTGAAAACTCTATATTGCTTCAACATGTAAGATGGCATCAAGGTTAAGTAGGGATAATTTCAAGCTGCTTAGGTCATTCGCTTTGGTAGTCGTTTGTCCAAAATATTTTTACATTCTGTATTAATATATTTTCTGAAATCCGCAGCATGTTCTTTGACGCTCAACCTGGAAACATTTTGACATCAGGTGTGCGTGTTTTTTGGTCGGTTTGATACCTTTGCCTTTTGTCTAATAGTGTTTTGAACACTGTGCAGGAGAAGTTGAATAGATCTCTGATGGTGTGTCAAGATAAGTATGAGGCAGCCAAGCTGCAGCAGAAAACTGGGGCTATGAATGATTTGATTTCCTGTGCTGATCAGTCAATCCAGGAAAGCATCAAGATGCTGCCACTTCTTGCCAACAAGTTGAAAGCTTCATTCCGCATTAGCGACAATGATTCCTCCTAGTTGATTTTGTTCTTCCAAACATTCAATATCAGTTGCAAATGAAAATTGGTGCAAGACAATACTAATCTGTAACTCTTTCTAGAGTAAAAAAATTTACATTGTTCCTGTTGTTAGGATGCTGGCGATTATTTAATTCATCGATTACTTGAAACAACAATTATTGATGGTAGAGTGGTATTATCAAATCGAATATGCATATCATTATTTTTCCAGTCACTGGTTTTCAAATGTAGCCTTTTTTTAATTATTTGATGATTTTGACCTGTAACAGTTCACCTTTGCAATGGAGTGTCCTGTTTCTTTGCTCGTTTGTGTGGTAATGCAAGAAAATAGTGTGACAAAGTCAGGGGATCAATTAGTATAATGTGTGTTTAGTTCCACATTAAAATAGGACAAACATGGTTTTGAAATATTAACGTTACTCTTAATTGCATTGAAATGAACTTAGGTTTACTATGTTTCAATGTAAAACCATATACACTCAATGTTTTGACAAGCAACAATAGGTGTGAATGACAATGTTCTCATGTTTGGCAAAAGCTTGATGATGAATGTATGTTTGCTTTACTTTTGATTTAATGTGTAAGTAATTTCACTAGGGGGATGAAATTGTGTCTATTAAAAGTGGTTAGATTTGTATTTGAATAAATTGTAATATATATTGTTGGAACAGAGTCACGTTGATCTTTTTTTTTTGGTAAACCATAACATATATTAGAATAAACGGAGTGAGCATAAGACATGCCCAACCCAGAAAATACACAAAAGTCACCGCAACATACAATAGGGAAGCTTAAGCAAAATAAAATCGGAATATAAGTAATTAACTACCCAAAATACAACCCAAAGAGTTAACACACCATGCCGAAAAAGAAGATCCCCACCCAGCCTTATTAGCTTGAAACCAAGACTAGGATCTAACTTTAATCAAGTTCATAGCAGAAGCAAAATTCACCGCTTAGTCAGAGAAGATTAGAACATTTCTACTGAGTTAAATAGTCCATACCACCGAATTTCAGACCAATACAATCCTTCTCTTAGACTTTTTCTCCCTAAGAAAACCTCTAAAATGTAAAAATCACTCACCAATAGAGGAAGATAGCACATTACATACTCCCGACCAGCCCAAAACAGAATCCCAAATAGACTTAGCAAAAGAGTAGCTAAGAAAAAGATGGTGCGCATCCTCCACGTCACAAGAGCAGATAGAACACAAAGACGGAGGAAGCTCCTCGTAACAAACCTCTTTTTTGAATATTAACCTTGGAAGAGATTCTATCTCTTAGTCTCTTACTAACCTCCATGAGAAAACCAAGACCTTTGAAGGAGCAAAAGACTTCCACTGGACTTTAATAATCAAACTTAAATCATGATTTATCACTCGGAGTTGAGAACAACAATTTAAACCCCAGGAAAAAGCAGATTTGATAGAAAAGCCTTCCTTTCCACCAGGAACCCACACCCAAAAATCTACCTGATTCAATTTAAAAGTAACCAAACTTAGCAGCAAATTAAGCTCAGCAAATATACTTTCCTCGCACACAAATAAAGGTCTACACCATAGAAAAAACCAATTTGAAATAGTAACGTTGAACTAACAACTAAAAATCAAACAGGTACTAAGAAGTCAAGAAAGATAGATACGATGAAGTGGAAAACAGAATTTTCAATGTTGAGGTTGAACAAGTGAGCGATGATGCAAACTACATTTTCTATTACAATATTCACCACCAAGTTTTTACAGGATAGAGGATTGGATTGAGAATAATTTCACCTATTAAGTGAAATATTAACATATTCAAATTATTTTATATTTTGGCACAGCTCATTTAATTTACTACTAGTGAAACTAATCGAGCTTGAATGGTTGAATTCTAGTTTCTTAAAAAGTTATTTTTAATGACCTTTAGAAATTTTTTTTTTTGTAACAAAAAAAACAATTTCTTCAAGTTATAAAATGACTTTTTTAAATAAAAACTTAAGGCAGAAAAGAAACGTAAAAATAATGTTTTCATCACAAAATGTTTCGTCATAATTTTTTTTTTGTATTTTAATATAGAAAAATAGATTTTTTTTTTTTTTATTACATATAAACTTGTACTTCTCAGTATCGCAAATGAAGGAGAGATAAAAAGCAGAGTCCCAAAGAGTGGAGTCTACTCAAAATAGCTTCCAAGTTCCAAAGGTGATAACTTTGTTCTTTTCCTTATCTAAGTGTTTCTTTTCCATTCAACGAAACCTGCTTAGCGTCAGAATTTTGGAGACCCGTAGAGTTATCTGTATATATAGGAAAGGAAATTGGGATCTTCGAACTTGAAATTCTGCTATTGGGTTACTCTTAAAGCATAAGGGTGTGAAATCTCGAGCATGGTTTCATTATAGTGAAGGATACCCACGGCTAGACCAAAAAAATATTGTTTGATACTCTCTTTTCCACACTTTTTACAATTGTATTGGGTGAAATACTGAAATTTTGTTTCAGCCTCACTGCTAACTTTAAGCAGGGACATGAAATTTTACCTTATAATAGATAGGGTTTTGCTATCCAGGGGGTTAAGCAACCCAGAAATGGAAATTTAAGTGTTGGAAAGGGTAGAGTATTTAATTCTACGAAATTATTTTCATTTTATTTTAAATGCAAAGTTTATATTTATGGGTTGTTTTAGGGCAATTGATAGCAAAACCCTAATAGATAATAATAGATAACTGAATAAGTATTGAAAAAAGTGTCATGGCATTTTTCTTGTGTTGGATTGATTATTTTGTCAATAGCTAATGCTTCTTTCTGTAGACCTGTAAATACTGATCTGATAAATAGTATTTACTATGCTTAAATTAGAATTGAGTAAACGCCTTGCTTATGTTCAGTTGTATTCTTTTTGAAACTTGGTACATTTCTGGTGTTTTCTACTTTGTCATAGACTGATTGTCTGCAATGTTCAATAGGGATGATTCTCTCATTTGACAGTATAGTGCATTATCTTTCTGCCATGAATTGCATTTCCCTGTTGGTGATGTGTTAACCGGATGCTAATGCATAGCAGCTAGCAGCAGATTTCAATTTTCCAATGGTGTTTTGAAAGGGGTCATTATGTGAACATGGAGTTATGTCAAATGTGTTTGATGGATAATTTTGTATAAGCAATTTCAGTACATGACACATTGACACGTTATCTTACAGAGTGGAATTTTCATCCTAGACAAGAAAAATAAAAATCTTATTGGTTCCAAGAACTGTGTTGTGCATTAATGTTCTTATGGTTTACCCTCTCTTTTGAGTGGATGTCACAGGTAGAAACAGATACGGATTTCCTCTTGGCCGAAGGGATTCTAATCATAGAAATACTGTAGTAAGAATTGAATGACAGAATGTATTCAACATCTCAAACCTTTATCTTAAACCTAACACCACAGGTTAATCCTTTTCACTATTTCTTTTGCCCTTTTAAGCTTCATATTTTCTCATCATCTTGTTCTTTCTATATTGAAGGAAGCCAGTGATGGTAGTTTGCTGCTTGTAGTAACATGTGTATTTATTCTCAGGTGACCAGATACAAGCAGAGAGTGGATGAATTTATTTTGCCTTGCCTGAATCATAGACACTTTGGTTTTTCATGGAAGCTTAGACATAATGCACAGAAGATTTTAAAAAGGCACTGCCACTTTCTGAATTTTATTTCAAATTGCATGGTGATGAATGTTTGAGCAAATACTGTTTAATACAATAGAGTAGAACCTTTTAAAATCGTCACATAGTTACACCGTAAAGCTAGGGAGTTGCAATATTTCTCTTTAATTATACTATTTTTCTGTTTGCAGACTCAAATATCACTATGTAGACAGAATTTCATGAAGAATTTGTTTGAACTATGTTGGTCCAGTCATTCCTTGATTCCCCTAGTGCAACCAAATGACCGATTTTCATAAAGCTTGTGCATGTAACTTTTGATTGAATCTGTTTTAATGATTTTGATTCATTTTGAAATTTATGTTTCTTTTTACAGAGAACGCATTAAATGTCTTCCTATCGCTGCTGTACTATCAGGTGCTAATTTTTCTTTCCTAGCTGCATGCTTATTTCAACTTCAAATCATAATTTTATATATATTATTGAACTCTGATTTCCTTGTTGTAGATGCCCAAACTTCTTCCACCCACTTTGAGGATTTCTCTGTCTCTGTTGCTGATATCAATGATGATAGGGAACAAAAGGTATCATACCATATTTAATTTAAATCGTTTAGAGAGAAAGAGAATATATCATAGAGGATGGACAAAGGGAGAAAGAAAGACATAACATGCAACCGATGATTGCTCAGAAAATTATAAGTGGGGTGGGGTCATGTGTCAAATGAATACTACCTTTGTTAACAGCAATGGGGTTATGGGTCAAATTGTTTAGTTATACACATGACATTTACATTATTTAACAATAAGCATATATGAAATCATGATTTTTTCTCATAAAAAAGACAGTCTTTTGACAATAAGATGGAGTTCAGATAAAGCATATATGATATTCTGATGAATTCTTTTCAAAATATTTTAGCAGCAGTGAGGTACTTAGGTTTCCATATGTTCATAAATTTTGAATCTTAAACCCTCTATTAACTCTCCTGTCCAGATAAGCATAGAGGTATCTGGAAGCAAAACTCAAAAGATCTTTGATGACGTCTTTCAGAAAATGGTCGCAGCAGCACAACCGATCCCAGGATTTCGAAGAGTAAAAGGAGGTGAAGTGTTTATCTGTATTTAAAAATGAAGAGCACTACTATATATAGTTTTATTTGAATAGGCTATACAATGACAGAGTATTTCTGCTGCTACTTCTGGCCACAAATGCATGTCATGCTTTATCATAAGAATTTTCATATGATATGGGCATTGTTTAATCTCCATGCTTTATTGAATCTTAATCTATTCATAAGAGATAATAGTAATAATAATAATAAAGTAATCATGGGCTTTCTGATGATGATACGATGAAAAGAGAGCTCACCAACAAACCATAAATTTACTTCCATATATCACATGCAGGAGTTTTTTTTAGCATAATATTATTGCTAACAAAGACAGAATAAAACCACAATACAACTTGATCAGCAATAATGATATTAACAGCAGTTTAAGAAAAATCCATAGTTATAAGCATGATAGACAGTTGGAGATTTCCGTTAAAGTCATCGAGTCCTCCAAAAGATTCTCTTTTCTTTAGGCTTCCTCGTCTTTAACTTTTTCTTTGTAACTTTATTCTTCTCCTTATATGAATAAGTTTTGACATTTTTTTTTTTTGTGTTTGTCTTGATGGCCAACTGCTGCTCTAACAATTTGAGAACTGCCAGGAAAAACACCAGATGTAAGTTTATCGTTGTCTTGATATTTTTGGAACTAGAGTTTTTGATTCATATTAGGGCCAGATTACAGATTATTGACTATGTGTATTGCGAAGCAACTAGAGTATATGAAAATTCAAATTCAACTGCACAAGTGTTTGTTATAGAGGAGATTAATACAATGTTATGGTTTGTGTTTAACAGATACCAAAAGACATTTTGTTGGAGGTCCTTGGACCTTCCAAAGTTTATAAGGAAGTTATCAAGAATATAATCAACTCAGCCGTAGCTGAATATGTGGACAAGGTATTTTTCCATATGCTTAATATATTTCGTAAATTTCTTTGCTTCTAGGAGGAAATTACATTCAACTCAACACTAATTCTTTTTTTTAATGTTTCCAATTTGAAACTTTCAATTAATATGTCATGTTCTCTTTTACGTATGAACTTGAAAAAGTTTTGATTTTTTTGCTAATACCAATATTTTGGGCAAAACTCTATGCAGGAGAGTTTGAAAGTTAGCAATGACCTGAGAATTGAGCAAAGTATTGAAGATCTTGAAACTACGTTTGAGGCTGGAGAAAAGTTCAGATTTGATGCTGTTGTTCAGCTTCAAAAATAAATTGAGTTTTTTCTCTAGAAGCTAATATTTTTCTTCTTCTTTTTTTTTTTTTTTGTTATTACTAATATTTTTCTTTTAATTTTTAAAAAATAATAGCCAGCCCATTTTATGTTAAAAGCAGTCACATAAAATCAGGACGGATCCAGAGGAGGGCACATGTGTGAGGAGCGCTGCTTAATATATGCAACTCACTCTCTAGTCCCGTCTTTTGAACCCTGGAGCTGACTTTTCTTATTGTATTCTTATTTCTCTGTTTTATTTGTATATATTGTTTCTTTCTCATTTCTAAACTCTCTTACCATTGTTTTTTTTCTTTTATTCTGTTAAATATTTTTTTTATTTTTAAAAAATTATATAAATATAAAGAATATATATTTATATTATTTTATATGTTAGTAAATACCAATATTTAAACATTTTGTTTAAAAATAAAAAACTAATATTTAGATTTTACAATAATCTGTTATTTTTGTATTTTAATAATTTTTATAAAAAATATTCTTATTATTTTAATATTTTAAAAACTAATTTGGTACTTAATTATAAATTTGAAAAAAAAACCTTATGTAAAGGGCGATATATCTTTTTTAACGGATTGTGTTGTTTTTCATCTCAAAATTTAACATTTTTTCTTTTCTCTATTCATAAATTTTTTAAATGTTTTAATATTTTTCATTATTAGCGTTTTTAATTTCGCCTCTGGTTGCCCCCTACCAAGTATTTCTAGGTCTATCTATGCATAAAATATAAGACGTATTTATTATTATTTTTTTATTTTACCCTGCTAACATATTACTAATATTACTAGTATTGTTAGTTCACAAGATACTATATTATTTTTATTTAGAGATTAAATTGTAATCGTGATTAATTTTAGAGCTGGTTTGCTTCAGTTTATTTGACAAAATAAATACTTATTTTAATTATAAAAATTTTCAATCTGTTTGTTTGTACTTTTCAAATTAATCAGATGCTCATTTTAAAAAGCAAATATCACGGGCCTGTTTAAAATAGTTTTGAATTTTGGTTTTTAAAAATTATATTTTAAAAAAAGTAAGAGTAATTTTCAATACAAATTTGTGTTTAAATTTAGAAAACTGAAAACCAAAATATAAAAATTAAAAAACCTGTTTGACAGTTGAGTTTTCAAAAAAATTTTCGGAAATAGTTTTTGTTTTTCAGTATTTAAAAACCAAAATATGAAAACATCTAAAACATGTTTTGCCTTTCAGTTTTCAGTTTTGCTGAAATTTGGTCCAATGTTTATTTTGTTTCAATTTGGTCCTTTACGTTTTCTTTTTGGACCAATGTTGCACTCTTCAATGAATTCGTTAGTCTAAGTTAACAGAATTGTATACGTGACACCTACATGACATTAACGACGTTAGTTGTCATCTCTTTCAAGACTAAAAGGACACCGTATTGAATTTTTTTCTTAAACGTACGCAGTTCGGTTAACTAGACTAACGGATTCAAAGAAGAGTCTAATGTTGGTCCAAAAAAATAAGCATAAGGGACCAAATTGAGACAAAATAAACATAAAGGACTCAAAAAGGGCTTTGGCAAAACATGAAGAACCAAATCAGCATTTTAGCCTAAAAATAATCAATTATTTTTAAGTTTAAATAAATTGTCTCCTAATGTAATAACTATTTTTCTTAGAGTGATGTACCATTTTGGTCCTTAAATTTGTGAGGATAAGTCACTTTAGTTCCTGAATTACACGAAAATTCGTTTTAGTCCCTGAAAATCAGGAACTAAAAAATCCATGAAAATCACGGACTAAAATGACCGATAACAATGAAAGTCAGACACTAAAATAATCAATTCCATGAAAAACTAAAATAATTTATAAAATGTAAAGTCAGTGACTATTTTATTACGTAAAAAACAGCTAAGTAATATTTATCGGAGAAATAAAACTTTATATATATTAATTTAATATATAAACAAATTATTATAACTACTTTATTTAATAAATTAATTAAGAGATAATACAATTATATATTAAATATTATAAATAATATTTTTTAAAAAAATTAATTTTTATATACAACTAAAAAAATTAAATACACTTAATTAATTTTCTTAAAATGCGTTATATAATTTATTTTTGTTTGTATTTAGTCTAGAATAGTACTTTAAAGACATGTATTAAACTATTTATAACTTTCAAGAAAATCAATAATTTCCTTTAGATTTTAAAACAAAAAAATATAAAAAATTATATTAAAGGAGAATTTTAATTATTTTTTTCATACGAAGGAATTACAACTGGGGATCGAAATCCCGTCCTCACACACACGTGTCTTCGCGTGAGAACCAACTGAATTACTGACAATTTTAATTTCTTTTTTAAAAAAAAACACAAAAATAAACCTCTTTATTTTATTAAATTAGTTTATTAGTTTAAGCTGCCGCAGCCGCAGCCGCAGTTGAAACATACAGGAAGCGATGTGGAGTGGTGTTCGGAATAGAGTGGCGCTAAATCTCCGTCGCGCAAAACAAACACTGAATCCTCTCTCTGTTCGAAGTTTCTCTTCTGGTCTCTATGGCATCCCCTACCTCAAGAACCCTAAGGGCTTTCAACCGTTCGTTGACGATGCCATTGAAAGGTAGGTAGACGTACACACCGCTCTGTCTTTTCCTTGTTACAATTAAACCATTCATTTTTTATTGAGTTCGAATCGACGTTGTGATTGGAAGGTGTGGAGAACTCATCAGCTCCATCACTACAAATAAGAAGCCGCCACCCGCGGAAGTAATGCGAATGATGGATGAAATTTCTGACACTGTAAGTTTCGATTACTACTACCTGTAGTTGTTAATTGTTGTTATCTTTCACCGTTGAACTCTGTTTTTGAATCTTATCTTTGGTATTTGATGTGTTAGGTGTGTTCTGTTGTTGACTCAGCTGACTTCTGCAGACAGACCCATCCAGACAAGTAATGAACTATCACTGAATTAGTTAATTTCTTTTTTAATTAATTAGGTCATCTGCATTCTTGTTTTCATTTGTATCAAGTAACTGATAATGCCTTTGTCCACAGGACTGAAGATTTATTTATTTATTTGTATTTTTTGATAAATCAGGGAATTTGTTGAGGAGGCCACAAATGCATCGATGAGAATGAATGACTATATACATGTGAGGTGACCGGTGATGCTCACTGTCTCTTTTGTTTTTAGTAATTTGCAAAATGAGATCAGATTTTATTCTTTCTGAATCCTCTGGTATAAGTTTTTGAAGCAGAAGCATAGCCTAAAAAAGAAAAGATTCACGCGTTATAAAATTCATTAGTTTCTTCTAACATGTAAGCTGGACACGTCTCATTCCAATTGTTTCTATCATCCCTCAATAAATTTAATTGATTGTTAGGTCCCTCTTTTGTGCTACAAGGAAATCTCTGTTGTCTTACTTGGTTATTTGGAAGAGGAGACAGGAGAGTTGTTACTTTATAAAGTGTCATTTTTTAGCTTAATTTTTCTTTCAGATAGTCATCTTTCTTTGTTTTCTCTTTTATCATTAACACTTAATTTTACTTATCATTCACTTTCTACTAGAAGTTGTCCAGAAATAAGCGAAGTAAACCAAAAAGAAAGATAATTTGAGTTGAGGTTTTGCTAACTGGTTAGTGTATGATTAGAACTTTCAAACTGACCATGATTTGAAATGAAATGCGTGGTAAAAATTTAACCCCTTGAAGATTTGGATAACTTATTTCTAGTAAGATGTAGACATTAAATTAGTACTTGACAGTATGTGGAAGTCTAGACCCAATACAAGCACTAAGTATTTTCTCTTTTGATTAACAGTACCTTAACACACATATTGCTTTATGTGATGCGGTGAAGAAAGCCGAGCAAGAATGTCATATGCTTTCTGAGGAAGCTCAAAGGGGACTTAGACTATTACGCGTTGACTTTGAGAGGGCTGGATATAATATTTGTCCTGGTAAACATACTACTTTTAATGCCATATTATGTTCTCAAAAGAAATGATGAAAATCTTTTTCTCTTCAAAAGTTTTTTATATAACGAGCTTTGTTTGCAGACAAATCAGAACGAGTAAACATGCTGAATATTGAAATTTCTCAGTTATGTGCAAAGTAAGTATGTCCAAAAACGGACAGTTGTGCATTGGTTGACACTTCTTCTACTTGTTGTGAAAAATGAATAGTTTGATTAGTTGGATGCCTGTTTCTTAAGCATTAAGTTGGTATTTCTATTATGTTAGCTCCTTCTTTGTGCATGTTAGTAAACTGATACATGTAAAGAGAACAGGTCCTTAAATGCTCGATTGTAAGTGACGAAAGGATCTCATGATCGAAAAATTTATGCTTCAAAACTTTAATATCAGGGAATCACATTAACAAATCTGCTAGACATTGTATCTCCTCATATATGAGCATAATTATATGATTTATAAGCAGCGCACCCAGGAACATTTTCACACTGTGGTTTGCCACATAAATTAGTTGACTCCATTGGGACCTTAAATTGTTTGTACAAGGTTCTGAAAAAAGTTATTTTTCAAAAGTATTGGCATGTTTAAGTCTTGAGTATTTTTTTTAAGGTGAATGTTACTTCCTAATTTACCCAATAAAATAAAGCAGTCACTTTCTAATGCTCTCCGTTGCTATAATAAGCACGTAAAGTCAAAAGGCTAGTATTCCTCTTTATAAGCACCTATAGAAGCATTTATTATGTTTTTTAAAATCTTATCCTTAGTTAATAAGGGCAGTTCGGTTTAGTTTTAAATGATATAAGTACTAGAGTTTGACTTTAAATAAGGGTAAATTTGGAAAGAGATCATTATTCTTCTAGAAATCAATGAATTTTCTTATGTTAGCACTCTTCTTAATTCATGTGATTTCTATTTTTGGTATATAGGAACGGACGGAGTAGAACCCTTAAAATTACTTCCGTATATGATATTTTAAGACATGAGTTTCACTACTTTAAATTTCAAAGATGCATGGATCGTTGATAACATCACATGTTAGATTTAGCAGCTCTAAAACCAGACAGTGATTTTGCTAATGATCTATTTTAGTTGTACTCTGAATATTGTTGATACTGGGAGGTTTTAGAGCATATTGGAGGCCTTATTAAGAAAAAAGAAAGAACTTGGTTACATTATTGCTATGAATTGTATTTGATTGGAATCGGTCATTCTTGTGAGATGTTTCCACGTGTGATTTCAATGGAATCATTGGTTCATCATTGTTCTCCCAAAAATTAAACTGTGATGAGTTTGAACTAGCCTATTTTTGCAGCAGTTATTGGTCTGTTTGCATTTGGTTTGATTAGGTACCTTGGAAATATTGTCGAGGACCCAGGAACTGTTGATATATATCCTTCATCTCGTATCCCCAAATATTTGCATTATCTTGTTAAGCCAATCTACCGATCAGAATCTTTGATAAAAAGGGTTTTATCAGGGTCCACGGGCACTGTTAAAGATAAAGGATTTCAAATTACGACAGACCCACAAACTGTTACTACCTTGCTAACACTTTCACCGGATGATGAGGTAGGTTCTATTTGATGATATGGAAGTTTACCCTCATGTTGATAGGTGTAGTAAGGATTACCCATAAGTCTTATTAAGGGGTGTCCAGTAAATTCAAGTGAACTGGAAAAGCATTTCTTAGCAACGTATTACTTTAGACTCTAGAGTTCGAATACACTTTTGTGTACCATTTTGAACTTAAAATTAGTTTTATATGCTTCTCTCTGTATTTTAAGCTTAGGAAAATGGTATACATACAAGGAAACTCTGCTCCTCATGCAAATGTTGATGTCCTCAAGAGGCTTATATCTGCTCGACACGAGCTAGCTCAGGTCTGTTTCATCATTAGGCATTCTGACTCTTTTCAAGCCTTTGTTTGCTGCCATAGGTGTCTAGGTTGTTTTTTTTGTTCCATCTACATTACTGCTCGATGCTCATAATTTATTGGTATGTTTGGATAATCGTTGAGATTCCGTTGGGACCTCTTGGAATTCGTGATTTATAGATTCCAATGCTCTAAACGTGAAAGCAAGATTTTTTTGCGTTTTCCGTTTGCTGTTTGCACAAACGCAGTGGCAGAGCTTGAAAAAAAATATGGGGGGCCAAAATAAAATTTAAGATGCAACATTAAAATAAAATTAGTCATGAAATAATATTAAATAAAATAATTTAAAATTACATCTTTTTTCAAAATTAAATTTTGTTTTTTGTTCTTTTAATTACTTTAAACAATTGATGATTAAATAAGAATGCAAATTTTCACATCTCCCTCATAGTATACATTTGCCATAACATTGTTTGGTTAGTCTTTATTATAAAAAAAAGGGGAGTTTTAGTTGTATCAACAAAAATTTGAGATAATATTTTTCTACATTAATAAAAATGTTACCAACGTTAAAGCTTTGTAATATGTCAAATATTATATTGCTTGATTATCAATTGTTATAAGAAGTTTACTCTAAAATAAATGTTTTATTATGATATGATTTTCTAGGATTTTTTTTTTTAAAAAAAAACTGAAACTTTAAAATGAGTTGAAAGTAATTTTATTTCTCCTATATATTATTGTTATCAACTTTATTTTTTAAATAATTCTTTCACCATTTTAATCCTAGAAAAATTGATACTTGAATTATATTAGAAGACTATTTGATGATGGGAATTCGACCCCTGGACCTCACAATCACATGATGCGCTGCCAACCAACAGAACTACGCATTCATTAGTGTTAAGTATGTAAACAAGCGTTTATATAAATTATTTGAAAAAAGTTTGGGGGAGCCATGGCTCCTAAGAAGCTCTGCCACTGGACAAACGGGCATCCAAACATGGTCATATTGTTATCACTATCATAAATTTTTGTATGACTATAACTACGGTAACTAAGGAAAATATGAAATGTGAGAATGACATTTATATTGACTCAGCTTGATAGTAATATTCACAAGTTATTACTTATTACCAGACAAAGCTAATTTGTTTTTTCTATCTTGACATCATAACCCATTAGATTTTACCATCTGAATATTTGTTCCAGATAATGGGGTGTAGATCTTATGCGGAATATGCTGTGAAGCCTAACATGGCTTCATCACCAAAAGTTGTGATGTCATTTTTGCTTGAGATGAGCAAGATAGTCCAGGCTAAGGCTAAAGAGGTATAGATTCCTATATGGCATACTATATAGGGCAGGAAGGCATGACAGCAAAAACAGCTTGTACTAGTAACTAACACAAGGATTTTCTTGTTTTCTCACGATCTTAGGAGCGTGAATTACTCACAATATACAAAAGAGAAGATTGCGGACAAAGTGGTGTAGATTTAAGGCCATGGGACGAGCCCTATTACATGACAAGGATGAAGTCCTCTGTTTATAAACTGGATTCTTTGGTAACAATAATATCTGTGTTTTGTTTGTCAATTGTGCATACATCTGTAATGTAGGCATCAGCATTAATGCACCAATCATTTATGCAGCTTGTAGAATCATATTTTTCTCTGTCAAACTGTATTGAGGGTTTGAAGGTGCTCGTGCAGTCTTTATTTGGTGCAACCTTTCATAGCATTCCTCTTGCACCTGGTGAATCATGGAATTCGCAAGTTCTTAAACTGTCTCTTCATCATCCTGAAGAGGTATCTAGTGTGCAAATCTTTGATGAGATGGAAATTTTTAAGTCAGACATTCATGTTTCTGTAATATTTTAAACTTATGTGTAAAACTTTATCTATGTTTGAATTTGATAGATTTTGGGTTCAAAATTTAGTAAACTCTCTCTCTCTCTATATATATAACAATTCTAAGAAAAAAGTCAAATAAACTCCTTCCGTGTTGGTCCATTATCACTTTGTCTTCATTTGGTTTGAAAAAAGAATGCCATCCCTCATCCGCACGCATCATTGCCCTCTGTTTGCCCATACATTGGTGTGGTTATCTGGTGCATGTGTCAAACTGTGGTAGGGAAGAGTGGTAATTTACATTTTCAGTGGTGTGATCCTTGTTATTTTTTCATTGTAGCTAGATATATCTCTGAAGCTTATTTCATTTAGTGTGCTTCCAGAGATTTGGTCAGTCAAATGAAATTTACATTGTCAGTGATGATTAATATTAGCAGTGTTATGATTTTTATGTTTTTTTTTAAAAAATTAGTCTGTTTGAATGCACTGACACTTTAACTACCTTTTAGGGTGACTTGGGATATATGTACCTCGATTTGTACTCAAGGAAGGGAAAATTTCCTGGTTGTGCTCATTTTGCAATTAAAGGAGGTCGGAGGATTTCTCAAACAGAATACCAACTTCCAGTATGTTAAAAATTCTTTATTCACTTAATGAGATTGAGATGTCTAGCTAGAAATTTTGGTTTTCTCTTTCTGTCGATCAAATATCCTTCTAATGAGATTTTTATTATAATAATAAAAGTACTAGAGATAATATTCAGTAAGTAGTCAATTAGTTTCGATTGGGAGTTGTTATTATCATCTTGTGATAAGATTATTCTTATCTTGTTTTTTATTGCGAATATTAGTTTGTTAAGAATTTATCAGATTGACTAGATTTTTCTTATATTAATAGTCTTTTATCTGTATATATTGTGTACTTTCTTGAAGCAAGCAATAATACATTTAACTTTTCTCCATAAGTGTCTCGTGATTTTCTTTTCGTTTACTCTGCCATGTGTTTCAACAAAAAGATAAGAGATGCATACTCCCATGGAAATGGAGGGGCTTTTTAGAAAGACAGGAAAATTGAAGGGGACTTGAAGGCTGAGAAAACACAATTTCACCAATTCATCAGAATAGTTTTACTCATCACTTGCTTAACCCTGTGCATAACTGTATATATACCAATACAGTAACTACGCAAAGACGAATACCCACCTAGGGTGCCCTATAAGTAGTTAATTCCCTAACCCGTTAAAGTTCACCTAGTAGTATATTATATACCTTGTCAAGTTAAAAGCTTACCGGGGTTGCAACTTGTTACTAATAAAATCTGTAAACATAGGATCAGGATTGTTTAGTGCCTCCAATGGACTTCATATTTGTATTTGATTAATTTGTTTCTGGATATCTAGAAACAAGCTATTTGTTATCATATCTCATGGCTTAGTTCCTCTGAAGTATTGGGATTTAGGAGTACTTAAGTAGTAAATTATGCTTGGATAACTGTTCATAAAAAACCAAGTGGGATCAGGCTTTGTTGTTATTGTTTGTTGTTAACTGTTTATTAAAAAATAGTAAGCAACTGTTTGGATTTTCTCAGATGGTTAGACCTGTGTATTATGTATTATTTTTCAATAAATAGGTATTTCCCAGATATTGAAATTATTTGTTTAGACAAACATCAATGCTCATCTAAGCATACTAGATACTCTTTTTGACTGAATAGAGATGTATTCCCCAAAGAGAAAGCAAACTGTTATGCTTCTGGATTTTACTGGATTCTGATCATTTTGCAGATTGTAGCTCTTGTCTGTAATTTTCCGGCTTCAAGGAATCCATCAGCTGTAAGGCTAAATCCTTGGGAATTGGAAACTCTGTTTCATGAGTTTGGACACGCTCTTCATTCTCTGCTCTCTAGAACGGTATTCTCCTGAACTTTTCCATCAGGAAATTGTTACAAATGAGTACAAAGCTATATTGTCTAGACTGAGTCAGGATGAATTGATCTATATTGAAAAAACTGAACAGTGAACTGGTATTAATGTTAAGAGTATACCATATGATACATTTAATCCATAAAAATAATAAACAAACAATAAATAGGGAACATCTATACACATAATAAACAAACAATAGATAGGGAACCTAGGAAAGGATAAGGGATCTAATAGTCTATACATTCATGTGAAAATGTTAAGCTCCTTATAGGATAGGAATATGCCTGAGCCCTAATTTAAGAATATATAATCTTAATTCAATAATTGTAATATTAATTCATGTATTAATTAATAATATTATCATACTTCATGTTTAATTTTCTTTTAATTTTTGTTACAATCCTACGACCCGTGTTACAATCTTAACCCCTTCTAAAATCCTTAATAAGATTTCGATTTTGACGTGGTTTGGACCGGGAACCAGATAAGGTGGCCTAAAAATGTGCAAAGAAGGCCATTGGAGGCACTAGTGTGGAGAGTGCATATGATGGTTTTTAGCTTTGTAAAAAGAGCTAGACAGAGGCTAATAAACCCTAGGAGAAATTATTAAAAGTGGTCTACTAATAAATAATACTTCTGAAAATATGGTCATTTGACTAAGCACAATGGCATCTTGTGATCTATGTAGCCAACCTCACTTAGTGGAATAAGGCTTTTGTTGTTTATTTGATTATTATGTGAACAATTCATACTTAGGCTTAGATTTAAGAAAGGGGTTTAGCTCCTCTAATGTGAGTGAGAATGTAACATGAGAAAACAAGAGTTCATTTGCCATTGATTTAAAGTGAATCAAAGATATATGACACTTTATTTCAAACCAAGGGTGAATACACCCTTACATTCTCATGCACCTTAGTCTATTTCCACCTCCATATTAATTTATTAAACATGTTCAATTCTAGCTAATATGTAATTTATTAAAGTGAAATATCTATCTAATCAAATATTTTAAAGGCAAAATATGAATTGAATTTGTGTAAATTGACTTAAAATTTTTATAACATTATTTAAATGAGTTTTGAAATTGTAATTGTATGAACTGTCCTACCATATTGTTTAGTTAACCAAATTACCTTTGCAGCCATTTAATCAATGATGGTTACGTGATAATAGAAACATTCGAAAAGAAGTTACTACTGTCACTTTTGTAATTTGCTGTTATCATGTTGCCATTGTAGGAATACCATCATCTTTCGGGCACCAGAACAGTTCTTGATTTTGCAGAACTACCATCCCACCTCTTTGAGTAAGTAGAATCTGTTATGGGAGATTTAACATCAATATGATGTAATTTATTTTGGTCTTCAATGTGTCTTGATCATTCCATTCCATTTTTATTATTGTTCGAATATATGTAAATAGAGTAATGGTAAATGTACAGTATTATGGTAAATTGGTAATTAGGGTAATCACAGTCCTTCTATATATTGTAATCTTGTTATATATAAATAATAAATATTATTTGTTTTGTGCATTATACACAAATTCATCCAATTGTCTTCCCTGAATACTCAGGGACCAAATTGTAATTTTATTTATTTTATTTGGTCAAAAACTGTGTTTCGTCCTGATCGTGTGAATACTCATAGTATTGATCTGTGATTGGATTTTTCTCCTCCTTGCACAGATATTATGCATGGGATTATCGGGTTTTGAAAAGATTTGCTAGACACTATTCAACTGGTGAAGAAATCCCTCAAAAGCTGGTTGAGTCCATGAAGGGTGCTCGAGATATGTTTGCTGCAACTGAACTGCAACGTCAGGTGTTTCTCCTTTCCTTTTCAACCCCACCCCTTGTTGCCCGTGACGAAAAAGAAAGAAAATTAACGTAGTTTGTTCCTATCAGATCTTCTATGCCATTGTTGACCAGAAACTTTTTGGAGAGCAGTCATTCCCTCTTGGCGATATTACTTCTGATGTTGCAGAACTGCAAAGAGAGCATACTAGTTGGGAACGTTTGGAAGGTACACATTGGGAGGCCCGATTTAGCCATTTCATTAATTATGGTGCAGGTAAGCATGAAATCTGAACTTTCTTTTCTAACCCCTAAATCGTAGAAATGATGTAGAGCATTTTGAAATTTAATAAATTCGTGATGGTTTATAATCAGCATACGCTAGTCTTCAGGACAAAATTCATTAGTCTAGAATCATGAGGTTAGTTTAAGAGATAGTGGATTTTCCTCAAATAAACTGACTTCCTCTTTGTCATGCTTCAACAAGTCTGGACAACTTGAAATATAATTTCAACTTCAAAACAAGGATCAGATTCTACTTCACTTTAAGTATTCCAATGTCATACTAATAATGCCAATTTATGTAAATTGGATCAATGCTGTAGCTTTTGCTATCCTATCAATGCCACCAAAAATCTTCACCTCCATTGTGAAATTCTTCATTTATTCTGAATAATACTTTTCTTTTCCGTGCAGGGTATTATAGCTACCTGTATTGCAAATGTTTTGCTGCTACCATATGGAAGAATCTTTGCCAAGAGGATCCACTGTCACCAATTATAGGATCTACTTTAAGAACAAAATTCTTGCAACATGGAGGATCCAAAGATCCAGCTGCTATATTAAATGATCTAGCAGGAGACGGGATCTATAAGTACTACGATGGAGGGATAATTCCTGATCTTTCAAGTCTTTGCGAAGAAATGAAGTTGATTGAAGAATATAAGCAGCAGGTCCTTTCTTTGCGAGCTTAAAGAATCTGAACTTGACCCGCATCTGAATTTTGCAAATGATCCTGATCTCACACTACCTTGTCAAAAATTTTTAATTCTTTGTCTAGAGTCAAGTCTATCTCTCTTCACCTATTCTATCTTGGAAAAACTCAAGTGGGAGTTAGGCACAGTCATGTATCAATCACACATGCGCTCACATTAAAGAAGAAATTAAATTAAAATTTGTACACAGCGTATCTGAAAGGTAGGTTGTACATTATACATTGTACACACATCAGAATTGAGGTTAATCTGTAGCTTTAACAACTATAAGAAATTCATTAAGTGATAAATGATGAAAAAGATTGTATTGAAGTTACAATTTGAGCTTAACTTCATAAACCTGTGGCCTATATCAAAGCTTTCATTTTGAAGCATTAAACTTTGAGACAACTAAGATAATTTTAGTCGTTGAAAAATGGGAAAAATTGTTAGCATTAAACATGCTAATTTTCAAGCTCCAATGTAAGAATCACACTTCTATAATGCGTCTAAACACGGTTATAGATTTGGTCGGAGCGTGTAGCTAGTTTCCCAGACCCAAATGCGTTTCAATCAGTCTTCTATCAATCTTTTATATTTTTAACACTTGAATTACATAAGTTGACCTGACACCACAGCCAAACTCATTTAAAATTATCAAATGACATTTATTATTTCTACTTTTTATTTTTTAAAAAAATATGGTTTTAAAATGTTGTGAATATTTATGAAAGTGGTTTTAAAAATGAAATGAGCATCAACAGTGACAGTGTTCACACACAAATCCTTGTTGGGGTGTATATATATTATTATATTATATATCCGATGAACGTGTTTCGCGTGAGATAATGATAATATGGGTTCATTGCTTAAAAGCATAAACTACTTAATTAACTAACAGTCAAGAGAATCACGTGACGTGCCCACAAGGCTACAACCTAACATTCTTTTCTGTTTTCATTTCACTCTCACTCTCACTCTCACTCACTCTTCGATCTCACTGAAACACGCAAAATCAAAACAAAAAAATGTTACTTTCTTCTTCTTCTTCTTCTTCTTCATTTCAATCCTTATTCCATGAACAACTCAACATGGATGCATCATCATCATCAACATTATCAAGATCATCAACTTATTCTAATTTTCATGATTTTCTCCATCGCATGAGACACCCTGCTTCCCTTGACCTCGTCCGTTCCATCAAGAGGCAATATTCACACTTTTCTTCTCTTCATCAATTTCAATTTTACTTTCTTAATTCTTCATACATTATTTCTTCTACTTTTGCCATAAGTTCTCAGGATCGGAGAAATAAGTTTCTGTTTTTATGTCTTTGCGCGTTCACACTGCATTCTAACTTTGACTCATCTAATTATGGTGAATAAGCTTGACAAGTAAGAAAGGTCACTTTATGAGAGAGAAAGACATAAACTAATACAAATGTAGTGCACACCTTTTTGGTATAATTAACTTTTCTGTATCTATTTTTATAGCGTGAGAAAATCCAAATACAAGTTATACTCTGTCCCAGTTGAATCATGTTTAGTTTCTAGTTAACTAGGAAACAGATTTGAATTTCATTTGTTAACTAGCTACCTTAATACTAAATTGCCACTATTATTTGTATTTCATTTTTAGTGAAAAAATTAGTAGCTGATTCTTCGCGCCTTCTCTTTTATACCAATTGATTTGTTACCTTGATTCATGCGTGAATTTCTAACGCCATGCTAATTTATTTTTTTCTTCACTTGCACCATAGCTTTATGTTAAATTGCATTTTCTTTTTCTCCTTACCCAACATTATTTTATTAGCTTTATAGTATCATTTTCATTTCACCAACCAAAACCAGAAAGTGATGGGAAAAGAGTTCAAGACTTCTATCTTTCGATGGAAGCTGCCATAAGAAATCATCCACTGTGGGTCAATGCCACTGAAGATGACATTGATTGTGCCATGGAGGTAATATGAGCTCTATAGTCTATTTATCACATTTTACATTCAACAAAAGCATAGGGATATACCTCTGCTTCCATTTCATCATGAGCAATCTCATTGACTTAGAATATTTTGATCTAACTATATTTATTATCTGCAGGGTTTAGAGAAATACATAATGACTAAGTTGTTCTCCAGAACATTTGCTGCTTCTGCTGAGGATGTGAAGATTGACCATGAAATCTCAGAGAAAATAAGCTTGCTCCAAACCTTTCTGAAGCCTGAACATTTGGATATACCATCAATTCTTCATAATGAAGCCTCATGGCTAGTATGTATCCCTCATAATACATTTCTCATTAGAGTAGCACAAAACAAGCAAGGCACATAAGCAGAAAGGACAAAGAAACCTCTATTTTTTTTGTTTCCCTGTATCTTTACATTATTACTAAAGTAGAAGACTAATCCCTAAAGGATACATAGATTCTTCCCGGCATTCTTTCCGAGGCTTGAACCATGGTTTTCCTCAAGTGCTGTAATATGCCTCTACCTCTACGTCAACCTATTGTCTTGTTGTCCCTGGAATACAAACTTTCTTTTACTTTTCTAGTTTTCTTATACAAGATTAATTCTCAGCAACTAGCATATATCTGAAATGACATCAGGATAAGCAGAGGAGAATAGTGGAAACCAAGGCCATAAATTTAGATAAAGGGTCTTCACATTTTTCTATTAAAAAGCTATTTATAGGAATTATCCTGGAATTTCTTGATGTCTACGATATGATGACAATTCTATTGACAACATTTTCTCTTTGAATAATTCAGCTTGCAGAGAAGGAATTGCTGAAAATCAATGCTTTCAAAGCTCCGTATGAGAAACTGCTGAGCATAATGAATTGTTGCAGAGTCATCAACAATTTGTTGCTGAATGCTGCAATGTCAGAGCACGTGCCAGGTGGTGCGGATGAGTTTCTGCCAGTCCTCATTTATGTTACCATCAAGGCAAGCCCCCTTGGTAATATGACATTCTTGCTAATGGTGAAATCTGGCTTTTGGATAAATAATGAGACCCTCTTTTCATTTATAAAGGCTATAGAGCAATAGAGCATGATTGTTTCTCACAATAATTTTCTAGAAGACACCCTTATTCCATTGATTATACACCTCTAGGGTCAACTTCACTTTGCACCACCTTTTGACACGAGTTTTAGCACCTATGGATTTTGGAGTTGATGGCCAAAATGATTTGATTACAGATTACATGGCTTCGATCGAAGTGCAATTAAATAGACCAATGACAAATGACCACAGGATCAACTGAGTAGAGAAGTTCAATCCCTTTTCACACTTCTATTATTCTATATTAATTTCTTCCTTTTGGTTTGTCAATTTCAGGCGAATCCTCCGAACTTGCATTCTAACCTGAAGTTCATCAAGTTGTTCGGAAGGCAAGCAAAGCTTATCTCAGAAGCTGAATATTATTACACAAATCTTGTGTCAGCCAAGACATTTATAGTTGACTTAAATGCTAAATCCCTCTCAATGGATGAAATCAAATTTGAGGACAGCATGCAAGCAGCCAAAATGACCAACAAAGCCACAAGTGAATTACTCTTTACCTGCCAAATGAGCCAGCAAGGGAAGAACGAGTCCACTTGTTCAAATGAAATGCACAACAAAATTGATGTCACTGAAGGTTAGTTTAACATTGTTATTCTCATCTTCTCAACAAGGGAAGTGCTCTGCAATTGAATCTTCAGTTATTCTAGTCAATCACTTGTATCAAGGTTTAAAAAAAAAAAACAATACTAGCATAATATACAAAAAAAGTCAGCATATATTACCGTAGTCAACTATGGTAAGACAAACAGCACCAGATACACGCATTCTTACTTTCACAAGTAAAAAAAGACTATTTCCAGGATCTGAACCCATGATCTCTTGGGTACAATAGTCACTTATATTACCATAGTTGACTATTGTAATCTAATACCCAAAGGTAAGCCTAGTTTATTATTTGTTGCTGGAATTTCTAGTCCCTATCACAATTACTAAGTAACACCCTGCAGGTTCTCATGTTATGCAAAATGGATCAAACAATCCGTTCATTGAAGCAAAGAGTGAAGAGCTAAAAGTTGGAGATATGAACTTATTATTGAGTCACTACAAGGATTTAGTTGCTAAATACTCAATCTTGTGCAAAGCTATCAGTTGCCTTTCAACATCAGAGAAAGAGCCAATCCTTCGTGAACTTGTAAAACAAGGAGCAGAAAATCTGCTTTCACAGCACAGTGAAAATGAAATCAACACAGAATGAACAGCCAACACCGGGATAAAATGCCAATAAGAATGGATGCATATATTTGTAGTTGTAGTGTACAATTTCAGATAAAGTAAGGCTCAATATTTCTATGCATTCAATTATAACTTCAAATTACAGTACCCATAATTTTCATTTAAGAATTTGTCTCTAGGAATTTTGACCATGCAAATTGGAATGCAACAAGAGGTTTATTTAAATAAATGTCTTTGATTGAACTGGGTTTTCAAGGTTTGGGGTTCTGTAAGGTGATTGCAACAATAGCTGCGATTAGACACTAGCGTAAACATAAATTCATTAAGATTTGTACCATGATAAAAATAAATAAATAAATAAAATAAACACAAATCAGAACTTCAACAACAAAGAAGATCGACAGAGCAAGGCCTTTTCCATTAAGCTCAAGAATATTAAATAAAACAAATCCAAGAGCTAGCTCCCAAAAATCAGAGGCTCTAAGTCAAAACAATGGAAAACCTCCTTGACATAACCAACAAACCTAGCCAGCCATAGATAAATATCAGCTATACAGAGATACACATTGCTATAGGATCATTGTACACCAAAATTTACAGTCATGTTACAAACAATTGCTGGATTATCAGTTGCCACCACTTAACCACGTTGCGTTGGATTTAGATGCCTTGTCAACTTCGCCAACAGATTCCGGCAGTTCTTTTGTTTCCGTCCAGTACGAATTGAGGCATCTCAAACACACAAACTTGGAAGGAATATCATCAGATTTATCAATGCCAGCACATCTGGTATGCTGCCAAACACCACAGGTGTCACATGCTAACATTCTTTCCCCATCATCATCCTTAGCCCCACAAGGGCAATCAACTTTCCATGTCTCAATTCCTCTTTCCATTCTGAAACGGTTTAGCCCATGCTTGATTGGGCATTTACCTCGGATTCGGACCGAACCACTTGTTCCAAGCAGCAACTTTAAGGTGAACGAATCACTGATTGACCCATATTCTATGAGTTTCTCAGCTTGGAATCTCTTGTACATCACATACACCTCTTGAAAAACACTCGAGGCTTCACTCTTGAGGTTAGCAACAGTAGCATTCAAAGGCAAGATAATTAATTCTTGAGGTGGAGATGGCTCATCTTTAGGCTGATCAGAAAGCACCACAGTACACCACAGCCTAATGGCTGTAGGTAGTTCTTCTGCAGCAACTTTTTCACGCCTGTAATCCTTCATGAACTGCTTACAGTCTAGGAGCTTCCTTGCTGAATCAGCCACCCGTTTCTTCATAATCCGAGGTCCGACATTTGTCATTTTGTCAGGGTGAACAATTGAATCAAACAAAAATCTCAGATCAGACACTACTTGCTCTTCTGATGGATAGCCAGAAATTGCACCCACTCCATTATACACGGTACTCAATGGTTCAAGCCTGTTGTTCAGTACAAACAAAACCAGCATTACTTTTGCTACTGTAGAAGAAATTAACAAAAGGCTAACACTAAAGAGCATGTTTGTGAAACACTTTTTCCATTAAAGAAATCTCTTACTTTTCAAAAGCTCTTTCGGAGAGCTAGCCAAAATAAGCCATTATTCCTCCAAAATAGTGAAAATTAGTTATAACCCATATTTCACGCTTACCTGAACTCCACCACACTTGAAACAGGATTGCATTGTAAACGCACTACCATGTCATTGGCAGCTAGTTTTCCTCCCAAATGCTTAAGACTATAATCTAGCAGCTCGGGAGATGCAGCCCCTTTGCACACTGCACCCTTGAGAGAGCGCCAGCTCACCCATTTGTCCTTATCACAGGTACCTGATGCAATCAATACCTTGATGAAAGCTTTTTGCACATCCTCAACATCATCATTTGTCCAAGCACACAACACATTAGAAGTGCTAGTGTATTCATGCTTATCGGATGTTTTCGAGACACGGAATTTGCGAACCAATGTCAGCAAAAAACAAAACAGATCTTTAATTGTCAGAAGTACAGTATCTGACAACCATTGGTAAAGAGAAATGAGACACTGGAGGCGGTTTCTAGGCCCCCTGCCATGGTACAATAAAGAGGACAAGGACATTGACGAAAGGGTATTCACTGCTTTCTGGTAAATATCTTGGGTAAGAGCATAGCTACCAGTGCCAAATTCATAGCCCCAATTGCCATACCAAGAGTGCCCTTTGATGATGGCATGAAGCAACCGATATTCCAGCCCAAATTTGTTTGACAAATCCATCACACTAACCTTCCTGTTAAGTGTAGTATACACTGCTCAGTAAAATACAATCCAAATGCAGGATGTGAGAGCTTTGAAGGGTAAATAATAATACCTAACAGAAAGTGAAGCACAGAGCCTATCCCAGAAACCCATAATATCAGAACCTGATAAAAGCTTTGAACCACCTTCTCGTCCATTAAGTGTAAGCAAGTGACCATAACCATTGGAGTGAACAACACCATGTAGTATATGAGTGTTATCCTCAATTTGATGATACACTGAGTCATCTATGTCATCAACGGAAATTTCAGATTTACACCATTTGCAGCTGCAAAGATTTCAAATAAACCAAATCTAATTGAGCATTTTGCTTTAAAAAAAAAAAAAAAAAAGGTTAAAAGTTAAAAATTTAACTGAAATTGGAAGACACCTTATATCAGATAAGTGAACGAGATTGGCACATCTTGAACAAGGTCGTTGATAAGGCTCAACAATGGCATCACTTGAATCGGACTTTATAATGAAATGGTATCGCTTGCGGCACACCGGATGCCCACTCCATCCTGTAAAATAAAAAAAAAAAAAAATTAATATTTAAAAAAAAAAAACCACCAAAAGGGTCAAAACGTTAGAATTACGAAAAGTCACACCAGGACAATATCCACTATCCACTAACAACATCACGTGAGGGCCAATCACATGTATCACATATTTGTGACTGTTCACTACAAAAAAAAAAAATTTAATTTAATAAAACCTTTTCGGCTCCTGAAAAATTATTATTTAAGTGAATTTTATGAAAATAAATTAAATTATTCAGTTAGCACTTGATCGTTTTAATTTAAATGATCATCACTTGTATAAATTAAAACTTCATCGAACTAAGTTAATTATTTTATAAAAAAAACTCTTAAAATACTATCCACTTCTACTTTTAAAATTTGAAAAGTATAGGAATTCATCTTAAAAATTAATTAATAAATCAGTAAGAATATCTAGAAAATATTAAAAATATACGATAAGTATCCCATCTTTACTAGTTCACTGTATGACTCGGTGAGTTGACTCATAAACTCGGTAATTTCATGTCTCATCACTCATCGACATCAGATTCAGAACTCGGAAGGTTATCTTAAAATACAGGATCGTGCATTCCATTCGATGTTTGTTTAATTTTATTTTGAGATGTACTGACTCAGTGAGTCGACTCACCAACGACTCGGCACTGGTCGCAGTAAATCGAAAGGCGAGACTGAGTGACGTCTTCCTCAACGATGTCTAAGTTGACCGTCGCCGGCAAGAGATCGGAACCGGCGACGATAGATCCAACTCGGAAGGAGATCTGCCACGTGATGAGGGAGGGAAAGAGGGAGGGCGGGAAGGTGAGTCGGGCATGGTTAGAGAGGAAGCGGTGAAGAGATGTCCGGAAAGGTTGATCGGCGGTAAGTCCGTGAGCGATGGTAGGCGGAAAAGTAAGGAAATCGTGAAGGTCGGAGATGACCCTACGCTTCATCCTCTTGGAGGGTCTCCCATTGACGACCATAGGGTAAAGATGAAAAAGACGAGGTAAAGATAAAGGTAAGGTAATAAAAAGATTAAATAGCGTTCGTTATGATTTGAAAGAACAACAACAAACAGCGGCGCTAGGGTTTTCTTGCTTTCCCTTATATTATATACTGTTCGCACATTGGCGCTTCCTTTTCCTTTTCTTTTTTTTCAAAAATTAAAAACTTTTTCTAATTTTTCCTTTTGGACGATTAATTTTGATAATTTTATATTAAGCAATTGTAACTTTTTTAAGGTTATATGTGTTACTTGTTACCTTTTGGGGAATCACACTCTAGCGAATTTGGAATAACCCTAAACTCTTTATTAAAAAACATGGTGGAGTAAAAGGGAGTAGAATAAATAGAAATGATATTATTAATACTCTTTAAACTAAATTACGAAGATAAGAGTAACATAACAGTTAACTGATATGTTTAGAATAATCTTATCACAAATATAACTAACTAATTATTATCTTTATTGAAACTCTCAAGTCTTGAACCTTCTTTGGGGCCTTGTCGATCTTGTTTCAGCATCTCATTCTAGAAAAGAAAGATTATGAAATATTTCATATTTTATGATACTATATTAGAATTGGGTTTGAGTTTAACTAACTCCCAAAAGTTAGCTCATAAGACGAGGATTGCCACAAAATCCCCATATGGCAAATTAAATGCACAAAAAATCAAAAACTAAAAACAGCCAAACACACTTAAATTTAAGTGCTAAAATTGAAGAGCAGAGCAAGTACTAGTAGCATCACTATTTAATTATGAGAGAAACAAGTGATAACATAGAAAGAGAGAAACAAGTTAATAAGAAAAGAATTCACATTGAAAAGGTTTAAAATTCTTAAAATATTTATACTCTTAAATTGGTTTGTTTTCAAATTGAGAATTTAGCGTTCAAGAGGAAAAGAATAACAAAGATGAGATAGGGGTTTAATATGATCCTTGAGATTGCTCTGGTCAACCATTTGATGTGGTGTGCAGTGGTATGGTTCAAGAGAAGGCGATGTTGAGTTAGTGTGTGGAATCAATTACATGAAGTTTTTTTATATAAACTAAAAACGTTACTTGTAGGTAATGATGTTTGAAAAATAAAGAAAAATACTTACCTACGTTAAAAGTCACTTTGATTTTCCTTTATTTCAAAAATTAAAAGAACGGTACAATGCCTTCAAAAAAAAAAAAAAGAGTGGTACTATTTTATATAATGAAAAATGGTTGAATTTGAATAAAAGGATTAATGGACAAAATTTATTGTTAGATTGTTTATTTAAAAATAATTGATTTTAAAGACAAATAAAAAAGTAATTATTTTTTAAAATTGATTATAACAAAATTTAGCAGTTATTTATGTCTGATTTAAATAAAAATAATCATTTTTTTAATTCTCTTCTCTACGTTGATTTATTTTCTGTTTTTAATTATTTTGATAAACACAAATAAACATACTAAAAATTTATAAAAATATTTTTTTTATTTAAATAAGTGCTTATAAACACAAACAACCATGCTCTTAGATTCAATTAATTAAGTGCTTTTGATGTTATTCTCAATGAAAACTAAAATTTCTTATTGGATAAAAAAAACCCTTGAGTCTCCGCAGAACTCCAATTTTAATTAAAGGATAATTAATAATCAAGAAATTACACCTAAATTTTGTTCTAATTGAATTCTTTATTTATCTAGTTTTAAAGTGTGTTTGGTAACACTAGTTTATAGTTTATCTAGGGATCTAAATTTTGTTCTAATTGAATTCTTTATTTATCTAGTTTTAGAGTGTGTTTGGTAACACTAATTTATAATTTATCTAGGAACTTATAGCTTGTAGCTTATTATCAAGTGGAGGTGTTTGATAACTACAAGCTTAACTTGTAAAAGCTAGTTTTTTATAAGCTAGTTTATGAAAAGCTACTTAAGATAGTTTATAGTCATTAGATAATTTACTACATTTTACTTTATGTAATTAATGCACATTCCTTTTAGTTATTTAACACACTTTTAGTTTTTTCAAATTAATCATAAGATGTAAGAGCTATAAGTCACAAGCTATAAACCATAAGCTATAAGCTAATTTTATCGAACAGAGCTTAATTATTGTCTACATAATTAAAAGTAATGGTAATATTGTTAAAAAAAAAAGAAATAGAAATATTTCTTTTTACTTACAAATATAAGTCAACTAATAAAAAAAAATATTGCATTTTTTTATATTTATTATGTAATTAATTATTGAAATTCAGAAATTCGATATTGGCAAATAATATATTTAAGATTAATTGGTGCGCTACACACATATTTGTGGTGGGGATACGTGCTATGTTTACGGTCCTTTTGGTTTGTGACTTGTGAGGAATAGCATTGTGTTCAAAGGTTATCGATCTTGCTCAAAATTTAAAAGTCAAAGAAAAAATATACTTTGCTCACTTGTTTCATGTAACTTAAATTTATCAAATATTTAATTTTAAATTAATGGTGGATATACGACTTACTGCTAACTTTTCTCATAGTAATCATAGATTTTATTACAAGGTAACACCCAATAAAAGTTTCATGCTATGTAAAACAATGTCGTAATTTTATAACTAGCATATATATTAAACAAACAAGGTCTTGTCTTAGTCATGTAGTTCAGTTGGTGAGTGCATAGAGACATGCGTGTGTGGGTACGAGGTTCGAATTCCGGTTGTACTACTTTCCTATGAATAAAAAAAAAAACAAACAATGCCTTAACATGAACAAGTGTCGGCCTTACATTTTTTTCTATATTTTTTCTTTTCTTTTCTTTTTATTTATTTTCTCTTTTGGTGTGTTTCTCTTTTTAATTTTAAAATTTGAATTGGAGAAAAAAAAAATAAGAAAAACTAAAAATGGAGAGAGAAATGTTGAAATGTTATCTCTCTCTCCAATCTCCAGCTCCCTTCCTTCTATCTCCTGTTCTCTGCCTTCTTCTTCATCATTTTTTTTTAATTTTTTTATATTCCAAGCCCCCACCTTTTTTCCTTTCCTCTCTTCCTTTCACTTTTTTTCTATGTTTTAATCACACTTTCATTTTTTCCTTTCACTTTCAAAAATCCTTTTATCACCAAAATCTAAAACCATTTCTTTTTTATTATTGTTCTTTATACTTTAATTTTGTTTTGATTCTCATACATAAACTATCATGATTATTGATGGAGGAGAAGAAGAAAACTAAGGAGCTCATAAATAATAAGTTTTTCTCTCATTTTATCTTTTGATTCCTTTTTACTTTCCTTCCATGATTTGCATTTTTTTCCCCTGATATTTTTTCTTCTCAAAATTTCTTCTCTCTTTATGTGTTTTTCTTTTGTTGATATTGTAGTTATATGTCACACAGATTTCTTGTTTTTTTTCTAGGATTTTATGTTTAAACTTTTAGGAGGCATCTCTTAGTTTGGACATTATTAGTGAGTTGGGTATGTGATTATAGATAATGATTATTGTGTTTTTTTTTTCATTTGTTACAAAGATTTATTCTTTGGTATGTGCACTATACGAGGGTTTTAATTTTTTGCAATGGCAAACAAGACAAATTGTTAGATATAATGACGAAAAGAAACTTGATTATCATAATAGTAAGTGATTATGCATCAACCCATCATTTTGTTTATTTTTATTTTTTTGATACATTATCTAAAGCTTTCACCGATCAAAAGTGCATTTTACTTGATTTAGTGTAGACAAGCATTAACCCAAGTTGTTTTAAATTTATCATTTGCTTTTTGATTGTAATAGTTGTTTTAAGTTTAACATAATTTTCATTTGGTTAATTAGCTATTTTTCTTTCTTCCTCTCTTTGAAGTATGAGTTGATCAGGGTATTGTTTTTTATATATTTGTTCATTTTTTTATCTTGCCTTTAGAATTTGGAAAATGGTTTTAACCGACCGAGTAACAGTTTTTAAATTGAAATAGCATGTGAAATCTCATGAATGAGTAAAATGGCAATAGATTCAACGATGAACCTGATGGATGCATTGATTTTGCAAAGATTTATTTTAACGCTTTTGTGGTTTGTCTTGGCATTCATTAATGTGGTGCTACTAGATTCATTTTAGATAGTTCATCTTTGGTTGCAATTAAGACTTCACTTTAAATGAGATTTCATTCAATTTTTCTGTACTACAGTACTATTTTTTTCCATACCTTTTTTTTTTTTAGATTCTATTCAACTTTGTCCATTGGCTACTTCATATGTTTTTTTATTTAGGTATTTAAAATGGTTAAATTTTATTATGCAGGTGAATATGTTTAGGCATGTATTTACTATGTTGATGGTTACGTTGTCTAGCTTCAAAACATCTCATTTTTGACTTATGTTATTGCACTCTAGATCTTCATTGATGGTTATCAGTATATATATTGACTGGTATTTTTGTATTATTATAATTGACTTTGATGTCTTAATTATCAAGTATGACAATTTGGCTAAGATATTGTGATAAGTATCATAAATGTATCAATGTATGCTATTATATACTATTAGGTACAGAATATTAACACAAAATTACAATCACTATTATGATAGGAGTTTGGGGAAACGCTGTTAAAAAAAAGGTTTTGCTTAATTAATATAACTATCTCAACACGAGCAATGACAAATTAAATAAATAATTTTTATTAAATGAGTTTTGAATAAAATACATTATTTTGATAATTTTAATTAAATCATAAAATAAGATGTTATTAACTATTAGTCTGCTACGGTGTTGAAAAACAAAAATATAGGGCAAGAACTAAATAATTAATAAATATAGAGTACTCAACAATTGTATATACAAAAAATGACTAAAAAATTAAAAAAAAATGTATATATTTAATTTTTATTAAAAGTCACCACTTTCATTGACTCATACATATATATTTCTAATACTTAATTTTTTAATATATAACCGATTAATGATCAAATTCTATCATGTAATTTTAAATCTAATTTTAATGTGATGTTAACAAAATTTTAATAAATTTTAATATAAATTTAATTTTACTTATATTTAATAATTTATTATTATATTTTTACCAAAAAAAAATATTATTATATAATACATCCGTTTGGGCTAAATATGTTTTTTGTCCATGAAACTAGTTCCAAAACTTTAAAACGTAGGTTTTTAATCCTGAATTTTGAAAAAGTTCACTTTTAGTCCCTCCGCACATTTTTTGTGACATGACAATCTAATCTAATGACACGTGAACCCGATGAAGCGCTCTCAATTTGCCACGTCACCAAAAAATGTACGAAAGGACTAAAAGTGAAATTTTTTAAAGTTCAAGGACTAAAAACCGACATTTTAAAGTTCATGGACTGAAAATAATTTTTCACTAAAGTTCAGAGACAAAAAAAATATTTAATTAACCCTATTAATTTTATTTTAATTGTAAGTTAAATAAATTAAAGCATTAACTTTTTAACTTTTATTTATGCCATGATAAATTATGCTCAATTGACTATATGATTATTTATGTGTAGTAATTAAAAGTAATACGTGTAGTCATTTTATTTTATCTAATAATTAAAAATACTGTAAATCAATATTATTTATATATTATCTCAACCACATGCATGTGATAAACCTATTACAATTACATGACGACAACATATAAAACAACGACGATAACCCGTGCAGATAAAGTACTAGTTAATTAGGAAAAAAATATATATGCACCAAGCACTAAAATATTCTGTGTTTTGCATTGCACGCATACATTTAAACTTCGGGAAAAAAAAGTAAATATAAAAATGTTATTTTTACTATCATTATTGTTATTAAATAATGGTTTCCTATGTATATAATTTTTAAAAAGAAAATGTTCTAAGAAAATGTTAATAATGAGACTTTCAATTTTATCATATTTATTCATTTATCATATCATACAAGAACAAATTCATGAGATAAGACTTAAAATTAAGGAAGAACTTATGAAATTATGGGGCAAATGAAACAGGTTCTATATATTCTTTTATTCTTCCCTAAAGTTAAAATGAATCAATTTTTTAGAACTAAACCCAATTCTAAACCCAAAGAAATCTAATGATACGAGTCTAACTAAGGCCAAGAAAAAAAAAATACTACTACATTGATCTTAACCGTTTTTAAAAATCCAAAAACAAGCCTTAACATTCAAGGTATTATTTACCTTGCACAATATAAATGTGAAAAAATTTATGTGACATAAATTCATCTATTAATTTAAAGTGTGATATTAACTTTTTATTTTTTAAACATTAATTCAATAATTATTAAATGAGTTATGCACTAATTTATGTATCATAAATGAAACCAACATTCAAACCCCTAGCGATGGTGCAAAGTCTAAAGTTTGCTGACCAATTTTACTACAATGAATTATCCTTATCCCTAAAAGGAAGAAAGTTTGGGAGGGAAACTTGCGGCCAAATTGTAGTACCAAAAATTTCATGTAAACTAGTTTTACGTAACTCTACTTCCCTTGGAGATTCATATGTATTAATATTAGGGTTTTTTTAACTGCTCATTGGCATATGTTAACAATGATTATATTAGATTTTTTAATGGTTGGATTTATTCATTTTACTATGAGTAATGCTAAATCCTCCTATTTATGATAATTTTGACAAGTGTCATCTATCTTTCTAAAAGTAAATACTAGTGAAAAATAGAAGACACTTATTAAAATTAAGTGGACAGAAGGATTTGGAGGAGAATTTCGTAAGAAGATTTAACATATTTTTTATTATACCCTATGTGCACCCACTAAACTCCTCACCACCTCACTACTTAATAACTTCCCTTACATGAAATATTATTGATTAACAAATATTGTTATATTGTGCTCATGCGATAACAGCCAATCACTTCCCCATAAGCCAATCCAAGAGCAGTTAGAAAAACCCTAATGCAAATTATGAATCCTAATAATGCCAATCAACAAGAGACGGACATCTCCATCCCCTTGAGGCTGGTTGTCGTTGCTTTATGCAGTGGTTTAGATTTTCTATTTCATCCATCCTCTCTTCTTCTTCGGTTTTGCGATTGCTGTATTGGGCATAGCACGCAAGATGCAATTTTATAAGTCACCGAATTGAATTTGCAAATAGTATAGTCATATCCACATATGCTCCTAATTCCAGCTATTCAGACAACCATCTAAGGAATGTCTAATATATGCATTACAATTTTAAATCATAATGTTTAATTTTGTCACATCCGTGCACGCTAGACTTTTTTACGGATGCACTCCCTTATGCAATATTACCAAGTTGCTTATTAAAGATTATTTTGAAAATGGAAAATAGAATGAAATTTTAATTTTTAATTTTTGTAGTTTTGTATGTAAATTTGCGGAATCCGGCAACGACGTGTGGGGAAGCGGGGCACAGGGATGGGAAAAAATTCCCCGAAACAGGGATCGGGGACGGGGATAGGGAAGAGATGGAGGTGCAAGAATTAGAGCTGTCAAAATGGGTCATTTAGTCCAATCATGCTCTGACGAAGTAGGACCAGGACCAAAAGGTCACGGAATTAAAATAGGTCAAAAAATTCTTAGTGCTGTAGAGCCAAAAGACCATAGGGCTAGGGCTATTAGGATCAAATCGGGGCAAACTTTTTTTCTTGTATACAATCCACCATGTGGATTGAGGCTAGGGTCAAGGCCTAGTTCAAAAAATAAAAACTAAATATACAAATTTTTTTGTTTATATATACATATTAAAATCGTTGCTTGGAAATAAAATGGAACATAACGTTCATCTAAATCTAATTGTTTAGCGTTTTAAAAGGACATTAAACAAGTACAAAGAAGCATCATATCTATGAGAGATATTGCTTCATAATTGTTAAAATAATTTAATAACATTGATTTATTCTTATTAATATTTTAAAAATGAAATTTTCACCAAATTTATATTAGGTTGTGTTGTGCAAGGTTGAGGTTTCAAGTTTCAATTTTTTATTTTCTTTATTATAAGGAAGAAAAGTTTAGGCTTCAAATTAAACAGACTGTTTATATAATTATTTTTCACAAATCATTCATATATGTTTCAATTAATGTTTTTGGTAAATTTCAAAGCAACGTTTGGGATAAGGCTTTTGAAGTTTTTTTTTTTTTTTGTTATTCAAGGCTTTTGAAGTTTTCACTCACATGTATAATTGAATTCATTTTAAAAAGAAAAAATGTTTCAATGCAACTCTTCAATACTCACATTATGCCTCTTGTTGTTGCCAACGGGTTTCTATTTTGGTCCACCAACATACCAAGACTTATATATATTCAACTTATCAAAATTCAAAACTTAACGTTTTAGGACCTAAAGAATTTTTTGGCTTAGCCCCAACTAATTAAGGGCTAACCCCATTGGACAAAATATGGGGCCGAGTTTGGCTAGCCCCTAGGCCCAGGCCCATTTTGAAGGCACTAGCGGGGTGGAAAAGTAGCGGGGAGTACTTTCTAGCCTCGCCTTGCAGGGCTGCCAAACCTAAACAATACTTAATGTTAAATAATTGGAATTTCATGGTGGATGACTATCCCTATTGGGAGTGACACTATCCTTTTTAGCATATAAATTTATGATTCTTACATATAAAAAGGATTGTGTCACTCCCAATAGAAATGGTGCTAATCCAATCCTCCGAATTTCATTAAGCCTCAAATGTGAACTGTGAACATGGGCAAAATTTATCCATATCCATATCCAAACTTAAACCAAACCAGTTCAAATAAAAAAATCCAAAATAAACAATTTGGTTTTTTGATCTAGATCACTTTTTTGTACAATTGGATCTAAAATATCTTTATTGGAAGTGACACCATCCTTTTTATATGTAAGAATCATAAATTTATATACTAAAAAGGATGGTGTCACTCCCAATAGAGATGTTGCTAATCTCATCCACCTTAATTCAATAGGAAAGTGAAAAAAAAAAGTAGAAGAAATAAAAAATAATAAGAAGCTTCATCCCATTATATTTTTGGTCAAGGAGGAGCTTCATATTTTATTTTGGTTTTTGTGAATAAGGATCTTCATCCTCAAATGTATAGAGAAAAGAATTATAAGAAAAATGAAAGAAGTGAGAGAAAATAGGGAAAAAAATATCGTGTTTGATTTTCTTGGTTTATAAAAAATATAGCAACTGGGAATTAAATCCGGTACTTATACACATGTGTCTTCATATGTTCACCTACTGGATTACATGACTGGAAGATGTGTTTAATTCAAAGAGGATGGGATTAGTACTATCTTTATTGAGAGTGACACCATCATTTTTATATGTAAGAATCATAAATTTATATATTAAAAAGGATAGTGCCACTCTCAATAAAGATGGTGCTAATCCGATTCACTCGGATTTAAATTGGTTTAAGCTCAACGAGTCCGAAACCACGTCACAGTACTCATTACTTCTTGTCAATATATACTATTTTAATTTCTCTGTCACGTATACTAATCCAGTAGCTTGACAATGATCATTACTTCTTCTCACGTATACTATTTTAATTTCTTTTGCTGTATTATCTTTATTTTATTTATTAAAAAACTGTTATTTTTAATTAAATTATAAATTCATCACTAAAAATTCAAATAAAGATAAAAAAAAAAGTGAAGAACACTTGGGTTCTTAAATTTTAAAAGATGTTTTTATTAGTCTTTGAGATTTTCAACCATGCACATAAATTCTTAAGAGTGCAATCTTGGAATAATTGAACTTTATCGAAAAATTCAGGAACTAAATGAACTAAATTGAAATGTTTTAAAAAAAATTAAAGAACTAGTTGAACTTTTAATAGCAAAGGCAGATAGTTATTTTAATTGTTTTTAAAATTTCAAGAATTAGTATTAATTTAATGTGTTAAAAGTAAATTAACAACAAAAATAGTGAGGAATTATTTTTTAAATCTCATAAAGATATAGACTAATGTGTACGGCTAAAAACTTTACAGACTACCGTAAACACCTCTCACAAACTCAATAAATAGAACATCTATTTTTTTTTAAAAAAAAAAGAACATTTTATAAGTAACAAAATTAGATAGATTAGTATAAAAAAGTTAGATTATTTTAATTATTTATCTTTTTAAAATTAATCTATATTTACAAATAAAATCAATGTAATTGGTTCTTTTAAAGATTCTGACAGAGATTTAAAACTTACTTTGGTGATTTAGTTACTAAGCTCGAAGAAATTAATCTTAGATTGTCAGTGAAAAAAAATGTAATCTCTTTTTATATATTTTTACAAAAAGTGACACTAATATATATTAAAAAAAGATGAGACTAGGTGCATGTTTGGATTAACTTATTTTAAAAAATATTCGCTTAGTTTTATAAGCTCTGTGAAATAAACCCATCGGCAACAACAAGAGGCATAATCTGAGTATTGAAATGTTCCATATCACAGTCAATTGAAACATTTTTCATTTTAAAATGAATTAAATTATATATGCGAGTGATATAATCTCTTAGGGACTAGTCTCATCCAGAAATAATCGTTTCTAAACATGCATTAATATAAATATTTTAAAAGTATATAAATTTAGCTATAAAACTTTAGGCTATAAAAATATTTTTGCGATCTAACTTCAGTAAATTTTACAAAAATTATACAATGAATATACATGTATTTTCGATGCTATTAAATGTTAATTTATAATAAATAGTTATAATATACCGATTGGAATTATAATAAGAAGCTTACCATTATAATAGGCAGAAACTTCATTTTGAATTCACTTTCTAGTATAATCAATTTATATTTCTATGGTTCTTAGAAATTGTTATTTTGAAAACAGTTATAATGAAGTTAATAAAAAAAGTATAATAACTACCAAAAGGGAGTTTATACTGATTAGGGTGTGAAAGGGATATAAAATCAGTTTATATCAGTTTGGGTGTAAAATGGATTTTAAAACCAGTTTGAGTATAAAATGGATTAGAAACCGGTTTAAAATTGATTTTTAAAACCAGTTTTTGGATTTGGAATAGGTCCCAAATAGTTTATGGATTATAAACTGGTTTGAATTTAAAACCAGTTTTGAACCATTTTGAAACTGGTTTTCAAAAATCCAAACTAGTTTGTTTTAAGAAATTGGTTTTGGTTTTTAAAACCAAACCATGAAATGGGTTTGGTCTGGACTTGGTTTGGTTTTGCATAAAATCCAAGCCATACCCACACAACCATAAGGTTATGCGAAGTATTATTACTGTCGTTAAAGCCGCAAGTCCAATAACTAACAATAAAACCAATCCATCTCAAAAATCTTAAATAAATTTAGCCAAAAAAGATAACTCAAATTAGTATTGGCAACTAAAGTGTATGTGGGTGAGCACATAAGGACATGTGTGTGTGGGTACGAGGTTCGAATCCCGGTTGTAGTACTTTCCTATGAACCAAAAAAAGTGTATAATGCTGATAAGGCTGTAACTCACCAAGCACTCTCTTTCTCAGCTGATGGTACAAAAGTACAATACCAACACAATAACTACACTTGGTATCATTTAATTTGATTTGTAATCATGTACATCCAGTGCTACAACCCTTACATGTGTTCTATACTACAGACAAATGGTCCAGAAGAATAAAGGGGATTTTGGTCAGGTTCAAAACCAGGGTACTATGTAGAAAACCAGTTAATCAAAACTAAAAGTCGATAATACATGATATCTGACGAATCTTATTCACTTTTACACCTACATACACAAGCCCCTTCATAATAGAATAGCTATATTCCATTTATTACTGCAGCTGTTCTGCGATATAATAGCTTCTGTATCATTCAGAAATGGATTTCGTAAATGTGGCTAAATTCAGTGTAGGTTGATGCTCTTTCGTGATATACACCAACATATGTTCAAAATTTAAAAGATAATAGAATAAGACCTCAATTTACACCTGCCGGCTTAGAAATTTCTACGGAAGCAGACAAGCACGGTGAGCTTTAATGGCAGAAAATGAACCACTTGTATACCCAAAAGTTTTAAGGAAAAATAGGATTCATGTTCAAGCAACCACCTCCTATGGAACTGACGCTCCAGTGACTCATCAACCCAAAAAAAAGGCAAAACTTACTGTAGTGGAAACTCCTTCTGTAGAAGGTCAAGATTACGACTATCACAAGCTTCCAACAAGTCATTCCTGGAAGCACAGCTGGAAAATAGGATGTAAAAGTTAAGTCATGGGAATATCAAATTAACTATTAACATAAGTTATCACTCTCCCATTCGCCTTAGACAATTCTAATTTTCTGTTCCTATATATTCCAAAATCATACCTCAATGAAATTCTCAAATATTGCCATGCATTCTCTGCTTTCGGATTCATGGCAAGTGCTCGTACATAATAACGAATAGACTCATCATACATGCTCTGTAGGAAATGTAAAAAGGTATGGTAGTTTTATAACATGGTTAACATATACAAGATTAAGAGTAAACACTCAATTTGGTCAACTGAAGGCATTGGTGTCATCAATCTGTTCCTCCATCAAAATGGTACTTTAGTGTTAAATTAATCTTTCCGACAGAGGACCAAACCAACTTCAAGTAAAAATTAACAGTGAAAAACTTAAAATAACTATTTAACTCTGTAAACTTTGAGGTTCTAGTTTCAAGTGAATAAGTAGCAATCTGAGAAAGTTAGCAATAAAACAGTAAACTGAAAATTTAAGAGGTGGAAATTATCAATGTATGTATCTCTCGAGTTAAAACACAAGGAAAAGCAGGATTGTACATTCTCCAAGTTTAAGGGGGTTGTTAGGGAGAGAAATAAAACCGATCTTGAACCTTCACCTAATAGCTTTAAGCTTTTGGGAGAATCCGTACCAGCATTTTTCACCAAAAACAAAACCAACTGAATGTCTATACAAAAATGAAAAGAAAAAATACCAGAAAAAAATTAGGACTTTGTAGAGGCACACAATTGCACCAAACATTTCCATAAAAGAGACAAAACTAGTCCAAAATACTTGCCATGTAACACTCCCGCACTCCAGAAGAAGTAACATAATTTCAGTTCTAATATATTGCGTAGATAAATATCCGAAGGTACTCTAACCATTTCTACATTGTACTGCCTCTTGCTTTGTGGAAAACAACCAAAAATCATATAGAAGTGGCATATTTCTACTAGCGTAGCTGTTGAAAATATTATTTATATTATACTTATATTTCAGGTAAAATTTAAGGCGGAAATACGCTTAAGAGTTAAGAGCCCAGCAGAGAACTGACCTGGTTTGCATAACTGATACCCATATTTGCCCAAGCCCGAACATAGTTAGGCTTTAAATCCAGTGCCTGGAATGAAGAATGTCATAGTCAACAAAAAAGGGGAGAGAACAGATCACATATTTTTTCCTAACACATAAAGACAAATGGAAAGGAAACAAAATACAAAAAAATCAAATAAAGAAAAGTATCAAATATCTACAAATACTTGTCGGTAAAATCTAACAATAGTATAAGCCAAACAACCAAAAGAAGCCATCAGGACAGTAGTATCTCACAGAAGACGTGGAGAATTTCTACTCCAAAATTTTCTTGGAAGTGAAATTTTCTACAGAATACATCTAGCAGACGCTATCTATATTGTGGTAGTGGATTAGGTGGTGGAGGAGGACAAATTGGCAAAGACTCAGTTATACTTAAAGATAGCTATAATCAAGTCACTGGGATTATTTTCGACAAAGGCTCTTGACGGAAAGGGACCTGAATTACATACACACAGTTCAGAGTTCAGACCGTACAGCCCATTCAATTATAAACCAACAGACAGTTACTCGCATGTTCTGAATTTCTAACTAACATCCTTTTCCTAGTACATAACATCCTTATTGCTTAACTACTTCAAGAGAGGAGATACTCCCACTTGTATTTTAAGAGTACATTAGCAAGTTATAACTTGATTTTTTAAAATGTACCTACAAGGTGTAACTTGCTGCTAACTTACTCCTTCTACAAAATAAGTGGGAGTACGTTATCACCCACGAGCCCTCTCGTATTCTCACTTACTTTTTAGAAAGAGTATTTTAACAAGTTATAACTTTAATATTTTAACAAGTTATAACTTTAATTTTTAAAATAGACTCACAAGATGTAACTTCCTAACGTATTCCTTTTATAAAACAAGTGGATGTACATTACCAAACCCCTGTATGTGTGTATATATTCTTTTTAAAATACACTAAACAAACGGCTAATAACTTCAAAATGATACTATTGTTTCTGATGTTAAGAGTATTTGGCGGTCTTCCATGTAAATTTAACTTACTACACTTCTTTCCTTTTTAACATAGGAGATATATAATACCTACCCATACAACCACAATAGGAAACATCGGGCAAGGAAAATAACTAATAACTACCTAAATACCCTAAAATAATCTAAAACTAGGTTTAAACTAGTGTCATTACAAACTTCCTCACTCATAATAAGTGGATCAATGGCCATTTCATGTTCACATCTGATTTTACAAAACTCATGAAATTACATTTAAATGTAATAATTAGATCAAATCAAAGCCACCACCTAAAGCCATTTCAGGATCAAATTCAACACACAGTACCTGTTGATAAGCCATTATCGCATCAGCACTTTGGACACTGTTTGCTTGTGTTGCACCAAGCTTGTTCCAGAGAGAATAATCCTGTGGCTTAAGTTTCAATGCTCTTTCAAATGATTCAATGGCTTTGTCATATTCTCTGGAAAGGTTATACAGGACACCAAGAACTATGTGGACATCTGCATCATCGGGAGATATTTCAGCTGCTTCTTTGAATAACCCAGCAACCTGCAGAAAGGAAAATCAATCTTTACAATCTAACCAGAAAATACATTATAGTGTTTCAGGTCACTTATCATATGAAACTTGGTTTCACAAGGAGTGAGAAGCAGAATGAGGTAGGACGCTCTAGTGTTGAAGCTGAGTATCATGACATCACACAAATTACTTATGAGATCATATGGCTTCCATACTTGTGTAAGTTGTATCTCCCTCTGCTAAGAGCTAATAAACCCAATGAGAACAGGGTGTGCGATAATCAAACTGCTACCCAGTACTTCATAAAAGGTTAAATCATACTGGGTGGATTGTGATTTCTTCAGAGAAAATCCTGCTGGCTCTTTTTTCTATTTAGCATATTAAAAAGAGCAAACAATTTAAGATATATTTACTTAGGCTCATAGTAAGGTTAGGATTGATAGTTGATAGCCTATGTAATAAGACCGAATGTAAAGCTGAAACTTTTAACATAATCGGCTATGGCAATATGCTAAAACCTTATGTAACCCTCTGATCCCCTTGGAAAGTTTATAGGGTAAACCCTAAAAAAACCCACATGCTAAATAATAGGACTGATATATTAATATAAGATGGAATGGGGAGAAACTCCTTCATTACAGTGGAATAACTCAGACAGAAACAAAATAACAAGAACAGAGACAGTATAACAGCCCCAAGAAACAATGGCCTCCCAAAGTTCTCTGGGACCTAAGCGGCTAAGCCACCCTTTCGGCTTTTCCTATTCCCAAATTATTCCTAACCTCATCCTACATCAACACAACTTTTATAAGCAAAATTTGCGCGCACACAAACGGCCTCTGTACGATTACAGCACCCTCCCACACTCCCACATCTTCTCTCTCCTCTAACTGACTTGCTTTGTCAATTTCCTCAGTTAAAAGACCCATATTTCCATTAGGTTCTTTTCTTCTATCTTCATTTTGTATAATTAGTCATAGGTCTATCACTAAACAACGAAGAAAAGCCAATTACACAACTCTATCCCAGAGTAAAGGTACCCAATATCCTAAAAAACTGCGAAAACAGAATACGCCCGGAACTCTTTTAATGCGTGTTTCCCATGGGAACTTCCGTGTTCCCATAATAATAACAAAAAATACTTTAGCAAACATGATAACCAAGAAGTAGAACTTCAATAAACTTCACTTACATCAGCATAGTACAAAGTATCAGACATCTCAGGTGGGGCAAGTGTTCCGTATTTTGGGTGATGACGTAACCATCCATATAGATACTTAAGAGCAGCCGTTTGCTCCAGTTCTGCAAATATTAGCAAATAAGTAAATATTTTCTATCTAGGAACACAATACAAAGGGTGCAAATTTTTTGCATGCATGATTTCAGTAACAAATTCGCAGAAACGGAAGACAAGTACGAAAAGGAGTATAACAATCTTTCCAAAGGCACAATACAACATCAAGCAAATATAAGTATATTAGCTCCTCAAAAGTGTATTCCAACCTCCACAGTTTTCATCAAAGAAAATATCCAAAGGCCAAAAAGTGTGCGTAGAAACATACAAATAAAATCACTCAAGCATTGAGGCTTGGTGTGACAAATGAGCTTTGAACAAATTCTAGTTTGCAATTAGGAGCAGCCACTAACCATTTGTATGACTGACACCAAGAGCAAGAAGCACTTCCAAGTTTGTTGGATCAGCCTCTTGTGCACGCATCATTGCTGCAATGGCCTGCGTAAGTATTAGAATTTATTAAAAAGATGTGAGTACATGTCTAAAGTAAATATTCAAAATACGAAGTGATAGATCAATGTAAAACATAAAAATCGAGATGAGTGCTGACAATTAGATTGTAAAATAAACAGTTATGGCTTCTATACAAAAGGACAATGTAGAGGAAGAAAGTGCCACCAAACAATCGATCCATAATTAATAATGTGATACTATAATGTGATAGCATAAAATGGCATAAATATGGAAAGGAAAAGTCTCCATATTAAATAAGATCTTGGAGGCAGAACAAGTGAACAACAGAATAGGTCACAGAATGATGAAGTCCTATTTAAGTCCACATTGATGCATTCTACCACTTAATGCCCATTTCACATTATTTTTGTAAATATGAAAAAGGGTTTTTCTATCCTAAGCATGGTAGTTAAAGTCTAGACTTTACCTTTGGTCGGAGAGGGTACCTAAAGTCGTAAATTGTAGAGTCGTAAAGTCGAGTCGTAAGACTTTACCAGATTTTTCTATTTATATATCTATGCATATAAATTCATATATATGAGTATAAAATTAACATAAATAGCAAAAAATAGCAACGCTGCTTCTAGTTCCAGTTGTACGAGGATTCAAACTTGAAGCCATCTTTGAAGAAAAAAAAGAAAAATATGTTCTATAAAATTTCTCAATTGCCTCACCGAATCACAGTGACACTGACACATAACAATATAACATACCAACAGAATACAAAAAAAGAAAAAAACGTACCAGCAGCAATGGTGAAGTGAGAAGTAAGTTGCAGAAGCATAGGAAGGGAGAAGAAGCAGCAAAGGGCTGAGGAAGGGAGAAGAAGCTATGGCAGGAAGGAGAGGAAGAAGGTCTCGCCGGAGGAAGAGAAGCAGCAGGGAGAAGAAGCTATGGTGGAAGCCGAGGAAAGGAGAAGCAGGCCGCGGCTGAAAGAGGAGGGTCACGGTCATGGACTCACGGCCATACAGAGGAGAAGAACGAAGACTCGGAGGAGAAGGGAACAGAAAAGAAAGCAGTAAGGATTAGGGTTTCTTTTAGTGTCCACCATGGGTCAAACTGGGTCAACCCAGTTTAAATTAGTCCAACTGGCCCAAACTGTTTTTTTTTTCTTTTTTATGGAAAAAAAACTATGGTTGCTGAAGTCATAAGACCACACGACTTTACTACTAAAATCGAAGACTCCAGTGATTTAAGACAATTTAAGACTTTGCGTGGAGTCTAAGTCGCAAAGGGATGGTAAAGTCGTAACTTTACGACTAAAGTCTAGACTTTAACTACCATGATCCTAAGCATCACATGCATACAATAAATCAAGGCAAATGCTATCTAGTGCCCTTTGGGCACTTTTTAAAGAGCCAAATGTAGTCAAAAGTTGTTGGAAAATGTAGCTTTTTGTATTTTCGAGAGACGGAATAATGTACACTTATGATTATTTTTCTAATTCTAGTAACCTTAACAAGTGCCCTAAGGGCATTATTTAGCAAGACCCATATAAATCAAAAGCAGAAATTTTTCGTTGGAGAACAAAATATTTATTGCATTATAAGCACACATCATATTCAATGTTGTTTTTCTCAATAATAAATTTCTGCATTTAAGATTCTTAACCTGTGCATGTGATGCATGGGATACAAAAACCCATATGAAAAAAGAGAAGCCCACAAGAGCCTCTCACTTGGTAGGGTTTCAAAAGGTAGTTGTATGCAGCTTTACTCCAGCTAGTGGAGAGGCTGTTTTCATGAATTCAGACCATGAACTCTTAGTTACATGGCAGCAATCTTACTGTTGCACCAAGGCCTACCCTCCTACTTTCGGAAATATGAAATGGTCAACAAATATACTACTCACTGAAACCAATCTTTGACCAATGAAATAGGAAGTAGTTTACTACATGTCCAGAAAGCAACTTAATAGTTTCAGCAAAGAAAGAAAAATTGAATGGTATAATTAATTGAACAGCAACAAGCCAACAACAGCTCTGCTTTAGGCTGTTGTTGAGACAAATAAAAATAAAACCGATGGAAAACTTGTTTGTTCTGTAGAGAATTAGTGTAGCTTCAGTATAATGTAGTTACATACTTACATCATAATAAATGTAATTGCATTCTACACAATCAGAGAAGTTTACAATCAAGAAAGTATAGCCTAACCTGTTGATCATCATCGTTCTCTGCATGTGCTATCCCAAGTAATCTCCACCCTTCAGCATTTTCAGGGTTTTTCAAGACTTCAGCTTCCAATGCTAGAACTGCTTCACTTAAAAGTCCTTTTCTGAATAGATCTTGACCTTCTTTTAGTGGATTAGGATGACCAACATAAGGGTTTAAATCTGAAAAGACGTACACGCCCCTTGAACTATTTGACTGCTGCTTGGAAGCAACTTGCTCGTTTAGGAACCTTCATACAAATCCCCAACAGATTCTCATTAATTCAAGGGAATAATTCCAAATTTTAAATATAAGGTAAAAATGTGTGCACAACCCAAGCAGAAGGAGAGAATACACAAACAATAGTATAAACAAAATCTTTAATATCAGGGGAAGAAAAATTGATTAATGAAAAAAGAGAACATTTAGTACAACAGTTACTCTCCTAAGCAACCAAAATAGATCAATCAATAATTTTTATCTTTAAGTAAGACCAGGAGATTCTTTTGGTCAAACTATGTACCACTTAGTTTGCACAATGCTACAGTAGGAACCTACAGTTAGTTTGACAAATATTATATGGTGGCATCAATATTTGAGAAATATCAAAACAAAATGCACTTCTCATTGTCTCAGCACAAATACTGAATTATGCACCATGTTCACACAACAACTTTCCAGATGCAATAAGTGTACACAGTGCACTCTTCCAGTACAGATAAAAAAGAAAGGTATTCATGAAGAGGATTCTTTCTAGATCCAAATCTTTTACATTCAGAATTCCACAGTTTCTTTTTGCCTCCTCTCATCTCTCCCTCATATTCTTTAGCTCCTGGTATGTGGTATGCACTTTTTATTTTTTACATTGTTCAAATGCGACTCCAAGTTCAATCTAGAATACAAATAAGGAAAAGAAAAAGATATGCCTAGTATATGAATTTCCAAGGGCATCTATTCTCTTATGTTCAATTGAAAAACATTAGGGAAAAGGAACTCGAGCGATAAGATATATTTTTCTTAAAATGGAAATGAGAAAATCAGACTAAAACGTTGATCTAGACTTCTAGATACATAAGCCAAAACAGATTTCCAATATATACATAACTAACACCCCCTGCCCCTCAAAAAAATAGCATGATATGAGTACAAAGATGGCATAGTGCAGAGTCATTCAATTTAATATTAGTATATACTCCCTCTGGTCCTTATTATAAGGCATAAATACCTAAATTACGCATACCAATAAAGATAGTTGGTTGCATCAATTTTTTTAAAAAGTGGGATGATATATCAATTTTACCCTTTCTTAAATATTGTGTCTAGTGGTTGGTATAATAAAGTTAAGGCATTTAATAGGGGCAAATAAGGAAAATAACCATAAATACTTTATGGGATTTGTGCAATGCCTTATAAAAAGGACCACAAAATCCTTCCAAAATGTGCCTTATAATAAGGACCCAAGGGAGTATATGTGTGTTTATCAATATATCAATATATTCTTATAAAAGAAAGGTGTTTTTCATCAATTTTTACAGTATAGAGCCCTATATGTTGAAAAAAACATGAAATTCAGTAAGTAGGAGACTTTGACTTACTCATCATATGCCTGTGCCCAATTTTCAGAAGAGCTCTCCCCCAAGGCTCCTTCACCAACCTGCTGACCAAATTCCTCTGCCCAGTCATTAACATTCAACTTTGAGAATTCGTTTACCCACTGATCATCAACTGCTTCATGCTGCTGTCCTTCAGTTGTAAATTCATTCACCCACTGATCAGGTCCATGAACCTTGAATCCACAAGTCAGCATTCAGAATTTTGACGAAAACAGGTCAGCAATTATTTAAAGCTTAAATATGTTTTTGGTTCCTATAAAATACACTATTTTTTTATTTTGGTCCCTATAAGATATGTTTTTTTGGTCCCTATAAAAAATTTCTTTGCATTTTGGTCTTCATTCTTTCAAAAATTGATTTTTTAGTCCCTATAAAACCCGTCTTTTAGTCATGTCATTAGACCAAATCTGTTAACTGTCGACAGTTATCTGCTGACTAATATTTTGCTAACTTAGCTAGTCTGCGTGAGACTAAAAAACACAACTTTTGAATATTAGCACAATTAGCCGTTAATGCAACTTCCGAAAGAATGGAGACCAAACGCAAAGACAAATTTATAGAGCCCAAAAATGCAATTTCTATAAGAATGAGGACCAAAATGCAAAGAAAAATCTTATAGGGACCAAAATAAAAAATAGCATATTTTATAGGGATCAAAAACATATTTAAGCCATTATTTAATCTTAATTTGATGTGCACTTTCATCACTTTGTACTTGCACACTGTATGAACAACATAAATATTAAATAGTTAAAACTGATCAATTTTGAAACGTATCTCAGACATGCATGAATTAAAGAGCTGGTTCAGTGTATGAAGCTCCTATCATTGAGATCTAGGGAAGCTCAGCTATATGCATCCATGCCCCTAGAGAGGCTGTTCAAACAAGTCACAACTACAGCTCTTGACCACCAGGTCACAGAGACAGATTACCTTTGCACCATGGCTCAACTCTCAAATGTTAATGAGAACAATGGAATCCACAAATGAAAGCATCCACGCCCTACTAGAATAATTATACATGCAAGCGCAAAATGTTACAAGAACACCTATAAACCTCCAGAGTCCAGTGTTTAATTGTCCAAAAAACCAGAAATATCACTGTTGTGAACCAAAGTAGTAGAACCCATAACAAAACCCACATTCCCATACAGATAGAGCTACTCAAGAAATTTAATAAAAAACATGAACATTTGTGAAAAAAAGAGACAGTAAAGGCACCTAAAGGGCAAGGGAATCTCTCCTTATCCCTTCCTCTCAATCAAAGCCTCCAGAATCCTATCAGAGTAAAAAACAGCCCAATCCATACATTCTCCACGACAACAAGCGGCAAGCCAGCAATTAAATTATAAGCAAAGACATAGAGAATTGTTCAAGCGGCAAGGAGTTTGGTTCCCCTTAAGCAAAGTCATGGGATCAAGTCTTATGAATGGAATGGAATCCAACAGGTTGGTCGGATGGTTGAGGAGTACTGCTTTGAATAGTAGGTCCTCGGTTCGAACCCTTGTGGATGCACTTTAACTTATCAAAAAAAAGTCTTATGAATGGAAAAAATGGACACTAGAAGAAATTCGCTCCCTTAAGTGGGCTCACAAGGCTCAACTCAGATTATTTGGGGTCAAGCGAGGCTTCCACATATCTAGGGTCTCAAACCAAAAGAAGATCCGGAAAATTGTACTCAAGGATTTGCTAACAAATTAGAAATCTAAGCAGGGAGACTAGAGTCCAAGTGAGCCCTTCAAATCTATAAGAGAGCTTATTCTGCAACTACAGCTAAAACCCAGCTAACAAACTCAGAATTACAATCCCATCTCGCTTATTTAACTCAAGCTTCCTATGCCACGACTATCATAATTGTTAGAATACCGGGCTTTATTTTGTACATAAAGTTCTTTATTCATTCTATATTTCTTTGATTGTAATTGAGCAAGAGCCGCAATTATAGCTTAGAAGTGTAAGAAGTGTATATATAAACCCTCACTGTATATTGTTTTTTTTCCAACAATACAATTTTCTATTATTCTGTCCTTTCAAGTATAATTGCAAACATTAGGAAAAATAAATCAGTTTCCTTAACTGTATCTGTATTAAATATGAAAAACTACTGCATTGAGTTTCAAAAGGAGATTTACAAAGATAGAGCCGTAAACTTTGCAGTGCTGCACAGTTTATTTTTCTGTTTCATCCAGTAAACACTCAACAGTAAACAAAAAGTATGTCTTGACAAATCTTAATTTTTTTCAGCTGAACACATGCCAGCTAAAGCTATAAAACACCAGCAGAAGAATATGGTTTCGAGCTAATTGGATATACCTTCTCATTTAAAAATTCACCCGCCCATGCACTACCACGGTTATATTCCTGCTGGTATTCTGCTGCCCAATCTCCAGATGCGGGTACAGTCTCTTTAACTTGATTGTCGTCAATAATCAATTCACCACGGCTCATCTTTGATACAAATTGGAGGAACTTTGAGTTCTGCCAGCCACAAAAGCATGTTATTGAATTTTTTATTTCAAGAAAGAGGAAACTAATGTTACGAGAGGAAAATATGTTCTACATAATAAGGGCACAAAAATACAAAACAGAAAAAACAAGCTCATCCACATAAAGCTTGTTATGCCCTCCACACAGCTTCCAAAGATATCCTTTGATGAAAACTATGGCATAAAGCTACAGTTTGTAGAACCAATATCAGCCCACAAAAGATATAACACCACCATGAAAATTCTGCACCAGCCAAAAACAACACACAGCAGAAAAACTCAAACCAGCATAAAGTTTTTCCCTGCTAAATCCTGTAATATCTTTTCTTCTAAATAATATTTTTGATAATTGAATTTCTCATTCAAAAAAGAAACAACATACTCCAAGAGCAGTCAAAGCACAAGAAAGGATAACAAAAGAATAATGCAAAGATAGCAACTCAAGAGAGCTATCCAGTCCCTTTGAATGATGACAAAATTTGTGGTAAATCATAGTGCCACAAAATTCATGCATTACATTCAATCCCTTAAAACAAAATATCAGCATTTCACTAAAAGGATACCCCCATGAAATTACTCCTATTTAGATATCCACAATATATGCACACCACATTCAAAACTCATAATCATAAGTTTGTAAGAGTAAGGACATTATCAATTTAGAGGAGAGAAACTTACAAGCAATTCTGTCATATTTCTCAATTTATTTATCAAACAAATGAGCACCCTTAGAATGAGTGTGTAATCACAGTATCACACTCGCACACACATATGTAATACATAAAGCCAAAAAGAAACTATTCAGCTTATATCTTTTTTAATATCATAATAAAGTACAAGATTGTAATGATGTGCATGTTTGTGAACTGGGAATATTGAGGTTGTGTACAGCAGATAAACCTGAAATTTAGGGTCATCATTTTGGGCCAATGTATTTGCAAGCATACGAGTCTGCTCCATTGCAGCAAAGTTTGACATGTTCATACCTCTCATTTGATCCACTGATGACATTTGAGACTGCACAACGAATAAAAAGAGAAAAATAATTTTGAAAATAGAAGAAAAATTAATTAAAAATAATAATATGAACTGAGAAAACACTGATAAATTGCTCAATATAAATATCTACAAACACCGATATAACTCAAGCCTATGGACACCAACATCAAGATTCAAAACAAATGAAAACACAAAGCATTGCAACAATGCTAAATTGTGTGAAAACAGAAAAGAAAAAAAAAATGCTCCCTTCATCTTTTATTTCTTTCATATTTTGTTATATTTCATTGCATGACTTCTTTACTCCTGATATGTGTGTTATGCGAAGGTATTATATCCCAATATAAAGAGCAATGAAGAAACAGGCATTGCATTAAAAGTGAGAATCATTTTGAAGGGGAGCCTGCGGCTGAAGAAAGGAAAAGTATTGATTGTGATGTGAAACTGAGACTAGAAGGTACAGCCATAAAACAATGCAAAAGGCCAAAAGGTTGTACAAGCAAAGTGTTAAGCCAGGAAAACCTAAAATTATAACTTTGGAATCCATGAAGACAACAGTCAGGAAGCAATTTCCTCTAACTAATTATAACATGAAATTGTCTGGATGAACTTGTTTTCATGGATTGACCAGAAATGAGTAACAAACTCATACTGTAGCTATAATTACTTCAGTAAAGACTTCTCACGTGTTCAAATTCAGAGACCCAACCATTTACACCATACTGTTGCTCAAATGAGTTAGCCCAAGAATCAGGATTATCAAGCTGTTCCCTGTGTTGACCAAATTCGGCAACCCATCCATCAGAACCATAAGCACCGAGTCTCATGTTGCCTTGAGACTCATTCCAGTAATCCTCAAGCTCCCGAAATCTTTCAAGCATAGGTCCCTTACCACGGACATTGCTGTCAATGTCTAGAGAGCATAGAAGTGCATTTACCTGAAACGTAATTACAAGTGATAACTCTAGAGTCAAGCAATCAAGTCAATAGAAATAGACAGAGGCAACATTTAATGTTAGGACAATCTTGCAAAATATCTGGTAGAAATCACTAGGGATCAGTGTTGTCGAAAAGCCGCTATAGTGCTATCTCACATTCACTTTAATGGTGCACCGTGCACCTTTACTTTCTCACTCTATCTACTTTCTCAAATACATATTTACAAGCATTTAATGCACTAAACAACAGAAAATCAAGTCAGCAGAAACCAGACAAAGGCATTCATGAATTTCCCTACTTGGGCATTAATAAATTCTTCACTTTTATCCGCAAAGAGATGTCTGGCCATTATGCTGCTGCGGTCCCGAATGCATTGTTTATCACCCTCAGATAAACCCAACGCCGGAAGAGGGGCAGGATGAAAGGGGATTCCAACGCGGCCACTATCAACAAACGAGTGCAAGAAGTTAGACAGAACTCTCTGCGGCGTTCCTGAGACATTGCAAACACAACAACGCCATTAAAAAAATAAACTAACAAACAAAAACAATTGTGGCCCCTATTATTTTCACAAAATTAGGTCATGAAAGTAAAATTCGGCAACTAACCATCAAGTGGTGGTTGCTGAAGCTGGGGAGGAAGAGGTCCCCGATCATAGAGGCACGGTTGAGCACCCTCGCGCTGAATCTCGTCCCAGGTCTCCTCAAGCGCACCTGAACCAGCTGTCCGGAACCTGTTGAGAAACTCCGAACCCTGCGGTTCTTTCAATTATTAGGTTAGGTTATAGAGAAGTAAAATAACCAACAACGAACACGAACACAGACACAGACACAATCAAGTTAGGAATTGGAAGCGAACCTGAGAGTTGGCATCGAGAAAAGGCTTATCGAGCTCAGAGCCAGGAAGGTGCGCAGGAGGCTGAGAGTAGAATTGGGAAGAAGAAGGGCCAGTGGGAGTAGATGTAGGAACCTCCTTCAGCCTCTCCTGTTATCGAGACGGAACGAATCGAATTACATCACTGATCATTCACAGATAGTGATAAAGTAGATGATAACTGTGTGTGTGCGCGCGCGCGCGCGCGTTACTAGTGTCTGTGAGTGATAAATGAAGAAGAAAGAAGAGAGTCAGAGACCTGAGTCTTGGAAGAAGAACCGAGAAGTGCGTTGGCAAGAGCACCGAGAGGGTTGGAAGAGGCAGAAGAAGAAGAAGAAGGGTCGGGACATGCCGTAGAACCCGTGATAAGGTCACGCATCGCCATATTTCCCGACCAACCAAAAAAGGCTACTGCTCTTCAATTATTTCTCAATCTTCTTCTTGTTGGCCGTCACTGCCTGTTTTCCGTCCACCCTCTCTTCACCTATATTATTTATATTTATCTCTATTCACTCTATCCTTCCTCTCTTTCTAGCTCTTGTCCTAGCTTTAGAAATAATAATAATAATAATAATATAATAATACAAAAATGAGGTGTAATTGTTCTTAACTTCATTTAATTTTTTAGGTTTTATTTTGATTCCTAACAATTTTTAAATCCATATTGGTTTAATAATTTTTTTTGTAACAAAGGAAAAAAAAAAAGTTAAGATCATTTTGGAAACACAATCTCAATCTTATCAGTTAGAAAAGTAATAATAATCATGGGAGGACATTTCTCAATAATAAGGGTATCTTCTAAAAGGTTAATTACATCATTAATCAAGATATCTATGCACTAATTGGCTTCCCAAAGGCGACGCGAGACTGAGACATTCTAAGGCCTCTGAAATAAAGCACGAATGTCCGCGATGATAGCAACACAGACATAAAAACATGTATCCGTAGCATCCGAAACCAAACTCACAACCAATAAAGAATCAAACTCAATAAGCATATACCAATAGCCACAGTCCTAAGTTAACTAATGACCAACTAAAATTGCTTGGAGTGCAAATAGAGTGATCTCAAAAGCTCAATGCTTACTTTGAAAGTCAAGCAACCAAGCACCATTATCATTACGACAGATGTCTATAATCTTGATAAATTCAAGAGTAGGCCGCGACCAGGCTATTGGAGGATGTGGATCGCGATTCCGACTACACTCTAAGGGAAACTCATGAGCAGTTTCTCCATAGTTGTATGTATGAAATTAATGACAAAATCAATATATCACTTGTCATCATTGAGATCTTGATTACAACGACATCACCAGATCTACCACATGATGATGCATAGCATAGGAGTTAATTGAGAGGTTAAACAACTGTTAATCAAACGAACCCAAATGAACCCGATTCATGATATCAAGATCAACCTAAACCATTGACATGAACCCATGTCAAACTTCAAGGGAGTGAGGGCACTCACAGATCGTAAGAAGAATGTCCTCCAATTGGTTAGAGCAAACACATCGTGAAGTCACCACAAAATTTTTATGATGTCGCAAATAATTTGTTGGCAAAGAGGTGAAATATACTTTTATTTATAGTAAATAAATTATTTCTAAAATTAAATTATAAACTCAGTGAGTAAATAGTAATATTTGAATTCTAAATGTGCTAGTTTAATTCCTGAAGTAACATGAATACTCCCTCTATTCTATATTATAAGCCCTAACTACCAAAAAGACTTGTTCCATAATATAAGCTCCTACACATAAAATTATAAGCATTTATTATAATTTTTTAGTTTTCAAAGTCATTCCACCAATAGAAAATAATTGAGTTTAAATTTGATTGGTGTAACATCTCAATAGTATCATTAATACTTCTAATTCCAATAATTTAACCACTTTTCTTAAACTGTGTGAAATGTTAGTTAGGTCTTATATTATGGGACAGAGGGAGTAATATATATGCGACAAATGTTATTTCTTTGATAAAATTATATAAATTAATTTACTTTCCGATTAAATTATTTTAATTATTATTTAATGACTCCCTTAAAATATTGTTTAAGGTCGGTTAGTAGTGTTAAATTTCATTCAAAAATATAGATAAGAAGTTGATTAGAATAATGGGTAAGTTTGGCCGTTTAGTCCACCGTTAATTTGGACTATCTAAAGTGGGTTGGAGCATCTCGATCCATCGTAACTTTGTAGGCTTTTTTTTTAGCTCGGTGCTTTTTTGTATTGGTTTGGCGGGTCACGTACTGACTCATTTAGCACATCAAAAATTAAATTAACATATTTTTATATAAAAATAAGAGTTTTTCTAAAAAAAAGTGTTTTACTAAAAAAAATATATGTTTTCATAAAAAATTTATTTTTAATTGTATTTTTTAAACAAATTTTAACCTCTCTTTACATAAATAAAAAATATAATTTTATAATAAAAGTAAGAAAAACGGGTCAACAGGTTAATTTGTCTCGACTTGCTATTAGCCTAAGCAGGTTGACGGGCAAGGTAGGACAGAATAAGAGAGAGTAACGGGCTCTAATATATGGCCCATGCTGCCGGTTTAAAGCGGGCTAACGGGCCAAACCCATTTTGTCACTCATAAATTAGATAGTTGTTATTTTCATTTTTTTTTATGAAAAACAGTAGATTCTGGTAAAATGCAATAGCTATGGAGTTATTACTTATTACTAAGGGCTTGTTTGTATTAGTTTTTGATTTAGTCAAAATCACTCATTTTTTTAGTAAAGTTAAAAATATTTATTTTTGTTGAATTGTCTCAATTTTTGTGTATTAAAAATTTCAATCATTAATTTTTACATCAATTTATATATTTTTTACTTCTCAATTTACTAAAATCTAAATAAAAAATGCCTTAATTATAAATACCAAACTACTTTATCAAAATTAACACTCAACTTCAATTATAATAAACTTTATCGCCAAATATAGCATATTTTATTATCTATTATCTATTAGAATTAAAATATACAATTGAATAATGATGGTTAAATGTGTGTTTTTGACTTTTTATGTAACTTCGTATTTAGTATAATTTAGTGATTTAGTGATATTTGGTGGTTATATTTTACCGTTATAAAAAACATATTCTAAAGTTATTTTTAACTATCTAAAATTAGTCCCAACTTACTTTATAGAAACAGATTCTCCCTGACAATTATTATGTACCTTAAATTATTAATAAATAAGTAAAATAGTTATAATATAAAATATTGAAGAAAATTAAAGGGATAATTTCACTAACCTCCCTTGAGGTTTGTTTATATTACACTTACTCCTCTCTAGTTTTCAAAATTACACTTACCCCCTAAAATTTATACTTTCATTACACAAACTCCCTGATGTTAATTTTTAAAATAGTGTTACTATGCATATTTTGTATTTTTTTAAAAAAATTATTTTATCATTTATTACTTTTATTTGATTTTACTTTTTTTTGTAATGAATGTATAAATTTTAGGGGTAAGTGTAATTTTAAAAACTGGAGGGGATAAGTGTAATATAGACAAATCTCATTAGAGGTTGGTGTAATTATCCAAAAATTAAATAATATAACTGTATAAAAAACATAAATGGTGGGACGCACTAATGGTTAGTTTGAAATAAGTTTGGTTTTTAGTTTTTAAAAATTGTAATATAAAATATTTTTCAAAAAACAATTTTCAATATAAATTTATGTATAAATTCAGTAAAATGAAAACTGAACACCAAAACAAATTTTAAATGTTTTCAAATTTTGATTTTTAAATAATGAACAACAAAAACTGTTCCAAAAATTATTTTTGAAAACTCGTATACCAAACAAATTTTTTAATTTTCTGTTATTGTTTTCAAAAAAGAAATCAAACCAACTTTAAATTATTTCATTTCGATAACTGCTCATCACATTTTTATGCTCGTCATTTTCCAAGCAAGTCATATAAATTTGTAATTATCTATTCTTGCCATTTTTTTCATCGCAAAACATGCTTTAAATGATTTAAATTAAATAATTAAACTGACCCACCCAAAAAAAAATTGAACGTCAAGTATATGTTTTATTTCCCATTCCCACTACCAAAAAAACAGTGACGAATTTTTTTATTTTTATTTTATAAAAATTGAGCTTGTACATTTAATTTTATTAACCGGGATCGAATCCTAAAAAATGTGGTTTAAGTATGTGTATTTTATGAATATTCTGAAATTTAAATAAAGTATAAAATTATATAAAATTAAAAGTGTCTTCTAATAAAGGTTAGTTCTAAAATTGAATAGAACAAAATATATAAAATAAAAATAGCACATTTACATTGATATGTGTGCCATGAAGTAACAAATAAGGTGAAAGATCAAAGTAAAATAATAGGAGCATTTTGAAAGGTTATCTATTTATTCTATTCCCACACAGAGATTTCAAAACTCCGAAATGAATTTGAAATTTAACATTAACATCCGAGAGAATTGCAACTAATCGGAATTCGGAATTTTCAACTTTTTTTATCTTTTAATTGAAATTATTAAAATAAAATGAAATTTAATTCAAAGTTAAGTTTAGTGTTATATTGGTACACTAACAAAATACCCAAATAAATCTTTTAAATACGTGGACAATAATTTGCAGCCTGGTTGTTAATAGAAAATTTTTGTTACAAAAAGTAAAACTCAATTTAATTATCTATATGTTTTGAATGAATGAATTTTTAATTATTTATTATAAAATACTTTGGTGCTCATATAAAATATATTATTATTCTATTGTTTACTTTAATATTTTTATCCGATTAATTGCTAGTAATTTTTTGTAACGAGATTATTCTTCTTGGGATCGAAATTTTTGTTAACGTCCTTATGAAAAACTAAACCATACGAAATGCTTGAAACGTTAAAAAGAAATCATGACGGTTCTTGTACTTATTTTTTTTAATGAAGAAAAAAAAACAAACATTTTAGAGAAAACCATCTTAAGTTAGTAAGTCAAAAAGTGCATATAACCAAAAATATATAAGACAATAACAAATTATAAACAAATATACTCTCAAGACATTCGTGTATTAATAAGTCATATACTAAATTTGATACATAACCTATACTAAACTTTTTTAAAAAAATTTCACATAAGTTGATTGATAATTGATTATTGTTCATCGATAATTGTCTTTGTTAATCATTTAATATGATTATAAAGTTAGTTTTGTTGTTTTTCATCATATAATTTTACCTTTTTTATGTTATATGTCAAAAACATCTAACATGCTGACTAACATTTTCAATTTATTATCATTATCATATTTTTTATTGTATTTAGTTATTAAATCATAGTAGAAAATAATTATTAATTTGTTTACAAAAATATTAAAGTAAACACTTGTTTATTTATGACTGATTTAATTCCTATTTGACCTTTTTTAACACTACCTTATTATTAGTATATTATTATTGTTGTTTTTATTATTATTATAATATAATATAATTATTATTTACTCCTAAGTTAAAGTATGATTTTATTGGTACAATTTTAAATCCAAGAAAAAGAAAATATGTGAACAAATTACATTAATGTGAATAATAATATAAGCACGGATAATAAGCGTTTATGGAAAAAAAGGATGAATGGGCGATACAAGGGAGTGAGCCATTCGTTTGAGAGGATTGGGATTGAGTGGGCCCCACCCCACCCCACCCCCACCTCACTGATATCGCTTGTTGATTTCATTTCTATCTCGCAACCTCAACCGAGCGAGCCTCTCACAAGGGTTTTCCTTTCACTCTTTCTTATCGCTTTTCACACTCTCTGCTTCTCCTTCAGATTCAGGTTTCTACTCTCTACTTTTTTCCTTTCGCTCTTTACGTTTTTCTCACTCTTAATTCACAACTCTGAATTTGTTAGATCTTTCTCCCAATTCGAATCTCTGATTCACGAATCTCCATAACCTCCTTCTTCTCTCTCTGCGTTCCTTTCAGCTGTGTTCTTCTCTATTTCCTCTCCCATGGCTTCCAATTCGCAAAAGGATTTCCCAGCTGGTATGTACTCACTATTTGCTCTGATTTCCTATTAGAATCGGATGTCTAGATCTGTAGATGTAGTTATAATAGTGACCATGATAGTGTTGTTGTTATTGAATTAGTTTTACTATCTACTCGAATATTAAACTTTGATCTCAAGTGATGCGTATTTGTCTTAGTATGCAAGTTGTGTGGATTGGGAATTATAGCTTTATGCTTGTTTTATCAAAGCTACACCACTCGAGCTTGGTGTTTTAAAATTGCTTAATTATTTAATAAAAAAAGGATTGCGTAATTATCCTCTTATGGATGCAAAGACCAACATTTATACCTTTTATTCTTTACTTTGGGTATACTCCACTTAGCTGCTCCCAACCCCCTCTCCCGTCTTATTTTTTCTATTTTTCTTTTCAAGTTCAATGACACTTTCCTCTTTCTGCATATATCAGCGCAACAATTCACTAATTTCTCGCTATTTTCTTTTCTTCTTTCACAGAAACAGATATCTGAGTTTTTTTTTTACCTTGTGGTTCCTCTTCTTCCTGTTTCCTTCCATTCTCTTTTTCTTTTGGAAAAAAAGTTCGTATTCAGTTGTAAGCTTGAGAGTAAGATATATCTGGAAATTTGAAGTTGCACAGTTGCATAAATACTCACAATCTCACATTTTAAATTTTGGATTAAAATTATTACTCCTAAATCCTTACCAGAACACTATTATAGCACTTATTATCATTAATAAATTCATATCACTCCATACTGCGTGGTGCTTATTAGTTAGGTTTGGGGTCTGTCTTGAGACTACATTTCCCTTGTTGAACAAGCCATTATATGAAGGTTATATTTTTTAACTGCTTATTTGTGCTTTGTTTGTTTGGGATAAATTGTTTTAAATTTCATCCTCATCATTTTCTCTCTCCTTTACTTTATTAGTTCTTTCTTTTAGTATCAGCATAGCTGCTATTGTTTCTTGAATTTTGATAGTACGTTAGATTCACACATCGAGATTTTCTCAGATGACAAAGCTGGCCCAGCAGAGAATAAAAATTCTAAAGATGAAACATCCTCAAAAGATTCACAGCCAGGACAAAAATCTACTTCTGGACCTGCAACTGGGTTTCCAGGCAACCCTTTCGATTTCTCAGCAATGTCTGGTCTGCTCAATGTAAATCAATTTATCCTTCCTTTTTTTCTTTGTATTATATGTGTGGCATCTACTGTATTTATTGATAATTAGGCTGTGTTAATTGTTAATGATGTTGGGTATGTTTGAATGCACTTTGGGCTGCGCATTTATTATCTTACAGAGATTTTTGTTTTCGTACATGATATTTTTATTAGTCTTGGTGGTGCAACGGATTTGGATCCTAGGGTTGGACAATGATGCCTGGATTTGTGAGGGAAAAAATTTGGCAGTGAACCTTCTATAGGAGTGTATTTATCTTTTCCTTCAGTACTTCTAGAGTTTGAGAGAAGCAAAGTGAGCCTTTTTAACTTGTAGTTCTGGCCAATTTGAATAAGATTGTGGCAAGTGGTTTCATTTTTTTAGCTACCATTTTCATATTTACCTTTTAAGTCTTGTCTATAATTGAAACATCTTGAAGAATTTAAATAAGAAGCATTTGATAACTCATCAAATGGTTTGACCTGAGACCTGAGTCTTTCATTTTTATTTGTTCACTCACAAGGAATGCATTTGTCAGAATTCACATGTCTGGAGTTGACTCTGAATTTCTAAATTGGTATTTCTTTATATAGGCTTACTAATGCGTAAATATGGAATTTATAGGATCCAAGTATCAAGGAATTGGCTGAACAAATAGCTAAAGATCCATCGTTCAATCAAATGGCTGAGCAGATTCAGCAAACTTTTCAAGGAGTAACACCAGATGGTATCCCTAACTTCGATAATCAGCAATATTTTTCAACCATGCAACAGGTTATGCAGAATCCAAATTTTATGACCATGGCTGAGCGTCTGGGTAATGCATTGATGCAGGTATTTATTAAACTTCTTCCTGTTATTTTGTTACGCATTTTTTACTTGTCTGGTTGATTGAATGCTTATGCTTGCAATCACAGGATCCATCTATGACTGCCATGTTTGAAAATTTTACTAATCCATCAAACAAAGATCAGCTTGAAGAGAGAATGGCACGCATCAAGGAAGATCCATCATTGAAACACATTTTAGATGAGATAGAAACCGGTGGTCCTGCTGCTATGATGAGGTTTATATGCTAAAATATATTACTCCCTCCATTCCTTAAGCATCTAAACCAAAGCCAAAAAAACGTGAATTAAGAATAGTGCTAATATCTAGAAAATGCATCGGTATTTAAAAAGCTTTACATGTCTTTCTAATTTTATTTTACTCTTACTGAAAACTCACATTCACTCTAATGCCCTACTCCTCTACCCTCATTAATTAGGGGTAAAAAAGAAAATCATAATAAATGTTCCAATTTCCCATGTTATGTGCATATAAAAAGGAACACTAATTTTTTTCCTAAGTGCTTATAAAAAGGAATGGAGGGAGTATATTTTTTCTTTAACTGTTTTGACACTTCCATCCTTTCCCCATATGTTGTTATATTAAACTCATCAATAGTTTATGAAATGGTGTTTTTCATGTAGATACTGGAATGATGAGGAGGTTTTGCGGAAGTTGGGACAAGCCATGGGCCTTCCAACTTCTGGAGATGCAGCTGCTTCTGCTGAACATTCTGGGGCAGATGAGACAGAAGATGTGGGTAATGAAGATGAATCAATTGTTCATCATACTGCTAGTGTTGGTGACTTGGAGGTATGACAGCACCTTTTTGTGCATAGATGCCCTTGAATCTTTTCTGTCGCAAACCTCAGGGGAGTTTGGTGTAATTTAGTTTATGGTTGAATTTATTCGGATGAGATTCTGAAAGACAAAATGTGGTGGTTGTGCATGTGCTTGGAGCTTTTTAGGTAGAAGGTGAGGATGTGGAAATTGGAATGCAGGAATCAGATTAAGTTCATGGGGGATTTGAAGCAAATAAACCAGGCATTGAGTGTAATGAGTTGTCTAACAACTAAAAATGAAAAAATTGGATTCTACATAAATCGTCTAACAAGGGCTATGTCAAGCAGAGCCACAGCTAAATAAACAGTACAAAAATTTTATCTCCTTAGGAAATCATTTCCAGGATTATGTTGCTTAAGAGCTTTTAAATAACCAGTACAAGAATCTCTTTTCAATTCAAATCCATGGTAATTAACAATTGCTATAGCGGTTGCATGTTTGCATGTATGGGTGTTAATGTGTTATGTGCCCCTTTACAAGGGTTCTATGGCTAATTTTTCAGTTGTCAAATTTTAAATTAATAGGAAATTTAACAGAATTAATATTTTGTTCACTTAGTTCGTGTTGATTTGGTAGTTAAGGTTCATGTATCTAGTTATCTTATTGTTAAATTCAGCCATTGTTTTTGTTGTTGCTGGGTATGATTCTAAGAAATATTTGAGAGCTAAACCTTTTCACAAATAAATTAGGGCTTGAAAAATGCACTAGCCTCTGGTGCTGACAAGGACGAAGAAGATTCTGAGGGGAGAACTGCCTTGCATTTTGCTTGTGGATATGGCGAGGTATGCTAATGTTCAGAGTGAATATTTTTTCGTCTTTTATGATGTATACTTTGTTTCTGGGAATTTCTACTTATGTTGTTGGGTGGTGAGCTTTGTTTAGCACCATAGTGGGAGGGATATATTTAAGGCTCTGGAGGACATTTAGTAAAAATGCTATAACCATGATTTTTCTTCCACTGTGATGGGCAGTGGAGGGGTATGAAACATATTTTATTCTGGGAGTCATTTTCTAAAACATTGCTGAAATTAGGAGCGATTATGGGCTGGGTTTGGTGAGACAATCATTGGATACGTCTGAAATTTCCAATTGTCTGATTTTTGCATAATAGAGGAATTTCCTGCAGCCGACTATTCTAGTAAAAAAACAACAAAAACTGGCAATATGAAATGCCTGAGTTCGATCTTTCACACATGGTTATTATAAGGAGGCTTCTCTCTTATAAGTGGAATGATTTGAAGAGCTTTGTTTTATATTTAGGGGCACAGTACAGATAACTGTTCACCTCCTTAGTTGTAGTCTTCCTTTTTGTGTTTTTCACTGGAACAGTTGGGTTATATGGATCAGGAATTAGAACTTGAGAATTATTGTGAAGCTCTTTCTTGTATAGCTGAAAAGTTGCTCCTTATATCATTCCAGGTAAAGTGTGCACAAGTTCTCATTGAGGCTGGAGCGAAAGTGGATGCTTTGGATAAGAATAAGAACACAGCGCTTCATTATGCAGCTGGATATGGCAGGAAGGAGTGTGTAGCCCTTCTTCTTGAAAATGGTGCTGCCGTGTAAGTAGCTATTTTTTTTTTTCCCTCGAAAATCTCCAAATTCATGCCAATGGTTCCCAAACCATAAAGTGATTTGTGGTTTAATTAGATTAGATTTAAATAATGATGCATCGTTTATTTCTTTCCTTGTACTATTTGCAGTACTCTCCAGAATATGGACGGGAAAACTCCGATAGATGTTGCAAAGCTAAACAATCAGAATGATGTCCTAAAGCTGCTTGAAAAAGATGCTTTCCTGTAGTTGTGAGGAATGATGGCATGCTGTCACCAACAAGAAAGAAGGGAAACTGGGGTAAAAAAAGAAGGCGTCATGACACTTGTTTACTCTACTTATCTTATGGTTTCCTCCCAGCCTTCACTGTGTTAAACTAAATCCGTTTAACGTTGTTGGATATGAGTCGCCATAAAATTTACTATGTAATGCATTGATTGTTACACTGCATGATTTTGAAGGTTAGTGCTGCCATGATTTTATTTCATGCCGTAAATTCTGGTTGTAGAGTTTCACTTTCACATTCATGGAACACTTTAATAAATCTAAAAAACAAAAATAAAAGGAAGTCAAAACATTGGCCTAGGTTGTAACATTTTGAAACTTGAATGTGTATGGGTCTTCGAATGTGTTGTGTTGGCGATGCTTCTCCGATTGTCATTCTCACCTTTGCCTCTTACTACGAGCCGCACATAAAGCTGGCCATGTTCTGGAAGAGTATAGACCTTCTCCATTCCTTCTTAGAAATGTAAAGATTCTCTACCATTGCAATATTAATTTCCATTTTAAGAATTTATATTAAAATTGTTAAATACTTACATGCTGATGTGATTCGTTTGATAAGGAAATGAATAAAAGAGAAACAGAGATAAACTTTGCCTAAAATCTGTAAATTGATGTTGCGTGTCTTTCTTGTCATATTAGTTCATGAAAAGAAAAAATATTAGGTAAAATGCAACAACCTTTGAGGTTTCATAAAATTGCACTAGAATAAATTAGCACTCTATTATATTATATTTAATTAAACGCTGTTAATGGGGACAACATATTATGTAGCATATTCCAACCCAATATGCTACTCTGTAATAATGGTGAAGGTTTTTTTTTTTTTTTTTTTTTTTACATTTTTTTGTTGGTCGCCATTTTCCTTAGTTTCATTATATTACATTATTGAATTTTTTTACATGTTCTGTTTGCTATAATCTTATAAATATAGTGCACTTTTATGGTTGAAATTTTTTTGCCTCTCTTTCGTTTAAGTTATTATATGCTATTTTTAGCACATTAAAAGATATAATATTTAAAATTCAATTTTTATTTTCAATAAAATATTTTTGTGAAGACTATGTATAATATTTTTAAAAAAGGAAAATAATAATATATGCAGTTAATTTAAGTAAAATTTAGAATTATATGTTTAAAAATATCTTAAAATATATAAAATTATACAATTTAAAATATATATTAAAATTTTATTTTTATGACGTGGTTCTTTATATATTTAAATATATTTTAAATATATAATTCCAAATTCCACTTAAATTAACTATGTATAATAATTTATCATTTTAAAAATTAGTATTCATATTCTTCGAAAATCTATTTTATTGTAAAAAAATTTAAATTTAAAATATCATGATTATTAATGTTCTAAAAAATAAAAAAATTGCACAGAACTACTTAAAAGAAATTGACAAAATTTAGACAACATAAAATGTACTATATTTGTAAGATTACAACAAAAAAACATAATGATTCAATACTATGAGACTTAAAAAGTCAAAAAAATTAACACGGTTAAACCATGGTTATAGAAAAACATTTTAACGGAACATGCTTACGGAATATGTTGACTTTATTAACCGCGTTTGATTAAATAGAATAAAATGCTAATTTCTCAAGTTTATAAATTAAGTTTTGCTAACCATTGCTCCTTAGGGCGGCTTGCGGCAATGGATAAGAAATTCATAAGTAGAAATTTCTTATTAAAAAGTGTAACACTCAACGCTACAAATACATCTTAATTAATTATAACTTTTGTTAAAAAAATTTATTTATGGATAATTTATCTAGTTAGCAGAACCCTTATAAATTTAATGCTATTTTTTGAAAACTGAAGAGGGGTTATTGTGCACAATAGGTGCGAGTTTAGATGTATGGCATTATCACGTGCCTCAATTTCTCTTTGTAACATGTATTCAAGAAGGAGCTGAGATAATTATCAAAAGATGGACACGTGAAAACTAGCATGTGCAGAAAAGAAATATAAAAGGAAGTTCTGTGGAATGAAAAAGAGATATGCATGTAGTATAGAAAATTCCCTCTGAATATTATGTTATTCCCTCTCTGATATTTCTCTGCTTTTGTTCTGAATTCCTTCTTCTGTTCTTTAACCTTTCTTCCTGTTGATGTGTTCCTCGTTCAATAGTTGCATTGTTTCTATTTTTTAAAAACCTCAAAAAACCTTTCAAACTAATCAGTTGCAAGATAAGGGGTCATTTTCCGCATGTCAATAACTTACGGGACTTTCTGAATTTTTTTGCAGAAGTTATAGACAGTGCTTGTTTTGTTTTTCCTCCGCATAGGGGAATTAAACATCAACCGAGTTAACATTCAGCAAAAACAGAACCATTACAATTACAAATAGCTTTCGTTACTCGTTAGGATTTATAATAGCATTTTCCCAACTGCGGTACACAATAAAACATAGGCATATTTGTGTTGTCATTTGTCATACAAAAATACTACAATAAGGCCAATTGAGTATCTCCATTATAACTTTCCTACCATTCAATTATTGTACATAAAGCTGGTCGAAATTTATTAAATACTAGATACAATATCTTTTAATCCAAAAAAAATCCTCATGCTGATCCTAAACCCAAGTAATGTTTTTGCTCAACAGGCAATGAGCTTCAGACCTTGGATGATAGGTTTGCCTCACCCTCTTTGCTGCCCTTGTCAGCTTCAAATTTATCTATTGCCATCTGCAGTTCATCAGTACCTCCGACGGCCCTCATGGTGTAGAAGTACGCCCCAAAGACAAAAGCAGTCAAACCTCCAGCCACTACAAAATTCTTGGTCTTCGGTGGAAGGCTCCTATATCCCAAAATTCCAGCCATCTTGGTGAATGCGTAAAGATTTTCAAAAAAAAGGAAAAGATTAGCACAATGCAAGATTAGAAAGTTCTAGTAAAAGGAAACAGGTTCCGTTCAGGTTGATTGTGTTTTGATGAATCAATCAATCACTCGCACTTTACTGTTTCTTAAGGAGTGTTTAGCGCACACAGAACAGATTCATCCAACCTCGAATTTGGTCTAAGAAATTCAGCTATAGACACGCCAGTTTAAAGTAATGCAAAAAATCTAACTTTCAGCCACTTTATCTGATTCTGATGAACCATTCCATTACGTAATTGCAGGAAAGGACATGATCACGAAAGTGTTAATGTCAAAAATTATTTTGAGAACAAAAACTGTTTAGAAATGATTTCATTTTTAAAGATGATCAAAAAATAATTTTGAAATCAAATCATAATTGTTAAGTGATTATAGAGAAATTAACGATCAGCAATATATGAAAAGATCTCCCTTGACGCCAACTTTGCTGAACCCTATCCAGACCAGGCCACTATTCAAAACCTAGTTATAATCAATTAACCAATCCATTAATCAAGCCAAAGCCACAAAAAGATTCTAATTTACAACCACGAGTTTCTTGGGTCCAAAAGACAAGACAGTCTACCCTAACTAATTTTATTTTATAGAACCAAAAGGAAGGATTCTGACTTCAGCTTCATGTGTTTTGGATTCAGCTAAAACAGTACAGCATTTTTTTTAATCAACAACAGTTCAACAAAATAGTTTTAAGAGTTCACAATTGAGCACCATGTACGTGTCTTGGCTCCATGAAATAAACAATGAATTAGCTCCATGTTGTTGGGGACCAACTACAACTATTCTTAGGTAACACAAAAGAGAAGCCCAGACCCCGAGCACAATGAATCAGCATCATATACTGTATATTGATCATAGCTTCATGATAATAAGGTAACCAGACAAAAACAGCAACTAGAGTCTAGAGTATAAAATAGCAAGCAAATATATCACTGTTGGATACCACATAATACTAACCATAATCTTGTGGTTACAGCCAGCATGCTTCAAATTTGGCGATTCTATAATCATCATATTAACCGGATATCATAACTAGTGGGTTCAAGCAACATATTTTAGTACTTCAGACCATAAAATAGTAGACATCTCACGGGCTGGTGCAATGGTTTGTAAATTTAAACAAAATAGGTAAGCTCTTTAACCTCATAAAGCAGCAGCAAGCATTCTCACAGTACAGACCACAAGATAAACCCGGGAAAACAATACTTAGATTCATACCTTGTCTTTTACAAAACATGACTCAAAATAAATACTGCTTCTTAGGTTCCGCTCAACAAGATATCTTAGTATAAAAATAAGAGGGAGGAATCTAATATAAAAATTTAGGGCCTGTTTATTTTGCATTTCCTTTTCTTGTTTTTGTTTTCTGAATGATCATTTTCAGTTTGTTTATTTTCAATTTTTACGAATGATTACAATACAAAATTATCACATAGTTTTCACTTTGTTTTATGATTTTTGAAATTTGCATAGCAAACATTGAAAAGAATCGAAAACAAAATACATCTCAGAATCCCCTTGCAAACCAAACACAAAAAAAGAAGAAAAAACTACTTTTCCATTCCCTCCCTTCTTTTGAATTAAAGACGTACATAAAATAGAAAATGGAAACAAACAGTAAAACTACAGAGTAAACATGCCCTTATAATTTTTCAGATACAACAAGTGCAGCAACTTCATTATACCATACGTTCAAGGTAAATCTCAAAACACGAACAAGAAAAACATCCAGTGGGATCAAAAACTCCGCTAGTCACTGAGAAATCCAAACTTCCAAAGGAGCATTAACACAAACACACAATATGCAAGTGAAAATCAACTTCAAGAAACGGAACCTAACCAATCCCGAATACTAAAACTCTACCAATACATAAAAAAAAAATAAAAAATGGCAACAACACATAAGAATTTTTCCAAGGAACTTCATTGTTTTTTTTTTGTCAGCCAAAGAAGCATTATATTTATATAATTGATAATAGTACACATCTATGAGCACAAGGAACTTGATGAATAAGGGCATAGAATATATTACAGTTCTGTGAATCACGATTATTGGCGAAGTAGAAATGGCATTTGAAGCTGAATGATTATCCTCGTATCCATGTATTAGACTAATAATCAAATAATTGGAAAATGATTTAACTTCACACAAGCACATAAATCTAAAGCTGGTACCAACCTAACCTTTCGTTTGAAGGATTTAAAAAATTGAAGGGTGAAAGGCGATGTAGAAAGAGATGGAAAAAACGGCAAAAAAGCAATGGAGGCGGTGACGGACGGTGTGGAGTGACGGTGGATCTTCAACTTGCACGATTCGTGTTTTCTTGTTGTGTGTACTAGCCTACTAGGTACTTCTAACTAGGTAAAATAATTTAAAAGGGTTTCATTGGATTCAATAATTGAAAATTCAAGTATTCATTGCATTATAAATAGAAAGCTCGTTTAATTCTGATTATTTCTATTAAAAAGTTTTTAAATGTGAATTCTCAAAGTATACATGTGATACATAAAATTAAAAAAAAAAACACTATTATTAATTAAAAAAATTTAACTTGTGCAACTATTGCTTGTATATGTTAAGAATCTCAAAATAGAAAAAAAATATAAGTGACAAGTGTATGTTAAATACAAAATTCAGTTAATTTTTTTTTTATGCTTTGAGATGCTTAACCTTGCAGTGTTACACACGTAAAAATTGTTATTAATAATATTGATTTTGTGCTTTCAAAAAGAAAATTATGAATTAGTTATCCAGTATTGTAACGGTTTTCAAAACCTTTTCTCACAATTTTTTACCTCTTAAACCTCCTCTTTAAGTTAGCAAAACCTTAATACGATATACTCCGATTGATACTCAATATATTATTATTAGTAACATACAATTATGGTATAAAATAAAATAAGAATGATGTAATAGACAACTGAAAAAAAAAAAATTGGTAATAGACATATGAGTAATAATAGTCTCTTGAAACTCAAGCCAAAAACCTATAATGAATTTTCACCAAAGAAGAAAAGCTATAATCAACGTATGAATGAAAGTATGAATGGCGCAAGTGTGACATGTTGTATTCTTCTTCTTTTGGGTACAAAACACTCCAGTCCAGCGGATGAATATCCAGTTAAAAAGCAACGTGATTGCATTTGAATTGTATTTTGATATAGTGACACTGACAAGAGTGATTATAGTTATAAGTTAATATCTTTTTCATCCTTGAATTTGAATACCCAAGTCCAAGTGAAACTGTGAGACCTATCAACCTTTCATCAATAATATGGAGTTCAAGATTTCTAAGACCATGCCTCAACATGATATCTACCACACTTCTCTAATGCCCTAATCCACCTAACTGCATCTTCCCTTGGAACCTCATTTTCTTTAGATACAATTTCCTCAAAAGCTGAGGTTACATCTGCAGGCATTTTTGTTGAAGAACCAGCTATATAAACAGCAGCTCCCTCAGCTAATAGGTTCCAGATCCTTTGCCTTTGTTCTTTCATCTTATGCTGAACATACACCTTCTGGGGCTGCTCTCTTGAGAAAGCTACATAGAAACCGCCGCCCTTTACTTCCGAAAGCACCCCATTGCCCTCTGAATGACTCAACCACAAGTCTCGGTACAAAAAGTCACCATCTTCGTTCCGGCAGCCAAAGAAGAAAATAATTGGAGCAGTGGAACTAGTTTTACTTAGCAATGCTCTTTCCTCTATGAATCCCCGAAAAGGTGCGCATCCGGTTCCAGGCCCAACGAGTATGAGGGGAAGTGACGGTGGTGGCGAAGGAAGGGAACCTTTATGGAACCAGGCTGGAATATATACTGCTGCTTAAATTAAAACAAAACAAAAAAGAAAAGAAAAGAAAAGAATCAGGCACATAAACAGGTAAAGTGATGGTTACCCGATTAGTATAAAGTGCTAAAATGTGGCTATTTTTGTGTACATACCATCATGGTGGGGATCCAATGCAGCTAGCCATGAGGAGCATAGTCCCTTTTTTTTCCTCTTGTAAGGTGTTGTCCAGGACACCACATTCACAGTCAAGTGTACTTGATTTGGGTGAGCTAATTGAGAAGAAGAAATGGAGAATTCTCTAGTTTTCAGTGGAGGAACCAATTGGACTAGCCACTCAAACGGCATTTGTACAGAAGGAAAATCCTCCAGCACCTTTCTCCCACGGAAAAACAAAAATGGGCAAATGCATAAGTTTGGTTTATTAGACAAAATAAAGTAACACAATCAAGGAATATCGAAATAACTGTTAAATGGAAGCAAAATTAGAAAACTGTCATTCATTAAGGAGGCTATCTTCTGCTCTTCCTTTCCCTTCCAATGGAACTTCTTTTATTATCCAAAAGTGATAACATATTAATATTATGAATACATGTAATACGTAATATAAATTTTAAATAAAATCCCAGATCTACAATAAAAAAATTTAAGCAATCAAACCCCTTGGTTATTTTCCTTTAACTTATTTTTCCTTCCTTCTTCCTAAACGATTTACCAAATGGAAATTTCACAGAAACCATGTACTGTACTCTGCTTAAACTATCAGTTGCCACCTGTCAATATAGAATGCCAATGCCAAAGAAGGAAACAGATAAAAATTTCATTTTCAAGCCTTAAACAAATAATATATAATCACCAAGCATTAAATACATCTTTGAAATTCAGTTTTAGCATACTAATGCCAAAGAAAACGGAGTTATACTACTGACATTGAATAAAAGTATAAAATATAAAAAAAAATACATTAATTTAAATGCAGCAACAAACTTAAAAACAGGGCCAGAACTTTGGAACTGAAACTGATACTGTAGTCATGATTTCCTTCACACCATAAGATTTCAAACTTATATCAAAATAATTATATCTCACAAACCTTGGAAGACAATACTTACAACTCTCCAAAACATCTATATATACTTTTGTAGCATATTTGAGTCAGTTTAATAACCACCATTACTATCAAATATTGTTTCTTCAATTCTTTTTCTAATGGACCAGTTTTAGTTTGTCTGAACTGCAAAAGACAGCCCTTTAACGATTACCCACATTGTGACATACCCAACATGCGCGAAGCTTCTTCACACATCAAGAAGAAAGAAGTCCAAATTCAGTTAGATAAAGAATTAAGAGTTAAAATAACAATGAAGGGACTCACAGACCAAAATCATGTATGACTTACAATTCATTGACCTTACCTCAAGAACAGTTCTCCGTTCCTTCTGGTTGTATTGGTACAGGTCATCTCTTCCTTCAGGTGAAGCAAAATACTGAAGTCTTTCCCTCTCATGTTCAGCTGTTGCAAAAAAACTCATAACCTGAAACATCAAATTATTGCCAAGTTAGCTGTGAATGCAGAAAGTTACAAGCATGTTAAAAAGCGTGTATGTACGATTTTCAATTCATGCAGAAGCTAAAAGATATAAAAAATGAAGACGACTTCTTTATCACGCTTGTTTTCTCTGTCTAAATGTATAAGAAATCATTATGCATCTATGATGCATGTTATATGTTGCATCTTGCACAGGAAGAATAGATGCATCTTGCCTAAGCACTCACAGATGGTATTGAATTCAATAATGTAGGTAACTTTTACAACGGTATACAAAAAGGACAGTCAAAACATACAGCATCTTGCCTCAAAGAAATACCGTCGAGGGGAAGCTGAAGCTACATCCATTGACGTTTCCACAAAGGTTCTTAACTTTACAGGGATTCTAGAGTCGCATGCATTGCCATCATCCATTTCTCTAGGGTTAACCTGAAATTTAAGGGATTTCTTAGCAGAAAAGCTTACACCCACACACATCAAACAAAAATATGAATTTAATAAAAAATTCCAATGGGGATGAAGGCACACAAAAAGCAAAGTACAAGCAGGACTGAGAAACTATGATTTTAATTCCCAGAAATAAAATGATTCAGGTAGAACATGGCTTCCGGAGTACTGGAAGCATTAAGTAATAGTAGAAGCATACAAGGAGTTATTTCTTTAATTTCTAAATAACACCAGGATAGTGTAAACTCAATGCTGAGGAAGATTGAAGAACCTCGTTAACATTAACTAATGTTAAAAGACTTACAGTGATATATGAATCAGGATCCAAATTACAGCGTTGTATGAAAGCATCAACAGCAGTCGAATCTTGACCAGGAAGAATTTCAAGGACATCACCAGTGTCATATTCAATAGCCTGAGGAACCCATAGTGCATCTTTTAATTCAAATGAGGAAGTGAATAACTTAGTAGCTATTTTAGCACAAGATGTAAAAATAGAATCTGAAGAAATGAAATTTGTTCTCAATATATACCAACATCATACCCAAACAAATAAATTCAACAAGTTCAGGTTTATATATCTATGTACAGCAAGGTCAAAGAAGACATGGGAAAGCTTACATGAGAAACAAATTCAAATTCAAAATGACGAACATCTTTTCTACAGTTGGATCTGGTCAAAGGAAGATTCTTCACCTGTGCAATCAGAACCAAACAAACTGAGGCATGCAACAGAAATAAATGACTTGATCACAGATCAATTGACAGCAACTGTAAGTCTTAAACTTATAGTTTTACGCATTTGATATCTTATTACATAGTAAAGTTTATCAACTCAACTGTCGAAACATGTTATATTATTCTAATTCTAATAATCACGCTCGTAAAATTTTAGATAATTTAAACATCTGTATATATGTAATCTTATGATATAGTCAAACTGCTCATACATTCTTTTTTAGATTGGTACAGAAATAACATTCCTTATATTACACATAGTTGATACAAAAAATGCAATACTCATTACCAAATGCTTATTATTTATTTCAAAAGATCTGATGAATTGATCTATTTACTATATAGGTTGGCTACTGCAATGCGTACAAATAGTTGGATAATAAACAGCACCATGTTTATCGATTACTATTGAGCACGGACTGTTAACAAACTGGGAATATTCTAAATATAGTATAGTTTACAGCTACCAATGATAGACTCTTATCCAATACCATCTTAAGAAAGCAGCTAGGCCCACTTCTGTCAGAAGATGATTTTCCAGGATTTATTGAACGGGCACTCCCAATTTGAAAACTAAGACTTGTTAGATCTGAAAGAATCATATGTTATTCTCGTCAAATATAATGAAGGCAAAATTAAACATTACAGCTAATATTGGGAACACCAAAGCAAAAGATTCACGCACAAAACAAATCCTAAAAATGTCCTCATTAAAATAATTATAATAATATGTGAAGAAGTGTGTGCTTGTTTTGATGTTCAGATATCATTGAAACTCCATTTGGGTCACCACTAGAATTTTTAGCACCCGAAAAAGTGCACTGGAAACTGTAATAACTCCACTTGCAGTTATGAAAATCCTAAGCAAACACACGCTAAGGTGTTTGCCCAAATATGACAACATTAAAGATGCTCTTGGCAGGTTAAGCATCAATAACGTTAAAGACTTTAGCATAAACAATTCAAACACAACCCATCCCACATCTAATATATCTAATATATAGTATAGTAATAAAAATAAAGAGTCCACCCATTTTTGAGAAAGTTCATTACTTAATGTGGAAAGCCTCCTTAACTAAACAGAATAGATAACGTGTGTCCAATTCAATTCATACAGATGGTAAATTGTAAACAACCAAAGTAATACATATGCAAATACTGTATGAGATCACAAAACAATTGCTATTCAACCAAGAATTTACTCAATTCAGGATACCTGAGGCAGCCAAAAAAAGTGACTCGACACTTTCAACGTTATGATATGTGATCTGGACTTTGGGTTGATCCATCAATACCGTGTCTTGACTTGCAACATCAGGACCATTTGGTAAGAATTCTGGTTTCAGCGTGCTCAACATTCTCCACAGGGAAGACATCCAAGGATCCAGAGAACCTTCATAGCTACAAATAAATATACCATCTTTAGTCACTTGAAAAATTATTTGTACATTACAATAAACATCAGAAGAAAATGTTATTTTTTTTACTAAAGCTATAAAACAAAATTAATTATAAAAAGATTGATTACAAAACATAACTTCATAAGTATTTACTGAGCATAAGTGAGTTATCCGTAATAGGTAGTTAGAAGCTCTAATACATAAACTTTGGCTAGATTCATATCTCCCAAAGAGCTTTACTCAAACACCTGATGAATGTGCAATCATGACCTTATAAGGAACAACGGCAAACAATAGCAGTCATCAGTTGGCTCTCAATTCTGCCATGTAAGGTGGCTACTTTCTTATTAAACTCGTCAGAGTCCTCGGTGATACCTGAGTGTGTCCTCCAAGTCTTGAAAGAAGGCAAAAACTTGGTGGCCATGTTCTGTTTTATAAATTTGTTATATTTGTTTAGAGCAAATGCATGCAATTTAAGGGCACTTCACTGCCTTCCAACTTAATTTGGGGTAGAGTTGTGTTCATAGCTTCATTATGGAGTTCTGGTCAAGGTTGTTTGAAGTTTGAACTGAATTTCGACTTCAGCCATTTAAAGAGATTAGCAGTCTTGTTTTGTTTTTCACTTTCTTTTCAGCCAATGTATCTTGTTCTCTTAGCAATAAATTACCTCCTGTTTTGGCATTATAAACAGTATAGATGGTTCAAACCCTTTCAACTTTACTGATCATAAATCTATAGATAGTAGCACTTTACCCCATGCTTAGCATGTTTTCTACTCAAGGAAGCATTTTTCAACGACAACAAAGAGATGTATTCTCAATTTCTCATGCTTGAATAATATAAACTATTAAAAGAGAAATGAAAAATCAATAGTACATTCTAGATAAATCAATAATCCAATCACATCAAAGCTTTTAATACCCACAAGCATAAAAGCACGTTTCAACTTTCAATTAAATCAAGCAAAACTTTCTAAGTTGACAGTGTAATCCATACCCTGAAGGGTGCTGATCATCTCCCAACCCTTTTTCTATAATAGCTGTTCCTTCAAGGTCCATTAGCCTTTTGTCCAGCTTCTTTGCAACAAACTGCAATGTTTTTTTTTTCCAAAACATTAAAACTAAAGAAACAAGACACCGAAAACTTCTTTGATTAAAAGTGTAGAGTTACTACGTTATTTTCAACATCGTCCAGTCCTAGTTAGCTCACATTCACAAAATGGTTCAGCAATAAGATGTACAAAGTCGACAAGTGACGCACTCACAAGTATTACCATAAATAATGTAACAACTAAGACACAGAACACAACATGCACGAACAAATATCTCATCAGATAAATCATAAGTCAATCAAAATGATTACATTGTACTTCTGATACGCAGAATCACCCAATCCGAAGACAGCATAAAGAACCCCTTTCAACCAATGCTGGCCTAGGTTTCTCTGAAGAAGATACCTCCAAAATACCTGCACAGGCAAAAGACAGCAATTAAAACAAAAACAAAAACAACCTCAAACCATGCAAAAAAAAAGCTAACCAAAGGGAAAACCATAATATATCAAAGATTCTAGTGAAGTAACCTTCATGGGATCAGGCGTATCACCCTGGCCAGTGGTAGAAACCACAAAAATCACAGCCTCCTCCTGTGGTAACAAACTCTGAGAACAAACCAACAAAGCATTCAAACCATTAGCAAAAATTACAACTTGGGCAACAAAACGGAAGAAGAAAAACGAAGGGAAATCAAAGCATACAGGATCGTATTGATCAAGAGAGAGAAGAACGATAGGACATCGTCTTCGTTCAGCTTCACGAGCAAGACGCTCAGCAGCATCCAATGCATTTCCGGTCTGAGTAGCATAGAGTATGAGCAGCTTACGCCGGTGCTGCATGCCGCTGAATTCTGAATGCCACCAATAATTGAGACGCTGATAACTAACTACTATTAGCTAAGCTTGCAGAAAATACCCAAAAAGAAAAGGGGATTTGAAGAAAAAGATGGACAATTGCAAAAAATTAACCTACACAAAAAACATTGAAGTACAAGTACAATACTTCGTTACTTTTAAGAAAAAAACAAAAAATAAATTCGTTTAAATAAGGGCTTGTTTGGAACAGTTTTGATTTTTAGTTTTTAAAAATTGTATTATAAAACAGTTTTCAGAAACAGTTTTTAAAAAAAGTGAGAGGAGTTTTCAATACAAGTATGTGTGTAAATTCAGAAAACTGAAAACTGAAAACCTTAGATGTTTTTATATTTTAGTTTTTAAATACTGAAACACAAAAACTGTTCTCGAAAACTGTTTTTGAAAACTCGACTGTGAAACAAGTTTTTTAATTTTCTAATTTTTAAAAACAGAAAATAGTTTTTAAAAAGAGATATCAAACAAGCCCTAAGTTTTTACTCACTCTACTATTGGCACTTCTTTATTTTAATCCCTAAAAAAAATTATTTGACTTCAACTTAATTTAAAATTTTATTTTTAATTCATATAAAATTGACAAATTTTTTAGTCCTTATAAAATATTTTATTTCATTTTGATTCAATATAACTTAAATTTTTTGTTTTTAGTCCAAGATATTATGTTTTTTAATTTTTTATATCACATTTTTTAGGGATCAAAATAAAAAATATTTATATTTTAGCGAACCAAATTAAAAGAAGTAAAACTACAAGAACTAAAAACAAAATTTTAGTAACTATAAGGACTAAAAACTTGTATTTATTGTGAAAAAAATTGTAAAAACAAAGGTTTTAAATTAATTTGGACTAAAATGTAAAAAAAAAAAAATTAATTGTGAGAACTTAAGCAAAAAAGTGTCAATTTTATAAACACTAAAAACTTATTTAAGCCATAAATCAATACATGAAAACATAGTTTGCACACCACACTCTTTCTTTAGTGCACCACACATTATTGTTGAAAAAAAATTAGCCTTCACTTGAACATTGAGAATATGTTTGAATTAGTGATAATAAAAAATCAATGGAATGGAATGAATTGCATCTCATCCTTTATTTTTCATTCCTCCCAATTTGGGGACCAATTTGGGGATAAGCAATGGAATCTCAAATTATTTGATCACTATAATTATGGACTTACAGTTTTATCCTTTAAGTTACAATTTAAATTGTTTAATAAAGTGCATGACATGCTCATTAAGTCAGCAGATCGAAGCCTCTTTATGAGGAAGGAACTTTACTAGAGTGATGTGGAGAACGGTTCTACAGGATCAATGATTGTGGTTTCCGGATAGACAAGACAGATCTTTCGCCGAGGGTGAGGGTGATGATGGTAAGATGCGATGGAAAAGGTGAACATAGTACCTTCATGATAGTGTAGTGGAGGGTTTTTTTCCCCTCTAATTAGGGTTTTCAACCAAGGGTCGGGGAAAGAACACACAGTTGATGACCCCGTTTGTTTCAAAATGTTGCTTCTCCTTGAAAATGGTGTTATAGTGAAGTTGCCTTTTAAGAGTGTGTTTCGAAAATTTTCAAGGATAAATGCAAATGTGTCCTACACCACAATGGTCTCTCTTTAGTTATAGGTTGTATTTAATATAAGTAAGTATTGGAGTGGTATATGATACACAAGTAAATTTCTACTGTTAGATTTATTAATTTAATATTGAATTATTATAATTTTTTAGGAGTCATCTTTATCCGCACTAATAGTTTAATCTCTCCACCGCCACAAACCCCACCTTCAGCCACCGTTAACTCCTCCTTCGGCCACCCCCATCAACCACTGAATCCCCACATTCTCTGGCCCCTTTCCACCAAAATTCCCAAATTCCATTTATCTAACTCACCACTCAATTTCAAATAAAATTCTTAATTAGAACTTAACACCTTCCTTAGTCGCTCACAGGTCAAAGCAGGTTGCGATATTCGCCGGTACTTGTTAGTAGTTGCTGTATTGGCAAGACGGGGAATTAATAATAATAAAAAAAAAAGCCTTTAGATCCAAACAAATTTACGGTTGTGCTTGTTTAACCTGTACTATTTGCAGCAGTACTCTCAAGAATCCTAGAGATGTTGCAATCAGAATGAAGTAGATGCGCTTTCCTGTAGTTGTGAGGAATGATGACTTGTTTTCTTTCTTACAAGCGTTTCGTGTTAAACTAAATTCCTTTGAAAAATTATAGATGTGACTCGCCACTAATTATGGTTTCTATGTAATTAATGCGTGGATTGTTGATCAGTAGGCATAATAAAATGATAATATTGTTTCATATTATGCTCCAAATTTTACAATTACTGCGATGCTTGATTGCTAAAATCCGTGCGAAATATGATAATAAATGAATTACCAACATTGAACAACACATAATCTCGTGCGAAACTGAATTGAAGACGCACACTGATCATACCAAGATCACCAAAAATAAAGTTAAACCTAAATTATAAATTAACATAAAAAGGCTGTATCATACATTTTACAAATTAAAAATTATTTTAAATTAAGTTAATTTTAATAAAAAAAATTTATATTGAATATTATTCCAAGTAATAAAATAAAAAAATCACATAAAATTATGCAATGGCAATGGATGGTTCGTTGCAACATGACTCTACTCAAGATGCTGCAAGTCTGAAACAGTAACTACTCACCATAGGTTCTAGTTAACCGAGTTCGCTGCCAACAAAGAATCACAATGAAAATTCACAAAATGTCGTGAACTCTTTTGCCCCCTCTACATCACAAACTAGTTACAGAAATGTAAACCAAAAGCCTGTTTTCCTTTTTTTGGTCGGAGGGGGAATGGTAAGGTAATAATTAATATGATGTCTTTCCACATTTTTTAAACTCTCCTATTCTCTTCAAATCGAAAGACTACCGAGCTTCAAATAACCTATGCCTAGGGTGGAACAAAAAGAAGAAAAATCTATGCCCACAATGTTTGGAAGTGCTTCAATGCTGTCTACAGCAAGACAACCAGAAATGAGTAACCAAGCAGCATTCACATAAAAGCAGTTCGTCCACCCCTTCTGCTATGCCTATCATACGCAGTATTGAATTTGTCCACCAGTTCATTCATTGCACTACAGGGAGAAAAAAAAAACAGAACATTTATTAATAACATATGGATTCAAGGTTGCACTTCTGAAATAAAGTGTTCACATTACTTTGTCTAAAAGATATGTATCTTCATTTAATGGAAGATACGTGGGGATTCCTATTACTATCCGAGGGCCACTCTGCCCATAAATCAATTAGCTTCTTAGGATCTTAAGTCATAAGATAACCATAAAAAAAATGGTCCCATGACCCCATCACATTGATTTTCAAGATAGATTTGCTAAAAAGAACACTTATCATTGTAGTTATAATTTTTTAAAAGAAAAAAAAAATCTTATATTCAAAAACCTAAAAGAAAAGGGACAAAGCCAACAATGACAAGTACGACATACCTCGAGCAATTGGTCAGCATAGCAAGGTAACTAATCAATAAGGTGTCATTGTATTCCTACAAGGGGGTAAGAAGATATTGTAAGCAAAAAGGAAAAACAAAATACATAAGCGTTTATCCATTTTAATTGTGATATTAAGCCCACAACCCATCTAAAATGTCATATTATGGCAACATGAAACCATAAAACAAACAACTTCAACTCAATGTAAACAAGGATACAAATTTCCCTTGTGCAACAAGTTATTGTAGAATTGAACAAGTTTTTAATTACCTTCAACCAATTAGCTTATTAACAAGAGGAATCAAGCTTATTGATGATTTTCCCATTACTAGCAAAGGCTAATATCAGCAAACCAAAAAGAGAGAAAAGGAAAAAGGGAGGGGGGGAGATGACACCTAGTCCAAGTTTCAAAATAGACACACTCACCATTAAGAAATCATCTTGGAATTTTCCAGATTCAATAGCAGGCAATCTTCTTAGGAGACTCGACACTTGTCTTAATAATGAATTCTCGCAAGGAACATCACCTGCTTTCGAGCAATAAGGTTGAAATGATAATCTATGGGAGTTTCAACACATGCAAACTGCATATATTTATCGAATTATGGTTGAAGCAGGAAATGGAAATAATGAGCATTCATTAATCCATATTAAAATGTGGTATACCATAACTGGAAGAACTATGTTGCCAGAAGTGGTAGACATGTAAAGGTAGATGACATATTTTCCCACAGTATATACATTTATAAAGTTCGGCTAATACTATAAGATCCCTGATCAGTAGTCACTTATGTTTTTCCATCAGAATCTGATGTCAACATATTGAGCTAGCGATTAGAATCAAAATTTCATTTTCAACTCACCTTTTGTTTTTTGCAGTAACGTAAAAGTAAATTCGAAACTTTCTGAAACACTTGTGCATTATCACATATATTATCCTTGCTTTTATTTGTTTAACTCCTTAAAAACTGTATGAGATAGTAAAGGATTACCAGCTTAAAATGCTTAGGAAGTTCATAGGTCAAATAAATAACATATTTTTATATAAAACTGGAAAGATTTCTAATAACAGATAACATCTGGTTGTTGAATGCTAGTTTCACAGAAAGAATACCCTAATACCTTTTTGCATTGCAAGAAGGTAGTAATGCAGCACCTTTATTCTGCTATGAAGCATTTTGATGGCACTGTGTATTCCAGTAAGATGAGCAGCCACTGTAAAAAAGAAAGCATGGTATAACCAGATACAAATATAAAAGGCAGACCTTATCCCTTAGGTAGAGTCGGAGATAAGCATTAATTAACCCCCATTGAACTTTAACAAAAACAAAACTTCGGCAAATTTTAAATACTCCTTTTAATTTAATATCATTCAATTTTAGCCACATTTATCACTGAAACCTTCATTGGTCTTTATTGAACCATGTCATATAAGGTCTGAAAAATTTTAAGTTGCGTTATTAACTGCCCAAGACAACTCTCCCCTATTATGCAGACTCATGATAAGCTATGTTCGATAAAAAATACAACATAGGCCTAATTACATTACATAGCAATAAAAACAGGAACTGAAATTGTTTCCCTTTTACAAATATAGGTTTAATGAAAAGAATAAAAGTAAGAACTAGGTGGAAAGAAGAGTCAAGAAAAACACTCACATTGTGTAGCTGCTGAACCACCATCAGACGGCTTAAGATGAGCAACATGGTCAACGGAGATCCGCTCTGCTTCAACAGTCTTCAACAAAGCAAGAGAAAGGGGAGGGGAGAGGAGGCAAGTCAATCAAGATATTGAGGAACAGTGGTTTTGAATTCAAAAAAGGATAGCAGCAGTCATAAAAACCCAACCTCAATAGTATAGCTTGAACGCACAAAGATAAGTTGCGGGACCCCATCTATGACATGCAGTTCTGTAGTTGCAATATCAAGCACCAGCAAAATACAGAATTAATTTCCTTGGTAAAATAAAGGAAGCAAAATGACAACAAAAAAATAATGAAAATATATACCAAAAATGCAAAACAAGGATGTGATTTGGAAGAGGAGAAAACAGGAAAATCCAACACAAAAACAAATAGAAACCAAATTGGCAAATAGTTCACTGACAATGAGAACTCTATAACATAGCAAGGCTCTACTGATAACAACTAAAAGTTCATACGGGCATTTGGCACACATGGGCCAGGGGGGATCAGATTTCCTAGGCTGGCTAGTTTTGGAAGTTTATTTTGCTCTTCTTTTTCAATTTGTATATGTATCATTAATGAGGATTTCTTGTCTTTCAATCATTTCTTTTATCTTTTTCTCTAATAAAATTTATTCTTTTACCAAAAAACAGTACATGTAACTGGAACTTTATCACTGTTAATTTATTTATTTTTTAAATTTTGCAACAGTGGTACAAAGAACGATCATAAACTAAATATCATAATGATGGAGATGGCATACCGCTTTCAAATATACTGACTGGGAGATCCTTCTGAGAATGGTTGATTGAAGGATTGAGAAGAACATAAACTGGACTTTCATTGATATCCATCAACTGTTGAAGCAAAATATCAGAATGATCCTAAACTTACATGACGAAGCAGAATGATGCTAAATTCATTTGCAGGTTCCTAAAACTATGCATGGTATACCCAAAAATGAATTAAGCATTTGGAAGCTTCAAAAAACAAAATATCCACTCAAATCTTCAAACCATAATACAATGACTCTCATCTCACCAACGAACACTGCAGTGTTATCAGTAAGAAACCTAAAACCTCAATGCAAATGAGTGCAAACTCTAAACAAAGGCACCAATATGATTCCCACAAATTTAAAGGAAGAAAAATAGAAAACATCAGTTGTGTGCTTAAACACTTATACTCAAAGCAATATCGAAAACTTACAGCTTTGTGAATATGCATATCTGATTCCTGCGCATCACTCCCAGTTGAATACCACCCCAATATGTAGAAGTGTGGGAAAACCTTCTTGTCTGAAAAATCAGCTTGCAGTAAAAATCAATGTCTCCAAAGTACAAATAAATGAAACACAACTTTGAAAGAACAAAATACCCTTATATTTGAAACCAAGTTTGAGAAATTAACGTCGCATACAAATTATGAATCGAACAATGCAATCATTAGATCAAGGTTTTTCCCAACACACAAACAAAAACAAAAATACTCAAATTAAACTTAGAGAGAGAGTGAGAGATTGAAAAAGGAATACTAACAGAGCTCTTGCTTCTTCTCGAGGAAGGGACGATCGAGGGAATGGGTAGTAGGATCGTAGAGGAGCTCGAAGCTATTGAAGATCTCGACGGTGCGACCCTTCTGAACCCCTATGACGCAGCCATAGACCCGCGGGGGAACGGAAGAAGCGACGCCGTCTCCCCCATTTGGTGCGGTATTGTGGGGCACATGGATTGGGTTCATCTGAGACTTCACCCTTGTGTAATGATCCGAGATGTTGACAATCACCAGAGGGTGAAGCTTGAACGTCAATCCGCTGCTCGACGAGGAAGCCATCGCACAAGGAATTATGATGAATTTGGGGGTTTAGGGTTTAAGGCTTGAATTCGATTCAATTTAGGGTTTCTTCGACTTTCAGAAATTGCCAATGGAAGAGGAGGAGGAGGAGGAGGAGTGTAGTAGTGTCATATCACATTCACATTCACATTCACAATAGAGTAGAGTAGACACCAAGTTTCTTCCTTTTGTATCGTTCTATTGCTGCTTGGCGCTTGCTACCAGAGTAACCTGCATTACTCTATCAAATTATGATGATGATTGTCAATTAACTTAATTTTTGAAATTACGAAAAAAATTAATTCTTGAAATTTACACTTATAAATAAATCACTCTATGATTAAGAACTAAATTGATTGATTCGCAGTTGTTTATTTTAGGAACTAAATATTCTTTATCTTAATTCCAATAACTAAACTTTTTCATATTTGTAATTTAAGAAATTAAATTGATATACTACTTGCAAAAATGTAATTGCACATTTGGTGTCTTCCCTTTTTTTTTAGCACTTCTTATAAATAGTTTTTATAACTTTGAATTCTAGTATGTTATTTGCTGATTCTTTTTTTATATTTTAACAAATTATATTGACATATAATATTGTTTTAAACAATAATACACTTGAAAAAGTTTTTAAAAAAATCTTCATTTTGATTTAATTCGTTATAATTTGAAAAAAAAGGCAAATTTAAACATTGAAATGGAAGACTAAAAGTGTGTTTAGTAATACTAGTTTATAACTTATGTAGGAATTTATAGCTTATTGTCAAGTAAAAGTGTTTGGTAACTACAAACTTATAACTTATAGCTTGTAAAAACTGACTTTTATAAGTTAGCTTATGAAAAGTTACTTGAAATGGTTTATAGTTTGTAATTTATAACTAGTTTTTGATAATTTCTTCTTATTTTGTCTTTAGGTAATTTACTATATTTTACTTTTTTTAATTATTTATTATATATAATTAATGCATGTCTCTTTTAATCATTTAACACATTATTAATTTGTCATAAGTTAATTTTATCAAACACATCTACTTAACCATAATGTTAGTTGTTCAAAACATAATGCTATAGTTCAGATAATAGATTTTTCATAAAATCGACAAAAATAAATAACGTTAAATATTTTTCTTAATAAGTGTGTTTTAATTATTTTTGCTTATATTTAAAATCAAAAAAATAAATTATAAGTTATAAACTAATTTTATCAAATAGTGCCTACAAATAATAAGATAAATGGACTGAAATTGTATGTTAAGGATAACAAAACCAAAAAGCGCAATTAAAAAAAAATTAGCGTGGAATTTCCGATCATATACAAATTTAAATAATTTAGAAAAAATTAACTAAAAACTTTTTACTAGAGAAACAAACATTAATTGAGTTTTATACATATAATGTGATAAAAACTTTAATTACAATACGAAATCAACTTTTAAAAAAAATATAATTTTGATATTTTTAATAAGTGAAATATTGCACATAATATAAAATTTGATTTAGCATTTTTATCTTTTATTTTAGTCCTTAATGCTTTGTGTGGACCAAGAAAAAATTTGTGAGAAAAGAATTATAAGAGAAATGAAAGAAGTGTGAGAGAAAATAGAGAAAAAAATAACGTGTTTGATTTTCTTGGTTTATAAAAAGTATAGCAACTGAGAATTAAATCTGGTATTTACACACATGTATCTTCATATGTTTGCCCATTGGATTACATGACTGGAAAATGTGCTTAATTCAAGGAGGATGTGATTAGCACCATTTTTATTGGGAGTGTCACCATTCTTTTTATATATAAGATTCATAAATTTATATACTAAAAATAATAGTATCACTCCCAATAGAGATGTTGCTAATCTCATCCACCTTAATTCAATAGGAAAGTGAAAAAAAAAGTAGAAGGGAAAAAAAATAATAAGAAGCTTCATCCCATTATATTTTTGGTCAAGGAGGAGCTTCATATTTTATTTTGGTTTTTGTGAATAAGGATCTTCATCCTCAAACGGTGCAAATTGTCTTTTGGGCTTGGCCCATTCGCTTTGTTCTTATTTTTTTTGTAACTATCATGAATTTGAAATGAGTTAAATATATTTTTATTTCCTCAACAGTTAACAAATTTTAATGGGTTAAATTAATCATTTAATTTTTATGAGTGTCATATTTGTTGTTTTAGTCCTTATAAAAAATATTTTCTTTTAATTCTTACATGCATCTCTATTTAGCTTGTGGTCCTAGCCATCATATTTTTGTTGGTTCATAATTCCTATAAAGAGAGAAAGAAAAATAAGAGTAGAGCAAGAGAGAAGAAGACGAAGAAGAAAGAATGGAACTAGAGGATGAAGAAACAGATGCGGAGGAAGCTAGAGAAAGAGATAGTGAGAAAGTGAGAGATGAGAAAACCAGAAGGCAGCAAGAAAAAAATGGAGTTCACAAGAATCGAGTTCCTGATAGATTATTCATCTTCAACCTACAATTACGTATTGGGAAACAATTCAAGTGACAGCCATTATACATGTTTGAGAGATTAACTGCGTTACACGTTAAGTGCTATATTAATTTATTTGGAAAAAAAATACATGTTTAACAACTAAAACAAATATTATTTTTTATAGAAATTATAAAAAGAGAATAAAAATAATGTGTTTTTAGTTCCTAACAAAGAGATTATCTCAGAACAAAAAATGCAGTATTTTACTCGTTAAAAAAAATATTTAACAACTATATACTTTAAATGTCGAGTACCATCATATATTCAAAATGGATACACAAAAAAGAAAGGGTTCACATTGCATTACTTTTAAACAAGTTTAATTCCTATGATAAGGGAATAGACTATGCCCATTAATCAAGATAGGGGAAGGGGAAAGAATGGAAATAAAATTCAAATTAATAAGCAACTTTATCACTAACTAAATTATTCTATTTAATCTTGTGACAGATTATTTATTAGTATTATTGGTTAATTACATTCAATTGAGCTATTTGATATATGCCTAGGCAAGGGACCAAAACAATTTGAGGATATAATCTTACTCTCTAATTAAGAGTAGCAATAAATCACTTTATAAACATATTTGTACTTTCGAATCCATCGAAGTATTGCAAAAGTAATTAAGAAGTATTCAATGATTTTTCAATAATTTCAATACAACGTGCATTTTTTCCCCTCTCTTTTCATAATATATATTAAAAAAATAGTGATCAAATTCCTCTCTAAATCTGAGTTTGTACAAAGTGATTATCATTATCATGTTGTTATAAAGTACTCCATTTGTTTTCATTTAATACTTATTAGTTATTATAAAAAATTTCACATACTAAAGGAATAAATTTTTCACGTGTAAAGAAAAAATATTTCATGTTTAAGAGACTCAATCATTTATTGACTCTATTAATTTACAATGTTAGGAGTGAGTTTGGGTTGAGTTGGGTGTATTTTTTAAAGTCCAACCCAAACTAAATTTGGGCCGATTGGTTTGATTTTTACATTTTTTACTCTTTGACCCAAACCAAATCAACCAAAACTTGATTGGGTTGGGTGATTGGGCTAACTTAATTAATTTAACAAAAAAAAATTTTTAAAAAAACTGTAAAATTTATAGTGATATAATATTAAATTTTACATAAATTTAGTGATTTTAATCGCTAAAATAAAACATAATATTAATAATATAATCATACAACTAACATAGTCTTAACAGAAATAAAATAGTCAATTAGTCATAATAGGAGGAAACAGTGTTGGCAATGAGGAGGTCAAGGAGGCAGCTATTGTTAGGGTTCTAAATCTGATTATGTTTGTTTTGGAAAGAAAGTAATTAGTAAAGAGAAGTTGATTAGTTGAGGACGGGGTCAATTTAAGTTTAAAGGCAGTAAAACGATATAGAAAAATAGTTATTTAGGAATTTAGATTGGGTAGTTTAAGTTGGGTTGGGTTCATTGGGTTTTTAAAATGCAAACTCAATACCCAATCCAAATTGATTTGGGTTCACTAAAAATACCCAAACCAATCCAATCACTTAACTCAACCCAAAAAAAAAGGTTTGCTTTGGTTTAGACTGCTAGAGTTCGTGGGTTACCCACCCTATGCTTAAGAGACTTAGTCACTTTTACTCTACTGATTTACACATACTTAAGACATATACTATAAAGTTGAGAGAAAAAAAAAAAAGAAATAAGTACATTTTTTTATAACTACGAGTTTCCACATTCTTAAGATGAGACTAATCTCGTTCGTGTTATGCGGCTGTCGTTGGCTCCTGAGAATTTGACATAAGTGAGATTTGAACACGAGTTCTCTCCCTGTGGATCGTCCCTCCTATAAACTTAGCGAGACCTTACACCACTAAACCAACCCTCATTTAAAACTATTCGATCTCATTGAATAAATTTATTTAAAATTATTAAGTAAATGAATCTCAATAAAATTTATTCGTATAGAAGGCATTTATTCGTAAAATGTATCCTTTTTTTATAAATGATATGTATAGATTAACGACATAAAAAAATTATTTAAATAATTTTGTTTATAATGTCATTTTTTCTATTTATAAATAAATTATGAAAATAAGAATTAAACAATGTATTACACACCCTCACACACATATCATTGTCACTTGTATTAGCCTTACAGGATATATAACTTTAAAAAATCATTAATTTTTTCATTTCAAAACTTTTAAACCCTGTAAGAAATACACAGGATTAGACATTGTTTTCCAGGATATTAAGCACACGACACAAACTTTTTTTGGGGTAATTTACTGTAAGAGAAATTGGGGTTGATCCAAGATCCTAAATTGTTCATAATTAATTTTAGTAAAAGTCTAATTTTAAATTGAATAAGGATTAAAGAGGAGGTATTCAACAAAAAGTAGGAAAGAGGAGGTAGGTGTGAGATTTGTAGGATAAATCCAAAACCAAAGTTTGAATAAACAAACCTATATAGATGGGAAATTAAAGTAAAGAAATCTTGACAAGTGGGGGCGCCACTTTCCCCTTAATCCCCGTAACCTGGTCCCCCATCTCTCATTTAACCTTTATTGTTTTATTTAGTATTATTATACTATTATTATTTCTATTACTATTTTTTTTTAACATCAATGTACTATCATTCACTCAATAGTCAAATAATAATTATTTTTAGGGATATAGAGGTGAATCTATGACTATGATTTGAACTCAAATTAACATAATTTTTTTTCTACACATGATTTATGGTAATGATGTAAATTCATAAGAGTGTATTTTTGTTCACACGTATTAGAATTTGAACTCATGTTATTAACGTAATTAAGGTAGTTGGTGATCAATAAGTCGTACAGTAATTTTAATTCTTGGAAGAATTAATATATATCTTTGGGTGATAAGGCGGTATTATTTAATACCGTGCTTAATAGTATTTCGATTTATATGATTTTCTACACGAAGATGTCAAAGAAGGTGTGTACTATTTTAATTCAACTGTAACGTACCTTTTTCTGGAGTGGTATTAGGATGTTAAAAAGATACTTTGGATCAAATGGAGTATGGTGCGTTTGTCAACGAAGCAAGGAGGTCTTGGGGTGCATAATCTTGAATGGTTCAAAATTATTGCAACAAGGGGCGGCCATGGTGGGAGGGGGCAACATGTGGGGTCAAGGTGATGGAAGGATGTTATCTCTGTTTGTGAGGTGGGGAATGAAGGTGATGAAGGTAATAGAGATAGTTGGAGTTAGTTAGAGATTAGTTAGGATAGTTATCAATCAATTCAATACTGTTATGGTATCATCGCCTACTGATCATGGACCTTTCGCTACAACATCCAATGTTAAAACCCCTCGGTTCAAGAAGAAGTCTCGCTGTTCCAAGAAATTCCATTTTGCTGCCAAGGTTTTGGTGGATTCCACCACTGCTTCTCTCCGGTGACTGTTGCTCCTGCTTCCGTCACAACGGTCTCTTCTCCGGCGACCACTGCCTCTACTATTGTCGCCGCGATCGCAATTTCTCCGATTAGTGATGTTTCACGTTCATCGTGGGTTCTGATTGGAAATGTCAGGGTTCCTTTATCTTCCTCTCTCAATCGGCAATTTTATCACAAAATAGATCTTGACATTCCTTTCCGCCACTCCTTCTCGGATTCGTTGGTGAGTTCTCACGTTCTCATCAATTCAGTTTCCGTTGATCTTCGATCTGGTTTATCGGGCTCTTCTGGTTCTATTTTTGTCTCTTCCAAATTTCTTCATGGCTCTGAATCTTCGTTCCAACCTCTTCCCCTTGCGTGCGTCTTGCCGTTCGCCGCCGTCGTAGCCACCGCCGCGAATGATGGCGGTGGAGTCTCTGTCCATGCCGCCATTGAATACATCGTGAATTGTAAGGTAACCCAAGGCTCCTCCATTCTTAACACTGATTCTTCTCCTGATGTTTGGTTTCAAGGGATCTCTCAATTCTTAGATTCCTCTCTTAATGGTGTTTTCCTCCTCCGTATCCATTTTCCATCAGTGAAGGTTCCTTATTACTGTGATTCTAGGGTTCTCATCACATGCTCTATTGATGTGAATAATATGCTTTTTCAGGTAGTATTGAATCTCAAGTTACTGTTGTTTCTGGAATGGGTACGAGAAAGACTTCATCTGAGTGCTTGCTATCTGTTTGTTGTAATTGTTGAAAGAATTGAGTATGTGTTGTTTTGTGTTCTGCACTTTAATATCACTGAGAAATCTAGCATAACCCATATGATGTTTGATAAAATATGCCCAAGTGTGATGTTGTTTCTTTTAAGTCAATGATTGATGGTTATATGGGATTTGGAGAGATGAATTTCGCTTTTAGGGTGCCTGATGAATTTCCAGAAAACAATTATATGTCTTACCGTGCTGCTTACTGAGGTGTTTGTTGAGATACTTGAAACAATTTTATGTGTGCTACTTTGTGTTCCAACAATGCTGCCACTGAAGAAACTAGTCTTGCTCAGCAACTATTTGCTAGTATGTCTGAAAGAGTTGCTCAGTGGATGCTTCATCAGATGTTCTCAATGGCTTGCTTAGCCCCTGTTGCATTAAGCTAAATGCGTGCCAAAGGATATGATAATTTTGAGAGGGAGATGAAGACCACAGAACTTGTTGTCATGTTTGAATATATTTTTAAAAGTATAAAGTTAGCTTTGGCAGTGTTTGATAAAGTCCCCAAGTTGAATGTGGTTGTTTGGATGGAAGATCGGTAGATTTTTGGGCAGATAAATGGATAGGAATTATGCCATTGAAGGAGGCCTCTTAGCAATTATTTTCTATATTAGTATAACAAAACTTGACAATTTCAGATTTTAGTGTTTTAAAAGATAGTGGTTGGCGGTGGCGATTTATTTGGGGAAGAGATGATGTTACATTAATTGGAAGATGTTTTGCTGTCTATGGTACTACGATTGCAGGAGGCGGATGTGCGGCGATGGATGGTGGACACATGAAGAGCCTATATTGCGTCCTCTGGGAATGCCCTACTGCTCCAAAAAATTGTATCAGATGTGTCTTTTGGAGGATTTTGTATTGCGGACTCTAAAAGCTTCATGTCGGTGGCTCTTATGAAAGTGGTTTTGTTGTCTTGGTTGGCGTTTAAGGATAGGATTCCCACACTTGTAAACTTGATTTGACATAGTGTTTTATCGATAACTATTCATATTTGTTCTTGTTGCTTTGAGGCTCCAGAACCTGTTTCTCATCTCTTTATGGGTTATGACTTTGCCAGCGGAGTTTTGGTAGGAGTTTTGGCATGGCTTCACTTGTCTATCCCGGCATTGTCCTCGTTGTTGGAGCAATTTTCTGCTTTTCGTTCTTCCCTAAGGTCCAAGAAGTAAAAGAAAGCACTACCAGCAATTTGGGGAGCAATAGTTTGGTCACTTTGATTAATGAAAAATAGTGTCATTTTTAATTCAGTTTTTGAGATGGGGGATAAGTCATGAATTTCATTAAAGTTAGTTAGATTATCTACTTGGTTGAAATACTTGAGTCTCTTGTACTTTTTTAAATTGGTGTGTTTGTCCTTAGAATATTTGAGAGTACGGTGACTTTGTAATTTCGGATATATCTTGTATTCTTTGAATATAATTTTAATTACTTATAAAAAAAATGTTACTATTGAAAGTTATCACTAGAACTAAAATAGTAATAAGGAATTTGAATAATAAATATGAGTTATAAATTTGAATTTGAATTTGGTCGGTGTACACTATTTTCACTTTATCTTAGTTCAATCTCCAACAAGATGGAGAGTTTCATTTTTTTACTATGTGATCTGTTTGAATTTTTTGTTTTATAATTTTAAACAACAAGTAATTTTTTTTTGGCGACACAAAAAGTAAAATTTGTGTAATTAAGATGGATTTGATCTATTTTAAAAATAAAAATAGAGTGAATCCAAATTCTACCAGCTTGTATGTGCTTTTGTCCCTGCAAATCAAACCCTGTCGCTCTGAAATTCTTCTTCCTTTCCCACTCTATCATATTCATATCAAAGGCATAGTTGAATATTGACTTGCTCCTAAATTCCTCATTATAAGCAAAGCAATAATTATTTTTGTTTTGTTTGGAAAAACAGAGAGAGCATGAAATAATTCCACAGTTCCACTGTTCGCCTCACTATCTACCCCACCAAATACCAATAGATCCTTACGTGCACGTGATAATAATACTGTACATACTCTATGAATAATAATAATAAAAAAGAATAATGCATTACTCTATGTTTTAATTTGTATTTATATTTATATATTTGTCTTTGCATGAAATGAAACATCCCCACATAAATCTAGCAATTGTTTGTATTCAGCAGCATAGCACAGTGCGGATAGACAAACAAGAACATCGTACCTGCAATGCAATCACTCTGTCAAATTCCCCAAAACCTATCTCCACTCCACACTCCCTCTGTGTACCTCTGATTAAGATTTAAAATTTAAAATTAAATAAATATAACTACTAACAATTCAACACTCCCGCACCATTCAAAAAAAAACCCACACAGATATTAAATAACTAAATGTTTAATTACTAAAATAAAGTAACTAAATAGTTTAAGGATATGTTTGTTTAATTTTTGGATTTGGTCAAATTTATTTTTATCAAAGTTAAAAAATTTATTTTTATTGAATAATCTCAATTTTTTATATTAATAATCTCAATCATTAATATTTGTCTTAAATTTATGTATTTTTTATTTTTTATTTTACTAAAATCTAAACTGAATATGCACCGAATATATTGATACAAATTCAATCTATGCTGTATATGTGTAAAAAAAAATATTGTTAATTTTTTTTTACGTTTAACTTTATATTGGTTAAGAGATTAAAAAGTAAAACATCTAATAATGCAATGAATATATATTTTTTCTTAGTGATTATAAAATTCAGTTAAAGAATAATCTTAATTAGATTAATCTATAAAAAAACAAAAATTCAATCACTTTTATGGAGAAATTATTATGGTTATTATTGCAAAATCTGCAACACACCATTATGGATGTTTCATAGTGATTATATTACTTTATTTGTTTATTTTCTTTATTTATTTGTCTGTTTGTATTTTCAAAATAGCATTAATAAACTGCATTATTTTCGATTATATCATTAAGTTTAATTAGGAGTAGTATTAATACTCTATTATTTATTTAATAAATAAATAAAGGCAAATGATATTTAGTGCCTTAAAGGTACTATTTAAGAGCTATTGAAATGTGTAATTTTTTATATTTCCGAGAGATGAAACAATGTACTGTTATGATTGTTTTTCTACTTTTAGTAACTTTATCTAATGCCCTTAGGACACTAGATATCAAGACCCATAAATAAATAAGAGTAACATAAAAAGTTCAAATATTATTTTAATGAAAAATAATAATTATTGCATTTAAGAAATGGGTGATCTTAGTTTTTTTTGTTTTAAAAATGGATGATCTTGTCTCTTCGTTAATTTTCTTCGTTAAAAAAATTATCCTCAAGTGGACAGTTAATATATGCACAGCAATTTTTTAAAAATTATTTTAATAAAAACAAAAGTAATAATTATATTTTTTAATATGTGTATTTTACACTCAAGTAAATAATTAAGAGACTATTTGTCTGTGTTTTTAATTTAATCATGGAATAAGCACTCGTTTTATTGAAAAGAAAACAATTCCAAACAAAATTAAGATGTTTGTTTCTATTTTCGGAAATAATCAAAAGAAAAAATAATAAAACTTATGCTTATTAAAATAATAAACCATAATACTTATTTCGTTTCTATTTATATGTCTATTTTAAACTAAATTGCACATATTAAAAAAATTCAATCATTATCATTGTTTCCAACGGAATTATTGTTTATTAATACAATCAACAGTAGGTTATGTACCCAAAAAAAAAAAATCAACAGTAGGTCTTAGTTGGTTATTTGGTTAGCTATTGTTTTGTCATTTGGCTATACCAAAATGATATGATTTTTAATTGTGTCCCTTTTAATGGGTTTAAGGTCTTTGAATCGGTAAGATTTCATTCCTGACAATGGATTAGAGGTTTTGGTAGAGATGATTTTTTGTTTAATTTTTGGTGTATCTCTCCCATTATATGTATTTCTTATTGATATTTTAATTTCTTTTTGTAATCCTTACACCTCTGGTGCTTTATATTGATATATCAAATTCTTTTTCGTTGATAAAAAAAAAAATACAATCAACAATAAAAGATTATAAATGGAGGTAGTATAATTTAGCCTATTTACCTGTTAAGTAATACAATCAAAATTCATGCTTTTTGTGTTCTTTATGTAAGCAAATTTTATCATTTTTTATGTTAATCACTTATATTATATTTAACGCTTAAATAAGTTTATAGTTTCTATAAAATACATATTTATTTTTTGTTTTAATCCTTACAAAATATATACTTTTTTATTTTTAATTTTCAAAACTTTATTTTATAATAAGTACAACTTTTTAGTTCTTAGAGTAATCAAAATTTTATTTTATGGTCCATAATTTAATTTTTTCTTATTTTGTTCCCTGAATTTATTTATTTATTTATTTTTTAATTTGGTCCATGGAGAAAAGTGTTGAAAAATAAAATAAAAAACTTAAAATTAGAGAAAGTAAGCAAAAATTTTAAATTAAGTTGGACAAAACTAAAAAATAAATATTTTGTAAGGACTAAAATAAAAAATTTATCAATTTTGTATGAATTAAAAATAAAAAATTTAAATTATGTTGGACGAAAACTAAAAAAATATTTTGTAAGAAATAAAAAAAAATATTAATTTTATTGAGCCAAAAAATTATTTAAACCTACATTCAATGATAAGTTATCTAAAATACATCAAATCATAAATTCACTTATTATTTGTAATGAGGGTGATCTTTCTAATAAATATGATAGAGGATACTATATACTCTCTTCGTCTCTATTTATAAGACTCTTTACAAAAAAAATGGTGTCCTTTTTTATAAGACAATCTTTGAAATTTTGTGCAAATTCAAATTTATTTTTTATTAAATTATTCTTATTTATTCACCTATTTTTGTGTGGTTCAAAGTCAATAAATATAATAAGTATAAGAGAAAAATTCTCTCTCTTATAATAATTTGAGAAGACTAATTGAATGAAAAAAGAATAATTCTATTAGTTTTAATAACTGAATGGTAAGTAGGGAAATAAACTCAAATTGCTAGACAAATTTAACGACTTTTCTTATATTAACTAAGAGTCCGTTTGTTTTAGTTTATTTGGTAAGTATTTATTTTAAGAGAAAAATGCACAACGCACCTTTGAAGTTTTACAAAATAGCACAAACCACAAAAATTTAAAAAAATTAGTAATCCACACCATTTTCTCAAACAGAGTTTAACCCACCAAACCCCTAAAATAACTATAGTTAGTTACTGCATTGATTTCTTTTATTTTTTTCCTTTTGATTGAAATCAATAAATTAATCTATTAATAAAATTGAAAAAGGAAAGTACTCTCATTCCTAACAAGCCCTAACATTGAAGACCTTATATTTTTTACATTGTAAATGAAATTATTTATCTTTTTTAAGTTTTTTACGTTTTCTACCCGTAATAGATGGATATGCTCTATTTTGTATAAATCATGTCTACCAAATATGTAGCATAATAGTATCTTAGCTTGTGAAGTAATAGTAAAGCTTGAGCTTTGTTTGTTTAGCTCATTTGTAAATTAATTATTTTTTAATTTACAAAAAATAATTTTTTATTCACAATTTTTTTTTTACTTTATGAAAAAATAATTTTTGAAAAATTTCAGTAGATGAATTTAGTACAAAAAAACATACAGGAAAATTGTGTTTTTTTTTATTTAAAAAAAATGGAGAGGCGTTTAACTATAGTTAGTGCCTGTGTGAAAAAATGGTGTAGATTGCTAATTATTTTAAATTTTGATGGTTTGTGCTATTTTCTAAAATTTCAAGATACTTTGTGCAATTTACCCTTATTTTGATAAAAAAATGTACTCTTTTTATTTCATAATGAGTGTGGTTCTAGAGAATTTTTTTTTTTCAAAATGATTGTCGCTTTATATTTTTAATGCATTATTAAATGTTCTTTTCTCTATTTTACCCTATACAACAATTAATGTTTAACTAAAAATAATATGAAATAATTAATATTTCAATCATTAATGGGAATATGTTAATAGAATTTCTTTACTCGTTATGACATTTATTTTATTTCTTAATATCCGTGAAACAATCTTAAACGACTATCATTTTGAAACGGATAGAGTACTTATAATAGTTTATAGTCGGTTTGTTTGTGCTTCTCAAAATAAACAGAAAATATGATTATTTTTATTATAGTCAAACATATATAACTTTTGGTTCTTATAATAATCACTTAAAAAAATAATCAATTCTTTGCTTATAAAAATAATCAGTTATTTTTAAGTTTAAACAAACGGACTCTAATTTTCTTAAGCTAAAATTATAATTTTGGTTCTCTATCTTTAGGGTTTGATTCAACTTTGTCCTCTATTTTTTTTTTATTCAATTTGATCATCAATCTATCAAACTTGATTCAAGTTTGTCTTGTTCGTTACTAAACCGTTAAATAATAACGGAATAAGTTTAATAGGGCTTAAAACAAGACACTTGTGATTGGTTCATTAATAAAATAATTATAATAATAAAAAGTGAAATTAAATTTTTTTAATTAGAGCCAAAAATAAGAAAGAACAATAATCTCACCGCCACAGCCCACTCATTAATCCCTTGCCCCCAATTTCACCGTTGCAGTCCCTTCTTTCCAGGTGGTGTTGCTCTTCTTCCTTAACCCCTTGCCTGGAATCTTACCGCCGCAGCCTCTTCTTTCCACCAGGAGTTCTCAGAATCATTGGATTTTGATAGCAATGTTTCTTAGCTTGCTTTTCTGTACCTTTCACAAAAGAACAAGTTGCTCTTTATATTTCTGTACGGTTTAGATGCTTTATCAATGATTCCATGTTTGCAATCTACTGTCATCATTGAATTGAATTGCTCTATAGATTTCAATCCATTTTATTCAAATACCATTACTTTGTCAGTGAAGGTGGGAAGGGGTTGTGGCTGCCGGCGGCGGCGAGACGGAGTGGGATTGGGGCGGAGGTGCCGAGAAGAAGAAGATGATGTTTTATGTATTTAAAAACTGTTTTTTAATTTAAAGTTTTATTATTATAATTAATTTATCAATGAACCAATTATAATTTGACACATGTCTCGTTTCAAACGTTATTAAACTTCTTCAATTAATTTTAACAGATAGGACAAACATGAGTCAAGTTTAATAAATTGATAATTAAATTAAATATAAAAAATGATGAAGAATTAAGTTGAATCAACTTTTAAAAATAGATGACCAAAAATATAATTTTTTTCTTTCTTAATTATTTTGTGTTTTTTTTAGTCTTCGATGGAGAGAGTATATATTTTTTAATAAAACTAAAAAATGTTAAGTAAATTGATTAATTTTTTTTAATGAACATGAAATCATTATTCTCTAAAACATGAAATAATCATTAATTCACTTATTATTTATAATGATTATAATATTTCTGTAATAAATATGAATGAGGATACTATATATATATTTTTTAAATAAAGCTAAAAAAATATTAAATAAATTGATTAATTTTTTTAATGAACATGAAATAATTATTCTTTACTTATACTATTTTTTTTGGTAAATTCTTTACTTATATTTTAAAACGGAGCTTTGACAAAAAAAAAAAACAAAAAACGGAGCAGTAGTTTATTTTTAGCTTAATTACCATTTTGGTGATGTTTATTTGTATTTTGAGCGATTTTGGTCCCTAATTTTTAGATGAGCGATTTTGGTTTTTCTTGTTTTTAAAACGGACAATTTTGGTTTTTTTATTAGTTTTTCTTTTAAATTAGCCGCACTTTTTAGTCAATTTAATAATATTTTTTCTCTAAATTAATAATAAGGAGATCAAAATCATTTATAAATAATTTTTTTAAAAAAATATTAATTTAGTGACAACTTTCTTTCAAATTAGTGACAAGTTTCAAACGACTCACTAAAAATAATTAGGAAGAATTAGAGGATTTTGAAAATACATTCCATCAGTAAATGATGTTAGTCAATCATAACATTAAATTGACTAAAACTCATAACTAATTTGAAAGAAAATTAACAAAGAGTCAAGATTACCCGTTTTTAAAACAAAAGAAACTAAAATTACTCATTTAAAAATCATGGAACTAAAATCACTTAAAATAAAAAGAAAGAAAATCAAAATTAAGCCTTGTGCTCTGTTTGGTAAAACTAACTTATAGCTTGTAGCCTATTGCTTATAGCTTGTAGCTTATAGCTTATGGCTTATAGCTTGTAGCTTATAGCTTATGACTTCTAACTTATAATTAAGTAGATGTGTTTGGTAAAATTAGCTTATTAGGTAGCTTATAGTATTTGTTAAATGACTTAAAAGGACATATAATAAATTATTTGATAGAATAAACATGTAATAAATGACTAGAGAGTAAAATAGGAAAGAATTATTGAAAGCTACTTTTCATAAGCTATAAACTATTTAAAGTAGTTTTTCATAAGCTAGCTTATAGCTTATATAAGCTATAAGCTAGTTGTTACCAAACACCTCTACTTACTCATAAATTATAAGCTAGTTCCTAAATAAGCTACAAACTAGTTGTGCACACTTAATCTTTTTAGAGAATAAAAAAATTGGAGAAAAGAGAAGGCAGCACGGCACTGTTGAAGTCGCTACTGGGTAGGCACTAGCTTGCTTGCGCACAAGCATTTTGAATTTTGGCTACTCACTCACTACTATTCCCATTCCCTTTTTCCTTTTCAAAACCCTAAGTTTGGGCTGATAATTACGTCTTTGAAACTCTCAAATCCATTAGGACCACTTTTCCCCTTTTTTTTTCATTTTTTAATTATCTTTCTCTTTCTCTTCAAAAATAAAAAATTAAAAATGGTGCCCAACTTTTATATTTTATTTTAATTAATTAAATTAATTTCCTTATAATAAGACGATTCCTTCCCCTCAGGTAATTTTGGCTTCCAAATTCAAACCTAGCAGCTCGGGGTAGGTAGGTAGCAGCTACCCACGTATACCTCCACACGCCTGAAATTCAGGACAACCTTACAAAATACACAGACCACATAACTATTTCCACTATTTTTTATTTTCAAAAAAATTATAGATCTTTTTCTCTAATACTACTATAAAATTTTATTGTGCTCCCATGCCTTTTAGGGTCAAAAATAACATTTAGAGAGATGTTTATATTTATTTTAATATAAATCATCTATTGGATCCTCCAAAAATTGGTTTGTTATTAATTTTTCATAAAGATTTTTATTATCAAATTAATCTTTTAAACATTTTTTATGTTTATTTTGAGGGACTAATTTAACGGTGTTTAAATATTTTAAAAGATTAATTTAATAGTGTTTAATTTTTTTAAGGATTAATTCGATAATATTAGAAATCTTTGAGAGACTAATTGGATGACAAAAAAAATCTTTAAAAGACAAAATTGATGGCACATGAATTTTTGGAAGACAAAAATTAATGTTTTACTTGTTATTTTATTTAGGATTTTTCTAACATGTGCAATATTACACCCGATAAAAAAAATAAGAAAGAAAAGAAAATACAACATTTATTGTGTGTTACACGTAGTCTCGTTAAAGTTTTGGGTTTTTCTATAAAAAATTTTCATATTTAATTTTTTATCTGTGTAATATTGCTCAAGTTAAAAAAATCTTTTTATTTATTTGTATTAAACATTTAAGTCAGTTGGTGAGCAGACGTGGAGTGTGGACATGCGTATGTGAGTAAGAGATTACCCAGTTATTGTACTTTCCTATGAAAAAAAATTATAGTTTTTTTCACTACATAAAGATTATTTTTTGCTTAAGATACACAAGTAAAAACTTGTACATTGGTGTACAAATCTTTTAATCATCATTAATTTATTATTTAAAAATTAAAAAGTTAACATCACATTTTAAATGAATGGACTGATTTATATCATATGAATTTATTCATATTTATATTATCTTCTTAATTTTTATATATGCAAGAGCTTTAGCTCAAGTGACATAAGGAGAAGTTCTTCAAGCTTGAGAGGAGGCGTTCGATCTTTGGTAGGATAAATTTTAGGAGTAAATTCAGGAATGGTGTAGTGTGAGTGGTATGTGTTTGGCCGATAAAAAAAACTCGTTATATATATAAAATTACCATTTAAATTTTATTATCATTTAGAAAGAACAAATAAAGCCTTATTATATTTGGATTTGGGGCACACGCGCAAACAAGACAAGAACATAACACAGTAGTCAGTAGCTGCTTGCTTACTTACTTGAGTGTTGATTAATATCTGTGGAGTAAAGGTAGTAATTGAAATTATTATTATTATTATTTTCATTTCGATGAGGCGAAAAGAAAGGAAGGGAAGAAAAAAAAGGAGTAAAATGAAAAGAGAGAAACCAAAGTGTACGAAGAAGATGCCATGGACATGGTCACGGTCACGAGGAAGAAGAACAGAATTGGGCTTTGTTGTGATTGCCCTATTGATTACACTAACATCATCCAACGAAGACGACGTTCCTTCCTCCTTGATTCGCTTCAAGCACTTACATGTTTCCAACGACCCTAACAACTTTCTCTCCGATTGGTCCCTCTCCCGTTCTCCCTGCTCCTGGCGCGGTGTCTCTTGCTCCTCCGACCGCCATGTCACCGCCTTAGACCTCACCGGCGCTTCCCTCTCCGGCACTCTCCACCTCCCCACCCTCACTTCCATTCCATCCTTGCAACGCCTACTCCTGCGCGCCAACTCCTTCCGGAATTTCAACCTTTCCGTTTCTACCCCTTGCGCGCTCCAAGCATTTGACCTTTCATCTAACAACTTCTCCGGCAACTTTCCCTTTGCCTACTTTCGTCCATGTAACCGCCTCACTTATCTCAACTTGTCTCGGAATCTTATCACCGGAGATGCCACTGGGCTTGGGCCTGGGACTTCCTTGCTGCAACTTGACCTGTCCAGGAATTTGTTCTCTGATGTTAACCTTTTGGAATCCACTCTACGGAACTGTCATAGTCTGGTTCTGCTTAACTTCTCAGCCAACCGACTTGCGGGTCAACTCGCCGAAGAACTCGTTCCTTCCGCGAATCTCTCCGTGTTGGACCTGGCCGGTAATTTGCTGTCCGGGGAGGTACCGCCTCGTCTCGTCGGTGACGGCGTAAAAGTGTTGGATCTCTCCGGCAACAATTTTACCGGCGGGTTCTCTGGGCAGTGCAGGAGCCTAGTCTCCTTGCGTTTGGGTCGCAATGCGTTATCCGGCGGTGAGTTTCCTTCCGGTTTGAGCAACTGCGAGGTTCTGGAAACGCTTGATCTTTCCCACAACGAACTGAGAATGAAGATTCCGGGAACACTTCTCGGTGGTTTGAGGAGTTTGAAGGAATTGTTTCTAGGGCATAACGAGTTTTACGGGGAAATACCGGATGAGCTAGGAAGGACTTGTGGGAGTTTACAAGTTGTCGATCTCTCTGAGAATGAGCTTTCTGGCGAGTTACCTTTGAGCTTTAGAAACTGCTCTTCTTTGCAGAGTCTCAACCTCGCTAAGAATTGTCTTTCTGGATCCTTCCTTGACTCTGTTGTGAGCAAGCTTCCGAGTCTTAGATATCTGTATGTGGCGTTCAATAACATAACGGGTTCTGTTCCCTTGTCTCTTGCAAATTGCACCAAGCTTCTGGTTCTTGACCTTAGTTCCAATACCTTAACTGGCAATGTTCCTTCTGGATTATGCCCCTCGGCGTTGGAGAAGATGCTTCTCGCCAACAATTACCTTTCGGGGTCGGTGCCGAAGGAGCTAAGTGGGTGCAAGAGCTTGAGGACCATTGATTTCAGCTTCAACAATTTGAGCGGCCCAATTCCACTGGAAGTTTGGTCTCTACCCAATCTCTCTGACTTGATCATGTGGGCGAACAGCCTCACGGGTGAGATTCCTCAAGGAATTTGTGTCAATGGAGGAAACTTAGTTACCTTGATTCTCAACAACAATCTTATTTCTGGTTCCATTCCCCAATCAATTGCCAATTGCACCAATATGGTTTGGGTGTCTTTGGCCAGCAACCGCATTATCGGGCAAATACCTGCTGGTATTGGGAATTTGAATGAGCTTGCGATTCTTCAGTTGGGTAACAATTCACTCACTGGACAGATACCTCCGGAGATTGGGAACTGTAAGAAGCTGATATGGTTGGATTTGACCAGTAATAACCTCACTGGGACTATCCCATCTGAGCTTGCCAATCAAGCTGGCTTGGTTCTTCCAGGAAGTGTTTCCGGGAAGCAGTTTGCATTTGTGAGGAATGAAGGTGGGACAAGTTGCAGGGGGGCTGGAGGGTTAGTTGAATTTGGGGATATTAGGGCAGAGAGGCTTGAAGGTTTTCCTATGGTGCATTTGTGTCCTTTGACCCGAATATACTCCGGTTGGACAGTTTACACCTTTGCGTCCAACGGCAGTATGATCTACCTTGATCTTTCCTACAATTTGTTGTCAGGAAGCATTCCTAAGAAGTTTGGTGCAATGGCCTATCTGCAGGTCTTGAATCTGGGACACAATAGGCTAACTGGAAACATCCCAGACAGCTTTGGTGATCTGAAAGCGATTGGAGTGCTAGATCTTTCTCATAATAACCTTCAAGGATTCATCCCTGGATCATTAGAATCTCTATCTTTTCTTAGTGACCTTGATGTGTCTAATAATAACCTTACAGGTTCCATTCCTCCTGGTGGTCAGCTAACCACTTTTCCCGCATCTAGATATGAGAACAACTCCCGCCTTTGTGGGGTTCCATTACCACCATGTGGCTCTTCACGTCACTCGGCTGCTTTTCGTACTTGGAAGAAGAAGAAGAAGCAACCTCTTGCGGAAGGGATAATAATTGGCCTCCTTTGCTGCTTCTTGTTTATTCTCGGACTTGTATTAGCTTTATATCAAGTGAAGAAGACGCAAAAGAAAGAGGAACAGAGAGAAAAATACATAGAAAGTCTTCCAACTTCAGGTAGCAGCAGTTGGAAACTGTCCAGCTTTCCTGAGCCTCTAAGCATCAATGTTGCCACCTTTGAGAAACCTCTGCGTAAGTTGACGTTTGCCCATCTTCTGGAGGCTACTAACGGTTTCAGCGCTGAAAGCTTGATTGGGTCTGGAGGGTTTGGTGAAGTCTACAAGGCTAAGTTAAAAGATGGTTGTGTTGTTGCTATCAAGAAGCTCATTCATGTCACAGGTCAAGGAGACAGAGAGTTCATGGCTGAAATGGAAACTATCGGGAAGATTAAGCATCGGAACCTAGTTCAACTACTTGGTTACTGTAAAGTTGGAGAGGAGAGGCTTCTTGTGTATGAGTACATGAAATGGGGAAGTCTGGAGGCTGTTCTACATGAGAGGGCCAAAGGAGGAAGTTCGAAGCTTGACTGGGAAGCAAGAAAAAAGATCGCGATAGGGTCAGCAAGAGGTCTTGCATTTCTTCACCATAGTTGCATACCACACATAATACACCGGGACATGAAGTCCAGCAATATTCTTCTTGATGAAAATTTTGAGGCTAGAGTTTCAGATTTTGGCATGGCAAGATTAGTTAATGCACTTGATACTCATCTCACAGTCAGCACTCTTGCAGGAACACCAGGTTATGTGCCACCTGAATACTATCAAAGTTTTAGATGCACAGCAAAAGGGGATGTCTATAGCTATGGTGTCATACTGCTAGAGCTTCTATCAGGGAAGAGGCCGATAGACTCGTCTGAGTTTGGTGATGACAACAATCTTGTTGGATGGTCGAAGAAGCTTTACAGAGAGAAAAGAATTAATGAAATACTTGATCCTGACTTAATTATGCAAACATCTAGTGAAGGCGAACTATATCAATGTTTGAAAATTGCTTTTCAGTGTCTAGATGAGAGACCGTACCGGCGGCCAACCATGATACAAGTGATGGCAATGTTTAAAGAGCTTCAGGTTGACACAGATAATGATATCTTTGATGGCTTCTCTCTCAAAGACAATGTTATTGATGAAGCATAGGAAAGGATCTTTACTGTAAGATTCAAAGCCTTTTGATGATTGGAATAAGAAGGGTTCTTGGCATTTATGAGTTGCTGGACTAAGTCAACAAATTTTGCAAGATTGATCAAGCCTATCGATAATTGGAGAGGGGTTCTTCCACATTTCACTCGCTGTATATAGGACACTTATGAAACCAAGAAGTAAAGGCAGTCATGGACTGAATGTAAGGTTGAGTCTTGAGGGTTACAGACAGAGCTTTGGGTTCTTTTTTCTGCTGATATAGTATTTAGCCACTCGAAATTGGTAGATATAAATTTTTTCCTTGTGAACTTTTGTAACTACATTTTCAACCTCACGTTAGCTGATGACTTCAATACTGTTTTCTACTTCTGTTAGGTTTTCTATACAGTTTTGCTCACTTGTGTTTTAATTCTTAGTTGAAACTGTCGACTTGTATTGTTTATAGAAAGCATGAATCAGTTGCAAGTATATGAAATCTGATGATATTCCATCCTTTGCTTTGTTCTACATCTATTTATTTACTAGTATATGTTTTGCTTAGAAGGTCTTTGCCTTTCTAGTCTTATGGGTAGGCATTTGCAACACCAGGACCCTGACCTTTGTTGTTTTCCCCAATTTTCTTTGATTTTTCTATCACCTGCTTGGTGTGATGTGAAATTTTAGAAAGAATTTGAAGGTCTTTGCGTTCATTATCCTTTGGATACGTTTTTCATTTACTCTCTAGCATTACATGAACTGATTTTAAGGTATACTGTTTTTGCTGCTAAGGGATGGTTTTTCTCAGTCTAACCACTATGCTGTTTTCTGTCAGGAGAGTCCAAGTTAAGTTTGGTCCTCTGATTATCAAAGTAAATTTCATTTTCCTAGTACACAGCTAATAGATACAAGAAATGAGTCCTATAACTTTCACAATTTTAATGTGTTGTTGTCCAATCAATTCTGGCCCAAATTAAACACTGAAATGCTTATTGCTAATAAATGGTGTCTGGTACTTGTCAACTAGTCTGGTTTCTCTATTGAGCATTGCTGCTGAATGCTGATCTAACAGCTGCATACTCCTCCTACCTTCAAAATTTTAATTTTTCAGGTTGAGTCCAAAATAAATACTTCAACCCACTGATCCAATCATTTATTGTTGATGTTATTACTAATCTCACCACATTTCAGGAAAAGGATTTATATTTCAAAAATTATTTTCCTGAAAGGAAAAATGGGGGTATTGTAATTTTGAAGTTCTTTTTTGTCAGTTAAAGAAAAAAAAGAATGGTGCAGATAGCACGGAGCTATTGCTTAATATAACGCAAAGTCCATAGACTGAAGGCCCAAGGGCTCATATTTGCGGTGCTAAATTATCCAGATATCATTTACTTTTACTCTAAAAAGTAAAAACCACGTTTCCCAAAACCCTTCAGAGAAAGAAATTAAAACTAATCTGAAGTGCCAAACAATTGCACACTACAAAGCTCAATTAATCAATTGTGAAAAATACAACTCCATTAGCGACGAAGTTCTAAGTTCTAAGTTCTAAGTAAAGGGTTCATCTCTTTGTCCTTTTTTACTTACCGTTTTATCCATGCTACGTTAGACTTCAATTTCAACACTCATCCATCCATCCATATGCATGCTTATAATATATAATATTATATTATATGCTCTTTCTTATCATATTATAAATTCTTATAAATTAAATATTTAATTATTTGTTTTATATATTATGCTATGATTTATGATTTGCAGTTCAGCGCTTTTTTATTTTTATCATTCTCTGTGGGCTTCGTATATTTTTCACCATGTTAAATGTTAATGGGTAAGACGGATTGAGACCACCCAATTTTGGAAATCCCACCATCCCTTTATAGGTAAGAATCATAAATTTATATACTAAAAAAGATGGTACCATTCTCAATAGGGATGATGCTAATCCCATACACATGTTAACATGTCTTTCTCATAATTCACAAAATTATGTCCTTATGTGTTTCACCCTTACCTATCCAAATTTCAAAATGCTAACCTTAACTTCATTTATTTATTTTTTTTATTTTTTTGATAGGCCTTAACTTCATGTATTGATTTTACTAAAGATGGCCAAAAAATATAAAATTCTACCATGTATTGCTTGAATTTTGAAAATAAAAAATCTTTTAAACACTTGCCTTTGGCCTCCAAAAATAAAAAAATTGTAAACACAATTAATATATTTTCACCCCATCTTATATATCCTTTATTTCATAAAAAAAATCTTTTATGACATAAAATATTATACATTTTCTTTATGAAATATATTTTTTTCTTGAATAAAATACATATGTTGCATGTTGAAAATTTCAGTAAGAAGTTTCTTAAAATAATTTTTTTTATCTAAGATCAATAATATATACATCATTAATCAAAAATATTAAATGAGTTATTTTTTATTAATTATAAAAGAAATGTTAAATGAAATTTATTATAATAATTTAATGAGTAATTTTACATCTCAAAAAGCTTGAAAGATAAATCTTAAATAATATTAATGTGATTAATTTTTAAGAGGTCTCTTACAAAAGTTTGTTCTAAGTTAATCTCAAACCGGATTAAGATCCTCTTAAATCTACATGATATCAAATATAAGAAATATAAATATAATAATTTTATAATTCTCACTTATTAAATTAAACTTATAAATTATTGTAAATTTAACACACTCTTATATATGGAAATGAATTTAACTACTATATTTAGTTATTTACAGCTGATCACAACCCACAATCTCTCAAAGGAAATTATTGCCAACGGCTATGATCCGATCCTAATTAGTTGAATCAATTCCTATTCACCCTTGTGTCTTCAGTATATTCTATATATATTGTAGTACATTTTATAATTAATTGATTTTATACATTGTTATCTAATTAATTAGTCGGTATAATAAGTTTTTCTAATAAACCGAATCTTATTATTACGAAAGAGTATAAGAGATAGTCAAAAAAATAATACAGAAAAATTATGAAGGTTAGTTAAAGATGAATGTGGCCAAACCAACATAACAAAGAAAAGAGATAATAATATTATGATTATATTAAAAATCACAAACTAAAATCAGAATAAAAAAAATAAACCAAAAATTTCAACATCACTAAATCACTTAACCCGATTAATGGGCTAAGCTAAAAGTGAATGTAAAACTTAGAAACAATTGAAATGACTCAAGATGGAAACTAGTAGTTTCTAATCTCTGATAGTTGCGAACAAACATCAGCCATGACAGACTAAAAATAGCACTAGAAGAAGTCAAGCTCCCATTCTTCTCTCTCTCTAAAGAAAAAAAGAAGAAGAAGATTTTGATGGAAATTTAAAATTTCTAAACCTCTAAAATTTATTCAGTCTTTAAAAGTTTGAAGCCGTTTATAATATTTTTCAGAACTTTAATATCTAAATACTATATTAGACATTTGATTAATTTGATTTAAACTCAACGAAACTATTATTTTTTTTTTTGGGGTACAATATTGAATTAAACTCTTTGGTAAACTATTAATATTTTTATTTCTATGATATCCCCAAGATCCCAACCTTATTATTAAGATAACAAGCTAATTTTTAGAGTGGAAATAAGTTTGTTCTCTCAACAAATATCTTCTTTGAGGTCTTGAACCCAAATTCTTGTATTAACATCGTCATACCATCTATATCAATATGTCAACACCCTTATTGGTATATGTATTAACATCTGAGAATGTCTAAATTTAACATCAACTTTTAATAATTAAAAAGATTAGTTATATTATTTCTTAAAATAGAAGAATAAATATAGTATGAAGGGATTTATATAACAAATAATTATAATTTTTAAATATGAAAATAAATTCCCCATTAAAAAAGGCTAAGTAACTGCTACCAGACTTCTGAAATAAGAGTTTGCTTGTGTTGGTAGGCAAAAATGGCAAGTGTTTGGTATAAAATAGAGGACAACCACAAGCTGAGAAACTAATTAACTGATTCGCCTAGCTGTGTGGGATATGAATGAATTATCAATTATTAATTAATTATATGGAAAAAAATAATAAGGAATAAAAATAGATATATGCTTACAAGTGTTTGGCTGCCAAGCATAGCATGTTTTGCTAATTTCACATCCATCTCACCCTTACTCATCCACCAAACAAGTAATTACTTTAACTATTATTATTATTGTATTGTTTTTACTTTTACTAAATTTTAATTCCTCTTCACTGTCTAACTGATGTCCTATTGAAGACTGAAATCACAATTCTTCTACTGGATCATTTTCTAACACAAGCAAAATTTATGAAAAGAATGACATTTGATCATATTTTATCATGCAGAAGAAAAAAGGCATCGTTATGAAAATTAGAATAAAAGTGCAATTAAGCAAATAAACCTATTACCTATCCAATGATGGATGAACCTATTACAGTATTGATGGATGAACCTATTACCTATCCAATGACTACATACAAGGCCAGCTGTGATTGTATTGTTATACTGAAAGTGACAAAAATGGTACCAACACCTAAAATTGGACTCCCAACACAACAAACACTACACTCTACTAATAAGCATCATATCATATGTAAAACATTAATTCTTTCGAGCCATAAAAATTATCAAAATGAATTTTGTTGTTGTTGACAAAATCTTTTATATACACATTGATTATATTTATACTTAATTATAATAAAAATATAAATAAACTGTCTCTGTTAATTGTATTGGCTTTATTAGTAGTGAAAAAAATGATAAGAAAAGAAAGTGAAATGGAATGTAGAAAGAGAGGTGTTAGTGTGTAAAAGATTCCTTTGATATATGAGGTCCACCACCATTTCTCAATCAATCAACTCTCTTTTCTCTTCCACCTTCCCCAAAAACTCCTTCCTTCCTTTTTTGCTTTAACAACACTTGCAATAATTTACTATTAATTTTACAATTCCATAATTAATTTAATGACCCATGACATAAATTTTATTTTTATTTATTCATTAATTAATTTACAAAATTGGATTCTTTTTTTTTTTTTGTAACTATTCTCCTTCCTGCTTTTGCTCCTTCTACAACACAATGGTTTGATTTTGTGTATTTTGGGATAATTATTTGGAGAACGAACAACACATATGTCTCAGACACAGAGGTGACAAAGGAAAAGAAAGAGAGAGATATCAAATTCTACACTTTACCATTTAACCATCCAAGACCCAAATTATTACTTGGGTCGGATTCGGGTTTTTGGATTCCGCTGGTTCAACTGGTTTGGTGCTGCTCTCTGCGATCCTTCCTTCTTAATTTATCTTAACATAATTCATCATCATCTTCTCCCAGGTAAAAAACCTCTTTCATCGTTCTATCTCATTTCTGTTTGTTGATTTTTTTTCCTTTTTGTGTAGTGATTTCAGCGATTTAGAAACAATGTTCGTTGCATTTCGCGAATTTTGTCCTTTTTTTAATGCTCGTTTTCTTTCTCCCATTTTCTGTTCTCGTTGCAAATGATAATTCTGGGATGGAAAATGAGCAGAGTGGGGGTATAAATGTTTGAAAAATTCACGGTTAAAAGCATTGTCCTATGATGATTCATGTTGGCGCTTTTTTGATGCCGTCGTTTATCAGCAGATTAAGCAAATTTCATCTTTGTTTGTAGACCAAACCATTTTCTTATTTAGTGATTGGCTTGTCATTTTTTTGTTTCTTAAGCTGAAGTGGGGTTTCTGTTATTTTGTATTTTTCCATTATTAATAATTGTTTTAGAAAATTTGATCTTTGCAGTTTAGGTGTTCCCAAAATTTGGGGTCTGAATGGCTGGGATTGATGATAATGTTGCCCTTAGTGCTGCTGATTGGGGTCTTCCTAGCCCAAGCCCAAGGACTTTTTTTTCTAGATTGCTAGATGAAGACAATGTAACAAGACCAACCTTAGAACATTCTGGAAGTGGTAGAACAGGCGATCACTTTCCCGGAACTCACGAGCTCGACGAGACAGGGAAAGGAAACATGAAAGATAGAGCACAAGACGGTGGTGATTCTAGTGCCCAATTGACTGACACAAGTTTTCAGAACGAGCAGAAGTTGAATTCACGGGGTGGTCTTGTTGAAAGGATTGCTGCTAGAGCTGGATTTAATGCTCCAAGGTTGAATACAGAAAGCATTAGATTTACTGACCTTTCACTCAATTCTAAAATTCCATCTCCTTACTTGACTATACCGCCTGGTCTCAGTCCTACTACACTTTTAGATTCTCCGGTGTTCCTTGCGAATTCACTGGTGAGCTCTATATCTGCGAAATTGAGGATGCGCATTTATGTCGTCACTTGTTTATTTGTTTGTCGAATTTGTTATTTATTCTCTCAAATTGCTGTAGAAATTCTTTTATGTTTTGATGGCTACTACTTGATGTAGAATGCTGATGGATTTCTATGGCCTCCCATTCTCTGAAAGAAAAGGGCAGGAGGGATAATGGATGGGATATAGGATATGATTCTACGAGCATCCATTGCCATAACTCCCTGCGAAGCACAAAACATTATTGCTAATGTTGCACATGTCTGATACAATAAAAACATGACTGTATATTTAATCATTTTATGTATTTTGAACATTAATGAGGTTACGTCTTGTCATCTTCCATTTGAATAAGGATTTCAACAGGTGACATTGAGTATTCATGTCATCTTGTTTGATTTCCTCTTTTTGACCTTGATTATATATGTCACTTTGTCCGATTTCAACTTTTTGAACTTTCTTGCTTGTACTTTTTTCTCCACATTTCTAATCCCCAAATTTCATTAGTTGCATGCTATTTGGTTAATATGATAGCTCTTTTTTGATATCATTGTCTTGAACTATCCTCTAGAACAGGTCCAAAAAATGTCATATCTCATTGTGGACCTCTTTTCACTATACTTTTTTAACTGTTAGTGGTGCATCTGAACACAGCATATAATGATATCTAAACTGTGGTGGAATGTAGTTTTTAGAGTCCTAAGTTATCACTTTTCCTCATATCTAATTCTATCGAAATTGTTCTGCCTCCTAATGAGTTATGAATCTGTTTGATTTTAGGCACAACCATCTCCAACAACTGGAAAGTTCCCTTTCATCTCAAATGAAAACATACGGTGCTCAGATTTATCATCCAATGCTCTAGAAAAACCTAAAGATAATGGCTTTGTTGACATCTATGCATCAACATTTGCTTTCAAGCCTGCAACCGATTCAGGATCCTCTTTTTATCATGGTGCTGGGGGAAAAGTAAGCACATTCTGAAAATCCTTTTTTACCACTAGAGATTTTGGTACCTTTTGTGTTTTAAATTACTTTTCCAGTCAACGTGATAGATACTGCTATTAATGATTCAAGTTTGGATATCTTATGACGCACATAGTATGGGATTTGTAGTGAGCTGACAACTATGTCTAGGCGATGACGTACATCTCTTTATCTTTGTTTTGTTCATTGTATGTCTTCTGTTTGCAGTTAAATCCAGCTACACTTCCTCAACAATCCCTTCCTGGCGTTGAGGTTTCGGTTCAGTCAGAAAGTTCTTTTCAATCTCAAAGTGCTGGTGCAGTCAAATCTCAAGCTAAGAATGGATGTGGCTTCCATCTTCAGTCAGACTTTGTCGAATCGCCTCCTCAAAAAGATAATGGTCTAAAAATGTTCCCAGCTGATCATTCTAGACCACTTGAAGGGCAAGCAGATGAAGAAGCCGATCAAAGGGGCAATGGAGATTCAATGGTTGTTGGTGGCAGTGCCCCATCTGAAGATGGATATAACTGGAGAAAATATGGGCAAAAGCAAGTTAAGGGTAGCGAGTATCCGCGAAGCTACTACAAGTGTACAAATCCAAATTGTCAGGTCAAGAAGAAAGTAGAACGATCTCATGAGGGCCACATAACCGAGATCATCTATAAGGGAGCACACAACCATCCAAAACCTCCTCCAAGTCGCCGGTCAGGCGTAGTGTCTGTTAACACTCAAGCCGACATGCAAGTGGACAATCTTGAACATGTTGAACCACAGAATGGTGGTGATGGTGACCTAGGCTGGGCTAGTGTACAAAAGGCAAATATAGCTGGAGTTGCTAATTGGAAGCATGACAACCTTGAAGTAACATCATCTGCATCGGTTGGTGCTGAATACGGCAACCAGTCCACCAATTTGCAGAATCAAAATGGTACTCACATGGATTCGGGAGAGGCTGTGGACGCGTCATCTACTTTTTCCAACGAAGAGGAGGAGGATGATCAAGGCACTCATGGTAGTGTATCATTAGGTTATGATGGAGAAGGAGATGAATCAGAGTCTAAGAGAAGGTACTTGTCATTATTTTTCACTTTTAGTTTCTTTGTCTTTCTGTAATTTGAAAAAACAATATTTGTCTCAACATATTGCGATCAATGATTTTTTACTCCTCAGGAAACTGGAGTCATATGCAACAGAGTTGAGTGGAGCTACTAGGGCTATTCGCGAGCCTAGAGTTGTTGTACAGACCACCAGTGAAGTAGATATCCTTGATGATGGTTACCGATGGCGGAAATATGGGCAGAAAGTTGTCAAAGGAAATCCCAACCCAAGGTGACGATTCTCCTCTTGATGTGATCCGTGTACGCGCAGAAGTTATTGATATAAATGTATGTTACAGAGATAAATGTTGTTGCTTTGCTGCAGGAGTTACTACAAGTGCACCAATGCAGGCTGCACAGTGAGGAAGCACGTCGAGAGAGCATCACATGATCTGAAATATGTGATCACCACATATGAGGGTAAGCACAATCATGACGTTCCTGCTGCTCGTGCTAGTAGCCACGTCAATGCTAACGCTTCTAGCGCCATTCAGGGGCAAGCTTCTGGTGTTCTTCAGACCCATATTCATAGACCCGAACCATCCCAAGTTCACAATGGGATTGGAAGGTTTGAGAGGCATTCGCTTGGCTCATTCAACCTACCTGGGAGGCAACAACTAGGACCTTCTCACGGCTTCTCCTTTGGTATGAATCCACCTATGCTATCGAATCTTGCGATGTCAGGGTTAGGCCCTGCGCAAGCGAAGCTTCCCGTCATGCCGGTTCATCCATTCTTGGCTCAACAACAACACCCTAGGGGCGAAATGGGCTTTATGTTACCGAAGGGAGAGCCAAATGTGGAGGTTCCTAATGGCTCATCAGTATATCAAGAAATGATGAGTCGCATGCCTCTTGGACCTCATATGTAAGATTTAATTCGCCTATTCTTTCTTTAAAGAAAAACTAATGTTTACAACTTTATAACATACATATATACATGTGTAATGCCCAGGCATACATAGATGGACTTTATATTAGTCTGTCATTGTAATGTGTTACATTAATTCTTTGTCACATTTAAAAGGTATATGTGGTTTTTTCTACTAATTTATTGCATTCAAGGTGCCTCGTATCACTAGAATTAGATTTTATTATGAGAAAATAATTCTTATTCAGGCATGGTCTCATATTAATTATTTGACGCCTAAAAATATTTTGGTAGATAGAAATATATTTAATAGGTTTGAGTAGAAATGAAAAAAAAAAATTTGCTGGAACTATGATTTGCCAATTATTAAGCAACACAATCATGAGAAAGAGACAAAATACTTGAATCACAAAGAGCTTGAACTGATAAAATCATGCAAAAAGATTTGAATCCCATTCATCTTAGGTGAAGTGGTCCAGTCGCTCCACCTATTGCTAGTTGGTGAATGGTGGAGCCTCTAATAAACATAAACAATCTTGTACATTCTAATTCTAACCTCAAAACATATTATTTGCAAACTATTTTCCTACTGAGCAGTTGCCATGCCCTTTGCTGAGGCAGAATCACGCCTTAATTGGGCAACAATGGCAAATTAGGGTGGTCCATGTCTATAGAGAAGCAATAATTGTGTTGAATTTTTATCTTCTTGGGGTTGTTTCCCTCAAATAGATAGGGTTATTGAAATACTCCGTTAAAAAATTTAGGTAAAATTACTCTTTTGATCTTCAAAGTATTGTGGTAGGTTTATTTTCGTCCTCAAACTTTTTAAGTTGGTTCATTTTTGTCCTTTCTGTTACTATTCCGTTAATAGCGTTTTAAAAGTGACACTTTGGTTGGCCTGTTAATAAAATAATAATAATAATAAGGTGGGGATCCACTTACTCTAAGAGTAAGTCTTGAACACTTACTCCGCTTAATATCTCTTCACCTACATTGAATTTCACTAATCCAATTGTTGAATACATGATGCTATCATGATAATTGTATATATCAAATTTTAGAAAAAATCAACATCCCTAGGTATGTTATCTTGTAGGCGAGATATATTTTTGTTTTACAAAATTTTTTATTCACTAAATTAAATACATTGATGAAATATCAACAAGTTTTTCCACCTTCTTCCCCATTGACGAAATTCATTGTGGGTGAAGAAATATTAAGCAGAGTAAGTGTTCTAAGACTTACTCTTGGAGTAAGTGAATCCCTTCCCATATATTAATATATTTTTAATAAAATAATAATTTTTAATAAAAAAATAAAAAAAAAGAAACCCACCTTCTTCCCCACCACCACCGCACCATCTCAACACCGTCCTTCTCCAACCCCCACCCTCTTCCACCACTGGCAACCACCTATATCTACCGCCGACGAACCCAAAAATAGAATAAAAAAGTGAAGAGGTTCCAAAAATGAGTTTTCTTTATTTTTGATCTTTATGTTTCTACAATTGAAGATTTTGAATTTTGAAAAGAGTGAAAACTAATTTTATGAATGCAGGAAGGGGATGAGGAGCAATGCTGGTGGTGGGTGGTGCTTTTGAAAACTGAGGTAGTGGTGGTAGAGGGAGGCGATGCCGTAATGCTGGTGGAGGGAGGCATGACCTACTCTATTCCTTCGAAACCCACTTCTTCTCCCTCTAATGGTTGCCGTAGTGATGGTGGATTGAGTTAGAGGTTGGGGGTTGGGGAAGAAAGGGTTAACAGAGTGAAGAAGGGGTGGTGACGGTGGGAGAAGGAAGGTGTTGGGATGGTGTGGTGGTGATGGGGAAGATAGTGGGGGAAAAAGATGGATTTTTTTTTAAATTCTTTTTTATTAAAAATTATTATTTTATTTAAAATATATATTATTATCATTATTTTATTAACGAATCAACCAAATTGTGACATGTATCACTTTTTAAACACCATTAACGGAATAGTAACAGAAAGGATCAAAATGAACCAATCTGAAAACTTTGAGGAGCAACATAAATAAAAAAAATTTGAGGACGAAAATGAAGAACCTTGAAGACCAAAGAGTAATTTTGCCAAAAATCTAAATACAAAGCACTTGAAATTAAAGCAACTCTAATAACATAAACCAAAAAAGAGCGAACTTGTGTTCAAGTTTAAGCAACCGGAGATAGAGATGGTTTAACAAAAAAGTTTCGACTTGCCAGTTAAAATTTTTCTTGTTTTTTTGAGACACGTGCAAAGTTTTGCGTAACAAGTAACAAGCATAAAAGCAAGCAGCAGCTGGAAACAGATGCGCAGGGAGAAGTTTGGCGTCTACATTTTGTTTTTCGTTTTTAATAGAGGAACAAAACTAGGTAATAAAAATTAATCTTACACAATCCACAGGGATTTTAAATATTGCAAAAATGTGTTTACTGTAAATCAGTAACTAAGTAATAGAAGCAACTGCGTAATATACTCCCTGCATACTAGGCAAACTAAACTTGTTAATTACAGTACAACATTACTTTCTCAACTTTATAAAATAGTAGTAGTACATTTCATTTCAAATTATTCCAAGTTTGGACGAAGCTGGCAAGTGCTTTTGAGGAAGAGCCAAATTCTTTAACGGCCAACTGTTTCATCTTCAAACTCCTTTCTCTCAATTCCTTCCCTCTTTCTGAATCCGTTAACTCTCTCACCCTCTTCTCTACTTCTTCCCAACTCACAAACCCATCAGATTCCCTCTGCTCCACCGCCACCGCAACCTTCATATCCTCCACCATCACGTGTCTGTTCACGTGCTGCTCTGCATAAAGCGGCCATGCTATCATTGGCACCCCCGCTACCACCGCTTCCAGCACCGAGTTCCAGCCGCAGTGAGTCACGAACCCGCTCACGGAGTCGTGACCCAGCACCTCCACTTGCGGGACCCACGATTTCACCACCAGGCCACGATCTTTGGTTCGATCGATGAACCCAGTTGGTAATATGGAACCCAACTCAAATTGGGGTTCCTCAGTTGTAGAGTGAACCTGCTTCGTTTGTTCATCCGTTGCTGGCGTTTTGACGACCCATAAGAATCTTTGATTGCTTTTCTCTAAGCCTTGGGCGATTTCGTACAATTGGGAAACAGACAAGGTTCCTCGGCTTCCGAAACAGAGGAACAAGACGCTTCTGGTTGGTCGTGAATCCAGCCATTTCAAGCATTCTCTATTTCCTCCTGCATTTCATTTTCTTATCAAGTTATCAAAAACGTACTTCATTTATAGCTCGTGTAATTTTCAAAAAATAAAATAAAACGAAGATGACACAAATATAACGTGCAATTAACTCTATCTAACAATAGAGAAGATAAGAGAATGAGTGGTGACCTGATTGTTGAGGTTCGGCGACAAAGGGTCCAATGTAGTAAACAGGCGGAGCTGGTTTGGGATCCGGAAAGCAGAGACCCTCCGCAACCGCCTTAACCGCCTTCGGTTCAAGCTCCGGGAACGTGTTCACCAATATCCCCTTCGATTTCGGAAGATGCTCGCAGAAATACAGCATTTCCCAATATGCAGGGTCCTCCCTCACCAGCATCGGTTCCGGCATGTGCGTCGCCTTCAGCTTCGCGTTCCCCGGCACGTGCAGCTCCACTCCCGCCATATCCCTAAAGGACTCCTTACTCTGCTCGTGAATTTTGGGGAAATAAGCGAATAGCGCGAGAATCGCAGCGCCGGAGGTGAAGAAGTAGTAGACAGGGATTCCGATCGAAGAGGCATATTCCATCGCGGAGGTGCAGAAGAGGTCGATGACGAAGGCTTTGACAGCGGAGAATTCATTGATGCGGCGGAGGGCGGCGGCGACGTTGGGGGCGTTGGATCGGATGAAGTGGAAGGCCTTGGCGGCAAAGCTGATGGATTGGTCATGTGAGGGGAGGGGGAGGGGAGGGAGGCGGAGGAAGGAGATGGAAGGGTGGGAGGAGGAGATGCGGCGGATGTAGGCGTCGATGGAAGGGTGGTCGAGGAGGCCGGTGGTAAGGAGGATGGTGATGGAATAATTGTTAGAGCGTTGTGGTGATGGGAGGTGGAGAAGGTGTTTGGCGAGCTCCACCATAGACACAATGTGACCTATGCCTGGAGCTGCATAGAGCACTATGGTTTGCTGCTGCTGCATCTTCACCAGATAGATTGGAATGATATGATGGCAACACTAAAGTGAGTGAATTTTCTACATGCTCATGCTGCTGTAGAAAGACTGTATAAATCCAGAATGAAACGTGCTGCTGTTGTCGTTCTTGGCTCAACACCAATGATGGCTGCCTTGTGTCCTCCACGCCTTACATTTTGTTTTACTTTTTCTTATCTTATTTTTAGCACAGTACTATAACAACAATCCTACACTCAACTACTACAGTAATCTAAATTTTCTTGTTAAATTCTTCTACTCACTTAAATTTGACAATTGTCATCTATCTTTTAAAAATAAATACTCACTAAAAGATAGAAAATACTACCTCCAGTCCAAAATATCCTAGCCCCTTTTTACTTTAATCCATGTTATAAATCCCTACACATAAATTTAGAGAAATTTATTATGTTTTTTCAATTATTTAATGTTTTCAAAGTTAGACCACCAATAAAAAATGGTAAAATTTGAAATTTGTTAAGTTAAAACTAGACAAAAATAATTAATACTTCTAAAATCAATAATTTAACTATTTTTCTTAAATAGTGTGAAACATAACTAGAAGCTTATATTTTGGACTAGAGGTAATACTTGTCAAAATTAAGTGAGTAGAAAAATTTGTAAGAAAATTTAACACTTCTCCAACTAATATATTCTCCTTTCCAAATGTTGGATTAGACATTTTTTATGAAAAAAAGAAATCTAAATACAGAAATGAAATGTGGAAAAAATGAGTGCCCATAATTGATATATTATCTGGAAGAAAAATAATATGAAAGCAATCGGTAACTTCAGTTTAAACAACGTTTCTGTTTTCTTAGTTGCTATTCATTCAGTAGTCTTTTGTCACTTAATGGAGTTACTTTACAAGCTATAGTGTCCTAAATTATGCAAAAGAATCTCAGGTAATGATTGAAAGCTGTCGATTCTTGTGGTTGTAGGAAATATCTTTCTTTCTTTTTTTTTTCCTCCTTATCAAATAACCACATTTGTGGGACTAAAATATACATGCACTAATATAATATGATCTCGCTTTTGAAAGCAAGCAAGGAGCTTCTTGTGCTACAAACTCATTATTTCTCTCGTAAGGGAAACCCAAGATTTTACCCTCAACTTAATGCCCATTTTAAGAGATAGCTGAATTGTTTTCTGCCCTGTTTTGATAGGCTTCCTTCCGGTGGTTAATCTCTTTCCTGCAAATAAAAATAAAAAAATATATTTAAATATCAACCATAAAAACAAGTACATGAAAAGAATTAAGAAACCAGAATAATTTGTCTCCAGTTGTTCCAAGAAATTATCCTCAGAAGGTAGATGATGAGATCAAAAGTTAGAAGGCTGTAACAGCTTTTAAGCAAGTAAAAATGTTCCTTACATAATCACATGCACACATGGATTGGAAATTGTGATTTCCTTTATTATAATACTATAACTACTAAGTACTAACAATAAGTGGCAGGGATTAAAGATGTATCGAAGATTTTCAGATGAAAAGGTTAGATATGTAGATATTAAAAAAAAAACACTTTGTTTGTTTAAAAGTCAGTCTTGACAGACAAAGCTGAAATGAGAAACCCAGATTCCTAGTTGGATACTGAAGAAGACATACAGTAGTTATAAATTAAGTATCAGATTCTAAGAAAAACCTGAGACAGTGCCATAGTGCCTCATAATGAAGAAGACCAACAATTCTTCGCTTCCTTTCTCTACTGCGATCACGTTTAACCACTGGTAATTGCTTAATGCCCTTGGCCTCCATTAAATCTTTGGCCATAGCCAAACTAGTATTTGGATAACAGGTTAAAAGTCCACGCTCTCGTCCACGATAGCTCATCCCTCGAGTACAAACAGAGGAAACAAGGCAGGCGTTTGCCTGTCAAGTATTTAATTTTAATTATGGTTAGAGGAGGTTGGCAAGGGAGAATAGACAGTAAAAGATTTTCAAGAATAAATTAATGACCACTCCATTTTAGCAGTATAACAGGAAGATCCAGCCATGAATTTCATTATTGTATTTTTGCAACAACATTTAAAATCCATTCATCAAAGCATTATAATCCACCGAGTGGATGTTTTACTCATCTAAAACATTCAAGTCTTTTTTAATTCCTTTTCCACGAATTCTAGAAGACAACTGCTTCTAAAACAATTTGCAAACTGATACATAACTCTAGAATATATATAGGGCGGTGGAATTCATTACATACATCGAGACGTCCTGAATCGCTCTGAGAATTGTCATCAGACTTCTCAGAAAGACACCTTCTGATGTCACCATATGTCAATATTCCATCTAGATAATCTTCTTCGTCAACTACCAGAACGCAATTCTCCTGGCTGTCATGCATCCATTTGATTGCATCTTCCAAGGTCACAGATGATGAAACCTTCAGATAATGTTTTGACATTGCTTGAGAAACCTGACAAGAGGAATAATGGCATAGACAAGGCAACAAAGTTAACATAGACGACAAGATTGGAAGTCAACATGCTCCTGCAAGTTAACAGCAAGGGAATTCGAAATAGCTTTTATCAACCTTGAGATTGTCCAGAAGCAGTTCGCTATCAATTGCTTCAAGATCAGCACCATTTCCAATAATACTGAGTTCTAAACCATTCCCTTCATTGGCTTGTCTCCAGTTATCCTCATCATTATCTTCAGCAGGTGAAATTGTAGAATATCCTCTTGCTGAATTTCTTGTATCATGTGTATCACTCTCCTTCACCTGGTTCGTTACTGAGGGAACCCATATGGCCAATCCAACAGCTCCCTGAGTGAAAGGTTCACAGTTACAATATATGAAAACAACAAACATTAACATATATCAATCTTAGTAATAAGATGAGCAAATAACAAGTTAGGGGAAATGGGAAACCTGTATATAAAACAAGGTTGAGGTTTAAGCCACGGGTTCTGGCTATTAAAAAATGCTACAGGCATTTCAATGCAAGATTAGTTGAAACAAAAGTACTCCCTTTGTTTCAAAATATCTGCCTTTTAAGATAATTGCATAAGGATTAAAAAAAGCTGTTAAATAGCCTCAATAAATAAACTGAATTTGACTAAATTATTCTTTTATTAAAAAACTCAAAATATTGCCTCTCCATTAATGTTCTCATTCCATTTTGTTGAAATTCCAATCAATCATTAAGTCGGGATAAAAACAACACTTAATTTTCCAAAAGGACAGACAAATTTAAGCAAAACAAAATTTCTAAAGCAACAGATGTTTTGAAGCAGAGATAGTTTGAAGAATTTATGAATTCAGAACTGCATCAAAATTTGATGTATTTCACACAGACACAAGTAGTGGAGAAATATCGTGCCCATGTCCAACCATGACAAGTTTAAGAAACATCCAAATCACATGAGAAAATATTGTACATTTTGTTTCAACATCAACAAAAGAAGCCATTGTAACAGAAAAACAATTTCACCAGCCAGCATAAAATATGATATATAGTAATTATCAATGAGAGAATGAAATCAAGTCAGAGCATGCCAGACATCTTCCATAATTCAGTTGAGGGAAAAGGTTGATATTTAATATTGATTCATTTTGTTAGTCATAACTTATAAGTATTAGCAGAACGTTGGAAAATTACAGATACTTCAAGTTGTGCATCCTTTTTTATAACAAAAAATTATTGAAGGATTACCATGAGAGGAAGCAGTATCCTATAATCTTTTGTCAGCTCAAACAGAAGTAGAACTGAAGTCAAAGGAACAGAACAAACAGATGCTAAAGTAGCAGCCATTCCAACCTGCAGACATTGAATTAACATGTAATTACATTTATATGAATTTACATCAACAAAAGCAGCACATACGACACAGTACAGTGACTACAGTCTGCTTACTAGTGCATATGCCGGAGGTTGGGCAACAGCAGCATTTCCAGGAATTGCTGAATTGATAACTTCCGCAGCAAAGCCTCCAAACACAGCACCAGCTGCAGCACCAATCATTAAACTCGGTGCATAAAGACCACCTACTAGTCCAGATCCCTTGCAAAGAGCTGTGGCAATAACCTTAGCACATACCAATTGAGTCAGAAGCCATTTTCCAGGAGCCGAAGCACTCTTTCCAGTACGTAGAATTTCTTCCACATTCGTGAAGCCCCAGTACAATATTCCAGGATATCTAAGAGCAATGATCCCAGCTCCTAAGCCACCTAGTGCAGGGCAGACCACATTGGGGAGGCCAAATTTCTCCTGAATAAGCTCAAACATTTTGCTGAACCAAGCAACCAAACGAGTCATGGCCACACTTACAACACCACATAGCATTCCCAATATAAGGTATAAAGGTAGCTCTGCACACACCATAATGAAATATCAGAGATCATATGGACATGTTAAGATTTCCTTTTATTGAAAAACAAAATGATGAGTCATGGTTAAGATTGTCTAAGGACATGAATCATAAATCATGGTTACTAAAATAACGAAACTAATCCCAGATTATCTAAAGATATGATAAGATATTTTAACATCTTCATATAGTCTAAGTGTCTAACATCATGATTCATGAACGCTGAGCATTTAACAAAATCACCAATACAATAAAAAGAAATTCAGCAAAAGAAGTAAAGTACTCCTTTTTCATCTGGGAAAAAAAGGACACACTGGTTTACTAGTAAAAACTAAAAAGACAATAAGAAGAATAAGAGAAAGAACACAAAATCAAACATGAAGACAAACCTAAAGGCATACATAATACACACAGTAAGCTAAAAGGATAGAGTACCAGCAGCAGATTTTAGATCATACTCAGGCACTGTAAAAGCTGAGTGAATTCCCTGTAAAACATTTGAGACAGTTGATGAGATAACAGAAGCCAATATAATCATGGCGGTTGTAAATGGAGGAGAGTTCTCGGCACGAAGAGGCCTCAGCACAGTTTCAATAGCGAAGAAACAACCAGCAACAGGTGCATTGAAGCCTGAAGAATGAAAAATTGGAAGCTAAAATAACCAATACCAAGTAAAACTAAGGGTAAGCCAGATAAAGAAAAATAAATCCATATTCTAAAACCAACAAAGATCAGCAAGGAAACACAAGACTGATGTAACACTACAGCAAAGCTATGTGCCACAAGATAGAAGAAAACTGTGACTCAATTTCCATACAGGACATACAATTTTTTATTTTTTATTTTCACATAAGTGAAGTTTAATCATATTTTCATATGATTAAACAGGAAATTGAATATTGAGACTATAGTGTGTTAAGACTTAAGCTATAATTTCTCCCAAACAAAAAAGTCTTCCTCTTTATGATGTAGGTATTTCCTTGGCCTCAGCATTCATCCAGACTCTAGAGGATTCTTCGTGAGATTTCCAAGGGATAGAAGCATCTTAGTTTGTTGATGTTTTAATTTTCTCTCAACATAGTTCCTCTAGGAGATATTCTAAACTTCCCAGATGTATCTTCTCTTTTTATCTATTTAGAAGTTTCTTCATTAAAAAATAAATAAATAAAACGAAGCAACTTGAAGTCTTGTGGAACTTGGAATTCTATGAAAATTAAAAACTGACAAATCACTAGACCATCGAAATTGTTAATTCTTTTTTCCCTGGAAAATTGGCAAATGAGGATACTGAGCTTGCATAAGCAAATACTCTTTCCTGTTAATAAGGATTTCTTCTCATCAGGGGTATTTCAATAATTTTCCTGTTTGGCCTAGTAGTGAAGTGTTTAGTTATTATGTGTTGCTTTTTCCTTTACTCTGTTGAAATTATTATGTGCGCTTTAATATTTTTGGTAGTGGCCGGTTATGTAACTTGGACCGGTAATGAAATAATTATGCTTTTACCAAGTGATGAAATGATCAGTTATCCAGTGTTATTTCAGAAAAGACCCATCCTTCAAGACATGTGATTTATCTCACTTTTGATGCCTAGATCTTCTTCTCCCTATCTCCAAACTGATGTACTATGGTTTCTTGAGAGTTAAATTGAATTTTGATGGCAATTGTTTATTCAGCCAGTTAATTTATATTTCCAATTCCACAATCTATCTTGTCTCAAATTCACCCTAATTCCTATCAAGCTCCAAAGTTTCACTTGATATGTACTGTTCATGACTGGAGAACACAACTTAGAGCAGCAATTTAGTTGGCTTAAATCATCATTGAAATGTTTCAAGCAGGTTTAAATGACAGGATATGAAATGAAAAAAGCATCCAAATGAATTTATAAAGTGACTTTGAAAAGATTGCCCAGCTACCTGAAGATATTCCAGCTGCTGCACCTGCAGCAACAAGCGCTATTTTTCTTTCTCTGTTGTTTTCCATCAACTGTGAGAATCCATTGGCACATGACTTTCCAATATCAACACTAGGACCTTCAGGACCCAATGAACAGCCAGTACCTAAAGTCACTGCAGCCTGGACAGCCTTTATTGTTGGAAAGATTCCTGCCAACAAATCAAAACCTTGTGTTTGAGGGGAACTGGCCTGCTTTATTTGGTCCAGAATTTCTAGTAAACCACACATCATGCCAACAATGACTCCTCCCGTGACAGGTATCAAAAGGATTCGATGCCATGTATCAGCCAATCTCTGAATACGAAGCCAAGCAGCACCCTCATTTGGAGTGCCAGCCCATACCCATTCGTGTATTAGATGCACCTAGATATGAGCACATTTAAGTATATATCAGATAAATCATTTTCACTTGTGGGTTTGTAAAGATGCTTGCCTACAAACAGAAGATGGTTTTGCAACCATGGCAGTATAATTTATAAATACCCAAGCAAGTTTTGAGGAGACATCATTGACAAAATTGAACAATAAAGAAAGAATTTCAGAGGTAAAGCAATAGAAGCAATAAGAGAGAATACAGCTATACAAAGACTTAAAAGATGACATAGTTCTAAAATATTAGTAGGAAAAAGAGAATTTCTGGTTTCATCAGACAGTTCTGTTAACAGTTTAGCAGAGAAGACAAATGCCAAAGCTCGAACATCTCATATTTATTATGGATATTTGGATATTCGGATGGGAAGACCACAGATAGGACACACATACACACATATATTACTAAAAAGCTAGCCGGCCAACAAACATGAGAGGAAACTAGTATGAGGATCAAAGCTAACAACAAGCCACAAAAGCAAAAGGATACATATCTAACAAGATGTCATTCTAGTAGGTTAAAGAATGCAGAAACTTATGCCTCCATCATATACAATTACGACACCAGACCAGATACTATAGTCCACAACATAAACTCGGGGCTACCTAATTCTAAAACCAGACCCACTTTCTAACAAGCAAGACAGTACTTACATCTAAGTTTCGATATTAACCAAATTCTTATGTACTTTGAGAGCACTACACCAGTCCAGTAAAAACGCTAACATACAAAAAACAACATGGCTGCATGTGCCATATGATTAAATTCAGACACTCATTGAATTATATACAATTCAAACAAGATCTGGATTGTTAAGAATATTACTGAACTTACCATTTCTCACATCATTAAATTATAGCTCTTTTTTTCCTGTCCATTGAGATTAATAGAAAGGATAAATACAGGGAAAAGAGGATAAGAAATCCTCAACAGCAAAAATTTGAATATAAGTTCACACATTTCACGCATGACAAACGCATCTTGGTTTTAGAATCTGAACATAGCAAGCAACTTAAAAAATGTTTTTAAAAACCAAAAAAGAAAGAAAATTGGCATACCCCTTTATTGAAAGCAGCGACAAAGAGGCCAGTGGTGAGGCCAATGAGGCAACCAACGAGAAGCAAGAACCATTCGGGAGGAGCAGTGTCGGCAAGGACATCAGCAGAGGAATCAAGATCCGAATTGGAGTGTGCATCGCGAAGATTGAGATTGTGATCACGATGATCTCTTCTATCTCTCTCTCCATCTTTGTCAAGGCGCTTGAAACTGTGGCGGTGACTCGACAACCTCAACAAATCTCTGAAACCTTTGTCATTGCCATTGACGACGAGGAGTTCCGATCCCTGAGCTTCCACATCGCGCTCCACATCTTCCGAAGAGCCTAGAAGACGACGCTGATCGCTCTCCGACATTGAAAACCCCTTCAGATTCCCTCGAAACCCATCCACCGAATGGCGTCAATTCCAAAACCCACCTCTCAAATGCTTTCAATTTCAAAACCCATTTCTTCTTTCTTTTTCTTATTTTGATGCAGATGGAACAACCAAAGGGTTGGATTGAATTGAAGCTTGATGAATGACGAATCTTCCAATAACGGATCTATCTCGTAGCGGTGTCACTATAATTGCATAATAATGTATCGTGTGGTAGTATGCAAAATAGAGTTAGGCGTGTTTCCAATTCCAGTTACTCGCTTTTTTCGGTCCAATCGAATCAAAGCAACACTCGCTATTGCTGCTTCTTTACTTCTCCGAACAACCTCTTCTTCTCCCTCCGATTTTTCTCTTTTTCACATAGGCATAGGCAATCCCAGAAAAAACTTTTGTCTCCGTGAAAATTAAATGCTCGTGTACTTGCCCCCCATACATATTTCTTTGTTCACTACATAAAGTATTTTTTTTTCCGTTTTTGACTAAACAAGACTTCTGCGCAACTTAATACTGATCGGAACATAAGTTCCGTATTTTCACTCGCCCGGAACATAAGTTCTGTTTTTGGGTCCAAAAAAATGGAGGATAACTTCGGTTTTTTCTAAATTTTGAATTTGTAAACGGCCCAGAACATATCGTCCGTATGAAACAGAACATATCGTCTGTATGAAACAGAACATAACGTCCGTATTATGACTTCACTTGTTTTACATAGAATAGAGCTCGAATTTCCTCAGTTCATTTCTTCTTCCACCCTTCCTGCACCACACTAGGTCCCCAAATTCTACACACTAAAGTTGTCACCATCTTTATATTTTCACACACTAAAGTTGTGAACATTGAAGAGAAGAAGGTATGTTACTTCTCTCTTTCACTATTATTTGGTCTTCTTTTGTTGACATACACGTTAGTTGCTATTTGTGAAATGCAGGAAAACAGATATTAGTGTCTGAATGTAACAGACACAATTGTCCGTTTATATCAGACAATAAAATTCGTTTAACACAAACACTAACACAAACACTAATATGCAAGTTTAGACAAAAATCAGACATTATGTTCTGTTTCATACGGACATTATCCTCCGTTTTTTGAACCAAAAAACGGAACTTAAGTTCCGGACAAGTGAAAATATCAGGGGTCTGTCAAAAACGAAACTTATGTTCCGGGCGAAGGTCAAAAACGGAAAAAAAAAATATTTTGTATGGTGAACAAAAAAGGGTGTGTGGTGGGCAAAGTACCAGTATCACTCCGGGTTTTTTTTTTCATGAAAAAAAACTAAAATAAGGTTAAGACCTAGAAAATATTTTTATTATTATTTTAATTTAATTGGAAATTCCTATTTTTAATCCTTATAAATTTTTAGCTCTCAGAGACGTTTGTTTCAAAGGTTTGAAAATTACATTTTCAGATATCTTATTTCAAGAAATACATTCTCAGACATTTTAAATAAATTGTTTGGTTCTTAATTTTTATTCCTAGAAATATTTTAAATAAATTTCAATAACATTTAAAATCTATTTGATTTAGAATAGATGTTACCTGTAATAATTATGAAAATATTTTTATTCCATATAATACTATTTATTTATTTTAATTATTTAATAAATAAAATAGTAAAAAATAACAAGAAGCTGAACAACAATGTAATTCAATTATAAAAGTTAAGTAAAAGAAAAAATATATACAATAAATTAAATACATAACATTAACAACTTATTTAGCTTTGAGAAATCAAAAATATTTTCAAACATCTTATTGGTAATATATATTTATAAAAATGTGTATTTTTGAGCATTTTATAAGAGAGTCTTCGGCATAAATTAATATCATTAGGAATACTTTTTGAATTTTTTTTTTAAAAAAAGTGGTGGTTACAAGTTATTAAATATAAAAAACTACTTATATTCTCATGGGAACATAACTTACCCACATTTCACCATAGGAATGGAGATTATGGAAAATACAAAGTAAAAATATTCTGGAAACTAAATGATGCTCGGGAATCATTTTTCAAATCTCGAAACAAACATGAGAATCTCTCATTCTCAACTATACATTCCCAAATATGTTTTTCTAAACCTTAAAACAAGCGTCCCCTTATAGTTATTACAAGTTTGTGTTTTTTTTCTCATCGAAACATTAAGACTCGAAATTAAATTTTTCTTTTAATCTTTGTAATTTAATTTGCTTTTATTTTATTTCCTGAATTTATTTTAGTTAACTATCAATTTGGTTCTCTAAAGATTATCTTGTCACCAATTTAGTCCCCAAAACAATTTTTTCACCAAATTAGTCCTCTAAAGATCATCTTTGTCATCAATTTGGTCCTCCAAAAAACTTTGTCAAGTCCTTCAAAGATTTAAAAGTATGCCAAATTAGTCCTTCAAAGATTTATATATCAAATTGGTCCATGATAAGGACTAATTTGATAGACTTTTAAATCTTTGGAGGACTAATTTGGTGACAAAATTCTTTGAAAGATCAAATTGGTGACAATATAATCTTTGGAGGACTAATTTGGTGACAAAATTTTTTGGAGGACCAAATTAATGACATGATAATATTTGGAGGATCAAATTGATAAAAAAACTTAATATCAAGAATTTAAAAAAAAATGTTTTAAAATAAGCCGAACTAAATTAAAATATAAAGACTAAAAAGTTATCAACTTTACATAAACTGAACATAAAAGTTTTAAATTAACTTTGATTGAAAGAAAAAAAATAGAAATTAAAAATTAATTTAAGAATTTATATACATAAAAGTATTAAATAAGAGCATTTGTTGTTACCAAAAAAATGAAAGTATTTGTTATTGTGAAAGTGTACATTGATCTTTGATTTTGAAAGCTTTGTTCATATTACTCTTTGATATTTTTTGCAGTTTAAATGAATTCCTCACTTTTTTGTTGTGTGTTGCATTATAATCCATGTACTTATAATTAACATAGTTAATTTTACTTTAGTTTCTAAAAATTTAAAAATGCTTCATATAGATCATTTGTTTGCTATGCAAAATTCAGTTTAGCCCACGATCTCAAGGGCTTGTTTGGTTAGAATAAGATAAGAATGGACAAGATAAGAAATTTGAATAAGAGCAGGATATGATAAGAATAAAATAAACTCTTATCATATAATGTTTGGTGTCTATCAAATAATAGACAAGATAAGATCGCAACATCACAATTATATTTTAGTAAAAACTTATTGTAATAAATATGGTTTTCAGTGTCCCAGTCATGTAGCTCAGTTGGTGAGTACATGGGGACATGAGTGTGTGGATACGGGGTTCGATCCCCAATTAATGTACTTTCCTATTAAACCAAAAAAAAAATATTGTTTTCAATATATTATAGTAAATATTATATTAGATATAAATAAATAATAAATCTAGACAACTTAATTATACTTAATTTTTTTAAAAAATTCATGTTCAAAATTATAAAAATAATATTATATATAATATACCCATAAAAGAATTAAGTCAAACTCTTTTGAATTATGCAGATAATATTATATTTTTTAAATAAATTACATAATAATCAATATAGTACTCATAAATTATAGTATGTCAAAAATAATTATATTTTAATTCTCTTTAGAATTTTGCTCTTTGATTTGTTCATGCAATTTTCTTTTAAAATTTCTCAAGCTATTTTTTTAAATACTTTTTATCCAATTTATCTTTCTTGACAATTTATCTCTAAATTTTCTCTATAATTAAAAAAAAAACAATGATTTTCTTCCTTTACACTTTAATTATTAATTTTTGCTTAATAGTTTACACTTTGAAATTTATCCGTATCAAATTTTTCATCTATTTAAATTTTAAAAATTGAAAGTTAAGATAGAATAAATATTATGAGTGAGGGTGAAATCGGAAAAAAGATTCCTTATCCTATCTTAGCTACTCTTATCCTACTTTTCCCTTAAGATAACTTTTGAACTATTGAGCAGATATAATAAGCTGGATAATATTATCATATCCTACTAGCACCCTACTAGCACGCTAAACTACAAGTAATAACATGACATGATGGTTTATCTTATCTTGTCCAACTTACCATGTACACCAAACGAGCCCTTAATATTTTTAATTGTAACACAATTGCATCACATACCATAATGTCATAAATCTATTTATACATGTAAGGCCCGCTAAGTTCATAGGAGGGACGATTCACATGGGAGGTCCCGTGTTCGAATTCTACATATGCCGAATTCCCGGGGTCCGCGTGAGTCACGAAGCGCGAACGAGATTAGTCTCATCCTAAAGATGAGAAAACTTGTAGTTATATCAAAAAATCTACTTGTATCGCTAAAAATTTTAAAAACTAATATTAACCGATCATACAAAATCAAACTAAATAATATATTTTCTTTATATATATATATATATATATATATTATTGTGATCTAACCTGACGAGTATGTAGGATGTGCAGAGTGGTCTCCTTGATCAGCGAAGGGCAATGTGATTGATTCCTAGGCTTGAGCTCTGGTGGCGGTGGTGTGCACCTGCAAGGACTCCGACGCTAAGTCAGTGTGTATTAGGGTTTTAGAATCTGATAGAATACTTACGTACCTTGCATGGTGCATTAATGATAGTACTTATAGAGTGAGGTAAGTGACCTAAATGCGGTCCGTATTGGGCCAAGATCTGTGCCTGGGCCCAAACCTCTTTACATGGGCCTTGATCATAGGTCGCGCCAAACTTACCGGGATGATACCGGAATAGGTGGTGACTGTTTAGTCCAGTATGTACGCATACACCCGGGATACCATTATTCAAGTCCACAATATAAATAAATAAATAAATATATATATATATATACACACCAAATGCACTTATTCATTACATAGATATACCTATATAGATATATTGAGAGAAGAATTTTTTTTCTTAAATATAAGAAATATAGTACTATTTTTAAGTGTATTAATTACTAACAAAAAATATTTGTCTGTGTATCTTTAATTAATTATGAGTAATATGACATTTATTAATTATCATCCAAGTGAATACATCAATTATAATTAAATTCAAATTTATCGCTTAATTAATTGAAAAAACATAATTTAATATGTTTTATTGGTTTGTGTAAATTTAGTCTCATATTTTTTATATGGGTTTTGTTAAATAATGTTCTTAGGACACCTTTTAAGATTGCTAGAATTAGAAATATAATCGTAAGTACACATTATTTCGTTATCGAAAATACAGAAAAAAACTATATATTTTAATACTTTTTTACTATATTTAATTTTTTAAATAATACCCTTAAAACGCTATATATCATTTTTATTTTTATACATATGACTCGAGGTAGTAATGTTTAACATGACATATAAACAAAAGTTAATCCAAAGTAAAAAGTTGTAATTATTTTTTTGGGAGATTCTAGGGAACCCCCTTCACAGATAGGGTAAATTTATCCCTCCATTCAAAAGCTTCCATGTCATATAAATTGTAAAATGAGATTTGTGTGATATGTTTTAATTTTTACTATTTGGTTCTTATTACAATTTTTATTTTTTATTTTTTCTTCCTCTCTAACCTCACTTAATTTACTGTAGTTAATTTTTTTTAGTTTTTTATTTTCAACTTCACTTTTTGACAACCTTAGTTTTGTTCCCGCCTCCTTCTCCCTCTTACCGCTGCCATCTTGCTCTTCTATTCCAGTGGCCATTTCCTTTTTTTTGGGCGACCCCTACTTAATGTATATAATGGTAACAAGATCGTCAAATTATCTTTTTTTCAACTTAATTGATGAATTTAATGCATGAAGTTCTGTAATTATTATATTTTCAATGACATGCATTGTTTTTTTGTTTCTTTTACAAATACTATATGAATACATTCTTCTCATTATTTCTTAGATCACTATGCATTTTCTATTATGTGTGTTTTTGCTTCTCCAACTTCAATGAATGTATTTAATTTCAATGAATGTATACAAATGATTGGTTCTTCCCACCTAAAATTGTTGCCATTTGTGCAATTAAACGCTTGGTTCTTTGCACGCTCCGTAACCACAGCCTACATGCTGCTCCGCCAGCACGCACCTCGATGACATCGACTCGATCTGCAGAGTATGGCCGGAGATCGCTGGATTCGCTGCCATTGGATCACAATCAGATGCCAAACTTCACTTCTGCAACTTCTCAGACAGCCGCCACGTTGGATCTCTTCACTGGATCAGCGACAAGACGGATCTTGGAATCTTCAAGGTGCGAGTCAACGCGATAACCGCTTCGGAGAAAAAAATGAGGTTGAAGAGGAAGGAGCACAGCAGGGGTGCCAGAAAAAATGGAAATAGCCACCAGAATAGAAAATCAAGACGACGACAGTAAGAGGGAGGAGGAGACTGGAACTAAACTAGGAAAATTAACTAAAGTAAATTAAGTGAGGTAGGAGTGAGATTAAAGAGGGAGAAAAAAAAAAAAGAAATTGTAATAAGGACTAGTTAGCAAAAATTAAACATATCACATAAATTTCATCTTATAACTTAAATAAGTTAGATGACATGGAAGTTTTTGAATGGAGGGGTGAATTACCCTCTCCACGAACAAGGTTCCCTAAAATCTCCCTTTTTTTCCTATTTAAGAAGTTGTAACTTTCATTAAATTTATATAAAGATTCAAGACTGCAATTAGTAATCAAAAGTTCTTATAATGGTTAATCAGACAGGCTAGTATTATTTGATTTGTTTTCAGAGAAATGCACAAACATTATGCATGTGTTTGGGATTCAATTGCATCAAACGAAATGAAGTATTTATGCTTCTTTAACGTTCTGCCTATTCGAAAGTCAAATTTAACTTTCTAATGAACCTAAAGTGAAGCTGAAACTGAATCCCAAACATACACTCATGTGCATCAAATTCAAGCCCATATGGTCAAAACAAACCTTATCACTCATGCATCATGTGTCTTCTAACTCACCAATTGTCTACTTAAAATTGTTTTATAGCATGTTTGTTTATACACTCATGTGCACCAAATTCAAGCTCATATGGTCAAAACAAACCTTATCACTCATGCATCATGCATCTTTTAACTCACCAATTATCTAGTTAAAATTGTTTAATAGCATGTTTGTTTATGCGTTTTTATCCGTGTTCGGTGTCTTGGAATTGAAAAACACATGTTCCAATGAAGACCGCGTGAGAGTGATTTTTTTTTTTTTGCTTTTGCATTGTTTTTGGGAAAAACGTATACACAAACATACTATTAATAAGAGATAAGAATATAATGTGAGGTATCTAATATCTTGAATTTATCACTCATTATAAAATATTATATTATGGATAATGATTAAACGATATTAATGTCAAACTTAATAAAATAGTAATATTTCTCACAGCTTTATATTATCAACAAAAAAAAAACTCTCATAAACGCACTTTTGCATATAAAAAAAATAACAAAAATTTTCAATTTTACCATTGAATTAGAAAAAGCTAGTAAAATTTTATATAATTCAAAAATTATTTTATATTTTTCCGAAATAATTAATTTATCTCACTGTATAATATGTTATTCAAAATATAAATAAATTTTTACCACTATAGTAGTTACTTACATATGTTTAAATCATGTGAATTTTGATTCAATGATAATGATATTAAAATTGATAAAATTAGTTATTAGTTATTATTATTGAAAAATTACGATAGACATAGGAAGTCTCACACCTGTTCTATACTACTTAGAAGGAAATTTCTAAATATAGTAATTTTTAATTCTTCTATTTCATGTTTTTACAAATTCTCTTATTTATTTATTAAAAAATATTTTAAATGGATTTTATAATTTTAAAATTGAAAACCTACTTAATTTTATACTTTATATGGTAATGATAATAAGAAGATAAGTAGAAAAGTTTTTAAAAAAATATAACATTACTCTTCTAAATAATATCTTTAGGATATTTATTAAGAATATAAATATGGTAATGTTTTATCGACATCAACAAAATTTATTGTTTTAAAAATTGAAAACTCATTTAATGATATTTTTTTTAATAAGTTAAAGTATTAAAGATTATGTAGTTATTGCATTTTAACAAAAGTCTTTTAGACATTGTTTAGCCAAACCCAATATAGAATGTCTCACCAAAGTATATAACACATCACAAATTCAAAAACATGCATCCAACTTATTGGTTTAATAACCGGAGAATGAAGTTTTGAATAATAAATTTTCAATTTGAACCATTGTAAACACACTTTATCTATAAAAAAATAAACTCAAAAACATACCTGCTCCAAAAAAAAATCTAAAAAACTAATATAAGCAACCATTAAAAATTTAAATACCTAAATGTCACTTCACTAAAAAAAGTTATGCTTGCTGATAGCAGGATAATACTAAGAGCATAAAATAAAGTCATATATTTACTCTTTTACTAAATAGTAGTAAAAGAAATTTGTAACTCACTCTTTTACCAAATTGTAGGAAAAAAATAGTAGTAAAATATCAATGGTTAAGAAAAATACTGGTTATTAATAAAAACACTAGTTAAGATATAGTAATAACTTCACTTTTTTGGTAAATAACTTCACCTTATTCAATATATTTAGAATTACTTTTAAAAAATGTGATGAAAAATGTGTTCTTCAATTTCAGTTTTATTAGAAAAAAGAAAAAAAAGAAGGAAAAAGAAAAAGAAAAGGGGAGCACTCAGCATCTGACCTTGGTAATAGTGGAGAAACGAGATGTTGCTGTGTGCTGAATTCAATTCAGTTTGATTGGTTTCCGTTCTTCTGATTCATTGATTCTGCAAATCGAATTGGTACCAATGTTCTAATCTCGTGTTCCTGACATAACGCTGCTTTCTTACTCTTTCTGCTGCCACCAACTCCGCCATCACTGCCACTGAATCCAATTCAATTTCCCCTTTTCCTCAATCAAAACCTAATTAGATCTCTTTCTTTGATGTTAACGAAAAATTGAGCTCATCAATCGTTTTTTTCATCAAAATCACCAACGATGCACCCTCGACAGCGCAGTCCCCGAGGGTTTTACGCCTCCGAGTATCGCCACCGCGACACTGGTTTCGGCAGAGGCTATCCTGTCCGCAGAGGAGGCGGCGGAGGCGGCCCCGGCTCCGGCGACGATATTTTCGTGGAAGCCGGGCGTCTTGCCGCCGAGTATTTGGTCTCGCAGGGGCTGCTGCCGCCGAATGTGTTGTCCTTGAAGTGGCAGAACCACAAGAAGGAGGTTCCGGTGGAGGGTGGCCGGACCTCCGCGCTTGCACGGCTGGGGAATGCCGTTGATGGAAGGAGGAAGTTGGCGTTTGAAGAGTTTGGGCAGAAAGGTAGGAGAAGGGGAAGTTTCAGCAGGAGCAACGGAATGGATTGGGATCGAGACTATAGAAGGAATGGCTCTTTGTCTGAGAGATATAGAGGCGCTTCGGACTCCAAGGATGATGATGATGCCGGTAATGATGCTACTGCTACTGCTGCTGCAGCTAGTGGTAGTGGTGTTGCACAGCAAGATGAGGTGCATAAACAGCAAGTTGATGATGTTTTGCAGAAACCGAATTCAAATGAATTTGTGCCGATAAGCGAGGAGGACGGTAATTTGGATGGCGTGATGGATAAGGATCGGGTGTCTGGTGAATTGATGGACTTGAAACCAAGTTCTTCTGGTGCAGGGAAGAAATTGTGTGATGTTGTTGATGCAGAGCTTGTCAACAGTTCTAGTGAATTGGAGAATGTTAGTACTGGAGTCAAGGAGGTGAAGGACGGTGGCGCAGGTAAGGATAGTGACGCTGGGAATGATGATAATGAGAAACTGAGTGTCTCAGAGAATTTGTCTGCACACTCTAGTGATCAGGAGAATAGTAGCTCTAGCAGGGTTGTCACCGATTTAGTTTCGCTTTGTAAATCTGTTGTGGTGCCTACCAGGACACGGTCTTCGGTGGCACGCAAGAATGCCAAGGCTCAGCCAGTGCAGAACAGTGGAGATGAGAGTACTTGTGATATTGGGGATCTTCAAGAACCCGAAGTTTTAACTGAAACTGAGCCAGTTAAAGACTCCTCAGGTGATTTGATACCTGATAAAACTTATGATTTAGTACATCTGGACTCGGACGATGCCAAGGTAGAAGATCCTGTCCATGTTGCTGAGGAGGAAGAGTTAGATACTGAATGTAAAGCTGAAGAAGTTCAATCTATCGGATCTCAATCTTGTCAAGAGGGAGTTTATGTGCATGATAACAACCAAGAGTCTAGTGCAATGCTACCAGAGTATGAAGGCTGCAGTTCCATGGTGGAGGAAAGGGGTGAAAAACGTGTTGCTGAAGCTGATGATGTGAGGGAGGATGCCAAAAGACTGAGAGAGTGGACGCCGTCCCTCGTCCCAAAGACTGAGGGGTACTTTCTGCATAACAACCCCATTGAAGTTAAAGAGAGCCCAGGGGAAGATGGAACTTCACATATTGACGAAAAACATGTTGCTGAAGCTGATCATGTGAGGGAGGATACCAAAAGACTAAGAGAGTGGACGCCGTCCCTTGTCCCAAAGACTGAGGGGTACTTTCTGCATAACAACCCCATTGAAGTTAAAGAGAGCCCAGGGGAAGATGAAACTTCACATATTGACGAAAAACGTGTTGCTGAAGTTGATGATGTGAGGGAGGATACCAAAAGACTGAGAGAGTGGATGCCATCCCTTGTTCCAAAGACTGAGGGGTACTTTCTGCATAACAACCCCATTGAAGTTAAAGAGAGCCCAGGGGAAGATGAAACTTCACATATCGACGAAGTGACTATGACTTCTGATCAAATGAGCCTAATGAGTAGTTCTCAGTTCACAGAAGGTGGAGATAGGCCATTCCTTCCATGTTCAGAGGAGAAAGCATCACTGCCGAGTTCGTTTAGAACTTGTGATCTTAATCTCATTGAAGCATCTGAAGTCCATGAAAATCGTGCTGATCATCCAGTTCTTATTTATTCCCCTCCTGTTTCTGAAACAAAGAAAGCTGTACCAGTGGATATAGATGTGTCCATGAATCGCGCTAGTGTTTCAGGAAAATTCAGTACTCATGGAACAAATGGCAAAGAGATTGAAGTTATTGATCTAGAAGACGATTGCATTCAAGAAGAAAAGTCCATTGACAATATTGATAGGAAGTATGCCTTTTGTTTTGTAAATATTTGTTTGTCTACATTTTTCCCATGTTTTATGTCAGCTTTGTTAAATGTATAAATCCTATGTCTCAGACTTTAGTTTTTGTGAGAACCTAACTGATCTAGTTTTCATTCTTTCTTCCAGCTACTTAGTAAAAATATCATCCAGAGCATATAGTTTTATAGAGTCATCATCTACTTTGCAGCTCTCATACTAACATATTGTCATTTCATGCAAATACACAGGACGGAGACTATGTTTCAGGGCCTTGAAGGGTTTTCCAACCATGCTCAAAATACTGCTGATATACATGATGTTCAGGATGGTTATGGGTTAATGATATCAGAGTTGCTTGGGACAGATTTTCCAAACTGCTCTTCGGTACCTGGTGACATTGATTCTGTGCACAATGAAATGGGTCTCCATAATGGAACGGTATGAATTCTAGCATGACATAATTTTGATTTTGGTACATGTCCTTTTAATAATACCTTTCCGGACTTGATGTTTACTGCATGTCTTTCTAATCTGCGATGAAATGGGCATTCCAACTTACTCAGCTGCATTTTCTTTGTCCTGATAAGATAACCATAATTGATGATTTTCACACAGTTTCATTCTTTTGTTTCAGGAAGCACTCGCTGAGGATGACTCCATATATATGTCGCTTGGAGAATTAAGTACGCCAGATTTTTATTAATGTTTTTTTTTTTAATTTGTTAAAAGTATTAGTGGTTTGAAAGTTCTGCATTTATGGGTGATTGAATAGGTTATCACACTAGTGCTTCAGTTGACTATTGAGTTGGTTCGGAGCCTATCCTCATTACTTATATTGTGCCACTAATAGATGTTTAGTTTTGCAAACTTCACGCTTTAGATGCCCCAGCCCAATCCCAGGCTGGAGGGGTTTGTGTTGAAATCCCACATCAACTTGGTTAAAGTAGTTTTTATAAGATTGGGGCAATCCTTTCCCTTAAGCTAGCATTTGAGTTGGGTTAGGTTCAATCCATTTCTTGTAATCGCCATAGCTGTTCTCTTAAACTATAGAATTGGAATATAAATAGCCTTTTCTCTAGTATAAATAACAATAAGATGCACACATCAGTGGACACTTAGGTGTTGAGGTGGTGGCATTAACCATAAACTTCTTTTCTTCGTTTGTACTCCTTCTAGTGGTCCTGCTGCTTGGCCGTGTCAGCCACACATTCCTAACATGTTTGGTTGTGCAATACTGCACTACAGCTTTTTTTTGTTTGAGGTCCATTTATCCTCCAATTGACCACACCATTCAGATTTCCTCTCCTCGACCAACCAGTCTACCTTACCTTGCCGTTGTCTACCTTGCCATGAACTGCGACAACGTACATCCCTGCACTGGAAGCTGGTGTGTGACACAATCTTCTGCACAATCAATCAGTTAGACCTAGTCAATTAGACTTTTTTGGTCCAGCCAATGCAGATAGCACACAGTTGCGGCTCTCAGATTGGCCATTTTCACTTTTTTCTGTGTTTGATTTCCTGTTTTCCACCCAGTGTTATAAGTGATTTTGATAGAAAGACTACAAGGGTCTCTAATAGCGAGAAGCCTTAGTAATCACACACACAATCCCAAAGGATTGGCCGCATAGAGCCTTTTAGAGGAATCTCTACTCGATATTATTAATATCTAAATTATATGATACAATTGTTTTCTAAGTTACTATATATAGACTCATAACCTAACTAACTTCCTATTTAAAGAATAGATCACATTATTACTTATTCAAATAATAAGTGATTCTAATAATAAATAATATTATTATCTATTCAAAGAATAGATAAGATTACTAATTATTCTTATCAATTCAAATAATTGATAAGATTATTATTTATTCTTATCTTTTCTAGAATGGATATGACACCCAGCCACTTTTTGCTGTATGATTTGTACTTTGTTTCTTGCCTATGACTTGTTACTCCATCATTCCTTTTGGCTTCGTCTGGAGTTGCATAATAACAATGATGACAGCTGCCACCTCCTTTTACAATAGGAAGGCATTTATTTACCTTTTTCCATCTGTGGTCTCTAGTTCACTTGTTATCATCATCAAGCTACTCTTTGATCCAATGTATTGTTGTGAACTGAAATGATTGCCCTGCATCCTAGACGGAGCAGCACTTGGTAGCTGGTTCGTTTTCCTTCTGCAGAGATAGAAGTGGCTATCGCAGTGTTTACACAGTTAAAGTTAGTCTTGTGGCCAAATTGATTTCCTCAAAACAAGGTTGGTTGCTCGTTGCTGCACATATGGGTTAGATTATGCCATTATGGTGACACATTCTAACCTCTGGGTAAAATTGACTCTGACCATGTCTTTCTCTTTATGGATCCTACGAGCCATTCTGCCACTGACTATGCTATAAAGGTTTCATAAATGTCTGTCTTCACGGTGAACTTGCTAGTTAGGTTTGTACGAAGAAAACATCATACAAAGGAGTAGATTAGTTTGCTGCCTGCATGATTCAATCTTTAGTTGAGAGCCTTTCCAGGCCCGATTTGAGAGATATAATTATTCAGCAGTTTGGAATGGTAATTTATGGTGAGGAGGATGTTCATTCCTTCCAGTGCCAGAGTATATGTTTGGCTGTACTGTCATCAGAGAAAATATGGAGTAGACATACTGGAGGAACTTATGATGACAAATTGCTGGCCTGGGCACACCCATTGATCCGGATTTTAAGTTTCTAATTCTACCTAACTAGGGAGGCTATTGCTAGACCCTAGTTGGTGTGGAAGACTTGTTGGGAATTTATTACATTATTGACTTTTGCAACCTTTATCTGATGTAATTATTGACCAGTACAATTTATTAAGGAATTATATGAAGTATTACACTGCAGATTCCTGTAATGGTTTTTCATTTGTTTCTGATGTACCTAAACTAAATTGCTTTTTGCATAGGCTTTTTACGGCCATGGGAGCAGCCACCATCGCAGGATTATCAGAAACACTTTTGATCTGTTGTCACTCCAATCCTTTGAGGAGACGATGAGTAGCAGTATGCTTCGTAGTAGTCAACACAGTCCTAAGTCACTAGCTTTATACAAAAGTGAAATGCTGTTTTTTTTTTTTTTTTTTATAAACCCATCTCCTACTTGGAACTATATGAGCTGAATCCTCCAACGTTCTGTAACTTTTTATTAATGTCTCTGCATCATTACTAGAATTATTAGAGGATGATTGTGTCATAAGATGCAGAATTGTAAAATATTCCACTGTACCAAATTTGCTTATGTACTTTGCCATTAGGAGGGAATATTTGACAAAATGGCTTTACATACATCCCAATGAGGGAACTCAGTCCATTGAAGTCCTGTGACTACGAATTTCTTGTCATTTAAAAAATGTTTATTCATGACAAGCAAGTGAGCAACTGCAACCCATGCATTGTAAATATGTAATTTCTCACATTGAGTTGTAATGTTTGCTGATACATAATTTCTTTATCTGTTAGATGGTCTCACCGCTATAAGATGGTTATGAAATTTGGTGCTTTGAGAATCAATGAATTGAAATAAATTGTTAAACCATCAGTGGTTCTAATTCTGTTTTGTTTTGAAGCTTTCTCCTTGTAACCCGTATTAAAATCTTTCAACAGCCGCTGGTTGACAAGCAACTGCCAGTCATGCATTGTAAATAGTATGTAATTTCTTGCATTGAGTTGTAAGGTTTGCTGATACATCATTTTTGTGTATCTGTTGGATGGTGTCACCGATATAAGATGGCTGTGAAATTTGGCCTAGTGTTTTGCAAATCAATGTCCAAATAAATTGTTTAACCTTCATTGGTTTTAATTCTCTTTTGTTTATAAGTTTTCTCCTTGGTCAACCAGCGTGTTGAGATCTTTGTAGAAGAGTTATGATTTTTATACAAGTATTATTCATCAATATAATTTACAATGCATTAAAAAAAAACATAATTATTGGTTTTTGTTAAATGAGCTGTGGATTGTATTGATGAATTGTAGTTATATAAAAAAAACATTTTCCTTTGTAGAAATTGCAGAAAATAGAAATGATTACCATGTAACTGTAAGGATGCGATATTGTAACAGCGATGCAGCACAGGAGTTTTGGGGTGGACTATTTGCCACCACACAGTTATTTATTTATTTTCAATTTTGCTCTTTTACCGAAAATTAGTTTTCGGGCGAAACCGGATAATAATATTTGGTTAAGGTTTACGCACACCACATCAATTTAAAGTTTGGTTCAATTCAAATTATAAAATTTGGTTCCACCCGGATTTTAAAATTTGGTTCCACTCGAATTTTAAAATTTAGTTCAAATCGGATTATCAAATTCTGTTACAACACAATCCGTGTTCCAAAAGTCCACGGATTTAATGAACATTGAAATGTATAAATAATATGGAAATAACATAAAGAAAAACATATTTTATATATTTAATGCCAGAAAGATAACAAAACACCAATTTGACGTGGTTTGATCTTGAGAGTGACTATGGTGTGAATTTGAATGTATTGTTATAAAATGAACCTGCAAGCACTTTTATTAGTTTAACTCCCAACCGGAAAATAAAATCTGGATTCATCCAGATAATAATTTTCGGTTGGTACCAAATATTAATATCCGGTTTGGTTAGACAAGAATTGCATTGGCTTATATTCAAACCAACTAGAAACTCATATCTGAATATGTTCGAAAATTATTATTCGGTTTCGCTTAGAAATTAATTTTTAGTTTTGCCTGGAAATTAATTTTCGGTAGGAAGACAAAATTAAAAAAAAAAAATTGCATGTGACAGTTTAAAAATTGTGTGATGACAATAATGCTATCCGGAGTTTTGCCATGTCTTGGGGCTTGACCTCGATGGAGATGGAAGTAAGCTTATACCGCCCTATTTCGTTCATTTTTTTTTTTTTGCCATAAACAAAAATATTTTTAACATCTTTTTTTAATAGAAATCTAATATGATCAATATTCATATCTGAGGTTGAAAATGAATATTTATTTTTATATATGAATTATGGTATCCAATATAACAGAAAACCATTATTTAGATTGCATTCTTCTTGAATAAATTAAATAGGTAAGCACCTGTGCAATACTGAGTGTATTTAAATTAGTTACGATTAATTATGAAATAAGTTGTGAAGCTATGACAAATGATTTTAAAAATAAAGAACTAAAAATTTTTTCTTTTGTCAAAAGAATAATTAAAAGTTTTTGTAAGTACAAAATACAATTATCGATCATTCGTTAAAGTAAAAACTAATCCAAACACACATGCTTGTTGCATAAAAGTTTATTCATAATTGATAACTTTTATTTTATGAAACTAAATACTAATAATGTTCAAAAGAGTTTATAGGAAAATAGAAGTTATTTTTATTTGTTTGAATAATTTATTTATAAACTCAAGGGATTAGTCGAATGGAACAAAATATGGTTTTACATTTTACGAGTCACAAGTTCGGGTCCTTACTTGTCACTACTAAGGCATCACCCCTCACCCTAATTTTTTAATAAAAAAAGGAAATGATTTATTTATAAATCTTTGTAAATTTCCCCTAAGGCCTTAACCTTATTTGGTAGAAGCAATCACTAGTAGTATAAGGTATAACGACTCAAGCTATGGTTTGGTATGTGGACCGACTCGCAGAATAATAGGTTATGCAGATGTATGTCAACAAAATTCAGCTCCAATTAAATTGTGCGACTCGCAGATCAAAACCATTTATCTATAATAAATGGACAAAATCCATGTTACGAGGGTATTTGTTTAAGTATAAACTAGTGTTATGTACCTGGGCATAGCACGAGTTTATAGTTATAATTTTTTTAATTATTGAAAGCATAATGTAATAAAATTATTTGATTAAATTATCATTAATAAAAGATAGTTTTGATCATTTGTTTAGTATCCCAACCCTTGCAATGTTCCTCTAGGGGCATTGATGTTTTTCTTGTGGGTAAATTCATTTTTTTAAATATTAATATTATATAATATAGTCTTAAATTTTAGAAATTTTAAACTTTTGAACTATTTTATGTGTACTTTGAAAAATGATAAAAAAAATTATTAGGGACAAAAATTTAAATTTAAATTAAGTTGAACAAAAATAAAAAAATTAAAAAATTGGAGGAGCTAAAACTAAAGAGTTCCAATAATTTATGGGACTAAAAATATATTAAAACGTTACTTGTATTATTTATATAGATTTATAGAAATATCTCCATTCCAAGATATTTTTTAAAAAAACGATCAATATTAACAATACACAAAATTGAGTATTAGGGACATAAAAATGCAATTTCAAATAAATAAATAAAACACAAAAAATAATATTATAGAAACCAGTCAAAAGAAACCTTCCTGGTATAGAGCCTTCCTGATATAACACCTACCATTAAGTCAAATGACATAAATAGCCCCGATCTCATTCTAATAATTCTAACATAGTAGGGATAAATAAGTATTTCAATTAGGTGAATAGTATTTCAATGATTACAATCTAATCTTACCAAATTATATAGATTTACATAAAATATGCTTTGTTTATTAAAAAATGTATGTCAATGAAAACAATTGCAAAAGATAACCACCCAATTTTATCACGTGTATGTGTATATAACTACGAACTTGCAGTACAGCAAGTTCAAGAATAGATAGAGGGCATGTTTGTTTTAAATTTTTTTTTTTTGTGAAAATCACTTTTAATTAAAATTAAAAATTTATTTTTATTAAATGACTTAGATTTTTATACACTTAATAATCTTAATTATTAATATATTTTTTTCAGTTTGTACGTTTTTCACTTCTTATTTCATTAAAATTTAAACTAAAAATAGAAAGTAGATAGAGTGAAAATGAATAGAAAGTATATGAGAAAGAAATATTAAGTAGTCAAATTGAATGACTCGTAAGATTGATAAAAAAAAAGTTTGATGTGCTATAAAATATGGGAGAGAAAATTATTAATTAGTCAAATAAGTTATCAAACATTAAGTAGTCAACCACAATAAATAATATGAATTGATATGAGAGAAAATATTGAATAGTTAAATCACAGTATTAATACAATTGATAAGAGAATATATTGAATGTATGTTTGGAAATCAGTTGCAACTCAGTTCAACCCCAATTTATGTGCATTGGAAAGTCAAATGTAGTGTTACAAGGTGACAAATGTAAAAGAAAGGAAGGAGCTCCTTTTCGGTTTCAGTTTGCAAAACTGAAATACAAACACGTTGTGGGTAGTCAATGGAAGTGTTAATGCAATTTATATGAGAATTAGAAATTGAAAAATGTAAATTGGTAACTCTAGTATGATATGCAGAGATAAAGTGGTTATGTTTATTCAAAAAGATGATCACAATGCTATTATTTAAGATTGACATAGTAAAAGTCCATACTGTGAACTAAGTTAGTCATGTACAATCTATGTGTATTTAGTTTTCTAACAAGTAAAATTTGGATCGGTTGAATAGTAGTATTACTATATCACAAAGTTACTCTCACCAAGTATACTATCATATATAAATGACTAAGTATCATATTATTTAATAAGACAACTCAATAAGATAAAAACAATAATTTTTTTACAATGTCATCATTAACTATCACTATATAGTGTTTGAATTTTGTAAATAGAAAAGGTGAACAATATACCCAATCGTTACTTATAATAGCTATCATTACTTAAGAATGAAAAGGACATGAATAATATAACAACTTTATTGGATTTTATTGTAATGAAATTATTTTTGAAAAGTTAGTTTTTGGTCACATGTGAATTGGTAATTTGTGAATTAGGTTGAAATTCAACTAAAATTTAAAAAGACAATAGAATCTCTTACCTGACTAAAATCGGAGCAATAACGTGTTGATCCAGATTCCAGAGGAAGAAAAGCAAGTAGAAAATCACATTCACATCCCCACTTTGTTGTAGCTGCAACCTACGGTATCATTTTATTTTCAATTCCCCACCATTAGTAAGCTTTATTAGCATAATTAAGTTTTATTTCAAATTATTTTATTCATCACAAAAAGTTTCGTTGATCAATATCATAAATTTTTCTAATATAATTAAGTTCATTATTTTTTATTATGTTTTAAAAATAATATTTTTTATTATACTTCTTAGTTACGTAAGGCTTCCCTTGGTTCCACTAAAAAAATTCAACTTCCCAGTCTCATAATTAATTACACTAAATTTCAAATTCAAACCATAAATATACCCCTATTTTTATTCAATCACTCTTTTCCTCTCCAAATAGATGTTTCTTACTTATCTCTTCTCACTTCTCATTCCCTTCTACCAAAATCAAAGAAGAAATAACCCTCTTCTTCATATCACCCTCTTCTCTATAGTAAAAAACCCAAATCTCTCTCTTCTCTATCTCACCCTCTTCTCTTTAACCAAAACAAAAAAATAACTCTAAATCTTATTCACCCTTTCATCCCTCTAGGCCCGGATCTATACATTCTGGGGCCTCAGGCGAAATTAAGACGAAGACTTATTTATATATAACATGTTACTTTTTATTTTATGTCTTTAATCTTTTTAAAATCTAAAATTATTTATGAAAGTTTTATAATTAATCAAATATCAATATATAACATGACTAATACATTATTTATATACATTGTAAAATATATAGTTAATCTCATATACGGCTTAATTAATTTAAATTATGTATAAATGTTTTTTTAGGGTTATTAATGTTTTAATTTGCAAAATTATGCATTTAAAAAAGAATCTACTATTTTTATATAATTTAATATTCTAATAAAAATAAATTTTACTTGTTCAATATTTTTTTAATAAAGTATTATTGTGTTGATAAAAATTATATAAACATCCTATACTGCTGTTGTTCCAAGGGCTTTAGCAAATGTATTCTTGTTGTTTAGGGGGAATGTTCCTGTCGAAAAAAGTGAAAATTTTGGGGTTTTAATTTGGTTGGCAGTCATATGGTCTATTTGGTTGCAATGTAATTACCCAAATATTTAAGTAGGAGTTTTTATCAGTTTCAAAGATATTTGATTTGGTGCAGTACAAATCTTGAAAATGAGTTATGGCTAAAGGAGATTTTTGTTTACTATTATCTTTTTGGTGTCTTGATCCATTATCTTTTCTTCTCTATTGATTAAATTTTCTGTAAATATGAGTACTCTCAGTACTCTTGATTATTAAAAATAATTATTTGACTTATAAAAAAATATTACATTAATAAATTATTTTTTAATTGTAATATTAAATAAAAATATTTTTTGGGGCCTTATTAAGTAGGGGCTCTAGGCGGTAGCCTCTCTTGTCTAAAGCAAGATCCGGCCCTGCATCCCTCTAACTCTCTAGATCATCAGTTTTTGGATGATATTTGACGGGAATCAAGAAGGGTGAAGATAGAGCTTGGAAAAAAGTCTAAAATTGAGTTACCGAGCGAGATCTAAACAAAAAATAGCGACTTGAAAGACTCAGAAGCCGTGCATGTTTGTGGAGTTATGGTTTGAGTGTTTGGCCTCTTAGGTTAGCTTGAAAGCTTTATACAAGCATGACTTGTTTTCTTTTTTATTTTTTGGAATGATATTATTAGAGTGTTGGCAGGGAATTCAAATCCGAATCTCGCAGGGCTCTTCTTTTCTTTTTTATATTATCAAACAATGTTAGTGTTGAAAGAGAGACGACTCCGGTGTTGTAATGACTACTAGAAGGTAACCCGCGCAATCTGCGGATTCATTAACATCTAACTTTTGTTAATGAAAGAAGTGAATAATTTATATGAATAAATTTGTAATTTATGTAAAATAGTTTAAAACAAAAAATATAGTAAAAACCTTAGGAATGAAAAATAAAATCTTTTATCATTATTTAGAAAACAAATTTTTTGCACTAAAAAACAAAAGTAATTATAATCAATTTTCATGAATTGAGCCGAAAAAGAAAATAATTCTAGGTAAACATATTTTTTTATAAATTTTTAGATATTATTTTCAAAATTTCATTAAATTAAAATAAGATGGATGGAGAAATATGAAAAAACACATATGAATGTATCATAGTAAGAATATGAAAATTAAAATATTACCTTTTTATCTAACAAAATAATTGTTAAATAGATAGGTTGTTGATTATTTTTTTCGAATGAAGACATTTCATAAACATCTATTGTGTATTGAGATCTTGGAGGTTAGTAACAGTATTCCATGTTAATTTATTTTGACTTTAATTAAAAGTTTTTTTAAGAATATAAAATATAGAGATAGTAATTTGTAAAAAGGTTTTTCTGCAATATTATAAATAAATTATAAATTAAAATTCTAAATGTTAAGTAATTTTAAAATTAGTATATTAACTTATAAAATGTTTAATTTTAACGATTAAAAATTTTAATTAGTTTTTTTTACATTTTCAAAAAAATGTTATATAATTTGGCTGATTAAATTTTATTGTTTAAAATAAATTATTTATAGATTATTAAATTTAAATCTTTATTTATGAAATATGTGAATAATTTATGTAAATAAACTTACAATTCATGTAAAAATAGATTGAAAATAAAATTGTAGTAAAAACCTAATGAATAAAAAAATATTTATCATCATTTGAAGAATATTTATTTTCATAAAAATATTAATTAAAATTAATTTTCATGAATTGACCCGAAGAAGAAAATAATTTAAGGTAAATATAAAAAGTGTTTTGATTTTATATATAATTTTAAAAAGTATACGATATTAAATTATAAGAAGGATGGAGAAATATAGAGAAAAAACGTAAATGAGTATGTGATAGTAATATTTTTTTAAAATTAAAATGATATTTTTGATCTAGGAAATTATTTCTAAAGTGATAGGTTATTGATTATTTTTTTAAATAAGTATATTCTACCGTCAAACAACTCGTTCAAACATTGATATCATCTTGTTGTGTGTTGAGGTATTCAATGTTGTAATATTCCATGCTAATTTATTTTTTATTGATACTCTAATTTTCTTAAAAATATAGAATTCATAGAAATAGTAATAACTTATAACAAATTTTCAATGATATTTTAAACATACTGTAAACTAAACTACTAAATGCTACGCAATTTAAAAATTAGTATATATTAAAATATATGTTTAATTTTAACCATTAAAAATTTAAAATTCTTTTTTTTATAATTTGGTTAATTATTATTAAAACCAAATGGTTATTAAGATAATTTATTTTGTTGATTTATTTCTTTTATGTTAATTGAGACTTAAACCCAATTAAATAATTACAAGATTATGGTTTTAGGAGATTCATTGTAGTGAGAGAATGATTGTAGTGGTTCTTGAGTTTGGTTGTGCCAAATAGATTGAAATGCTTATGTGGCAAAATAGTGTTATATTACAAGACTGATGTGCAATAATCTATCATTAGGCTCTCTTTTAATATATTATACAGATATAGATTGCCGCAACACCATTTTGTAACTGCGTTCAATATTAAGGGGGGGTGTATTGGTTTGGAATTTTAAAAGACTTTTTTAACTGAAAAAAGTCTGTAGATTTTAAAAAACTTTATAGGATTTTCATGACTTTTAAGAATTCTGCAAGAATTTCAAGAATTTTGAAGTCAGGATTTTAATGGATTTGTATCATAGACTCTGCGAGACTTTGTGGACTCTATTGGACTTTATATACTATGCAAGACTTCGTGAAGTTGTTACATATGATAAGAATTCAATATTCTTTTGCATACATTCAAATTTAAAAAAAAAGATAAAACACACAAAAATCATTTAAAAAAAGTCGGGATAAATAAAAGTAAAACTAATATTGTTAGTTAATTCACCATAATATTATGTCCTCATAAATAACGTTTGTCCACATATTCATAGCTATACTAGTGCTGCAAGCATTACCGTCTTGTTGTTCTTGCTCTTGGGTTTGAATAATAGACTCAATATTATAGTCTTCATTAACCGGTAATTTTGAAGATGAAGACTCCTCTACTGAACATCAGAATGACATTCTTTCCGAAGAAAGTTATGTAGTTCTACACATGCTAATACAAGTTCTGCACACGCTAATACAAGTTCAAGCCATATATGTGGTTATACCTATCAACTAGCAATTATACCCGTGCTTTGCACGGATTGTCATCCAATACTTTATTTATTTATTTATTATTATTATTATTATTATTTTGATATTCTTCTACTATTTTATTTTAATTTTAAGATTTTTTTTAAAAGTAAAATCTACAAGCCTATTAAAATTTAAAATAGATTTCAATAATAATAAAAAAAAAGATATAATCAAATTGCATATTTTTTAAAAAAATTTAGTAGCTGATCTCATAAAGCAAATTGAGACGTTTCATATTACCTATAAATATGAAATCATTGAAAATTAAAATGAGAGGTTATGAATTTAAATCAACTAGAAATAAAGGGAATGTAACATTTTTATAAATTATTATAATAATTTGAATAAAATCTATAAAATGCATATTTAATGTTTATTATTATTAATAAGTAAAAACAATCAGAAGCTTAAACGATTTTATTATTAATAAGGATTTTTAAACAACAATAAAGTTGATTATTTAAACATTTTAGTGATCTATTACCACCCCAATATATTTATTGTTTCTCATATTTTATAATTTTAATTATATTTATATTTATACCTTAATTTCTTCAGCTAAAAAATAATTTTAAATAAGTGACAATAGATATATTGGAATAACAATAATCTCACTCCATATTAAAATAATTAATAAAATAAGATGGATTTATTTACACTATATCAATTCCATTTAATAATATAAAACATGTCTTGCGAAAAAAAGTATTAAAAGAAGACGTAATCTAGTAAAATTTTAAGTCATATTTTTTTTGTCTATCATCTATCTAAATAAAAAAAAATTGTAAAATGGGAGTTGTTTAAGGGAATTCAAATTGTATATTGTTAAAGGTTAAAATTATTTCTCATATTATATGTTCAAATAAGATGAGCATTCAAGCCTTCAACATCAGCGGTAGGTAGCACCAAACCACACATTTTTTATTAGTATTGTAATAATATTGAAACACAAAAAATAATATTTTTCTACCTTAAAAGTTGATTTTAACCCAAACATGTATATAAGAACTTAAAAAGAGAACGTGTTTGATATAATTTTATTTTTTTTAGCGTATATAATCTACCTTTAAGTGAAAAGTTATTTCTTCAAAAGTTATTTTAGAGCTTTTCTTTCTTAAAAAGCCTTTTATAAGTAAAAAAAAGAAATTAAATAAGAGATGTAAAAGCAAAAGTATCTTGCTCATCTATTTCATTGATAAAAGGAAGATAAGACAAAATAAACAAATAAATAAACTTGACCAAACATACACTGAGTAGGGTAAGTGTAATTAGATACTTGAACCATATGATCAATAATATATACATATTATTTTTTATATTTTAAAAATAATATTTCATATGTATGAAGAATAAATACATGTTTTTTCAAAAGTCAATAATATTATTTAAAAAATATTGAATAATATATATATATATGTATATATTTTGTAATTATGAAATTTAAGTGAAAAAGGCATAAATAACAAATTAAAAAAATGTTGAAAGAACATTAATCCATAGTTTTCTTTCAAAGGTGAGTTTTATTTGTCAACAATGCGTGAAAGAACCACTAGATTCTAGTTTATGAAATTTTAATCATACTGATATGAACAAGATTAGTTTGAAGAAGTATGTGACTCTGAGCTTGTTGGGTAAAGAGGTGGGAAAGAGAAAGAAAGATTCTGTGATTGAGTGCTTGTTGGAGAATGAAGCACTTGAAAAGTCATGTTTAGAAATCCTTTCAATTTTGGTGGGATTGTTTGATGTATTGTTTTCTACTAAAAAGTCACTCAAAATCCATCTAATAAAAGAATCCATTAAAATCTTTATATTTTTTAATACCTATGGATTGTTTTTAAGTACTAGGAAATCCCAAATAAATACCAATTGATTTTAATAGACTCTTTTTAAAGTCTTGAAAATCTTGATTGAATACTAGTGGATTATTTTTAAGTGATAGAAAATCTTGATTGAATACCAAGGAACTTTTTTACCCAAAAAAGTCTTTTAAAATCCTGTACAATCCTAAACAAATACACCCCCTAAGTTATCTACCCGTGCGTTGCATGGATAGAGGGAGTGAACATGAGCAATAGGGGAAGATAAACGGAAAAAGAAAATGAGGAGAAGAAATCAGCCACAAAAAATCATTCCTTCCTTCACTACACAACACCCCACTCATTTTATAGGAATCAGCAACACAAAACCTTCCTCACATAACACATGTCTAGTGTGGCATTCCTCACATAACACCTGTTTTGTGCGACATTCCTCACATAACACCTATTTTTTTTTGCTAATTAAAGTTCTATTTACATTGTCTTCCTTACATAACACTAAAAATGAATATTGCATTAAAATGTGGTTCTATTCATGTGGCATGTTGACAATTGATTAAACACACATCAATTGCATTTAAAGTCAATCTATATTATATTTATATAAATTAATGAAAGAAAAATTACTAATAGTAAAAGTCTATATTACCATTGATTCCAAAAACAAAAACATTGAAATACGAAAGGTTAAAGTAGTCTTTTAATTAGGTGAACATAGGTATTCAAGTTATCCCCTTAAAGCAAATATATAGATTTTTTGTATTATTATAATTAAATTTAAATTTTTAATAATTTTCAATTTTTATAATTATTTTTATTTGTATATAAGGAATTAAAATATTGATTGTTTTATTAATATAAGGATTTTTCTAACTAGTGCAATATTGCACATGTTAAGGTTAAGAAATCAAAAGTAGAAATAAAATATAGTATTAATTATATATCAAACACAATCACATTTATTGTGTTTTTTCTAACAAAAGCTTTCTACTTTTAATTTCTTAACCTGTGCAATATTGCATGGGTTAGAAAACTCTCAAATATAATTACTAATTTTAAAAACTACATTCTAATTTTTTTAAATTTAGTAAGAAAATCTAATCACGAGAAGCATATTATGATAAATTCCTCTATCAAACATGGCAATTTACGCAATAAAATGAAGCTTCTATGCGTTTTATATGATCCGTTGTGACCTTTTCCAATAAATAAACGGGGAAATGAGGAGATGTAAAATCGAAATTTTGTTCAAGTCTTCATGGTTTCCATTTTATTGACAAAAGCTGAAATTGCACCAGTGGAGTTTTTAATGATGAATTTTTTTGTACCAGAATAGTGGAAATTCAATCAAAGAGCAGTAACATAAGTATTAAGCTAACTACTAGATTTTCCATTGGCACTTGGCAGTATCATTGTCACTAACAATTACACAGTAAACGACTTCAACAAGAAGCACATTATTGCCTGAGAAATGCTTCTTTTTGTTAAAGAGACATGCAAGGAAAATTAGCACATTACCACAGTAACAGTACACCTCCATTACAATAGGTGAAGGTAAAAAAAAAAATCATATCTTACTCCTCATTCTCACCAACCTTGCAAGTGTCTCTTGAGCAGCAAAGGTTTGAGCATGGTTATGGCCAAGCATGACAGTTCTAATACTGATACATGTTCTGCAGAGTTCCTTAGCACTATCTAGATGCCCTCCTCTTGCTAGCAACTTTGCTCTACTCTCCAATAGTGTTGCCTTCAATAAGGTCACATCTTGCCACACATATTCATCCACTTTTTGGCTTCTTTGGAACCTTCTCTTCCAACATATTGAGTCATGTGATGACCAATCTTGGATTTGAGACACAAATGACTTCTCAACTTCCTCCAATGCATTTGTGCACACCTTTAGGAGCTCCACAGCTGAATTGCATCTTGAGAATGCTGTGAAGGCTTGGATTGTGAGCGGGAGAGCTGTTCTTTTGATGTACAAAACCATGTCAGTTGTTTTAAGTTGCACGAGTGGCGGCTCGGATTTGAACCCAAACACAAGGAAAGCCGACGCCCACAAGTGATCTGAGTTCACATGGTTGCTCATTTTTCTCACTCCTTGAATTGCAGCCTTGGCATATTGCAAGCCGCCTTTTCTCTTAGCAAATGCCTGTGTTATGGGATGGAACTGAAGCCAACATCCATCATGTTGATTCGCCCTTCGAGCTAGTCCCATTTTCACTAGAAGTATTGCTGAATCTTCTTCATTTTTCCATGTGCTTGATGATAGACAAGTAGAAGTTAGGCTCAAGCATTTTGTCCACTTCTTGAGACTGTTTTCAACCATACTATTAGCTGCATTGATTAACAAGTTGGCTGAAATGGGAGCAGGAGAAAACCAACCACCAACAAGAAGCATTCTTATGGCCATTAGGTTCCCTTCAGTTTTATTTTTCTCCAAAGTTCCCAAACAAAAAAGGAGGGTCTTCATAAGGAAAGGGTTGCTCTTACACAGTTTCTCTTCTGCAATGCTCATATAACAAGAGTTTGAATCTTCATTGAGTGGAACTTGGTTTATGGCATCAAAGAGAGAAGAAGGTCCAATTGCAAGTTCAGACAACAATGAACCTATCATCCACAAACCAAAGGTCAACCTTCCAAGTTTCTCATTGAATTTTTCAAGGACATCTACCTCATCTTCTGGATACTCTTTCCTTTTCCTTCCTCTTATGAGAACCATTGCATCAGATAATGGCAATGGTGGAAGCTGAATGGTATCATAGTTCATTACTTTGGACAGCCTGGTAGTAATAATCACATGTGTTCCACCTGTGTTTCTTGGTATCAAGTCATATAGATCCTTCCCTTCCCACCACTCCTCTTCAGTCTCAAGATTATCAATTAACAGCAAGTAAGGCGTGTCGCCGAAAAGTTCTTTCTTGATTCTCTTGAATGCTTCGAATTCTTGCTCCTCAAAGTTGCGAATTCGACCCCTTTCCATCTCAGAATCAGCACCAACATCCAAACCCAAGTTGAGAGACAAGTTCAATATGTTCTGCCTAAGGTACCTAGCTTCACCACCAACCCACAAGACCATTTTGTACCTTTGGTAATATCTATGAGCAAATTCCAGTGCCAACTCAGACTTCCCAATTCCAGAAATCCCATTAATGCAAATCACACTGCTAGAAAAGTTCTTGTAGCTTCCACTCTTTGACTTCTTATTCTTCAACCTCTTCAAAGAATTGCTTCCTATCATTGGTTCAACCCAAGCTTCCAAAGTTGGCTCCTTGTTCCTTCCTATCTCTAGACTAATGTATCTTCCACCTCTTCCTATAACCGGCTCGCTTTCCTCGTCTGCTAGGCCTTCAGATTGTCCACTACCACTAGCTTCTCCTTTGATGGCTGTCCTACAATGATCTTGGATTTGTTCAGCACAATTCCCGCGTCCGAAGAAAAGACCTTCAATCTCCATAATCTCCTTCTCCCTTCCAACAAAGTGATTGTTCCTAGGGAAAGGTAAATTGTCCACTCCTTTCATATTATGATGATTTTCCTTCTGCTCAGCATTCTTTCTGCCAAGTCTTGCTCTTAATATACCAGCAGCTTTTGCTATGCAGCTTCTCCAATTACCATCATTAGCCTCTAGATTGAATTCATTGCGCTTCATGAGTCCATCAATAGCCTCTTTACATTCTTTGTCAACTGAGTTTGAGTTGTTAATAAGATCCATAATCTCAGCAGGTTTTGTTTCAAATAAGAGAGGGATCAAGTTCTTCTTTTGAGCAAAGAATCTCACCTCCTCAATGCTCAGATGGTTGAAGAAGCTGGCACTCGTAACAACTACAATCCCGAAAGCCACCGAGCAAATGATTCTGTCAGCAATCTCATGGCTCTGACTGTCTGAATACTTTGCTCTATCAGCAAGCAAGCAATCAATCCCTTGAAGCTCAAGCTCAGCCTTAAGCCACTTGCAGAAGCGCAAGAGATTCGGGTTTTGGCCGTGAAATCCAATGTAAACATCACAGCTTTTGAGTTTGGCATTGGAAGCAGGGGAAACAGGGCCTTTTGCAAAGGAAATTCTGGGGACAGGAAATGAGAATGAGATGCGCGGAGGCACCGTTTCTGGGACACATGTCACATATTTGAGCTTTGTGTCAGCAGTGTCATCAGAAAACTCATATGGATCAGAAGGTGGAGTGTAGGAGCTGCTTGGAATGTCTTCTGGGGTGGAAGGATGACTAGTAGTATTTGTTGTTGTTGTTTGTGGTGGTGGCTGTGGATTTTCCAATGAAGTTTCATCTTGGGGTTTTGATATTGTGGCTCTTGGAGATATATATGGTGACTGCAATGCTGAAACAAAAGCTGATGAAGGTGGGGACACAAGAGGAGAACCATAAGGTGTTGATTCAATGGAGTTCTTTATGTTTGGTGAGGGAAGGTTTGAATTGTCTAAACTGCTGCTGCTTGCAATCTTGATTATGAGTGAGCTAGAGATTCCAGGTTGGCCTTGCTTCTCCTCTCTTTCACTGTCCATGAACAACAACTCTTCAAATGATGGATTAACAAATGCAGTTCTAGTGGCCTTAATGCCAGAAGCTAGATCTCACTGTAATTTGTTTCTCTACACAACATTTGTGTTTCAATATTCAATATTAGCAATGTCTATGTGGGTCAGAGAGCACCTGCTGAACTTGAAATAAAGGGTTCAGATCGTCTGATTTGATAATTAATTGGTTTGACACAAATAAAAGAGATTGAAATACAATAAATAGTTCAATCAGAAATAGATCGGTAGACAATCAGCTCAGTAGAGAAACTCATAGTATAGGTAGGTTTTCAAGAGAAGCATTATTTGCTGCTAGGAAACAGAAGAGGTGAATAATGTTTCTTAGTGGCTCTGACCATGACCCTACAACCCTGAAGCAAGAAACGTGAATGCAATAGTAAACAACTCATAGCTCTTGGCTTTTAGTATCTGAAGCTGTGTAGTAGTACCATAACTTCACCAATAGCACTTGCACAACTACCATCTGCACCTATGTGGTTTGTGAGTTTTATGAAGCATCCAACTCTGTCATTCTATATGAAACTTGGGAGATGAGTTTTGCTCTTGCTACTACTGTTAGAGAAAGGAAAAACAGCAAAAAAAACAAGATATCAGCAAATACATATTTTCATATCTGAAAGAAAGTAAGTGTTAATATGACTTGGAAAAACCTTATAGGAATGTTGCTAATACTTTCTGTTCTGAAACCACTGAAGTTACCTCATGTTGCTACCATTTTAGGCTGAAAAGTAAAAAAATAAAATAAAATGGAAAGGTCCTTCTCCATGGCAGCTTCAACTTCAACTTCAACTTCAAGTTGAGGGTAGCCTTTGAAAGGAGTGAAAAAATAATGGCACTTCTCTAGGTTACAGGGCACCCATTTTCTCTCTCATCTCATCCATATAAGCTGTGCAGAGAATCTAACGTGGGGGTTGATTCCCCAAAGTTTGAATTGAACTATATTTTACTGATTTCTGTGTGTGAAAAAATGGACATATAGTATTAAATAAGAATTAAATAAACCATAAAAGCATGTATGGTGTCTCCACCCACAGTAAAAGCAAGTATGGTGTAGTATTTCAATATGAACAGTTTAATACACTCCGGTACAATTTTCTTCATTTTGTCTTACGTGCTTGGCTTGGCTTTGCAGTCTCTCGGAAAAAGGTTGCATTTAAAGTTGAATAACACAAAGACCAAAGATTGATCCTGAATTTTTTATAAAAAAAGATTGATTGATTATATTGAGTGAGAGGGTAGTGTGATTTTATTTTACTGTGTATGCTCTGATGAAAAACTAAAAGTACTGAAAGCTGAAAATTTTATAAAGGGGTCTCAACTCTCAACAACTCCCACAAATACTCATTGATGGATAGATGAAAGTTATTCAAAGTTTAAGCAGTAGTACATATATAGTATTTACTTATTTTTTTTCCCAAAAAGAAGTGAGGCAAAATTATTACTATTATTATACTACTCTAGCTACTATGTTTGAGAAGAGCATCTCTCTCTCTCTATCTATCTATCTGCGCAATCGTCTGACAGTTTTACCCCGGAATTTGGACCAAAGACTAGTCCAACCTGAAATACTACAGTCTTAGCTTCAGATGCTCATCAGATCACTGATGAGTTTAGATTTTTAGTATTTATTTTCTAATGATTACTCTTTTTTACTACTCCAAAGAAATGTTTGATTCGTGGTTGAATAAAATGAGTTTAGCTTCTCTACTAGACATGTTGAAAAGTAGTAAGTAATTAAATTGACTAATGAAAAGTTAATCAATAGAGGATTAACTCATTGAGAATATTTGATCACTAGAGATATGCTGGCTTCTACTGAAATGATGTTGCAATTAGCTGTCCATTAGATAAGAGAATTTTAAAATGAGTGAGCTTGGTGGTTGTAATGTAAATAACTCAGACTGATAAAAAGGTAGGTTCATTAGTAGATCGAAGATCAACTTTGTAGAGAATCTTAGGTCATTGGAGAGTTTGACTTCACTATTACACGACACTTACTATTTGTTTGGTTTGAAGACAAAAAATGTGAAGAAAAAAAAGTAGAAAGAGGAGAAAAGTGAGAGAAAGATAAGAAAAAATGAGTGTGTTTAATTTGAGAGAAAATAGATGTGGGATTCATGAATAGTAGACATTCACTCTCACAACATCAACTTTCTCTCTATTTTGGAGAGAAAAGTTTTCTGCGTATTTTCTATCCATTTTCTCTCCTCTCATTTTATTTTTTTCTATTTTCACCCCAAATAAACGGAGAGGAGAGTGACTGAATTTGCAATTAGTCATCGTCATTTTTACAAAGTATCACTCAAATTGAAAAGTAGTTCAATTGGCCAATTAAAAATTGATCCAAGAATCATTTCAATAGAAAATATTGATCACAAGAGAGTATCTCTTTAGAACTCGTTAAGGTACACCTGCTCATTTTAAAATGAGGGAGTTCAATTTTGATGGATAAGATTGAAAAGCAATCTAATTGGTCAGTGATCACTGGAGATTGACTTTTCTATTGGACACTTCAAATCAACTACCAAAATTAAAAGTTAGACTTCTTTTTTAGTTTAAAATTTAGGGTTAAATTTTGCAAGATATTACTTATAATTCTGAGGTATACAATATTTTTAGTTACTCTCTTTCTTAACAAGGGTATCTTCTTGCAATCTTAGCTTTTGTTTTTAGTTTTATATGAACTCAAACGGCTTATAATTTGTGTGAAGGATACACTTAACTAAAGAATATTAATAGGTGGAGAATTGGGCTATTTTTTACTTCAATTTATCTACTAAGCTTCTACTTAATTTACGCTAAATAGTTAAGATTGATAATTAGTAAATGACGAGTCTTATTTTAATTCAATAGCATTATTTTTATTTTTATTTAATATTTAATATGTCATTGTCATATATATATATATATATATAAACCGTTAGGTTTTTAATAAATTTTAAGAAGTTAGTTTTTTTCGTTTCTTTTCTTTATTTTAAATGTATCTGAAAAAACTCACAATAAAGATTGTATTGAGAAGTAAATAAAAAATGTCATCAATTATGTTATTCGTAGAGTGTGTATTGTTATTCTTATCTATTTATTGTCACTTTTTAAAATAACTTTTAATTTAAATATTTTTATTTTAAAATTAACATATAGGAGTAGTAAATATAAATATTATAAATAGTTAATTAGGAGCAACAATGAACCATGGGGAATGACATTTTTTTTCTGTATAATGCTCCCTCCATTATTTATATAAGTTCTTATGTAGACGAATATGCTTATTAAAAAAGAGCAATGTGAAATAGAGCAATGATATTTTACAGGAAAATTCCTATTACGAAAAACTACGAATCCAGACGTGATGTAATATTATTTGGTGGTTAATAAAAAATTATATTGTGCCAACAATCATGGGTGGGTGTGGTATATAGGTGTTTATCTTAAAAAAAAATTTCACCTCATTTGTACTAATTTCACCAAGAGATTTTTCGTGATGATTAACATTTTTCATTAAAAAATTATGTACGAAGAATAATTAATACATTAATTTTAAAAAATATATAAATTTTTAAGGATTTTTTATTTTTTTTATCATTGTATAAATTATATTTTACTATTACTTTAGAAAGTTCAGCAATTATAAAAGATAAATATATGTAAAAGATTACGTTCATAAAAACTTTAAAAATATCTTATATTGAGGAACATTGCTATTATTCTAAAAGGGAAATATAAATAGAAATAAAGAAAATAATTAAATAAATACTCTCTCTACACTTATATACAAGTCCTTTTTTAATCCAAATTGTGTCTTATTTTTAAATAATTTATCAAATTTATCTTTTTTTTTTTTGAAAATGTAAATTAGTTAAAAGAGTTAGACATAAATAAATAGTAGTAATAAATTATTTTTAAACATTGTAAAGAATATATATAAAGAGGCAAACAAATATTTTTATTAAAAAGTCTTGTATTAAAGGAGACTAGGGATAATTATATTAATCTTTTCAGAAATTTATTTATATTATATTTATTTATAATGAAAATAAATTTTTTTAGAGGAGATAAAGGTAATTTTATAGAGTTAATTATTAATTTGATTCTTCAAAGATTATTTTGTTATCAATTTAGTTTTTTAAAGAATTTTGTCATCAATCTCTAAAGATCATCTTTATCACCAATTCACCAAATTAGTTTTCCAAATATATAAAAGTATATCAAATTAATCCTATAAAAGATTTAAGTATCTTAAATTGATCCATGACAAAGGACTAATTTGGTAAACTTTTAAATTTTTGGAGAATTAATTTGGTGATAAAATTCTTTTTGAAGACAAAATTAATGATAAGGTAATTTTTGGAATACTAATTTAATAGAAAAGATCTTTAAAGACTAAATTGATGAAAAAATAATATTTCAAGTACATTAACTGTTTTAAAAATTGAATGGAGATAAGGGGTAGTTGGGTAATTAACAAAATGAAATGATGAAGCACTGTGTTCTTACTGCTTCACAAATTCCTCCACTTTCTGGTCCACGCATCACTCAAATCCCATTTGGATTTCGGGAACACTGTAAGTCTCAATTTTTCCCTGTCCCATAATTTTTAATCTCTGCCATTTCCATCAGCTCAATATCGGAAACCTCACCCACTCCACGCCATGAACCTTTGTAAAATCACTATGCAAATTGTTCTGTTTTTACGCACCCAGTCGTTGATAATGATTTCTCTGCCTAGTTACTGGTTTTCATTAAAACGGTTACTTTGTTATGGTATCGGTTCGACGAAACAAGAAATTGGAACTGGATCCCGATCCTCTCTCCGGCCACCAACAAATAAATTGTGGTTTTGTATATCGATTCATCTTGGGGCTGTTTTTCTTTTCTTTTTCTTTTTCTTTTTCTTTTTTATTTTTTTATTTTTTTTGTGTATTCATTTATTTTTGTTGCTGCATGGTTCATTGATGAGAAATATGGGGTTGTACTGTATTTTTTAAAACCTTTGTCTGAATAATTGTTTTATGATGGGGTTTAGTTGAGGCTGGGTAATACACTTGTTTTATGTGCTTGTAAGGTGTTTGATAAATTACCTTTGAGATAACCTTTTTTGCCTTTGGATGAAAATTTGATCTGGTTTCTGGCTTGTTTCTAAATTATGTTGTGTCTAGTTCTTGGACTCAGTTGGGGTTTTCTAATTAGTTCTGTGGACCTAGTTGACACTTGATATAGACAATCATTAGCTATTGCTAAGTGTTATTTTTAGTTTGTTCTATTGTGTTACACAAAAGGTCTCAAAGAGGATTTTGTTCAGCAAATGTTATTACCTTAATTCTATACCTGTTTTCCTTGATGCTGATGTTTCTAATTCATTGAAGCTGAATCTGGGGATGGTAACATGTAAAATAGAATTTTGGCTTTCTTGATTGTTGATTGTTTAGGGTCAAAGTGCAAGTTTAGCATCTAAGTACTTGAGTTTCGGGGTTGTTGTGCATTGATTTCTCTTGAAGCTGTGTTTCATCACGAGAGTTTTGATCAGCATTCGATTTTATCCTGCATGTCTAGGATTCATTCATCAAAATTATTTTTATGCATTAGCTTCTAGTTGACTGGTTTTCTACCACATAAAAATGTGAGGTTACTCGAGATTATGCGCAATTTTCTGGACCGGTGTGCTTTTACATCCACTTACACAGGCATAATTTCATGCTCACGGTGTATATTGTTTGTCAGTTAGACTACTAGGAGTCTAGGATCTTTTCACCTTTTAATATTTTAGCAGCCAGATGGTTTTGATGCACTTGTTTCAATTAATTTAGTTTTAGCAGTACATAAATTATAAGCATTAATTTATGTTGTTTAACTGAATTTTCTGCAGTTTGTAGGGAACTTATTGATTAAGAGAGGTTATGATGGAAGGAAATATTAAGATTCGGGATGGAGATGACACGGGCACCAAGGAACGAAGTTCTTTGGTGAAGATAAAAGTATTGTTTTTTGCTAGAGCTCGAGATCTTACAGGATTGAGTGAGATGCCATTGGAGGTATCATCTGGAAGTACTACTCATGATTGTTTGAAGGAACTTGTTGTCAAGTTTCCAAGTTTGGAAGAAATTCGAGGGTGCATGGTTCTGGCTCTGAATGAGGAGTATACAACAGAGTCAGCTATTGTTAAAGACACAGATGAGTTGGCCATAATACCTCCAATAAGTGGTGGATGAAGAACGAATTCGGATCCTCTCTAGCCGATGCTTACTCCAGCCAATACATGGCCCGGTGATTGATCTGAACTCCTTAACTAATAAGGATAGTGAGTGTGGTGTGTGGTTGAGATTTTTGCTTGAGAGGATCCCTATTATTGAATAACTTAATATTGCTGCAATGTACTTCTGCTTGTAAAAACTGTTGAGTTTATATATTGTCGTCTAGTGTAATTTTATTTGGGAAGATGCAGTTCTCAAGAGGTTAACCTTTCTCAACACACATTGAGATTTCTGCTTAAAGTTTTATGATCATAAGTTTGATCAAGTATTTCTGCTTAAAGTTTTATGATCATAAGTTTGATCAAGTTAATTGAATAAATACTCCCTATACTACCGTGTGTAATGACAATGGTTGTAACTTTGTAAACTTTCAATAAATGCATAACATGCATTTGGATTAGATACAACATTGTGTATAAATTTTGATTGTTTACGCATATGAAATTGTGAAATATTTGTATATGTATGCATATTAATTATTAATTACAAAATAAGTATTTGTGAGGTTCCATTGTCACTATCTTTTTAATATTTTTTAAGAGTTAACTATCAATTTGATCCTTCAAAGATCATCTTTGTCACCAATTTAAAGAATTTTGTCACCAAATTTGGAGATTTAAAATCTACTAAATTAGTCCTCAAATTGGTCTTCCATCATGAACCAATTTGATATATTTAAATCTTTGAATGACTAATTTGGTATATTTGGTGACAAAGATGATCTTTAGAGGACTAATTTGGTGACAGACTTCTTTGAAGGACTAAATTGGTGACAAGATAATCTTTGGAGGAATAAATTGATAGTTAACTCATTTTTTAATTTAAAATATATTTTTTTAACTAATAAAATTTATGTGTTAATATATAGATATTATTAAAATAATAAATTAGGAGTAATGGCCCGGAGCTTGTAAAGTGGCATAAGGAGGAGCTCTTTGAGCTGAAAGAGGGGTTCAATTCCCGGTGAGTAGAATTAGGAGTAATATAGCGTGGGTGTATTTGTGTTTAGGCCGATAAAAAAAATAAATTAGGAGTGACAATAGATTAAAAAGAGTGGCGATAGCCCCAAAATTGTTTCGTCCATTAAACATTATTGAGATTTATATCTAAATAAATTAAAATTAAAAGTTAATTCATCCATTGAGATTTATATTCGAATAAATTATAATGGTTGATATTTGATATTCAAAACCCAACTTGAGGCCTTGTGGTTAAATAGAGGTGTTTAGTAAAATTAGTTTGTGACAAGTTAAAAGTGTGTTAAATGACTAAAAGGGATATGTATTAATTATATATAATAAATAATTTGAAAAAAATAAAATGTAGTAAATTATCAAAAGACAAAATAGGAAAAAATTATTGAAAGCTCTTAATTATAAGCTACAAATTATAAGTTATGTCAAGTAGCTTTTTATAAAGTAGCTTATAATTATCAAATACATGTACTTGACAATAAATTACGAACTATAAATTATAAGTTGCTAAATAAATGTTACCAAACTCAACCTTGTGCCCTCCACGAGCTGAGTTGATGGTCCTTGGCTACCATTGCAACTTGCAAGCTCCATGACCATCAGTATTAACTGAAAAATATCCCATATATTTAAGTAATATTTGGTAACTTACTATCCATTCTCAATAAATATTTATATCAAATAATAACTAATAAAAAATATAACAATAAAAAATCTCAACAATTAACATTTTAATTTATATAGAAAATATTTATATTGTATTATTAATACTTAAACTTATAAAAAGTCTTCAAAGGTTTTTAAAATAGTGAAAAGTAATACCATAGTAAAATTTGATGATCAAGTCATTTTTTTTATATATATATCAACAAATAAGTTTAAGATTTTTATTTGGTCAAAATCACTTTTAACTAAAGTTAAAAATATTTACTTCCATTAAATCGTTTCGATTTTTGTGTATTAATAATCACAGCTATTAATTTTTGTCTCGATTTATGTGTTTTTTACTTCTCATTATATTAAAATTTAAATCAAACAGACCATAAAATATTAGAATAATTTTTAATTCTCCTACTGTTCCTACAAATCTTTCTAATTACGTATTAAAAAATATTTTCAATATTTTTTATGGTTTTAAGATTAAAAGTTTATATAATCTTATACTTTATATAATAATAGGAAGATAAGTAAGAGAATATAGCATTGTTAAAAACATTATTTTTGGCATAATTGTTTTATAATTATAGTGGTTAATAATGAAAGCATTAACTATTATTTTTCTCACAGTTGAGGAACGTGTGATCCAGGTATAGCGCTCCACATGATATGAGATGACAGTGGGCCACAGTCTCCATGTGGACCACGTTCCCCATTGTCCCTGTTTCAGCTTTTCGTCAAATCAAATTTGACCAAAAAATAAATCAACTGAAAAAATTAAATCAACTTTTCCATCCTTTATTAAACAAAAAAAAAAAGCAACTTTTCCGGACAAAAAAAAGATCAACTTATTTTTCAAACCCTAAACTATCAATCTAATGAAGGATAATAAATAACATTTTTTACATGGCAGTCTCTGAAAGGCTGTTTGCAGCGGTTAAATTAGGTAATGAAAGTCTTATGATTTCTGTTTTGTAATTCGTTAATGATACTTTAATTGTCAGTATAGCGTCTTAAGTAAATTTGTGGATTTTCGAGGCAATTTTATGCTGCTTTGAACTGGCTTCTGAAATGAAAGTTAGTATCATGAGAGTTAATGTAGACAATAGTTTCCTTGACGTTGTTTCTAACTTTCTTCAGTGTAAGGTGGACTCTCTTTCTTGCAAGTATTTGGGTGTGTAAATTGGTGTTAATCCTAGAAGAAAAGTTGTTTGGAAATGGGTTATTGAATCTTTACATAACAAACTGTCTTCTTGAAAATTCAAGTATTTATCTATTGGAGGGCGAGTTACATTATTAAATTATGTTCTTAATTCCCTTCCATTCCATTACTTATCTATTTATAAGGCCCCTGAATCTGTCATAAAGGAAATAATTAGTATTCAACATAATTTTTTGTGGAAAGGGGTAAAGGAAAGTTCTAAAATTGCCTGGATTAAATGGGATCTAGTATGTAGTCCCAAGCGGAGGGTGGTTTGGGTGTTAAGCATATCAGATGGTTCAATTGGGTGTTGCTGGGAAAATGGATTTGGAGAGCTTTAGCTGGGGAAGGTGGGTTGTGGGCGCGTGTTCTCTTGGTGCGTTACGGTAACGTCTCGAATTATCTCTCAAATCCTCTTGCTAATAACCACGCCTCTCAATGGTGGCGAGACTTGATTGGTGCGGCAAGCCAAGTTGATTTCTGGTTTGATAATAATTTGAGAGGGCGCATTGGAAGTGGTTTGACAGTGAAATTTTGGAAGGAGAGATGGCTTGGTGAAGAAAGTTTAAGGGTACAGTTAATCTTTTTCATTTGGCTTTTGATCAAGATTTTGTTGTGTGTGATAATGGTTATTTTGAATCTCATAGGTGGAATTGGTCTTTGGTGTGAAGAAGGGAATTAGTTTATCCCTTAGAGAAAGAGTTGGAACATAAGCTTCTCAATCTTATTAGGTAGGTATGTAATCTGTTGATGATGGTTGGGTATGGTCGCAGGATGTGAACTCTGATTTTTCTGTTAAATCGGCATATTATGTACTTCATCTTCACTTGAGGCAAGATTTTTCAATCTGTGGGAATGTAACAATGGCGTTAAAATTGCTGTGGAAATGCAGAGCACCTCACAAGTGTCTGGTCTTTATTTGGCAAGTGCTATTAGATGTTGTTCCTGTGTGTTATGTATTCTGCAACGTCGTGGAGTTATAGTTCATAATAATGAATGTGTGTTCTGTCACTCTTATGTAGAAGATGTGCATAATCTATTTCTACACTGTAATTCCGTTTTGAGGTGACTTGGTTTTGAGTCGGCTATTTCTAGTTCTCTAGCTGATTTTCTTTTGGTTTGGAATGGCTTTTTTGGTGCCAAGAAGCGTAAGAAATGAATGTCTATTCTCTAGGTTACTGTTCTCTGGTATGTATGGCTACACCAAAATGGTATTGTATTTGCGAGTGCCATCCTAGATCCTATTGAGATGCTTTATTTGATTAAATTAAGGAGTTGGAAGTAGTGCAAATCAGTTTATGATGACAGCTTTGCTACGTTTGCAGATTGAGTGTTTGTGTTTGCGGAGCTTGGCTGATTAATTCTTTTTGTTTTCACTGAATATGTATCTTTTATCTTGAATTTACGCTACTTTCTGTAATGGATTTGGAGTACCCCTTGTACTCCCTTTTTATTATATTCATTAATTATTGATTATATATAAAAAAAATATTTTTTACATAGTATTATTACAATACTTTTTCATATGAATTTTGACAATTAAAATTTTCGTTCAAATTATATAATTAGTGTCTCATTAATATAAGGACATCTTCAAAACAAGAGTTGCTTATGAAGTTACTTAAAATTAAAATAAATGGTTTATAATTATGGGGAACAATTTGATGAATTTTCTTAAATTGCGTAATATTAAAAAATAAAGAGAAAATAGAGAGATGATGAGACTGAAAATTTTTTTAATAGAACTACATCAATAGAAATGCTCTAATTCAAATTTAATTTAATTTTTTTATTTTATAAAAAGTTCAATATATTTATTATTTTCATGGTAAAGAATATATTTACTATTTTTTTAATTGACGTATCCTTTTTAGGGCCGGATCTACCTTTAAAAAAAAATGAATAAAGATAGAAGTGTTATTAATTGCGCCACAGTCTTCATTTTTTTGGATTCTAAAACGGTATATACAAGGTCGGATCTTGCTTTAGCCAAAAAAAGCAACCGCCTAGAGCCCCCCAGTTAATAAGGCCCCCAAAAAGATTTTTATTTAATATTATTATTAAGTCACTACAACAATGCAGTAATTTTGCCACTGAAAATTTGCCACAGCCGGAGACCGTGGCAAAATTGCAACGGTAAAAAAGAAATTTTCCACGGCTTAGACCGTGGCAAAATTTGCCATGGCTAGGACCGTGGCAAAATTTGCCATGGCTAGGACCGTGGCTAACTTAAGTATAATAGATTTTAAATATTAATTTTTAATTCTAAAAATAATTTTCCACGGCTTGGACCGTGGCAAAATTCGCCACGGCCAAGTCCGTGGATAAATTGAAGTAGCCATATCATTTTATTTTTTAATTAATTAAACATTTGCCACGGCTTGGACCGTGGCAAAATTTGCCACGGCCAATTCCGTGGATAAAATGAAGCACCATATCATTTTACTTTTTATTTTTATAATTAATTAAAAACATTTGTCACGGCTTAAACTGTGGCAAAATTTGCCACGGCCATTTCCGTAGATAAATTGAAGCAGCCATATCATTTTTTTTTAATTAATTAAACATTTGCCACGGCTTGGACCGTGGCAAATTCACGGCCAAGTCCGTGGATAATTTAGAGCATCATGATCAATTAAATTTAGTTTTTTTATTAATTTAAAAGATTGTCACGGCTTAGACCATGGCAAAATTTGTCACGGCCAAGACCGTGGCTAATGTGCAGCATCATGATCAATTAAATTTAGTTTTTTTTTTATTAATTTAAAAGGTTGCCACGACTTGGACCGTGGCAAAAGTTGCCACGGCTTGGACCGTGGCAAAAGTTGCCACGGCCAAGACCGTGGCTAATTGTAGCAACAAATTGAATTTGTTTTAATTTTTTTATTTAATAAGAATGTTGCCACGGCTTAGACCGTGGCTAACTTTAGCCGCAAATTTAATTTATTTATTTTTTATTTGATGCAGAGTTTGCCACGGCATGGATCGTGGCTAAATTTGCCACGGCCATGTCCGTGGCTAATAGGGCAGATATTTTTTGATTTTGGGACTTCTTTGCCATGGATTTTACCGTGGATAAAACCGATTATAGACCAAATTCAAATGTGCAGACACATATCAAAAGCTCATCCAAAGCCTTGTTTCTAAGTGAGAAATGCGCAGCCACAGTTCTCTGGCCCTGTTCCACCACTGTTCTCACACCTCTCTCTCCACCGTACTCCGGCACTGAACCTCCATCTTCTCCAGCACCGGTGACCTTGGAATAGTCCAAACCTCCACTCACGAGTCCTATCTCTCTCCACCGTACTAACATCGCTCTCTCTCTCTTCACCGTTATGTGATTTTTCTCCCTCACCCAGGTCCATCGTTGTTCTTCTTTCTCTCTCTGTCTATGATTTTTCTTCAATTAATGGATTACATTCAGGTTTTTTGGTCCTACTCTTTATGTATCTTCTTCACTGTACTGTATGTTTTTGGGTTTTGGTTTGTTGCAATTTTTTGTGTGGATGTTAAGAAATGTGTAGAAATTATGATAGGAGGGATAAGGGAATTTCTGTCTTGTATTGAAGTTTTTTAATAGCACATTAAGTCTGTGTTTGTGTGTGTGATTTGTTTAGCATTATCAATTCTAGATTTAGCAATTTGTTACTTTGGCATTATCTACTCAACTCTATTTTTTTATGTTTCATTAATTGCTATTTAATTAATTCAAAGAAGGAAATACTCTCTCAACCATTTTGTTTCGTTGGTTTTAATTTTAAATATCAAGTTTTGAATATCAGGTTTTGTAATTATAAAATAAAAATTAATAAATAAATATACAGTTTGCCACGGCTTATTCCGTGGCAAAGTTAAAAAAAGAGAACGAAAATGACAAATTTGCCACGGAAATAACTGTGGCAAATTTGCCACGGATTTTACCGTGGAAAATTTACCACGCCCATTTTTGTCATGGCTCGACGTCCGTGGCTAAACCGTGGCAAACATAAATTTTGCCACGGATTTGGAAATTTTGCCACGGATATAACTGTGGTAAAACAGTGACATTCTTGTAGTGAGTGTTAATTATTAAAAATAATTTATTAATGTAATATATTATAACGTGTTTAAATAACTTTTATCAACGCAATAATATTTTATCAAAATAAATATTGAACAAATAAAATTATTTTATTAGAATATTAAATTATATAAAATAATAGATTCTTTTTTAAATGCATAATTTGCAAATTAAAACATTGATAACCCTGAAAAAATATTTATATATAATTTAAATGGATCATATTTGAGATTAACTATATGTTTTACATTATATATAAATAATGCATTAATTATATTATATATTGAGATTTGATTAATTATAAAACTTTTATAAATAAATTTGCCTCTTAAAAATATTAGAGACTTAAAACAAAAAGTAATACATTATATATATAGATAAATCTTCATAGTGAATTTCGCCTAAGGCCCCAAAACATATAGATCCGGGTCTGGCTATATACACCCTTTCTAATTTCTAGATAGGATTTTTTGTTACACTATAACTTCTGTATTTTATTATACAGTTTTTCTATCGTATTTAAATATATTTCAGATATTCAAAAAAATATAATTTATGATATATTTAATTTTTTTAAATATTAAGCCTAAATAAAATTTTTTATTTTGTTAAAAAATATTTATAATTTGACTAATTTATGAAATAATTAATCTTATTTTTAGCATTAATATTTAAAAATAATAGATTAATAAAAACTTCTATCTCAATTTTTTATTAATTTAATTTATAATATATCTTAAAGATAATGTTAAGTTAATATCAAAAAAGGTGAATGTTTTTTTGGTCAGCAAAAAAATATTATTATTTTTTTGGTTCATCAATATTATTATTGATCATAATAATATGGAAGCAGCACAAGAAGTGCTAAATAAGATAAATGTTAAGTTATGGAAGATGAAAAAATTAGAGAAATCAAACATTTTAATGCGCTCAAGTTTAATTCTGGAAATTTTAATCCACCAACAAAAAACATTCTGGAAATTTTAGTCTGCAAGTAATTCCGAAAAACTTATACTGGAAGTTCAAAATTTTAAAATGTAATCCGGAAATAATTCCCAAAAATCTAACCTAAAATTTTTTCGAAAGATATTTGCCGAAAACTTTTCTTTTTCAATATTTAAAATACCAAAAAAAATGGAGAGGTAGCCCACAATGAACAAGCACCAAAAAGCAATTCTTAAGTTCCATATTTTAAAAGGCCCAAAAAATTTAATATTATAATAACATGATAAAATAATTTTTATTCACGCAGCGCAAATGAGATTAGTCTTATAAGGGTGGAAAAACCTGTGATTATAAAAAGAATAATTTTATTATATACCAAAATTTTTTTATTAGTACAATAATATTCGATAGAAAAAAAGTATTAATAAATAAAATTAATATTTTATTGAAATAACTATTTGAAAAGATTTTCTTTTCAGATGCAAGGTTGCCTAGAAAACATTCAACTAATCAAAAGAAAAGTTTATTGAATGATGTTTTCCGTTAACTATATTGGAAGATAAATTAAAGAGATGGGTTAATTAAGGCTGAAAGTTTAGAACTACTTGATTATCAAACCTCAATAATAATTTTATAGCTAAAAGCATAAGTTAGAATAATATCAAAATAATACATTATGTTTGTGACTTTGTTGTAGTATAATTATATTTATTTTAATTAATTATAACAGCATATATAACATAATGAAAACGATAACATCATAACGGCATTAGTTTTTTGTTTTGTTTTTTTGGTAAAATGTTTTGTTATAATTACAGGAAAATGCTAAAACATAGGACGACACATGCACGAAAAGGAAAAATTGATTATCTCAGTTATCTAACTCAATTGGTAAGCATATGTACTACTTTTCTATGAAGAAAAAAAAAATTGAGAACTCCACCGATTTTAAAATTTTTGTTTTTTTAACGTTATTTCACCTATATTAAAAAATTATAAATTATAATAAAATGTTAAGTTAGATATTAAGACATTACATTACATGAAAAAATTTGGTGGTCTTAAATATAAAATCCTTTATAAAGTTTATATAGTAATTACTATTTTTTTCACGTTTATCCTTGTTTTTAATAAAATATTGATCAGATATAACTAATATTTCATCCGTTTCATAAGACATAAGTTATGTTATTTTAGATTTTTTTATTTGTTTTAAAAGTGTTGTTGTTTTATATTTTCAAAGCATAATTAATTATTATTTTTTAGTTATACCCCTAGTTAAATTGTATTCTCATTTATTGACATGTATTTTCAAGGAATTAATAGGAATATTTTGATCAAAAAATATAAATAAACATTATATAATTATTGTTTTTTTAATCTGTTTGTAAAAATCTTAAACAACATAATTATTATTTACTTTAAATATGAGTAAACTTAGTAGATCATATTTTTGTTTTTTTAAGTGTTCTTTGGGGAGTAAAAGTTTATTTTTATTTAATTATCTACTTATATTTAAAAAAAATATTAATTATGTTTTTATCATTTTACTCTTATATTTAATTGATATGGTAATTAATACTCCATTATTAATTTAAGTAAACAAAAAAAGATAAATGATAATATATGAATATATTTTGGTGAAAACAAAAACTAAATTATATTCTTTAATATATATAATTTAGGTTACGATAGACAGTTAAATAGGATTGGGGAAGTAATAACTTTTTAAAAATTAAAATATTAAATAAAATTTGTTAGATATATTAAGATCTTGTAGGGGTGGATTTTGGGTTTGGTCAATTTGATAACCCGACCAATTCGAATCAATCCAAACACAATTTTGACCCAACCCAAACCAATCTGAACCAATAATGTATCCAACCCAATGAAACCGATGTATCCAACCCAATGAAACCGATGTGGTTTGGTTCGATATCAGATTAGCATTTCTAAACTCCATCCAATCCGAACCAAATTGATCAAAATTTAAAACTATATTTGATATATATATAATTTAAATGTAAACCTAAATATACCAAAACCTAAAACTAAAGGTCCCAAACCTAATTTAAACACAGTTGTGCCTCAACTCAGTTCTTGATATATATATTCATATGTAGTTGTTAGTTATTACCTTATTGGTATATATTGTTAATTTGTTTGTTTTTAATTTTGTGAATTATGGTGACATTATGACTTATGAGTTTATGTTATGAAAAATTATGAGCTAGATTTCTATGTTTGAGTTTATGTTATTTATAATTATTTATGTTAATTTTGTTATTTTTGTATAGATAAATCACTAAAAAATAATAGATAAGTGATTTTATAAGCTATAAGTAATATAAATTTTTAACAATTTTTGAAATAATTTTAATTTCTTATTTATCAACCCGAGATCCAACCCAACACAAACTGAATTTGGTCGAGTTGGTTTGGTTCGAATTAAAAGTTTTTTTTTTACAAAACCAAACAAACCCAATAAAAATTAATTGGTTACCGAACCAAACCCACCCCTAAGATCTTGTATAAAGTATTTGGGGTAATACTATCTATTACTAGTAGATGGTGGAATGGTTAAAAGTTTCGAAGTGTAATTAAGACAAAAAAAAAAAGTTTTAAAAAAAGAAGTGATTGATGAAAAATGGTAACAAAAGAGAAATCATGAAGGTATATGTTCGTCTTTGAAAAAAAAAATAAAGGTAAATTGCGCTCATAATTTGACTAAATTATATTTTATCTTATTTTTGAGATAAAATTACATTATATTATATTTTATTAACTAGTTAGTTTCTTTTCTTTTATAATGATTAATTAGTTTTTTTAACACTAAAATTATTAGTTTTTAAATTTAAATAAGTTTTAAATTACAACTATTTTTATTTTTTACTTTAATTCAACTTAATTCAAAACTTTTACTTTTAGTCCCTAATAATGTTAAATTTTTTCATGACTTTTTTAAGGGACCAAAAGAAAAAATAAATTAAATAACTGGATGAAAGTTAAGAAAAGTGACCAAATACAAAAATTAGAGACTATAGAGACTAAAAAATTACATATTTATTATGAAATAAAATTTTATAAGGACTAAAAATAATTTTTTTCAATTAAGTTAGACGAAAAATTTTATAGGGACTAAAATAAAAAAAATCAATTTATAAGGATTAAAAACTTTCAGGAACATGAGATTGATAGTAATTTGAAGAAAAAGTTGAGGACAATTCATTTTAATCGAATAAAACTTAGATTTGTTTTTTTTGAAAAAATAACTAGGCTTAAATAAATTCACTAGTCTCTTGCAAAATTATTTTTGCGGCTCTTACAACTTTTTTTTCTATAACTTAATTCAAAAATTTTGTCTTTATGTTCATTAAATTTTTGTTTCTCAATAAATATATAACTTTTTTGTTCTTATTATTACTATTTATTTTTGTGCCTGTTATTTTTTTCCTCTTAATGAATAAAAATAGGATTTATGGCTACACAAACAGTTGAAAGTAATTTTAGATCTAGTCCAAGACGAATTGTTGCAGGGGATTTATTGAAACCATTGAATTCATAATATGGTAAAGTAGTAGCTCTAGGTAAAAAATGTTATGAAGATTTTTTTTAGGCAGCTACTATGCGTGCCACATTCTCATCTGTGTGCACTATATAACGCTATTTTTTTTTTAATTTTGCCTTTTGCACGGACGTTAATATCCGTTTTATTACTTAATATATGTGCAAGTTACGCTCGGACACTAATGTCCGTATGTTGACTTAAAACTACTTCGTTACGGACACTAACGTTTGACAAGTTTAGTTTCGGATGTTAGTGTTTGTATTGTTTTTTTGTTATACGGACACTGACGTCCATTTATCTGCGTAAAATTATAATGCATTAAAATACGGATAATAGTGTCCTTGTTGAATGTTATATTACAGACATTAACGTCGGTTTAACTGGATAAAAAATTAATAAGTTATTATACGGATCATAATGTTTGTATTATTGTGTATCTTTTTAACTATTGTGTATCTTTCACATTTGGATATTTTTAAGGTACCATTCGGACGTTAAGTTTTGTTTCAGTATGGACATTATCATCCGTATTATTCATGCCTCCAAAAAAATAAAAAACCTTCGCTCGAACACAATTGTCTGTTTGGATATTTTTAAGTTACCATTCGAACGTTAAGTTTTGTTTTAGTACGGATACTATTATCAGTATTATTCATGCCTCCAAAAAATAAAAAACCTTCTCAAAATTGGAAAAAAAAAAAATTTGGTGTGGTGCGCAGTGAAGAGTAGGAGGCGCGCATAGTAGCTGCCTTTTTTTAGCTTTAGGGGTTAATAAAATAATAAAATTAAGTTAGACAAAAAAAATTATAAGAACTGAAAGGTTATTTAAGCAAAAAAATTAACATTTTAAATGTACTAAAAAAACTAATTATTAAAAAAAAAAGAAAATTAATCATAGTTGATATTTGTTGATAATTAAAGTGGAATATAATTTTGTCTCAAACAAGGTGAAATACAATTTAACTAAATGTTTAAAGTAATTAATGCAATTTACCCAAAAATTAAAGTTAAAAACAAAATTTTTAAAAGAGAGAGTCAAAAAACACTAATTGTATAACGGTATTGAGAGGGTATGTATACCATTACCATACTCCACTGATGAGTACATTGTATAATACTGCTAGTATATACTCTTAATAAATAATTGAATATTATTGTCGCATAATTATTATTTATTATTTATAAATAAATAAATGTTGTTTCCATTCTCTTTTCTTGATCCCTTTTCAGCCATAAAAATCCCAAATTTTAGGGTTTCGATGTCCAATACGAGGGCCTCATTTATGAAGGTAATTACACTAAATCCTGGATCCTCTTCTCTCTCTTTCATTTCATCTTTTGATAGCTCTTTTATTCATTTCTATCCACAAAATAACTATTTCTTTTTTATTTTAATCTTTTTTGAGTGTTTGGCTCGTTCTGAAGTTGATAATTCTTATTTGATCTGTTGCTCCAACTGCAATTAATTTTAGGGTGATCTCTATTCCCAGATTTAGCTAGAAGCATTGAAACTTGTTATGGATTTGGGAAGTGAATCCGTGGAAGAGAATGAAGTGAATCATGATGGAGATCAAAACGGGACTAGCGAGAAATTTGGGTTGGGCTTGGATGGAAATTCCGGTGTCAACACGTTGAAAACGGATCATAAGGAAACGGTTGTTGGAGTGGGTAGTGATGAAGCTGCGAATTCCAAAGTGACACCAACAAAGGGGTTTGGGTTGAAGAAATGGAAGAGAATTAGGAGGAATGTTGTGAAGGATCCCAATTCGAGTATTGACTCAGGTAAAATATTGAAGAGGGGGCTGTCTGGCTCTGGTAATGCCAATTTGAGTGAAAATCAACCTTTTCTGCGTGATGTTAAGGAAAAGGGTGATGGATCTTCAAATATGTTTGGGAATGTAGTGTTTTCTGATGGCTATGCTATCCACGGTTCTAGTTCTGATTCTAGATATGCACTTGGATCTGGTTTTGTTGTTGGGACAGATTCTGAGAATAGTGAGGATCGGAGTAGCAAGTCTTCTACGGCTGCTAGTGAACCGAAGTTGAGGCATGAAAAAAGCCGGAGTAGGAGTGTGAATTCAAAGAATTTAGCTAACTCAGCTCAACGGCTTCAACAGGGAAAGGGACGTATTGAAAGCAGTAAGAAACCCGGAGGAGGTGATAGAGTCAAAATTGAGAAGGAAAATTCTCTTTCAAGTATGGAATCTGATTCAAGAAGCTCCAACTTTAAGCAAGGTACCTTCACAGTTACTAGTAATGGAAAATATAGTGGTAGGCCAAATGTTTATGATGGAGGCAATGGTGATGAAGCTCACCCTAATCAACATTTTACTGAGGCTGAAGCCAGATATGGCAATGAAAACGTCGGTGAAGATGAAGATCTTCTACCACAGAGTTTAGCTACGAATTTGCCTTGGGATGTTGCAGAAGAAAAAAGTGAGAACAATCAATCTTCAGCCATTGAAGATCCTTTGATTGAGTCTATTAGTAGCCTTCAGGCTGTCCAGGATGCACTTCAAGACGGTTTGTCCATTTTTTTTTTATAAGTTTGATTTTTCTGTGAATCTTCATGCAGTAGTTTGTCAATTTGTGACGGAGATTGATATATTTGTTCGTTTTACAATCCTTGAGAAAATTTATGCATATATTGCCTTGTCAGCTATTTCTTTGGCTCCAAGGTTCAATCAACTGTCTATAAAGCTACTAACATGGCAGATATCTGTGCATGAACTGATCTAATATACTAGTATATTGGTCTGGTTAGAACCCTGTAACTGTTCAAACGTTGTGATTTTCATTTTGCTGAACCCAATCAAACCAAACCATTGATTTGGTATAATTTTGGACATTCTGTTTGAAAATATTTTGTTGATACCTTGAACACGTTAACTAATTGATTCTTAGCCTATGGGTCAGAGTATATTGTGGATGTGTAGTTAACTAGGCCCAACATAATTCTCTTTTTTAGTGGAAAGTCATCGAACAATTAATGTTTTTTTCCATATGCTGACTTTCTCTCTCTCTTTCTCAACTCGCTTTTAAATGGATTTTTCTTTTAAATTTTTTTGTAAGCATTGTTTATTAATCTAACAATCCAACAGTATTTAATTTAGAACCTTTGTCTTACTCTTATATATGTGGCTCTGTGTTGGTCGATGAATGGAATTGCAAATGGATAATGAGCCTCTGGATATTGAATATTTTCGTAGCCTCTGGAAAATTGCATATTGGATTTTGCATATAAGTTGAGACTAGTTCGTATTTTATTCCGGAGGTCCACCAGGCCAAGTTTATCTATTTTTAATGTCATGCATTGCCTTGATCAAAATAGCAGTATGTGCTGACATAGTGACATTGACCTTTTCCTGGTATCTGGAGCCTATCATGGTGATGATCAGAAATTACAACATATAATATGTCACTGACGAACTCATTGAATGACTTGTTTGATTTTTCATATTATTGTTCATCTATTTTCTTTTTAAAACTTTCTTGTTTGTCTTGGTACCTTGCAATTGTTCGTTGGATAATTATTCAGACATCGCATGAATCCTTGATCAACTAATTTTTCTTGGTTGTAATTTAAGTTAGTTTGCTGATGAAATCATTATGTCATGACCTGAACCAGCGATGGGAGATAGGTTATTGACTTTTTGAGCTACTTTCTACAATTCTACTTGCCTATCCTGTCGGGACTTATTAGAGCTGCTGCTGCTGCATATGCTATTTTCTACCTATTTTCATCATTTTAAATTTATGGTTTACTGAAATAATTACTAACAGTTTATATTACAAAAAGCTTTTCTTTAAGCTATTTTGAGTTTTTATTTTTATTTTTTAATATATACTATATTTTTTATCAATGCTTTAAGTATCTTATTTTCATACATCTGAGACCAGCATTTTTTATTTTTATTCTTTTATTGTTATGCTGAAATTTTAGTAATGTGATGTTTAATGGAAGAATCAAGTATGACATGGGTCATTGCTGATAATCAATCTCGTGAATTCTTGCAGAAGTCCAGAAATTCAGGGAGATAGGGATTGAAATTGTTTCACCGGATGATGACTCAACCAAGTGTAGTAGTGCATCTGCTAGTATTAATGCTGTCGATCTCGGTGCAGAAGATATTAAACAAACTGCCTCAAGTTCCTTGGAACTTCAGGTGTTGAGCTTGACACAGAATGTAAATATTTTGGAAAGCAAGCTGGAGGAATTACAGGGGATGCTTGCTCAGAAGGATTTCAGGATTGCTGAACTTGAAACATCCCTGGGTAGTGGGAAGTTTATTAAGGAAGAATTAGCTAGCAGCATAGGTTTATCGGAGGAAAAGGAAAATCATAAAGAGGTTGACTCCGAGCTAGAGGGCCTTTTTAGGCAAAAGATTGAAGCTGAGGTTGAATATCTAGCCATCACAAAGGTAGTGAAGAACTTTAAGGTTGGGGGAGATTCCCAAGTGACATTATTGGAAGAGCAAGAAAAACTGTCTGAAAATCAAGCGCAGATTCTCGACAAGCTTGTAGATGCAGAGAATAAGGCTTTAGTGCTGAAGAATAAAGCAGAAGAATTGGAAAAATATCGCAGAGATAATTTAGTAGTTGAAGAGTCCTTTGTGCTGCAGAAAAGAGTATGTAAGGCATCATTTTATCTTTTCATACAGTTGATGCTGATAGTTTTGTTCTTTTGGCTTTTTATGTCACAGTTATCGCTCAATTCTGGGATGGTTGTACCCACATAAGTCTGCAAAATTAGGTTCATCTTGTGCATTCTCAAAATTTTCTTTCGTTATCTTTGAATGTAAAATTCGGTGTTACATAAAACTGACCCTTCTTTCTCAGGGTAGTGGAAGAGCCTGCATTTGCTCTCTTTGTTCTAATACCATTTTCATTTTCTTTAACGCCATGTGTTAAAAATACTGTGAGTTGGGTTGGATATGACTGAGTAGTTTATAATAGGCTATTTCAATTTTGATTTCTATACTTAAAGGATTTATATGCATTTGGTGAGTCCATTGAATTGCATAGGAAACATGCTGATTCAGTTGTATCACGGTGGATTTCTCTAATAAAATGGTAGACAAGGTTTCGTTTTGTTTAATGTTTTAAATGTTTATTTTATACGTAGAGTTTAAATACAGTGGATTGTTCTATTTTATAATAGATCAATGATCAATAGTAGTATTACCTTGTTAATGTGTAAATATAAACACAACTTTAAGAGTAAATAATTAATATATTAAAATATTAAATTTTAAAAATAAATAATTAAAAAATTTAACAAAAAACACTAGAAACAAAACATAATTTTAGGGACAGGCTATTTCCCAGTGCAATCGAACATGAATAACAGAATTTCTTTTAGACTGACATATTGACATTTGTATATGATTTTTTCTTCAACAATTGTTTTTATCTATTGTCCAGAAATTGTTCTCATCCAATAGTAAAATATATTATATACACAGATAATCTCTCATCCAATAACTACCTCTGTGACCACCACCAACACTCTAGAGGTGATAAAGCAGAGATAAATACTGTGTTAAAACTAGAAAACAATATATGACTCGTGAATCTCAGCCGTCGATCCGAATCACATGCACTTGTCACTTCTTTGCCTCAACTGATTGCTACAAGAATGTTGTAAATATGTGGGGCATTATGCACCCAAACTCAAGGGACGCATCTTATAAACTTCATAGTAATATCAAACTATCCTTGCACCAATCCACGATTTACAAACCTTCCAAACTCTCATTGATCTATATTTATGATGATCTATTATATATATTAAAAGAGAAGCTCAAGTTAGATTTTCGACACCTCAACTACATTTTTTTATACCAATTTGTCACATCATTTTATTAACCTATATGGCAGAAGTATTATAACTCTTCCTAAGAGCTTGGCCTCAAAGGCCCACACTCTCATTCACAATGTTAACATCACATACTCCTCTCTTAATTATTGTATGTCAGTTACAAAAAAAAAAAAAACCTTTTTTAATAATAATTCTAAAAAATGTCCAACCCTTTAATTCTGATGCAATTAAATTGCATACCTATGGTAATGAATTTCAAGAAACCTGCCACATACATCCCTTACTTGCAAGTAAATAAATTACGAAAAGGAAATAAAACTTTTCTTCATACTAATTCAAACATTTTAACTTCGATGCAATCAAATTAAATTGCATGTCTATCTTAATGGATTTCAAGAAACCCATCACATACATCTCTTAATTGCAAGGAAATAAATTAGAAGCCAATAAAACACAAAATTTATCATGCTACATTAAAAGCTTTTTTGAAAAGATCAAAAAAGTTATACATGTAATCAATTTTACATGTTTTAAGCACTTTTTTAGCACCCGAGAAATTTTGATACCATCACATCATGATAAGGAAGACATGCTTGAGATTGAGGCCATTGAAACCAAACAGATGTACAATCAACAAATTATAACTTAGAGTTTATAGTATGTTAAATTATTTTCAATCTAAAAAGATATTAATTTGATAAATCTAAGTTCAACATGAGTGCACCACCATTTTTCAACCATGATTTAATAATAAAATAAATAATATTAAATCGAATATTACATATGTTTTTTTACTCTTAAATTTATTTTACCAAACTTGAAGAGTGTAATTCACAAGCCACCATAACAAACTTACAAAATATATTTTATACATTGAGGCTTTGTAAATATTATGCTATGAGATTTATTTAACGAAAACCATGATGAAACAAAAAAAAATAGAAACGTAAGTTTTAAAAACTAGCATTTTTATAATAATATCATTCTATCTCATAGATTTTTTTTTTTTAAAAAAAATCATTTCATAATACATATGTATTATTATAATTTTTCCTGAAATTAATTGCTGAATTAATGTTTTATTCTATAAATTTATTTTCATTTAAAAAATTTCTTAACAAGATAATTTATAGTGTAAAGATTCATTCATCTGCGCAACGTGTAGGTACACATCTAATGTATATATTAAAAGAGAAGCCTAATGCTAGGAGAATGCCACCTTAGATTTTTTTACTACTTGGCTTTATCACAATTAATATAGGATTATCATATTTGGTGGCCTATTATTCAATTACTAACCAACGTATCAATTAATTTCAATGTAATATAAATTATTATATTTATAATAGTATATGATGTAAATCAAACTTTTAAATTTTAATTTTGACTTTTTAATTGTAATTGATTTTTTAAAAATTAAAATTTTAAGAAAGATTAAAATAAGGAAGAGAAAATATAATTTTTTACAAAGTATCCTTTAAATAAAGAGTCGAAGGAAAAATGTAATTTTTTACACAGTGTCCTTTAAATAAAGAGTCAATTAAAATGCATTAAATCTTTAATCAATCATAATATTTTTCAAAATGTAAAATAAAATTACACACTATCTTCAAACGATATGCCAAATTGCAATTGACTTTTAAAAAATGAAAATTCTAAGAAAGATAAAAATGAGGAAAAAAATGCAAAGTCAAATCACACACAATTTCCTTTGAATAAAGAATCAATAACAACTAAACAAATATCCACAACGACAAAACAATCGAAGCAACAAACAAACAAAAATCAACTTTAAATTGTATTTTCGTTTGTTGCTTTTAAATTATTTATAGTTGTGCATGAGTCTTTTATCAATTTCTTTTGAGTTTATTCTAACCTTCGTATCATTATATTGTCCGACTAGATATCCGTCCACAACGACAAAATATTCAAAAAACCAACAAAAATGCATTCTAAAGTTGAATCCATAATCAATCTCAATACTTTTTAAAAATGCAAAATTAAATTACATATTATCCTCGAATAATGAGTAAATAATGATACAAAGTTTAAAGACCAAGTCAACAAAAAATGCTAAGGTGTTTGTCCACAACATAAAAAGTTCAAAGCAAATAACAAAAATACATTCTAAAGTTGAATCTTTAATCACTCCTAATAATTTTAAAATGCAAAATCATATAACACAGTATTGAAATTTGTAGAGCATTTTGCAAATGTGTATACAGAATACTTTCAATTGTGTCACAACTCAAAATACGCTTCCCAGCAACCATACCAACTTGCTGGGTGTAAAACATATATGTTATAATATATTTTCTTTTGTATAACATATTTAAAATGCACTAGTTAAAAATAAATTATAATTCCACTTTATACATAATTTTACTTAATTCAAAATATATTCATTTATTATTCATATAATTTATCAATTAAATTTGATAATAAGTTAAAAAATTTGTTAATGCTTAGCCGCGCAACGCGCGGGTTTAAATCTAGTTAATATTAATTGGCAATCGCTTGATGTATCATAATAAATAATACTTCTTCTGGTCCTTTTTATAAGCAACAAAATGTAAGTTTTTTTTTGTCCTTAATATAAGCAATAAAGTATATTTTTTAACTTTATTAAATGCTAAAAAAATATAGACATCCAAATATACTCTTAGTTAATTGAGTTTAATGATTTTTCTCTTTTCACTAATTCTTCTATTCCCAATGATATTCATAAACTCCATCCTTTAATTTGCACATGGAAAGAAAATATATCTATAAAGATATTTTAAGAAGAAAATTTGTATTCATTATTTAAATAATTAAAAAAAATCATTTATTAAAATTTATTGATATGTATAAAATATATCCAAAGTACGTTGCTTATAAAAAGGTTAAAAGGATCGGAGGGAGTACTCCACTACATACTCACAATAGTGATGTGATTGTGAATTAATGCTGAAACCACTGTTTTGAGACTAAGAAAGAGTGTGAACTGTGAAGGGTACAATTTCCCATGTCATTAATTAGAGTTCTTCGTGGAGGACACATAGGCATCCTGCATGGTAAAGATGTCAAACTTCTGACGTAAGGATTCATTTATATCCTCCATTGCCTCCTTCCTTCTTCAATACCCCAAATCAAGCATCAAACTCATGCAATACATAATGTCAATTTTTGGACTCACTCAACAAAAACAAATTCTCTGGACCACTAATTGAACAAATGTATATATATAGTACATTAATTGTTAATTAATGAGTCAATAAATTAAAGCACAAATTGAACAAACGTATATACTATATATGTAGTGCATTAACTGTTGATTAATGTGACAATAGAAAATTAATAGTTAATTATAAGTGTTACTACTTGAGCCATAGCAGTTGGTAAAGAAGCTTGTTAAGCTCGATATTCAAAAAGATATCAAATGAAGTATGATGACAACAATAACAACATAAAAATATGCTCAAAAAATGAGATTAAGAAGGAACTAAGAATGAAGGAAAACCTCTAATAACCTGGCAGAATAGCATAATTGACATGGTAATTGAGAGAGTTTGAAATTGCTAACTTGTCAGTTCCATAGTTCTCACTTCAAATACTTCATATGTGATAAATAAATAAACAGTTTCTGCTGACTTTGGCAGCTGAAGTTAGGGCGACAAGGACAAAACCATATTAACATCATAGTTTCTATCTCTGCTTTGCAAATTTCACTAATTTATTTTTTACTGTTTTCAAATTTTCACCTTTTTGAGTGGAAAAGTGTTTCATATATATATTATTTATTATTTATACATGAAATATAATTCAATCAGCTAAAGATAGAGAAGAAGAAAAAGAAATGGGTTATCTTAAACTGTTTCTGATCCTTCTTCTTTCAATCTCAAGTTCAGCTTCTACTTTAGTTGACAAGAGTTTCAAGGATTGCATGTTAGCCCAAGTGAAAGGCAGTTCAGAATCCATTGAAAAAATAATCCTCACTTCATCCTCTTCACTATATCCACAAGTCTTACAATCACTCCAACAAAATCCTAGATGGCTGAACTCCTCAAACAAGCCTTTTCTCATCTTAACACCTTTCCATGAATCTGAAATTCAAGCATCCATTCTGTGCAGCAAAAAACTTGGTCTACAGATCAGAGTCAGAAGTGGTGGTCATGATTATGAAGGGCTATCCTACATTTCTGGGGTACCCTTTATCATGATTGACCTCATCAACATCAATTCCATTCAAATTGATCTTGCTCATGAAACAGCTTGGGTTCAAGCAGGAGCAACATTAGGTGAACTTTACTATAAAATTTCAAAAGCCAGTAAAGTTCATGGATTTCCTGGAGGAATCTGTCCTAGTGTAGGGATTGGAGGACACATAAGTGGAGGAGGGTTTGGTACTATGGTGAGGAAGTATGGCCTAGCAGCTGACCAAGTTGTTGATGCTTATTTAATAGATGTGAATGGGAAGATTCTTGATAGAAAATCAATGGGAGAAGATGTTTTTTGGGCTATTAGAGGAGGTAGTGCTACTAGTTTTGGTGTTGTTCTTGCATGGAAGATCAAGTTGGTGAAAGTTCAACCTGTTGTCACAGGGTTCAACATTTATAGAACACTTGAGGAAGGAGCAACCAAGTTAATTCACAGGTGATGTTGGAATATATATATATATATGAGAATATTAGGGGGCCAATTTGGTTTACATTTCATAAATAATTACAACCTTACAACCACATCATAAATATCTTTCTTAACATCAATACCATATTTTATTCTCTTTCGTCTCTTTTCCTCTGTTCATTTCTAAATCCTCATAATTTTCAACAGGTGGCAGTACATAGCACATGAACTGCATGAAGATCTATTCATTAGAGTGCTTGCTCAAAACATTGGTGGTGGCAATTCAAAAACATTCCTTGCAACCTTCAACTCACTTTTTCTTGGAGGAATAGACAAGTTGATACCATTGATGAATGAGAGCTTCCCAGAGTTGGGATTGCAGGCCAAAGACTGCACTGAAATGACTTGGATTCAGTCAGCTCTCTATTCTGCTGGATTCAAAAAATGGGACCCACCAGAACTCTTGCTCAACCGAATTACCATATACAAAAGCTCTTTCAAGGCCAAATCTGACTTTGTGAAGGAACCTATACCAGAAATTGCTTTGGAAGGAGTTTGGAAAATGCTTCTAGAAGAAGATATAGCAATTCTGATAATGGAACCTTATGGTGGTAGAATGAATGAAATTTCAGAATCTGAGATCCCTTTTCCTCACAGAAAAGGAAACTTGTACAACATACAATATATGGTTAAGTGGGAAGTGAATAATGGAATTGAAGCATCCAATAGGCATTTACAATGGATGAGAATGCTTTATAGATACATGACTCCTTATGTTTCAAAATCTCCAAGAAGTGCATATTTCAACTATAAGGATCTTGATTTAGGTAGTAATAAGCATGAAAATACAAGCTACTTAGAAGCTAGTATTTGGGGGCTGAAGTACTTTAAGGGAAACTTCAAGAGATTGGCACAAATTAAGGCAAAGTTTGATCCACAGAATTTTTTCAGGAATGAACAGAGTATTCCTCTCCTGAATTCGCTTCCTTCTTCTGATGAAGAGCATGGCACCTAGAACTTTTGTGGAAATGCAACATAATATTAATATAGCATCTCTGTGTTTGTACTTGATTCAACCTTGCTCTACTCTACATGTATTTTCCTGATGGCTTTGAACTTAAGTGCACTTAATAAAGTCATAAGATCACATGAGAATGTGCCCTTAAATTGCTAATTATGTTACTGTATTTTCGCTTCTTATGATGTATCACATTCATTTATTTTTCTTCCTTATTTCCATCCCAAAAGGTTTTAAAACTATGGCGAAGTAAAACTTGTAATACTAACATCAACTTAAGGGAGGTTTTTTTTAATCTTTAATTAAATTGCAGACTTATGTGGTCACTACTCTTTAATTATTAGACATGCAAGGTTCTAAGATATATAATATAAAGATAGAGAATGGTAAGTGTATTACCATTATTCACTCTACCTCTTCTATTACTTACTAATTTTTCTATCTCTTTTTCTTTTTTTTCCCCCTTTCTATAGCTCTCTTCTTATACGTCTTTATACCCAAAAAAAGTGTACATAAATCCTTCTCTATAAAACAAATATAAAAATAAATAGAAGACAATTTTTATGATGTCATGTTTTACAAAATATGATCAATAAAATGGATATTTTGAGAAGAAAAAAAAACAGTCAGCATTAGTTTCTACATTTATTTACAAGTTTATGTATATAATCAATTATTAAAATAATCTATTTTTCACCGGCAGTTCAAACACAACACACTTAATGTATTTATTGCATCTTTTTGTTGCTTCCGAGAAATTACTTTCTTTCTCTATAGTACTCCCTTTATTCTGAAATATTAGTCACCTTAGAAGATTCCACATGAATTAAGAAGAACAATTAATTTTTATAGAATCTAACAAAAAGTGCATAGATAAGCTAAATTAATCATTGACTTTGAGATTTACTCAATAGTTATTAGCTATAAAAATAATAAAAGTGGGAATAGTTAATTAATATAGCATTGGTAATGTAAATGTGACAAATATTTTAAAACAAATTTTTTTTGGGCTAAAACGACTAATATTGCAGAATGCTAAGAGTATTTATTGGCAATGTGTTGCTTCCTTTAAGCATGTAGCAATTAATAATAATGCTCTTGTTTATCCCGCTATTTTTGCAACTATTGACTTGTACTCGGATTCAAATCATGTATCTCAAAATTATGTCCCTAATTATGTCCCACCAATAGAATATCGTCATGTCATTAAAAAAATTTATTAAAAAATTAAAGATTAAAATTAAAAAAAATATTTTAATGGCGTGACAATATTCTATTGGTGTCACATGATTGGGGACATGATTTTAGGGAAACATGATTTGAATCCCTTGTACTCCAACATTTTACTCCTGTATCTCTTTATCTTTCACCCCTTTCTCCGGATAAACCTGCATTCAATTCAATTCACAAAAATAAAACTACAAAGTCTTGGAGATAAATAGCCGCAGAATATAATTTCAAATAAATAAGGGTACTTCGATTTTATATTTAAATAGACCATTCTGTGCATTAGGAAAGAAAAATGGAACATAACACCGAAGACATAACACTTTCGGAAAACTATTATTAATAATAATTTTATAGTTTTATTTTATTTCACAAAAAAATATTTTAATTTTTTTAATAATTATTCTTTTTTGGATTTGGTAATTATATTTCTTATAATAAGTTTTAATTTAATAATTTAAAAATATTTTTATAAAAATTGATATAAAATTAGTGATTTTTTGAATTATTATATAATTATGATCATAAAAATAAAAAGTAGTATATATTATACAATGTTTTATTTATTTATTTATTTATTTAATTTTTTTTTATCTTGTATCACCCCAAAGTAAAATGAAGTTACATGTGTATTACTTATTTTATTTTATTCATTTTAATAGACATTGAATATACTTCTAAACTCAAATATAAGTAAAAAAAGTTTTTTTATTTTTGTTTGGTTCAAAATATAAGTAAATTTTAACTACTTCTCTCATAATTAATGTTATTATTCCTAATTTATCTTTTATTTAATGTTATTATTCTTACCTTGCAATAAACATGATGAAGGTTAATTTAATAACTAATATTTATCTTTTAGATGAAATCAAGAAAATTAAATACATCTAATTAATTTTCTTAAGACAGAGGATGTTTAATGCTTAAATGTAATAAAAAATATTGAAATGTGTAATTTTAGTATTTCCAAGAGACAAAATAATGTACTTTTATAATTATCTTTTTAATTCTAATAACTTTAAGTAATGTTATTAAAATACTTAATATTAAAATCATTTTCTTAATATAGTAAGTTAACTAATTTTTGCTTATAGACAGTACCACATATCTTATTAGTTTAATGTAAAATTTCTGTCAGAAGTGTCAAGCTACAGGGGCTGCATCAATCAAACTGCAACAGAAACCATTTACAAAACCAATTCATAAACAAAAAATTGTTAATCTTCATTCCAGTTGAAGCATTAGTGGTTATGGTGACTCCCCATAACCCTGCTAAGGCTTCAATGACCATAATAAGCCATGGAAGTGATGATGAGCCCTCAGATCCATGCCTCGCGTCAATGCTTTTCAACTTCAACAAAATGTTAAATGATTTGGGATTCCAGTAGAGGGTTTTTCGAGTTTTTGGTACTATGTTTTAGCACTCTCCGACATAATATTCTTGCTGAGGTTGTCGCAACAAAATGTTAAATGATTTGGGTCATTGAAGCCCTAGCAGGTTCAGGAAATCGCCATAACAACTCTTTTTTGGTTAGATTTTTCCCGAAGATTTCTTCCAAGAAATAGTGCGTAAGGTAAAACTATTTAAAAGTTTAAATCAGGTTTGATTTATGTTGGGTTAGAAGCTAATTAAGCCAATTTGGCTAGTATTTTCCTTGTGTTTTCTGATATTTGATGATGGGATGCTACGTCGATGAGAGATAACTTCTTTTTGTGGGTTATGTTTCAATGAAACAAATACCGTTGTCAAAGCTGAAGATGGCTGGAACAAAGCTTTCGAAATGGGATGTTTCCTCATTTATTGTGCACAAAAGAGCTGGAATTTCTAAATGTCACTTAGAACAGGTGATGAAAATGTCTTCTTTTTCCTTTTTTTTTTTTGAGGAGAAGAAAAGGAAATAAAAATATCTGCTTTGAGTTTCTTGCCTGTCAAACACCCATCTTTTTCCAAATCTTCTTTATATTCTTTGGGGTATTCTCTTTTAAATTGAATGGTTTTTTTAAGAGTGGTTCTTTTTTATATTTTGAAGAGAAAAAAAAAATCTGATTAAACACCCTCGAATTTAGAGCAACTATGATAAAATGAACTCCTACAATAGAAAATGATTCAACATGATATACAACATCATTGTCACACAATTAATGTTGTTGGCCATCAGTTTTTCGGAAAAATTACTTTAGAGAAGTCTATAAGGACAGAACAAACCATATGAAATGGCAGTATAAGAAGTCCATGTAAGAGAATCTATTGAGAAGTCTTGAGGAGTCAAATTACTGGATTTGTATTCCAACATTTCACTCCTGTATCTCTCCTTAACTCTCACGCATTTCTCCTGATAAACCTGCATTCAATTAATTCAATTCACAATAATTAAACCCACAAAGTGTTGGAGATATAGCCGCTGAATATAATATCAAACAAATAAGGGTACTTAGATTTTATAGTTAATAACATACAAAGTTTTTATCTGACAGGTTAAATTTTTCAATAGGCAAAAACAAAGAGCTATTAAAATTTTCACATCAAATAGGAAGCCATTATTACAGGATTGAAGTGTTTTGCAAGTAGCACTGATAAGACAATAGAGAAATAAGTTTGTTTATATTAGGATTGCAGGCAGCATTGTCAGATGATAGACCATGATAACTAAACTTTTGGCTTCACGTTTAGATAAGATTAACATAGATCCATTTCAACATAATTAAGAGTAGACTCCATATTTTGAATCCACATTTAACTTGATTTGGTTTGTTTCCAAACACACTATCCGCCTACTTTTTAATCTTATGTAGACATTATAATGCTACTTCCCATTCAAAAATATATGCAAAATTCAACCATTTTTATGATCCTACTTTGGTTTTAGACCGTCTCGAAATGAGTGTTCAACAGTTGGAATTGGTCAAACTTATCTTATTTCTAGGTTCCTATAATAGATTGCTAGACATCTAAACGAATGTATTACTTGATACATTTTACTAAGAGTAATTTCATCATGTTTATGTATTGATGTTGTTAATAATTATGAGTTAGGCCTAAACAGCGGTCAATATAGCATTTAAAATTAATCATTGTTATGAGAACAATAACGTGTGTGCAAGAAATCCTGATAGATGACAAAACTTTTGATGAAGAGGAGTTGGGGTTGAGGAGATAGAATGAATTTGTTGGGAAATCTGCCACAGAAACTAATTTGCTGATGTGGCAAATTGAGGAAATAAAATAAGGCTGATGTGTTGGATTTCTAGTCTTGTCTTCTGTTTTAATATTATAATAACTAGATATAAGCCCACACAGTTTTAACTAGTATTATAATTTATCTTTTAATAATTTAATTAATAAATAATTGCCAACAAAAAAAATACTATTGACATTATTTATATATATATATATATATATTTTCTATATATTTAATTTCATAAGATTTCTTAAATAATTTATTTTCTATATAATACTAATGAATTTCATCTAATTTAATTCTAAATAATAAATGGTTAGATTAATTGTAAATTAAATACAATTATATGACGTGAAATATTAACAAGTTTAAATAAGAAAATAACATACTTTTTGTGTGAGATGAGATTACTCCATTTTTATGAGTAGTTTACATGCATAGTATGTGACTTTTTCATACACTATTCTTGTGTGTCCCCTCATTAAAATATTACACATAATTATAGTTATATTTTTTAGTGATCTACCATTTCTTTTATCTGCCGAAAGCGAAAAATGAGACAATCACGAGACATTATTTTAAGTAAGGTGAGTAGTTTTAATCCAGTAATAAGATAATGAAAGATCATAATACAAATATTAATATTATATTACAGAACTTATAATTTATTATTCTCTCCTCTAATAAATAGCTTTGGTTTTAAATGTATCATCTAATTTCATTGTAAATATATTTTAGTAATGGAAGAAATCTCTTATTAATAATTAAATGGGTAAACTTCCAAATTTTATATATTTAATATAGAAAAATACTTTGGAAAAAAATGTTAATTTTCATAATAAAATATCATGAATGTTGAAATGAATAGAAATGTTGAGTACCCTCGGAAAAGACCAAAAAATAACTAATGGAAATGACATGCTAACCCTTTTTAAATTAGTTGTGTATAAGAAATCTTATCGCCTTTTAAGAAAAAAAAAATCTTATACATTTCTTAGCCGGTCTCAAAATTAAATTTTGTTTTCTACTTTTAATATCTTATATCTATTAAAATGTTGTGTCATATTTTTCTTAAATCATTTTTTAATCTTAATAAAAGTAAACTTAAACAACAAATCATGAATAATATTTTAAGAATAATAATTATAAATTATTCATAATGATACTAACATGTTATTAAAAGGTCAAATAAATTTTTTTTAAAATATGAGTTAGGCTTATTATGTGGCTTAATGTGAAATGTTGGAGAAGCTAACGTTGTATTGACATTCACGTCATAAATGTTTAAAGTTTACAATGCAACTCAATTATTAAGCTATGAACTTCATCACACAAATTTCAATTTAGATTATGTATGAATATTTATTTGCCAAAACAGAAAAGTTATATATGAATATTCAACAAAAAAAGAATTGAATAAAAAAATGGAGTATTGGTTGCCCTTAATATAATGCATCCTGAAATGAGAACTAGGAACCCAGAGAATTGTTGAACACAAGAGAAAGCCCATATATCACGCACAGGGGGGAAATCGGAAGATTTGCACTGAGTTGGGCCTTCGGTGCCCAATCTCATGCGCGCAAGTCCAATCCCCTTTCTAGCTCTTTTAACCCCCTAAGGTTTGCTTTAGTATATAAAGGCTTTACAATGCACCAAACCAATCAATGTGGGACTTCCTAAACTTTGAAATAACACTTGATATTACAACAATCCCCCACTTATTTCGAAGTTTTAGAATACAAAGACAATTCTCTGGGTTACTACTCGAGAGCAATTTTTCAGAGCTGATGTCTTTTGGACTATGAACCAGTCCTAGATCAGTAATCTTGACACACAAGTGAGTTGGTGGAGCAAGCTCTATGAACCAAATCACTTTATCGTAGATCAGAGGATCACTAATCGTATTACTCCCACAAGATCTTGTTGTTATCGCGGTTTTACGCCTCTAGGCCATGCGCATGCCTGGTATTCAGGAGTGCTCTTAGAGATTTGCCAAATCTCATACTAGCGGCCCCACTTGACACTCATATAGATGGTTTCATCAAGTGTATACTGCAATTTATACACTACCCTAGAGAGGGCTATGAAAACCATTAAGAGCTTTTATGCTCAACCTCTCATCATTGCAGTCTAGCACTATCGCATACACCTTTGGTAGGGACAAATTTAGTGCTATCAGAATTAACGCGTGACTTGTTTTTACCCATATGAACCTTTTTCATGGGATCTCCAATCACAAAGGTTGGGTTCCCGTCACCGTTAATTTTCAAAATGGCTCGAGTCCCATACCCCTCGATGTTTCATGAATCATTTTCCTCCCAAGAGGTTTAGTCAGAGGGTCGGCCAAGTTCACTTCTGACTTTACATAATCAATGGAGATTATGCCTTCTTTCAACAGCTTTTTGACAGCTTTATGTCTCACAAGAATGTGTCTGTTTTTCCCATTGAATGTATTGTTTTTTGCAATAGCTATTGCCGATTGGCAATCACAATGCATTGATACTGGTGGGTTTGGCTTTATTCCTAAAGGAATTTCTGCTAAGAAACTTCTTAGCCACTCAGCCTCGCTTCCTGCTAGTTCCAAAGCTATGAACTCAGATTCCATAGTGGACCTAGCGATCAACGTTTGCTTAGTTGATCTCCAAGTAATCACACCACCACCAAGTGTGAATACATACCCACTGGTAAATTTCATCTCATCAGATCCTGAGATCCGGTTTGCATCGCTGTATCCTTCCAATACAGCTGGAAATCCACTATATTTTATTCTAGTGTTTATGGTTCCTCTCAAATATTTTAAGAGTCTTACAAGAGCATTCCAATGATCCTGGTTAGGATTTCGGGTGTACCTGCTCAATCTTCCCACAGCATAAGCTATGTCGGGACGAGAAAAATTCATTAGGTGCAGCAAGCTACCAATGATTTGAGCATACTTAAATTGAGCGCAGGGATCCCCTTTATTCTTTTTCAATTGAATGCTAGCATCGTAAGGGGTGCTTACTGGCTTCACATCATAGTGGTCAAACTTCTTAAGAAGTTTTTCCACATAATGTCCTTGTGATAGTGTAATACTATCACCTTCCCTTACGATTTTAACACCCAGTATCACGTTTGCCTCACCCAAGTCTTTCATATCAAATTTGGAGGCAAGAAATGATTTTGTTTCTATGACAATATCATTATTGGTACCAAAAATCAGCATGTCATCCACATAAAGGCATATGATTACACAATCATTATTTTTAACTTTTGTGTACACACACCTATCAGCTTCTATGGAAACAAAATCATTACTTAATAAAACTTCATCAAATTTTTCATGCCATTGTCTAGGAGCTTGTTTCAAACCGTAAAGAGATTTTAAAAGTTTACAAACTTTGTTTTCTTGACCAGAAATAATACACCCTTCAGGTTGAAACATGTAAATTTCTTCTTCTAAATCTCCATTCAAAAAGGCGGTTTTCACATCCATTTGATGGATCACAAGTTTATGAATAGAAGCCAATGCAATCAAAGTTCTTATTGACGATATTTTTGTCACAGGAACAAAAGTATCAAAATAATCAAAATTTTGTTTTTGTGTAAAACCTTTTGCAACCAATCTTGCTTTGTATTTATCAATGGTACCATCAGGATGATATTTTCTTTTGAAAATCCACTTGCAACCAATTGGCTTTGCACCAGGAGGCAAATCAACCAATGTCCAAGTGTTGTTTTTCAAGATTGAGTCAATTTCAGTTTTAATGGCTTCTTTCCAAAAACGTGATTCAGAAGAAGAGATGGCTTCGGAAAACGTCAAGGGATCATTGTTAACCAAGTATGTGTAAAAATCATTTCCAAAAGATTTTTCTATCCTTTGTCTTTTGCTTCTTCTCAATTGATCACTTGATTCTTCATTATCCTTGAAGTTTTCAAAAGACATTTGAGAAATTTGTTCGGATTTTAATGGAAAGATGTGCTCAAAAAATTTTGCATTTTTTGTTTCAATGATTGTGTTGCTATCATGTACATCACTTTTCAAAACAAGAAATCTATATGCAGCGCTATGTTGAGCATAACCTGTAAGCATACAATCCGAAGCTTTAGATCCTATTTTTCTTTTCTTAGGATCTGGGAACATAACCTTAGCTAGACACCCCCACACTTTCAAATATTTCACATTGGGTTTATGTCCTTTTCACAATTCATAAGGTGTCTTGCCAGTTTTCTTATGGGGAATCCTATTTTGTACATGACAGGCAGACAACAATGCCTCTCCCCAAAGATTATCAGGAGCAGAAGAACTAACTAACATAGTATTCATCATATCTTTCAAGGTTCTGTTCTTCCTTTCAGCCACTCCATTAGATTCAGGAGAATAAGGAGGTGTTATCTCATTGATAATACCTTCTTTTTCACAAAAATCATTAAAGGTTATGTACTCTCCTCCTCTATCTGATCTTACTCTTTTTATTTTCCTATCTAATTGATTTTCAACTTCAGCTTTATAGGACAAGAACATGTTAAATGCTTCATCTTTGTTTCTAATTAAATATAACTTGGTGAATCTAGAGAAATCATCTATAAAGGTCACATAGTATCTCTTCCCTCCCCTAGTCTCGGTTTGCTTTAGATCACCTAAGTCGATATGAATCAATGCAAGCAATTCACTTTCACGATGCACAGAACGACATGATTTCTTTGTCATTTTAGATTCAGCGCAAATTAGACATTTTTCGTTAGATGCATTAGAAACTCCAGAGATTAATCCGAGTTGTTGCATTTTCTTAACATATGAAAAATTAACATGTTCTAGTCTAGCATGCCAAATATCAAAAGAATCCAATAAGTAAGCAGAAGAGGATGCAATATTGTTGATAATTTCGGAGATATTTAGTACAAAAAGTCCTTGGTCACAATAGCCTTTTCCCAAAAATACATTATTTTTGGTTATAACTATTTTGTCAGCCTCAAAGGCTATTTTCATCCCCACTTTACCCAATAGAGCCACAAAAATTAAATTTGCTCTAATGGTAGGAACATGAAGCACCGGTGAGGAACAAAAATTAAAATAGTTGGGAATCAAAATTGCCAGAAGCCAATACAAGGACACTCAGTCTTTCCCCGATTTAGGGAACTTAGTCCTTGGGGGTGGGGGGGAATGCCACAGGTCTTGGCTCTCTTTCAAAAAGAAGAGAATATGCCATCGGCCTTAGATCTCTTTCTTGGTCGAGGTGGGAGTAGGCAGTTCTCTAGAACTGGATGTTGAATTTTCAAAAAGATGAGAGGAATAAAAACTTGCTACTACTTTTTTTTTGTACTTGGGAATAAAGAGGGGAAAGATAGCATGTCACAAGAGCGAGGCGAGGATGAAATGAATGCTTTTAGAATGGGTTTGGCCACCAAGTACATTTGCTTATGAAAGAAGAGTAGCTTATTCTGTAAGAGATTCTTTGCCTACTTCTCTTCCTAAGATGCACACTAGATGGGGCCGCTCTTCTGTATTACTTTCTTTCCTGTGCTAAAATCATTCCCTCAAAACAGAAATAGGGTCTCCGCCTTCAAGGAGGCTTGCTATGCGATATCCTTTAGGGCTTACTCGACTGACGATAGCCTTTGGAACCAATTCCATTAAGCCTAGTGACATCAATCCCCTTAGTTCAAGCGCAAGGGAATGGATCAAATAACTAAACACCTTTCCAATACCGACAGCTGCTCCCGCTGTTAGTGCTCATTGACCTCCTTTTTCTTGTTCGCTCGTAAACTCGACCTTTCAGTCGAGCTCGATTACATCGACCCTCTGTCGAAGATGATATTCAATTGCTTTTTCACTCCTGTAATCTCTTCCTTAGCCAACAACCCTCTCTCGAAAAACGGCAACTAATAACTATAGTTATTGGCTTCTGGTCCATCATTTCCACTGTCTGAGGATAAGAATTGCCATTTTATGAGCTTGTAAGGCCCAAGTCCCCGGGGGAAAGGGCTATAAGTAGGCCGTTTGCTATTGCTATAAGGGCTGCTCACCTTTATACGGCTTGGCTTCGTAGAATTTGGATAAAAGCCTATCTCCTAGTACACCTAAGGATCTCTATTGCCACTTGCTTTTTGCATTCCCGCCTAACAGAGCACTTTGCGAGCTGCACTGGCACTCAATTTGAGTCGGCAGCCTTAAGACAGTCACGGAACACCAAAGCCAATTCCACCGGAGAACCCATGTATTCAATTCGAAAAAACCTTTGCTATATATAATAGGGTGGACAAGCTTTGGCAAGTAAGCTAGGAATTTATTATAGTGTAAGATAGAAAGCGGGCATATCCCCTAGTTCGAAATAATCCCCTCCTACAGTAGAAGAGAAAGTGCCCTATCCTGTCTACCATCTCTATCTTTTTGATTCTGTCGGACTGGGACGGAGAGATTCCCATTTTAATTGAAAGACGAGTTAGACGATCTAATCTACTGAAGAGCCTGGGGGACATGGAGGGCATAGGTTAAGTACAAGACAGAGAGGCCAAGGAAGCTTCGAAGCCAAGGCTATGAAAGCCGGTTTTTGCTAGGATTAATGTGTCGAGACCCGAGGATAGGGTAGATAACCAGTTAAGGTCAGGCCGTGGGGATCCTCTCTCTTTTATACCAATTACCGCCGCTTTAATAAATGAGATAAGAAGTTATAAATCAATTCATTATATATACCCTTACCTTCCTGCCCCGAACCCTACCTATCTAAAAGAAAAAGAATCGATATCACTAGGTCACAACGATCTCAAATAAAGTAATGCGAAAGAAGCCCCCAGACCCACTCTTCTTTCCCACCCCATACCTAAATAGATATAGGGTGGCCTCGCCTTGGAAGGCTACACTCGGTTCTTAATAGATGTTTACGGGCTATCCCTTATTTTATATATTCTTTCCGCGTCTATTTTATTAATATGCATAACTTATATCTCGTCTTTAGTCTTAGGTTTACCCCCTCCAAGACCATCCTGGTGCTTACTCCGGTGGTCTTTTATTTCGTTGAATATGGAATTTGTCGCGGGGCATTTTTCATTTTTCGACAAACCCACTTCTTTTTGTTTTTGGGCTTCCCCTTTTTCAATCACCTCCTACCTTATGGAAAGCCCACTGCTGAAGACCCTCAATCAAAAGGTCAAGGATTGTTCGTGCTGTTCCGTATATGGATAACACCATCTCCGGTTCTTGGAAACCCACCGCTCTTCTTCTTATCGCTCTGCTTCTAGCTATTCGGATAGACCACACCTCAGAAAGAAAGTCCGCTATTCTATTCCATATCATGGCAGCAATCCCGGGAATGGGCATCCATTATCAGATTTCTAGGCACAAAAAGAGAGATATGCCAGAAAGACAGGATACAGGTACTCTTCGGGAGAAGGGATTGGATTTGGCACGCTGAAACCCTAAGTCCCCTGTTCCCTTTCTTATGATAAAAGAGATTGTTGAGTCCAATTGTGGGTGGAGAAGGCGTCTATGCTTGAAACTGATCCTTAAGATTGGAATCGTTTAGCGTCTATCTATTCCGTGTATTCTTGTGAGGAGAAGCCCCCTTTCCCTGCTTTCTAGATCTTTATGACGAATAGGTTTGATGATTCCGTTGTCTCTCTTTCCTAGGCCTGTTCCAGGTGTGTACCCGGATCTAAGCTCCGAAACCCGCTTTTCTTAAGCCCGACGCATTACTTGAATGGAAGGCACTTTCAATAGTAAGCTTATTCTATGTCCTCCTTCGCTTGACCTATTTGAATTGAACTAGAGCTTTCTTTCTTGATTGACAGACAGACCGGATTTCCAACTAGATTCCTATTGAGACCCTTGACGACCTACCGGATGATCATCCTAGAGTTCCCTCTAGCAAAGTTTTGTCAAAAGACATAGACCGTGGCGTGGCATTAGTTCTAGCTCTCATTTCTTGCTTTTTATAGCAAACTGCCCAGACAAAGAAGGTCAGAGAAGGCTCAGGTATGATTAAGTCTCAATCGATTATCACTACCGAATCGATTTCTCCCAAGGCTAAAGAAAGCACTGAGCCTGCTCCGAAAATGCTGTGAGAAAGAGGATCTGTTGGTTTAGGAAAACTATAACTTTTGGTTCATGAAGAAGCGGCCCCTCCGCATAAAGATAGTCAATCGATAGAGGTGTTGGGGTATTCTTCCTCAAATCGGTTATCGGTGAAATGACTCTCATTGGTTGTACCAAAGACTCCCTAGCTTCCTGAAAACCAAAGTAAGAGCATCTTCTCCTTCAATTGCGCTAACAGCTCAAATAGCAACGATGGTAATGACGATAGCTTTACAGGAATTGCTTTAGGGATTCTATTTTAAAACATTATAATGCCACATCTGCCTCAACAGTTCTTTGCTCTAACCAGCTGATCTACCTGATGAATAAGTTTTATATGCTAAAGTTCTGTTCCCATGGGAGATATACTTCAATGGTGCATCCAGGAGCGCTGGAGCGGGGGCAGGGATTGTTTTCATGACCCCAGAAAGGTCAATGATCCCTTACTCGTTCACACTGACTTCAGCAGCTTCAAACAGGGCTGCTGAATAGGAAGCCCTAATGGATTGGGTATAGCTTTGGAGATGAAGATTGATCCTCTTACAGTGTATGGCGATTCTCAACTGATCGTTAATCAACTGAAAGGGATCTACACTATTAATCAAGAGGTCTCTCAAGCCTTACTTCATCAAGGCACGCAAGCTCCTAAGCTAATAAGTAAGATCTTTTGTCAATACTTGATCACCAGTTAAATAGAAAGATGAAAGGGAAAGGAGGATCTATCTCTTTAAAGGAGGGGAATCGATTCAAGAGGTCGTAAAGCAAGAGCTGCTTCATCTAATAGTTCAGTCCTTAGGCCGACATTCAATAGAGAGACGGGAGTAAACCATTTCACATAGCCGGGCTCTTGCCCATTCTTTCGTGGGCATGTGCTAAAGGAAGCGTAGAAGTAGGAGTAGCAGGCACTGGTCTTGACCCTTAGCCCGTAAGGGGATCTAAGACCCTTAGGCCAATTAGACTGAATTAGTGGTAGTAGTAGTATGCCTTTCCTGATTACTTTTTTTCTGCGCTATACCTTTACTGCTTGGAGGAAGAGAATCAGCTGTTACAGACCCGGTTGTGAAAGAAGGCAAGTCTACTGACTTGGCTCTTTGAAGGACAACTTCCCTTGTTAATGTACGAGCAGGGGACTAGAAGAAAGATGCCCACAATCAGATGCTAGAGGAACTGAACCGCCAATATGTATATCAAGAGAAATAAAAAAAACAAGATTATGTTCAGCTCTTGTCTCAGATTTCACCTCTCACGCACCACGGTCGTCTCTTGACCACGCAATGACCTTCCCAGAATGGGTGATAATATAATGCAGAAAGCAGAATCTGAAAGGGAAACCCATCCAGGGGATATGCAGATAGCCAGGGGTAACCAGATAGAGCGCCCAAGACTTGGCAGGGAACGGGACCGTGATTCTGAACAGGAACAGACAAGATGGACAAGAGGAAACCAAGGCCAAGAAGCCTCCGGGATAGACTCCTCCCTCTCTACGTGGGAGCAACATAGACAGTTCCTCGAAGCCGGGAAGATGATATAGACTCCCCCCATTGGCACTTGTTTGTAAGTTAGCACATCAATGAATACGAAGTCTGTTGTCAAGAGTGAGCACTAAATATGAATTTCCTTGATCCAATTTCCCAGCTCAAGCTTCTTGAGTTGGACTCCCTACAAGCACTTCAATAGACGTCATCTCTAGCCCTAGTTGTAAATGAAAATTCTATGTATGACCAAGCTATGCCCGATCTGTTATTTCTTGTAAGACGAAAGAAAATATGATATATGTAAGTGGTTAATCGCCTGGGGAAGACTATTGATTAATCGAGACGATCTTTACAGAACAGAGATGGGCGGGACTAAATGAAAAGGTAGAACGGGTTCTTTCGGACAAAGTCTTCCGATAGGTTTCGCTATTCCCTTTATACCTTGAATGAACTTTTTATAGAAGCGGAAATGCCCTTAAAAGCGATGATTGATTGCTTTGGCTTTGCTCTCTAGGGCTAAGCCCAAAGTTCTTCTTTGGCAGGTGGCTTACCCCAATGGGGGTACCAAACGAGTGATCTTGGTGCCTGCCATAGTGCCATTACGTATACTATAAAAAGTGGATTTGGTCTCGGCTAAGCCGATTTGGCGATCGGTGGATGAAGGATGAATGGTTCAGCCCGGGGCTCAAGCTAGTGAAAAGACCTACATCCAATCTGGAATAGAAATCCGTGGATGTAGGATCAGCTCCAAGATGGGCAATTCCTGGTTCCCTTGGGATCATAAAGAAACTATTGCTTTAGTGGAACGCCATAAAAAAAAAGAAGGTAGCATTTTCTTGTCACGATGTAATTCCTCAATTATGATTGATCTGCAAGTGCATAAATGCCTCGGGTCTCATAATGGATCGACAACAAACAATAGTCGATTACACTTAGTAAAAGTGGTAATCTATTTCCTTACGGGTTGAGCCGATCTCCGAAGAAAGGTCAATCTGGCTTCGATATTGCTGGTCCTTCTCAGTTTGCCCGCCTTTTTAGCAATCTGAGGAGCTTTTAGGTGCCGGCCTTGGAACAATCTGTAGCCGTGGAGTAGATAGCCCCTTTTCCACCAGGGGGTAAATAGTCCCCGGTTATGAAGTTTAGGACCTCAATCAATAAGGCATCTAGCTGGGTGTTGAACCTTGTAATGAGCCTGCCATTCATCCAAGTCTAAGGCATCCTCACTCCAGCCAGGCGTTCGTCAACCCAGGACTGTAACTGATCTTCTTTCTATCCTCGTGTGTGATCGGATATTGAGGTCGTTCATCTTCGAAACTCAAGCCTCGGAATATTGAAGTCATAGGTTCTACCACTGCAGGGCCCAATCCTACTACCCGGATGATCGTCTTGGGTAAGATCTTTCTATATCAAAAAAAAAGTTGGATGCCTACACGCGATCCTTTTTTGCTTCTTTATATCGAGGAAGAGAAAAAGAGGCCTATATCAAAAGTATAAACAACTTATACTTCTATCATAACGCGGATCACGCTGTATATAGATTGGATGTATGTCTGAGCTATCTTCTTTGTACCATCTAGAGGGCAGTGATTCCCGGGGGGCAGGACACGAAGCCCCAACATGGTCTAGCACTACGATGGAAACTGGATGTCTGCCTTTGTGAGTACCTATCTTCTTATAGGAAATTGCTATTCAAAATAGAAGATTGCAAAGATTCAGCCTTAGTATTAGTAGAAGTGGGTAGCGGCACTGGGTAGACGGTCTATCCCCCTTTAACTTAAGTAGTATTTCCAATTTACTCTCTGTCTCTAAAAAAACCGTAACACAGTCCAGGATAAGTGTGACCGCGTAAATATACTATATAGAAATCCTGCCCCACACCCGTGGGTAATGCCCCCGTAACTTCGGGAGAAGGTTTCTGAACTCCTCTCTATTCAACCTGGCCTATCTTATTTCTAACAAGAGGACGCGAAATTCAAAATGATAGCGAACTAGAAAGATACTGACAGAAGCAAAATATCAAATCATAGACACCGGAGAGAACGATCATACCTGATGATAGCTATCTTAGAGAACGCTAATTTCACCATCAGAGAGAGCACCCTATTACATACTGCCTCGCTCTTCTCTCTATCGTAGTTCTTTCTCGCAGAGTAAGGATTTCTAATTCTATACTAGTTCCTATGGCGTAAAGGAAAACATTTCGGCTATTACATCTATGGGTCAACGACTTTCTGGAGTCTCTTAAAGAGGGGATCGAAGCACGGTCCAATCCCATTATTCTAACTTATAATACGATCATCTCACAGATGAAGAAGTGAGCAAGCCTTTCTCCAATGGATTCTAACAGCGCAGACTAGGCATCTTTATCTGATTTCAATTTCTATATTAGTAATAAAATAAAGCCCCTTGTTTCAAGGCTAGGGCTTCCCGGTTTAATTGCTATTTGAATTTAGCAGCATTGGCCGTAGAATCAAATATTGACGGTGACTTACCACTAGATCTGTCGATCGAGACCTTGCTTCACCACGCCCAAGCCGGAGGCTAAGTAGAGTTGAATAAGGTGAAGATGGATACCGCTCATAAAGAGCTTGGTTAAGTGTCCAAGACCGTATGCCTTGCTGGTTGGATCAGAATCCCTTCCCTTTCTTTCGACTTGCTTGCTACTGGATTATTATAAGATAAGACAAACTGGTTTGCATTGGTAGCTATTCTTAGCGGTGACATACTTTTTTTTAAAAAAGGAATATATAATTATTGAAGTTAAACCACGGGAAAACAAGCACAGGAAACAAGACAACGGCCAACGATCCGTTCCCTCACTCCCAATAGAATAGATAAAGCAATGAGAAACCGCTCGGGACCCATATTCCCATGGGTGCCTTCGCTCAACAAAAAGTCCTAACAATAAGTAAGGATATTCTCTAACAGATACGCTGTCTAACTACTATAACAAAGTCATCAACTTAGACTACTTTCAGATAAGGGTTGTTATACAAGTCAACTATTATCGTACAGTGATGATCGAAATCACTGTTGGTGATCCCTTTTCGAGTTCCTTCGTTCCAGTCGAAGATTCCAGTCCAGCGGCGGAAGGGGAGACTTAGATCTTGTCAGTTCATAACAAAAACCGCATCCGGTGGTATCCTATCGTCGTAAAAAAATCATTCATTGCTTCAAAAAGGGAATGAGCTCTCACAGGTTGACTTTTTTCGGCCAGATTTCGCGTATCAGAAATTTCGTATAGAGAGAAGAAGAAATTGTCCTTATTCTTGCTGTTGTTAAACAGGCTGTGCCTTCGGCCGCCTATGATAGGGGGGCCCTTTCCACTCCTTGTTGAAGTAGCAAAGCTCGTTGAGGCAGACCTAGACAGAAAGATAAGTGGTCGTTCGTTCGAGAATAGGGGTCGCGGAAGAATTGGCTTCGATTCCCATAGCCCCACCACGAATCACGAGGGCGAAAAAGACGGAGAATTTATTATTTTTTTGATATTGTTGTTAATAGTGACGATTTTAATAAACCTTTCTCGATGATTATGTAGTTGGAGATTCCTGTTCAATCGTTACCTCGTTTCATAGCCTATATATCTGCTTTCACTGGTTTCCTCTGCGCATAAAGCTGTTGGTCTTGCTGTGACTAGCTTGTTTTGGATAGTAAGTATCTTATCTTGCCTACTGGTTTGTAACGACAGCGAAAGCTTAAGCTCTTTTATGGTCGCAAAAAGACCACTTCGAAAGAGCAGATGTGGTGCTCTGATATTACGTCCATGCTAATCTATTATATGAGAGCTAAAACAAAAAAGGGTAATCCTCTTATTTTAATAACACTCGTTTATCACATTATCAATTCTAATGAGGCCTTTTCCCCTGTTAGTGAGTTAACACAAATATCGGGCCGGGCAAGACTTGCTTGAGCGCGTTAGCACAAGAGAGGAGCGAAGAACGAAGTTAGAGCTTATGTAGTACCTCTTTATAAGCGAAGAAAGCAATGGCCAGATGTGAGATGGGATAAAGATGACTCTTATCTTAGGGTAAAGTTGGCATAGCGCTTTTAGGGTTGCCTCATCGATATCGAGTCCAGTCAGTGAATCATCTTCTACTCTATGTCGTAAAAGTCGGGGTACGCTACATTGTCGATCTCCCTGCGGAGCGGACAGCGCTGTTAGATCAAACTAACTATATGAAATGAAATGCCGTTCACGCCAAGCGGTGAAGAGGTGCTTTAGAAAGGAGACTGATATCACTCAACTGACAAGGAATAAGGAGTTGATCTACCGAATCTTAGCAGTCCATTATGTTTCAATCTTCTTTTAGGCTAGCAAACCTACCGGGTATCGGTGCCACATATGATATGATGAAATAGAAAGGGTAAATCCTAGTCTAGAGGAATGTTTTCTATAAGAATGTGGAAAGATGAGGAATTTCCTTCACTTACTTAATTACCCGATCCCTAACTAAAAAAGTGGGGTCGAATAGATAAAAGACTTCGAGGAAGGGGGAATCCCCTATAAAAGCTGTGGAAGTAGGGATTTAAGCATAGAGAGAGGTGATAGTTTAGTTTAGCCTCTTTATTTAGGAGTTCAAGAACCCGGTATTCGTAGATAAAAGAACTTTATCTCCCCAGGTTAAATCGAAGAAGAGTCCGCTGACACTGAAGTCAGAGTGAAATCGGAAATGAATATTACCTGCTTTACTTACTTTCAAAACAAAGGTGCGAAGCGAAAAGGGTCTACTAAGAAGAGGCAACCCGCCTACAGAATAAGTCAGCCCGACCGGCGAACTCTTCGTCTGTTTGACACCGAGGATCCCCTTATTCTATACCGTTAGAATGAGTCAAGGAAAGACGAATAGCTTCAAAGGGGTAATAACAGAAGAGAATCTTGGCTACTCACCTCCCTTCTTCCTAATGGACTACGAGGACCCTAGGTTTTCTTAGATTACCGGATGGCCCGGAAATAAAGAATGTCTGACTTCCTGGCTTTTTTTATTCAAAGAAAAAGCACAGACACATACAGGAAAGAAAGGGCCCTAACTAAATGGAGTACTCGCGCCCACTCTCGACCTGCCAGCCTACTTACTTTCTTAAACGAAGGAAGCAGTTCCAGATTTTCTCGCAGGGACGGAGCATTAGCTTTAGATAGAGATTTATATCGCTATCGGTTAACTCACTTATAGGTCACGAACGAGACAAAGATCAGGGAGAGGTTACGCAGTATCTCGAGCAAAGCGAAGAGGGATGGGCTCGAACTAAGTGAGAGGGTATGGAGTTCTCGGGGGGAAGTTTACCCAAGAGCAGTAGTTTGATTATAGATTTTTTTTTCTTGTATTGGATTAGATTCTGTATGATTAGGGATGCTTTCCTCTATAGATTGAGTTCAGTGAGCAATAGCGAGTTATGACTTTCAAGAGGCTAAATCATAAATTAACGATCAGGCATCTCTTACTAAAGAAAATAGAATTCTCTCACCGGCCAGAAAAAGTTGTTTTTCTTAATGGAATAGGCCGTAGAATCAAGATCTTAGGGTAACTCTTAGTTCTTTCTTTCGAAACTGAGTTCGATGTAAGCTTGACTTTCCACTTGTCTCTTATGTAATTCTTCTTCTCCTTCCTTTCACGTCACTGAATTCTTAGCCTTGAACTAAAACTCAGCACTCCACCGGTCAATGACCTCAACTCCGAACCGGAGATCCCACCGAGTAATGTTGCTCCTCTACCATTAGCCCTATCAATCGCTAAGATTGGTTCAGAGTGACGGTAGGAAGTTACTTCATCAAAGAGTTTTCCACATCAGCCCGAAACGGGTCAGAAGTGGAAACTCGTTACTCGCTGGAAAGCGAGTAGTAACAACAGGAGCTTGGATAAAATCCTCGATGGAAACATCTGGGGATAAAGCAGTAGCGTAATACCACCTGACGTACTTGAGCCAGGCTTCAGTCCAAGATCTTAGAAGAGTCATCTCCTCTAATCTAAGTACTCAAAAGTCTCAGACTTATAAGTACTCGTTGGAGGCACCACAAGATCCTTAGGTCTGAAAGCTTGTTGAAGCTTCCAGATCAATCGACCTTTTAAATAAGGGTCGACAGGACAGCACTGGCCAAGCCACAACTCGAAAGGTAGCTTAGCCTTTAACCAAATCGCCTTCAGCCGTAAGACTGTAAACGACTTAGTGTGGTTAAGTTCACCAAGAAGCCTATAACCAATACCATACAATCGACATAGAGAGGAAAACAATATTATTTTATAGAGATGACGAAGGGAATACACTCCATGTATTGTATGGGAATTAGCCAGGTTTCGAATAGAAACAGGGGAAAAATCCACTGAACAATTCTTACACCTAAACTTCTTAGCAAACTCAGCGCCACCCACATCTGACACTAAATACTTAGGAAGTGATATAGTCACACCTAAATCCTTAAGTGTAGATAGGTAGACTTCTGCGACCTTTGAGTCGGCGATACAAATCTCGTCGCCAAGGATAGCATACTTCTAAAAGCGCTTCCCCGGATATATCTTATCCGCACACCACCAAATGGTGGGACAGCGTAAAGAGCGGCCAAGAAGCGAGATATCCAAGAGGTTGCCCTGATCCTTGGGCTGATAGTAAAGTCATTAATTTGCTCTTGAATGACAGGTCTACTCTCGGATACAAAGGTTCTACGAAGGAAGGGCTTCAAAACTCGGCGTAGATAGAAAGTCCGCTACCCATTCAAGCAGCTTGTAAGGCTACAGTACTGCTTCATATAAGATGTACCAAGGACAAGTCAGATAGTGCACATTACTAGTGGGATAACTTTAGACTTATGTCTCACTCTGAGGCTCCTCAGGGAAAGAGAATAGGAACAGAGAGGAGCACTTAGACTTGGTTGGATGCGGAAAGCGCTCCACCTGACGGAGAGCAGCTATTTGATCGAATCTGTTCTGAATACGCAGAGTGGGTGGTGAGAGCCGGTAAGCAATTACCCCCAGAATGGAGCATGCCGGACCTTGTTCGGACAGTGATTGGGGACGAGGCAATTCACATCCCAGGCTTTCTCAAGGATTCATATTATGATCTTATGTTACATGGACAAAATGCTTGGTTATGCGAACAGATTTTTGACTTTTTAGATCTAATCAACTATGTCTTATAGTTCCGAAAATGTGAAACAAAAGTTTTTCGAGAAAAGGTCCCATCCTTCAATATCATGATTGGGTCGACCAGGCCAGATCATGAGTGAATAGAAAATCGAAAACGTACATAGCTGTTCCAGCTGAAATACTTGGAATAATTCTACCACTTCTACTAGGAGTAGCTTTTTTAGTGCTAGCTGAACGTAAAGTAATGGCTTTTGTGCAACGTCGAAAGGGTCCTGATGTAGTGGGATCGTTCGGATTGTTACAACCTCTAGCAGATGGTTTGAAATTGATTCTAAAAGAACCTATTTCACCAAGTAGTGCTAATTTCTCCCTTTTTAGAATGGCTCCAGTGGCTACATTTATGTTAAGTCTGGTCGCTCGGGCCGTTGTACCTTTTGATTATGGTATGGTATTGTCAGATTCGAACATAGGGCTACTTTATTTGTTTGCCATATCTTCGTTAGGTGTTTATGGAATTATTACAGCAGGTTGGTCTAGTAATTAGGGGGCGGCCGTTCGGTCGCCTATGATACTAGGACAAATAGGTCAAAAATGGGTTTGTGCCGCAGGTGTTGAACAATCTACTCTACACAGGTGTGGGCTTACAGGGCTAGGGCTCATAAATTCATTCAAAAAGATGGCCCTGGTCGGTAACTTTTCCGGGCCGGGATCGATAGATAAGTGGAAGTCATAAAAAAGAGATCTTTCTCTTCGCACCCAAGATCAAGAGGAAGGGTAGCTTGTCAAGCTGGCCTATATAAAATATCTTATTCATTATTATAGAATCTTTTATAAATATATATTTATAAAGATTCACTGTCTTTTAACCGGCTGTTCTTCTTTGTCAACGCTACTAAGGACCTATGGGTTAGCATACCCTACTAATGTATTGTATAGTAGGGTATAGTAGGCGAGCGAGTTAGCGAAGACGCTTAGGCTAATAGATAAGAGAGCGTCAGTGCGTAGCCTTCATTCTACTACGCTACGCAAGCAAAGGTTACGAAGTCACTTAGCTCGACGTTAGGAGAGTCAAGGGGGAAGGCCATACCTACATAGAAGAACCGCTGTTCGCTGACTTTCTAAGGTCTAACCTTTAGCTCCCCTACTGAAAAGGGGCACAAAGCCGCTTTGCACCACTGATAGACTACTTAAGATTCAATTCAAAAGGCCCTACTTAGTTTCGCAAGCCTTTGTCATTGTCAGTCAACTAAGTAGGGCCTGAGGCCCCCTGCGAATCCGTAAATCTGAGGAGCATGCCGCAACACAACAAAAGGATGGTCCCCTATGCATTTCATTCTTTCCGGAAGGGAAAAAAAAAAAACAAGTACCCCCATCATGGTGAACCTCTCCTTGTGATCGGGATGAGGTAGATGCCTCCCAGCTGGGGGGCGGATCGAATCGGAGTTTCCTTAGGTAGCCACCGACCTACAGTTATCCTTAAACTTCCGTGCTTGGTGGAGAAGAAGCGAACAAAGGTACGCTCGCTTGCTGTCTTGTTCTCTGCCACGAACTGGGATCGCTCGCCAGCTAGGTCAGATTGGAGCAAGAATTTATGAGAACATATTACCCATATTCGGGGACAAGGGGCGGAACGACCTCTCGATCTGCTTACTGCAGCCCAGGAAGAAAAACGTCGTCTAGGCGTTCCTTGTTGCTACGATCTCCCCGACGCCTAGGACGTTGTCTGGGCCAAGAGCCATAGTTAATTGCTGTTTCCATTTGGTTGTTTTTTTCTTGTTGTTGATACCGGCAAGACCAGCCAGATGATGTCTGCTGGTTGGTAGTGAGAGGACTCGTAGTACCTGCATACCAAAAATAAAAGGAGGCGCTGATTAAATTAAAAAAAAAACAATCATTTGATTTTGTTTCTTACTCTCCCTTAGCAGCGGGAAAGGAGTCTATCTATCTGCCTAGCTTTGGTAGATTTCCCCCAACGCAATCCATAGAAATTCCACGAATCCCTTGGTGGATAAGTCCGACGACTCAGCAGCAGTGCGGAATTGAGTTTCTCGTCTGGTGGATCTGATCTTTAGGGGGCAATACATACCAAAAGGTGCTTTAGTGATCTTTGATGGTCTGAACAAGGAACTCTGTGTGGGGATCCATCTTGTTGTTATTCGCATTGTTCACCTTGGTCGGAAATCAGGGTGGTTGTTCTGCGCTTTATATTTAAAGCAAGCAGCTTCATCCTTGATGATGGCCTATGGTGGTGATGAATTCGTTCATCCTGACAATGCGGTACCAGTTTCTCTCACTCGGTCCGGTTACCCTCGGATCATTCCGTCTCATCATAGGCGTATGATTCTGAAGAAGGATGAGAAAGCGGACATGCTGGTGAAGTTTTATTAAAAAAGATTCTCTCTGTCAAAGATCATTACTTTGGCAAAGAAGGTTGATAAATCAACGTTTTCTAGTAGAATTAAAGAGAAGGGTGTTTAGCAGCCGGGGAGCACTAGCTATAAACGAATGCCGACTAGTTGTTTTCTGAGTCCTCGACTAGATCCTTCTAAAGTAGTTCGCATCACCGAATCGTGAGTGTATAACCCCTTCAACTACCCGAGCTATCACGCAGAGGTCTTCTTTAGGTTGGTATCCCGGTGTTCTAACTGTCGGATATGCATCCCTACTCTATTCCTTATTCAAATCTCGTTTCTTGTTGGAGTCCGTGGGATTTCATTGATTAGCCATTGGAGGACCAAAAGTCCAGTGCGGAAACCACCAGTCTAACCGTAGCTTCAGATCTTGGATATGCTGATCAACAGGTACTTCTAAGGATTGGCCAATTGAAGTATTCATATCGAACGATAGTCCACCCTCGTCGGTGATTCATCATATAGGATCTTCAAAGCTCTTTCTCTATGCAAAAAGGAAATGAAAAGATTCTTTAACCTTTATTCTATCACTTAAGAAAGAGAGAACATTCTGAAGGTTATTCCAATACGGCTTACTATGAGGAAGAGTAGGACAATAACAATACATACGGAGAACTCCATGTACTAGTGAACGAACAGGAACTCAAACTCAACGAACAAGCGATGCAGGTGACTCAGTTCCTCGAAAGAGGGATGGTCCATTTGCCTGCCATGTTTACATGCCGCCCTGCAATGGTTTTACGGTTTTACCCTGCCAGGTACCCTTTACTTCACTTTACTGAGAACTGCATCTCCTTCTTTTCACTATATATGATTGAATGAATCCGCTCTACAAACATATCAATGTACCACTCCTTCAGTCAATCTATTTGTACACCAACCTTCTCTGTATTCTATCTCTGTATTACACCGAGAATAAGGGTTTTTTCTCTATGTATTGAAAACCTTCCTTTCGCGGATAAAAGGATTTTCACTTTAGATGGAGAAATGCCTGCGAAGGGATGCGATCGAAGGGCCGGGTCTACGTTTTTTGAGCGCAGGAGTGAAGTGAGTAGTCCATGAATACGGCCTTGCCCGAGACAGAGCGATTGCATAGATCTTCCACATCCACCACGATGTTCGAATCCATTGATCCATGAATGAAGATGTTGGCAGGAAGGCATCTGTTGGTTGTTTATCTTGCTCTGTCTGATCTGGGTCTTGGTTTCCCTCGGATTCGCCATATGAATTGTCTTCCTGTACATCTCTCACACCTAATCCGTAGACTTGCTCACGTTGCACTAGAGCTTGTTTTGTAAAACCTAGCGGTTTGGTATCCCCAGCCTCGTCCCTTGAAGCTTCTTCTTGCACAGGAGCTTTGTTCCAATTTTGATTCCCTACCGGAACTCCCCGGCTGCTAGAATGGAGCCATACACTCCGTTCCGGGCTCACACTCGTATACTGTAGTTCGCGTACTAGAGAGCCGATTTCGTAGAGAGTTCCATAAGACTGAGTGAATCCAATCTGAAAGTCTTATTACCGCTGTGTAAGATTACGTGAAGGAGATCAGGACTGAAAGTGAAATACGATCTTGTGAGCGAACTAAAAAAAATAGAATAGAATCTATAAGGTATGAAGTAAGCTGGGTTAGAGAATCCGATAGACTCACTCCTCGGTTTACGCCGTAAATCATGCGTGTTCTTACAGGCTAAGAGTCAGTTAAGTCAATCTGTCTTTTCTACTGCCTGCAATGTGATAGACATATGGCATTGGTACAAAGTGCTTTTAAAAGGGCATCTGATTGATTCTCTGAGTGAATGTCTCTATCTCTGCTGCTGGTTCCCGATTATGCACCACTCGAAGTGTGAGCTGAAGAAGCGTGGGCGGAGGCAGCTTTCCATAACTAGACATGGAAGAAGAGCTGTTAGAGAATCGCCTTACCTTTTTCCTTTTCCTGTTAATGTAGACAACTAGGCTCTTTGAAAGAAGAAACTGTTTTCAGGAATTGAATCAATAGCAAGGGGTCAGATAGCCACGAATGGGATTGGTGTATATCTTCTTTCAGGAGTGAAGGCTGCGGGAAAGACACTTCATCGAATGGACTTTGTTGACACTGACTATGCAACTAGAGAATCTGAAACAAGCTAGGCTAGTGAATTGTAAGGTATGTCGTCCATGCTCCTATCTATACTGCAGCTTTCACTCTACCAACTTCATCCTTATCTGGCGAGGCTACTAGCTATCGGCCTGTAAGGTATGCGTCGCGAGGTAGCTAATCATACATGTAGAGAATGTTTGACAGGGCTGGGCTTTTCTATGTCAGTGCCATACCAGTCAAAAGAAAGAAGATCAGAACGAAATTACGTAGAGTAATCTAATCTTTTCTTTTTCATCCCGAACTAGCTAATAGGAATAGGCAGAGCTTCATACGGTGCTTTTCATAAGTTCGAGTCTTCCTGTCTGGTTTGATTCTACCCGCCCTAATGTTGTAAGGCAAAGGACAAGCCTCTCTCTTTTTCAATTCTTCCAACCCCCTACTGTTAGGGGTCTTCTTTTGTTTTGCGGCATTCCCCCTTACCTCAAGGTAAAAAGAATGGAATAAAAAAAGATTATGGAATTCTCTGTAAGAGCTGCGGAACTAACAACTCTATTAGAAAGTAGAATTACCAACTTTTACACAAATTTTCAAGTGGATGAGATCGGTCGAGTGGTCTCAGTTGGAGATGGGATTGCACGTGTTTATGGATTGAACGAGATTCAAGCTGGGGAAATGGTTGAATTTGCCAGCGGTGTGAAAGGAATAGCGTTGAATCTTGAGAATGAGAATGTCGGAATTATGGTCACTGTTCTTCTTGTGGTTTTCGTATCACGGATCTTGGTGGGCCCCGTTATCTCAAAAATGGAACGCCCACAGCAAAAAAGCCCCCAGACTACTCTCCCTTCGGCCTCTCCCTCTTCTTCATCCAATAACAATAAAAAACGAAAAAAAGAAGAAGAAAAAAGGGAAAGGAGGACCCCGAATTATCAAATCCTCTTTGAGGAGTATCTTTTAACGGTAATTCATCATCTCCAGGTAATGCACAAAAGGGCATACCCATCTTGTGCACAGCCCAGTCATTACCGGTGGAAACAGACCATTCTCCGAAAAGTAGGAGAAGAGCTGACTATGGAAGAGCGCTTTAATGCGCTGTGTGACCTAGTTTCGGGACTGAAACAGCGTTATGATACGTTACTCGACGCTGACTCCTCTTCAACTTTCCAAGAGCTCCTTGGAATTTTGAACTCCATTAAGGGGGGAAAAGCAAGGTAGGCGCTGATGGTTGATGGTCATTTTCTGCAGTCGATTGAAGCGGTAAAGGTGGGAGGGAAGACAAAACCAGACTGGAAAAGAAGTCAAAGTGAGTGCGCGAACGAAGTGGGAAGGATCAATGGCTGCTATAAATGAGTGAGAGCAATGGGATAAGGGAAAATGCAGAATCATCCTAGGTCCTCTGGGACAAATCCATAGGAAATGCTATTTGATCAATAGAACAGGAAGAGGAGGAAAAAAAAGCTTATGATGAGCATCTATTTGAGTCGATCATTTCCAAGATCTAATTCAAGTTTATTCTTATGTAGTGGAAAGGCCTTACAATCTGAAGTTTTACGCTTAGGGGAAGAAATGTTCTTGGTGGATGCAGGACCTGGGACCCCCATAATTTGTATGCAAGATGAGCCTACAGGAGTGCCAATCAACCGAGCCACCAGGTTTGAGAATAAGGTGGGATCCCTGGATCCAGTGGCCGGTGAATCACTGATCAAAAAGAAGATTTTGGAGAGATTATTCATCGATCTAGTGGCCGGCGAATCACTGATCAAAGAGCGAGCAGCCGCCAGGTTTAATGATTTGGTGGGATCCACAGATGTAGTGGCTGGTGAACCGCTTCTTCTTCTTCCACGAAGATTCAGACAAAACCGAGCTTGGATGGAACTGAACAAGATTTGGCGAACGAATACAAAGGTAAAAGGCTTTATTATTGTTAAAGTAAAAGGAGGTTATACAGTAGCCATCGCGGGTTTCATTACTTTTCTTCCATTCCGTTCTCACAACAAAAGAAGAAGGAAAAAGATATCGAATGATCGATTCACCATTGAGAGCATTAACCCCAAAAGGAAGAATATTGTGGTGTTCTAACAGCGGCAGATCAAACAAGAACTTGATGAGCGAAATCTGCTGACGAAAAGATTGCAGTTTTTTTTTCAATTCCGAAGCGAAACCTAGCGTCTCCTGATAACACTCTATCACCTTAATCCATTCTTTTGTTGAGGGTCGGTCTGGCACTTATTACAGGCCGCTCTGTCATTGTCTGATTTTTGGTTGTCTGATCACA